>BSBN01000047.1:26517500-27767500 GCA_027924645.1 Cunninghamia lanceolata
CTATTGCTGAGTTCATGGGACTCTAGGATAGTATCCCTCTTGGTGATCACAAAGTTGGTTTTGTAATGGAACTAGAGAAAATTGCTTATTTTGGTGAGAATGCCAAATCCTCCAGTCGCAAAAATAGAAATAAAGAAATATCTCTAGGTGAAAACCATGCTGTGGCACCTCCTAATAAGAAAATAGTAAAAACAAAGGACATATCCAAAGGTGAAAACCCAATTGTGGCACCTGAGGATGGAGGATTTGACCTTCCCCTACCATCTAAGTATCAAGAGAAATCAGCTCTCCTAGTGGAAGATTCTACAGAGATAAACCTTGGCACAGAGCAAAATCCTAAGACCACATTCCTTGCAGCATCATTATTAGAAAAGAACACAAGAATCTTACCAACTTCTTCTTACAATGAACCATCAACTTTGCATGGACCTATGTTGATATGCTAGGGTTGGACCCTTCCGTAGTAGTTCACTATCTCACGGCTGATCTAAAAGCTAAACCAGTCAAATAGAAGCTAAGAAAGATGCATCCACAGATCGCTCTCTTGGTGAAAGTTGAAATATAGAAGTTTCTAGATGCAAAATTTATCAAGCCTATTGATTACCCAGAATGGGTCTCAAACATTGTACCTGTGGCTAAACTAAATGGGGGCATCCACATGTGTTCTGACTTTAGAGATCTTAACAAAACATGTCCCAAAGATGACTTTCCATTGCCAAACATTGATCTCATAGTAGACTTGACTGTTGGTCATGAAATGTTTTCTTTAATGGATGGATTTTCCAGATACAATCAGATAATGATAGCAGAAGAAGATCAACATAAAACAGCTTTCACTTATCCTTGGGGTACCTATTGTTGGTGCGTCATGCCATTTGGTCTTAAAAATGTAGGGGCAACCTATCAAAGAGCAATGACAGTGATATTATACGATCTCTTTAATCACATCATGGAGGACTATGTTGATGATATACTAGCAAAGTATTCTAGAGTAGATCACATATAGGTTCTATGCCAAATCTTCAAGAGACTAGAAAAATATCGAGACTCAATCCAAAGAAATGTGTCTTCGGGGTAACCTCAGGAAAACTGTTGGGATACATTGTATTTCACAGAGGCATTGAAGTAGATCCAGCGAAAGTCAAGGCTATAGTAGAGATGCCTCCACCAAAGAATCTAAAAGCATTAAGGAGCCTTCAAGGAAGGTTACAATCCATTAGGTGGTTTATCTCACAGCTAGAGGATAAATGTCAACCATTTCAACACTTGCTCTGAAAGGATGTCTCATTTCAATGGGATGATAAGTGTCAAGTGGCATTTGATTAGCTCAAAGATTATCTAGCTACACCTCCTATCTTGGTACCACTAGTCACTAATAGGCCTTTGATCTTGTACATCTCAACTACAACTGTAGCCCTAGTGTCTCTTCTAGCACAGCATGACGAGTCAGGAAAAAAAACATGCAATCTATTATACCAATCGAACCTTGGTGGGTTATGAACTCAATTATTCACCTATGGAAAGAGCTTGTTTAGCCTTAGTGTTCACTTCCCAAAAGTTGTAGCATTACATGCTAAACCAACACACAAACCTAATAGCCAAATTGATCCATTGAAGTATCTACTAGCAAAAGAAGCCCTCATAGGAAGACTAGCTAAATGGGTCATGATCCTTAGTGAGTTTGACATTGAGTATGTGGATCGTAAAGCAATCAAGGGACAAGCCCTAGTAGATCAACTAGCAGAAGTACCCATGAAAAATGTACATACTATGGTATCTGACTTTTCAGATGAGAATCTCTTCACTCTTTCTACCTCAGTAATGTGGAAGTTGTATTTTGATGGTTCCTACACACAACATGGATCAGGGGCTGGCATCCTTTTTATCACACCACAAAATGACTATATCTCAAAGTCAGATTGGCTTACATTTCCTTGCATCAACAACACAGCTGAGTATGAAGCACTCCTCATAGGTCTCCATACAATAGTCCAATGGGAAATCAAAGAACTACAGGTATATGGAGACTCACAACTAATCATTTGACAAGTCATAGATGAGTACCAAACAAAGGATGAAAAGCTGGTTCCTTACAAGCAACTAGTGGATGCCTACAAACCACACTTTTCTAGCATCACTTTTGAGCAAATCCCAAGAGAACATAACAAAGCTGTAGATTCTATGGCTTCTGTGGGGTCACTTATAGACATGCCTACAAACACACATAAATGTGAATTCTTGATTGAGCAATTGTTTATACCAGTCGTTGATGGTCCAACTACTGAAATCATCTACGAACTTGTTGGTCCCAATTCCCCATGGTACAAAGATATTTATGAATACCTTAAACAAATAACCTTTCCCTTTGAGCTATCTACAACCCAATGCAAAACCTTTATACGTCGATCCTCACACTACACTATTCTGGGTGATACACTATATCGTTGGAGTCTCGATGGTATCCTCTTATGATGTCTTAATGTGGAAGAAGTCGATGCTACCTTACGAGACATACATGAAGGTGTCTGTGGCGCACATTCTATCAGTCCTAACCTCACTAAGAAGATACTTCGCACAGGGTATTACTGGTCTACAATAGAACAAGATGATTTACAGTTTGCTAAGAAGTGTCTACAATGCTAGGAGCATGGAGATTTGATTCACACACTAGCTCATGAACTACAACCTATGACAACTCCATGGCCTTTTTCACAATGGGGTCTCAACCTCATAGGACAAATCCACCCATCCTCATCCAATGGCCATAAATTTATCATTACCGCCACTAAGTATTTCATGAAGTGGGTTGAAGCCATTCCTAAGACTTATATCATAGGCAAGCAAATAGCCAAGTTTATCCTTAACTACCTCATTTGTCAGTATGGTATCCCCCAAGCCATTGTCACTGATAATGGGAGACCATTGAATAATCAAGATGTACATGCCTTGTGCACCCATACAATATCCAACATCACTTTTCCACTCCCTGCTATCCGCAGAGTAACGGCCAAGCTGAGGATTCCAACAAAACCATTCTGAAAATCCTCAAGAAAATGGTCAATGAAGCTAGTTGTGATTGGCATCTGCAACTCAATCCCACCCTATGGGTCTATTGTACTAGTATTAGAACACCAACTGGTGCCACATCCTATGCCTTGGTCTATGGCTCTAAAGCCATCCTACCTATAGAGGTCGAGATCCCATCCCTTAGAGTATCCATGCAACACCTGGTTGATGGAGAAGAGTATCGCACTTCTAGATTAGCTGAGCTAGAACTACTAGATGAGAGGCACCTTGTAACACTCAATCATCTCCATGTTTATCAAAACCACCTTCGATGCAACTATAACAAGAAGATCAAAGAAAGAAATTTTCAAGTTGGTGATCTTGTCTTAAAGGAAAATCAAAGAAATCAAGTAGATCAAGAAAAGAAGGGCAAGTTTGAGCCTAATTGGTTAGGATGCTTTATTATGATAGCAGCATATGGGTCAGGAGCTTATATGTTAGCAACATCTGAAGGCATTCCTCTAGATGAGACAATCAACAGTGCTCATCTTAAGAAGTTCTTTGCCTGATTCTTAGAGTATCTATATCAAAAAAACAAAAAAAACAACTATGATATGTCCTCTGGTGAAAACCTAGCAAGAAGGCACCTTGGATAAGTACCATAGTGAAAACCTGGCAAGCAGGCACTATGTGTAGAGTCACCATCCATCATCTATCGAGTTTTGTTCATTCCATGTCCATTTCATGCTAATCTTCATTCCATGTCCATTTCATAATAAACTTCATCCATCCATCCATAATAAAACCATTTACCTTTTGCATTTCCATTTCCCTATCTAGAATATCTTGGAAATTTGTCAATGTCACTCTTCTCGTGTCAATCGTCAAGTTATCCTATGTCAAAAGTTATCCATGTCAAATTTATCCTGTGTCAGTAGTTAACCATGTCTTGTCATTTTCTTATGACACAGATCTATGTCTTCCTATCATCCATCGTTATACTATGTCAATCATCCATAACAATACGTCTACCTAAATGGTGGCAACCCTTTCCTTAACCTAGGTCTAGGAATGGATCCTTGTTCATAGTTCATCATACCATCAAATAAAAACAAAAACACATCAACCATCTTAGACAAAAAACTAAAACACTTCATCCTTCAAGCAAAACACAAACAAAAACAAAAACACTTCAAAACCAAAACCAAAACAAAAACACATCAAAACAATCCATCAATCATATCAAATGTCTTATACAGATTGTTACACTTTCAAAACTAGACAAGGCATCTTATACGAGGTGTTTTATTTTTGAAACCAGACACCTTCATCCTTGTGTTGATCTAGGGATATATCGTTCCCCACAATGACAACATGTTCCTTATCATCACTCGCCAAAACTACATATCATATCATCTCAATCTTAAGGTACCTTGATCCCATGGATATGGGTATGTAGGTAGTCTAGAATACGAAGGAAGTTTCCAATACTCAGGTACATGAGATATCATCATTTCCCCAACACAAGCTCAAGCACCTTGACCCACTCATCACTCTATCTAGAACTACATATTGTCATTTTCATCTTTCATCGTAATGTGCCTTGATCCCATGGATATAGGGTATGTAGGCAGCCTGGAATATGAAGGAAGTATCTAGTACTCAGGCATATATGATTCATCATTCTTCACCCATCTCAATCCATTGATATGTCATCTTTCTTGTCTTCTATTTATCACAATCCATCTATCCACCTTGACTTGACTACCTCAAGAAGAAAAACAAACTACGCATCCTTTCAAAGAAAAAGTCCTTTAAAAAACCTGAAGCAAAAACACCTACTTGCAGAGCCATATGCTGTCCTACATATCAATTCCCAACATCTACTACACAAATAATTGTCTTATACAGGATGTTCCATTGTCAAAACCAGACCAAGCATCTTATACAACATGTTTCATTTCCTGAAACCAAACATTATCCTATCAACAGATCAACACCCTTTAATGGATATATCGTTCCTATAATAAGGTTGTTATCTACCCTATCTATCCAATCTATCTAGAGCAACCTCTTTGGTAAGATAATAAGTTGGTTGTATGTTTACTTTGTAAGTTGGTCAATTTTCTTTTTGGTTTATCTTTTTTGTCCCTTTCCCATTACTTATTCAAGACTACCTTGATTTATCTATATCTTGGTATGTTGCGATGCAATACAGATTGGGGACATAGTCATTGCTTTTTGTGTATTGTGTTTGAGGAATGATCCTTTTATCTTCCTTAGCATCATATTTATCTTGTGCATGTGTTACAACCTAGCATCTTACATATTAATATACTTTTTGCATTTATGTATTAAATTTTATTAAATGTTCAAGACTATGGCTCATTCACATGTGTGTGTTACAACCTAGCATTTTACATATTAATATTCGTCTTGCATTTATGTATTGAAGTTTATTTTATGTTCAAGACTATGGCTCATTCACATATCCAACAAGGTTATATTATGTCTAAGGGATCTAAGTTCAAATTGCTTTCTTGCAGAGTCAACCTTCTTGCACTCAGATATCACAACCCCTTGGTCTTTTATACCTTGGTGGCAAACTATCCATGTGCTATATCAAAAAAATGGATTGCTCTTTATAAACATTTGTGAAACTGTTGCAACAAGTTATCCATTTACCCATCCATTTATCCAAATCATCATATAGTCTTTCAAGCCAAGATCGATCAATAGTCTTTCTATCATGTTCTATTCTATCTCCACTTTCTTCTATCTATTGTCCATGTCTTCCACATACCTGCATCACCATATTTCAGCCTCCATCTTTCTCAACACAATCTTCTAGTCGAGCGTCAACCCAGTTCTTCTATCGCTTCCCTGTCTTTCCTCTTGGGGGGGCATCCTATGCCAGTTACACCAGGGTAGCTAGCTACATTGGGGCATCAAAATTGTATCATATCTTCAACAATCATTTTCTTTGAAGCAATGCTATAAACTGCATTGCATCAAAGAGGGACAAAATGTAGACACCAAAAAATGACCACTTTATCACATCACTTGCATTTTAATCATTTCTTCCAAATCACCTACATTTCAACATTAATTAAATAATCTAATTATTTAATTAATTTCATCAAAATCATCAAATTCTTCCAAATCTCCTAAATTCAACATTAATTAAATAAATTCTATTTATTTAATTAATTTCATCAAAATCCACTTTATTCTTCCAAAAATTAAATAATTTTAATTATTTAATTAAATCATTATTGTCTTCCAAAATCCAAATCCATGTCAATTGAATAAATTAATTATTTAATTAATTTATCTTCAAAATCCTCTTATCTACAATTAAATAATTTTAATTATTTAATTAAATCAATTGTTCTTCCAAATTTAAATAAATCTTTCAAATTTATTTAAATTATCCCAATCTCTAAAAATAAAATACAATAAAATATTTTATTTATGTCTTCTATCTTACACAAACAATTAAATAAATTTATTTATTTAATTTGCTTTGTTTATCTTCCAAATTCTTCTAAAAATAAATCTTACTCATCATGCACACAAAATTAAATAGTTTATTATTTAATTTTATTCAAATCATGCAAAAAGCAAATCTAAAGTTGAGTTAATCGACTTAATCATTATTGTTTTTATCACCAACTCATAAAATAGAAAAAAACATTTCTATTTTTTATGAAACCTAAAAATAGGTCTGTTCCATGTCTTTTTATGTCAAATCAATCAGTTAACTCAAACAAAAATATCTTTTTGTGTACACATGTCAGGTGCACATTCATCATGGGTTATTTGATCTATCTTAACCATCCATTTTATGGATTTATTTCGTCCATTGATCGATCATGTCTCAAAATCTATATAAACCACCCTCATCTCCATAACAAATCCTCTTCAATCATTTATTCTCAGGCATTCTTGTAGCACTTGGAGTATTCATCGCATCGTTGAGCACATTGAGCACTTTGAGCACAAACACAATCTACATCCACTTGTTGCAAACATGGTTTCACAATTTGAAGAGCAATCCACATTCGACCAAGATAACAATACAATCTAGGTGAAAGTTTTCATTGTTTTTGTGTTATTCATTGATTATTTGGTTTTTTGCTTAGATTGTTATCTTGATTTTATAGGATTGAGTTGTTGATTATTTCATTATTTTTTATATTATACAATATCAATTTTACTCCTATACACACATCCTTCTGTGCCATAGCCAACTTTCATTAGTCTGAGCCAACAAGCCATAGTTATCATTTCCTTTCAGATGATAGATATTGCCTTTAGTCTTTTGACTAGTTACAATTACTGTTCTGGAGCTTTCCATGATCTTGCATCCATTGTCCTTGAATTTCAAATCATAACCTTTGTTACACATCTGACTAATGCTCAAAAGATTGTGCTTTAACCTTTTCACATATAAAACATCTTTAGTATTATGCTTGCCATCAAAATAAATGGATCATTTTCCATAGATCTTGCCAGCTATGTCATCTCCAAACCTAACTAGTCCCCCATCATATCTTTTCAGACTTACAAACTTACTTTTGTCACCGGTCATGTGATGAGAGCATCCACTATCAATAACCCATTTATCTTTATCTTCAACAACTTGAACAGCCAAGGCACTTTCCACTAGTTTTTCTTCTTTCACACAGCTAGTAGGATTAGTAGACACAGGTTCTTCTTTAATAGCAATAAACAAGCATTCATTACCAGAAGTACTAGCATTATCTAGTTCACCATCTGATACTCCTTCATCATCATCAAGATCTTCAACATAGTAACATTTCTTTGGAATCCTAGGTCTATCAGGTCTAGGCTTAGGAACTCTTATGGGGCATCTAGAAGCATAATGACCAACTTTACCACAACTGAACATTTGAAAGGTAATTTGCCTTTAAACTTACCAGTACCTCTGGGTAGACTATTAACAAAGTTGGCTTCAAGTTCTTCAAGCTCATAATCGAGTTCCACCTTGTACTTGTCAGATCTGGGTTTTTTTTTTAAGTGCTAGCCTTGAAAGCAGTCTCTGTCTTCGGAAGGGAATCACCAAGTTCTCTCATTTCAAAGGCTGTCAATTTCCCAAGCAATTGATCTTTTGTAATCTTTGTCACTATCATTATTTCTTCAATTACGGCCACCTTATGACTATATGATTTAGACAATGATCTAACAATTTTGTTCACAACT
This sequence comes from Cunninghamia lanceolata, assembly GCA_027924645.1. NCBI lineage: Eukaryota > Viridiplantae > Streptophyta > Pinopsida > Cupressales > Cupressaceae > Cunninghamia > Cunninghamia lanceolata. Next base: position 26,525,733 of record BSBN01000047.1, read on the forward strand.
TTAATGTCCTCAATTTTTCCTCCCACACTTTTAATGCTACTCACAAGTTTGTCAATCTTTTACATGAAGGATGTTATGTTGTCATCTTCACTCATCTTCAAACATTCATATTTTGCCTTCAAACTCTGCAACTTGGCACTCTTCATGGATTCATCTCCTTCATATAGATTCTTTAGCTTATCCCAGATTTCATAAGCAGTTTCTAGCTCCATGATCCTAGTTACTTCAATGTCGGATAGGGCGCTTACTAAAGCATCTTTGGCTTTTATATTCAACTCATATTGCTTGATCTCATCTTCAGTTTGCAGACCATTCTTTGGTATTTCATACTTGTCTTTGGTTATTTTCCAAACACTGTAACCCAAGTAGAGGAGATGGGTTTTCATACGAATCTTCCAGATGGAGTAGTTCATTCCATTGAACTGGGGACTTTCCTTCTTATATGACATCCTGGATCAGCCTCAAGCAGTCAAGATTTCTTGTGAGGAACTTGGCTCTGATACCAATTGTTGAAATGAACCAGACAACTGAGAGGGGGGGTGAATCAATTATCTCAAAACTTAAACAATTCTGCACCTTAAAATATCAAACACTTGTCCATTGTTTGTTATGATTAAGTCATGAAAGCATAAACTTAGAAATATAAACACAATTGCAAGATCATACACAAGTGACACCAGATTTTTACGTGGAAAACCCTATTAAGGGAAAAACCATGGTGGATGTTAGTCCAAAAGATATATAAGTTATAACAATACCAAAAATCATAGGCTCACTACTAATAGGGCTCACTACCTAGAAAAAGGCTCATTGCTAAGGGGTGGCTCACTGCCAAGGGGTGGCGTACTGCCAAAGGGTGGCTCACTGCCAAAGCTTTTGAACTAAGATGATAGCATCTACTCCATGCCTAAATTCAATTCCATTGAAGCACAATACTCTTCCTTTGCTTTGCTCAACCTTCTGTACTTCTTCACTTAACTTTGCATCTTCACACAAGGACATCTTTTCCATGACCAAATTACAAGTATATATATCATTCATCAACCTTGGAATGTACATCAAGGTTGGCATTACATTCATCAACCATTGGAACAATCTCCAAGGTCAGCATTACAAACATTTACAAAATAGGTCTTGACCTAATACAAAATTATGCTAAGGAAAAGTAGTAAAGATGTATACGGATCACTCCACACCTTAGCTAGGACTCAACATGATCTTCCATGCTCTGACATGCTTCTACAATCATCAATATATCTCCGCAATCACTGGAATTAACCAAGTCGGCTAAGACTGGTTACACGCTACGTTATCTGGGAACAAAGTTCAAACACAATCTCAATTCTTAATGTGGACCAATGTAAATGCAGGAACATGATTAGGAGGCATCCACAAGCATGTTGTAATCACTAGGAGAAACCACACAAAATCTAACCACTTTATCCATGAGATTCTTCACACTAGAGCACATGAACTTCACTGTCTTCAACTGTCATCAAAGAAAGATAACTTGTGGACCACCAAATCATGAACCATTGTAGTTGTAGACACTTATCATCATCCCAGACTTCCTTCTAGAACCACAGAGAAAAATACTTTAATGCGGAGGAACACGGAGAAAAATACTCTCCCTGTCACTAGTAAATAATCAGAAAAAGCAAGTTTTACTCTCGTGAATGTAACTCACTCAATTCATCATACTGGAGACTCAAACTCAGGATTTAGCATCTTTAGACATGACTCTAAATAACTTCCAATCCATAGACCAAGATCTTAAATTTACAAGAAATGTGGAGCAATCTTCTGCATTGTTCTTTTATCAGCAACACATTGTCTTCACTACAATTTATTGCAACTCATTGTTTCTTCTGGAGGGGAAAATTTTCTCAATATCCTCAACATATAAAGCTTCTAAACAAATAACAAAATAGGATACAGTTGACACCAATGACAACAAAGCTATGTTGACATCAATGACAACACCGATTGGGCACATACTTGCAACAGGTTGCTATCTTAGAAACAAAATTATAACCAAAGATTATATATATTTTATCTTAGCAAATAATATTGGTGTGTTTTTGGGAACATTCGATGATTGTGGCACATGTCACTTTGGGGGTATGGGCTTTGTAAAATTTCTTGTTCCCTTTTTTGTTTTTACTCTACCTTAATGTCCTTGATAGCAATAGGCAGGATCAACCACCTTAAGGTGCAAGCATATATAATGGTATCTGCTTGATTACTTTTACACTGACAAAGCATGTTTGAAATCCCTCAACACAAGGTGGGATAGTCTATCTCTTGAGCTAGTGCACATCCTTTTAAGAAAAAATACCTCATCACAATGTGGGATGGTGTATCTCTTGAGATAGTGCGCATTCTTTTATATAAAACCCTCACCGTGAGGTGGGATGGTGTATCTTTTGAGCTAGTGCACATCCTTTTATACAAAGTCCTCATTGCAAGGCAAGGTTGGATCTTGAGTCATTCACTCTTAAGTATGTCTTTTGTGGTTGTGGTAGCATAGCTCAACCATCAGGTGTGTTTGGCATGTTTTAGATAGTGGAGTGTAGCGATGAGCTCCTTCCTATCACTCGTGTTTGTCATGTATAAGATGTATAGTGTGTCTATGGCATACTATGCAGTGTTCATGTATTATGTGTGTCTTCCATATGTTTTACGTGTCTTCTTTGCATGTCTTGCATTTTTGTGGTGTGCTCTAAAAACATGTGGAAATGAACCCCCCACGTTGTATGTGTCTTGCATGTCTTTTGCATGTATATTTTGTTAACTTTAATTAGAATTTTATATATATAGATATGTAATTGCTTAATCATGTCTTCTCTCCATGTATACTTCGTCAATTGCATGACTATGTTCATGTCTTCTCCATGTATTGTGTGCTCCACTATCTTCTCCATGTATTGTGTACTTCCTTACTATATTCATTGTGTCTTATGCGACGTCTAAGTGTTTTCTTATGTTTGCCTAAGCTTGGGGGCTAGCGATAGTCTTCAAAATTAGGGTGTGTTTGATGTGTCCTATGTGCTTTGACCATACTTTAATGCATGTATTGATCGTAAGATCATACACACATTAAAGTGGGTGCTAAATGCTATGGAGTAAAAGGTGGATATAAGCCTTTTTACCTCCTAGTTTAGCTCCTAGGTCATATTTGCTTCATTATACATTCTAATTGAGCATCCCAAAGAAAAGAGCATGAAACCCATGTAAATTTAGGACCTTGGACCCTTCATTTAACTTACCCCTGACCTAATTTGGGCCCCTGGACTTGGCTACCAACTGTCCTAGTCTCCCCCGATGGGTCAGAGCTAATTAATAGCATGTCAGCCTAGGACCTTTAGAAATGTTCCTCATTGTCATCTTTTGTGAATTAATTTCATGAATGTTAGTGGGAAAGCATATATCAGTGAGTTTTTGACTTCATTTTAAACCTAGATGGATATTGCAAACTTATGATATTGGAGAAAAGAGCATTCAAGGCATTCATTGTGTTATTGTTGTAGATTTGTGTTTGTATTTGTGTGTTTGTTGCAGATTTCGTATCATCATCCATCTCCTTATGAGTTGAAGCATCTTCATCCTCCTAAGGACTTCACCTCTAAGGTGACATCATTTCTATTTGAATCATTTCATCATTTGGATTATCTTTAGCCTTTGCCCTACAAGGGCACGCTCTCTCTCTAACAACAGTGTTGGGAAAGCTTGAATGCTAACCCAAACTTTGACTAAGGAAAATCCCTAAACACCACAACCCCAAAACCCCTTTGTTGCCATCTTATGTGTAGGTTATAGGTATAGGTTTCAGGAAAAGTGGAGCTATAGGAAGGCAGTGCAGGAATTAAGGTTTCAGGATCTGAAAAATAGTTCCAGAATATATCTCCAAAAAGACTTGGGTGTTTGGCGCCCTAGTCTACAGGGCTTCCAGGTTCTGGATCTAGTTTCTAAGCATCATTTGTAACATATTCTTAGCTTTGACCTCTGGTAGAATCTCACTTTTGGACTTGGGTGGTTATTGAATTTGTTGTTTGATACCTTGTTGATCATGATGTTAGTCATTCACAAACATAGAATAAAAGTTACACAACAACCTTTACTCATCTTGAAAGATACGATGAATTCAGAGAATTCATGATCCCAAGTCTCCGTTGATTAGGTCTTAATCTACTGACGTTACTCAGTGGTTGATGTGTGTTGCTGTTTTCCATTCAGGGGCCTTACGTATTTCTATAAAGTTCATCATTATTCCTCCAAATATCCTGCTCTGTATGTCTGCCCTGCATAAATCTCAATAATTCTACCTCTGCACTGTGAATTTAGTCAAATAATGTGCCTACAGGCTGATATTTGCATGATTTCTACCATTATTTATGATTCTTTGCATGATATTTTCAATACTACATGCATTTAACTCAAATATGCTAAATATTTACGATTATCTATGAGATGTCTACATATTTTGGGTTGTTTGCTTAAGATTATCAGTTTATTTGCAATTGTGATAGTGAGATGCTCTGAAATTGAAAGAAATTAAAGGAAATGCTTCTAATTAAGTTGAACCTTTAGCTTTTGATCCACATACATGCTTGATACTGTCATGAGGAGAAGAAATCAAACCATATGTTCACCAGGACATTCCACAGCTAGATACAGTTGATGCAAACTTTAGAGGATAATGAATGAAAACAATACATGCAACATGATGAGCACTCCAAGGGATGCAGCAAATCAAAGCACATATCCAAAATTCAGACACAGATTACTCAAGATTTACGAAGATTTGTAATCAAAATACTCTTCCCTTTCATTAAGTATGCAAAAGACATGTACATATACAGCAGCTTTGAAATAAGTCCTGAATACTTCAGCAATCAAATTTCAATTAAGTTTCGAATGAATATAACAAGGCATTCCACCACCTTTTATAGAATAAGGTGAGGAATCCGTTACAAAAGATCCACGGATCGGATATGTCAATACAAATCAACGGTCATCACTTCATGACTTGTCAATTTTACAAAAAGGCACAAGTTGCCAGATGGCAACTATCTATACTGCATATGCAAGATACTCCCCCCCTCATGATGTATCTTCATCATGCTCTTCATCTGATGCATGCGGGTCATCATGTGTATCGCTTTCTGAACTTTCGCTATCCGGATGATGACGCTGTTGCATATGGGGTTGCATGCTGCTTTGGATCTGTTTGTATGCCTGCACAACCTCATCTATTCCTCCGCCATCTTGAGTCTTTGCCTTGATGATGGCGTGTTTGTGCGCTTCATACTTATCCCTACTATTGTCCAGCTTATTCTTTCTGTCCTGCAGTGTCTCATTATAGGTCTCCAGCTGGCAAACAACATATTTGAAATATCCTCCTCATTTCTGGTTCATGTTGCCTCCATGTGCAACCATACAATGCTCAGCAACAGCTCTAACAACATCATGACTTCCTGCAAATAAACAGACAAACATTAAGTTCATCATCATGTGGATAAAAAACAGGAAGTAAAACGTTTTATTAAACAGGCCTCAAAATGTGCAGCTACAAGCAATCGGGCTTTCAAATTTCTATCGCTCTGTTTTCCCGCCCATTTTCTTGTATATCGGGCTCCAAATATGATCATGTATGTATCGGTGTGACTACACATGGTCAGGATGACAATTTTACATTAGGCCGACGGTTAAACTTATACCGACGCCAAAAATCATGATGATGTCCTTCCATCGGGAAGACATGTTCTATCGGCATGATAACTCAAGATAAGGCCGACAGCAAGACTTAAAACTTTCATCTACATGATATTTTGGAAATATGATGCTCCCCCTTCCGAATGTCCAGATGATGTCACCGTCATGTTTCGCTTCTGTATATTGGGGAAAAGAATGACATCATCATCATCATCATGTCGAAGGAAAATAGGAGGATATGAAATATGATCCTGCTGCTAAGGAAAGGAATATGATGGTGACGTCATCGTCATATCCGGGCTTCATTAAAATGCAAAAGATGACGTCACCGTCATGTTCAGTTAAGATCAGGGGATAAATGTAATATCGGGTCACCTAAGGAAGATGATCAGGTGGTGAATGTAATATGACCCCTTTGCGGCCAAGGTAACCCTCTCGAAAGATCAGGATGATGATGATCATCAGGATATCCGGGGCTTTTGTTAAACTTAGAACATGACGTCATCATCATATTCGCGAACCGGATCATGTTTTGGAAAATATCCTGCCGAAGGGAAATGTGATGATGATGTCATCCTGATATTTGCTTCTTCGTTTATCAAATCGGGATGACGTCATCAGGATATCTGCATAAGGTCATATTTGTCGGCAGAAGGACATTACGAAATATCGGGTAGACAAACAAGATCATGATGATCTTGACAACATGATAGGATAAAAGTATGATGATCCTCCTCATCGAATATCATGATAACGTAACCATCATATCCGTCTTCGAAGCATGAGGATGAGTTGAGGTCATCATCAGGTTAGCGCTAGGGTGATATTTAAAATATGATCATGCTGCTAAGAGCATCACCCCCCTTAAAAGATAGGGTGATCATCATGATTATGCAAAAGGAGATCAGGAGTATATGATGACGTCATCATCATATTAGCGAATATCAGCAAATATGACCCTCCCTTGAAAGATCAGGATGATGACCCTCCGATAGGACTTTGACATGCGCATGCAAATTATGCAAATGGTGGATTTTCTAAGTAGGGTGATATTGTAATATCAGCATGATATTATAATATCAGGTGATGTTATGATATCATGATGCTCGTTATTATGAAATATCGGGTTACCCTCGAAACATTATGCTCACGATGCGCCTAAGGTCATTTGACGGGTAACGGGCACTATCACTTAAGATTGACGTCCAGATATTGGGACTGCATGATTTTTATTGGGTGATAGATCAAGATCAGGATGACCTTGACAACATGACTGAGGATATAAAAATATGATGATCACTTGCGATTATCAGGTTTGACCAAAACTTTGACTGTGCATAACTTCCACATATGGACGAATTTTCAAGTGATGTAACAGGCAAACCTGCATGGAATTTCAAGCTCTTTCTACATATGAGGTCATAGAAACAAAATATGAACTTTGACAAACTGACCTCATGATGATGACCAACCTCATCGAATATCATGATGATGATGCACCTGACTCATTTTTACCAAACCGCCAGAAAGCAGACAACACAAGCCAAGACAAAAGTTGGGTGCCTGTTTTGATAATGCAAAATGGGGCGTGTTGTGTAACCACACAACACACCTCAAATTTTGGGAGACAGGTTTTGACATCTTACTGATCATCTTTGTACTTTTAGTTTCTAGAATTCTATTATCGATCATTTATTTCAAGATGATTACCTCATATCTAGGGTTTCACTCATGCCTAACCTAGGGTTTGATAAAAATATTGGTTAAATCTTATCTTTCCTTGACAAACAAGAGCACAAAATTAGTATCTAAGTCCTCTTCCATCTTGTAGTGACTTAAGCTTGGTTTTGTTCTTGAATGTTGTAGTGAAAGGAGGGTTTGATCTAGTGTACTCACATACTATGCATTCATCTCTCTCCCTCTTTTAACTATTAAACATTTTGGTGAACCCATAGCAATGAACATTTGAATCTTGTTGAGTGTTAAAATTAGTCTTTGCATTAATTCATACCATATCTATCATCCTACATTGGAAAATCTTGCATAAATTTGAAAAAAATTGAAAAAATCAGCATTCTAGGCTTACATAAAGGCATATGTTTGCATTATTTTCATTACAAATAATTAGATGCATTTGAAAATCTGATTTATACATCATATCTTAGACAAATTATAGAAAATAATCATTTCATGATATTACACCTTGCATTTGCATATCTCATTTGTTAGGGTTTTGTTGAAATTTTGCATTTTTCATATAACCTAGTTTTTTGCAAAAGCTTGGGCTTGTAATCAAAATCTTATTCCAGATTTTGTAAATCTTTTTAACACTCATTCAAATCTGATTTTGATTTATAGTGTTGCTTCATTGTGCATCCTTTCATTCAAATTTCAAATATTACAATTACATAGTGTGTATTTCAACATTAAGCCTAGTTTTAAACACTTTCTTCACACTTCTTTATGAAAACTTTTAAATCATTCATCTTTCCTTGTTTTGTAACACTATTTCCATCATACTTACTATTTTTTTTATGAAACCTATGTGTTTTCACTCTTTAAGAAACCCAATTTCCTCAAACAAGTGCTTTGGTGTGAAACAACCTCACATACATGGCTTCTCATCACAACAATAATGTTATGCTCCCTCCTCAAGTTTATAGGAAGAGGAAGACTCCTGAACTTGAAATAACATTTACACCACATGATAGAACAATTAGAGACATTGAGGGACCTCTTTACATCACTGCACATATAAGTGGAAATCCTACAAGAGGGGTCCTTATCGATCCTAACTGTATGACAAATGTGATTATTGAAGAGTTACTCTATATGCATGATTTGATACAAGAATCTTATGAGCCCACTAGTGCAGGGGCACCATAGTAAGTAAAATCTACTAGGTTGAAATAAGGCCTATTTGGCCATGTCATTTTGTTCATGTCTTGTTTCCTAAAAACCTAGGAGTTTTATTTTCCATTTGGCAAATAATGGACACATTTTGTAGAATATAAAAAGATCAACAGGGGTCAGTTGGGATTCAAGGCAGTTGGCCTTCCCTAACCATTGAGCAATCGTTGATCTTCCAGCTTTGGCCTAGTAAAAGCACAGAGGAGTAACCGAGAGGGGTTCAGCAGATTTGAGAATTGTGATCTAGAAATCATCTGAGAAATTAAAAAATTGTTATGTTCCATCAATTTGGATTTTCTATTTTCTGTAACTGTGTATTGTGTACTGTAGAAATCTGTTTGAAGTGTAATCCTTTCTATACATTCCATTGTTGCAGCATGTCAATGTGAAGCATTCCACTGGTGCAATTTCTATCGAAATCAGTGTAATGGCTTCACTATATAGTAGTTGTTATTCTTGTTTTTTGTTTTGTTTTTGTGTCTGATAGTGCAGAGGATCCAAATAGGGTGATTTCGCACAGTAGACGGCCTAGCATCTCCATGTGCTAGGGTTTGATTGGAGAGTAAACAAGTCAGAGAAGTTGAAGACGTTATCAGTGAGATAGAGGCCATCGACAAAACATTTCTCTCTCATAGCGATAAGGATAGTCTAGCCGAAGAGAGGTTTAAACTGTTGAACAGAAGTCATGGTCTAAGATTCATATCAGAATGACGAAGTACATCGGTAGATAACTTGGCGTTGGGCTGACAGTGTTGGTCTCACCGATCAAGGGTATCGGGGTGACAAGGGACAACTTGCACCGACAAAGATCCATCAGGAGGAATTAGTGTATCGGTGAAGCAACTCTTGCCATGGCCGATAGTAGTAGTCTTGCCAATAAGTGAAAGTCAGAGTTGACACTAGAGGGATCGATGCATCGGTCAAATGGGTATCGAAGCCTCACCATAGACATGTACCGACACATCGGCCAACACTCATAAGTGTTTGCTGATGACCTAAGTCATGCCGATAGGTGAGTAACGTAGATTCATCCATCTAGAAGAGTTGTGAGATCAGAGAGATAAGGTCGAAGATGACCGATGGTATTAGTCTTGCCGATAGACAGAGTTGTTGGACCTCACATCGGTGTGACTAAAATGATCAGAGTGATAAGTTGCAAGGTGGCCAATAGAGCAAGTCTTACCGACTGTAAACTCCTCATCATATTGGTATCAAAGCTTAAAAAGATTTGGGTGGCAAGTCAAATTGAGGATTTGCAGGAGTGTTAGCATTTGGGTGCTGTCTGTAAATAGTATATGTCAGTAGAGGAGAGTGAAGGAGAGGCTAGAAATATGCCTCCAAAGGGGATGACCACCGAAGTGGTCAAGAAATTGAAGGAGATGGAAGAGATGATCAAAACTGGAGTTAGGGAAGCAATCCAAGAAGAATTTAAGGCACTAAAGATAGGATAAAGAATAGAGGAAGGTTTAGATGGACAAGAAGACAATGTGAAAGAAGAAGAGGAACAAGAAGAGGCAGAGATACCGTTTGAACAAAAGAAACTCCTAGAAGCCACTAAGGCTATTGGCAAGGACTCTTCAGAGGCTCGAATAGATATCCCCATGTTCAGTGGAAAGATGAATACTGATGAAGTCATGGAATGGATTGAGGCTCTAAACAACTACTTCGAATACAAGGAAGTTCTTGAAAGTAAGAGAGACTCAAAGGTGCTACCCTTACATGGTGGAATTACACCCAAGGAGAGAGGGTAAAGAATGGGAAGAATATGATCTCTTCATGGAGCAGAATGTAGGAGAAGATCAAGTCCCAGTTCCTTCCATCTGACTATGAGGTGTAGATTTACAGGAAAATGTAAAACCTCAAGCAAAAAGATATGGATGTAGCTACTTACACTAAGGAGTTTCACAAATACACTCTTCATTGTGGGTACTATTGGTATCTGAATCGACAGAGGGTTTTCCAGTTCCAATGTACAGGCAGATTCGGCCAACAAATACAGGAGGTTGCGTGAGCTGCCTCCCCTTCACTTCTGGTTCTGCCGCACCAAGGGGTATCCCTATAGCTAAAGATTTGACATTTGACTCACCCAATAGAATGATTTAGCTTTACAATACAAGAAGACTACTCTCATGTTTGGACCAAGATTTGTGTGATAGATCACAAGGTTAACAACTTTCTTAGACATATGTAATTGGTTAGGGATGAGAGTATGCGAGGGTCCTAATCCTACTCCTACAACTAACATGTTGGAAATATGGAAGGATTTGCATTATTGTTTTGGATGCAAGACAAACGGGTTTTGGATCATAACTACTACACAAAGGCAAACCAGTGCCTATCTTAGGGCAAGGAGTCAACTAGATGTATACAAGAGAATGATTTGCACTGGCATTCAAGTTTCAAGGGGTTAAGACTGGTGCTTGCCTTACAAACACCACCCAAGACTAAGTATTTAACTATCTCTACTTACAAATATCCCAACTGACATACAATCTTCTCCATACTTAACCCAAAACAATTTAATCCATTCCTTGAATGGAGGTCAAAAGTTAAGCATGCAATATAGAAAATCTATATCCTAGAATATGAGAAACCCTTAGCAACCAGAGTCAAAAGAAGGGATGCATACAACAAATCGAGACAAATAGCTAAAACACATGCAATAAAGCATTTTTCATATGAAAACAACATGAAACTAAACATATGTGCAAGGTGCACTCAAATGCAACTCATAAACTCCAAAAGAGACAGAACAGCCAAGAAATGCTCTGATCTTTGTTATTTTTTCCAAAAAAAAATGCCCAAGTCTTCAACAACTGAAAAAATGAGTGACACAATCCTCTTATACATAAAGGATATGTACTCAGCAATTAATCACATGGTCTTTTCCAACTTCTACCAGATACATCGCACCTTGAAAATGGTGCCCAAAACATTGAATACTCCAGTAGAAGAAGAAAGAAGAGCAGATAAAGTTGGGAGTCATGCAGCCACCTAGAGATTTTATTCACAAATTTGGTAGTTGGCCAGTCAATCAGACCCATACCTTTGCAAATCACCATTAATGGCCAACCCACCCATGCTCTTTGGAAACGTAGCAGCTCTTCCCGCCTGGAATGCAGCCGTGAATGCACAGGAAATCCTTCCTGTGAAATTTTGAAACAGGCCCATTGATCCCTTTCTTATTGCCAAGACCCACAGCTTCAAATCACGTTGACTGGTCTTCAACCAATGATATCGCGCCACGCAGATGGTTTTTGCTTTTTTGACTTTTCGCAGCTCAAACATACATTTCTGCTTTATGCAAACCTTTTACCTTTCTCGCCCATTGCATATTCAAATTTTTGTATATGTAAATACATATACATACAATCCGCCATGGACATGTGGCAGCCTGCCATTGGATCACCATCGCTGAAAAATTGCATCTCCATCAGCCGTCAGAAAGACATTGAAAGGGGCCGCCGATACATTGAGTCTTGCCGAAAATCCCTTTGCATATCGGCCTTTGTATATGCTTGTTTTTGAGATTGTATATACATACAATCACCTGCATACAAGGCAGACCCCAAATATTTATAGAACAATTTGAAATCGCATTCGAGTCTAGCTTGTATCTCCTCCTTTTGCATTTTGCTTTGTATATTGCACATACAATGCGCAATATACAAGCTACAGACCCCAAACCATTATGAAGCACATTCTCCATTGGGTCTGAGCCTTGTATCTAACTCCTTGTATATTTCTTTGTATATAGCACATACAATGTGCAACATACAACCCGCGGACCTCAACCTGAAATCCCCCAAAACACATCTTCTTTCACATCCGGGTTGTATGTGTGCCTTTGTATCTTACCATTGTATATCGCACAAACATACAACCCACGGAACATACAATCATGTAGCCCCACCATGCTTTTGAAACTTTGACTTTGAGCATACTCGCTTGTATATTTCCTTTGTATCTATTTCTTGTATGTTCGATTGTATATTAGGAACATACAATCCCAATATACGACCTATAGACTTCACCTTTTTCACAAATTATGCAGTTAACTTTTTGTCCGTGTCCACCCTTTGCACCTGCCTACTTGTACATTTCACCTTTGTATATGCGAATGTATATACGCAGATACAATCGCCCATACATACAATTGGTGGGCCCCAGGCTTTGTATCTAACCTTTGCACATTGTCTTTGCATATTTCCCTTGTATTTTGCCACCAATGTATCTTTTGCTTTGTATATCTACCTTGTATGTGCACGATGTACATTTCCTTTCCACATTTCCTTTGTATATCATGTAGACACCTAAAAATGTCTCGACCACCAAACTGACTCCCGAAATCCCTAAATATACCAATTTCCTTTCCAACCAATTAATTAAATTTCTATTTAATTAATTACCCCTTTCATCATCTAAATCCACACCATTTTATCCCCAAAATTGAATTAATTTTATTAATTCAATAGTCCAAACCTTAGCCAATTGATTTAATAAATATGCAAAATTTATTAAATCAATTCCCCCATTTTGCCTAAATCTAATTAATTAGTTAAAACCATGTTAACTAATTAATCCAGCCTACTAATTAGCCTATCCCTACCCTAGACAATTAAATAGCTATTATTTAATTGCCTACTCTAGCCTACCTCATCCTAGCCTTAGGATTAATTAATTAAATCACTAATTAATTAATCTTATCCCCCCTCTAATCCCTATACTAATTTATTCCAGCCACATTAATTAGGTTAATCACCATAATTAAGTGAGTCAAACCCTCATTAGCAATTCTCTCCACATCCCCCAAATTTAAAATTCAAATAAATCACACATCACATTTACTCCTCTTACACATGTCATAACTCATAAATATCCACTCTTCCCCAAATGAATTTTTAATTCACAAATAATCCATCTCACCCAACCTCATTTATTCACCCCTTTCCCAAAAATGAATAAAAGATTTACTTTTATTCCTAGCCCTCCATCTTCCAAGATCAAATCTAGGCCCTCCACATCACTTTCATCCTCCACCATTGATCTCTCCATTCAATCTCCACCCTTGGATCAAAATCTCTCCAAAAAGCCTATAAATACAACATCTCACAAGTCATTTTCATCATCCAATTCCATGCAAAGTTACCATGCCAAAATCACCTTTGAGTAAATAGTGAGTTGCACAATTGAGAAGCATTTCACATTTGAATCAAAAGTCTAGGGATAATCTTGGTCTTGTGAGCTTCTTTTGGGTGCAAAGGCTCCTCCTTCCCTTGATGGGATTAGGTTGTGCTTTATGAGGTATAATCTTGTGTTTCATTTGCATTTGATTTAGTGTTTTGCCTTATTGCATTTACCTAATCTACATTGGCACTCCCGGTGGGACCCACAAGGTCCAATCTAATCCTTGTTTGTGAGTTTTTGTGTTAGTATCTGACTTTTTTCAGGTTCAGCGCTATTCAACCATCGTAGCAGCGCCATCACTACCGTATTTCAGCGCTATTCCTCTTTTAACACTATTTCCGCGCATTATCTTTTATATACTAACCATACTCACGTGTCGAGTTTCTTGCTTTTCCTGTTATTTCTGTGTTATCTATTCTCTGTTTTGCAGGAAAATCAGGAATTACAGGGGGAGGTTATGGCAAATTTTTGAAAGAAACGACAAAGCAGCATCAGTTCCCCGTTTTGATGCCATCCTTCAGATTAGTGCCATCTGTGTTTTTCCAGGATTCAGAAACACCGCGCAGTGGTGCCTTCACTACTTCAGATTATCGCTATCCTCTGTATTAGCACCTAACATAGGATTTATTAGCGCTATCATCTGTATCAATGCCATTAATTTAATTAGTGCTATCTGAGATTTTAATTAGCACCATAAAATAGTTTAGCACCTTCTTTCGTAAGTCAGGTTGTTCTGCCCGCAGTGGTGCCTGTACATGTCTATTTTAGCGCTATTTCGATAATTTGCTTTTCTGTTTGTTGTAGGTACTGCGGATACTAACAAATCTTTTTGCAGGATGGTTTGTTGATTAGTTAGATCACACTTTGATGTTGGAAACTAAAATGAACCCTTTTGCATGTTAGGTCTTAGACAAATATTTCAATTTGGTGTTCTAAAAAATCAATCCAAACAACTCCTTGTGTGAAGTGTGTGTGTGCTACAACATTTATTTTGGTGCTCTACAATATACTCTTTTGTGTGCCAACAAACAAACAATCAAAACACTTCAATTTGGGCTATAAAAAGAACAATAAATTGCATACTTCATTGGATAAAAAGAACAACAAACTTGCATTTTCACGCATCTAATCAAGACAATCTAATACTTGTGTGAAGTGTCTTTGTGATTGTGTCAAGTAGAGTGAGAAGTGTATGCTCTTCCCTCGCACCCTTTGGTGATCTTGGGAATCAAAAACTTCTCACAACACTTTGCATTAATCACCCCCCATCTAATCCAAAGATCTAAAATTGAACCATGTTGAGTGTGATATAATCATAGGGAACACGTATGCTCTCCCCTCACATCTTTGCATGAACTTGGGGATCAAAAGTGTTTTCATGATTGTATTGCTTTTGTAATCTTTAGAGGGCCTACTACCCCGCTTCGAAAGGTGGGAACGACCCAAGTGGCATCAAGCTAAAGCCAAGCTCTTCCAAGCCGCTATATAAAATAAGGTGTTTGGGACAAAAGTCTCAAGTGATAGGTGTTGTTTTGTTATACCGACAGCCAACCTCCCCATAAACCCTCCAAGGCACAACCCTTGGAGGCCGAGAGACTCAATAATGGAGAGTAGCGCTGCCGCACGTATAACCACCTGAACAGATGCCCTTACTAAGAGCCATTGTTGTAGTAAGCCAAAATCCTTCTATTTGTTGACGCAGAGGGCAAAACCCTTGAAGCGGCCCTGATTCGTATGGTTCTTAGCTGAGGTAGTAGGGACAATCTAAAGGTTTGGAGAGGGTCAAGCCTTATAAGAAACCTAGATCTTGGTATGCATGAGAAGTGTGTGCAATTGTAAGGAGGAGCCGGTGCTACCAAGATCCTAGAGCTACCCGCTTTGAATAGGCGCAGCTAGGGGATTCAACAAATATTGTCACATTCTCGCCTTAGGTTGTAAAAATGTGCTTTTTCTAAACAAAGTCATGTCATTTCACAAACAAAAATCATTGCTTGTTTTGCATTCAAATGTGTGTTAAAGTGCTTTGATTTTTCACAAACAACTTGCCAAGAGACAAAACAAATCAGTTGGTCACATTCCAAACAGACAAATCTAACATTTGCCATCAGAAATTTGTTTAACCTGTTTCAGCGCCATATCTGTCTAATTATAGCACCTTTTCACTCATGGATTGGCGCTATTTTTAGATTGACGTGCCTGAGACAGAACACATCAGTTTGTCACAGTCCAAACAACCAGATCCAAAAATTTGCCTACAGAAATCTGTTTACCCTGTTTCAGCGCCATAGCTGTCTGATTATAGCGCCTTTTCATCCGTGGATTGGCGCTATTTTTAGGTTGACTTGCCTGAAGCAAAGACCCATTTTGTTGTGATCTACACCTTTTGTTCTACCATAATCCATATCCATCTCACGAAAATCCATCGACAGTCCAGCCATTTTCTTCCAAAGTTTTCCAAATTACACATTCTCTTTGACCTTAGAGGATCAATCACCACCATTGTTGGACCCCTTTTGTTACATCATAATCAGCCCAAATACATATCTATCCATCCCCATTCAGTCCTTTTGCATATCTCCTTGGACCAATATAAAATCATTTCAAAAATCCACATCCAAATCAAAACCCCATCAACAAATCACCAATCAAATCTTGTCACCCTTTTGAGCCAAAGTTAGATCTAGAGCTTATCTTTAACATCACATTTTTCTTGAAAAGTCATTAGTCTACCTTTCAAGAAAAACAAATCACCTCTCTTTGTGTAAGGTCATTAGTCTACCCCAAACAAAGAAAATTGTCATCCTTTTTTGTGCCAAATCAAAATCTAGATCTTATCCAAAAGCTCTATTCAAAAAACATCAAGAACATCATCCTCATCATCCAAAAATAAAAAAAAATCAAAACGTCAAATCCTTCTTCTCATCATCCATCTTTGGTCCAAAATTTGTGCAAAAAAATCAATATCACCCATTCATATCACCCTTAGGATAAAACCTTCGGAAAAACATATCGATCTCTACCATACCCTTCTACTCCATCTCACTACCACATCCATCTTTGGGTCCAACAAAATCAATTCGATTCTCTAAGGTCTCCACCTCGTCCCATGTCTAGAAATCAAATCCATACGCGTATGCCCACCACGAGATCACAACACAAAAGGAATCTAGAAATGGCGGAACAATGGCAACTTGGCCCACCTAACACCAACAGTGGCAACATACCTTTTTATCAAACATACAATCCACCTACATATTCCTTCATCCCCCCATTTGGCACCAATGACTGTTTTCAATTCTTACCACAAGCACCAACATTACCACCACCACCACCACAAAATGTCCCCACCATATTTCAAGATGACCAAGATGTCTTAAGCTTCACGCAACATGCCGATAATATGGACCTACTTGATAAAGTCCTAAGATCAGACCCAAAGAGATATGTTGACCATCTTCTCAAGCTTGGTGCTCAACTTCCCCCCATCACAACATCATCACAACCATCCACTTCTACAATCGTCCCTACCCCATCCAATACCCAAGCATCTACATCGCATACCCAACCCACTATCTCTCAAATGTCAACACCTAACATATCTACCACCTCCACAACCTCAACCGCTACCACATCTACAATTTCCACATCCACTGCTGTGCCTAACATCTCCCAACCCGTCATCACCTCTACTACCACAACTACCGTCAACCCTTCCGCTTCAAACACAATGGGCATACAAGGCAACATCACACAAGCAAGTACCTCCACAAGTGTGCCCCCACCAAACCCTCACACCCTTGCTTACCTACGACAACTATTCTCACAACAATCCCACAACACATCTAACCAGTCCAACATCCACATACCGAACGTCAATCCCACAGGTCAACATAATCCTAATGCCCAAATACCCCCACATATTCTCCAACAACTCTACGCGCACCAACAATCCCACAACACATCTAACCAATCCAACATCCACATACCCAATGTCAATCTCATAGGTCAACATAATCCCAATGCCCAAATACCACCACATGTTCTCCAACAACTATACACACACCAACAACAATAGCCACTAATCAATCCAAACCCCAACCTGCAATACCAACATCTTAACCAAACCAATCTCCAACATCAAATCCCACCCCACCTCCAATATCTCACCAACCAACAACCCTACACATTCCAACCGCAACAACCACAGGATCTCAACACCGTCCTACAAGGCTTAATTCAAAAGGTGGATGACCTACGAACTGGGGGCAAACACAAATACTATTCTTTTGAGGATATTTGCCCCTACCCATTTGACCGCACATTATATATGCCCCCTTTCCCTAAAAACTTTGAAATGCCAAAATTTGACAAATACAAGGGAAAGGGAGACCCTAGGGACCACCTTAGAGAATTCTACATTGCTTGCCTCGAAGTCTCTAACAACGACACATATCTTATGAGACTTTTTCCACGAAGCCTTGGTGGCCAAGCCGCTGAATGGTTTGCCCATCTTCCACCTGGAATCTGAACATTTCCTAAGCTTGCGGAGAAGTTTGTCAATCACTTCTCCTACAACTTTGAACATGAGGTGTCTATGACTGACCTTTGTAACACCAAACAAAAGAATGGTGAAGCTTTCGCTTCTTTCGTACAAAGGTGGAGGGGCCTAGCAAGCAAGCTCCCATGGCCTATTCCTGAAAAACAACTCGTCACCATGTTCGTGGCCAATCTCAATCAAGAATTAGGGTTTCACTTACAGATTCTTTGCGCATCTACCTTTGAAGAGGTTATTGACAAAGGCACCACTGTTGAACGAGCCCTCATTGCCAAGGGTTCCATCAAACTTTATGATCCCAAATCCCACAACAACAACAACAATAACAACAACCACAAATCCAATCACAACACCCCCAATACCAACACACAATCTAATGATAAATCACGCTATTGGGGGAAGAACAAGAATAATCTGAATGACGGTGTCACCGATGTGAAGGCCGTCCAACACATCCAAAACCACACACCAACACACACATATGCAGCAAACACCAATAACCAAAGAGGACCAAATAAACCCCGCAAACTTCACCAAAATTTCACGCCGTTAGCAGAACCTATTGAGGACATCCTCGATAGATGTCTCAAGCAAGGAGAAATCACACTCCCGCCTATTAGACCGTGCCAAGACAATGACCTCAAGGCAGCATGGTATAATGAAAATGACTATTGTGAATACCACCACGTGGCAGGTCATAAAACAGCTGATTGTATGCAATTAAAACATTGTATCCAAGACCTAATAGATCAAAATCTCGTTAACCTCGAGCACAATGCACAACCATCACCAAACGCTAACCTTGGAGCTTACAAGGATCCTTTGCCCAACCATAACAAAGCTTCATCATCCAACCAAGCGTACAACGTCACTCCACCACCCGCACACTATGACTCCATTGTCGGCCGCATCAAACTCTCATCCCACTCTGTCAACACAATCACCATTCGGGCACAAGCACCTGATTGCGCCGTAACAACCCGTCGAGGCCGTGTCTTAATCCACACTGCCCCTCCCACTGAAACAACACCCCCATCCACATCTGATCCCCTCCTCCCTCATCCAAATGCCCGTCCATCACCCACCACTTGATATAACCTCCTAGACCATCTAAGAAAGACACCCGCACAGATCTCCATCCTTAAGTTGCTTCGCACATCACCCCGCCACAAGGACATTCTTGACAAAGCCCTTTTGGAAACACAAGTCCCTGTAAACTTGGATGTCAATCAATTTCAAGCCATGGTCGGCCATATTGCTACACCACACCATATCACATTTTCTGAAAAAGATCTCCCTGCTTCCGAACACCTACATAATGATGCACTACACATCGAGGTCCGCATTCACAAACACACCATTAAAAGGGTTCTAATAGATGGTGGTTCTGGCCTAAATATATGCACTCTAAAATTGCTAAAACACTTGGGGTACTCAGATGTGGTTGTGGATGCTAACGAGTGCATAACAATCAAAGGATATGATGACACTGAAAGGCTATCTGAGGGCACCATAAAGCTCCCTATTCAAGTGGGACAGAAAATCCTCAAAACCAAATGTTAGGTTCTGGATCTTGACCTCCCCTATAACATTCTTCTCGGCTGCCCATGGATCCATGCCATGCAAGCTATCCCCTCCACTTTCCATCAATGTCTCAAATTCCCCCACAATGGCACTGAAGTCACTATTTATGCTGATCCTCGTCCCTTCCAATACTGTAGTTTTCTGGAAGGACACAACCAAACCTTCTGTCCATATAATAAAGCCACCACCCAAATCACCCCAATAGCTTCCACCTCATACATGGACCCTGCCAACATCGCCACCACTTCATCCCAAACACCTTCACCACCTAAGGTCAAGATCAAGATCAGCGACCAAGGCTGTGGGGAATACAACCTTCACGGCACCTTTTGCATGGGCTTATTACCCACTCCTAAGACATTTGGCACTCTGAACACAGAGGCAGCTGACACAGTCATCATCAAATGCAAACCCTCACCCATCTTTGAGAAAAAACATCTTCTAGATCAGGACATACTTGAAGATATTTCATCCTGGCTTTACAAGGACGAGGAAACAGAACAAGACATCCCCACCATCCCAGCAAACAGTTACGGCAAAGGTTCTAAGATAGTCAAAAGTATGGGTTACAAAGGACAAGGCAGCATTAGCCTTCATGAACAGGGGATTGTAGAACCACTGCAAGCAACACGAACCCCCTATACTCAAGGCTTAGGGTATGGTCAACCACAGCGCATCCTTAATACTGACGAATGTATCTTAGCCGAGTTTGCTCCAGTTTCTCTAGACATCGACAATATTAACAAAACGGACCTACAAGACTCCTTTAGTGACTTTGCTGATTTCTTCACCTCCTCCATTTGCACCATCTACTCCGTCACTACTCTCGCCTCATCATCCAATGACCTACCATTAGTGTACCCTGACCTCATCGACTGGGACCAACGAGGACCTCTTTTTTTTGATATCGCACCTAATGACGAAGCCATTGCTGAAATGATGGGAGTAAGAGACAACTTCCCCTTGGGAGATCACAGAGCTGGATACATCATGGAACTCAATCCGGCTGCCTATTTTAGGGAGACAACCCCTGCTTCTAGTCGCAAAAATACAAAAACAAAAAATGGATCTGATGGTGAAAACCGTTCCACGGCAGTATCAGATCCTAAAAAAGTAAAAATAAAAGACGCATCTCCTGGTGAAAACCTCCATGAGGTGCCAAGGGATGGAAGCATGGGCCTCCCTGAAATAGATAAAGTATATCCTGACAGATCACCCATCTTGGTTGAACCAGCACAGGAAATGAATCTAGGGATAGAGGAAGAGCTGAAAATAACATATAGAGCAGAATCTCTCAGCCTGTTCGAACAGGAAGACTTCTTGGCATTCTTCACACGCAGAAATTGCAACTTTGCGTGGACCTACGCAGACATGCCAGGGCTAGATCCTACCTTGGTTGTTCATCATCTTGCAGTGCGTCCTGATGCCAAACCAGTCAAACAGAAGCTCCGAAAGATGAATCCTCAGGTGGCCCTTCTTGTCAAAGCAGAGCTCAAAAAGTTACTAGATGTGGGATTCATACGTCCAATTGATTATCCTGAATGGGTCTCAAATCTAGTACATGTTGCTAAACCAGATGGTAGAATCCACTGTTGCACTGACTTCAGAGACCTCAACAAGGCCTGCCCCAAAGATGACTTCCCCCTTCCCAACATTGATATGATCGTGGATCTTACCGCAGGGCATGAGATGCTATCTCTCATGGATGGTTTTTCAGGATACAATCAAATCAAAATTGCCAAAGAAGATTAGCACAAAACATCTTTTATATGCCCATGGGGGACATACTATTGGGTAGTAATGCCGTTTAGCCTAAAGAATGTAGGAGCTACTTATCAACTAGCAATGACTATCATCTTCCATGACCTCTTTCACCACATCATGGAGGACTATGTTGATGACTTACTCGGCAAATCAAAGACCAGAGAAGAACACTTAGACATGCTAGCCAAGATCTTTGACAGGCTAGAGCAATATAATGTTCATCTAAATCCAAAAAAGTGTGTCTTTGGAGTCACTTCAGGTAAATTGTTGGGATACATAGTCTCCAGACAAGGAATCGAGGTGGATCCAGTGAAAGTCAAAGCTATTACTAAAATGCCACCTCCTAAAACCTTGAAACAACTGAGAAGCCTGCAGGGTAAACTACAGTCTATTCGTCGATTCATTGCTCAACTTGTTGACAAATGCCAACCATTCCAACATCTCCTTAGAAAAGATACGGCTTTCGCCTGGACCACTCAGTGTCAGGATGCCTTCGACCAACTAAAAGCATATCTGGCTAATCCCCCTATTTTATCCCCACCAAGACAAGGAGAGCCCCTCCTCTTGTATATTTCCACAACCGACACAGCAATTGGGGCATTGTTAGCACAACATGATGAGCAGGGGAAAGAAAGAGCCATCTACTACATCAGCCGCACCTTGATTTCCTATGAGCTTAACTACACGCAAATTGAACAAGCATGCCTTGCCCTGGTCTTCACATCACAAAAGTTAAGACATTATATGCTCAATCACAAGACTAAGCTCATTGCTAAGATCGACCCACTCAAGTATTTGCTAAACAGAGCAGCTCTCACTGGAAGAATGGCAAAATGGGTCATGATTCTCACCGAATTCAACATAGAATACACAGAGAGAAAGGCAATCAAAGGACAAGTCGTAGCAGATTAGCTGGCTGAGGCACCTATTCAAGTAGAACATCCTACAATAGCAGAATTTCTAGATGAGGCCATCTTGACAATCACACCAGCCACATATACATGGAAGATGTATTTTGATGGATCCTACACTCATAGAGGCTCGGGGGTAGGCATCCTGTTGATTACCCCTCAAGGCGACATGATCCCTAAATCATTCAAAATCACATTTCCATGCACCAACAATGTAGCAGAATATGAGGCCCTCATCACAGGTCTCTGCATGGCCATCCAATAGAAAATTGAAAAGCTAACTGTGTATGGTGACTCTCAACTAGTCATCAGGTAGGTCAATAATGAATACAAAACCAAGGATGATAAGCTCCTTCCCTACAAGAAGATGGTCGATGACTTTAAAGATTATTTCGGTGACATCCACTTTGAGTAGATCCCAAGGTTAAACAACAAAGCGGTAGATGCCATGGCAACCATCGGATCTCTGGTCGACATGAAGCAAGGTAGTAAGAAATGTGAATTCCTAATCGAAGAGCTCCCCATCCTAGCATATGACGTTCCCCAATCTGAACTAGTGTGCAAAATTATTGGTCCTTTATCCCCCTGGTATCAGGAAATGTACCTCTACCTTCATGATAACATCCTCCCCAACAACCTATCCCCATCACAAAAAAAATCCTTCATCCGTTGAGCCTCCCATTTCATCCTTGTAGGTGACACCCTCTACAAAAGGAGTCTTGATGGAATGCTTCTACAATGTTTAGACTCTAGGGAAGCCGAGGCAGCTTTGGAAGAGGTACACGCAGGTATTTGCGGGGCACATTCAAGTGGACTAGCTCTTTCTAAAAAAATCATGAGGAGTGGTTATTATTGGCCCACCATGGACAAAGATGCACATCAGTTTATCAGAAAATGCCTCCCATGTCAACAGCACGGCGATCTCATCCACGCCCCAGCACAGGAGTTGCAACCAATCACAACACCATGGCCTTTCTCACAGTGGGGACTCGATCTCGTAGGGAAAATCCATCCTCCATCTTCCAACGGCCATAAATTCATAATAACTGCTACCGAATACTTCACAAAATGGGTGGAAGCAATACCACTCACCTTCACCACAGGCATCCAAATCTCCAAGTTCAATCTCCACTACATCATCTGCCACTACGGTATCCCCCATTCCATTATCACTGATAATGGGAAACCATTCAAAAACCTAGAAGTTTGCAGTTTGTGTGAAAAGTTTGACATCAAACACCGATTCTCCACGCCATATTACCCCCAAGGAAACGGTCAAGTAGAGGCGTCTAATAAAACCATCCTCCACATCTTAAAAAAGACAGTCAATGAAGCTAGCTGTGACTGGCACCTCCAACTCAACCCCACCCTATGGGCTTACCGCACCAGCATCCACACTCCTACCGGAGCCACTCCATACTCACTAGTATTCAGATCAGAAGCCATTTTACCTATAGAGGTCGAGCTCCCATCCCTCCAAGTATCATTGCAAAACATTATCTCTGATGAAGACTATCGTGTCGCAAGGTTGCATCAACTTGAATTATTGGATGAGAAATGCCTGAATGCATTGAATCGCTTACAGGCATACCAAAACTGACTCAGAAGAAGCTACAACAAAAAGATCAGAACCAGAAAGTTTGAGGTCGGTGACCTGGTCCTAATGGAAAATTAGAAGAACCTGCAAGAGCGTCCGAAGCAAGAAAAGTTCAAACCTAATTGGCTAGGACCTTATGTCGTCACCACTGACTATGGGTCAGGATCTTATCAGCTTGCAACACCTAAGGGGCAGCCTCTAGATGAGCCAATGAACATATTGCATCTCAAGCGATTCTATGCATAACCCATCTGGTACCAAAAATCAAAAAAATTAAGAAAAAATTAGAGTGCAATAAAAACTTCCAATGGTGAAAATCACCTCGGTGACGCCTTGGATAAGTACCATGGTGAAAACCTATTTCAGGCGCCATGCGTAGTGGCCGGTTCTACCATCTAATAAGTCCTCTTTCCATCATAACACTTAATACCCACGCATCCCATGGCTTGACATTCTGAAACATCCAGTTTGTTCCCCCATTCCGTACTACCTCACCCACCCACAACCCCATCCATGGAACAAGGATCCTTGTAAGCTCTCCTTTGTACAGTTCATAAAATCACAAAATCCAAAAACATCATAAAATCACAAAATCCAAAAAAAATCATCATAAAATCAAAAAATCCAAAAAAATCATCATAAAATTAGAAAATCCAAAAACATCATAAACAATAGAAAATCCAAAAACAATCACCCCATGCATCAATCTCGCATCCCATCACGATTATCTCAACACACCTCAACCCTCATCACATCCCATCGCAAACCATTCCCACATCATCAAGTCTTGCCAGAACTACATATTCATTTCACTCACATCTTAAAAGTACCTTGATCCCGTGGACACAGGGTATGTAGGCAGCCTAGAATACGAAGGATGTTTCCAGTACTCAGGTATATAAGATGCACCCATCCCACCCCTTGGGATGGTTCCCATTTCACTGAGCTCTCTGGATTTAAGAAACAATACACATGCTACGTATACCATTGAAACATGGTCCCTCACAAAAAATCATCAAGCAATATACCAACTGTAATCGTCCATTTGGCCCGAATGTTCTTTTGTCCATCTTCCATAACTCTCCAATCAAAACAGATCGGCGTCCTAGGATATGTCTTTCCTACAATGGACAAAAGTCTATCATTCTATCATCCCGTCTCTTGGCAAGAGCACACAAAGGCTATTTGTATCTTTCGTTGGTCTTTCTGCTTATTGATTTTTATCTTTTTGTCTCACTCCAAGAATCTCCAAAGCTACCTTGATCTCATTATATCATGGTACGTAGCGGATAGCCCTTGGAGTAGACATAGTCATTGTTTTGGTATGTTGTGCTTGTGGGTTGGTTTCATTACTCCAAGAATAGTATTCATATCTTGAAGTCCAGGTTGGTTCTAGCATGATGTGTCCTATTTGCATATACAGGTATCAACACCTTATATGCATTATTCACACTCACTGCTATGAGTCCCCTTCCTCTACTAGACAAGATTACACTACCTTGGGCATGCATGAAACCAACCTATTGTTTGTGGGTCTAGTCCATGCAATCGTCGAATATACATCATCACCTAGGTCATTTCATACCTTCGTGAACTATATCCTACATTGCTACATTAAACTAAGAAATGCTCTCAATTAATTTTGTGCAACTACTGTTACTAGCTCATAATCATCTTCCTAATCACTCAGTCACCTATCCCATATCGGCCTAGATTTGATAATCACTTCCCCCCCCTCCCCCCCAATCTAACTCCCGCACTAACCCCATCTTCCCACCCTATCTCCACTTAACACATCTTGAATCAAACCAAACCCCCCCTCAATGATGTGGTATCTTATGACCTAACCATCCTCCAATCCCCCCACCGCTATCCCCTAGGCGCTCCCACCCCTATCATCACCATCACCTAACACACTCTCCCATAGTCTCATCACTCAGGGTCAACACAAGGAACATCATGTGTATCAGGACTAGGCCATCTCACTTATCACCTAGTATGCATACCACCTATCACCTAAATTGCATTTAATTTGCATCTCATCTTAGGTTCATTTTAATCCATGTAAGGTTCATAACATATTAGGTTTATTTTAAATCCATTTTACATCTCATTTTAGATTCATTTTAATCCATTTTACATAACATATAGGTTCATTTTAATCCATTTTGCATCTTAATCCATTTAAATTTGCATAAAACACAAATAGATTCATTTTAGCTGCATAACATTAAAACATCACATCACACTCATTTACCACATAGGCGCATGATAAAATTAAAATTAGTATCATCACATTGCATCCCATACATATAGACATCTCATAAACAATTAGTGCATTACAAACATCATTAGCATTACCATTTGAAACATCTAAATCATCTAGTGGCATATACATTTTCATCCATAATAAATGTTTATTAGTCTACATATTCAGTTGCATCATATAGTTCATAAAATCACAAACACCATGCATCCATCAAATAAGCATCCGTCACATCATACACATCATTTGCAAAACCCATCCACAACATAACCTGTGCATACATCATATAAGCATCATCATAATAAGACAACATACACCATCAAATGCATCGCATCATATATAATCACCGCAAAAACAATGTGTATACGTCTAAAAATGACATGATTCATCCTAAATAAATATTCTAAATATTTATTCCATTCTTCTACCAATTAAATAAATATTCTAAATTTATTTAATCAATTCACTGTTCCATAATTAAATAAATTCTATTTATTTAATTAAAATTCTTCTAAATGTCCTACACAATTAAATAATCATAAATTATTTAATTAATCTAAATTCCTCTATCCTAAGTTCTAAATTCAAAAATCCACCTCACCTTTACACCTCACCTTTTCCACCTCACCTTGTCCACATCATCAAGTTGCACATGTAATTAAATATATTTAATATTTAATTACCTATTTTTCTCTCACCCACATGGCCTATTTCTTCTCAAATCAGAAGTTAGTTAACTAATCAATCAAATCTTTTAACTAATTAGTCATTTGAGTTCACTGGTCAATCTATTCTGTTGACTCCTCAATCAACCCAGTTCACTGATCAATCAATTCAGTCAGTTCCACAATCCACTCTTCTAACTAATCAATCAAGTCTGTTAACTAATCAGTCAATGGAGTTAACTCTCCAATCAATTTTGTCACATCCCCTCTTTCATGATGGAGCTGGGACACTTGTCACATTTCTACTGGTTGCACATTCCTCAACCATTCTCAGCCGTCAATCTTCACATCTCCTCTCAACCGTTGATTCCTATTCTTCCAAGTATATAAATGAAGCTTCATCCCTTCATTCTATTCATCCAGGCTTTTGACATCGTTACTCTGCAGAAATACCACCAGCGCGCCTTTGGCACCCACTTGTCATCTACAAGCTTGAGATCACCATTGTTGCATTGGAGCTCACCTTCATTGCATATCACACCATAGCCGTTCACCATCGACTTCCTCAAACAGCTTTAAAAGATTGCACTCTCTGAGGGCTCATCTCATCTGCGAAAGGACGATTCGTGATAGGTGAACAATAGAAGTTTCGAAATGGAAGAGGTTTGCTGTGTTTGTTCATTGCTTTGTTTACTTGAATCTTCTTTGTTTCACTATTCTGTTGATGTTTGGGTCATCTATTATTCATTTGATTGATCATCATTTTACCCTCACATTTTTGGCGCCCACCGTGGGGCCGTTGCCCCTTTATTTCACCATTTTTGAGCTTTTTTGAAGGCAGGTTCCGTACAGGTCACGCAGAGTCACGCACAAGTTCTTTCGGCACATCTGTTTATTTCCACGGCGCATATAAAGACTGTTCCAGCACATTTATTATTTTTGCGCATCTGTGTATTTCTGCGGCGCTTTTGCGCACTGTTACGGCGCATAGGTTATAACTGCGCATCTGTTGACTGTTACAGTGCTTCTAAAGACTATTGCTGCGCATCCATTAAAACTGCGCATATATTCATTTTAACCGCGCATATGTTCAATCTTGCAGCGCATTCGTTAGTGCTGCGCTTCTGTTGATCACTGAAGCTGCGCATTTGTAACAGACTCAAGTTTTAATACTTTTCTAGAAGATTTTGCTAACGTTAACCCCTTTGCAGGTGTTTGCTGGAGCGATTTTGTAGGGTAGGCTCAGGTTCAGTTACAAATAGTTGCATCTAATTAGGTCACCTTTCATTTTCTGGGAAAGAGTAAAATGGTTGTTCATTACAAATCTTCATCTAGTCCTAATTAGGGAGGAAGTAACTGGTTTATTTCACGCTTGCATTACAAACACCTTCAAAGTTATTGCTATCTGAGATTTAAAATTGAACTCATCACTGATCTTGAAGGTAAAATGAACCATTGCTATATCGTGAGACCTGAATTTCAAAGTTAGCAATCTCGTGCTTCGCGGTTTTAAAATTGAACTCATCACTGATCTTGCAGTTAAAATGAACCATTGCTATATCGTGAGACTTGAATTTCAAAGTTAACAATCTCATGCAACGTGGATTTAAAATTGAACTCACTACTGCTTTCTGGGATTTAAAACTGAACCACTGCAATATTGCTAAAATCACTTCAAAGTTCTGTTTGAGTAGATTAGCCCATTTAGTTTTTATCTTTTAACTAGGGTGGATTAATCAGTGTATTCTGTGCTTGCGAATGACAATAGGCTTATGCTCTCCCCTCTTCTGGGTGATCAGAGTGCCAGACTTGTCATTCTATTTGTTTAACCTTTAGGAGGGGCCTGCCCTTGGATGCACGCTTGTCCAAGCGGGAACGACCCTGAGTGGTAACAGGCTAACGCCAAGCCCTACCGAGCCACTTAAAATAAATTGTGCTTGAGGTGAAAACCTCCTGCAACGAGTGCTGTTATGTTACACTGATGGCCAACCTCCCCCAAAACCCTCTCAGGCGTAACCCTTTGAGGCTGGGAGACTCCATAATGGAGAGTAGCACCGCCGCACGTGTAACCACTTGAACGGTTGCCCGAATTAAATACCTCTTGTTTTAGTGGCCCAAATCCCTTATAATCCATTTCTTGCCTAGGATTTTGTGCTTGCTTTTGTTCAAAATAGAGTCGAAAAACTACAAAAACAATGGAAAACTACAAAATACTCTTTGTGCTTGCTGTGTTTTCTTGCTAAATTAATTCATAATATCAGATCAAGAAGACCTTTTTCCAGCCAAAGAATACCAAAAACAGAGAAAAATCCAAAAAAAATTTTTTGCAAAAAATACCAGAACTGCGCATATACACTTTTCTGCTGCGCATACACAGCGACTTGCTGCGCTTTTGCACCGACTGGCTGCGCATACATACCTTTCTGCTACGCATATGCACTTTTTGGCTGCGCTTTTTACAGTGACTTGCTGCGCTTATACACCGACTTGCTGCGCATATACTTTTCTGCTGCGCATTTACGCACTGTTACTGCGCATACGTGCTTCACCAAAACCGCGCTTTTACAGCGACTTACGGTGCATTTACCCATTCTTGTTGCGCATCTGTTTCTGCACATGTGTGACAGTGAACATCTACCCTATTTTTGAGAAATTTTCATCAACTGTTCAAAGTACCCATTTCAGCCTAGTTTCATTTTCTGAGGTCGGAATCAACCTTGCAGTCAATTTTCATCCATTTCACCCAATTCTCTCTCTTTTGTCGGTCGTCCCAGTCACCTTCTGTCCTAGTCATTCTTGCCCCAACGTCATTCTGTCCCATACCGATACGACATAGGTCCTTCTTTGTTTCATTAGTGAATTGACGTAAGCCTAGTAGGTCACAGTACCTTTTGCTAGTAGTCTTGTTGAACGACTAAGCCCTACGCAGTAAGACTGGTATCGACTACCCTTGCTAGTGGCTAGAGTCTTGTGTCAACTGTCTTGCCTGAAGTCATTGAGCGAGAGAACCCTTTGTCCAAATCTTGTCCTAGATACCCCATTCATTACAGTCTTAGTCGGCACCTTGCCAAAATTTCTAATCCTAGTCCACTTCATCCCACCCCACCTTGCATGGTTCTTACTCGATCCCAGTACAACAAGCTAATTGAAATGGCCGACTCATCCGATCACATCGCCCCACCACGCGATGATGATGAAGAAATTTCTCATGAAGAATTAGTGGCACACATGCAAGATAGCAAATTCCAACGCCTAGTGGAGAAAGTGCTCCTTGAGGACCCCACCAAATATTTCCATCATCTTGCTAGTCTCAGAATCAAACTCCCCGCAGACTTTGACATTAGCTCCATCATGGAAAATGTAGACAATGAACATGAGAGAGGCACAAATGACACGGTCCCCCATGCCAATGAGAGAGGAAAACAACCCATAGCTCAAAATGTTCCTATGGCGGATGTGAGACAACAAAT
Source organism: Cunninghamia lanceolata (assembly GCA_027924645.1). Classification (NCBI taxonomy): domain Eukaryota; kingdom Viridiplantae; phylum Streptophyta; class Pinopsida; order Cupressales; family Cupressaceae; genus Cunninghamia; species Cunninghamia lanceolata. Next base: position 26,556,357 of record BSBN01000047.1, read on the forward strand.
TGAGAGTCTAAAGCTAGAAATCTCCAACCTTAAGATCGGCACAAGTTCCAAGAACTACTCCTTGGAAGATATAGCACCATACCCCTTTGACAGAAGTTTGGTCATGAAACCATTCCCCTATCAGTTCAGAATTCCAAAATTTGACAAATACAAAGGGAAGGGGGACCCTAGAGATCATATTAGGGAATTCACTGCAGCATGTCTAGAAGTAGCTCACAACGAGACCTACCTAATGAGACTATTCCCAAGATCTTTAGGAGGTCAAGCTATGGAGTGGTTCTCGCGTCTCCCACCAGGAATCAAAACTTTTGATGAACTTGTCAATAAATTCATAACGCACTTCTCTTACAACATAGAACACGAGGTATCTATGCTAGACCTATGCAACACCAAACAAAAGGGTGGTGAGTCTTTCGCCACCTTCTTACAACGATGGAGACAGCTAGCTAGTAAGTGTTCTTACGACATGCCTGAGAAACAACTATTGGAAATGTTTGTCCACAATTTGAATCCTGATCTTAGCTATCAGATTCAGATACAATGCCCTACCTCATTCACCAAAGTCATTGAAATGGGGCTATTCATTGAGAAAGCTATGATCGCTAAAGGAACTCTCAAGCTCTACAAGGACACACGTCCTTCCAATTACACAACTGACAAGTCAAAGTTTTGGACCAAGAACAAGAATGTGGTCAACGATGGAGTAGTGGATGCCAAGGCGGCAGCCCCTAAACAACAACCCATATTCACTCTTAAGGAAGAAGCAAATAACGGTGCACTCAACAAGCCACCCCCTCAGGAACCTAGACTTTAGTTCAATTCAAATCCAAGGAGGAAATTCACACCGTTAGGAGAATCTCAAGAATCGGCCCTCAGAAAGTTGTTGGCTAACAATGAAATTTCTCTACCGCCAACAAGTGACTATGAGCCTATAGTCAAACCTCCCTATTGGAAGGACACAGACTATTGCGAGTATCATCGAGGAAGGGGGCACACAACCAATAATTGCATCCGTCTTAAGAATGTCATACAGGATATACTGGATCAAAATCAGGGAGGAACACAACAGCATACCTCCAATGAATCTCATGTGGCCTACCAGGATCCTCTTCTAAATCACAACAGGCCGTATAACAACAATCACAATAGCGGTCACAACAACAACAATGGTCACAACCACAACAATGGTCACAACGGCAACAACTCCAATGGCAATCCCAATAACAACAACAATCACAACCAGCCAAATCAGAATAGCGGGTCGAGTAATGCTAACTATGCAAGCGTTCCATTTGAATACACCATTGACTGCATTTTAGAACATCTTCCGCAGGTCAATGTCATCTCCCCCAACCAACAACCATGACCTAACAGAACTGGTTGTAGTATAATTACCCGCAGTGATAAAGTCACGATCAATACCACCCCTCCAAGGTCGTCGCCATCTCCGTCTAACTCCCATCCATACAATGTCATCGACCAGTTAAAGAAAACCCTGGCTCACATTTCTATATTGGAGCTCTTGCGTCTATCTCCTTCTCATAAGGAGATTCTCGAGAAAGCCTTAGTGGAAACTACTGTCCCCACTAACCTGGCCCAAGAGAAGTTTCAAACCATGGTTGGCAATCTGACATCCTCCCCTTCCATATCATTTACTAAGCAAGATGACCTTTCTGTATCTCAACCCCACAACACTCCCCTACACATTGTCGCATTAGTACACAAGCACCGCATCAAGAGGGTTCTCATTGATGGGGGTGCCGGTTTGAATATTTGCACTTTGAAGCTAGTCCTTGCATTGGGGTTCTCTGAACAGGCAGTTGATCCACAGAGGAAGATTACCATAAAGGCCTATGACGAGGAAGAGAGAACCACAAAAGGCACGGTTGTCCTACCTATTCAAGTTGGACTGGTAATCAAAGATGTGGTGTGCCAAGTCCTTGATCGAGAGCTTGCTTATAATATCTTACTAGGGAGACCATGGATCCATGCCATGAAGGCTATCCCCTCAACCTACCATCAGTGCATTAAATTCCTGCACAACGGCAAGCAGGTTACCATTCAAGGCGACCCTGATCCCTACCAACACTGCAATTCTTTCCAAGCAAAACCTGAATGTGTCATACCCAACAATCGAGCCCACATTTCCCCTACCCCGCAACAAGACCATTCCGCTGAAGCCTCCTCCTCATGGCCTAAACCAATGAAAATCACCATAAAAGAAAATGGCGTGGGGGAATACCAGATTGAGCACAACCTCAACCTTGCAAGAATGCCCTTGTCTCCTCACTCCTTTGGCCAGCCCAAGCATCAACCCAGGCATTTTCCAAAGCCCTCTGCTCCTCTTATAACTCCCGCAAACCCCTTTGTAAAATGGGGGACCTTATCCGATGAATCAGAGGAGCGAGATCTCTTGCAATGGCTTTATGCCGAAGAAGAAAACACACCCCAAGATTCACATAGACTCCCTACAGAACTCTATGGACGAGGTGAGACCATCTTGCACAGGATGGGATATGAAGGACAAGGCCCTATCGGCCTCAGAAAAGAAGGAATCATCGAACCTATACAACCTTCTTCCTCCTCTTCGGCTAGAAACACCACTGGCTTGGGATACAAAGGCAAGGGTAAAGCCAAGGAAAATGCCTATCTTGTGGAGACAATCCAAACACTCCAAGTGGACAGTGACACAGATTCAGATGATTCCAATGAGTATGAGTGGGACGAGCTAACGGAGCACTCCTACGACGACAAAGAGGTTGACACCATCCAAACTCTTAGCCCTTACCATGAGAGACAAACGCAACGAGACAGACCACTGGAGTCTGATTTACCCCTCCTTGAGAGTATGGCTTTCGAGGAAAGTTTTGATTCCATTGCGATAAACAACTTGGAGGAAAGTACCCCCCAGAACACTACCCCCACCTATGCTCCTAGTATTTCCATCCACACTATCAATGAATCAGGTCTTTCATCCGACTCCCTTCCCCTCTTGCACCCTGAGCTTATTGACTGGGATCTGCAAGGAACCCCCCAATTAGATATGTTCCAGAACGATGATGCCTACATTGACTATATGGGACTTAAAGATCACTTACCAAAAGGGGATCATAAAGCTGGTTTCGCTATCAAACTTAATACTGTAGCTTACTTCGGGGAGGGTGCCAAGCCTTCTAGTCGCAAAAATATAAAGATCAAAAAGGGATCTGACGGTGAAAACCGCCGTGCGGCAGTGTCAGATCATAAAACAGTAAAAAGAAAAGACGTATCTGAAGGTGAAAACCCAACTGTGGCACCTGACGATGGAATGCTTGACACCCTCCCAAGTGATATGTATCAAGAAAGGTCACAGATCGTGGTGGAGCCAACAGAGCCAGTGAACATTGGAACCGAAGAGCAGCCTAAGATTATCCACTTTGTAAAATCTCTCATGCCACCTGAGAAAACCAGGTTTGTACCATTCTTTAAAAAGAAGAGAGGCAGCTTTGCTTGGTCATATGCCAACATGCCAGGTTTGGACCCAAACTTGATCCTACATCACTTGCCATTGGATCCAGGGGTGAAGCCCGTAAAGCAAAAACTGAGAAAGATGCATCCTCATATAGCCCTTCTGGTCAAGGAAGAACTCAAGAAATTGCTAGATGTGGGGTTCATGAGAGCTATAGACTATCCTGAATGGATATCAAACATTGTGCCAGTATCTAAACTGGATGGCCGAGTTCGACTATGCAATGATTTTTGAGACTTAAACAAGGCGTGCCGCAAAGATGACTTTCCGTTGCCAAACATAGACATCATAGTCAACCTTACAGTAGGACATACAATGTTATCACTCATGGATGGATTCTCTGGGTATAACCAAATCAAAATAGCACCTGAGGATCAACACAAAATAGCTTTCACTTGTCCATGGGGTACCTTTTGCTGGAATGTCATGCCATTTGGGCTTAAAAATGCAGGTGCTACATATCAGTGGGCCATGACAACTATATTTCATGACATGATGCATGTGACTATGGAAGACTATGTTGACGATATCTTGGCAAAATCACTCACCAGGGACTCACACCTGGACACATTAGAAAAAGTCTTCCAACGATTGGATCAATTCCAAGTAAAACTGAACCCGAAGAAATGTGTGTTTGGGGTCACATCAGGCAAGCTGCTAGGCTTCATCATGTCAGCAAATGGCATAGAGGTAGACCCGGCCAAGGTCAAAGCAATCATGGACATGCCTCCGCCCAAAACTCTAACACAGTTGAGATCCTTACAGGGCAAGCTACAAGCCATTCGCAGGTTCATCTCATAACTGGCAGACAAGTGCCATCCTTTCAGCCATCTCCTACATAAGAACGTTCCATTTAAATGGGATGAGAAGTGCAAAGAGGCATTCAACAAGCTCAAGGAGTACCTCATGAATCCTCCTATACTCATGCCTCCGATCCAAGGAAAACCATTGATTCTCTACATATCTGCTACACCTACTGCTCTTGGGGCTCTCCTAGCGCAGCAAGACTATGAGAACAAGGAAAGAGCTGTATACTACATCAGTCGAACCTTAGTGGGCTACGAGTTGCAGTACTCACATGTGGAACGTTCATGCCTTGCAGTGGTTTTTGCCTCACAAAAACTCTGACACTACATGTTGGCACATCCTGTCAAACTCATTGCCAAGATCGACCCACTAAAATACCTTCTCAGCAAAGCAGCTCTCACAAGTCGACTAGCCAAATGGGTTATGCTTCTTAGCAAATATGATATAGAGTATGTGGACAGAAAAGCCATCAAGGGGCAAATCATCACTGACCAACTAGCTGAGGCACCGTTACAGGACACTTCACCAATGCAGTTTGAGTTCCCCGATGAGTCTTTATTCACTCTGTCAACATCTCCTTGGAAACTCTACTTCGACGGGTCTTACACCAACCATGGATTGGGGGCAGGTATCTTGTTTATCACTACCCAAGGCGACACAATTCCAAAGTCCTACAGGTTGTTATTTCCATGCACTAACAATATAGCGGAGTATGAGGCTTTGGTAATTGGTCTCAAGATGGCCACTGAGTGGAAAATCCAAGCACTATGTGTCTACGGTGATTCTCAGCTTGTCATAAACCAGGTCAACGACGAGTATCAAACCAAAGATGAGAAGCTCATCCCATACAAACGGATGGTCGACGACCTCAAAGCACATTTTGGGACCATCTCGTTTGAGCAAATACCTAGGATAGAGAACAAAGCAGCCGATGCAATGGCGACCATAGCCTCTCTTCTTGAGATACCTGAACATGAGTCACGGTATGAGTTCTTAGTAGAAATAATTCGACAACCGGCTTATGATCTCCTCGAAACCCATTCCATTTGCCACCTAGTAGGATCTGATTCACCTTGGTATGGTAAGACCTACACTTACCTCAAGGACAATATCCTTCCTTTGGACCTCTCTTCCAACCAAAAACGAACTTTCATCCGACAAGCCTCCCGTTACACCATTATCGCCAATACCCTTTACCGACGTGGTCTGGATGGTACTTTACTCCGTTGTCTAGAACAAGAAGAATCTGTAACTGCCTTGCGAGACGTGCATGAAGGGATCTACGGAACACACTCCAGCGGTCCTTCCTTAGCTAAGAAATCATGTGTTTGGGTTATTACTGGCCCAATATGGAAATGGATTCATATCAGTTCGTTAAAAAGTGCAAACAGTGCCAGATACATGGGAACCTGATTCATGCACCTGCTCAGGAGTTGAGACCTCTAACGACACCCTGGCCCTTTTGCCAGTGGGGACTTGACCTCGTGGGAAAGATTCATCTGCCTTCTTCCAATGGCCATAAATTCATCATAACCGCCACTGAATACTTTACAAAGTGGATTGAAGCCGTTCCCCTATCAACCGTCACAGGAAAGCAAATTTCCTCTTTCATTCTGAATTACATTATCTGCCGATATGGCATCCCTTCATCCATCATAACGGATAATGGGAGACCCTTCAAAAATCAGGATGTCCAGGAACTTTGTGAGCGTTTTAAAATCCAACATCGTTTCTCCACTCCATACTATCCCCAAGGTAACGGCCAAGCTGAGGCATCGAACAAAACCATTCTAAAAATCCTAAAGAAGACTGTCAATGAAGCTGGTCGCGATTGGCACGTCCAACTCAATCCCGCTCTGTGGGCCTATAGAACCAGCATACGCACTCCCACAGGTGCTACACCCTACGCCCTCGTCTATGGTTCCGAAGCCATCCTTCCCATTGAGGTCGAACTCCCATCCCTTCAGGTGTCATTGAAAGGTCTCATATCAGACGAAGAGTACAGAGTCTCCAGACTACAAGAGCTAGAACTGCTAGAGGAAAGGCGCCAAAAAGCTTTTGACCATCTCAAAGCCTATCAACAGATGATGTCAAGAAGCTACAACCACAAGGTTAGACCAAGATGCTTCAAGGTTGGGGACCTCGTCCTAAAAGAGAACCCTCGCAATCAGCAGGACAGAGAAAAGAAAGGTAAGTTCGAGCCTAACTGGCTTGGACCCTATGTAATTGTAGCGGCTTACGGATCGGGGGCATATCAGTTGGCCACATCAGAAGGTGAGTTGTTTGATGATCCAATCAACAACATGCACCTTCGCCGGTTCTATACTTAAGAGAACCCCAATGCAAGGGGGCACAATAAAGTCAAAAATCAAAAAAATTAAAAAAAAAAATTAAAAAAAAAAAATCAGAAAAAAAATAGAAAGCATACAAAAAAAAATCATCCTTTGGTGAAAACCTGGCAAACAGGCACCTTGGATAGGTATCATGAGGAAAACCTGGCAATCAGGCGTCATGTTACTTTCTAGCTTCTCGTGCAAATAAAAGCAAGTGATGAAAACCTGGTAAATAGGCGTTACTTGTGACAAACCGCATTCTCCATCTTTGGGAATCCAATCACCTTGAGCCCATTCTCCCTCTATTTTCCCCATTCGACCCATATCCATCCCACAATAAACACTTGACAGTTACCTATCGTGGCTTGATACTCACCTTGTGGCCTTGTCGACCAAGGTTTTGTCCCATACCGTCTCCTCAATGTAAGCCTAGTGTAGTGTCTCTCGTCGGTGTCTATGGTCTGAATCTGTGAACTACGTCGCCTCTACGCCGTCACGTAGGCAAGGCCATTATTCTAATGTGCCCCCGAGGCTTCCATCTCTCCCAAGGTCCCATTCGTCTCCCTTTCTTGTCTTCATTCTTGTCGTCTTTCTTCTAGTCCATCCATGGTCCATTAGGGTTTCCCCCGAACTACGTTGCCTCTGCGTCGTCACGTAGGCAAGGGCATTTAGCAATGAGCCCCCGAGGCACTAGGTCAGTCCCTTAGGGTCCGTCTCCCCAATAAGGATTGAGCAATCTTCTCACCAAGCAAGCAAATGCAAGCAGAACCCGCGCCTCAAGCAGAAATCTTGACTATGAGCATCTTAATCTATCCAACGCAAAGCAAATACCCAAGGTCTTCTAAACGATTTTATGCAAATTAAGGCAAGAGCTAAACACATATCAATGCAAATATGCTTTGTAGATCAAAAACATGGTTAACAATTCGAGTCCTAATTTTTGCAATCATACCCCCCCATGCTACTCAAGGATGCCAAAAGCTAGAGATGCTATGATGGGGGCATGATTATTTTCTTTGTTTGCTATTTAGGGATTAAACTTTAGTAATGTGAAGCCTTGTCTTAGGACGTGATCGGCAAAAGATCATCGAGGACATCAAAGGTCTAACATGAACGGGGGCAATCCTTGCTTGTTGAAATGCAAGAGGTACTCAGGTCATCTAGATTCAATTTTGACTAGATGCTTGTATTAACTTGCTAAATCACAATCCATGTAAATGATACTCAGGTCATCTCGGTTCAATTATACCTAGATGCTTGTATTCACTTACAACATTTCAGAAAAGTACCACAAAAAAAAAAATGCCCAATGATGAAATAAAGCACTCCAATAGCAAAGCATCCATCCTATATCCATTTATACATCCATACCATACCCCATGCAATAAAGATCCAACAATGCAGAGTATCAATACAAATAAAAGCTTGTGAATCTTTCTATCGAGTCTTTCTTCTATCAATCAGATTTCTATCTATCATCATATCTTTCATCCTTGTCTAGTCAATCTGAGCAATGATCCAAATGCAAGGTCCATCCTTAATCCATACCAATCAAGTCAAGCTAATCTTGCACAAATGATCCACTCACAATCAGTGGTCTTGATCCTTGTCTGGTCGTAAACCAACTCGATCAGTTAGTCAATCAATTGTCTTATACAGGATGTTGCATTGTCAAAATCAGACCAATACACGCGTCTTACATGACATGCTTCATTTCCTGAAACCAGACACTATCCTTCATGTTGCTCTAGGGATCTATCATTCCCCGCCATGACAACACGCCTGCCGTGTTGGTCTAGGGATATATCGTTCCCTACCATGACAACACTGTCGTATATCGTTATCAGTATATCATTGGTTTACCGCTTGATAGGGGCAATACCTTGTTTGTTCTTGTGTCATTTGTGCATACTTGCTTGCTTGCTTGTGTGTGTCATCATTCCATCTTGCATCGCGTATCATTCGGCTCTTTCTTCACCCATTTTCTTCAAACTTAACCTTCTTCATCGTGAGATTGTCCGTCTCACACCTTCTGCCTTCTTCTCGTCCAATCTCCCGAGGGGGCATCCTGTCGTTAAACTTGTACCAGGGGCAAACTGGGGCATGTATCATCATCAGACTATCAACTTTTTTGAAGCAACACTGTAAACTACATTGCATCAAAGAGGGGCAAAATGTATACGTCTAAAAATGACATGATTCATCCTAAATAAATATTCTAAATATTTATTCCATTCTTCTACCAATTAAATAAATATTCTAAATTTATTTAATCAATTCACTATTCCATAATTAAATAAATTCTATTTATTTAATTATAATTCTTCTAAATGTCCTACACAATTAAATAATCATAAATTATTTAATTAATCTAAATTCCTCTATCCTAAGTTCTAAATTCAAAAATCCACCTCACCTTTACACCTCACCTTGTCCACATCATCAAGTTGCACATGTAATTAAATATATTTAATATTTAATTACCTATTTTTCTCTCACCCACATGGCCTATTTCTTCTCAAATCAGAAGTTAGTTAACTAATCAATCAAATCTGTTAACTAATTAGTCATTTGAGTTCACTGGTCAATCTATTCTGTTGACTCCTCAATCAACTCAGTTCACTGATCAATCAATTCAGTCAGTTCCACAATCCACTCTTCTAACTAATCAATCAAGTCTGTTAACTGATTAGTCAATGGAGTTAACTCTCCAATCAATTTTGTCACATCCCCTCTTTCATGATGGAGCTGGGACACTTGTCACATTTCTACTCGTTGCACATTCCTCAACCATTCTCAGCCGTCGATCTTCACATCTCCTCTCAACCGTTGATTCCTATTCTTCCAAGTCTATAAATGAAGCTTCATCCCTTCATTCTATTCATCCAGGCTTTTGACATCGTTACTCTGCAGAAATACCACCACAGCGCCTTTGGCACCCACTTGTCATCTAAAAGCTTGAGATCACCATTGTTGCATTGGAGCTCACCTTCATTGCATATCACACCATAGCCATTCACCATCGACTTCCTCAAACAGCTTTAAAAGATTGCACTCTCTGAGGGCTCATCTCATCTGCAAAAGGACGATTCGTGATAGGCGAACAACAGAAGTTTCGAAACAGAAGAGGTTTGCTGTGTTTGTTCATTGCTTTGTTTACTTGAATCTTCTTTGTTTCACTATTCTGTTGATGTTTGGGTCATCTATTATTCATTTGATTGATCACCATTTTACCCTCACACAATGTACATCACTCACATCATCAAAAAATAAAGTGTCCTGATACAATGCCTCTAAGGGCTAACATGGTATAACTATCACATCGAGGATCCTCTCTCTGAGGGAGTAGGAGACGCTGACCCTGGTCGAGCCTGTGATCCTGGCGACAGCTGTGGCTGTGGCACTACTGGTACTTGAGGACCCTACTGGGGCACATGAGAGGGAGGAGGCATCGTCTGCTATACTGACTGCATAGATCTCGATCTATGTGACCTCGATGCCCCAGATTTGCTGACCTAACTATAACTCGGTGCTCGATGCACTGCAGGCACGGCTGCATAGTACAATCCCTGATAATACTCCGTCCGTGCTCTGGCCTCTACTAGCTCTCCCTATACCTGGGATACCTATCCCTGTGCCTAGCTCAACTGCCCTTGTATCTGATGCACATGTGTCTGCACCTGAGCCAGCTGAGTCTGCATCCCTGCCAAAATCAGGGCAAGTCCCCCACCCGTAGCCTGTACACTACTCAATGCAGTCTCTGCCTGATGTGCTCTCACAAGCACTACATCCCACTCTATCCTCAAATCCTCCATGTCCTCTCGAGCCTGAGCCAACTGAGCCTCTAGCACTGCCATCTGCCCATCTACTCCCCGCAGCTGTCCCAACTCAGCCTCTTGGCGCCCCAACGCCTCCTCTAAACTAGCCACCTGAGCACGTAGTGTCTCTACCTCCTCCATCTCCTCCCGTGACCATCACCGAGGTGTCAGCCTCTCAACCTCTGCCTCCATCCTGGCCACTGAACTCCCTGCCCCAGTATCCTGCCTACCAGCTCGCAGCTACTCCACCCACGATGGGCATAGATCACCCTGCTCTGTCCTCAGCTGTCCACCGCGCCATCGCGGTGCTCTACCCTACTGTCCACACCTAGCCTGGGCCTGTTGTGCAGGAACCTGCTGTGCAGGAACCTGCTGTGCAGGAACCTGCTGTGCAGGAACCCCCTGCCCCACTGGTCCCTGTCCCACTACCACTGCTGCCATCTCATCCACACGCTGACCATCTCTCGCAATCACCCTCTCCTCCCCATCATCCATCACCTCTACAATATAGTCCTCCACAATAACTCCCTCACCATCCCCATCCGGATCATCTCCACCCCCATCTCCCTCATCCTCTGATATCTCCCCCGTCAGATCTGTCAGTTGAGTGGGCCGATGCGTCTGCCACCATGCCTCATAAGTAGGCATAGTACCTACATCCATCACTGTGCTCCTCCAATCCCACTGAACTGGCTGAAGTGCTGCCCAATCATTTAGCGCAACCTGCGGCTGTAATGGTGCGGGCCAGAGAGCTGTATCCCGTGGCATCCGCGCATACATCGCCATCTGATGAGGCATATCCGGTACCAGTCCAAACTGATGCATAACCCGCGAGGGTAGGTACATCTCTATGGTACGGTCTGCACGACCCATAAGAAATCTCTGCGAAAATGTGTATGGGAGATGGGTCACATCATCAGGCCACTCCTCACAACCAATATATGGACGATAGACCATGCTAATCATGTCATCTAGTATCCTTTGCCAGTGGCGGACCTGTCCAGTATAGGTATACACTGCATCCTGATACAAGAACACAAACGCCTCAAACGGCCGCCGATAATAACCGCATGTTGGCCGAGTCACAGGGCTATGCTCCCAAAGCCATACGTGTAGCAGCGTAACCCCAACAGATAAAGCCCTGTCATGAAGATAAGCGATTGTGTGCATCTCGTGAAGCAGCTGTGCTAGCATCACCAACCCCCATGCATAGACAATAGCATGGCTCACCATCCCCTCTATCATCCCACCCCAGCCCATAGGAAAACCTCTGCCTTGCCTATCCGACAGCACCACACCTCCAATCAGCACACACAGAAATAAGGCAAAGGGATCTGCACCCACCACCAGCGTCCTATCATAATCCATCTCCCTCCCATCTGCTGAAAACACCACGTGCTCTGCTCTGAACAATCTGGTCAATGCAATCTGCCCCCTCGTGTCATATCTCACACGTCGACCTAGAATTAGCAGCTTGAGGATGCGATAAACATCCTCAAGTGTGATGGTCATCTCTCCTATCGGCAGTAAAAAGCTAGAAGTCTCGCTCTGATATCGCTCCACTGCGGCCGTCATCAGAGCTCTATGAGCTCGCAGCACTGGCATCGCTACCACTATCCAAAGCCCCAGCCTCGCCAGTCGAGACCGCCACTCCTCATCAAACAGTGCCATCATGAATCGCACTCATCACTCCCGCGACTACATTATAAACCGCCGAGCATCCTGCATCCACCACTTCTCTGTTAGATACTAACTTATTCCCCCCCACACACCTTTTCTTCTAAATGTCTCACAGGCCCAAATCATATGGCCCCACACAGACAATCCCTAGTGCTATTTTTAAAATAGCGCTACTTTTCCCTACCCATCACACCAATACAGACAATGGTGCCACTGCGTGCCCTGTATCGCGCCAATGCAGACATTGGCGCCACTGCGCACCCTATATCACGCCAATCCAGACGATGGCGCAGCACTCCATTTTCGTGTCAATTCAAATTTTAGCGCTAAAACATAAAATAGTGCTATTCCCTAGTATGGCGCCAATCCAGATGATAGCACCGCTCTAACCATAATATGGTGCCAAAATGCCATATTTCTTTCTTCCTAAGCTTCTGGCGCTAATCCAGACGATGGCACCAAAATTCCCCCTAAATGGCAACAAAACTGCCCTAACCTACCCTGGCGGATAGCGCTAATCCGCAGGATTGTGCTAATTCGCCTTATCTTTGGCACCACGCGCTCTTGACCCATATCCCAAAACCCAAAAAAATGTACGTAAAGTAAAAAATCACAAAGTTTGGGTTAGGTCCTACCTGGGGTCCAGCCTCGGGTGACCTCCCGACCTCTCGGAATCACTCTGAAATGTGATGAAGTCGCGGGAACTATGGGTTGCGCTCGCCCATCTCTCCTTTGTCTTTTCTTCTACAAAGTCAAAAGTGTGCCAATGTGGCACTCTTTGGGCCCACTTTGCCTAATATAGTGGGCCATGTCATCCCTCCATCTCTTCTTTTTTCTTCCAGGGTGCAGATCTCAGCCTTTTTCCTCCGTTTTTCCTCCTACCATCTTCTCTTTCCAGCACCTCTCTAACTTTCACTTCCATCACATCCTTTCGAGAGCTTACCTACAAAATTGTTATTTTTCCCGCCAACCTCTCGAGGGGGCATCCCCTACTCATCTCATTTCTTCCCGACAGCTGGGTCATACTTTTCTTCGACCTGACGCCACTTCCCTCCTAGGTCCTGACGCCACATCAAAGAGAGGCAAATGTAGACACCTAAAAATGTCTCGACCACCAAACTGACTCCCGACATCCCTAAACATACCAATTTCCTTTCCAACTAATTAATTAAATTTCTATTTAATTAATTACCCCTTTCATCATCTAAATCCACACCATTTTATCCCCAAAATTGAATTAATTTTATTAATTCAATAGTCCAAACCTTAGCCAATTGATTTAATAAATATGCAAAATTTATTAAATCAATTCCCCCATTTTCCCTAAATCCAATTAATTAGTTAAAACCATGTTAACTAATTAATCCAGCCTACTAATTAGCCTATCCCTATCCTAGACAATTAAATAGTTATTATTTAATTGCCTACTCTAGCCTACCTCATCCGAGCCTTAGGATTAATTAATTAAATCACTAATTAATTAATCTTTTCCCCCCTTGAATCCCTATACTAATTTATTCCAGCCACATTAATTAGGTTAATCACCCTAATTAAGTGAGTCAAACCCTCATTAGCACTTCTCTCCACATCCCCCAAATTTAAAATTCAAATAAATCACACATCACATTTACTCCTCTTACACATGTCATAACTCATAAATATCCACTCTTCCCCAAATAAATTTTTAATTCATTTTACCCTTCCCCATGTGAATTTTTAATTCACAAATAATCCATCTCACCCAACCTCATTTATTCACCCCTTTCCCAAAAATGAATAAAAGATTTACTTTTATTCCTAGCCCTTCATCTTCCAAGATCAAATCTAGGCCCTCCACATCACTTTCATCCTCCACCATTGATCTCTCTATTCAATCTCCACCCTTGGATCAAAATCTCTCCAAAAAGACTATAAATACAACCTCTCACAAGTCATTTTCATCATCCAATTCCATGCAAAGTTACCATGCCAAAATCACCTTTGAGTAAATAGTGAGTTGCACAATTGAGAAGCATTTCACATTTGAATCAAAAGTCTAGGGATAATCTTGGTCTTGGGAGCTTCTTTTGGGTGCAAAGGCTCCTCCTTTCCTTAATGGGATTAGGTTGTGCTTTATGAGGTATAATCTTGTGTTTCATTTGCATTTGATTTAGTGTTTTGCCTTATTGCATTTACCTAATCTACATATCAAATATACAATGCGAACATACAAAGAAACCTGATGCACATACCTGTGGACCCGACCACCATTTTTCAACCCAATTTGAATCTTTTGATGTCCGCCACTTGTATATACCCGTTGTATATTCGATATACAACAAATATACATGCAAAGCTTAACATACAAGCATAGAATCTGTGAAGGAATATTCGATATACAACCACAAAATATTCCAAGAATGTATCCGAATGATAGATACAAACTCGATATGCATACAAAGATGCATACAACTGATTTTTGCACCTTTTGAAGCTGATTTGACTTATTTTTCAGGCCCACCAATGTACATTCACGCTTGTACATACAAATAGCAATGCATATACAAAGATATATGCATGCAACTCAAGAAGCCGAGGGACTTAGAATTTTTTTGGATTTTTCATGTAAGTGTCTGTGAATGAATACTTGAAACCCAAATGTTGAAGCAGGCACTAACATTGGCTCTGTCTAGGGATGCATGCCTCTTGTAGGCATGGCAAGAACCATCGATCTATGGGATGCAGACCAGTCCATATATCCATTGGGCTATAGAGTCAAACCCTGCACCAACCTACATCACAAAACACATTTTTGAAATACACTTGGTGGCCCAGGGCCACCAAAAAGGAAAAACTAGAATTTTCCTTTGTCAAATATCTGATTTTCTTTTGATTTCTTCAAATGAAGCCAAAAAACACTTGGCTATCTATAGCACCCTACTTTGCAATTGGTTGTGTTGCTTCCCATTTCTCTTTCTTCAAACCTATAGCAAGATTCATAAGCATCTACCATTCTTAGCAGTAGACTATCATGATCATATGAGTCACTGATGTTGCTTGGAAAAATAATAGACTCACATGAAACAAATGAATCCACATTAGAATTCTGCCCTTCATAAAAAAATAAGAGCTCCTCAGTATTAAACAAACAATATTCAGGCATAAGCAACATCTCATAGTCAAATTCATCTTTATAAACATTCAGATATCCATCATCATTGCTCTCAACAATTTTATCAATAAGGTCCACCTAGAATGTCTCAAGAGAAGGCATAAGTAGGTTAGAGTGCAACCCTACTCTAAAAGCTTCATAGTCACCCATGTAACCAACACTATCCATGTCTGTTTGAGCACACACATCTGCAAGTTGTCCATTCACATCTGAATAGTGACCCTGTTTTTCCTCTTCACCAATGCCCTGATAATCAAAAGCAAATTTTTCAACCTCTGCATTGTAAAGGTAGTCAGAACTTTCAAGGAAGCACTCGTATTCAACATCAATATATATTTCATCATCTGAAAGGCTCACATATGCATCTGAATGCTGACAATCACTAACATATTCATTGCCATCCCTTGAAACAACATCTTCTATATTCAGAGTGAAGCTTTGCATATCCACCTTGTACAAATAATCAGGAATAACTGGGATATGCCTATTGCAGCAGGACACAACCTCATGTATATATTTCATTTGATCATTTGAAGGGAATTTTGTGTCTGTGGGATTCTCTTCTAGAGGCTGATAATAATCTTTGTCTTCACCATTATAGGATGTGCCTACATTTTCTACAAAATCTTCTTCATGTTTATGCATCACATCATGACTACACCCATTGTTCTGAAATATATTTCCCTCTACAAAATCATCCTTAAATGAGTACACTGGGAAAGCTGAAATATATTCACTTTGATAACTGTTTTGAAAACTTGCAGCCATGAAACCTACTGGTATTCCATATTTCTGATTATTTTCAATATCCATAGCAAATTGGTAAGCCTGGTGAAGTGTAACTGGTTCTTTATCTCTCAATAAATAGCTCATTTCTTCATCAAATGCAGCCAAGTAAATTGTCAAGCACAATGCATCATTAGGTCTCGTATATTCAGGGATCTACTTGAGCAACTTAATAAATCTAAGATTAAAGGCTGGAACTAGTTCCAAATCTTCCTTTTGGATATTCATGAAATGTATGATCAATGAGGCCAAATCAAATCTTTCACCAAACTGCCCTAGGAATGCAACTTCTAAATCTACCCATGAAGAAATTGAACACATAGGCAGGTCTGAAAACCATACCCTAGCATCATCCTCTATAGACTGAACAAAGAGTCTCATTACATCTTCAGCCTCTACCTCATAATCTTCTATCAAATTACAAAAGTTTTACATATGTCTATTTGCAGACTCAAAATTTGATCCACTATATTTAGGCAAACATTTTCTAATCTTATTGGGGATAACATTTGGGTAACCACTTATTCCTTCAAAATTCAGAGCTTTATATCTTTCAATAAAAAATGGTCTTCTCTAAGAGCACAACCAAGATTGCTACTCTAAACTCATCATTTTGAATCAAAAGATGAATACTAGAAATATATCGTAGCTTTGATAGGTTCAGTCAACAGAGTTGCCACCTCTCACAAAGAGGACAAAATATCAACAAGGCACTTTTGTTTTCTAGATTCATCATGCCAGCAGAGTAGCACATTGTCATTTTTTGGTATTGCTGCAACAACTTCACTGGAAACTTCTAAATCTTCAAATAAATCAACTCCCCAGCAGAGTCACCATTTTGTTGGTATCTGAATCGATAGAGGGTTTGCCAGTTCCAATGCACAGGAAGATTCAACCAACAAATATAGGAGGTTGCGTGAGCTACCTCCCCCTCACTTTTGGTTTTTCCGCACCAAGGGGGTATCCCTATAGCTAAAGATTTGACATTTGACTCACCCAATAGAAAGATTTAGCTTTACAATACAAGCAGAATACTCTCATGTTTGGACCAAGATTTGTGTGATAGATCACAAGGTTAGCAACTTTCTTAGACATATCTAACTGGTTAGGGATGAGAGTATGCAGGGGCCCTAATCCTACTCCTACAACTAATAGGTTGGAAATATGGAAGGATTTGCATTAATGTTTTGGATGCAAGACAAGGGGTTTGGGATCATAACTACCACACAAAGGCAGACCGGTGCCTATCTCAGGGCAAGGAGTCAACAAGACGTATACAAGAGAATGATTTGCACTGGCATTCAAGTTTCAAGGGGTTAAGACTGGTGCTTGCTTACAAACACCACCCAAGACCGAATATTTCACTATCTCTACTTACAAATATTCCAGCTGACATACAATCTTCTCCATACTTAACCCAAAACAATTGAATCCATTCCTTGAATGGAGGTCAAAAGTTCAGCACACAATATAGAAAATCTATATCCTAGAATTTGAGAAACCCTTAGCAACCAAAGTCAAAAGAAGGGATGCATACAACAAATGGAGACAAATAGCTGAAACACATGCAATAAAGCATTTTTCATATGAAAACAACATGGAACTGAACATATGTGTAAGGTGAACTCAAATGCAACTCATAAACTCCAAAAGAGATAGAACAACCAAGAAATGCTCTGATCTTTGTTATATTTTTCAAAAAAATGCCCAAGTCTTCAACAACCGAAAAAAAGAGTGACACAATCCTCTTATACAGAAAGGATGTGTACTCAGCAATTAATCACATGGTCTTTTCCAACTTCTACCAGATACATCGCACCATGAAAATGGTGCCCAAAATATTGAATACTCTGAGCAGAAGAAAGAAGAGCAGATAAAGTTGGGAGTCGTGCAGCCGCCTAGAGATTTTCTTCACAAATTTGGTAGTTGGCTGGTCAATCAGACCTGTTGATGATGGTTTTGATGCAATCATAACAATTAGTTAAAATTCACATAAAATGAACCAAAATTGACTTGAAAGATATGAAGGAATTGGTTAAGATTCACTTAATCCCAAGTTTAATATGGTCAGGTCTTGACCTGTTGGGCAAATTCAGTTGGTCGATGTGAAGCTGTAATGTTCAAGGGGCCTTACGTAGTTTAGGGTTTCCTATTGGTTAACTAGACTTAAACTATGCAAAAGATTAATAAATGTCAATATGTTGTTCATTCCTTTTGCATAAAAAATGTTACTGTGCTGCAAAGCTTTAAATGGTTTTCTTGAATTATTGCAGCTTTCTCCTCTTCAATATTATGAAAACTATCTACTTTCAACTCTGTTATGCATGCTTTTTTAAATATGAGACAAATTTCCTTTACGTTTCTATGTTTTAAGCTAAGTATTTTCATATGGGTTGGGAAAAGTTAGAAAGATCTAATCTAAACTTCATTCAAATCTACCAAAGGATCTAGTTGTTCTGTTATCCACTGTATAAGTATTACAGCAATTTGATCAAATCCACAGACAAAAACTTAAGTGTATATTCTGAGCATTTTCACAAACATACACCTAAGATTGCAAGATCTAAGAGAAAATGTTTCAAACACAAAGAAGAGCAAGAAAACACTCAGAAGATAGATACAGAATTCTAGATTCAATTATATTAGAAACAAACAGTCATATAAGATTTATAATGTCTGGATGACTCTTAGCTTCATTGACCAAACTACAGAAGACTTACAAGCTTTACAGATATAGTAAGGAAGCTAGATGTTCCATGCATTCCTTATTACAAACATAGGCGACCTTGTACTCCTAAACTCAAAGGTCCCTCTATTCTAAAAAATCCCTGTGTAAAGTTTTACAGTGTATCAAGGCACAATAGATAGACTTTCTGATCATCCTTAATACAACCCAAAAACCCAAGTTTAAACCCTAGTTCAAACCCCTAGTTACAATATAAATGCTAGAGATCAAATCTCCTAAAATATCTCTGAGCATACATCCAATCTGGGTGAAATATGCCATTCTGGAAACCCTATTAGCTCAATAATAACTTAATGTCTTCAACTGCATTTTGTCTTCATCAATGAAGACTTCTTCACCCTTCATCCTTATATTCCTCTGCTCCTGAGATCTGATTTCCTCCTCCGTGATGTCACCGCCATTAAGTTTCAGCTCCCTCCTCAACTGCAAACCTGCAAAAATGAATAAGCAATAAGTAGCATTTCATTTAATAAACAACAAGAAGAAGAAAAAGCACTGCCAAATCTAGTTGTGATTGTGTGAACGCATCAATCGAGCCCTGAATCTGTGGAAATTGCGTCCAAAAAAAATGCATATATAGTGTCCAAAATAGTCAGGTCAACCATCGTTGACCAAAAACATGCATTCGGGCCTCAAATCAACCTCCAAATTCCTATCGCTCCATCTTTTCCTGCCTATTTTCTTGTTTAAATCTCTGCATGCCCGTTATACATCCATTTAATTAGATTTAAATCTACCTTCGATTCCGCGGCTTGTATGTTGCAATGTATGCTTGATAATATACAAGCCGGATACATATAACAATTTTTCTATTATGGACTTTTATTTCAAATCCGGCCTGTATGTATGCAACGTATATCGGTTTGTATATCACAATATACAAATGCCAAAATATACAAGCATTTAACTCTAATTTATGTCTTTGCAATTCCGTCATATAAAAGAATGCACAAACTGTTGTATACAACCCTCGGACCTATCACTGTTAGAATCGGCAATTTATAACCCACCGAATCCGCAATGTATCTCCTGATAAGTAAATCAGACATGATACATAGGATAAATCCATTTTATTATCATTTGGATTCAGGCTTGCATGTGGTGCCTTGTATGTTTTGGAACATATATACAAGCGCAGACATATACAAGGATTTAGCTTCATTCCATAATTTTTTGGTTCCGGCTTGTATGTATGTGCTGTATGTTTCGAAACATACAAGCCATGAAATATACAATGAATTAACCATAATTCAAAAACCTTTTAAGCCCGCATTGTATATAACATTTGTATGCATCCACCGATATACAAGTCGGATGTGATACCAAGTATTAATCAAATTCCAACCTCCTTTGGGTTCCGGTATGTATATATGCATTGTATGTTTATGTTGTATGTCTCACCTATACAAATCGAAACATACAAGGATATAAGTCCGTTTGATAAACCCTCGGGTCTGCGTTGTATATTGGGCCTTGTATACTGGAACATACAAGCACCGAATATACAACGACTTCTCTCTTGTTCATAACTTTTAGATTCCGCGTTATGTATAAAATGTCTGTATCTTCCATTTGCCAAACATACAAACGTAAAATATACAAAGCGGATTTTAAACATCAATTCATTTCTACTTAAGTTATTTTGGGTCCATCTTGTAGGCATATATCAAAACCTTTATTAAAATGTATACAAGGAAAAAAGATATACAATTGGCTTTGTATATGAAAGCGATGTATAAAGGGAAATGTATGTATTCAATGACCAAACATGCAAACAAATAATGCATATGCAACCTGATAGCCCATGTGACTTAGTACAAAAACAAAACCCTTTGCATATACAAATGACCCTATATCTGCAAAGTGATATACAAACCTGAATGTACATTTTACCAAAATGATCATAACTTGCAAAATATGGCAAATTTTAAGATGGTTCAAAAAGCAACCCTAGCTCATTTTTCACAAGGAATCCAACCATATCATGCACTAGTACTAAAAATGCATTTTCTCTCTATTTTTACCAAAGTTTGCAATTTTAACCCTCTTTTCCCTTTACCACCAAGCAAAACAAAACACACAAAAGCAAAAAAAAAAAGCAAAGCCACAGTAGGGGTCCTCATTTTGCTAAGGAGTAAAATGGGGCATGTTGTGAACATGACAACAACTAGCAACCAAACAAAATAATTAAATTCAAAGTATTCAAGAAAACTAGATGAAATGAATTCATAACTCCCAACTATCTTTCCTGTAAATTATTATCCAACTTGAGACCTAAGGTATTCAATAAGGATGCATGAATTTTCATTTTTAGTTTAAGTATGTGCATGTGATTAATTATCCTCATCTTGAAGATCGGTTGAACAAACCAGTGACTGACATTAGCCTATGTAGGTGAGGACATTCCCTCATAGCCAATTGGATAGAGCCTTGCTGCCAACGAGCGTCTATAGCCCCGACAAGGTTATCATTACAATTCTCCTAAGTAAAGCCCCACTGCCAGCGAGCGTCCATAGCCTCGGTAGAGTTACTTAGATGGCTTAATCTAGATTTTTAGTATAATCCACTTTATTCATTTTACATTTTATATTTTCTGATTCTTGAAAAAGATTTCACAAGATATTTCAGTTGTAACTTCATGATGCAAGGAGTGAACACTTGCTAAAATTAAGCTGAGAATTGTAATGGTAGCAAGGGTGACCTCAGATTTTTCACCTAATATCTACACTGGTAGGTTCAACAAACCCAAGGATTTTAGGTGTGTCATCATGAGAAACCTCTCTTGAATTCTCAATCACTATTATTGAATACTAAATTTCAGAAGTTAAACAACTCTCTACATTCATGACAGTCACAACAAGTTATGTATAAATTGTAAATGATTAACCTAAATATTCTAAATTTTATACTGTTTTCAATGGTTGTTAGTTTACTCCTTAATACTCTAAAGAAAACAAAGATCCCTGCTGAGGAGAAGACAACAAACCAACAACAGACTGTACAAGAAAGACAAAAAGAAAAAGAAAAACAAAGCAAAAGGACAACTGTACAAACAACTAACCTAAAAAAGAAAACAGAAAATAAAGCAAAGAAAACTGTACAGTACCTACACTATATTACACAAAATGGGCTGCCCTTTACCTCAGGCCTAGAAGTAGTGTTTCAAATGTTGGCCGTTAACTGGTAATGGAACATCTTCCCCTGTCAAGGTCCTGAGTCTAAATGTGTTGTCTCCTATTATTTCTGAGACTTACAATGGACCTAGCCATAGTTTATCAAATTTTCCATGGCTCCCCTTCTTTTCATGTGCTTTGTCCTAACACAGCACTAAGTCTGATATCCTGAATGTCTTGACTCTTGTCCTCTTATCAAACCACCTCTTAACTACTGCCTGGTGTTTTGCAAATTTCTCGATGGCTTGACCTCTTTTCTCATCTAATTGTAACATTTGTACTATTCTGGCCTCCCTATGATTATCAAAGCCTAAATACTCATTAGCAAACATCCAGATTGGTATTCTTAGATTTACTAGAAGTATGGGATTAGTCCCATAAACTAAATGATAAGGTGTACTACCTAGAGCTGTTTTGAACTTGGTCCTATCTACCCACAGTGCATATTTCAACAAGGTATTCCACTCTCTAGGACTCTTTGCAATTAGCTTTTTGATTATATCTAATAAAATTTTGTTCATAGACTCAGCTAATCTATTACTTTGAGGGTAATAATTTGAAGAAAACTTTAAAACAATCCCGTATTCAAATGCCCATTTAGAAAACTTTAAAGAAGAGAAAGCAGGGCCATTATCACATACCAATGAATAAGGAGTTCCAAACCTGGTGATGATGTTTTCTTCAAGAAACTTGATAACTACATCAGTTGTGGAGAATTTGCAGCATGTGGCCTTAGTCCACCTTGTACAATAGTCTGTCACCGTCAGTATGAACTTGTGTCCTGCAGAAGATGGAGGATTGATGACTCCAATAAAATCCAGGCCCCACTGTGCAAATGGCCTTAATTCAATCACAGGTTGTAATGGGTTGGCCTGATTTCTTCCCTTATCTGCTACAGTCTGACAGGTGTGGTAACTTTTGATGTGACTCTCAGTATCTTTGAACATTGTGGGCTAGTAATAGTCCACCCTTAATATCTTGTGTGTTGTAGCTAGATGGGAACCATGACCAGTTCCGTACTTATCATGCAGTTCTGTCAACACTTTATCCGCTTCAGCTCTATTTAGACATCTCAAATAAATTTCATCATGGTTCTTCATGAATAGAAGACCTCTTTGTGCCATATATTTCTATGCTTTAATCTTCAAAGCTCTCCTCTGAGAAGCTTTCATCCTATTTGGGTACTTTCTAGCTATTAGAAAAGTGTTAAGTCACTATACCAGTCTGATGCGTTTTGGGAATTCAATACATACTGTTGTTTTATCAAATCTAGATCTGTATTTGCTATTGTTTGTACCAATGCTTGCCCTCTAACCAGCCTCATGGGAATGATTTCAATGTCAAATTCTTGTAGCGTGGTGATCCACTTGGCTCTCTTTTCTCTAGGTTCGTTCTGCATCAACAACATCTTCACTACTGCGTCTAGCACTATGGCTTTGATCTAGCTGCGCAGAATGTAATGTTTGAATTTTTTCATGGCTCTCATTAATGCAAATGCTTGTTTCTCAAAGTCCAGATATCTTGACTGTGCATCCTTCAGAGGCGCGCTCATGAATGCGATGGGCCTTTCTTCATTGTCCTCACCTTTCTGTGTCAAGGCAGCCATGGTCGAATGGGAGGATGCAAAGGAATAAATATAAAACATTTTGGTGTAGTCTGGACTTGCCAATACAGGGGCACTAGAAATGGCCTCCTTAATGTCTTCGAATGCAGCCCTAGCCACAGGCGTCCACTCCATATGTGCATCTTTTTTTAACATGGCATTTAGCAGCTGCACAATTTCTGCAAAACCCGTGATAAACTTCCGAACAAAGTTAATTTTACCAAAAAATGATTTCAACTCTTTCCTACTATTTGGTATTTGCAAATTTTTTATTGATTCTATTCTATCTGGGTCAATCGATATTCCATCTTCAGAAATGACATGCCCTAGTAATTTACCTTCAGTAACTCCAAATGAACATTTCTTAGGATTGAGGGATATTCCATACCTTTCACATCGCTTGAGTATTTCCCTGAGATCTTCAGCGTGAGTGGATGCATCCTTGGAATACATAGTCAAATCATCCATATACACAACAATGCACTTACCTGATAATCCACGAAACGCAATGTCCATGGCTTTTTGAAAAGTGGCACCTGCATTGATCAAACCAAAAGGCATTCTCCTATATGCATAATTTCCCCATTTACAAGTGAAGGTGGTTTTTAATCTATCATCCCTATCTATTAAAACCTAGTTATAACCCGAGAAACCATCTAGAAAAGACATCATCTTTGCCCCGTTTACTGCTTGTAGCACTTTGTCTATAGGAGGCAGAGGATAATTGTCCTTTTCAGATGCTTTATTCAAATTTCTAAAAAATACGCATAATCTGATGTCTCCATTTTTCTTCCTTACTGGTACTAGGTTAGCTACCCAGACTGAATGTCTGACTGGAAAAATTATTCTAGCAGACAGCAATTTCTTTACTTCCTCGAAGATTAAATGCTCTAGAATGGCATTTACAGGCCTTTGTTTCTGAATAAATGGTTTAATCTCTGGTCTCAAAGGTATTATGTGAGTTATGATGGATGTATCATAGGTTTTCAAGTCTTCATATGTCCATGCTATTACGTGTTTGTAATCTTTCAGAGCATCCAAAATTTCTTTTCTAATTTTCTCAGAGCAAGCTTTTCTGATTGGCACATTTTGTGGATTTTGCTTTGTCCCTAAGTTGTGTAAATCACACTTACCCCCTTTTGTTTTGGGTAAATCTTTCTGTCTTATTATTCCATCGAAGTCAAAAATATGTTCTAGTTCAATTACCCCTTTGGGTAAAAAGTTGCTCTTCAAGTTGATTATATCCTCTTCATCCCATGTTATCTCAAGCCTTTCCTGCTCATCAATGATTTGAGCCTCAAATACCTCATTACAAGTCAGAAAATCAATAATTTTTTGATCCCCTCCAAATACCTAAAAATGTGTAACGTTGTCTGGGATACTGGGAACATTAACTAGCTTAATAGCAAATTGTCTCAATCCTAACAGTGTCAAGGGTTCTAATGTGCTAGCTGCAACTGCTAGTGCATCCGGCCTATGGTTCATCTCTCTAGGGATGTGCTCTATGTTGAAAGCATCAAATAAATCTATTAAACCCCATACTCTATGTTTATAACAAATCATTTTCTTGTAGTTGCAAGCATATAGTTTCCTTACTTGTTTGACTACTAGTTTAGAGTCTAAAAATACCTTAATCATTTTCACCTTTTTCTTAATGGCCATGACAAGTCCCATAATTAAGGCTTCGTATTCAGCAATATTGTTAGTACAGGAAAACTGCAGTCTATATGCTACTAGGTATGACTTACCCTAAGGATCTATAAGTTCAACACCTGCACCCGTGCCCTGCTTTGACTTGGACCCATCACATTTTAATGTCCACATGCCATCTTTACTTTTCTGATCTTTCCCTTTGGCATGCTTTGTCCTCTCTATTACTTGTGAGGTGCTGGTATATTTATTCATGGGTATTTTTGTTTGGTTAACTTGCATATATGTATTTTTAGCTTGCAAATTAGAAAGACAACTACCCTTGTCCTTTATTCCCTCTTCTAAATTTGAAATTAGAGCATCTACATCACCCTGAATGTATTTCTATGTCTGATCAAGATTCACATTTTCCTCTTGTGACTCTACCATCTTTATGCATTTTTTGTATTCATATTCAATGATGTCTTTACACATTCCACAACTCTCCTCAGAATGTGGCCTATCATGGACTCTACACCTATTCTTATACAGTTTACATTGGACTGGCAGATTCTTTTTAACGCATTCTTCCACCTCTTGTCTAATGGCATGGCCAAATTTTTCCATTGCACTATTTTCTTCATCCAAAGAATTTTCATCAGACTCAATGAATAATGTTGTCTCCTTGCTGACACGTTTTCTCTAATGTTTAACATCATGATCTCTTCAATTTGCACCCCATTGTTAGTAATTCTATAGACACCAGGTTCAACAGTAGCATATAATATTTCATTTGTTCGATTATACTCTGTTATCATGTGTTTCATCCTGGGTTCTGCTTCTATTCTAATCTGATTTGGGACACCTCTCCAAGGTAGCCACATATGTGAAAAGTCAGTGGCCATATATCTGTTTAATGTCTTGGACCAATCCCTACTTAACAACACTCCATAATTCATAGGTATGTCCAATATTTGGATGTCAATGAATTGGCTTACCCTAGGGTTTGAAGCTAATTGTATTTGAATGTTCATGAGTTCTCCTATCACACTAACCTCAGTCTTATGTAACTATGTGACAAACTTAGCAGATCTGGTGGGAGTCAGCCCGAGAGTTTTGCATATTCCTAAGGGCATTACATTGGCTGAGGCACTAGAGTCTACCATGCAGTTGTGTATGTTCTTCCCACACAATCTAACAGTTAACAAGAAAGGGGGAGCATCCTTTTTATTAGCATACATTACTATATTTGTATTGGAAGGAAGCTCAACTTTCTTACTTTTCTCTTTAGGCGGTGAATCTCTATTAGGAACAGTTATATCAGTAGCAACCCCATCTGTTATGGATGCATCCAGAGATTTTATAAAAGCATTCCTAGTCCCTGGAGTTTTCAATAATTCATTCAGAAGTATACTGACCTTTATTTTCTTTATTTCTTCTGACAAGTAACTCATTAATCTTGTTGTCTCTACTGTTTCAGCTTTACTTGTTTGGGCCTTTTCTAACACTGTTCCACTGTTCGCATTAGCCTTAAGTATGGTAGGATTGTTGCTAGCATTCTGATATGGGGGTGTATTGAAGTTGTTAGGAGGGATGGAAGTGGTGAAAGGTCCTCCCAACCTAGTGTTATTCCTTAAATTGTAGGTGTGGTTTTTACTTGTCTGTTGAAAGGCCTGCACCTCTTCTATTTCAGTTAATACCTCATTTTTAGTTTCAAAGGGAAACTGAAAAGCATTTAACACAAAGGCTAATTCAGGATAAAGATTTTCACAAAAGTATGGTTCATCCTCTAACAATTCATCTTCCTTCTCTTCTGTAGTTGCAAAGGTAAAGGTTTCTAAAACTAAAGTTGTATCATACCCTAAGGGTACTACCTCATTACCCTTGGGAATAAGAAACTCAGAAGTAGGAGGCTGCACATCTATATTAAATATGTTGGCTGCTAAATGGAACTGTGGATAGTCAAGCTCAGCTTGGGCATTGGTATTGTGGAATCTACACCAGTTTTTTAGTGATTTATTGGCCGTTTGGATGCCAGTCGCCTATTTTGTGTCATGATTATCTACATTCTCAAAAGGAGAAGCTAGAGTACCATTGTTTGGTCCTATGTTCCATGTTTTGGATGGCCTAGGCTGATTCTAATTTTTGATATTATTACCCCAGGCCCTATTGTCTATCACTGGCCCTCTATTTTGCATTAGTTGCCCTTGGTTATGACCTTGATGCTGATTATAGTTTTGACTCTGATTTGAACATTGGCCCTGACTATTATTTTGGATATGGCTCTGATTATAGTTCTGATTGTAATGCTGATTTTGATTTGAGCTATAGTTTTGATTTTGGCCTTGGTTATAACTCTGATTTTGATTGCATCCCTGGTTACCTCTCCCATAGAGGTTCTCATTTCTTAGTTGTGTTACTTCAGTGGTCAATCTTTTCAAATGTGCAGTGAACTCTTTGATTTCTTCCCTTTCCTCCTATGCTTTTGCCACAGTTGTATCCTTTGGGGTTTGGAAGAAAGGTTGACCATTATTT
Organism: Cunninghamia lanceolata; assembly: GCA_027924645.1. Taxonomy (NCBI): domain Eukaryota; kingdom Viridiplantae; phylum Streptophyta; class Pinopsida; order Cupressales; family Cupressaceae; genus Cunninghamia; species Cunninghamia lanceolata. The sequence goes on from BSBN01000047.1 coordinate 26,584,126, forward strand.
TGACTGTTATTAGAAGTGTTACTCATGTAAGGAGCTATGGCTTGGATTGGGGTAGGACTGTACACAGGTGTGTAAGAAGGAACTAGATTTAGTAATGGAGTGTGATCCATAGGGACTCCATTCCATGGTTGTGCCTGATTCTGCATCCCAAAATTTCCTCCATTAACAAATGGGCTACAAGTTGTATGCCTCATCTCTTGATTTACTAAGGCTGCCTCTTTATAGGCTTTGGATATTGAATCTATGTCAGGTTTTCTTTTGACAAACATGGCAGTTAAAGGATCCAAGGTAGCATAGTACATGGCTAACAAGGTATCATCATCTACTGTGTAAGGGGCTACCAACCTAGAGTAGGCTTTTTGAAATCTGTCATTGAAATTATCAATTAGCTCCCCTTCACCTCGCTTTATAGTAGCCAGTTTATGATACAAGATGCAAGGATCAATGGGTCCTCTAAATCTAGACAAAAATGCTTCAATGTAGCCATTGGGTAGGTTTACATACCAGTTAGAGGCTTGTTCATTAAAGGTGTAGGGAAACAATCTACACACAATGTCCTCATGCTCTAATCTAGCCCTAAAGCATGCTTCCTTGAATATTCTAATGTGGTCTTCCAGGTCCTGGTGTAACTGATATTTAGGACATATCTTTTCTAGATTTTTGGGCATCTCATTGTAATCATTGAAGTGTATGGGAGACTGGACATTGAAAGAAGACATTGTGGGTGCTTGAGCTTGACCTAAACCTGTAGGAATACCTGAATTTCTTGGGGGATTAGGATTTCTAGGAGTACCTGAACCAAGATTTAAAGATCTGAATAAAGATCTGTCAGGACTCACAATGTTACGGATGCTAAAAGGTGACCCAGGAGGTGTTTCAAATGAACTCCCTGCTTGTGATATTTTAGGATTCCAAATCAAAGGGCTCTTACTTCGCCTTGTATCAGGTAGTTGCACAAAAAAATCCCCTGAACTGGATCTAGATCTAGTCACTCTATCACTGTTATTAGCCAGTTTGAAAAAAACCCTAACTCAAGTCAGGCCCTCCTTCTAGCGCCAGAAAAACTGTTGATGATGGTTTTGATGCAATCATAACAATTAGTTAAAATTCACATAAAATGAACCAAAACTGACTTGAAAGATATGAAGGAATCGGTTAAGATTCACTTAATCCCAAGTTTAATATGGTCAGGTCTTGACCTGTTGGGCAAATTCAGTTGGTCAATGTGAAACTGTAATGTTCAAGGGGCCTTACATAGTTTAGGGTTTCCTATTGGTTAACTGGACTTAAACTATGCAAAAGATTAATAAATGTCAATATGTTGTTCATTCCTTTTGCATAAAAAATGTTACTGTGCTGCAAACCTTTAAATGGTTTTCTTGAATTATTGCAGCTTTCTCCTCTTCAATATTATGAAAACTGTCTACTTTCAACTCTGTTATGCATGCTTTTTTAAATATGAGACAAATTTCCTTTAAGTTTCTACGTTTTAAGCTAGGTATTTTCATATGGGTTGGGAAAAGTTAAAAAGATCTAATCTAAACTTCATTCAAATCTACCAAAGGATCTAGTTGTTCTATTATCCATTGTATAAGTATTGCAGCAATTTGATCAAATCCACAGACAAAACCTTAAGTGTATATTCTGAGCATTTTCACAAACATACACCTAAGATTGCAAGCTCTAAGAGAAAATGTTTCAAACACAAAGAAGAGCAAGAAAACACTCAGAAGATAAATGCAGAATTCCAGATTCAATTGTATTAGAAATAGATAGTCATATAAGATTTACAATGTCTGAATGACTCTTAGCTTCATGACCAAACTACAGAAGACTTACAAGCTTTACAGATATAGTAAGGAAGCTAGATGTTCCACGCATTCCTTATTACAGACACAGGTGACCTCCTTCTACTCCTAAACACAAAGGTCCCTCTATTCTAAAAAATCCCTGTGTAAAGTTTTACAGTGTATCAAGGCACAATATATAGACTTTCTGATTGTCCTGAATACAGCCCAAAAACCCAAGTTTAAACCCTAGTTCAAACCCCTGGTTACAATATAAATGCTGGAGATCAAATCTCCCAAAATATCTCTGAGCATACGTCCAATCTGGGCAAAATATGCCATTCTGGAAACCCTAGCAGCTCAATAATAACTTATGTGGTCTGCTGCAATAATGTCTTCAACTGCATTTTGTCTTCATCAATGAAGACCTTTGACTTCTTCACCCTTCATCCTTATCTTCCTCTGCTCCTAAGATCTGATTTCCTCCTCCGTGATGTCACCGCCATTAAGTTTCATCTCCCTCCTCAACTGCAAACCTACAAAAATGAATAAGCAATAAGTAGCATTTCATTTAATAAACAACAGGAAGAAAAAAAAGTGCTGCCAAATCTAGTTGTGAGTGTGTGAACGCATCAATCGGGCCCTGAATCTGTGGAAATCACATAAAAAAAATGCATATACAATGTCCAAAATAGTCAGGTCAACCATCGTTGACCAAAAACATGCATTCGGGCCTCAAAATCAACCTCCAAATGCCTATCGCTCTGTCTTTTCCTGCCTATTATCTTGTTTAAATCTCTGCATGCCCGTTATACAAGCCAGACGTTATACATCCATTTAATCGGATTTAAATCTGCCTTCGATTCCGCGGCTTGTATGTCGCAATGTATGCTTGATAATATACATCCACATACAATGATTTTTCTATTATGGACTTTTATTTCGAATTCGGCCTATATGTATGCAACGTATATCGGTTTGTATATCGCAATATACAAATGCGAAAATATACAAGCATTTAACTCTAATTTATGTCTTTGCAATTATGTCATATAAAACAATGCACAAACCGTTGTATACAACCCTCAGACCTATCACTATTATAATTGGCAATTTATAACCCACCGAATCCGCAATGTATCTCTTGATAAGTAAATCGGACGTGATACATAGGATAAATGCATTTTATTATTGTTTGGATTCTGGCTTGCATGTGGTGCCTTGAATGTTTTGGAACATATATACAAGCACGGACATATACAAGGATTTAGCTTCATTCCATAATTTTTTGGTTTTGGCTTGTATGTATGCGCTGTATGTTTCGAAACATACAAGCCACGAAATATACAACGAATTAACCATAATTCGAAAACCTTTTAAGCCCGCGTTGTATATAACGTTTATATGCATCCACTGATATACAAGTCGGATGAGATACCAAGTATTAATCGAATTCCAACCTCCTTTGGGTTCCGGTATGTATATATGCATTGTATGTTTATGTTGTATGTCTCGCCTATACAAATCGAAACATACAAGGATATAAGTCCGTTTGATAAACCCTCGGGTCCGCGTTGTATATTGGGCCTTGTATATTGGAACATACAAGCGTTGAATATACAACGACTTCTCTCTTGTTCATAACTTTTGGATTCTGTGTTATGTATAAAATGTTTGTATCTTCCATCTGCCAAACATACAAATGTAAAATATACAAAGCAGATTTTAAACATCAATTCATTTCTACTTAAGTTATTTCGGGTCCATCTTGTAGGTATATATCAAAACCTTTATTAAAATGCATACAAGGAAAAAAGATATACAATTGCCTTTGTATATGAAAGCGATGTATAAAGGGAAATGTATGTAATACAATGACCGAACATGTAAACAAATAATGCATATGCAACCCGATAGCCCATGCGACTTAGTACAAAAACAAAACCCTTTGCATATACAAACGGTCCTATATCTGCAAAGCGATATACAAACCTGAATGTACATTTTACCAAAATGATCATAACTTGCAAAATATGGCGAATTTTAAGATGGTTCAAAAAGCAACCCTAGCTCATTTTTCACAAGGAATCCAACCATATCATGCACTGGTACTAAGAATGCATTTTCTCTCTATTTTTACCAAAGTTTGCAATTTTAACCCTCTTTTCCCTTTACCACCAAGAAAAACAAAACACACAAAAGAAAAAATGAGCAAAGCCACAGTAGGGGTCCTCATTTTTCTAAGGAGTAAAATGGGGCGTGTTGTGAACATCACAACAAGACCCATACCTTTGTAAATCACAATTAATGGCCAATCTACCTATAGTCTTTGGAATCGTAGCAACTCTTCCCGCCTAGAATGCAATCGTGAATGCACAGGAAATCCTTCCTGTGAAATTTTGAAACAGGGCTGTTGATCCCTTTCCTATCACCAAGATCCACGGCTTTAAATCATGTTGACTGGTCTTCAACCAATGATATCGCACCATGCAGATGGTTTTTGCTTTTTTGACTTTTCGTAGCTCAAACATACATTTCTGCCTTATGCAAACCTTTTACCTTTCTTGCCTGTTGCATATTCAAATTTTTGTATATGCAAATGCATATACATACAATCTGCCCTAGACATGTGGCAGCCTGCATTGGATTGCCATCACTGAAAAATTGCATCTCCATTGGCCATCGGAAAGACATTGAAAGGGGCCGCTGATACATTGAGTCTTGCTGAAAATCCCTTTGCATATCGACCTTTGTATATGCTTTTTTTTTTGAGATTGTATATACATACAATCACCTGCATACAAGGCGGACCCCAAATATTTATAGAACAATTTAAAATCACATTCAGGTCTGGCTTGTATCTCCTCCTTTTGCATATCACTTTGTATATTACACATACACTACGCAATATACAAGTCGCGGACCCCAAACCATTATGAAGCACATTGCAATCGCCATCAGGTCTGAGCCTTGTATCTAACTCCTTGTATATTTCATTGTATATCGCACATACAATGTGCAACATACAACCCATGGACCTCAACTTGAAATCCACCAATAAACATCTTCTTTCACATCCAGGTTGTATGTGTGCCTTTGTATCTTACCATTGTATATTGCACAAACATACAACCCATGGAACATACAATCATGCAGGCCCACCATACTTTTGAAACTTTGACTTTGACCATACCCGCTTGTATATTTCCTTTGTATCTATTGCTTGTATGTTCGATTGTATATTGGGAACATACAATCCCAATATACAACCCGCGGACTTCACCTTTTTCACAAATACAGTTAACTTTTTGTGCACGTCCGCCCTTTGCACCTGCCTACTTGTACATTTCACCTTTGTATATGCGAATATATGCGCAGATACAATCGCCCATACATGCAATTGGTGGGCCCTAGGCTTTGTATCTGACCTTTGCACATTGTCTTTGCATATTTCCCTTGTATGTTGCCGCCAATGTATCTTTTGCTTTGTATATCTACCTTGTATGTGCGTGATGTATATTTCCTTTGCACATTTCCTTTGTATATCAAATATACAATGTGAACATACAAAGAAACCCGATGCACATACCTGCGGGCCCGACCACCATTTTTCAACCCGATTTGAATCTTTTGACGTCTGCCACTTGTATATACCCGTTGTATATCCAATATACAACAAAATATACATGCAAAGCTTAACATACAAGCATGGAATCTACGATGCAATATTCGATATACAACCACAGAATATTCCAAGAATGTATCTGAATGACAGATACAAACCCAATATGCATACAAAGATGCATACAACTAATTTTTGTTCCTTTTGAAGCCGATTTGACTTATTTTTCGGTCCCGCCAATGTACATTCACGCTTGCACATTCAAATGTACATACAAATACCAATGCATATACAAAGATATATGCATGCAACTCAAGAAGCCGAGGGACTTAGAATTTTTTTGGATTTTTCATGAAAGTGCCTGCAAATGAATACTTGAAACCCAAATGTTGAAGCAGGCACCAACAGGTACATGGAGGATGAAAAAGCTAAGGTAGCAAGGTATCTAAATGGTTTGAGGTTCAATATTCAAGATGAGATAAGTATATTGACCCTTGAAGCCATGGAAACATGCTTGCAAGTAGCATTAAGAGCTGAAGAGAAGCTGAAGAGGAAAGGTGAGCAGTAAGGTAGAGGAACAGGTGGCAGAAATTTTAGAGGCAGAGGCAGTTTTGGAGGAAGAAGTCCTAACCAGAGGCCTAATGGTGAGTCTAGCCAAGGAGAGTAATTTGGGGACTTAAGTAGCAGAGGAGGCTACCAAGGAAGAAGGCCTAATGGAAGAGGTGGGACAAATGGATCACGTAGAGGATCCAAGTTCTCCAACATGAGATGTTATAACTGCAATCAGATAGGACACCCAGCCTACAAGTGTCCAGAGAAGGCCTCAACTTCTCATGGTAATGAGAGAAGAACCACTTTGACTCAAAAGGATGCAGTGAGTGTGAGATCTCCTAAAGTGAATTTGACATCAGAGATGGGAGAAAATCTGATGATCAAGAGGACACTGCTCAAAGAACCAGTGCAGACTGAACTGTCACAAGGAAGTGCTTTGTTTAGAGTCAACTACAAGATCCAAGGAAAGGTTTGTAAAGTTATCATTGACTTTGGTTCTACTGACAATATTAAATCTTTGGAAGCTGTAGATAAATTGAAATTAGAAAAGATACCTCATAGCTGTCCATATAAGGTCAGTTGGTTAAACAAGGGACACAATATAGTCATCAATGAACAGGCATGGATGGAATTTAGTATTGGGGGTATAGAGACAAGATATTGTGTGACATCCTTCCAATGGATGCTTGCCATCTTCTGCTGGGCAGACCATGGCAGTTTGATAGAAAGGCTCATCATGATGGGGAAAAGAATGCTTACTCTTTCCAAAAGGATGGTGTGACATATAGGATACAATCACTAATTGAAGAAAATCCACAGCCTGTAGGATCTAGTGTAATGTTGGTAGGAGAAAAGGAATTCCTTGAAATAGTAGAAGAATCAGGTGGATTAGGTTTTTCTTGGATTATGAAACCTAAGGAGAAGAAAAGAGAAAATATGAGAGAGATAGGACCTAGGGAGGTCAGAGAACTACTTGAGAGTTATAAGGAAGTAATTGTAGTAGATGTACCAGACTCACTACCACCAATTAGAGATATTAGCCATTAGATTGATCTCATACTGGGAGCTGTACTTCCCAATAAGGTAGCCTATAAGATGACCCCTCAACAAAATGAGGAGATAGCCAGGTAGGTTCAAGAACTTTTAGACAAGGGGTTAATAAGAAAGAGTTTGAGTCCATGTGCAGTCCTCACTATTTTGGCACCAAAGAAAGATGGGAAATGGAGATTGTGTACTAATTCCAAGGCAATAAGTAGGATAACCATTAGGTACAGGTTTCCTATTCCTAGAATTAAAGACCTAATGGACTATTTGGGGGGTGCTACCTATTTCTCTAAGATAGACTTGAAGAGTGGGTACCATCAGATAAGGATAAGAGAAGGAGATGAATGGAAAATAGCATTCAAAACTAATGAAGGATTGTATGAGTGGCTTGTGATGCCTTTTGGTCTTTCAAATGCCTCTAGCACTTTTATGAGACTAATGAATGAGGTGTTGTAGGAGTTCATAGGGAAGTTTGTGGTAGTCTACCTTGATGATATTTTGGTGTTCAACAAGAGCAAGGAAGAACACTTGAAACATGTGGAAATAGTCTTGAACAGGCTACAAGACTAGAAGCTATTGATAAACTTAGACAAATGTGACTTCATGAAACACGAGTTGATCTACTTGGGTTTTGTCATTTCCAAAGGTGATCTGAAGATGGATCCTTCAAAGGTGGAGGCTATTCTAAATTGGCCCACACCTAATATAGCAGGGGAGGTAAGGAGTTTCCATGGTTTGGCCACATTCTATAGGAAATTCATTAAGAACTATAGTGACATCTGCTTACCAATGTTGGAAACCATCAAGGGTGGTTGCAAGGTGAAGTTTGTGTGGACAAGAGAAGCAAATAGGAGCTTTGAGAGTCTAAAATAGAAAGTTGCTAAATTCCCTGTCTTAGTACTTCCTGATTTCGATAAGGTTTTTACCATTGAATGTGATGCAAGTGGGCTAGCCATTGGAGTAGTGTTGAGTCAAGAAGGCAGACCAGTAGCCTTCTTCAGTGAAAAGTTAAATGAAGCCAAGAGGAAATACTCTTCTTATGACTTAGAGTTGTATGCTATGGTACAAGCTCTGAAAAAGTGGAGGCATTATTTGCTTCCCAAAGAATTCATTGTGTACACTGACAATTGTGCTCTCAGTTTTCTGAATGGGAAGGACAAACTTAGCCACAGACATATGAAATGGGTGGAAAGTTTGCAAGCATACACTTTCACCTTTAAGCATAAGAAAGGAGTCACAAACAAGGTGGCAGATGCTATCAGCAGGAGGGTGTTGACAATCCAAGAAGTGCAGTTGCAAAGCATGGGTGTTGAGTCACTCAAGGAATTGTATGGAGAAGATCAGGATTTCAGAGAAATCTACAAGGTATGCAATAAATTTGCTAATACTTTTCATAGTGAGTTTTTAGATTTTACATTGCAGAATGGACTATTGTTCAAAGGATGTCAGTTGTGTATCCCTAAATGCTCAATGAGGGATAATATTGTGAAGGAAAAACATAGTGGTGGTTTGGGTGGACATTTTGGGTTGAATAAGACTTTAGATCTGGTAAGGAGGTTTCATTTCTGGCCAAGAATGCAGTCTGACATCAAAAAATTTGTTGAAAGTTGCATAGTATGCCAAAGAGCAAAAGGAGTATCGACCAATGCAGGATTGTATCAACCTTTGCCAATACCCAACAGGCCTTGGGAATGTCTGAGTATGGATTTTGTGATGGGGTTACCCAAAACAAGGACAGGTTGTGACAGTGTGTTTGTAGTGGTAGACTGATTCAGCAAGATGGCTCATTTCATTCCTTGCCAGACCACTAATGATGCTAGCTACATTGTAGGTTTGTTCTTTACATAAATTGTTAGGATTCATGGGCTACCCTTGAGCATTGTGTCTGATAGGGATAGAAAATTTGTAGGACATTTTTGGAGGACTTTGTGGAAAAGATTGGGTACAAACTTGTCTTTTAGCTTAGCCTATCATCCTCAGACTGATGGCCAAACTGAGGTTGTGAATAGGTCATTAGGCAATTTCCTTAGATGCTTAACAAAAGAACATAGTAACAGTTGGGATGTGATACTCCCACAAGCAGAATATGCTTATAAGGACTCGACAAATAGGAGTACAGGTCTGAGTCCCTTTGAAATTGTATATGGCAGTCACCCCAGGGGTATTTTTGAATTGAGAGATGTCTAGGGGTTGGATAAACGGAGTGGTCATGCTGATGTATTTGCAGAAGCCATGAAAGAAATACACCAATAGGTCAGAGATACCTTACACCAAAATAGTCAGAAGACAAAGGCTTGAATGGATCAAAGGAGGAGAGATGTGCAGTATCAAGTAGGTGACTTGGTCATGGTTCATCTGAACAAAAATAGGTTGCCAAAAGGAGGCCACAGCAAACTGATGATGTGGAAGATTGGACCCTGTCAGATTCTAGAGAAGTATGGTCCAAATGCTTACAAGATTAAGCTTCCTGATGATATTTCCATTTCACCCATATTCAACATTACTGATTTGACATTGTATAGAAGTCCTAATACAGGGAAGAATGCAGTAGACCCTGCCTAGGAAAATGAAGACTGTCTGAAGCACTTACCTTCTAGTGAGCCGCTAAAAATGGAGTACATTTTGGATAGTAGAGAAGCTAGGAAAACAAGACAAAAAACATACTTTGAACATCTAGTTAAGTGGCAAGGGCTTCCAGATTCAGAAGCTACATGGATGCTGGAGGAAGACATTCTAAAGCAAGGCAGAAATGTACAAGAATTGGTCTCTAAGAGGACTTGAGACATTTTTCTTTTGGGGAGTATGGTGTAGGGGTACCATAGTAAGTAAAATCTACTATGTTGAATGTAATGTACCCAACTGAAATATTTCAATTTAAAATCAAATCTTGAAATGAATTAATTACTTTCACCGAAAACATACAACAATTTCACCAAGACTAGCAAGCTAGTCTTACACAGAACTAACACCCAAAAGCATGAAACTTCTCCAAAATAGTTTTGCATTGAATTTCTAATGTGATAACATGTAATCAGGTCTGAGACACTGATTTACAATAGCAACAAGCAATATGAGTTTATACAACAATTTTTATGCAAAACCCACAAAACTAAGAACACTGAATAACACCCAAAATCACTGCAAACTCCATAAACTCAATTTATTTAAAATTTCTATTGTAAACACCTGATAATAGGTCAGATACATCTGATAAACATAACAGCAAACTTCTGCAACAAATAAAATAAAACCCACAACAAACTACTCAAACTACACCGAAATATACACTGGGAAAGTCACTGAACACTGCCAAAATCACCACAACACCTCCCAAATGTGCAAGGAATGATCTCTGGAACCTGGAATAAATGTAAAATAGAAAATATACAGTAACACACATGAAACACAACAGCAGCACCAAACAACACCTCTAGAAGCACCAAAACTGCAACAGAACAACCTGCAAACACAATACTGTAAAACTGCCGAAACTGCACAATCCTTTGAAGCCCAATGCAATACCTAGATGGAATTACTCTCTATAACCAAAGATTTTTCATCCTTTGATCACTTGATACTGATGGGTTTTCGTCCACAAGCCTCTAACTCCAATGGGTTTCCGTCCACTGAAGAAAATCCAAGCACAAGTGCTCAAATTCAAAATTTTGGGTTGTAAAATGATCAAAAAGCCCTTCTGAAAGAAAATACTTGCATATTTATAATAGCTCCAAATCCAAACATCCCTCTCTTGGAAAATAAATTAAAATAATTTAATTTCCAACAAATTTCCTCAAATGGTGCTTACGTGTCATAATCCATGCAAGATTCTTGGCTAAAAATAAGAAATAACTCCCCTCTTACAAGTTGTCATAAAATCAACTATTTTTAGGAACCTGTCATAAGATCTCCTAAAATCACTCTTGGGAGTTACAATTACACCTCATATTCCCCACTTGTGCAAATAAATTAAAGTATTTAATATTTAATTGCTCCCGAAAATAATAAATCCTTAATTAGCGGGATTACAATTAAAATATTAAATAAAATATTTTCCCTTCTGATTTACATTAGCCCATGGGAAAATAGAAATGGACTAATAATTTCACCAATTTATTTTTACTATAAAGGGGACATGACAAATCTCCCCTCCTCAAAATTGCTTGTCCTCAAGCAATTAAAACCATGATGCTTCCAAATTATGTTATACTGCACAAAAAGCCTTGATCCTATACTTGTGCGATGTTGCAATTCTTGCCATAGAACACTGTGAAAACCTAAAAACTCAGATTCATTTCTACCAATTCCAAGAATCAAACAATAATATCTATGCAATCTGAGCTCTTGGATATGTAAGCATTTGATGCATTCTTTCTCATACTCCAACTGATCCACATATTCCAACAAAGATTTAGTAAACTTGCCAAATGCACTAGCATGGGATAAGACAAACTTGAAACTCCTACAACTTCTCCCAATGATATAAATCTGATTTTTATAGTGTAGGGGACTACTATAACAGTCCATGCATCCTCCATAACAGCAAATAAATAGTTTTGAAACAATTGCTTCTTTTACCTTCAGAAAGTGAAGATACACCTTGCTGAAAACAACACTAATTGTTCCATACTTTGCCTCAATTTGAAGGATGGTAAATACAACTCCAGGACCTGCTCTAGAAAAACAATGGTATAGTTGAGGAAGAAAAATAATATTCATATAATAGCAGCAAATAATCCACCAAACTTTGGATCTCAAATCTGTAAACAAAGGCTCATTCTGGTGGAAGACTATGCACTCTCTGAGTCCATCCAATAGCACAAATTGATCACCCAAAGGTAACTTCAATTATGAAATTAGAAAATAAGTTTATTGCATCCTCTACTATAGTAGGTGACTTACTGATGTGCTTGATACTTTCCACCTTGAAAAACTTACAAGACAATCTACCACAACAAGCTAAATAGAGTCTTGGATCTCTAGCTAGGAAAGCACCATTATTGGGCAACTTGTACCTGAGATTTTTGATACATTTGGTGATGTTATGGGTCTGATTTTTTCTTCTATTAGTACTGTTATAACAGCCATTACATCCTCTACCACATCCATTACATCTTTTGCAAAAATATATTCCACTCACCCCTTCAGTGCTGAGATACATATCAAGGAAATGCATAACATTAGACCCATTCATTACCTCATGTTGTGAGTAGTCATTTTCAGCTTCTTGAGTTGGTCTATTGGATCCAAAATATAGTAATAGGGTGATCATATAGTAGAAACATTTATTCCATGGCACTTTGAGCTCCACAAAAAAAATCAGCAACTTATTTTGTTTGAAGATGTATTCCCTAGAACCATTCATTAGCATATACTTGAATTTCTTCACAAACCCATTTAAAGTGTTAGACACAAATGCATCATCAACAAAATATAACATGAGGAAAAAACTTTGACCTTCATGGGTGGTAAGGAGATACCAAGAAGAAAACATCCTGAAAAGGTTATCTACCCACATCACTTGAAATACCCCTCTTTGTGGCCCCAAACTCCCATAGTACCAAACCCAATAGATTCTCCATTCAATGTAATCTATCACATGGCTATCATGAGCAAACTGAAATTTGAATATTTTCAAAGAAAGACTAATTTTAAACATCTTATTACACCTTGCAAGGTTTTGTTCTAAAATTTTGAACTTCATGCTATCAAGTTTCTTGATTTCTAATCTTTGAAATGAAAACCAAATGATTCTCTTTCCTGTAGGACCACAAACTATAGTAGATCCATGTGAGAAATATGGAATATTAGCTTCATGTAGAGAATTAGTTACCTTTTCAACTTCTTCAAACTCTTCTTGCCTTGCATCCTCATGTATGCCCTGAGCACTAGTGACATGGCCCAAGTATGTGACATCATTCTTCGTCAAATTTTTCTGATGAAAATCAATTTCCAGCTCTATGACATTTTGGAATCTTCTATCTAATGGTGATCCTGGGAACATATTACTAAACACCATTCTTTGTGGATTTGGAAGCAATTGAATAACATAAAGTAGATTGTGTTTCTTACCAAAACTCAAGATTGCTCCATTACCATAGTCATATCGGAAGTGACATCCTATGGCTCCTTGCATTTGACTCTTAGGCTGCAACCATAGAACCATGTGATCCTTCACATTATTTTTCTCATGCTCATGTATGATCAAATTGATATTTCCTGCATAGGTTGCTGATTTGAAAATTTTGGCAAGCTGAAATTTGACATCTATATCTAGAAAGATGTCCATTTCATGTGCATATTCTTCAATAGGGTCATCTTGGAACCCCTCATCATAAACACATAGTGCAGCAAGTGCTAAGCACAAATACTCAATACAACCCATAGAAAACTCTAGAACATACTGGAATCTGCTACCATAAATAGAAAACCCATTTTCTACAACTGTCAACTTCATGTTCTTGATTTGAATGAAGCCACACCTTTGCGTTAATGAAGCCCAATCAACTCCCTTTGAAACACCATACCCTTCCACAAAAGGATGTGAGAAATCTGAAATGAAAAAAATAAGATAAGAGTTGGTTACCTTCATCGGCTCATCAAATACTTCTTGCATTCCATTCTCCTTCATGTTTGAAGTTCCGTTGATATGATCCAAGTATGATAACCTTCCAACCTTCTTGATGCTAGTAACAATGAGGCCATCTTTTCGAATCTTATCCTTCTTGTAAACTCCTCCATACATCCAATGGTAGAAAACCTGTATGAAGCTTGGTTCTGAAAATACCATGCCATGCTTAGTCATAAAATTGTCAACATCAAATTGACATTGTCTTTCCTTACCACATTGCCATGATAAGCATCTCAATTTGCCTATCTCCATTTGACCATTACCCAAAATATTTTCTTCAAGTGTGGTACTTGGATTGCACAAGTGATCCATACAATGTGAACATTGATCCTTCATAATGTGATTAGAAAGCACAACAAACCCTATATGGATCCTCATAAACTTCCTTTCATTCCAAATAGATGAGATGGGGAACTCAATAGTGCCTCTAACTACTTTAATCCTCAAGAGATTACCTGGATCCCATATGAAAACACAATTTTGGACTTGTCTCAAAGAGTCCTCATGCCCTATACTGCAAGTTGTATCCCTCATTCTATCACCTTTTTTAGCATGCTTTCCATGATGATAAGAATTTTGTAGTGACATAGAAGGAGACAAATTTGAAATATTTTCATACCTTGGGCTGCAAATAAGATGTTCATCCTCATTTCTTAAAAGAGAGTTCATTGAGATAGCCTCAACAACTCCATTTTTGTGATTCAAAACCCTTGAATTAGGACTATCCAAAATATTCTTCTCAAATGCATACCCATCTACAATGCTACTATGCAAATCAAACAATGGCTCACCATTTGGATGTTCAGAAGATAGTGCATGAATTGGCGCATGTCCATCCATCTTGGGCTCTTCACAACTACCAATAGATGACTTTTCCTCCTCAATTTCATCAATATTTTCCTGATATTTACAATTATTAGAAGTAAAATAAACATCTTCTATTTCCAAACAATTTTTACCTTCAAATTTTATGGTGGATTTCTCCAAGTTTTTCTTCATTTCAATTTCTTGCAAATCTGATTTTTCTTTATGCTCCACCTTCACCATTTCTTCCTTGACCTTTTCTGGTTTTGATGTATCAATCACCTCTTCTAGTTTTTCTTCAACACTCGCTAGTTTTTTCTTCAAAAATATTTTCTTTATTTCTAGATCCTTCATCAATGCTAATAGATTCTTCTGAGATTTTTGAAATTCTTGCATCATTTCCATCATGGATTCCTGAAATGTCTTCATCTTTCTGTATAAAAATTAGCTTTATACCCTACAGGCTGGTAAGATCTTAGCTCTGATACTACTGTAATGTACCCAACTGAAATATTTCAATTTAAAATCAGATCTTGAAATGAATTAATTACTTTCACCGAAAACATACAACAATTTCACCAAGACTAGCAAGCTAGTCTTACACAGAACTAACACCCAAAAGCATGAAACTTCTCCAAAATAGTTTTGCATTGAATTTCTAATGTGATAACATGTAATCAGGTTTGAGACACTGATTTACAATAGCAACAAGCAATATGACTTTATACAACAATTTTTATGCAAAACCCACAAAACTAAGAACACCGAATAACACCCAAAATCACTGCAAACTCCATAAACTCAATTTATTTGAAATTTCTGTTGTAAACACCTGATAATAGGTCAGATACATCTGATAAACATAACAGCAAACTTCTGCAACAAATAAAATAAAACCCACAACAAACTACTCAAACTACACCGAAATATACACTGGGAAAGTCACTGAACACTGCCAAAATCACCACAACACCTCCCAAATGTGCAAGGAATGATCTCTGGAACCTGGAATAGATGTAAAATAGAAAATATACAGCAACACACATGAAACACAACAGAAACACCAAACAACACCTCTAGAAGCACCAAAACTGCAACAGAACAACCTGCAAACACAATACTGTAAAACTGCCGAAACTGCACAATCCTTTGAAGCCCAATGCAATCCCTGGATGGAATTACTCTCTATAACCAAAGGTTTTTCATCCTTTGATCACTTGAGACTGATGGGTTTTCATCCACAAGCCTCTAACTCCAATGGGTTTCTGTCCACTGAAGAAAATCCAAGCACAAGTGCTCAAATTCAGAAATTTGGGTTGTAAAATGATCAAAAAGCCCTTCTGAAAGAAAATACTTGCATATTTATAATAGCTCCAAATCCAAATATCCCTCTCTTGGAAAATAAATTAAAATAATTTAATTTCCAACAAATTTCCTCAAATGGTGCTTACGTGTCATAATCCATGCAAGATTCTTGGCTAAAAATAAGAAATAACTCCCCTCTTACAAGCTGTCATAAAATCAACTATTTTTAGGAACCTGTCATAAGATCTCCTAAAATCACTCTTGGGAGTTACAATTACACCTCATATTCCCCACTTGTGCAAATAAATTAAAGTATTTAATATTTAATTGCTCCCGAAAATAATAAATCCTTAATTAGCGGGATTACAATTAAAATATTAAATAAAATATTTTCCCTTCTGATTTACATTAGCCCATGGGAAAATAGAAATGGACTAATAATTTCACCAATTTATTTTTACTATAAAGGGGACATGACATTGAAATAAGGCCTATTTGGCCATGTCATTTTGTTCATGTCTTGTTTTCTAAAAACCTAGGAGTTTTGTTTTCCATTTGGCAAATAATGGACACATTTTGTAGAATCTAAAAAGATCAGCAGGAGTCAGTTGGGATTCAGGGCAGTTGGCCTTCCCTAACTGTTGAACAACTGTTGATCTTCCAGCTCTATCTTAGTAAAAGAACAGAGGAGAAACCGAGAGGGGTTTAGCAAATTTGAGAATTGTGATCTAGAAATCATCTGAGAAATTAAAAAACTATTATGTTCCATCAATTTGGATTTTCTATTCTCTGTAACTGTGTATTGTGTACTATAGAATTCTGTTCGAAGTGCAATCCTTTATGTACATTCCATTGTTGCAACATGTCAATGTGAAGCATTCCACTGGTGTGATTTCTATCTAAATCAATGGAATGGCTTCGTTGTATAGTAGTTGTTTTTCTTGTTTTTTGTTTTGTTTTTGTGTCTAACGGTACAAAGGATCCAAACAGGGTGATTTCGCACAATAGACAACCTAGCATCTCCATGTGCTAGGGTTTGATCAGAGACTAAACAAGTCAGAGGAGTTGAAGACATTATCAGTGAGATAGAGGCCATCGACAAAACATTTCTCTCTCAGATCAATAAGGATAGTGTTGGATCTAGGGCATACAACTGAGAGGGAAGGTGAAGCAGTTGTATAAAAACTTGCTCTTACTTCAAACACTTAATTCTTCTTTGTTAGTTAATAGCATATCAATTAACCATCCATGAAAGCATAATGCATAAACACAAGAGCAGATAAACATCAACACATTGAACACCAAGATTTTGACGTGGAAAACTCGGTTAAGGGAAAAACCACGGGGTGATTAACCCAAGGATTATTCTCAGTTAGAAGAATAAGAAAAATGAATGGCACATGCCAATTAGGGCTCACTGCCTGAGCACACTGCTCACAAAGAGGCACACTGCTTACAAGGAGACACACTATCTACAAAGTGATAAGAATCACAATCTTGAACTAGAGAATGACATCTCTACCATGTCCGGATCAGTTCCATTTAAGCTCAAAACCCTTGCTCTGCCTTACGCACTTCTCTTCACTATGCCACACTCATCCACACAATCCACACCTCAAAATGAATTCTCAAACACTTATTTATACAAGACATCGACTTAGGAACAATCATTTAAGTCGGCAAACATCACAATAACATTTGCAAGGCGTGTAGAACATCCGGTCGGCTTGTTACAGGAAGAACACCAACAACTGGTAGCCATAACATCAAATCCAACTCTAACCTTAATGCGGACTACCAACACAAACTAGATATGATCCAATGATCATAATAACCTTCCCTGAATCATCAAAAGCATCCGCACTTCATCAGCTTACCAGAATTCTTCTCTTCATCATCTGGTACTTTAAGAACACAGTCTGTCACCACTGTTACAATCCAAAAGGTACTTCCAGACCTCAAAATCATACACAACTTGAGATGACACATCACAAGGACATCCCAAACACTCCTTCCAATCTGCAGATTAGGATAATACAATTCTGGACCTCACCGGACCTTTCTGTGATCCTCTGTCACCTCTGAACACTTACCGGAACCAGTTCCACACAGACAGCTACAACTTCTTTAGATCTTTATGCGGACCTCTGAAATCTTAGCTGAAGCATCTAAAGACTCATATCTACAAACCCTTTGATCCGCATCCTCTGGTTCTCAACCTATACAGTACATTTGCCTTCTTCTCATCACTGTTCTTCACTGTTCCGGATGGAGACTGATTTCCTTAATAACAACAACACACAACTCATCCAAACCTTCTTACTAATGCAATATAAGTATGTTGACATCAATGACAACACTGGTTCACCTCATACTTGCAACAATCTCCCCCTTTGTCATTGATGGCAACATATGATGTGAAAAACCATCAAGACAAGAACTTCTCCTTTCTGTCACAGCTCCCCCTATCAACAACATGTCTTCTTCTCCTTTACTGCCCCTTTTGATCATTAGCCACTCGTTTTTCAGATGTATTCTCTCCCCCTTTGACATCAATGGCAAAGGGCTCATACTTGCAATTCTAATACATCAGAATCATACCAGCTGCTCTCCCTTGGTAGCAGCTCCCCATCATCAATCTGGATCACAAGATATGACTGTGATATCCACCGGACTGATGCACATCAGTGCATCCTAGTTCATCACCGGAGGGGCCATGACCCCTAACTTCTCCCGGAGATATTGAAAAGAGTCCTTGGGAAGAGGTTTAGTAAAGATATCTGCAATCTAATCCTTGGAGGGAACATACTCCAATCTGACTTCTTCCTTGTTCACTTGTTCTCTCAAAAAGTGAAACTTGATAGATATGTGCTTAGTCTTAGAATGCAATACTAGATTCTTAGAAATATTAATTGCACTTGAATTATCACAGAAAATTGTGATAGGCTCCTCATATTCAACTTTAATGTGTCTTAGCATCTGCTTCATCCATAAGATTTGAGTGCAACTACCTGCTGCTGCAATGTATTCTGCTTCAGTTGTAGACAGAGATATTGCATCTTGTTTCTTGCTTAGCCAAGAAACCAATCTCTTCCCCAAAAAGAATGCTCCACCACTGGTGCTCTTCCAGTCGTCCATATCTCCTGCCCAATCTGCATCTGTATATGCATGAAGAGAGAAATCCGGATCTCTAGGGTATCATAGACCATATTCAACTGTTCCTTTCAAGTACCTAAAAATTATTTTGATTGCCATAACATGAGATTCTCTAGGATTAGCCTGGAATCTTGCCACAAGACCAACAGCCTGCATTGTATCTGGTCTAGTCTGAGTGAGATACAACAATCCACCAATCATTGATCTATACTTTGTCTGATTTGCCTTTGGAGAGTCATCATCTTTGCTCAACTTACATCCAGTTGCCATAGGAGTGTTCATTGGCTTTGAATCTTCCATACCAAATTTCCTCAACAATTCTTTCACATATTTGGTCTGAGAAATGAAGATCCCTTTCTTTGTTTGAGTAATTTACAGACCTAAGAAGAAATTCATTTCACCAAGCATAGACATTTCAAAATCACTGTTCATCTGATTTGCAAAAGTTTTGCACATACTATCTCTTCCTCCAAAAATGATATCATCCACAAACACTTCAACAATCAAAATGTTCTCATGATCAATTTTGAAATATAAGTTACTGTCAGCAGTGCCTTTGTTGAATTCAATCTGCATAAGATGCTTATCCAACCTTTCATACCATGCTCTTGGGGCTTGCTTCAATCCATACAATGCTTTCTTCAACTTGTAGACCATATCATCATTATCAGACAATTGAAATCCATCCAGTTGTTCAATGTAAACTTCTTCTTCCATATCACCATTTAGGAAGGCAGACTTGACATCCATCTGATATACTTTGAAGTCTTTGAAGGCAGCAAATGCAAGAAATAATCTGACTGCTTCAATTCTTGCCACAGGAGCAAAGGTCTCTTCAAAATCAATTCCTTCTATTTGAGAGTAGCCTTTGCAGACCAATCTAGCTTTGTTTCTAATTACTTCACCAGCTTCATTCAGTTTGTTCCAGAAGACCCATTTGTTTCCAATCACATTCCTATCTTTAGGTCTGGGAACAAGATCCCAAGTATGATTTTTCTCAATTTGCATCAATTCTTCCTTCATTGCTTTGGTCCAGTTTTCATCATTGCAAGCCTCATTTACTGTCTTGGGTTCAATCTTTGAAATCAGACAGTATTCATTTGAATCTTGAGCAATTCTTCTTCTTGTTTGTACCCCTTTACTTTTGTCACCTATGATCTGATCTTCAGAGTGATTTAGAGTTACATACCTTGGAGCTTTGGGAGTTTCTTGCACTACTAATTCTTGACCAGGCTCATTCAGACAAACTTCTTCTTCCTGATTTACCGGATCAGTCTGGATCTAAATTTTAGAGGAGGAAGGAGCTCCTTGCACCAGAGGATCATTCTGATCATCTTCATCATATTCATAGAACATTGAGGGCTTCTCAATTCCTTCATCAACTTTCACATTAGTACTTTCTATCATCTTCCTCAGTCTCTTATTGTAACACCGGTATGCTTTGCTTTGAGTGGAGTAACCCAAGAAAATTCCTTCATCACTTCTAGCATCAAACTTTCCTAGATTTTCATCTCTTTTAATATAACACTTGCTACCAAATACTTTGAAATATCTCACAGTTGGAGTGATGCCAAACCAACATTCATAGGGGGTCTTACTGGTATTGTTTCTGATTTGAACTCGATTGAGAGTGTAAACTGCAGTGTTGATAGCTTCTTTCCAAAACATCTGAGGAACATTTGCTTCCAACATAATTGTCCTGGCAGCTTCCTGAATGGTCCGGTTTTTTCTCTCAACTACTCCATTCTATTGTAGAGTCCTAGGAGCAGACAACTGTCTCTTTATACCCTGTGTAGACACCCAAATTTGTCCCAAATTTGTGTATGTCCTGCAACACCTTGTTAAAACATTATCCTAGACATCATGTAGCATTTTGTCATAAATCCCACTCTTAATCCCATTTATCCATTAGATAATTAATTAAATAAATTTTATTTATTTAATTAATATCCAACTCATATCCCAACTAATTCAAATATTTTATTTGAATTAAGTTCTCATCATAAGCCGACTTTCCAATTAATTAAATAAATTTTATTTATTTAATTAATTTATCTTATCATTAAGCCGACATGTGTACCTCTTTCATTTAAAAAAGATAAGTGGTACTACAGCCTTTTATTTAATATCTTTTATATGTAGTACTTTTTATGTACACAAGCACACATGAGCCCTATCCTCCTTGACACTTGTCAAATGACTACAACTCCCTTGAAGAGTGGGAATACCTAATCAATCCTAGCCGTCCACATCAATCAATTAGCTTTTTAATCTCAACCGTCCATTGGAACCAAGCCTTTCCTATAAATCAACCCCCTCATAAGCCATTAGAATGCATTGAGCTTCAAGTAACATTATTCTGCCAAATTATCATTAGCGTGCATTGAGCCTCAAGTACCCTTATTCTGTTGAAATATCATTAGAGCCTTTGCATCCTTCATCTATCATTCATTCTAGCATCTTCATCTTAATGTTATGCTGCAAAATCGAGCAACCAACACAACAAATTGATCAATCAAGCTCATCTTGCATCTTTGAGGTATTGAATTATTCGAGTTTAGGTTATGCATTTCAATTGTTTGATCATTTCCATTTATAAATCCAAATTTTTCAATATACATTTGGCACGCCCTGTGGGACTCATGTCCTTGATTAACCTCTCTTGTTTGGGTTGTTTTTATGAAGTTTAGATCTCTTGGAGCGCCAATCTTTCATTTTTGCAAGCTTTTGTAGCAAAAATTTGCATTTTTCTAACCCTCATTTGCAAATATTTGGCTAAAAATGTATGTAGATGATCTCTTAGCACAAATCTAACCTCACCATTGCGTCCAAGATGCTATTTCCATAAACTTTGAGTACAAATTTGCCTAAATTTGATGAAAAATGGAGCGTTTGGTGAAGAAAACAACAACCGGACTGCAACAATGTGCTTCTGGTAATTTAGGTCGCTTCTGATCAAACAGCATTCACCTGGGCTAAATCAGCTAGCCTTTGGGAAAACAGCAGTCAATTATGGTCAAATTGGGTCTGCTTTTAAACAAACAGTGTTCGCTTTTGAACAAAAAGAGACCGCATATGGTAAAATTGGTCGCTTATGGTTAACATTGGCATTCTGTCTCCTGAAACTCTCCAGATCGCTTTTGGGCTATTATGTCTCACTTTTGGGCTTTTGTTAGTTGCATATAAGCTATTACTTGTTGCTTCCATCCATTTTTGCATCACTTATGAGCCAAAATCTTTCGCTTTCTGCATATCCGCGTCACTTTTACACTGGGATCGGCCGCATCTATCGTTTTATGGATCGCTTTTACATTGACAGTGATCGCCTAAGGTATGAAATGCATCGCTTTTCTCCTAATAGAATTCGCCTGTGTGCTTTTCATCCTTCACACTATTAGTTGTTGCTTTTGAATTGTTTTGTTCGCTTATGATCTAATAGTGATCGCTTATGCTTGCATCGGATCGCTTTTGAATTAACAGTAGTCATTTATAACCTGATGCGCGTCGCTTATGAATTAACAGTGACCACTTATGAGTTATGCGCATCACTTTTGATTGAATAGTGGTCACTTTCAAACTAATTTACATCACTTATGAATCTGCAGATGCCGCTTTTAAATGGATATGAATCGCTTATGAACTGACAGTGTTCGCCCCTGCAAGATAGGGTTTTGACTGTGTTTTTGCAGATATAGGTCGCTTTTAGCTCACAACTGATTGCTTCTGGGTTTATCTGCATCACTTCTAAGCTGACAGGAGCTGCATCTATTATGTTTCTTGTTGCATTTGATCTACAAGATCCCACCTGTCACAAATACAGATCGCCTCTGATCAACAGTATATTGCATCTGGGAATTGTAACTTGCTTTTGCTTGCTGTCATTGTGCATCTTGGTATTTCTATCATAACTTTCACATACGGAGGCGAAATCACACAAACAAGGACTCATTGGAAAGCTGGGAGGACAAGCTTCACAACTATACCACTTTTATTAGGTGACTATACTATTTTTCAGGCTTTTTATCAGTTAAAGTTCAGGTTCATTACAAACTTCATTTGAGCATAACTTGAGCAATTTTGATTGTTTTTCAGCAAAACTTTTTTTCAAATTGCTTAGAATCTCCTGAACTTTCTGTTTATACAATCTATTTTTCTATATCAGGTCATTTCATTAGAATTTTTAGATTTCATCTTTTTCATGTAATCATCTTCTTTGCAAGTTTACTTGTTTCTTTTTGGAATTGGTGACTTGTAAGGGCATCTAAGGAGCTGGAGCAGCATTGGCATCAACATCTATAGCAAATTGGAAAGTGATTGTATCAGGTGCACTCATTCTAATCTTTCATCTCTTTCATCTTCTAATCATTGTTTGCAAACACATTTGGATTTTGGGCATAAAATGAACAATTGTTTGCAAATTCATATCAAAACATTGGGCTAAAACGAACCATTGTCTTTCATCACATTTGGATTTGGGTTTTAAAACAAACAAGTGCTTACATTGTCTTCCACACATGGAATTTCTAAGGTTAATGAACCCCATGCGAGTGTGACCAAGTAAATGTGTATGCTCTCTCCTCGCGTCCCAACACGAACTTGGAGATCAAAAACATTTACTTGTGTTGCTTTTGTTTAGCCTTAGAGAGGCCTGCCTTGGTATCCACCCCAAGGGAACGACCTCAAGCGGTACTTTCATCCAGTCCGCTATAAAAATCAGAGGATAAGGCGAAAGCCAAGTCTAACCGGTATTAGCGCTCACCATACAGTGCTAACTTGAAAGGAGGTGTACCTTTGTGTATATTAAAACTCCTAGTAGGGTTAGTTAAAGTCTTAAGTGACTTGCTGGATGCTCATGGGGTGCCGGTCCCCTGGATTTTCACTAGAACCTCCTTGTGATAGTGGCCTTGCCTTAACTAGGACTTGTTGAGTGTCTTCACGTGCTTGCTTAACCATCATCACATTCTTCCAAACTAACAACTTGCTTATGTGTCTTGCGTGAGTGATTCATGTGTGTATATGCATAATCATTTGTTTGAATATTGCCACATCAAGCTCTAAACACCCAAACACATAAAGACAAGTCATCCTACACATTCTTCCAATAACATCCAAACCCAATCACTCTCATCCCAAACATAGCCTAGTTATCATCCAACCCTTCACATCCACATCATCCAAACAATCCACATCATCATCCAAATCCCTAAACAAGCACTTGCTAAAAGGACTTAAGACAAATACTTGGTGACAACATGTCTACACTAGAAGACCTAGAAATCAAATTCCAAAGATTCCTCCAAAATCTTTATCAAGGATCACAACCCCTAAACCAAGATGCCATTAAAACATTACAATTCTTCATCCAAAGAGCTCAACCCCATGCAAGCCAATCACCTCAACTACAACACTTCATAGCCCAAGTCCAACACCTTTTAGCCACTAGTCAAGCTCGACAAGTACAACAATCCTTAGCCACTCCATACCAACCTAATCCACCTCATAGCCACATGTCATATCCATCCACTTCATATCAACTTAATCCACCTATCCACCAAGTCAATACCACATCAACCTATGAACATCCACCTCAAGCTTATTCATTCCCTCATAGCACCATTCTAATGCACTACCAAGCCCATCCACAAAGCAATCAAGTGATATTACAAGAACAACATCCAAGTCCCAATGGCTCTTTGTACATAAA
Organism: Cunninghamia lanceolata; assembly: GCA_027924645.1. Classification (NCBI taxonomy): domain Eukaryota; kingdom Viridiplantae; phylum Streptophyta; class Pinopsida; order Cupressales; family Cupressaceae; genus Cunninghamia; species Cunninghamia lanceolata. Next base: position 26,608,728 of record BSBN01000047.1, read on the forward strand.
TAAAGTAAGTCCAAATACACCTTTTCAACAAGACCACCAAGCACCCTTGATAGATCTAAATCCACCTTTCCAACAAGAATCATATCCAAATCCCAATGGCCCCTTGTACATAAATCAAACAAGCCCAAGTTATCCTATGCAAGACTTAATTACCTTTGACAAGGGAGATACCAATCTAGAGTGTCCACCACCATCCAATCACATGCCATCACATGAACCAACAAGTCCTATCCCAACACCACCATGTGATCCCAATCATAGTCCATTGATCCCTTTACCTTCCAAACCACCAAGCCCTTCATTACCTTCCTCACCATGTCATTCTAATCGTTCACCAAAGGATGCGGCTGAGAGAGTTTTACAAAGGATGCTTGAAGCAAAACTCATTGAACTTCCTAAAGTCAAACCATGTGAAGAAAGTCCATATGATGAACATGATTATTGTGCATACCATAGGACCAAAGGCCATAATACAAATTAATGCCCAATATTTCTCTCAATTGTTTACAAGGTGTACCCACCTATAATGGGAAATCGTACCACATCATCCCCATCTAGTCCAAATCCTAATCCATCCAATCCAATTAGCTCTCAACCTAATCCTTGTCCTAATCCTAATCCAACACCATCTACCATTATCATCCATCCATTATATTTCCCATCCACCCATACACTTGCAAAGGATGTGATCCATTGGCTACTAGATAGGAATAAACTACCCCCATGTCAAATACCAATTCATGAGCCTACCAATGAACTTCCAAAGGTCATGTCCAATCCTATAATCTCATCATGTTGTTCACATATCCTTGAGCCTCTTCAAGAGCCTTCCATTAACATACCTAGCCCTTTAAGCCCATCATGTGACCTACAAGCCAACAAGTCTATTCAAGAGTCTCCAACCACAAGCCTAAGTCAAGAGCCATCATGCCTTCATGTTGATAACTATCAAGAGCCTATCAAGTCCACTCAAGAACCTTCCACTTCCATCCAAAGTCAAGAGGTATGTCAAGAGCATAATCTTAAACATGTGGAAATATTGAACCTTAATCTTAATCAAGATCAAAGCACCTCTACATTCAACCTATCCATGACCTACTTATGGGTTGCCCTCAAGCTGTTAGCCATCACCATGACCTCATTCATGAGCAAATTTATCCCTTTTATAGCCCACTTAATCCTATTTTTGCTCATAGTTATGATCAAGGTTCTAGCTAAGATCATGAAAACCATGATGATCCATTTGGCAAAACTTTATCTATCTCATGATCAAGATGATATCTATGATGAAGAACCTATTAAAAAGTACCTTGATTCTATCCATAATCCCATAACCATCCATGAGCGAGATATCCAAATTGCTCCTAGTCATCCTCCATCTAGCCCTATCCATAATGAGCAAACATCCACTTGTCATAATGAGACATGTGCCTCTCAAGAACACATAAGCATAGAAGATCAAACAAATAACTTGGATCTTAGTGAACACACTGATAATGATCCTCCCTCCACATCTACCATCGATCCCATTTCAAGTCCACCATCATGTCCTAGTGGTCTTACCACCCTTATACATGAGTGTTCTTCCTTAGGACAACAATGACCTTTATCCATTTCACCTTCTTCATCCAATAATGAGCTCAAGTCTAATGTTCAAACCACAGCTAGTCCTATAGTCAATCGCATACTACAAAACATGAACTACAAAGACAAAGGTCTAAGCCTTTATGAATAAGGTATTTTGGAGCCAAACCATGTCAAGGTCCCTCCAAGTTCATATGGCCTTGGATACACACCCCAAGGTAAACAAGGCCAAGATGTTGGTAATCCTTTCATGTATCCTAATCGTATCCCCCATCATATACCCAAAACATATATTGCCATTCCATCTCCATCATCTTATAAATATCAAAAGCATGTGACTGTACACCTCCCACCATCCACTTTGCCTCCACTTTTACCAACTCCAAATATCCCTCCATCCACCTTGCCACCATTGCTTCCAACACCTAATTATCCACTTATTCATAAGTATCCTTACATCCCTAATCATGGCCAACAAAAGCACACATTGTTTAAGCATAAAGCTTCCAATCATTCCGTCCACTCCACCCACCCCATGGGATTCAAATGCAAAAATTTTGATGCCTCTACCTATAAAGATAAAAATCTTACCAAAAATCTTAAAGGTCTTCATACCTTAGGACATAAAGAATCAAACTCAAAGAAAAGCTCATCTAAGCAGCCATCTAAGCCCATACCTCCAAAAGCAAAGCCCAAAAGCAAAATGGTTTGGGTTCCTAAGCAAAAAGCTAGCAAGTCAAATGAGGCATCCTCATCCACCTCTCAAGAATCCCAACCACCTATATCCATCCAAGAACCTATTTCCACCCAAAACTTCCATTCCCTTCAACAATCCCACAAGCAAAACAAAAGCACTAAAAATACTAAGTTTATGTGGGTTCCTAAATCACTTCATCAACCATCCCCTAAGCAAACATCTCCATTGCTTCCTACACCACCATCCAATCAAAAGCTTCAATGTTTATCATGGTGTGTGCAACCGTTGGTCATGGTTCCCTTCCATTCCAAAACATTTCCACATAGCTACATCTCCCCATCTTCCATCCATTATCCTACATATCTCCCCCATGCTATCCCTATAGTCCATGCTTTTGCATAAGCCTTTTGTCCCTCCATCCTTGCATGAACCTTCCATAATCTATTTCATCATCCACTATCTACCTACTCCATCTCCCATCCATGCAATCCCTTATCAACATCTATGAGCATAATGACATGGTCCATGCGAAGACATCATCTATCTCTAATGGGACACTATCAACCTTCATAGCACTAAACACTTGAGTCCCTCCTATCCATTACCATGGTGAAAACCTAATAGATGCCATGTGTAATTGTCATACCATCTAAAGAAAAATCAAAAAAGTAAAGAGAAATCCCCTCGTCCAATGGTGAAAACCTGGTAAACAGGCGCCTTGGATAAGTACCATGATGAAAACCTGGCAAACAAGCATCATGTGTAGGTTGATCTTCTATGTCACTTACACTTGGGGGCACATTGTCTCATCCATCTTATCATATCCAACCTATCATTTCCATCCTACCATCCTTAGCCATTACATAAATATGCCTATCTATTGAACCCATTTATCCATCCTCGGCCTTTTGATCTTGATGAAGACATAGGGGCAAAATGTTGAAACATGTTTGGATATTTCTTGACATACCTTCTTTCCAAACCAAGTCCTATCCATTGACCATTTATCCATCCCATTCAAACCAATATATCATGTCATCCCTTGGTCATGAACTTTTTCATGTAAAAATCCTAAGCATTACCACCTAGAATGGGGCAAGTTATTCTTCCTATGCAACATAGCCTTTGGAGATCACATCCTAGCTCCCTTATGATCCATCCACTATGGCGTATCCTTATCACGAGCTTTCCATCTTATAGCTTATCCCCATCTATTTATCATGAGCTTTCCACTATAGCCTACCTATCCATTTATCATGAGGCATGCATCCATTCTTTTTATGGCCTATCCTCTTATCTATCCATCCAACTCTCATGAACCTTCCATCCCATCCAACTCTTATCAGTCTTTCATCTTATCCACTATCATCTATCCTTTTATCCATCCAATCCCATTCATCCATCCTTGCACCTAGACTTGGTTTTCTCCCTTGTCATTGGTATCAAGCACAAAGGCTACCCAAATTGTAAATCCATTGGCGTTTTCCAAAACATTTCAAAAACTCCAAAAAAAAATCAAAATATATCCAAAATCCAAAAAAATCACAATATCCCAAAAAAATCTAAAAAAATAATAAAAATAATCAAAAAATCCAAAAAATTAAATATCCAACGAAAAAGCCAAGCAATAAAACCAATCATCATCAATCTAAAACAATCCACTTCAACATTCAATCAACATCAAATCCTCATCATCATCAATTCCTCCTATCAATAACATTTGTTCATCCATTTCCATCAATCACTTTTTCCAATCATATCAATCAAATCAATCTAAGCAATGATCTTAAATCCAAGCCACATTAATCCATATCAAGCAAGCTAATCAATCAAGGAACATTATCCAATCAAATCAATAGGTTTTGATCCTAATCTTGTCATAAGACCAATCAATCATCATCAATCATTATTAATGGGATATAGCATTCCCACATCCTTGTGCTGATCTAGGGATATAGCTTTCCCCGCAATGACAACACTCTCATCATCAATCAAACACTCAATTATTGGTTTATGACTTGACACGGGAAATACCTTGTTTATTTTACATCTTTTGAGCATACTAAGAACACTTGCTTATGCTTAGATTGAGTGGACACTCTAATCATCGCACCATCATTATCATCAATCAAAACAATCCAATCATCAAAACAATCAACCTAGCAATAATAAACATCACCACCAAAGCATATCAAGCTAGCCATCAAAACAAATCCAATCACTTCAATAAATCAAAAACAAATCATTCCAACACATATCATCCCATCATCAACATTTCATCAATCCATCACTTGACCAAATCAATCTTCATTCATCATTTCATCCCATCAAATCATCCAAGCAAAGATCCAAATGCAAGCCCATCCTTAATCCATACCAATCAAGTTAATCAATCAAGCCAAGTTATCCAAATGCAATCCATGGTCTTGATCCTAGCCTTGTTGTAAGCTAAATCAATTAGCCAACTAGCCAACCAACTCAGCAAACAACCTTGTGTTGATCTAGGGATATAGCTTTCCCCGCAATGACAACACTCTCAACTATCATCATCAAAACAATCAGCAATTAATCATTGGCTTATAGCTTGATAGGGGCAATACCTTGTTTGTTTTTGAATCATTTGTGCATGCTTGCTTGCTTGCTTGTGTGTGTTATTATTTTATCTTACATTTGTATCACATCCATATCATTCCAGCTAATATTCATATCTTGTGTATGTTGGAATAGCTTTTTGCATTATCCTTTGCATCTAAGGTCTTATCATACCTTTTGTGCATTAGGACTTCAATGCTCTAAGTTTTCTTCCTCATACACTAGACAAGGTTGTATTACACTGGGGCATAAGACACGTCGTCACCCTGGTCCTTATACCTTGGTGCATAACCTCTAGTGCTATATCAAACAACATGGTTGCTCACATTCATTGCAGCATAATGCATCTTCATTTCTTCTATTTATCCCCTTATCTTTCATAGTCTAAGCCATTTCTTTTCGAGAGCATACCCGCGTTTGTCCAACCCGCCTATCCTCTCGAGGGGGCATCACCAACCTATCGAATCAGTCATCATCATGCATCATCATCCTGTCTTTTCATCACTATCTCCATTTCATCCCATATCCTTTTCCTTTATCCATACCTTAACTTCTTTGAAATGATGTTACTCGACATAAAGCTTATCATCTCGAACATCATCTCAAAGAGGGGCAAAATGTAGACACCTAAATTTGTCCCAAATTTGTGTATGTCTTGCAACACCTTGTTAAAACATTATCCTAGACATCATGTAGCATTTTGTCATAAATCCCACTCTTAATCCCATTTATCCATTAGCTAATTAATTAAATAAATTTTATTTATTTAATTAATATCCCAATCATATCGTAATCCCACTTAGCCAATTAATTAAATAAATTTTATTTATTTAATTAATTTTTACATCCTATCCTAATCCCACTATCCAATTAATTAAATAAATTTTATTTATTTAATTAATATCCAACTCATATCCCAACTAATTCAAATATTTTATTTGAATTAAGTTCTCATCATAAGCCGACTTTCCAATTAATTAAATAAATTTTATTTATTTAATTAATTTATCTTATCATTAAGCCGACATGTGTGCCTCTTTCATTTAAAAAAGATAAGTGGTACTACAGCCTTTTATTTAATATCTTTTATATGTAGTACTTTTTATGTACACAAGCACACATGAGCCCTATCCTCCTTGACACTTGTCAAATGACTACAACTCCCTTAAAGAGTGGGAATACCTAATCAATCCTAGCCGTCCACATCAATCAATTAGCTTTTTAATCTCAGCCGTCCATTGGAACCAAGCCTTTCCTATAAATCAACCCCCTCATAAGCCATTAGAATGCATTGAGCTTCAAGTAACATTATTCTGCCAAATTATCATTAGCATGCATTGAGCCTCAAGTACCCTTATTCTGTTGAAATATCATTAGAGCCTTTGCATCCTTCATCTATCATTCATTCTAGCATCTTCATCTTAATGTTATGCTGCAGAATCAAGCAACCAACACAACACATTGATCAATCAAGCTCATCTTGCATCTTCGAGGTATTGAATTATTTGGGTTTAGGTTATGCATTTCAATTGTTTGATCATTTCCATTTATAAATCCAAATTTTTTGATATACACCCTGCTTCTCACAAAAGTCAATGAACTCACCAGATGTAAATTCACCACCTCTATCAGACCTTAGACACTTCAGTTTCAATCCAGTTTGATTCTCTACCACAGCTTTGAAGATTTTGAACTTCTCAAGGGCTTCTAATTTCTCCTTTAGGAAGGTAACCCACATCATCTGGGAATGGTCATCAATTAGCAACATGAAATATCTATCACCTTGCAGACTCTTGATTCTTGTCAGACCACAGAGATCAGTATGTACTAATTCCAACAATCTGGTAGAGAATTGATCTTTGCTTTTGAAAGAGACTCTGCTCTGTTTACCTAGCTAACATTCTTTGCACAAACTATTTGTAGGTTTCACCAATTTTGGAAGATCTCTTATAGCCTGAATATTGCTTATCTTGATGATGTTATCAAAATTTACATGACACATTCTTCAATGCCATAACCAACTTTGATCAACTTGAACAAATAGACAACTTTTATTTGAACCAACCAGATGAAAGATATTGCCTTTTGTTTGAGCACCAGATGCAATTTCAGTTCCGGAGCTTGTAAAGATTCTGTATTTTCCATTCTTGAACTGGAGATCATAGCCTTTGTCCACTAACTGACCAACACTAAGAAGATTGTGCTTCAATCCTTCAACATATAGTACATTACCTGTTTTGCTCTTTCCAACAAAGGAAATAGTTCCCCTACCTCTGATTCTGCTAGCAGAATTGTCACCAAACTTTACCATTCCTCCTTCATACCTTTCCAAATCTAAAAACTTATTCTTGTCTCCAGTCATATGGTGAGAGCATCCACTATCAATAACCCAATCATCCTTTTCTTCCACTTGAGCAGCCAAAGCTTTTTCCACAACCTTGTGATTGACAGATTCAGAGGATATTGAATCTTCTTCCTTGATGGCAATAAACACCCATTCATTTCCAGATTTGCTTCCTAGTTCTGATTCATCATCTGTTACTACTTCATTCTCATCTTCTTCATGAACATAATAGCAGTTCTTTTGAAATCTTTGTCTGTTAGTATTAGACCTTGCAGATCTTTCCAGACATCTTGAAGCAAAGTGACCAATCTTATTGCAGTTGAAACACTTAAAGGGAAGTTTTCCTTCATACTTACCGGATCCTCTTGGTAGTCTCTTTGCAATGAGGGCTTCAAGTTGAGCTGTTTCTACTTCCTCTTCTTCCATGTCTCTTCTTGCTTGATCATACCATGACATCTTCCTTGAAGAGTTTTCTCCCGGATCAAATCTTTGTTTGCTTTTCACATAGGCACTGGCTTTGAAAGCAGATTCAGTCTTGGGTGGATCATCTCCAAACTTGGTCATTTCAAATGTAGCTAGTTTGCCAGCCAATTGTTCTCTTGTGACAGTTGTGTGGGCTCTGAATTCATCAATGGCAGCAACCTTGATTTTGTAGGCAACAGGAAGGGATCTGAGAATTTTGCAAACAATCTCATTTTCATCCAGAGTTCCACCAGCATTTCTAATTCCACATACCAGCTCATTCACTCTTGGCATAAAGGTAATGATGTTTTCATCTTCTCTCATCTTCAATCTTTCAAATTTCCCTTTCAGACTTTGCAACCTTGCATTTTTGACAAACTCATCCCCTTCATACAGAAGTTCCAGTTTAGTCAAGATCTCATATGCAGTTGGTAGGTCGATAACATTTGAGAGATCTGAATCATTCAATCCGCTTAGAAGAGCTTCCTTGGTCTGCAGATTGTTTTTAGCATCTGTGATTTCATTCAGAGTTGTCAGACCACCCTGTGGAGGTACATATGGTTTTGAGACCATGGCCAAGTATACTTTTCCCATACACTCCAAGTGATATTTCATGCAACCTTTCTAGAGAGTGAAGTTGGTTCCATCAAACTTTGGACTATCCTTCTTGTATGACGACATCCTGGATCTCCTCAAGCGGTTAAGCTCCTTTCAGAGGAACTTGGCTCTGATACCAATTTTTGGATCTAGGGCATACAACTGAGAGGGGGGGCTGAATCAGTTGTATAAAAACTTGCTCTTACTTCAAAAACTTGATTCTTCTTTGTTAGTTAACAGCATATCAATTAACCATCCATGAAAGCATAATGCATAAACACAAGAGCAGATAAACATCAACACATTGAACACCAAGATTTTGACGTGGAAAACTCGGTTAAGGGAAAAACCACGGGGTGATTAACCCAAGGATTATTCTCTATTAGAAGAATAAGAAAAATGAATGGCACATGCCAATTAGGGCTCACTACCCAAGCACACTGCTCACAAAGAGGCACACTACCTACAAGGAGACACACTATCTACAAAGTGATAAGAATCACAATCTTGAACTGGAGAATGACATCTCTACCATGTCTAGATCAGTTCCATTTAAGCCCAAAACCCTTTCTCTGCCTTACGCACTTCTCTTCACTATGCCACACTCATCCACACAATCCACACCTCAAAATGAATTCTCAAACACTTATTTATACAAGACATCGACTTAGGAACAATCATCCAAGTCGGCAAACATCACAATAACATTCGCAAGGCGTGTAGAACATCCGGTCGGCCTGTTATAGGAAGAACACCAACAACTGGTAGCCATAACATCAAATCCAACTCTAACCTTAATGCGGACTACCAACACGAACTAGATATGATCCAATGATCATAATAACCTTCCCTGAATCATCAAAAGCATCCGCACTTCATCAGCTTATCGGAATGCTTCTCTTCATCATCCGGTACTTCAAGAACACAGTCTGTCACCACTGTCACAATCCAAAAGGTACTTTCGGACCTCAAAATCATACACAACTTGAGATGACACATCACAAGGACATCCCAAACACTCCTTCCAATCTGCAGATTAGGATAATACAATTCCAAACCTCACCAGACCTTTTTATGATCCTCTGTCACCTCTGAACACTTGTCAGAACCGGTTCCACACAGACAGCCACAACTTCTTCAGATCTTTATGCGGACCTCTGAAATCTTAGCTGAAGCATCTAAAGACTCATATCTACAAACCCTTTGATCCACATCCTCTGGTTCTCAACCTATACAGTACATTTGCCTTCTTCTCATCACTGTTCTTCACTGTTCTGGATGGAGACTGATTTCCTTAATAACAACAGCACACAACTCATCCAAACCTTCTTGCGGACTACCAACACGAACTAGATATGATCCAATGATCATAATAACCTTCCCTGAATCATCAAAAGCATCCGCACTTCATCAGCTTATCGGAATGCTTCTCTTCATCATCCGGTACTTCAAGAACACAGTCTGTCACCACTGTCACAATCCAAAAGGTACTTTCAGACCTCAAAATCATACACAACTTGAGATGAAACATCACAAGGACATCCCAAACACTCCTTCCAATCTGCAGATTAGGATAATACAATTCCAAACCTCACCAGACCTTTTTGTGATCCTCTGTCACCTCTGAACACTTGTCGGAACCGGTTCCACACAGACAGCCACAACTTCTTCAAATCTTTATGCGGACCTCTGAAATCTTAGCTGAAGCATCTAAAGACTCATATCTACAAACTCTTTGATCCACATCCTCTGGTTCTCAACCTATACAGTACATTTGCCTTCTTCTCATCACTGTTCTTCACTGTTCTGGATGGAGACTGATTTCCTTAATAACAACAGCACACAACTCATATAAGTATGTTGACATCAATGACAACACTGGTTCACCTCATACTTGCAACAGATAGTCTGGCTGAAGAGAGGTTCAAACCATTGAACATAACCCGTGGTCTAAGATTCATATTAGAATGACAAAGTACATCGGTAGATAACTTGGCATTGGGCCAACAATGTTGGTCTCGCTGATCGAGGTTATCAGGGTGACAAGGGACAACTTGCATCGACAGAGATCCATTGGGAGGAATCGGCATATCGGCGAAGCAACTCTTGCCATGGCCGATAGTAGTAGTCTCACCGATAAGTGAAAGTCAGAGTTGATGCTAGAGGGATCAGTGTATCGGTCTGACGGGTATCCAAGCCTCACCAAAGACATGTATCGGCACATCGACCAATGCTCATAAGTGTTCTCCGATGACCTAAGTCATGCCGATAGGTGAGTAATGTAGAGTCATCCATCAGGAAGAATTATGAGATCAGAGAGATAAGGTCAAAGATGACCAATGGGATTAGTCTTGTCGATGGACAGAGTTGTTGGACCTCACGTCGGCGTGACTAAAATGGTCGGAGTGATAAGTTGCAAGGTGGCCAATAGAGCAAGTCTTACTGACTATAAGCTCCTCATCATCCACACACATGATGGTTAAGACACATACTAGAGCTTTCCTCCTGGCTATAGGAAAAATTACATTATTCATTAAGGTAGTTGAGAAAGCTTTGGAACGATCGTTTTACCTCATTCTTAGATTTTTGACCCATTCCATGTGAAACTAGGTCATCCATGGCTTAAATCCATGAATGTAGTCCCCTCTACAATTCATAAAAGTTTAAAATTTCCTCACCAAGGGAGAGTGCATGTTTTCCACCATAGTAGATGGAAGCCTATGGTTACTCATGGAAATTTAAGCCTAGACTAGTTTTGGCCACAACCTACTAAGCCTCAACCAAGAGAAGATCAATTCTTCCTAGGATATCAAAGATACAAGGCAAAGTTGATAACAAAATTTGGTGGACTTCCTATTGAACAAGTGGAAAGTGAAGAACAACCAGAATTGAAAGAACCCCCTCAACCACGAGGCAAGGGAGTCTTTGTTGAGGTTCCTTCTCTGCCATCCGTACAAGGATTAGGAGATACCTATAAAGAACAAAATAGTTTATCCAAAAAGATCAATTTTGTACTAGCTTCATCCTTTGAGATGTTGAAGACTAGAAAATCATGAGAATCCTTTTGCAAACATCACTAATAAAACATGAAGGAATAGGCAAGGAAGAGAAAGGAGGAAGAGACAAACCTTAGCTCAACAAGCAACACCTCAACATGAAAATATTCCACCAACTACTATTGAATCAACAAAGGAAGAGCTAAAGGTTGAAGAGATCAAGGACAATGATTCAATTTGGGCATAGTACCTTATGTACCTATTTTCTCTTGCATTCAAGATTAGGAGGAAGATGATTTTCTTGATGACAACCACTAGTTCAATTGTTTAACATGTAAGTATTTCAAACCCTTTTCATCCATCTTTGATGTAGCATCTCTTTGAGTTTCTCACTTACGTGGCCTCCTCTTATGTGTCATGTTGTGTTCCCCCATGATATGCTATTTGTTGTTTATGTCTCTTTGGATGACCCTTGATACTCTTGTAAGGTCAATGATACAAGGAGACCATCTTTGTTGTGACCATTCTTCTATGTGTTCCTCTATTTTTCTATTATCCTCTCATCTATTTTATTGTTGTGTGTTGTGCCTTGGGGGTATAACATTGTGGATGATTCCTTGGGGGCATCTTCCCTTGTTGTAAACCCAAGTCACCCTTGTCTCCTCTCTCATTTTTATTGTTTACATTCTTCAATGACTTTATTAGTTGGCCAATGACAAAAAAACACAAATATTAGTAAGGACCGTGTATCCCTTCAGCAAGAAAGTAAAAATGGACCTAGTTCATATATGAAGACAGGGTTGATATTTATATATCCAACACTTGACTAGTAGAATCACTCTATGTTATGATTCATATTGTGAACTTTTGTTGTAACAAACCTTTACAATACTCTATATCTACTTCAACGCACTTTGGATTGTTTTGTATCTCACCTTGTTGCTACACTCGGTTCTAAGATACCCACAGTATAACCTCATAGCTATACTTGGCTCCAAACCTGCAATGTAGCCTTGGTCTCTTATGTGATATGTGTTGTGATGTTCACAACACGCCCCATTATGCTCCTTAGCAAAATGGGGACCCCTGCTGATGTTTTGCTTTTTGCTTCTGCTTGTGTTTTTTCTGCTTTCTGGCGGTCTGGTAAAAATGAAGGTCAGGTGCATCATCGTCATGATATTAGATAAGGTTGGTCATCATCATGAGGTCAGTTTTTCAAAGTTCATATTTTGTTTCTGTGACCTCATATTTAGAAAGAGCTTGAAATTCCATGCAGGTTTGCCTTTTACTTCACTTGAAAATTCATCCATATGTGGAAGTTATGCACGGTCAAAGTTTTGGTCAAACCTGATATTCGCAGGAGGATCATCATATTTTTATATCCTAAGTCATGTTGGCAGGATCATCATGATCTTGGTCTATCACCCGATAAAAATCATGCGGTCGCAATATCCGGACGTCAATCTTAGGTGGTAGTGCCCTTTACCCGTCAAATGGCCTTATGCGCATTATGCAGCATCATGATATTTTTTAGGAGGGTCATATGTTATAAACTCGGTTTTGGTTACATGAAGAGCATCATCATCATCATATTTGAAACGCACCCCCCCGATAATATCCTGAAGTGCAAATATCATGATTATATCAACTTTAAGTCAAGGTAAGTTCCCCGTCGAGCGGTCTTTGTATAGCGAGCATCATCATGATATTTCAACATTACCTGATCTTATAATATCATGCTGATCACCCTGACTTAGAAAACCCACCTTCGGCATATTTGCATGCGCGTATTATAAACCTATCGGAGGGTCATCAGCATGATATTTGCTGAAGTTCGAAATATGATGATGACGACTTCATATCCTCCTGGTCTCCTTTTGCAACATCATGACCATCATCCTGATCTTTCACAAGAAGGTCATATTCGCTGAAATTCACTAAGTAATGGAGACATCATCATGATAATTCGATAAAGACGATCATCATGTTCATATCCTCCTGATCGCCCTTTTTGTAATATCAGCATGATCACCCTATCTATTCAGAAGAAGTCGATATTGCATTCCTCAACAGCATGATCATATTTTACAATATCACCCTAGCGCAAATATCATGATGACCTTAACTCATCCTTGTGCTCCGAAGACAAATTATGATGACGACGTCATCTGGATAATTCGATAAGGAGGATCATCATCATATATTTTTTATCCTGTCATATCGTCAAGATCATCATGATCTTGTTTGTCCACCTGATATTTCGCAAAGTCCTCTTGCCGATGAAGTAAGACCTTTTGAAAACATCTTGATGATCATCATCATCACATTTTCCCTTCGGCAGGATTTTTTCCCAAACATGATCCGGTTGGCGAAATATCATGATGACGTCATGTTTTAAGTTTAACGAAGGCTCCGGATATCATGATGACGTCATCCCAATCTGATAAACGAAGAAGTAAATATCCTGATGATCATCATCATCATTTTTCCTTCAAACAGGATATTTTCAAGCACGATCCGTTTGCCGAAATATGATGATGACGTCTTATTCCAAGTTCGACAAAAGCAAATATCCTGATGATCATCATCATCCTGATCTTTCAAGAGGGTTACCTTGGCCGTGAAAGGGTCATATTCACTTCATCAACCTGATCATGCTCCTTAGGTGACCCGATATTGCAATTATCCCCTGATCTTAACTGAACATGATGATGACGTCATCCTTAGCATTTCAATGAAGCCCGAATATCATGATGACGTCACCATCATCTTCCTTTCCTCGGCAGCAGGATTATCTTCATATCCTCCTTTTATCCTTCATCATGATGATGATGATGTTGTTCTTTTTTCCCAATATGCAGAAGCGAAATATCATGATGATGAAGTATATCGACCAACATGTTTTTTGACGCACCGACAGGGATAGTCATGCCGATGGGCAGGAAATGAAGTGGTGGAGTTTTAAAGTGTTTTTTTTGGCGCCTCTGGCATTTTTCGGTCAGCGATGGTTGACCCATGAACTTTGAGCAGTCTGAACGCATTTTTTGATGCGTTTTTGAGAGGATTCTGGATCCGATTTTCTCAATCTTGCGCTGTCACCTGGATTTAAACAGTTATTTTAATTTCATGCTATTTTTATGATAAATGTGAAACTTATTGCTTGTCTTGTCTTGCAGGCTTGCAGTTGAGGAAGCAGCTGGAAAGTCAACACAGTGACCTCATGGAGGCAGAAGATCTGATCTCAGGAGCAAGAAGATAAGGATGAAGTGCGAAAAGTCAAGGCCATTCAAGTAAAGAAGAAGGTTGCAGCTGAGAGTATTATCACAAAAGACAAACAGAAGTTATTACCCAGCTGCCGGAACTTCTCAGAAGGGGCAATATTTCACCCAGATTTGACACTGCTCAGAGATATTTTTGAGAACTGGTTCACCTATATTTATTGCTGTAACCAAGGGTTTGAACCAGGGGTTTGGTTAGGTTTTTGCTGTAGTGAGGACAATCAGAATGTCTTTATATTGTGCCTTTCTACACTGTAATACTTTACAACAGGGGCTACAACAGGGGCTACAACAGGGATTTTTAGGGCCTACACATAGAGATTCTAGGAAAGCACAGCAAGATAGCTTAGCATAGTTTAGAAGTAGAAGAAGGAGGTCGCCTGTTTGTCTGCAGTAAAGTGCACGTGGAATGTTTGGCTGCCTTACTGTATCTGTAAAGCTTGTAAGTTCTCTGTAGTGTGATCAATGAAACTAAGAGTCATTCCTACATTGTAAATCATGTATGACTATTCGTTTCTGATACAATAGAATCTGGAGTTCTGCATCTATCTTCTGAGTGTTCTCCTGCTCTTCTTTGTGTTTTGAAATATCTTCTTTGAGAGCTTGCAATTTTAAATGTATGTTTGTGAAAATGCTCAGAACTTACATTTAGGGTTTTTACTGTGGATTTGATCAAATTACTGTGGTATTTACATAGTGCATAACAGAAACACTTAGATCCTTCGGTAGATTAAGTGAGGTATAGATTAGATCTTTCTAACTTTTCCCAACCCATCTGAAATATTTAGCTGAAAACACAGAAATCTAAAGGAAATTGTCTCAAATTTGAAGAAGCATGCATAACAGAGCTATAAGTAGACAGTTTTCATAAATAGATAAAGAGGAAAGCTGCAAAAATTCAAGAGAACCATCTAAAACTTGCAGCCCGGTATCACTTGTATGCAAATGAACAGAATACTTGTTGAAATCTATGACCTCTTTGCATATTCTTAGTCCAGTAAACCACAAAATAAACCTAAACTACGTAAGGCCCCTTGAACATTACAGCTTCACATTGACCAACTGAACTTGACCAACCGAACCATTGTAGACTTGGGATTAGTTGAATCACCAAATGATTCCTTCTTGTCTTTCAAGTATAGTTTCAGTTCATTTTATGTGAATTTTAACTTATTGTTATGATTGCATCAAAACAGTCATCAACAGTTTTCTGGCGCTAGAAGGAGGGCTAGAAGGCTGTATATCGCAATCATCAACAGTTTTTGGCGCTAGAAGGAGGGCCAGAAGGCTGTATATTGTAATCATCAACAATATGATTTATACATATCTTTCATGAATTGATTTGGTTGTTATCTTAGAAAAAGATTTTCTAACCAAAGCTTATATCTTATCTTAGCAAATGATATCGTTGTGTTTGTGGGGTTGTGGTCTTTAGGGATTTAACTTACTTCTTACCGAATTTGGGCCCCTGGACTTGCGTGCCAACTTCCCTAGTCTCCGCTAATGGATCGAAGCTAATTAATGGCATGTTGGTCTATGACCTTTAGAAATGTTCCTCATTGTCAGTATTTGTGATTTATTTTGTGAATGCTAGTGGGAAAGCATATGTAAGTGAGTTTTTAACTTCATTTTAAACCTAGATGGATATTGTGAACTTATAATATTGGAGCAAAGAGCATTCAAGGCATTCATTGTGTTATTGTTGCAGATTTAGCATCATCATCCATCTCCCTATGAGTTGAAGCATCTTCATCCTCCTAAGGACTTCACCTCCAAGGTGGAATCATTTCTATTTAAATCATTTGAATCATTTCATCATTTGGATTATTTTTAGCCTCTATGTTGCAAGGGTGCACTCTCTCTAATAACGGTGTTGGGAAAGCTTCAATGCTAACCTAGAATTTGACTGAGGCAAATCCCTAAACACCACAACCCCCAAACCCCTCTCTTGTTGTCTTGTATGTAGTTTAAAGGTATATGTTTCATGAAAAGTGGAGCTATAGGAAGGCAGTGCAAGAATTAAGGTTTTGGGATCTGAAAATAGTTCTAGATCTTATCTCTCTGAAAAGTCTTGGGTGGTTGGAACCCTAGTCTACAGGGCTTCCAATTTTTGGATTTAGTTTCTGAGCATCATTTATAGCACATTCTCTATTTTGACCTCCGACAGAATCTCACTTCTGGACTTGGGTGGTTATCGAATTTGTCCTCTGACACCTTAGCTTTTAGGAGATAGGTTCTTACATCTTACTGATCATCTCTATACTTTTAGTTTCTAGATTTCTATTGTCAATAATCTATTTCAATATGATTATCTCAGAACTAGGGTTTCACTCATGCCTAACCTAGGGTTTGATAAAAAGCTTGGTCAAATATTATATTTCCTTGACAAAAAAGAGCACAAAATCTATAGCTAATTCCTCTTCCATCTTGTAGTTACTTAATCTTGGTTTTGTCCTTGAATGTTGTAGTGAAAGGAGGGTTTGATCTAGTGTACTCACATATCATGCATTATCACTCTCTCATTTTACTATTAAACAAGGAGAAAGTCACTGCTAGGGACACTAGCATCCAGAATTCAACCAAAACACCTATGGGGCCTAAAAACATTAATTAACATCAAAGAGGATTTATTTTAACCAAAAAATTAAGGTGTTAAACTAAAAATGTCCACATGCCAAAATAGACAAATGTGATACAAAAGGCTACGCATGTTCGACACCAACGTCGACACATGCCAAAAGAAAAGATATGATCCTCACCACCTATGTGGGATGAATATGATCCTACACAAAATATCCATAAACATAAAATACAACATCATATAGCTGAGTCTAAACATGCTAACATAGCTAGATTCTAACATGTAAAATCTATCAAAACATGCCAACGTCCTCACAGAGGCATGGAAAAATACAAGATGATATCCAATAATTACAATATTCAAATGGCATCATCCTAAACATAAATCAATCATAGGCAACATCATAAATCAACTCATAGCATTAATTACATCTTATTGCAAGGGTCTCGAAAGACCTACATTACAAAGGTTACAATAATCAATAATGATAATATACAAGTGCATTAACCACCAAAAAACAAATACACTCTCCAAGGTGCAACAAGACATGAAGAATGACATAATCAACCTGCAAGAAGATAAGGGAACCATCCAACACCTAAAGAACCAATGGGAAGATGTTGCTCTCCTCCCAACCATATTGCCATCGTCAAGCGCAATAGTTATCTACACACTCTAAGCAAACCCCAAGCTACGGAGAAGGTGATCATGGCAAACCTACTAGCATCATCTCACTCAATCCAAGGTTTACATAGTAACATATGGAATACATGCCAATCAATGCACATAACAAATATGGCACAACTGTGAACATAATGCATATAAACAACACATGGTACAACTACCATCCAATTGCATTCAAGTAACATATGGCACACTTGCCAAAGAATAATAGAGTGACATCACAATATTTGAGCATAAGGGAAATAATCACACCTTCAATGCATGTCAAATGAGGCCTAAATCATAGTCTATCATAGACACATACAAGCATGAATCAGGCACCACAATGCACATGCAATCACATGGTAAACATCACATGTCGAGTCAAACTCTGATAGTGGAAGAAGAAGGAAGAGAGACCTAGGTAGTCAGGACAAGGAGTGTCATATGAGGGTAATACTCATCTCATGGAAAAAAATGAGGGCATAACCTCCTCAAGCAATTGGACACTACACCAAATATTTCTCTTTACACGCAAACCCAAGAAAGCCGGATAATTCAACAACACATGCAGTTTGGTGTAGATGATCTATTTATAACATTTTATTACCCATGTGTTTAAATGTTATTATTGATTAAAAAATTCCATTCACTAATTCCAAAAACCTCTTTGGGCCATGGTGCATGATGGAAGCCACTCCTTTCCCTACCCCTAGAGCTCTTGCTAAGCACCCAAAAATCCAATTTAGCCAATTGGGTTAGCACAATTTATGAGGTAACAAAATCCCAATTTGACAAAAAACACAAAATTTTCTAAAAAGATCCAAAACATCATTTCCCATGGAAGGCAACTCATCCCACATTAAAAAATTAATAGAGGAAAGTTTAAAATTGAAATTTCCTTTTTTTTTCTATTTCTATGGAAGAACCATAAAAATCTAAATTCTCTATTGTTGAAAGCTTGGTTACCTTTAGCAATTTTCTAACTCTCATGTTTTAAACTCAAATGGAAATTTAACAACTACCCATTGTAGAATATATGCACAACATTCCAAGTATGAAATAAAAACAAGGTGGGTAATCCTAGGTAAAATTTGCCATAAACTTGTTTTGTTTTGCATGTTTCCAACCAAGAACACAAAGCAAAAATACATAAAACAACCATAAATTCATATCTAAGTTTTCTTTGCCGAATCAGGATGTCATATCAAACCACTAAATGTGGCATGGAAATGAAGAAAGAATACAAAGTTAAAACAAAGGAAAGATTCAATAATCATACTTTTCCTACAAGCAATCCAAAGAGGAGAAGAAGGTTTTGAAAACAATAGTTGATCACACACAAGAATCCACAATTCAAATCCACTCCATTTCAACCAAGCAATCAAAGAAATTCAACCTTTCTTTCATTCATGGAGAAAATCCTTCTTTCCCATAAGAGAGGGTTTGAGAGAAAGCTAATGGAGAGGAAAAAGAATGAAATAAAATAACTCTTTTTTCCCTTTTAACACCCAAAATCCCTAATTCAAAATAGAATATAAAATTCATTTATAATCATTTTTATAATAAATAATGAAACAAAATAATTCATTTAACACGCCATTTAAAAATATGTCTAATTCATTTCATTTTACTAGCCTAAATAATTTAATAATATACCTAGGAACATTAAAATTGATTTAACAATATTTCAACTTCTAAATACCTTTGAGAAAACACATTTAGTAATATAAAATCAGTTAATGGACTTATTGCAACTATTCCAAACAAGTAATTGCCTTTTAACTCAATTTCATTCCAAAAAGTCCAAACACGCCATATCAGGAATTCTATTTTCCAATTTAATGCAATTCTACATTTTTGATGGAAAATTATTAAATTTCGGAAATAATTCAAAACAATTTAAATTTTTTCTTATAGCATAATATAATACAATATATATTTTCGCTAAGATAATTAATTATTAAAATAATCTGAAAACAGGGAAAACATATTTTTTGAGATCATTTAAAATAAAGTGCAAAATGCTAAGTAAACACACACAATTGACTTCAAGCACACATTACAAATTTCCACAACACAAGGATAAGGGTGAAATGGCTTAGTGTCCCATGTCGACCTTCTCCACATTTCCCACATTAGTTAACACCTGTAATTACCTGCACACTTAAGTCAACCATCAGGCATACCTTCTCCCCATATAATAGTCGAAGCAACATAATCCACTCCAATGTGGTATAATCACATGATATAAAATAATCACATCCACTCTAATCATCTACGACTAGCATGATCCAGGAACATGATGCAAAAACAAAAATATTTGACAATGTGAGAATAATACGACAATCACAATTATAACAAGTATAGTGAAAATAGTGAAGCTAAAGCATTAGAATAATCTAACATGCATAATCACAACATATGCATCCCATAATGCATAGTTGGAAACCAAATAACAAAGCACAACCCCATCAAAAACACCTTGATGGTCATGCAAAATACACCATCAGAACCCATTGATGATACCATAGACCTCATCGGTAAGTTTGGTGCAATGTATCAAAGAATAATAATCACATAATACACTAATAAGCATTCAGAACAACATATAACACATAAATCAAAAAGCACACAAGGCACAAACTAGGGTGGGCATTACATCCTCCCCCACTAGCATTAGGCTTACTCCTGGAAGCCTATAAAAACACATGGATGAAGTACCCTCAGTATACAATCCTTTAAAAACAAAATAGATCTCAAAAGATTAGTCCTCCTAACCATCACCAGGTCGAGGTCTCAAAATAATGAAACAATTCTCTAAAATGTTCACCAACTATGTCAAAACCAACCATTGTGCATGCAAACTCCTCTTAGACTACACCACTCCATCGTCTAACTACCACTGCAATGAGAAGAGGCTCTAACCAACAGGCCCAACAAACCACAAGCAAGTCAAGTCCACAAAACTTAGGACCACAACTATGCTGGGATAACCTCTCAAGCTCTCAAATAAGTTTAAGGAAACTAACAAGGCTACCATATCCACTCTCAAGGAGAATTGCAAATAAAAGATTACTCTCTCAATAGTCCTTCCTCAGGCACTACCCACAACAAAAGAACTCAAGGATCAGGGAAAACAAACTCAAAAAGGTTATAGTCACAACTACCGCATCTTCATCCTAACCAAAATCATGCCTCAACTCTTGACATGGTTTCCCTACATGAGGTACTTCCTCATGTTCTAGTCCTAAAAGAGAGGATTTCTCTAACACTCTAGCTCTACACAACCAAAACTAGGATCAACCAAAAAGGTTCTCAGAGAGAAGAATCTAAACCACGTCCTCTAATAGCATAAGCACTTCCATCAAGCAAGGCTTATTAACTCATTACTCACTAGGAGCACATCTAAGGCAGCCACAACACAACAACAAGGTGCAAGACTACTCGCAACACCACTTCAACTCTTAACTAAGCTAGACCAAAAAGGTCAAACAATACAACATGATCATGAATTCATGATTGACTAGGCAAGACTTCCTTGCGGCCTAAACACCAAGTATCTATAAAATGGAATACATAGGATAGAAACCTCTTCAAACAAGAGTTGCATCCCTTCCAACATTACACTAGGAAACCTCCAAAACACTAAGGAGAAACTCTTGAAGCAACCAAATTCCCAAGGTTAGAAACTCAACAAGAGAAAGAAGACAACTATAATACCATAAATATATAAATAATACGTGCTCATGCACTAACTAAGGCTCCATCAATGCCTAGACTATGTCAAAACATAAGTGTAGTTATGGAACTCACACCTAAAAGACACAATGTCATACACTCCACTAATGTCGAAACACTAGGAGCATGGTGTTACGACCAAGACTAACAGGAAATAGAAAAGTAAGAATAATCATAGTTGGACTAAGTCAACACCTAACCATATGAAATGTACTAAAAGTAAGAAACAATCCTAAACAAGCTCTCTGCAAATCTCATTCACATAGAAACAATTAAGAATCAACATTTAATCTCATACAAGAATTCAATTCACATCATTCACTAATATCCAAGCATGACAAACACACCAATCAGTAAGATAAATCACATCAAGTGATCCATAGAAACACAAAACTATTCAAAACTTCTCAACACTTCACACAATATTCACTTGCATCCAATAACAAATCAAGGAATTCAATCTACCATAGTTCTAATAACACTCGCACCAAGAACTGGTACATTCTATGCATTCTACTCCCTTATACAATCCATCAAAGGCCCATCATGGACATGATAGATAACATAACATGATACATGACCAGCAATTTAAAATAATCAAGCATAGCCACCAATAATAAATAAAAATTCCAAAGTGGAGGATACTTTGATTCCAACAATAAGGCATAAAATGAGCTCAATTTTAACAATAAATCAAGCATTACCGTAAAGGTCACAAGATAAATAAATATCAAACTTTGATGGCTATACTATTCATAAACAAGATTAAAAATTCAATGTTGGCCCTTACAATGTTTAATGAATTCACCAAAAATGAAGACGAGAAGTATCAAAATTCAAAAGTTCCACATCACATGAACTACGTGACTATTACTAGCCACAAGAAAAGTAGCCACAAGCAAGGAAGTATAATGCTACACTCCACCTAGATTTCAAAATCTAAGGTGAGTAAGACAAGAAACTCAATCACACCTAACAAATGAGTCTTTTAAGACTCCAACTATATCAAAAACATGAGATCATTTCTACTTAACCAAACAAACATCACTCAAGATGAC
This sequence comes from Cunninghamia lanceolata, assembly GCA_027924645.1. Lineage (NCBI taxonomy): Eukaryota > Viridiplantae > Streptophyta > Pinopsida > Cupressales > Cupressaceae > Cunninghamia > Cunninghamia lanceolata. The sequence continues at coordinate 26,631,321 of BSBN01000047.1, forward strand.
AAGCAACAAAAGTTGCATCCCATTCAAGGGAATCACAATCACCATGTAATGACACACAAAGTCATACACTAGCAAACATCTAGCAACCAAGATTAAGATAGAACAAAATTAGGTTCACAACCCAAGATATCTAAACACATCACTCTCACAACAAGAGCTATTAATATTTCTCACCATACAAGGATTTACCAATCATATGAATAATGCATTAATACAACATTCTCATTCAACACAAATTAAAACAAGAGGGAGAATTAGGTTGGGGTTAATCTCTTTACCCAACGTTCCATCCAATGATGTTAATGATGACAAGCATACTAAATACACACATTACAATAGGGGAAATAGAGCTCAGAAACACAAGATGTAGGGTTTGCTACTTCACTCATGATTCTAACACATCAAAAATCACAAGGACTATGCAAATGACCCTTTTCACAACCCCTTTTCTCTTTAACTTTCTAGATAATTCAATGCAATAATTACACCTAGGTTTCCACATGAATCCTAGGGAAGAATGCAATTTGGAGACATAAGTCATTACCCAAATGATCTATTCTAGCAATGCAACATTTTCTTTCTTAGACCCACATAAATAATTCTCACACAAAGACATGCCCTCAAGGAAGATAATGCAAGATGTGTTTCATGCAAGCATTTCTAATCACCAAATAGAGGCAATTAATAAACAAATATGAGAATCATTACAATGGTATGCTACTCTTGCAACATAATATACACACAACAAGGTGCACAATGCAAGGTCCATTTACACTAGCATTACCAAAAAAATCTACTTCAAACATCATTCATATGATCAAAACATCATCTCTTTCACATACAAATGCATAACTCTTAAAAAGAGTAAACTTGGTTCAATCACACTCAAGAACATGGTATTTCCTTTTATACAAAGGTTCCCATAACTCCACTATCAAAAGTGGTCACACAAGCACGAACATGACCCTACAGAGGTCACTCAAACACACTCATACAAGGAAGACGTATCGAAAGAAATCACATGCTACTCACAACATGCAAACACACAAGGACCCCACACATGCTTGAACAAGCTGAGCAAAACATGCCCTAGAGCTCCCAATGCTACAACATGAGCTCTGATACCATGTGTAATGCCCTAGGTTATCACCCAAAGCATTAGCCGAACAAACACTGAACCAACAATTTTTTTGAGATTGTAAGCGTGACATTTGTACATCACATTAAACTCATGCACACATAAGGTGTTGCAACAAGCACAAAAACACATAAAACATCACCATTACACAATGTAAGGTGGCACACGTGGAAGACTTCACCCATTGTGAGACAACTCACCATGATGACCAAGAGAGGGGTGGAACTTCAAGATGAAGACCAAATATACATTCATGACCTCGCTTCCTCCCAAACACACAGAGTAGGATGAGGGTAATAGTCACCTCAATCTATTCCATGACTACACAAGACATCCCAAACATAACAGGGTAATGCTCACCCATAGGATGGTTCAACTAGGAGGTACAAGTCCTCAACCAAAAGGAATGGTCACTAGTCGATCTCATGCAAAGGCATGCTTCCCAAGAAAAAGAGGGAATAAACCAAGAGTACATAGCACATCATGGAAATGACACCATGGTTAAAATCAAGTGGTCAATGTTGATAGTAAGGAATACTGGGAAGGGGGGGAGTGAACCAATATTCCACAAAACCACTTCTTAACAAGTTTATTAATCCAATTTCTGAAATTAATACTATGAAAGAAGAATAAGCATAGAAACAACAACCATAAAGACATAATACATGGACACTAGGATTTTTATATGGAAAACCCCGAAAGGGAAAAACCATGGTGAGTGTTAGCTCACAATATATTATGATAGCACAATACTGGATTACAAGAAGGCTCACTGCCTTAGGGCCCACTGCCCAAATAAATGCTCAATGCAAGAAAGGCTCATTGCCTAGAGAAAGAAAGAAGGAAGAATGTCTCACTATTAGGTTGAACTACTCAGATTACATCTACACATGCATGGTTACAGCTTCAATGAAGCACAAAAATAATGTCTCAAAACTCTTCATCTTTGACTGCTCTGTTTCACTGCTCTGCTTTTAAATGGGAACAAGATCTCTCTTCTTCTGCTCTTTATAACTTCCACAAAATCACCTTACTTCGCATGTCACACATACATATATTCACATTCGCATCTCCTCCCATATATATATCTAGAACACTTAAAATCTTCATATTAGGTCGGCCTAATAAGGTGTAGCATGTAGTCATACCTTAAGTAGCTTGTCGGCCAAATTCATTCACCAAAATTCATAGCGGACCCAAACAATCATACAATAGTCTTCATATGGGTCGGCATTAATCATTTAATCACTTAAATTGATTGTTTAGACAATATAGCTTCTCCGCATATAGATCTTCCCTACCTATCGGCTTGTTCCTCATGAACATACTTGATCAGTTCAACGGTCACAATATAACTTCCACTGCAGATCAAATGACACTCTAAAAATCATATTTAATATTCATCATTGATCTCTTAGCATACCTTCAAAGCCGCAGAACATAATAATCAATTGCTGAGAAATGCAGAATTGAAAACTGTTGTCCTGTCACTGGGAAACACTGTCAAACTGTAGGCCGGTAAAAAACATATTGTAGGATGAGACCAAAATAACTTTAGAAGCTACAACTCTAGATTTAGGTAGACATGATATGTATCTTTCTTAATCTAGAATCACAAGACAAAGTATACACCTGCGAAGGAATGCGGACCCTGACTCTTTGGTATTATACATAGTGACTTAGGTTTACTTACTAGACTTAGCAGAATCATGGTATGTCTTCCAGAGATCTTCAAAACTTGCAAACCTGCATATCACACCTTCAAGCAACTACAAACAACATACTTGAACCACATCTGATGATCTTCTATTGTGAAGACATACTAACCAAATCTCTGCCATTTGCTCTGCACTACCCATACTTAGTCATTTTATCCTTCCTGACCAGAAGCCTTGTATGCCTTGATGCCAAATTGATTTGGTCTACTAAAGTAAAGTCTCTTTTCCTTGTTTCCATCAAGGACAACACTTAATTATTCAATAGAGCAGTGTCTTTTGCCAACAATCTCCCCCTTTGGCATTGATGGCAACACTTAGTGAAAAATGCTTGTATTTCTCCCCCTTACTTTGTACACTCTATTTTTATATTCTCCTTTAGATGTATACTTATTTTTCACTGGTTTTCCTCCCCCCCTTTGACATCAATGGAAAAGGTGTGTGTACAAGAAAAATTGTGTCAAAAATTCTTCAAAACTATCATATTCTGCCGCATATATACAGATGCACATTTTCACCTTAATTTATGGTTGAAGGTAGAATATCATTATAGATAGTCTTTATCAGATATATCTCTCTACTCAATATATTCCTTGCACTCCCCAAAATATGGATGTGGCAATTTATCAGAAAAAACTAACTTTTTTGCCTTCTGCACATCTAAGGGTGTGTCAATTAATGCTTGTGATTTCAAGGCTTCTTCTGTCAGATTAGTCATGGAATCAATTTTTGGACTTATCATCCCCCTTAGCTGGCACAACCTATCTTTGACTTCTTCCCTTTTCTTCATTAGAGTGCTCAAATCATTGTGAATATTTACAACATGTGTTTCTTTGGTATTTATTGACTCAACTGCCAGATTATATGTCTTAGAGATATTAAGTAGTTTGAGTTCCAAGTCCTTGATTTTATCTTCTAATTCCTTTGTAACTTCTGGCCAAGATAAGAAAAATTTGTATATTTTACAGGCTTCTTCAATGGCACTTTGTATGCCTTTTATTTCATTTTCTAACAGAGTTTTATCTTTTGCTACCATAGTCTTTAACTCAACCAATCTCTTCTCATCAAACTCTTTTCTAACTTTTGCTTCTATAGATTTTTCAAAAGATTCAAAATGTGTACTTACTAAGTTCAATAGACCCTTGAGTTGATTAGCTGAGGATAATGAGGTATCCTTTTAGAATGTCAGCATCATATTCTTCAAAATGTTGGATGCATCACTGAATAATTTATTGTCTTGGATGTGTGATTTTAGCATCTCTTCATGTGCCTTGGCTTGAACAATTGATCCTAGTTTGAATTTTTGCACCGATGACATTGAGGCCAAATTAATTGGTCCTTGAAGAAGTTCAAACTCATCTAGATCTTGTTGTCTCTCAGAATTGACTGAGATAGCTGCAATGTCTCTTGCTCTACTAGATACTTCTTCTTGACTTTGTTCTGGAGGATCCATGTCTATGTTCTCTTGTTGATCAATATTTTCCTCTAGTGTAGGTCTCCTTATCTATTCTTTGTTCTTTTCAACATCAAGCTGTTTCTTAGGAGGAAGATCAATTTTAGTTTTTCCTTGATTTGTCATATCCAATGTATCAATGTTAGGGGCTTGATCATTCTTATCTGGTCCTTGGTCCTAGATTATCTCCGGTACAGATGTATCTCCATCATTTGCTCCTACATTGTCATAAATGGTAGGGAGATTAAATTCCTTCAACATTTTTAGAGTGATCTCTTCATTTTCCTTTACCACTTTTTCAATATCTCCTCCCATAAGAGCATTCATTCTTCTTTTTGTCCTGAATTTGTTGTGAAGTGCTTTGGAGATTTTCACCTTTTCCTCTGGAGTTGTTTCTGGACATAGTTTTATTAATGAGTGTTCTCTAAGCTTAAAATCCTTTGCCATAGCCACTTCTTTTCTTACAGTCATTATACTTGCCAGGCTATGTGGAAGATCAGTAATTATTTCAATAAGAGCTCTATTGAAAATATCCAAATATTGGACAATAGCAGTCTCAATGATGTTCTTGTTAGCATCTTCATAATCATCATATGGTTGGGCAATAGGTCTCAGATTACCATCAACTGTTATGGCTTTTAATACATCCTCTAAAGATATAGTAGCTTCTCTAGTTTGAGGCACATCTTGCTTTTGCCTTTTCTCAGGTTTACCCTTACCAGAGGATTTCTTCTTGCTGGTTCCGGAGGCTTTGATGGTTTCAAATTTCATTTTCTTTACTTCTTCATCTGACTCTGTTTCTTCTTCATCAACTACAATGCTTACATGCATTCTTTTACCCTTGGTTTTCTTTGTTTTGTGACTGGTGGAAGGAGTTTCCACACTTGCAAATGGTGTGGGACCGGAGGGAATATATGCAATTTCTACAGAGGTAGATCCTTTGGTTCTCCTTCTTGATACCTCTAGTTTTTCTGGTTTACCCTTGGGTTCTTCCGAAGCTCCAATTGATTCACTTTTTCTCTTTTATTTTGCTTCCTTTTCATCTTGTGCTTTTTCCTTTCCTTTGTCACTTGTTCTTTTGTGAAGCCTTGTCTCAAAGCAAAATCTTCTATCACTTTCTACATTTTCTTGGAGATTTCAGGTTTTCTAACTTCAACATGAACTTTAGCATATAGTTCCTCATAAGTCCCAAATCTTTCTTCATTGGGATCTGTGAGTTTACTTAGCATATGTTGGGCATAATTTTCCAATATCCCTCCATCTACCTCATATCCCATAGGCATAACCCAAACTATTCTAGGCTCAACGGCCTCCATCAAGCATTGATCTTTTGTCACAATAAAACAGATAGTTGATAGGAAGCTAGGTGTGCGGAAATCACTTCCTACACTAATATAATGAGGGGAGGAGAGTACAAATTCAAATTTATCCTAACTATTACAGCAACATTAAACCATTAACTTGAGATATTGTAGCAAACACATAATAGAGAAGGTGAGACAGAAGAAGAGAGACACAAGATATATGTAGGGAAAACCCTTATCGGGTGAAAAACCCCACACTCCAAAACCTGCACAATGTATTATCAAAACAAAGAATGTTTACAACACACTTGCAATGCAAGCTCTCAAGAGTCTTCAACACTCGTATCTGGAGACAAACTGGTAGCATAACAATACCTATCAAACATGTTATACATCTCCTCATCCAAGCACCTATTTATATAGAATATACAAGGCAATATTGGTCCAAACTTGGAATGGGCATCCAACTTGGCCTCATGGCCCAAAACCCATGCCTAAGGACACTTAGTCAACATTGTAGAATGTGCCTGACACTTGTCCATAGGTCCCATCCCAAAGAGGTCACCTATTTCCAAAATGGGCTATGAAAGATGCTCTTACGACACTTACAATTGTCATAGAATCTGTCATAGAGGTTACAACTCACAGTTGTAAGAGAATCTATCATACACAGGCTATAAATAGCATATTCTCTTACAACATGTCATAGTCCACCTTGCGGCACCCAAATATGACTTGTTTTACAAGCTTCTATTTCTGACTCTTACATGTCATAACTTCGTCATAGGAATCTGTCATAATTGTTTCGGTCAAACATTCCCTTACACAGCATGAAAGATGCCGACACATGGAAAAATGCTCCTACCACAAAGTGGGATGCCTATCTCCTCATGTGAGGACAAAATTACAAGTTGTCATCTTCCATGTAGGATGGCACATCATCGTGCCACATCCCACAACATGACAATATGGAATTTACAATTAATTTACAACATAGGCAATGAATTAATAAATACAAACATAAACAATGCAAGGAATTACCAAGGTTGAGACACCTTAATTCCCAACATTCTCCCACTTGTTGAACACCTTGTAAGATCCAATAGACTAATAGGATTTAACTGCTATAGGCCGAGTGGCCGATAGACTCCAAACACCATGTAAACTTCTCTGTGCCCACTGGCTTTATCAATGCATCTGCAACATTCTTCAAAGTATCTACCTTCTCCAAATTTACCTTCCCATCCTCAACCATGTCTCATATGAAGTGAAACTAAACATCAATGTGCTTTTTTCTAGCATGGAAAGTTGGATTCTTCGCAAGACAAATTGCACTTTGACTATCACAACTAATCGTAATTTGACTTACATCAACACCAATATTGGAACATAATCTCTTAAGCCAAATGGCTTCCTTATAAGCGTGAGTTGCATCCATATACTTAGCTTCTGTAGTGGACAAAGCAACCACAGGTTGTCACTTACTCATCCAACTAATCACACCACCAAACAATGTAAACACATAAGCACTGGTGGATCACCTACTGTTAATGTCACCTGCCCAATCAAAATCCACAAATCCATGAATACAAACTAAATGTGGAGCTCCTGTAGCCTTTCCATGATAGCTAATGGAATACTTGAAAGCACCCTTCAAATATCTGAACACTCGCTTAACTGCATCCCAATGTACCCGTCCAGGATTAGCCATAAACTGACTAAGGACTCCCACTGCTTGGGTAATGTCTGATCTTGTGCAGACCATAGCATACATCAAATTGGTAATTGCACTAGCATAAGGTACTCTACTCATGTCCTCCACCTCACTAGGAGATTTCAGACAATCATTAATAGACAAATTTGTCCCCAATGAAACAGGAACACTCAATGGTGTACAATCTGCCATGCTGAACCTATCCAACATGATCTTCACATACTTACTCTGGCTTAACCAAAGTTTTTTGTTACTTCTATCTCTTATGATTTCCATTCCAAGAATGTACCTGGCTACCCCTAAATCTTTCATTTCAAACTATGCTACCAACTAATACTTAAAAGTAGAAATCATATTCTCACCCTTCCCAATGAGCAACATATCATCAACATATAATGCAACAATGAGAATACGATCACCATCAAACTTATAGTACACACAGTGATCTGATTTTGATCTCAAATAACCAATTGACAATACAAAGACATAAAACTTCAAGTACCACATCCTAGGAGATTACTTTAAACCATACAAAGACTTCTTAAGGTTGAAAACCAAATTTTCTTTACCTTTCTCTATGTAATGCTCTGGCTGTGACATGTAGATTTCTTCCTCCAAATCACCATGAAGTAAATATGTCTTCACATCCATCTGTTCTATCTCTAAATCATAAGAAGCTACAAGATATAACAAAAATCTAATGGATGTTAGCTTTGCAACTCGAGAGAAAATTTCACCATAATCAATTCCCTCCACTTGTGCATACCCCTTCGCAACCAATCTAGTATTGTACTTTTCAACACTGCCATCTGCACCAAATTTCTTCTTGAACACCCATTTACAACCAACGGGTTTCTGTCCATCAAGCAAAGGCACCAAGTCCCATGTTTTGTTCTTTTCCAAAGAAGCCATCTCATCTTCCATGGTCTCCTTCTAGGAACTTGCATCTTTCATGTCCATAGCCTCTTTCACAGTTCTAGGCTCATCAGTGTTAGAAAGTAAAGAAAAAGCACCACTAGAATCAAGTAATGAATAATCAAACCTATCAGGTTGCTTTCTTGTTCATGTAGACCTCCTTAATGGCTGAGGTTGAGGTTCTACTTCTTCTTCTTCACTTCCAGAGCTGCTAGAGCTCTCCTCATCATCAAGCCTTATAGGGTCTGTCAGTTCAGTCTTCTCAGGGATAGAAGGCAACTGAACCACATCTTCTTTCTTTTCTGACTGTTCTGGCTATAGAACAATGAAAGAGGGTGTTAGCTCTCTAAAGATAACACTTCTACTATACAACACTTTCTCAGTCACAGGATCCCAAAGCTTGTATCCATTCACACCAACACCATAGCCAATGAAGATATATTTAACAACCTTGTTCTCCAACTTAGACCATTTCTCCCTAGGCACATGTGCATATGCCTCACAACCAAAAACACAAAGATGCCTTACTGAAGGATTCTTACCAGACCACACCTCCATAGGTGTTTTACCAACAAGAGATGATGTAGGAGATCTGTTTACCAAATAGAAAGCAGTGGCAACAGCTTCAGCCCAAAACTTTTGTTCGAGGCTTGCTCGACTAAGCATACTCCTAGCCTTCTCCATCAGTGTCATGTTCATCCTCTCTGCAACTCCATTTTGCTATGGGGTCTATGGAGTTTTCTTGTGTATTTCAATCCCTTTCTCTTTGTAGAACTTATTGAACTCTGCCAAACAAAACTCACCACTGTTGTCAGTTCTCAAACACTTAATCTTTTTACAAGTCTAATTTTCAGCAAAGGCTTTAAACTTGTTAAACTGACTTAAGACTTCAATCTTGCTTCTGATAAAATAAACCCATGTCCTTCTACTATAATCATCTATGAAAGATACAAAATATAAAGATTTTGATAATGAAGGAACATTAACAGGACCAAACACATCAGAATGAATAAGATCCAATACACCAGAAGACTTGTGAGATAGAGTAAAACTGAACATGATTTTACTTTCCATAAATGCAATGTTCGCAAAAGTTGAACTCGAGATTACAATCATTTAACCCCTCAATGAGGCTTTTATTTTTTAGGGTACGCAAACCCTTCTCACCAATGTGGCCATACCTCAAATGCCATAACATAGTCTTTTTAGCAGGAAGCTTAGCTTCCAAAGCATGTGCACACCCATCGGAACTGGTTATGACAAATTTCTTCACTGCATGTTTAGATGGTGGGGATGAAGTGACAGTAGCTCATTTCTTTGAGTCAGAAGAACTATTGCACTGTGAAGTGCATGCCTCCATCTAAAATAGAGTACCCTTCGCAAGCACCATAGATCCTCTTGTCATCTTGCATCCATCCTTCAAAAAGACAACCTGCACACCTGCATCATTCAACATACTTACAGAAAGCAAGTTCTGTGCAAGGCCTAGAATGTGCATAACTCCAGTGATCCCCTTCACTCATCCATCAGGGAATCAGATTGAGACTCTTCCATGACCAACAATCTTTAGATGAGAGTTGTCACCAAGGTACACCCTTCCACCATCAAACTCTTCATATTTGGTAAACTAGTCTCGATGTGAGATCATAGGGAATGATGCACCAGAATCAATCAACCACACATCATCAGATGCATAGGTTGCCAGGGTTGTAATGAAGGAATCACCATCATCTTGTGACTTGTCAGAATCTGAATCAGGAGCTTTCTTTTTTTTTTCTTCTCCTCTTTGCATTCCTTTTAGAAATGCCCGATTTTACCACAGTTCCAACAAAGAGCCTTGGACTTTCTAGGAGATTTGGATCTACCCTTCTTAGCTTTCTTGTCTTTCTTCTTCCCTTTCTCCTTGGGTCTTCCACGAACCCCAAGAGCCTCTTTGGTTGATTCAGATGTCTTCCTCTACATTTCTTCATATAACAACGAGGACACCACATCTTCCATCTTGAAGGTGGTAGTGGTGCTTCTGATAGCCATTACAAGATGATCCCACGAATCTGACAAAGAACAAAGTAGGGTCATGCAATGATCCTCCTCCTCCATTTTCAAACCCATAAATGTCAACTGTGCAATGATCATGTTGAAAGCATTCATGTGGTCCATAACAGATCTTCTGTCTTCCATCTTCAGAGCAAACAACTTCTTTTTTAGGAAGAGTTTGCTCACCAAGGACTTGGCCTGATAAACATCAACCAACTTCTTCCAAAGATCCTTCGTTGTCTTCTCCTCATGGATATTCAATAGAACAGAGTCAGCTAAATAGAGTCTAATGAGACCCTTAGCCTTCCAATCTTTGAGGTCCCAATTAGCTTGTTGCATTGCTGCAGGTTTTACACTGAATACCATTTCCCATAGGTCACGATCAACAAGTAGGTCCTCCATCTTCAATTTCCACAACTTGAAATTAGTGCCATTGAATTTCTCAACATCTAACCTTCTAGATGTGGTTGCCATCTCCTTCCTACAATAAGATACAGAATACTCTATAGAAGACTCCCACTCAACCTAAGATTAGCTCAAAAAACCCCTACCTAGCAAGTAGAACTAAAAACTGGCCAGGCTCTAATACACTAATCTAGCTGTTCAGAAATCGTTTCCTACACTAATCTAATGAGGGGAGGAGAGTGCAAATTTAAATTTATCCTAACTATTATAGCAACATTAAACAATTAACTTGAGATATTGCAGTAAACACATAACAGAGAAGGTGAGACACAAGATATACGTGGGGAAAACCCTTATCAGGTAAAAAACCCCACACTCCAAAACCTGCACAATGTATTATCAAAACAAAGAATGTTTACAACACACTTGCAATACAAGCTGTCAAGAGTCTTCGACACTTGTATCTAGAGACAAACTAATAGCATAATAGTACTTGTCAAACATGTAATACATCTCCTCATCCAAGCACCTATTTATATAGAATATACAAGGCAATATTGGTCCAAACTTGGAATAGGCATCCAACTTGGCCTCATGGCCCAAAACCCACACCTAAGGACACTTGGTCAACATTGTAGAATGTACCTAACACTTGTCCATAGCTCCCATCCCAAAGAGGTCACCTATTTCCAAAATGGGCTATGACAAATGCTCTTACAACACTTATGACTGTCATAGAATCTGTCATAGCGGTTACAACTTACAACTGTAAGAGAATCTATCATACACAAGCTATAAATAGCATATTATCTTATAACATGTCATAGTCCACCTTGGGGCACCCAAATATGCCTTTTTCAAAGATGCTTCATGACACATGTCTTCACCTGTCTTACAAGCTTCTATTTCTGACTCTTACATGTCATAACTTTGTCATAGGAATCCATCATAACTGTTTAAGTCAAACATTCCCTTACACAACATGAAAGATGCTGACACATGGCAAAATGCTCCTACCACAAAGTGGGATGCCTATCTCATCATGTGAGGACAAAATTACAAGTTGTCATATTCCACGTAGGATGACACATCATCGTGCCACATCCCACAACATGACAATATGGAATTTACAATTAATTTACAACATAGGCAATGAATTAATAAATACAAACATAAACAATGCAAGGAATTACCAATGTTGAGACAACTTAATTCCCAGCAATAGTGTCCTTGTATTTTTCAACAACTACTCTAGGGATTCTTTCCCTAGATTGCATTAACTTCTGGAAGTTTTTGAAATAGCCCCATTGGGCTAAATTTTGTACATCAATATTGCCTATGCTACTCAACTGATTTCTAATATGAATAGCAACTAGTTTGTCTCCAGTCCAAAAATAGTTCTTTATGCCAGGTAACTCTTGCATAAAATAGAAGAATAAACATATGATCAATGTACCAAATTTGAAGGGATACTTACTCTCTTTTGTCTTCCTCAGGTACTCCATCACTTGCTATCAGAGAAATTCATAGATATCATAGTTTGCATTCTTCTTGATCATCTCAAAGGGAGTGTATATGGTTGTGCCTGAAATAGACTTTTCCCAGTTGGTGAAATAGATTTTGTAGCCCAGTACCATGGATGCAAATTTTACAGCATGGTCTTCAATATCAATAATTGTTAAAGCCCTCTTATCAAATTTTGCTCTAGTGATCACCATTACTGTATCATTCTTCATTGCTTTCAATAATGGTACTGATCCAGTGGAGCTTAATCTAGTTACTTCCCTTATAGCATCTCTTGTAATCTTAAAAGGTCTCTCAAGCAACATGAATTCATCATGAACCCTACTCAATACATATCAGACCCATTCATCCTCTGCAAGAGTTGGGAAGTCCATGTACTCACTGAATTTCTTCTCTTCCAATGCTTTATATTCTTCCTTCAGATCGAGATTCTCATTACTCAAGTGTTTCAAATATAGATTAGAAAACTTGCATCACCAAATTCCTCTATGGCAACATGAATATATGCCCTAACATCCTCCGCATGCATAACTCTATGTGGAACATCTGAAAATACACCCATTTGATCGATTTGATTGATTTGAATGGGTGTTTCTTGAATTTTGGTCAGGGTCACTCAGTGATATCCACTACTTGTGGTGTTGCCATTTCTATGAATAATTGATCAAATTTGAGAAAGGGTTTCAAACAGAAAATACCTCTTTGACCAGATTGGGTTGAACTCGATCTTGCCTTGAAATGCTTTGGAGAACACTGTAGTCATTTTTGAATCTTGCTTTGGTTTGCCTTGGACACTTTAGAGCTTAGAATGCAAAATGATTTTTCCTTTGGATACAACTCCTTTTAACCTTCGTATGCTGAAACCTAAGTGTCATTTATGTTATTTCAAAAAGTTGTCAAGCACTTTTCTAACACTCACAGTCAATCCAAATTGCTCTGCAATCCTTCACATTGGATCTTCTTCCCACCGGAATTTCTTTTAGAAATTTTCTCATAAGATTCTTCACAACATACCTTAGTACCAAATTCTAGTACTAACTTTTTGGCTGGGGGTTTTAGATTTTCAACACAGCTCCCCCTGAGCCAGAGCTCCCAATTTACTTCCCGGAGGAAGTATCTACACCAGATACTGATGTGGATTCATCCTTGACTTCAATCACATCTTTCTTGATCCAAATCTTGCTCATTTCTTTCTTAGTTTCAACTAGATCAACTTTTTCTTTTCCTTTATCATTCCTTTGCTTTGTTTTCCTATCTTCAGCATGGTAGTTTCTTTTCACATTCTTTCTTCTGCAAACTCTTGCAATATGTCCAAACTTATTGAAATTGTAGCATACCATATTCCTTTGTCCTTGACTCCTTCTATTGATTGGATTTGATCTGCATTGATTAGCCATATGTCCAAATCTATTGCATGCAAAACACTTTCCATTGAATGATTGACTATTCCTTGCATTGTAAGAACCATTCCTTACCAGATTTCTACATTCATTTGATTTATGACCAATTTTCTTGCAATTGAAACATTAACCAAAGAATGATGGAACATTCTGATTTATTCTACTTCTGCATTGAGTAGCTTTATGACCAAACTTATTGCAATTAAAATAGTGGCCATTGAAGGATGGATACCTTTGATCATTTGGCTGCCTGACCAGAGGTCTTCTAGGTCTTCTTCTTTGATTTCTAAATTAGTTTCCTTTGTTTTTCTTTAACTCAGTGTTTGCTTGACTAGATTTTGAGCTTTCTCCTTTCTCAAATCCAAAGCCTTGCTTATCATTAGAACTCTTTTGACTAGCAATCATCTCATCAAGCTTTGCAAAACTTATCTTGAACTTTTCTTCATAGCTCTTGGCCTTTTCCAAGTCTTCTTTCAGACTCACAATTTCTTTTTCAAGTTTGACACAATCTTCTGACTTGCTTTTACAATTAGATTCAGATCTTCTTCTTCTTTTGCTCTTTCTATAACTTGCACTTCCAAATCATTCAGGGTTTCATTTGCTGATATCAATTGATCACTAACCTCTTTATATTTTTCTTTGAATTTCTTGACTTGTTCTTTTAACTTTAAAATACATTCATCAGCTTCTTGTATGTTATCCTTCAGATCCCTGACTTCTGCTTCAAACTTTTCAAGATCAATAAGAGTTGCTTCCAGTTCAACATTGTTTGAGAAATTTCCAAATCTCCTAGCTGCCATGAGTGAACTCTCCCAAATCTTCCTCAAGTTGTTAGGCTTCTTCCAAGGAACCTTGCTCTGATACCAATTGTTGATAGTAAGGAATATTGAGAGGGGGCGGTGTGAATCAATATTCCACAAAACCACTTCTTAACAAGTTTATTAATCCAATTTCCAAAATTAATAATATAAAAGCCAAATAAGCATAGGAATAAAAACCATAAAGACATAATACATGGACACCAAGATTTTTACGTGCAAAACCCAAAAAGGGAAAAACCACGGTGAGTGTTAGCTCACAATATATTATGATAGTACAATACCAGATTACAAGAAGGCTTACTGCCCAAAGAAATGCTCACTACCAAAATAGGCTCACTACCTAGAGAAAGAAAGAAGAAGGAAGAATGGTTCACTGCTAGGTTGAACTACTTAGATTGCATCTACACATGCATGGTTACAGCTCCAATGAAGCACAAAAATACTATCTCAAAACTCTTCATCTCTGACTGCTCTTCTTTTACATGGGAATAAGATCTCTCTTCTTCTACTCTTTATCGCTTCCATAAAATCACCTTCCTTTGCATGTCGCACATACATATATTCACATTCACATCTCCTCCCATATATATATCTATAACACTTTAAATCTTCATATTAGGTCAGCCTAATAAGGTGTAGCATGTAGTCATACCTTAAGTAGCTTGTCAGCCAAATTTATTCATCAAAATTCACAGCGAACCCAAACAATCATACATTAGTCTTCATATTGGTTAGCATTCATCATTTAATCACTTAGATTGATTGTTCAGACAATATAGCTTCTCCGCATATAGATCTGTCATGCCTGTCAGCTTGTTCCCCGTGAACATACTTGATCAGTTCAACTGTCACAACATAACTTCTAGTATGGATCAAATGAGACTCTAAAAATCATATTCAACATTCATCATTGATCTCTTAGCATACCTTCAAATCTGCAGAACATAATAATCAACTACCAAGAAATGCAGAACTCAAAACTATTGTCCTGTCACTAGGAAACACTATCAAACTGAAAGTTGATAGAGAACATCTTGTAGGATGAGACCAAAAGAACTTTAGAAGCTACAACTCTAGATTTAGGCAAACATGATATGTATCTTTCTTAATCCAGAACCACAAGACAAAGTATGCATCTATGGAGGAATGCAAACCCTGACTCTTTGGTACTATACACAGTCCCTAACTTAGGCTTACTTATTGGACTTAGCAGAATCATCGTATGTCTTCTAGAGATCTTTAGAAATTGCAAACCTGGATATCACACCTTCAAGAATTTACAAACAACATACTTGAACCACATCTGATGATCTTCTATTATGGAGAAATACTAACCCGATCTCTACCATTTGTTTTGTACTACCCATACTTAGTCATCTTCACCTTCTGGACCAAAAGCCTTGTATGCCTTGATACCAAATTGATTTGGTCTGCCAGAGTAAAGTCTCTTTGCCTTGTTGCCATTAATGACAACACTCAATTATTTAATAGAGCAGTGTCTCTTACCAAAAGTCAAATGAGCACCTTACAGAAACAAAATTCAAAAAAGGGTTGAACAAGCAAAATAAGACATCCTGGTAGAGTACTGAGGCCAAAGGAGAAAGTCACTGCCATGGACACTAGTGCCTAGCACTATCATCCTGAGACACTAGTGCCTAGAATTCAACCAAAAGACCTATGGGGCTTAAAAACATTAATCAACATCAAAGAGGATTCATTTAACCAAAACATTAAGGTGTTGAACCAAAAATTTCCACGTGCCAAAAAGGACAAAAGCAATACAAAAATATACGCATGTTTGACACCAACGTCGACACATGCCAAAAGAAAATATAGGATCCTCACTACCTATGTGGGATGAATATGATCCAACACAAGCATATCCATAAACATCAAATTCAACATCAAATAACTGAGTCTAAACATGCTAACATAGCTAGATTCTAACATGTAAAATCTATAAAAACATGCCAATGTCCTCACAAACCAAGACATGGAAACATACAAGATGATATCCAATAATTACAATATTCAAAGGGCTTCATACTAAACATAGATGAATCATATCCAACATCATAAATCAATTCATATAATTAATTACATCTTATTATAAGGTTCTCAAAAAACCTATGTTACAAAGGTTACAATAATCAATAATGATAATATACAAGTACATAAACCACCAAAAAAAACATGCTCTCCAAGGTGCAACAAGACACAAAACATGACATAATCAACCTGCAAGAATATAAGGAACCATCCAACACCTGAAGATCATCATGAAGGACCAATGGTGAAATGTTGCTCACCTCCCAACCATATTGCCAGCATCAAGCTCAATAGTTGTCTACACAACTCTAGACAACCCTCGAGCTATGGAGAAGGTGATCATGGAAAACCTGCTAGCATCTTCTCACTTAATCTAGGGTATAAATAGAAACATATGGCATACATGCCAATCAATTCACACAACACACAAGGCACAACTATGGATACAATGCATATAAACAACACATGGTACAACTACCATCTAATTTCATTCAAGTAACATATGGCACACTTTCCAAAGCATAATAGAACAACATCACAACATTCATGCATAAGGGAAATAATCACACCTTCAATGCATGCCAAATGATGCATAAATCATAGTCCATCATAGACACATACAAGCATGAATCAAGCATCACAATACACATGCAATCACATGGTAAACATCACACGTCCTCGGTCAAACTCCGATGGTGGAAGAAGAAGGACGAGAGAACTAGGTAGTCAGGACAAGGATTGTCATATGAGGGCAATATTCACCTTGATGAAAAACATGAGGGCATAACCTCCTCATAGAAACCAGACACTACACCAAAGATTTCTCTTTACACCCAAATCCAAGCAATCTGGACACTTCACCAGGACATGCAGTTTGGTGTAGATGATCTATTTATTACATTTTATTACCCATGTCTTTAAATGTTATTCTTGATTAAAAAATTCCATTTGCTAATTCCAATGACCTCTTTGGGTCATGGTACACAATGGAAGCCACTCCTTTCACTACCTCTAAACCTCTTCCTAAACACCCAAAGCTCTGATTTAACCAATTGGGCTTGGCACAATTTACAAGGTAATAAAATCCCAATTTGACAAAAACACAACATTTTCTAAAAGGATGCAAAACATCATTTCCCATGGGAGGCCAATCATCTCACATTAAAAATAATAAAGGAAAGGTTTAAAATTGAAATTTCATTTTTTTTCTATTTCTATGGAAGAACCTTAAAAATCCAAATTCTTCATTGTCAAAAGCTTGGCTACCTTAAGCAATTTTTCTAACTCTCATGTTTCAAACTCAAATAGAAATTTAACAACTACCCATTGTAGAATATATGCACAACATTCCAAACATGCAATAAAAACATGGTGGGTAATCTTAGGTAAAATTTTCCATAACCCTATTTGTTTTTGCATGTTTCCAACCAAGAACACAAAGAAAAAATACATAAAATAACCATAAATTCATATCTAAGTTTTTCTTGCCTAATTATTATGCCATAGCAATCTAGTAAATTTGGCATGACAATGAAGAAATCATACAGATTTAAAACAAAGGAAAGATTCAAGAATCATACCTTTCCTACAAGCAATCCAAAGAGGAGAAGAGTGTTTTGAAAGCAATCTTTGATCACACACAAGCATCCACAATTCAAATCCACTCCACTTCAACCAAGAAATCAAAGCAATTCAACCTTTCTTTCATTCATGGAGAAAATCCTTCTTTCCCACAAAAGAGGGTTTGAGAGGAGAGAGCAAATGGAGAGGAAAAGGAATGAAATAAAATAACTCCATTTTCCCTCTTAACACCCAAAATCCCTACTTTAAAATAGAATATAAAATTGACTTATAATCATTCTTTAATCAATAATGAAATAAAATATGTTCATTTAACACACCATTTAAAAATATGTCTAATTCATTTCATTTTACTAACCTAAATAATTAAATAAAATACCTAGGAACATTAAAATTGATTTAACAATATTTCAACTTCCAAATACCTTTCAAGAAACACATTTAGTAAGAGAAAATTATCTAATGAACTTATTGCAACTATTCCAAATAGGTAATTACCTTTTAACTCAATCTCATTCTGAAAAGTCCAAACACGCCATATTAGGAATTTTGTTTTCCAATTTAATACGATTCTACCTTTCTGACAGAAAAATATTAAATTTCAGAAATAATTTGAAATCATTTAAATTTATTCATCTAGCATAATATAATGCAATAGATATTTTCGCTAAGATAGTTAATCATTAAAATAATTTGAAAATAGGGAAAACACGTTTTTTGAGATCATTTAAAATAAAGTGCAAAATGCTAAGGAAACATACACAATTGACTTCAAGCACACTTTATGAGTTTCCACAACACAAGGATAAGGATGAGATGGTTTAGCATCCCATGTCAACCTTATCCACATTTCCCACATTAGCTAACACTTGTAATTACTTTCACACTCAAGTCAACCATCAGGCGTACGTACTCCACACATAATAGCCGAAGCAACATAATCCACTCCAATGTGGTATAACCACACATGATATAAAATAATCACATCCACTATAATAATCTATGACTAGCATGATCTAGGAACATATGCATAAACGACAACATTTCACAATGTGAGAATAATATGATAATCACAATTATAACAAGCATAGTGAAAACAATGAAGCTGAAGCACTAGAATAATCTAACATGCACAATCCCAATATATGAATTCCATAATGCATAGTTGGAAACCAAATAACAAAACACAACCCCATGGGAAACACCTCAATGGTCATACACCCTCAATACCCATCGATGGCACCATAGGCCTCATCGGCAAGTTTAGTGCAATGCATCAAAGAAAAATAATCACATAATACACTAATAAACACTCAAAACAACATATAACACATGAATCAAAAGCACACAAGACACAAACTAGGGTGGGCATTACATTTGGAATATTAGGTTTAGATTGCGAGAATTTATACTTTTTAATAAAGGAGGGTGTAAAATCTAATGAACCCCAATCATCACCTAGATACACATTTCAAGATTGATTACTCTCCTTATCAACACTGTTATCAACAATGGAAGATGGTAAATCAAATTTTGTAGAAGGTGGAATTAAATTTTGAAGTTTTTTAGAGACAGTAGGTTAATGCCCAGAATCAACATGTTCACAATACTCTGGATTTGGATCATCCTTAACTATATGTTCTATGTTTTTGTAAACAAATTTTATTGAACCATGAGGGGTAGATAGAACCATGCCCATAGCGTGAATCAACAGTCTACCAAGAAGAAGATTGTAAGAAATAGCACTGGGCATGACATGTACCATGGTAGGCAAAATGAGAGGGTCCAATGCAATTGATAATGTGATCATGCCCAAAGTTTATCTACTAACATTGTCAAAGCCATGGATGGAGAGAGTATCAAGTGAAATATAAGATGTATTGATATTGAGTTTGTGTATTAATAAGATGTCCCCCAAATGTTGAGACCCGATCCATTATCAGTAAGGGTACATTTTAATCCACAATTATTGATGACAACAATGATTAAAAGAGGATCATTTTCTATGAAAGGTAACTCATGTTGTTGAAAAAATATTTGAAGTAGTCATATGCATACAATCTGACTGACTGCTACATCATTGGGCCTGACATAAGGTGGGACCTCAACCTTATGTAAAGCTTCTTGGAGAATCTCATGGTATGCAAGCAAAGTTTGTACTAATAACTAGAGAGAGATTTTGGAAAGAGTAGCACAGAGTTTCTCTACTACATTATATTATCTTCTAGTGTTCTATGAAATATGAGGGACTAAAGGAAGAAGAGGTGCATAAACTAGAAGGGAAGAAGGAACATACTAAGTTTATTTATTTTTATTATTGAGTTGTGTTATATGTGTGAGCAACTGCATGATAATGAGGTGGATGCGACACATTCAAAGTGATTGATCTCCCAATATTGGTGAAGTAATCTAGACATCAAGTTGGGTTTTGGGCACCTTGAATGGTTGTTGTGTTTCAGAATGGAGATAAAAAAATAATTTTTGGTTTCACAGGTTCTTGTTGGGAACCAAAAATGTAAATTGTGTTTATCATCTTTTTAAAGAAAGAAGTTTGGGAAACTGAAGGGGGAGATTTAATCAAGATGAAGTCATCAAGGGCTTCATCTAGCATCTAAAAGTTGTTACTACTAAATGGTTCATCATAAGTATTGAAGTTTTGGAGAAAGAGGTCCGACATAGTCAAACACTTGCTTCTTTCCAAACTAAAAATCACAAGAAATTTATAGACTTTACTAAAAGAAACACATCAAGTTCACCAAAACTTTTAATACAAAAATTGCTCCTAACTAATCTACTCATAATCAGAATAATTATCTATTTAACATTAGGATACTAGACAACAAAGACATATATCTCTCCACTATCCATTTTGGAAGGGTAAGAAAGTCTAGGCTATATCCCTTTGTTGTAAGTGAAATGGAAAATAGATAATTAAACTAACTAAAATGAAAAAATACAAAAATTGATAGAATATTTCACAGAATGGAATATAGAAATAGAAAGATAAAATGATGAGGAACCTGACACCAAAGGATGAAGCAAACTGTCTAGGATGATGTGTGTGTCACACTATAGTCTATATGACATAGGTAAAGTGTGGGTTCCCATACTTGATATTCATCCCAGTCTTTTCAATCATTCCTTGCATTATTGGATTTCCTAATGAAACATGTAAATACATAGACAAAGAAGACGGGATGGGCTATATAGGAGTTTTCCTTGGCCAAACCTTGTTTTCGGTATTTCCACCTCAACGACAGTTAGATTGATTGATTCGATAAAACAATGTGTGCTCTTACTTCTAAATGCATCTAGAATTGTAATGAGCGGTGACAAAATTATAATAAGATATTAATAAAATAAATCCCTGCTTAATGACTTAAAGTATATTTATACAATGATCTCTATATGCTAGAGATAAATAAGAAATGAAAATCAACCCACAAGGATATGAAATATAACAAAATGGATCTCAATAATTGAGATACAAAAATGATAATTAATTATAACTTTATCACCTCATAATGAGCAGGTAAAATTCACTCAGTAGGTAGTGGTTCCAATCAAAATCCTTCATAATTTGTGACACTTCGATGGGAAGGGCATAGTAAATCTTGATAAAACAAATCACAATAATGCTTGTTCTTAATCTTGGGCAGAGCTTTTCTATGAAATTAAATCAATCTCAATTTTGGTAGAGCTTCACTACTAAAGAGAATTGATCCTTTGTAATAACAAATCTACTAGCTTAAATAGAGAAGGCAAAGGCAACAAATTAAGGAAATGATTCGTTTAAGCATGGATAAGTATCAAGAGAATCTTGGTGAATCGCACAAGTGAAAAGATAACTTCTAAAATGATCACAAGATTGACAAAGACCTTTGGGACATCTAAACATGGCATATACATCTACGCTAAGCACTAGAGTCTTGGCAATTTCAGTTCTTGAAAGGTCTAGTCAACTTGGGACAGAGCTAGGATTATGGCACTTTTATGGTTTTTCAATAGGATAATTAGAAAGGGTCAAAGTAGTACAAAGGAACATCTTGTGGGTCAAGAGTAAGGTTAAGGATGGATATGATCCTGAAACATGCTTAAGGAATGGATACTAAAGGATGTACCAAATATAGCATGAAATTGTGAGTGCGCACAATTTATGACATTATACCTTGGCACTTTTAGAAATTGAAAAAAGTTTGTTTGAAGGCTAGAGCTTATGTTTCCCTATGTAGATCAAAGGTTCCATGGTTTGAAGAGACTTTCTTGGGGTGTTGTGGTTTAGACCCCAAAGTTTGAATTGTAGGTTGTAAGCTAGACCCTAAAGTCTAAAGAATCTGCTATTGGGTTCGATGTTTATTGTTTAGAGAAGGTAGTAAGGTTTCTTTCTATAGGATGTGACTTAGACTCTGAATCCTAAAGTCTTTCAACATCAATTTGAAGGTTTGACTAGGTGATGCAAGTTGATTAATGCAACCTAGAAACTAAACCTTAAATGGGTAGTGCAAGATGCAAGGTGTGGCCTAGGGATCAAAGATTGAGGAGCCATGCTAAGTTTTGAGCCTAGATTATAATTTAGAGTTACAAGTCTAAATTATAAGGCTGAGTAGTAAGCCTGAGTAGACTATGCAAGATAAACAATTCACTTTAGGGGTTGAAGTCCAAATGTGCATGGTCTTATGTAACTCAAACTCTAAGGTCTAAGTTTTTGTAGAATAGGTCCCTAGGTTTGAACCTTTTTTAGGATGGATTCTGAATGATGAATTAATCTGTATTAGCCTTGACCTTCTTGAATCTTTATATGTGTGAGGAATGGATCATTAATTGAGATGTAAAGGTTCATCCTTTGGAAAAGGAACCCTAACCTTCCTCCAAATTTCATTGCTTAACTTAGTCTCAGTGTTTAAGACCACAATATAGTAAATTTTTTTCTTGTGTCACCATACATAAGGCATTAGTAAGTGTGTCAAGTTTGTCATCACATTTTGTCATGATATCTTTCAAATGTAGATGTGTAATGTGGCATCCTCAATGTCGCATTTATAACATGAATTTTTTTGGTCCACTTTTTGTCTGTTAATGTCTTAGGTAAAATCTTGGGGCATTACAATATCCTAGACCTTGCACATGAAATCCATTATAAAAATGAAAGTGAACTCACTTCTTGTATCACATAGCTAACTTGGGAGAACAAAAAGGACAATCTTCACCAATGGTCTGAATAGAACTAAATTTAGTAGCAGAGGGTTGGTGAGGAGGATTTTACAACAAAGAAGGATAAAAAGACTGAGAAGGCTAACTAGAAGTGTAGGCATCAACATGCAAAGTCAAAATATCAAAATCATGTGAGGGTTAACCTTATACTTACTTAAGAAGGAAGGGGTGAAATCTAAAGAACCACAATAATTCCTAAATATAGAATGAGAAGACATATATGACAATTGAGTGGTGGAAGAAGGTTATACAATTGTAGAAGAAGAAAGTGGATCATTTGTAGATGGCGATCAAGAGGAGGAAGGAATTACGTCAATAACTAGTGGAGTGAAAGTAATGAGTATCTCATCCATAGGAAGGCATGAAGAAGAAGGTGTAGCAATGAAATGAGTTAATAGTGAACAAGAATAAGGATTAGTTGGGCTGAGATATATAGATGGAAAAATCTTAAGAGAGGAAGGAGTATTTTACTTTTTAGTAAAAGTTTCAAAAATGGGAGTACAATGCATACAAGAGTGAATAGATACATCTATTTTAGTAGCTTGAAAATACAAGAAGTGAGCTTTGTCATCATACATGGTATAGGATTAACTATTATGCATGAACTTTAGACACTAACAAATTGTAGATGAGACATATTGCATCTCATGGATCCATAGATGACAAAGAAGGACATTATATACTAGCTTCCTAGGCAGGTAAGTGCACAAAGATGGGGGACCAAAAGGGGGTCTTAAGATGCCACTTTTTTCTAAAATCATGAAACATTGATGTTGGATGAAAAATTGAAGATAGCTACACTCAAAATTTGAAGATGGAACAAAAACAAGAGTCATAGTGCTCCAAATCTAGTTTCTAAACTACTATTTTTTTCGAAAAATGGTTGAGATTAAGGGGTTCAAAAAGGGGGAGCCCACAAATTGGTCTTGTTTTTCTCAAAAAAACATAACATATCGTCTAGTGTGCTCCCCCTAAAATGTTAACTTTTTTTTAATATTTCAAAAATAACTTCAATGAGAAATTAGCTAACACCATGTAGTTTATCCTTGATTTTTCTGATAATTTTTTCATGAATAATTGATTTTTAGTAATTTTCAAAGTGGACACATCCTGAAAAATAGAAAATTGAATGTGCTCCCCTTAAATTTTTTGAAAACTAATCGAAAATCATTTTTTTTTTAATGCATGTAGAAAGGAGTCTAGTTTTTAGAAATGTAACTTATTTCAAATTTTGATGAACGGTTAAAAAAAGGTGAAAAATATTAGACACTAGTTTTTGACAAAAAATGGATACACTAACAAAAGAAATTAAAGATGAAACCCTTAACATACTCAAAATGTGAAAAAAATTATATGGTTAGATAGCTAACAGAGAGCTTAATATTATGGTGGTATTTTTTTTTAGTTTTCATTGAAAAAAGTGCCATCCTGATGGGGAACACGCTCCATATTATCTCAAAAATTTTCTAAAAATTGATAAAAGCATGTATAAACAAGCTCAGCATAATGCAAGTGAGTTATAACACTCTCACATTATGTGAAATCAATAACATGAACACGTTATAACATGCTCGCATTATGCTGAGAAAATTTTTCTATACACATGCCAATTGCATTTTCTTGAAAGTTTCTAAAGCCTTTTCAACAAATCCATTTTTTACATATCTTGCAATCATTGCATTCCATTATAGAACATCTCTTTGAGGTGTTACATCAGACAATTAACATGCCTTGTCTAGGCTTCCACACTTTACATACATGTCTACAAGGGTAGCTACACTTCCTACTGTCTCTCTCACTCTCTAATTCCCTCCCCTCTCTACATCCTACCCTCTCTGAGTCTCTACTTCCCTCCCCTCTCTACCTCATACCTTCTCTTTCACTCTCTTCTTCCCTCCCCTCTCTACCTTCTACCTTCTACCCTCTCTCTCACTCTCTACTTCCCTCCCCTATCTACCTCCTACCCTCTTTCTGAGTCTCTGCTTCCCTCACCTCTCTACCTCCTACCTTGTCTCTCACTCTTTTCTCCCCCCTCTCTACCTCCTACCCTCTCTCTCACTCTCTACTTCCCTCCCATCTCTACCTCCTACCCTCTCACTCAGTCTCTGCTTCCCTCCCCTGTCTACCTCCTACCCTCTCTCTCTTCTTCCTTCCCATGTCTACCTCCTACCCTCTCTCACTCTCTATTTCCCTCCTGCCTCTACCTCCTACCCTCTCTCTCTCACTCTCTACTTCCCTCCCCTCTCTACCTCTCCTCATCATTCTTCCCATCCAATAAAATTTCATAAATTATCTTGTTTCTATTTCATCATCCCAATTTATATCCGTGTCCCTCTTTGCATGTCCTAGTTTTCTTATTTCCATGTTCTTTGTCGATAAGGGAGAGGAGAGGGAGGAAGAGGGAGAGAAGATGGTGACAGATGAGAGAGAGGAGAGAGATAGGGTGATAAGGAGAGAGAGAGAGAGAGTCCTAGTTTTCTTGTTTTGGAGAGAGAGACATAGGGTTGGTTGGGTTTATGAGTTTGGGGTTGCTTAAGTTTAGGGTTTAGGGGAATTATTTAGGGTTTAGGTGTTTAGGGTTGCTTGGGTTTATGGTTTAGAGGTTAGGTTTTAGGGGCATTATTTAGGGTTTAGGGGTTTTGGGAGAGAGAGAGAGAGAGAGAGGGAGGTTTAGGGTTGCTCAGACCTTTAGGGGCATTATTTAGGGTTTAGGGGTTAGGGTTAAAGGGGAATTATGTTATAATTTCCCTCCAATCCTCCTAATACTAACGCATTAGTCCACCCATCTCCTAATCCATCAATCCCTATCATCCATCCACCATATAACTCACCATCTAATCCACCATCAAACATTCTCAGCTCTAATTCATCAACCCATGAACCCTTGAAACATTTTCTCCAAAGACTCTTTACAAAATCCAAAAATAAAAGCAAAGATATGGAGCCATTTGTTAGGGTTAGCCAACAGAAGATATCAATTAAATGCAAATAAAGATTAAATAGAGGAATGGAAATACACAGAAATAATAACAGTGAGAGACAAGTTTTAACGCGGTTCACCCAAACTCGGGCTACATCCACCAAACAAAGAGTCCAATATTATTATCCACTAAATCAAACCGATTACAACCAACAATCCTTGCAACTCAATACCATTGTAAATGCTACAATACAATATCAATGGAAACCCTAACCCTTAGCCACTTTTATCAAGCTTATGTTAGTTACAAAATTAGGGTTTTTTATCTCATCCAATAGAAAAATAACTCCCGACGCCTTAATAAAATAATAAGCAATTTTTGCTTCGAGGACGCTACCCCCGAGCCCCCTACTAGGGGTGCCGCCCCTAGTAGCCCCCGCTGGGAGCATTGCCCCTAGATCTGCACCGTGGGCTCTGCCCCCAGGCCCTACAAGCAGAGCTCTACCCCCTTGCACTCCTCTGTTAAATAATTTGGGGGGAAACCGGACCAATAAAGTGGGGAAAATTTAACCTCTGAGTCTGATTAGGATACATATAACAACACCATCCAAATCCACTAATCTAATTTTATCCCCCTCTAACTCTCCCAATCCTAATCCATCCCCTCCTATATCCATTGAATTGATCCTAATCCTAACCCCACAACATCTTCCATCATTGTCCATCAACTATATGCATATCCTAGTCCATCAAACCATGAAGCCATTAAGGATGTGACCCAAGGACTATTAGAAAGGAATCTAAAAACATCATGTACTCTAATTCCTATCCTTGAGCCTAACAAAGAACCTCCTAATAACATGTCTACCACTCCAACACCATCATCCACTCCTATGTCTATGCATTTCATTGAAGAGTCTCCTACCATAAGTCCAAATCAAACGCCATCATGTAGCCATGTTGTCAAACATCCAAAGATTATTGATCCCATCGAAGAACCTATCACATCCATCTAAGAAACCCAATAGCTATGTTAAGACCCTATCCCAAAGCATGTGGAAACACCAACCATCCATCCTAATCAAAATCCAAACATCCCATCTAATCCCATCCCCAATCCCTTACCATCTCATGGTCAACCCATCATCCCACTAGTCCTATTCATTATCCATCAATATCCCGTGATGAGACACTTGGTCCCCAAGAAAAAATAGATAATCAAACAAATAACTTGGATCTTATAAAATCACATCCCAATGAGGATAAATTTGATAATCAAGATCCAAGATTTCTACATCCATTTCCCATTGATCCTCCATCATCACCTATCAAACTATATGTTTAGGGGTTTAACCTGGATTCTCGAGTTTAGGGTTTAGGGGTAAGGGGCATTATTGGAGGTTTATGAGTTTATGGTTTCTCATGTTTAAGGTTTAGGGTTTAGGGGAATGGTTTAGTATTTAGGGGTTTAGGAATGCTCAAGTTTAGAGTTTAGGGTTTAGGGGTTTAGGGATTCTCAGGTTTAGGGTTTAGGGGTTAGTGTTTAGGGGTTAGGGGTTTAGGGTTACTTGAGTTTAGGGGTTAGGGTTTAGAGTTTAGAGAGAGATAGAGATAGGGGACTGATAGATATTGGGAGATATAGGGAAATAAAGGTTTAGGGTTACTTCTAGGGTTTATGGTTTAGGGGTTATGGGTTTAGGGTTTCTCATTTTTAGGGTTTAGGGGTTAGGGGTTAGGGGTTAGGGTTTAGGTGAATTATTTAGAGTTTAGGGTTTATGGTTTAGGGGTTAGGGGTTAAGGTTTAGAGGTTTAGGTTAGGGTTTAGAGAGAGGACTGATAGGGAGATATAGAGGAGACTGAGGCCCAAGAGATATCTATTTTCTCTATCCCTCTCTCTAACTATATCTGCCTCTCTATCTCTCTCTCCCTTTCTCTCTATATTTCTCTCTCTATCAATCCCTTCTCTCTAACTCTACCTTTCTACCTCTCCCTCTCTCACTATCTCACTACCCCTCTCTATCACTCTCCCAATCCCTCTACCTCAAATCTATCTCCCTATGTCTTTGGACATCTCTTGATCTCTTTCCCTATCTCTATCTCTCCACATATCCCTATATCTTAATCTATCCCTCTCTACCTCTCTCTCCCTCCCTCTCTATCTCTCTCCCCATCCCTCTACCTCTTGAAATCTCTCTCCCTATGTCTTTGGACATCTCAAAATCTCTTTCCATATCTCTATCTCTTCCCATAGCCCTATCTCTTAATATATCCCTCTCTACCTCTCTCTATATTTCCTTATCTATCTCTCCCTCACTCTCTATCTCCCTATATCTTCCCTCTCTATATATCTATCTCTATCTCCCTCTTTATATCTATCTTTCTCCCTCTATAGACCTCTCTCTCTCTCTCTCTCTCTCTCTATATATATATATATATATATATATATATATATGGATATATATAAAGAGGGAGACATAGAAAGGGGGAGGGGGAGAGGCATATATATTTTAGACATAGAAAGGGGGAGGGGGAGAGGCATATATATATATATATATATATATATATATATATATATATGCCTCTCCCCCTCCCCCTTTCTATGTCTCCCTCTTTATATATATCCCTTTCTATCTATCCATTTCTCCCTTTATCTCTTTATTTATCTATCCTCCCTCCATCTAAATATATCTATCTATTTCTCCCTTTATCTCTTTCTCTATATCTTTCTCCCTCTATCTAAATATATAGAGAAAGAGAGGTAGATAGAGTTGTAGAGAGGGAGGATAGAGAAATAAAGAGAGAGAGAGAGAGAGAGAGAGAGAGAGATACTCTCCCATGTAGATACAAGGTTAGATTTGTCCCTCCTAGTATAGACAATTTCTAAACTTCACAAACCACATGGATATTTGAGTCTAGGGATACTCTTGGACCATCACTTGATTACCTATTTGATGTACTACATGCATAGTTACAATATATTTTATGTGAGAGCATGACATCCTAGACCATGATTTAGGCACCAACATTGAGAAGGTTATGATTTTTGCATGCATTAAGCTTAATGTTTTCATGCTTCCTAGAATGCGCTCCCATTATAACGTGAGTGCATTATAATGTACTAGCATTATGGGAAGCAAAAAAAAAGGCAAAAAACCATGTGGGATCCGTGATTCAGACCCCACATGACTTTTATTCATGCTTTTCATGCAATATATCAGACAATCAAATACTTTTTCATGTTGTTTGACATATTAAGAATCATTTTTAGATCAATCCACCACCTTTTTTGTTTTTTCAATGTAGAACTTATTTTGCATGTTTTTGGAGAAAATTTGATTATTTAAACCTAAAGTTTCATGTTTCATGTGTGATATTATTTCAAAGCTAACTACCATTTATATATAGATTGAATTTGATGATATATGTTTGTTTTTTCCATAAATTTCACTAATCCTATTCTAGAGTTATATATAATTCATAATCAAACTTGTGAAAAAGAAGAATTTGAGGATTTTGAAGCCAAATTTTAGAGAATTGGTCAACTACAATATCGAATTCTAAGGTATGTTCTTTATGTCCATTTTAATTCACTTATATACGTGCTTATGTTTTTTATGCCTATATGTCTTTATGTTATTTATGTTATTTATGTTCTTAGATATGTTCTTTAAATATGTTTTCATACTTAGTCAAAAGTTGTTGACCAAAACACATGAACCGTGTATGTATGTCTTCATACATTACAACCAAAATCAAACTATGGCTTGCAATAACAAAGACAAACTCAAGAAATTGCTTCTTATCACTTTGACACCTCAAAACATTCTCTAGAAAATATATACATGTTCTCAATTGTCACTACATGCACTCCAACACTGCCACATGTGCCCTTGGACTACCATACATGCTCTAGAAACTCACTTAGCTCATGATACAATAGCAAGTTCTTCACCAAGCATCTTGCAATTACTACCATAGTAACTATTGGTTGTAATAAATCTCCATGCTATAGCACAATATCTAACCTATCTCATCATTATATTCTCCCAAAGTACCAATACCTTTGCATTTGATATAGTATATGCATTCTACAACCTCTTTGAAGCCATCACTACCTGCCACTCATAATAGGCATTAAATTCCTACCTTCATCCTTTGCAGCTAACTGTTTTGCTACCAACATCTACTTGCAATGTCCTTCCATAATCAATTCTCCTTATTGCCACCCTTTCTACTATTTGTTGCATTTATGTAGCCTCTTGGTCTCCTTCTTAGATCTTCTATGCACCTCACAACCATGAAACCAACTTGTACCTTCATTACACAACTAATGCAACACCTACATATTCCTCCCACATCCACATCAGAAACCAACTCTTCCACTACCACCTCTTCATCTTCTTGACCATTCTTATTTGGTTGCTTCTACTCTACTAGCAACCATGTACTCTTCAAGCATAAAATACCAAACTTGCCGTTATTGATCTTGCAACCTCTCTTTCTCTACATGAGAACTCTCATTATGCTACCTTGGTTGCATGTGTGTGTGCAACACCATCAATCCTCTTCATGATCCCTTGGCCACCTTGCAACATTGCCTCTTATGCTACCCTCAACATCAGCAATCTCCCTATTTTAGCAAGTGTGCCTACCCCAAGCACCTCATTCCTTTTGTTACAAGTGCCCATCACTCAATGAGTACACTTCAAGTTGTTGCAAGTAGCCTCTACTTTAGTATAATTGTCCTATACATTTATGATTCCTAGAAAACCCTCCTTTACACCTTGACAAGATAACAAATTATCTTCATACCTAGTTTGATGTTTCTATTGACTGTCATGATAGTCCTAGTTGTGTTGGTTGTCCATTTAAGGTGCTTGACAATTCTAATATGTATATAAGATCACTCCTTTTCATCATGTTATCATGTCTTACCTTGTGAATAGGGTAGTGAGAGCCTATTGCATATTTTGAATATCTAACCTTAATAGTGATCTAGAGTTTCATGATCAATAGTCTTCTATGTTTATGATGTGACAGTCTATGTGGTTATTTGTAATAGTCATAGTGCAATTTGATAGTGTTTTCCCTCAACATCACCTCCATACTTAGCAATTTGTCTATCATTGTTTATGATAATGTTCACATATGGGATATACTTAAAATATTATAGTTTAGGACAACTTGTCATCATGAAATAGAACTCTGCCTTGAATTTATGCACCTTGTTATTCCTAGAAAACCCCTCCTTTACACCTTGACAAGATATCAAATTATCTTCATACCTTGTTTGATGTTCCTATTGACTGTCATGATAGTCCTAGTTGTGTTGATAGTCCATTTAAGGTACTTGACAATTCTAATCTATATACAATCAATCCAATCATGGCCTCCAAATAGCCCTTCATATCTCTTTGTCATAAATCAAACTACTTGCAATGTCCTTCCATAATCATGGTTGCTTATTGCCACCCTTTCTACTATTTTGTTGCCTTCATGTAGCCTCTTGATCTCCTTCTTAGATATTATGTGCACCTCACAACCATGAAACCAACTTGTACCTTCATTACACAACTAATGCACTTAATATTCCTCTTGATGTCTTAACAATTCTCTAATGACATTCATCCACCAATACAATCATTTGGATACTCTTTAGCCCTAGTTGAATGCTCTATCATGTGAGAATAGAGTGTTGTGATGAACAACAATCCTTTTGTGCATGGGTTGGTAAGCATCTAGTTGTTATAATAGTCTTCTCTAACAATTAAAACACCCCTTGTAAGCAAAGACCATGATTACAATCTTACTAACAACACCTTCCATATTCAATGATGAGGGTTTTATTCTCTATACTAGCATTGTTTCTCCTTTTGACAGCATGGCAATCATATTCATAAGTGTTGGTTAACAAATTTGTCACTTCAGTTTTATACTCCTATGCCCACACCGATGAAAATTTGACCAACAGTTGAGTCACTAGCAATGGTATTTGCAAGTACTCTCTACTTATTTTACAAGACGCAACTACCTTCGAATGATTTATAATGAATGAGAACATGGTATGATTTTAACCAGAAAGTAGAAAAGGAAAACTAACATCAACCCATAACCATGAAAATAGATGTGAGGGATTAATTTAGAATGAGATGAATGCAAACAAATGACACAAAGTCCACTTATTCCACACCCACAAATGATATGCAGGAAAAGAACAAACAACATAATCTTCCAACAAATTAATTAATTTGAATTCAAAGATTCAGAAATAAACATCCACAAAATCTGGTATAACAAAAAATGCATTGGAAAGTGATTACAAAGGCACACAGGACATTTGCAATCAAAAGGAAACATTCGTAAATTCACAGATTCAAAAATATCTTCCTTATTTCTCTAATACAAAGGTGAGTTCACAGACCCAACTTCCTTGTACAGCAAACTGTGCTTGAAAGAAAAACTCCACTGCTCCCTTATTCCTAAATAGCTGGAAAGAGATGCCCCAAATGGGCCTTCAATGACTTTTTTAAAAGCCTCTCCTTGTAACCGCTTCTTGGAAATTAATTATAACAAACAATCTTTATTTATCCCCCATGGAGTAACTGATTCTTGAAAGATAATCTAATAGAGTCTTTCCTTCTAACTGCCTTTTGGAATTTATTCTTAGATTAATTTACCAACTTACTTTTGAGAATGACTCTTAAGCTTCATTGAGTCCTTCCCCATACATATAATTATTACAATAAAATCACTTTGCATCTTCCTTTTAATTTTATTTTGTTTCTTTGCCATCTGGAAATCAACATTGGAAGAGATTCTTTGTTGGAAAGGCAATAAGCTCCCAGATGGTCAGCCTAGCTATATATGCTCATACACTTAGTAGTTCAATCCTTTGTTCTTCATATCATCAATCTCAAAGTCTTCTTATGGAAGTGTATCGATACTAATATTCTTTAGTGTTATATCATTTAGAATAGATTATCCTATCTAGGTAAAACCATATTATTCGCAAAGGTGGTCCCTTTTCTCAAGGTCATGAAGAGGTGAAGGTGAAAGAGGCAAGGTCATAAAGGGAGTCTTATTCTTTTTATCATGTCCCCTACCATGCTATGTTGCCAATCCCTGACCATGAATTAGAAGCCTAAGCTTAGCACCTTCATTTGCACAATTTCCCAAAGCTTACAGTTTGAAGATTTAGGTAAAGACATAAGTAATTTGCATAGGAACATATCATCTAGTGGAAAGCTAGTGTGAATAATTCTCAATCCCAGTTGAACGATATCCATAGAGATCATGTTAGGATCAATAAGTTCAATTAACTATATAAACTGAAATAAGCCTTCAAAATACAAACAGAAATGTGTTTGGTATAGTCTCTACTGCTGAGATAAACTAAAGAATAGATTTAATGAAAGTATCATGGCATTCTGACAAGCTTCAATTATATAAAAGAAAGTGATGTAAACAAGCTACAGTTTGAGATAGTTTCTCAAAACCATATATAAGTAATGGTTGACATATACTTCACCATGAAATCAAATTGATAATCATATCCAATGCTATAGAAACAAAGCTTATGTCAAATTTGCCTAATTTTGAGTTGTCATAGTTTAAGACAGTAGAGGAAAGCCAAAACAACAAGGTTGCCCGCTCTACCAAACATTGAGCTAGGGCTTGCCTTTTAAGTGTCTTCTGTAGTATTCTACTAATACTTTGGCCCTCGTATTGAAAACTTTCTTTCTCAACAGTATGCACAAGTAAAATCATAATCTTTGGTACAGAAGCACTAAGGAGAGGGCCAAATCATTTCAATCAACTTTTCTAGACACCCAAGTGTTTACTTTTGCAATAATTGGTCATCAATGCGTAACATTTTTTTTGCATCAATACTAGAAGATCTCTTGACCCAGTGACATGAAGAACTACCTCTTGAATCATTTGGGGAACTCTTTCCAACCTTATATTGGTATTATAACTGTCTAAATACCCTAGGACATGGATGAGCTCCTTAAGCAGAACCAACACCACTTGTGACAAGGAGCACCTCCAGAATTCGAGATAGAAATCTATCTCTTATAAACTCAGAATGGATGCCAGGCACCTCAAGAAATTTGTGAAGCAACTCAATCAACTTATGAAGTATAAAGCCACATGATATGTCCATAGGAAATCTTCACTCATGTACTTCTATTCGTGCATCTTTAGATTCTACCATTGTGAGGATTATACTTCACATTACAAGTGCACATGAGATTACTTTGCCATCAATCATTTCCATTTATCATAAAAGTTTCTAAATCTTTTTCAACAAATCCATTTTATGTGTATCCTGGGATCATTTCATTCCATGAGATTACATCTTTGAGGCATTTTGTTAAATAGTCCATGTGCATTGTCTATGCTTCCACATATGCATACATTCCTTCCATAGTATTTCAAAACACCATTTCCATGTGCTTTGATGGATATCCATAACCTTTTTCAATGTAGGCTATAGACCAGTAGGATGCTGTCAAAAGGAGTCAGGTAGTCAGGGATTTTATGAACTTTAGAACCTTACCATCAGTGATAAATTAAGCTCAAGAACCCAGAGAACACCTGACAACAAAGAGTTAAGGATATTTGAGGTTAAAAAACTTATAAAGTGTCTGACAAGAGTAATATTCATAAAGTTCACAAAGTATTTGAGTTGGACATAAATATTTGACATAAATATGTAACTTTCACAAAGTCATTTATTCACTACTTCGGCTTAGAAAAATATATCTACCCAAAATTTAAAATATTTGGAGCCTCCAAAAATATGTGACTTTAATAAAGTCGTTTATCTTTTAGACCATGGGATGTGTTTATTCACCTCTTCAAACCTTGGAAAAATATATTTCAACAAGATTTTAATTTGGAAACTTTGAAACCGTGCCTTAAGATGAAGATGAAAAACTCCATATCTTCTTTATAATAGCTCTGTTTTTCATGAAATTTGGATAGAATAACGATTAGACCCCTTAGAGGAAAACCCATAAATCTTTTCAACTCCGGCAACCAGAAAATTGAATTTTGGCTCCATTTGTAAATCACCGATAGGAGAATCTAAAGTTTAAAATCTTTTGATCAAGAAGATATTTTGACATGCAAACTAGTCAAATGAGGCAAAATGATGTCAAGGTCAAGACTCTAAGAGGATTTTGCACCAGCTTTCACATATTTTCAAAATCAATCATTTTTGTGACTTGGCAGGTCAAAATGTTTAGGGATGTACTCGAAAATTTAAAATTTGCTAGGTTAAAATTTCAGGTAACAATAGGCTCTGATTGGGGACAAGTACTGTAAAGGACAAAGCAAGGAATAAAAAATCTCAATGCATGGACTAGTGCTTTAATCCATGGGGCAATAGAGTTAGAGAGCACATGGGAGAAAGAAATAAGACCAAGCCAAAAATAAGACAAAATAGGAAAGGAAACTAACTACCAGCACAACAAAAAATCCTAATATGTACATGGTAGGAAGACCCTACCTCCAATGAATCCCAGATGATCATGCGAATCCATTAATGGGCTGGGAGAAATAGTTGTCTATCCAAAAAAGAGAGATGTACTCATGAAGCACTTGCAGACCCAGAAGCCATCCTATGATCATAAGTATAAATCTGAAATTCATATGGCAAAAGAATCTCTTGAGTGATATGTCAAAACCAAATAGCCACTTGGCATCATAAACCTCTAAAGCTTCCTCAGTATATTTGTGTATAGATCACCAATTATTTCCTCTTACACTATGGTAGACAAATTGATATCCCATGCCTGAAAATAACCATGACTATTCAAACTATCAGGAGACCAATCATTAGCCATATCTGTCTCATGCAAAAATAGAAGTGGATCAAGCTAAAAATCTGCATTGCAAGTAATATTTTCATGTGACTTAAGATCACCCCCAACTGGAACAATCTCCTCTTTCTCTGTAAGATTTGACTCAACAATTTCATGACACACTTCATCATCCCTATCTATAACCTATAGATTAGGCATGACAACCTCTTTTCCACATATAAATTCATCTTCAGATGCATTGAGGCACCAGTTCGAAGTATAAACAACATGAGGTTCAACACATCTGTCTATTTGATCATTTTCATCAAACCTACCATGACTACTTATAACACCATCTTTTAATTTTTGTTTAAAAATTTTGGCATCCAAATTTTCAAAATGAAATTATTCAAAGGTAAAATCATATCTAACCTCTTCTTGCAATCGTACTTCCATATTTTTCTTAGGAAACTTGAAAACTTCATACTTAGATTGCATGCATCTTGGAGAGAAGATATTCAATACCTCATCTTTATGTTGTGTGTTTTCCGATTGTTCTTCATCGCTGGTAAAAGTTAATGATTCCATTTTTACAATAGACAAGGATGATAAAATAGTACCATTTGCATTACCCTCTTTACAACTAGCATCATGGAAGGATTGTTCATTTTCTTTGTTAGTTAAGAGACTTTTTGATCATTATTATCTTCTTCATAATGAAAATAATAGGCTTCAATTCTTCTCTCATGGGGTTTCATTTCTACATTGCTTATCTCATCTCTACAAAAGTCTTTTGAATAAAAAATAGTGAGATTAAGAAATTCAGCAGGAGGCTGTGCATTTTTGAAACCTATAGGTTGAAAACTTTGTTTGTGCATGATAGACTTCTTCATAGGTTCACTACTCAAATTATTTACAACTTGATTTGCTTTCCAAAGGCCACTTAAAATCAAGTCATCTTCTATTTTTACAGCCTCTTATTGTGCAACTTCAATGTCATTTACTTTACACTGTTTCAAGCAAAACTGAACATCTGGATGCAATGAGGAAATAAAATTGCAAATTCGGATTTGCGTACTTGGTTGAATGGAGGTAGAAATCTTTCTGAGAAGCCTTTTGAACCTATCCACAAAATCCCAAATGGGTTCACCCTCTTTCTTTTGTATATGGAAGAATTGACACAATAAAGCAGCTTCATCAACAGGACCTTTATATCTTCCCAAGAACTTATTCTTCAATGAGTCCTGTAGACACCTAAAATTGGCTCAGGTTGAATTAAGTAAATATTCTAATATTTATCTTAATTCATATTTTCTTCTGTCAATTAAATAAATATTATAAGTTTATTTGATTGGTTCATTATCCTACAAATAAATAAAATCATTTTATTTAATTAAAATCCCTAAATTCTTCTAATGTCTCAAATCCTAAATCCACCTCATCAATCCACCTCATCTCCTCCACCTCACCATGTTGCACATATAATTAAATATTCTTAATATTTAATTAGCTAATATCCTCCATTATCCAAAAATGAATCTTTAATTCAATTGTCCTCCACTATTCAATTAAAAATTTAATTGTCCCCCACTATTGAATTGAAAATTCAATTGTCCTCCACTATTGAATTAAAAATTCAATTATCCTCCAAAATTGAATTCTTAATTCAATTGTCCCCCACTATCCTCCACTATTGAATTCTTAATTCAATTGTTCCCCACTATTCTCCAAAATTGAATTCTTAATTCAATTGTCCCCCACTATTCTCCACTCATTGAATTCTTAATTCAATTGTTCCCCACTATCATCCACTATTGAATTCTTAATTCAATTGTTCCCCACTATCCTACACTAATTGAATTTAAAATTCAATTATCCTCCACTCTTCCAAAAAATGAATTTTTAATTCATCCACTATCCTCCACTCTTCTCAAAAAAAGAATTTTTAATTCATCCACTATGAATAAAAGATTCACTTTTATTCCTAGCCATTGATCTCATCTGTTGATCCTCACCCTCCATTCTCTTTTCAGAAACTCTATAAATAAGACCCCTCTCTAAACCATTAAGAAAGATTCATTCTTGCATCAAATCCATGACCAATTTCCTCTAGGAAGATCTCTTCTGGCATCCTCATCATGCCCAATTTCTTCTCCTCATTCTATTCATCCCATATCCTCCATCATTAGTGTGTTGAAGTTCATCTTTAATCACATTTTGTATCTCAGCCATTTCATTCTTGTCACCATCAACAAGCAAGGAAGCAAGCTCCCTGAGGGTCAATCTTCTTCAGCATCAAGGTCAAGAACAGATAGGCGAACTATGGAAGCCGCAGGGTAACAAGTTTGTAAGTTTTGTGCTTTTGTTTATTCAATCTTGTTTACTTGCATATTTCATTGATGTTTGGGTTTAATATTGTTTACTAATCAATCTATTTCCCCATTAACATTTTGGCGTCCACCGTGATCTAACCCCCATCTTGTTTGTGAGTGTTTGGCTTTGAAAGTTGTTGTCGCAGGATTCAAATGTATTTCAGAGCACATTTAGGCATCGACTCTCACAAACGGCCTCCTACACATAAACCGAGCTCACCATTGGGTCCATAAGGCCTCAGAGATAAGAAATCACATATAATTTCTCTAGTTTTGCTATTTGAAATTTTTTAAAAAAAAATTTCACTTTCCAACGTTTTTTTTTTGCAAAAATAAAAAAAAAAAAAAAATTGAAAAAAAAAAAAATGACATTAGATTTTATTGTTATTTCATTTTAACCTTTTCACTTTAGACAAATAAAAATAAAAATAAAAAAAGCCAAAGAAGGGAGTTATTTTTTTTTTTTACACTTAGC
Source organism: Cunninghamia lanceolata (assembly GCA_027924645.1). Lineage (NCBI taxonomy): Eukaryota > Viridiplantae > Streptophyta > Pinopsida > Cupressales > Cupressaceae > Cunninghamia > Cunninghamia lanceolata. The sequence continues at coordinate 26,670,161 of BSBN01000047.1, forward strand.
AAAATAGGCTTTTTTTCTCTTGGGCATAACTTTTTGTAGGAGTATCAGATTTTCACAAATTTATAGTCGTTGGAAAGCTGATTCGATGAATTTCACAATGGTATAGGTATTTTCAGCTCACTAGGTCAATATCAACAGGTATAATCAGCCAAAGTCAACTTTACCTTGACAACTTCAAACAACCATAACTTGGACATCTTTCATCGAATTTTCATGCAATTTTTTTTGAAACATCATAGAATTTCATGTAGATTCTGATTTTCATATCTATTTTTTTCTTTCAACAATCATATTTTCATGAAAATTTTTAGATTATATGTTTTGCACCTAATCCTTTGACTTACAAAATTCTTGATTCAACTTTTGTTTTGGTGGACTACAGGTGGATATCACGAGACTGCTAATCCAGTTTGGTGCAAAAACATCCACTAAAAACCATCATTTTTCCTAAATGTTGAACAAGTTTGATTTAGGCATTATCATACACCTGACATAAGATTCCCATCTAGTTCTAATTAGGAAGGAGTAACCCATTGTTCATACAATTTGCATCTAACTCTAATTAGGAAAGCACAAATGCATACATGCCAATATCACGTAGTCCATAACTAGGAAGAAAGTAATTGAACCATGGCTATATTTGCATATTGCTATCTTCTTTAGTTAGATCATTGCTATCTTACAAACGGGAATAAACATTGCTATCTATTTAAACACTTCAAAGTTAACAACTCGGGCTATCGTGGATTAAAATTGAACTCATCATTGCTATCTGGGTTAAAACTGAACCACTACTATCTCGATTGACCAACACTTCAAAGTTAAAAACTCGTGCTATCATGGATTAAAATTGAACTCATCATTGCTATCTTGGTTAGATTGGACCACTGCTATCTTGCTACTTACTTCAACGTTCTGTGCTTGCCCAAGTAGATAGCTCATCTAGTTTTTTTTTCATTTTAACTAGAGGAAAAGAACCACTGTATACTGTGTTTTTGGGAATGATACCAGGACTATGCTCTCCCCTATCTTGGGTGACCAAAATGCCAAAAGTATCATTTTCGCATGTGTTTTTCCTTTAGAGGGGCCTGCTCTTGGATACCGCTTATCCAAGTAGGAATGACCCTAAGTGGTAATAGGCTAGATGCCAAGCCCTTCCAAGCCACTATAAATAAATTGTGTTTGGAGTGAAAGCTTCAAATAACGAGTGAAGTTGTGTTACACCGACAACCAACCTCCCCCAAAACCCTCCAAGGTGCAACCCTTGCAGGCTGGGAGATTCCATAACGGAGAGTAGTGCTGCCGCATGTGTAACCACTCGAATGGTTGCTCGCATTAAAAACCCCTTATTCTAATGGCCAAAAATCCTTGTAATACATTTCTAGCCTAGGATCTTTGTGCTTGCTTTTGTTCCTGTTAGTCTAAAATAGAGTCAGAAAAACCACAAAAACAATGAAAAAACTATAAAATATTCTTTGTGCTTGTTGTGTTTTCTTGCTATTAATTCATAAAATCAGATCAAGAAGACCTTTTTTTAAGCCAAAAATACCAAAAACAACAGAAAAATTCTAAAAATTTGCAAAAAAAAGCCTGAGTTGTGCATATATTCTTTTTCCCTGCGCATTTACATCGACTTGCTGCACATATGCATACTATTACTACGCATTTATACTTCACCAATGTGGCACATTTGTGTCGACTTCCTGCTGCGCATTTGTTTCAGCGCATCCACAATAGTGAGTACTTGCACTATTTTTAAGGAAATAATTTTACCTATTTTGAGTACCCATTTGAGCCTAGCTTCGCATTCAGAGATCAGATTCAACCTTGCAGTCAGTCCTCGTCCATTTCACCCAAATACCTCTCTTTCGTCAGTCATCCCATTCACCTTCTGTCAAAACCTCTCTTGTCCCAAAGTCAGTTTATTCCATATCAGTTTGACATAGGTCCCTTTTTCGTACCCTTTGTGAATTCACGTAAGCCTAGTAGGTCGCAAAACCTTGCTAGTAGTCTCATTGCATGACTAGTCCCTACATAGTAAGACAGGTATCGAGTACCCTTACTGGTGGCTACCATCTTATGTCAACCGTCTTGCTTGAAGTCATTGAGCGAAAAAATCCTTTGTCCAAGTCCCTTCCTAGATATCCTATTCACAATAGTCTCAGCCGGCACCTTGCCAAAATTTCTAGTCCCAGTCCACTTCATCTCGTGTCACCTTGCATGTTTCTTACTAGATCTTAGTATAAAAAACAACTTGAAATGGCCGGCTCATCCAACCACATCGTCACCCCTCATGATAGTGATGAAGAATTTTCTCACGAAGATTACCAAGAACACATCCAAAGTAGGAAATTCCAACGCACACTAGAAAAGGTGCTCCATGAGGACCCTCATAAGTATTTCTATTACCTCACTAATCTTGGAATTAAACTCCCCATAGATTTTGATGTACGCACAATCCAAGAAAATGCGGAAAATGCTCTTGAAAAAGGAGAGAAAACCCTAGACTCAAACGCAGAGGATAGAGAAAAGAAAACCATGGAAGACATGAGGAAACAACTTGAGTGCCTCAAACAAGAAATGTCAGATCTCAAGACAGGTACGAACACAAAAAATTACTCCTTGGAGGACATCGCACCATACCCCTTTGACAAAAGTCTAAACATGGTACCCTTTCCCTTCCGATTCGAAGTTCCTAAATTAGATAAGTACAAAGAGAAAGGGGAACCTAGAGATCATATTAGGGAATTCAACGTAGCATGCATGGAAGTAGCTCATGATGAGACCTACTTAATGAGACTTTTCCCTAGATCTTTGGGTAGTCAAGCTATGGAGTGGTTTTCACGCCTCCCACCGGGCATCAAATCTTTTGATGAACTTGTCAACAAATTTATCACGCATTTCTCTTACAATATCGAGCACGAGGTATTTATGCTAGATTTATGCAACACCAAACAAAAGAGTGGTGAATCATTCACCACTTTCATGCAACGATGGAGACAACTAGCAAGTAAGTGTTCCTATGATATGCCTGAGAAACAGCTAATGGAGATGTTTGTCCATAACCTCAATAACGATCTTAGCTATCAAATACTAATACAATGCCCTACATCATTCTCTAAAGTCATTGAAATGGGATTGTTCATTGAAAAATCTATGATCACCAAGGGGCAAATCAAGTTATATAAGGAAACACCTACCTCCAATTACTCAATGGATAAATCAAAGTTTTGGACCAAAAATAAGAATGGTCAATGATGGGGTAGTAGATGCCAAGGCAGCAGCTTCCAAGCAACAACCCATATTCACTCTTAAAGGAGAAACAAATAATGGTACACTCAATAAACCACCCTCTCAGGAGCCCCGACCTTGGTTCAGTTCAAATCCAAGGAGAAAATTCACATCGTTGTGTGAGTCACAAGAGTCCGCACTAAGGAAGTTGTTGGCTAACAATGAAATCTCTCTACTGCCAACAAGTGATTACGACCCTATCATCAAACCCCCCTACTAGAAGGACACAAACTATTGTGAATATCATCAAGGCAGGGGGCATACAACCAACAACTGCATCCACCTCAAAAATATCATACAAGATGTGCTAGATCGGAACCAGGGAGGAACCCAATAGCATACCTCCAATGAAACTCATGTTGCCTACAGGGATCCACTTCTGAATCACAACATACCATACAACAACAATAACAACAATGGCAACAACCACAACAACAACAACTACAATGGCAATAACAATAATAACAACAATCGCAATAGGCCAAATCAGAACAGTGGGACTAGTAATGCTAACTATGCAAGTGTGCCATTTGATTATACCATAAACTACATTTTTGAGCAAGTCCCCCAAGTCAATGTCATCTCGCCCAACCAACAATCAGGACCTAACAGAACTGGTTGTAGTATAATTACCCGCAGTGGTAAAGTCATGCTTAATACCACCCCTCCCAGGTCATCCCCTTCTCCATCCAACTTCCATCAATACAATGTCATCGACCAATTACAAAAAACCCCAGCTCACATTTCTATCTTGGAGTTACTGTGTCTATCTCCTTCTCATAAGGAGATCCTTGAGAAAGCCTTAGTGGAAACCACTGTCCCCACTAACTTGGCCCAAGAGAAATTCTAGACCATGGTAGGTAATCTGACTTCCTCCAACACCATATCATTTGCTGTGCAAGATGAACTCTCTGTATCTCAACCCCATAACACCCCTCTCCATATCGTCACCTTCATCCACAAATACCGCATCAAGAGGGTTCTCATTGATGGAGGTGCCGGTCTAAATATTTGCACATTAAAGCTAGTCCTTGCATTGGGGTTCTCCGAATAGGCAGTTGATCCAAGGAGAAAAATCACCATCAAAGCATATGACGAGGAACAAAGAACCACAAAGGGAACAGTGGTCCTACCCATTCAAGTGGGACCAGTGATAAAAGATGTTGTCTGTCAAGTCCTTGATTAGGAGCTCGCTTATAATATCTTACTAGGGAGACCATGGATTCACGCCATGAAGGCTATCCCCTCAACCTATCATCAATGCATAATGTTCCCGCACAATGGCAAGCAAATCACAATTCAAGGCGACCCTGACCCCTATCAGCATTGCAACTCTTTCCTTGCAAAACCTGAATGCATCATCCCAAATAATAGAGCATATATATCCCCTATCCCACAGCATGACCATACCATTGAAGCCTCCTCCTCAAGACCCAAAGAGCAAAAAGTTACCATAAAAGAAACTAGAGTGGGAGAGTACTCAATTGAGCACAGTCTCAATCTTGCCAAATTGCCTTTGTCTCCTAAATCTTTTGGCCAACCCAACCATTTTCCAAAGCCATCTGCTCCTCCTATAGCTCCCGCAACTCCCTTTGTAAAATGGGGGACCTTATCCGATGAAACAGAGGAGAGAGACATCCTGCAATGGCTCTATACTGAAGAAGAAAACACACCCCAAGATCTGCCTAGACTCCCAACAGAACTCTATGGGCGAGGTGAGACTATTCTGCACAGAATGGGGTACGAAGGACAAGGTTCCATCGGCCTCAAAAAAGAAGGAATCATTGAACCTATACAACCTTCTTCATCCTCATCGGCTAGAAACACAAGTGGCCTAGGATACAAAGGCAAGGGTAAAGCCAAGGAAAATGCCTGTCTTGTAGAAATGATCCAAACACTCCAAGAAGACAGCCATACATATTCAAATGAGTATGAGTGGGATGAGCTAACAGAACATTCTTATGATGACAAGGAGGTTGACACCATTCAAACTTTTAGCCCCTACCATGAGGGACAAATGCTTTCAAACAGACCACTGGAGTCTGATTTGCCCATCCCTGAGATCATGGCTTTCAAGGAAAGTTTAAATTCCATTGCAATAAATAACTTGGAAGAAAGTACCATCCCGACCACAATCCCCACCAATGCTCCCAACATTTCCATTCATACCATCAATGAATTAGGTCTATCATCCGACTCCTTCCCCCTCGTGCACCCTGAGCTTATTGACTAGGATATGCAAGGAACTCCTCAACTAGATATGTTCCAAAACAATGATGCTTACATTGACTACATGGAACTTAGGGACCACCTACCCAAGGGAGATCATAAAGCTGGTTTTACTATTGAACTTAATACCATGGCTTACTTCAGAGAGGGTGCCAAGCCTTCCGATCGCAAAAATATCAAAATAAAAACTGGATCTGACAGTGAAAACCGCTCTACGGTAGTGTCAAATCCCAAAACAGTAAAAAGAAAAGACGCATCTAAAGGTGAAAACCCAACTGTGGCACCTGATGATGGAAGGCTTGACACTCTCCCTGATGACATGCATCAGGAGAAGTCTCAGATTGTTGTGGAACCTACAGAGCCAGTCAACATTGGTACAGAAGAACAGCCTAAGATCATTCATTTTGCTAAATCTCTTACTCCACCAGAAAAGACCAGGTTTGTACCATTCTTCAAGGAAAAGAGGGGCAGCTTCACTTGGTCATATGCAGACATGCCAGGTCTGGACCCAAACTTGATTCTACACCATCTTCCATTAGACCCAAGAGTAAAACCAGTGAAACAAAAGCTTAGAAAGATGCATCCACACATAGCACTATTGGTCAAAGAAGAACTCAAGAAATTACTGGATGTAGGGTTCATCAGAGCTATAGACTACCCGGAGTGGATATCCAACATTGTGCTAGTGTCCAAACCAGATGGCCGAGTCTGACTATGCAATGATTTCAGAGACCTAAACAAAGCTTGCTGTAAGGATGATTTTCCATTGCCAAACATCGATATCATAGTCGACCTAACTGCAGGACATACTATGCTATCTCTCATGGATGGATTCTCAAGGTATAATTAAATCAAAATAGCACCAGAGCACCAACACAAGACAGCTTTTACTTGCCCATGGGGTACCTTTTGCTGGAACGTCATGCCATTTGGGTTGAAAAATGCAGGTGCCACATATCAAAGAGCTATGACTACTATATTTCATGACATGATGCATGTAACAATGGAGGACTATGTCAACGATATCCTAGCAAAATCTCTCACAAGGGATTCACACCTGGATGTACTAGAAAAAGTCTTTCAAAGATTGGACCAATTCCAAGTCAAGCTAAACCCAAAGAAATGTGTGTTTGGGGTAACTTCAAGCAAACTGCTAGGCTTCATCATGTCGGCAAACGGAATAGAGGTGGACCCTGCCAAGGTCAAAGCTATAATGGGCATGCCACCGCCCAAGACTCTAACTCAATTGAGATCGCTACAAGGCAAGCTATAGGCAATCTATAGATTCATATCTCAGCTAGTAGATAAGTACTATCCTAGCAAAATCTCTCACAAGGGATTCACACTTGGATGTACTAGAAAAAGTCTTTCAAAGATTGGACCAATTCCAAGTCAAGCTGAACCCAAAGAAATGTGTGTTTGGGGTAACTTCAAGCAAACTGCTAGGCTTCATCGTGTCGGCAAACGGAATAGAGGTGGACCCTGCCAAGGTCAAAGCTATAATGGGCATGCCACCGCCCAAGACTCTAACTCAATTAAGATCACTACAAGGCAAGCTGTAGGCAATCTGTAGATTCATATCTCAGCTGGCAGATAAGTGCCAACCATTCAGCCATCTCCTACACAAGAATATTCCATTTAGGTGGGATGAGCGGTGTGAAGAAGCATTCAACAAGCTAAAAGAATACCTTATGAATCCACCCATTCTTATGCCTCTGATCCAAGTGAAACCGTTAATTCTCTACATATCTGCTACACCTACTGCTCTGGGGGCACTTCTAGCACAGCATGATTATGAGAACAAAGAAAGAGCCATCTACTACATCAGCTGAACCTTGGTGGGCTGAGTTACAATACTCACAAGTAGAAAGATCATGTCTCGCGGTAGTTTTTGCTTCACAAAAACTCTGACATTACATGCTTGCACATCTAGTTACACTCATTGCCAAAATAGACCCACTGAAGTATCTCCTGAGCAAAGCAGCTCTCACAGGTCACCTAGCAAAATGGGTAATGCTTCTAATGCTTCTCAGTGAATACGATATTGAATATGTAGACAAAAAAGCAATCAAGGGACAAATCATAGCTGATCAACTAGCAGAGGCACCATTGCAAGACACCACGCCAATGCAATTTGTGTTCCCAGATGAATCCCTTTTCAATTTGTCAACATCTTCCTAGAAACTATACTTCGACGGATCTTACACACACCATGGATCGGGGGTAGGCATCCTATTCATAACTCCTCAAGGCGACACAATCCCGAAGTCTTACCGGTTGTTATTTCCATGCACAAACAACATAGTGGAATATGAAGCCTTACTAATTGGTCTCAAAATGGCAAATGAATGGAAAATCCAAGAACTGCATGTCTACGGTGATTCTTAGCTTATAATCAATCAGGTCAATGATGAGTACCAAACCAAAGATGAAAAGCTCATCCTGTACAAAAGGATGGTTGACAACTTCAAAGAACACTTTGGTACCATCTCCTTCAAGAAAATACCTAGGATTGAGAATAAAGCAGCAGATGCAATGGCCACCATTGCCTCCCTTCTAGAAATACCTAAAAATGAGTCACGGTATGACTTCTTAGTGTAAACTATCTGGCAACTAGCTTATGATCTTCCTGAGAACCATTCCATATGCCTTCTCATTGGATCTGATTCACCTTGGTACGGTAAGACCTACACTTACCTCAAGGACAACATTCTCCCACCTGACCTCTCTTCTAACCAGAGATGAACTTTTATATGACAAACCTCTCGCTACACCATCATAGCCGATACCCTATACCGACGTGGTCTCGATGGTACTTTGCTATGTTGTTTAGAACAAGAAGAATCCATAACTGCTTTGTAAGACGTACACGAGGGGATCTACAAAATACACTCTAGCAGTCCTTCCTTAGCCAAGAAACTCATGCGTTTGGGTTATTACTGGCCAAACATGGAAATGGATTCATATCAATTTGTCAAAAGGTGCAAATAGTGCCAAATACACGAGAACCTGATCCATGCACCAGCTCAGGAGTTGAGACCTTTAACGACACCTTGGCCCTTTTGCCAATGGGGACTTGACCTTATGGGAAAGATCCATCCACCCTCATCCAACGGCCACAAATTTATCATAACTACAATTGAATACTTTACCAAGTGGATTGAAGCCGTTCCCCTCACCACTGTCACAGGTAAGCAAATTTCCTCATTCATCTTGAATTACTTTATCTACAGATATGGCATTCCTTCATCTATTATCACAGATAATGGAAGACCATTCAAAAATTAGGATGTCCAAGAACTCTATGAATGTTTCAAAATCCAACACCGTTTCTCCACTCCATACTACCCCCAAGGTAATGGTCAAGCTGAAGCATCTAACAAGACCATCTTGAAACTTCTCAAGAAGACAATCAATGATGCTGGCTGTGATTGGCATGTCCAACTCAATCCTGCTCTGTGGGCCTATAGAACTAGTATACGCACTCCCACAGGTGCTACACCATATGCCCTTGTCTATGGTTCAGAAGCCATCCTTCCCATTGAAGTTGAATTACCATCCCTCAGGGTGTCGCTAAAGGGCCTCATATCAGATGAAGAATATAGGGTCTCCAGGCTACAAGAACTAGAGTTACTAGAAGAAAGGCGAAAGAAAGCCTTCGATCATCTCAAAGCTTATCAACAAATGATGTCAAGAAGCTATAACCACAAGGTTTGCCCATGATGCTTTAAGGTTGGGGACCTCATTCTCAAAGAGAATCCTCGCAATCAACAAGACAGAGAAAAGAAAGGCAAGTTTGAACCTAACTAGCTTGGGCCTTATGTGATTGTAGCAGCTTACGGATCGGGGGCATATCAGTTGGCAACATCAGAGGGTGAGCTATTTGATGATCCAATCAACAGTATGCACCTTCGCCAGTTCTATACCTAGGAGAACCCCAATGCAAGGGGGCACAAAAATACAAAAATATCAAAAACAATGTTGAAAAGAGAAAATACAAAAAAAAATCGGAAGGAAAAAAAAAATCATCCTTTGGTGAAAACCTGGCAAATAGGCACCTTGGATAGGTATCATGATGAAAACCTGGCAAACAGGTGTCATGTTTACTTTCTAGCTTCTCGTGCAAATAAAAGCAAGTGATGAAAACTTGGTAAACAGGCATTACTTGTGATAGACCGCCTTCTCCATCTCTGGGGATTCCATCACCTTGAATCCATTCTTTCTTCACTCGCATCCCATTTGACCCATATCTATCCCATAATAAACACCTAGTAGTTAACTATCATGGCTCGATACTCTCCCTCTTTATGGCCTTGTCAACCAAGGTTCTATCCCATACCGACTCCTCAATGTGAGCCTAATACAGTGTCTCTCGTCAGTCTTCCGTGGTCCGGGTCCCTGAACTACGTTGTCATGTAGGCAAGGCCATTAGTCCAATGCACCACCGAGGCTTTCCCTTGTCTCATCCATTTCGTATGTTGTCCTTCTATCCAGCTGAGTCCATCTCCACTTTCTCTCGCCTAGGTCTTAGGTCCGTTAGGGTTTACCCTGAACTATGCTACCTCTGCGCCATCACGTAGGCAAGGCCATTTAGCAATGAGCCCTCGGGGCACTAGGTCAGTCCCTTAAGGTCTGTCCCACCAATAAGGATTGTGATACCTTCTGCTAGACAAACAAGAGCAACAAAGCACACTTCCCAAAAATAATAAAAATCATGACGCAAAACATCAACCTGTCCAAAAACAAAGCAGCCCACCATACTGAAACACTCAAGCTAAATCTCATATCAATTATGGCAAGAAACAAACACATCTAAATGCAAGAATGTTTCGTGATTGGTTAGATCAACTTACAAAGTCTTGATTTATGCTATCATGCCTTTCTATGCTACTCAAGGATGCCAAAAGCTAGAGATGCTATGATGGGGGCATGATTATTTTCTTTGTTTGCTGCTTGTGGATTAAACTGTAGTAATGTGATGATGTCTGTCTAATGACGTGATCGGTAAAAGATCATCGACGACTCTGAGATCTAAACATGAAAAGGGGCAATCCTTGTCTGTTAAAATGCAAGAAGGACTCAGGTCATCTAGATTCAATTTTGGCTAGATGCTTGTATTAACTTGCTAAATCAAAATCCATGTAAGTGATACTCAGGTCATCTCGGTTTAATTATACCTAGATGCTTATATTTTTTTACAACATAATAAAGCCCAATGATGAAAGCGCTTCAAAATACTTGCTATATCAAGGTGACAAATATCTATATCCATATCCATACCGTATCCAATTGCAAGTCTATCCTTAATCCATGCCAATCAAGTCAAATCAATCTTGTTAAATGATCCAATCACAATCAATGGTCTTGATCCTTGTCCAGTCGTAAGCCAACTTGATTAATTAATCAATCAATTGTCTTATACAGGATGTTGCATTGTTGAAATCAGACCAACACACGTGTCTTACATGACATGCTTCATTTCCTGAAACCAGACACTATCCTTTGTGTTGCTCTAGGGATCCATCATTCCCCACCATGACAACATGCCTGCCGTGTTGGTCTAGGGATATATTGTTCCCCGCCATGACAACACTATCGTATCAAATGTCTTAGACATGATGTTATATTGTCGAAACCAGACCCGAAGTCTTATACGACATATTTCATTCCTAAAACCAAACATCATCAATCCATATCATTGGTTTACCTCTTGACAGGGGCAATACCTTGTTTGTGCTTGTGTCATTTGTGCATACTTGCTTGCTTGTGTGTGTTATCATTTTTATCTTGCATTCCATATCATTCATCCCTTTCTTCTACATCCAACCATTTCATCTTCTATCAACTTATCTCATCGTGAGATTGTCCGTCTCATGCCTGCTGCCCTCTCCTCGTCTAATCTCCCGAGGGGGCATCCTCTCATCATAACCTGTACCAGGGGCAAACTGGGGCATGTATCATTATCAGACTATTTATTCTTTGAAACAACGTGAAAAAACACATTGCTTCAAAGAGGGGCAAAATGTAGACACCTAAAATTAGCTCAGGTTGAATTAACTAAATATTCTAATATTTATCTTAATTCATATTTTCTTCTATCAATTAAATAAATATTATAAGTTTATTTGATTGGTTCATTATCCTACAAATAAATAAAATCATTTTATTTAATTAAAATCCCTAAATTCTTCTAATGTCTCAAATCCTAAATCCACCTCACAAAATCCACTTCATCAATCCACCTCATCAATTCACCTCATCTCCTCCACCTCACCATGTTGCACATATAATTAAATATTCTTAATATTTAATTAGCTAATATCCTCCATTATCCAAAAATGAATCTTTAATTCAATTGTCCTCCACTATTGAATTAAACATTCAATTGTCCCCCACTATTGAATTGAAAATTCAATTGTCCTCCACTATTGAATTAAAAATTCAATTATCCTCCAAAATTGAATTCTTAATTCAATTGTCCCCCACTATCCTCCACTATTGAATTCTTAATTCAATTGTTCCCCACTATTCTCTAAAATTGAATTCTTAATTCAATTGTCCCCCACTATTCTCCACTCATTGAATTCTTAATTCAATTGTTCCCCACTATCATCCACTATTGAATTCTTAATTCAATTGTTCCCCACTATCCTACACTAATTGAATTTAAAATTCAATTATCCTCCACTCTTCCCAAAAATGAATTTTCAATTCATCCACTATCCTCCACTCTTCCCAAAAAAAGAATTTTTAATTCAGCCACAATGAATAAAAGATTCACTTTTATTCCTAGCCATTGATCTCATCTGTTGATCCTCACCCTCCATTCTCTTTTCAGAAACTCTATAAATAAGACCCCTCTCTAAACCATTAAGAGAGATTCATTCTTGCATCAAATCCATGACCAATTTCCTCTAGGAAGATCTCTTCTGGCATCCTCATCATGCCCAATTTCTTCTCCTCATTCTAGTCATCCCATATCCTCCATCATTAGTGTGTTGAAGTTCATCTTCAATCACATTTTGTATCTCAGCCATTCCGTTCTTGTCACCGTCAACAAGCAAGGAAGCAAGCTCCCTAAGGGTCAATCTTCTTCAGCATCAAAGTTGAGAACAGATAGGCGAACTATGGAAGCTGCAGGGTAACAAGTTTGTAAGTTTTGTGCTTTTGTTTATTCAATCTTGTTTACTTGCATATTTCATTAATGTTTGGGTTTAATATTGTTTATTGATCAATCCATTTCCCCATTAACAAGTCCCAATCAGTAATACATTTATCTTCCAAATAATGAAACCAGTCTATTGCAGGATGAACAAGAGATTCAATAAATAACTAAACAAAAACATTTTCCTCACGTACCCCTAGAATCCTGCATGCAACGGTGAATGCCAGAATATGGTTTTCTGCATCTTGATGGTTTTCTCCACTAAACTTTGGGAAGTAATTTCTTGATCCTTCAGGCAATGGTGAATACTGTGCCAAAGAAAGAGGTCCAAAGTGATTTCCCCATGGCTGGGAAGAAATCAATGCCATAATGCAATTTTGAAAAATAAATCAGCAGGATTCTTCACTGGAATATAATGCTTCTGAGTAATTTCCACTTCATAGAGCTGCCAACCTCCGTCCTAGGGGAGGCACCTTTAAATTTTTGAGAAAAGAAGACACTGGCACATCGATTCTTTTCCCAGTGGAGTCACCAAAAATCTATTGGTTAATAGATTTGTCACTTTAGTTTTATACTCATGTGCCCACACTAATGACAATCTGACCAACAATTGAGTCACTTGCAATGGTATTTTCAAGTGCTCTCTACTTATTTTATAAAGTACAGTTACCTTCAAATGATTTACAATGAATGAAAATAGGGTATGCTTTTAACCAAAAAGAAGAAAAGGCAAACTAACGTCTACCCATAACCATGAAAATAGATGTGATGGATTAATTTAGAATGAGATGAATGTGAACAAAAGACGCAAAGTCTAGTTATTCCACACCCACAAATGATACTCAGGAAAAGAACAAACAACAAAATCTTCCAAAAGATAAATTAATTTGAATTCAAAGATTTAGAAATAAACATCCACACAATTTGGTATAATTTAAAATGCATTGGAAAATGATTACAAAGACACACAGGACATTTGCAATCAAAAGGAAACATTCATAAATTCATAGATTCAAAAATATCTTCCTTATTTCTCCAATACAAAGGTGAGTTCACAGACCCAACTTCCTTGTACAACAAACTGTGATTGAAAGAAAAACTAGACACTACTCCCCTATTCCTGAATAGCTAGAGAGAGATCCCCTAAATGGGCCTCTGATGACTTTTTTAAAAGCCTTTCCTTGTAACCGCTTCTTGGAAATTCATTATAAAAAATAATCTTTTTTATCCCCCATGGAATAACTAATTCTTGAAAGACAATCGAATAGAGTCTTTCCTTCTAACTGCCTTTTGGAATTTATTCTCAGATTAATTTACGAACTAACTTTTGAGAGTGACTCTTAAGCTTCATTTCAGAGTCCTTCCCCATACATATAATTATTACAATAAAATCACTTTGCATCTTCCTTTTAATTTTATTTTGTTCCATTGCCACCTGGAAATCAACATTAGAAGAGATTCTTTGTTGGAAAGGCAATAAGCTCCCGGATGGTTAGCCTAGCTATATATGCTCATACACTTAGTAGTTCAATCCTTTGTTCTCATATCATTGATCTCAAATACTTCTCGTGACGGTGTATCAATACTAACATTCTTCAATGTTATATCATTTAGAAGAAATTATCCTATTTGGGTAAAACCATATCCTTTGCAAAGGTGGTTCCTTTTCTCAAGGTCACGAAGAGGTGAAGGTGAAAGAGGCAAGGTCACAAAGACAGGTCTTCTTCTTTTTATCATATCCCCTACCATGTTGTGTTGCCAATCCCTGACCATGAATTAGAATCCTAAGCTTAGCGCCTTCATTTGCACAATTTCCCAAAGCTTGCAGTTTGAAGATTTAGGCAAAGACATAAGTCATTTGCAAAGGAACATATCCTTTGGTGGAAAGCTAGTGAGAATAATTCTCAATCCTAGTTGAACGATATCCCTAGAGATAATGTTAGGATTAGTAAGTTCAATTAACTGTATAACTTGAAATAAGCCTTCAAAACACAAACATAAATGTGTTTGGTAGAGTCTTCGCTACTGAGATAAACTGGAGAACAGATTTAATGAAAGTATCATGGCATTCTGACAAGCTTGAATTATATACAAGAAAGTGATGCAAGCAAGCTGCAGTTTGAGACAGTTGCTCAAAACCATTTATAAGCAACAATTGACATATACTTCTCCTTGATCAAGCAAATCAACAATCATCTCCAATGCTATAGAAACAAAGCTTATGTCAGATTTGCCTAATTTTGACTTGTCACAGTTTAAGACAGTAGAGGAAAGCCAAAACAGAAAGCCTGCCCATTCTACCAAACACTAAACTAAGGCTTGCCTTTTAAGTGTCTTCTGTAGTATTCTACTAATACTTTGGCCCTTGTATTGAAGACTTTCTTTCTCAACAACATGCACAAGTAAAATCATAATCTTTGGTACAAAAGCACTAAGGAGAGGGTCAACTCATTTCAATCAACTTTTCTAGACACCCAAGTGTTTTCTTTTGTAATAATTGGTCATTAATGCATAACACTTTTTTTGCATCAATACTGGAAGATCTCCTGACCTAGTGACAAGAAGAACTACCTCTTGAATCATTTGGGGAACTCTTGTCATTCTTATATTGGTATCATCATTGCCCGAATACCCTAGGACATGAACGAGCTCCTCAAGCAGAACCGGCACCACTTGTGACAAGGAGTGCCTCCAGAATTCAAGACATAAATCTATCTCTTATAAATTCTGAATGGATGCTAGGCACCTCAAGAAATTTGCTAAGAAGCTCAATCAACTTATGACGTATAAAGCCCCATGATATGTCCATAGGAAAGGTTTGCTCCTGTACTTCTATTCATGCATCTTCAGATTCTACCATTGTGAGGATTATACTTTACATTACTGGTGCACATTAGTTTACTTTGCCATTGATCATTTACATTTATAATAAAAAATTTCTAAAGATTTTTCAACAAATCCATTTTATGTGTATCCTGCGATCATTTTATTCCATGAGATTGCATCTCTTTGAGGCATTTTGTTAAACAGACCATGCGTATTGTCTATGCTTCAACATATGCATACATTCTTGCCAGAGTATTTCGAAATGTCATTTCCATGTGCTTTGATGGATATCCAAAACCTTCTTCAATGCAGGTCGCGGGCCGGTAGGATGCTGTCAAGAGGAGTTGGGTAGTCAAGGATTTTATGAACTTTAGAACCTTGCCATCGGTGATAAACTAAGTTCAAGAACCCAGAGAACACCTGACAACAAAGAGTTGGGGATATTTGAGGTTCAAAAACTTATAAAGTTCCCAACAACATGGAGAGTGATATTCATAAAGTTCACAAAGTTTTTGAGTTGGACATAAATATTTGACTTTCACAAAGTCATTTATTCACTACTCCGGCTTTGAAAAATATATCTTCCCAAAAATTAAAATATTTGGAGCCTCCAAAAATACGTGACTTTAATAAAGTCATTTATCTTTTAGACCATGGGATGTGTTTACTCACCTCTTCACACCTTGGAAAAATATATTTTGACAAGATTTTAATTTGGAAACTTTGAAACCATGCCTTAAGAAGAAGACAAAAAACTTCATATCTTCCTTATAATAGCTTTGTTCTTCACAAAAATTGGGTAAAATAACGATCAGACCCCTGAAAGGAAAACCCATAAATCTTTTCAGCTCCAACACTTAGAAAATCAAATTTTGGCTTCATTTGCAAATCACTGACGGGAAAATCTAAAGTTTAAAATCTTTTGATCAGTCAGATATTTTGACATGCAAACTAGTCAAATGAGGAAAAATGATGTCAAGGTTGAGCCTATATGAGGATTTTGTACCAGCTTTCATAGATTTTTAAAATCAATTGTTTTCATGACTTGGCAGCCCAAAATGATTAGGGATGTACTAGAAATTTTAAAATTTGCTAGGTTAAAATTTCAGGTAACAATAAGTCATGTGATAAAATCTTTTGGTAAAGGACATCCTTATAGTTTCTATAGCAATCATAGTACTCATGATTGTTTTTGCATCTCATGTGACACCATTTCAATGTTGTTCATAATAACCTTATAGCATAAAGACAAACCCAATTGTTCTTAGGATTGATATGATATTGAGAGGACAATCTTCCTAACTAGGACAATACAAATAAGGTCCGATATTTTCATGCCATGGTATATATAATATGACAATCTTTTCCCTTAATATTACTTCATCTCTTGGATTTAGAGTGACACAATAATCATCAAAGATCCACATAACAGCACCAAATCATGTTAGTCTTTAAAAAAACAAAATCTTTATGTACATATGACTGTTCTTCACTCTTTTCCAATGATAATCTAACACACACATGACTAGCCTACACTCTTTTATGAGTGCCCTACCAATGGATTTTGACTTCAATAGGTTCCTCAATAGCCCCTCTTAGGGATATATACATTTATCAACCATCTTCAAACCATTTGATCTCACTATACTCTAACTATATAGTCCTCTTAACAGTCCTAAATGCAATGGAAAACCCATTATTCCTTAGCATCTCAACACTCCTTGGTCATGCATTCTTCTAAAATCATAATATAGTGCAATGATCTTGGGTTAGAAAATTATGCCAAGTCCACCAAACCCTAGGTAAATGATCTTGTTGAGGAAACATGGATTAGAGCATTTGGTTGAAGTTTTTAGGCTGTCCTAACAATCTTGTTAGTGTAAGGAAGTACCAATTTATCATTCAAGAATGCAAACATGCCACATACATGGTGGACTATACAACTACTAAGAACATTTTCCTTCAAGTCTTCCATATGGAAAATTGGTTACCATATGACTGTTATGCCCAACAGTACACAGTCATTAGTGATCGATCATATTATGCTAGGGTCATATTTTAGGTTGCTAGGCAAGTTTTGAAGGACTGTCTTGATGTTATTAAAGTTACAAAGTGTGGTCATCAGTGCAAACATGGTTATAAGCCTTTAAAATTGTTATTTCTCAATGTTGATCAGTCATTTATGACTGTTATATCATTGTTGATCAATCATTTATGACTGTTATATCAATGCTAATTAGTCATTTATGACTGTTATATCAATGATGATCAATCATTATAAAAGTTCTTTAATTATCATTGTCTTATTCATCATGCTTGTAGAAATCTTCATCATGCCAAGGAAATGAGCAAAGATACTAACACCAAAAGAGAGTGAAGCTGAGAATGAGAGGAAAAGAGAAAGAATGAGGCAAATTCGGGAAAGTAGGAAATTGTCAACCATGTTGGCATTCACATTGTTTGTCATTGATGTCAAAGGTTGAGTTGTAGGTTGAGTTGTCATGATGTTCACATGGTGTTGATGTCAGAGGTTTTTATTGAGTGTTGTCAGATTGTTCTCATGTTCACTTTCCTCATACTATGGTTTGTCATGTTTCAAAGTTCAAGACACCACTTACTTGTGCAACACACAAGATTGTTTGAAAGTATAGGTTGTATTTGATCATAATTCATACTTCATGGTTCATTTTGAGGTTTGAAAAGGTTTTCTCATGATGTTTTGGAATCAATGATGTTTGGTTAAAACCTTTAGGGTTTGGTCCTAGAAGTTTTTATTGCATTCTCATTCCATTGTGTCAAAGGAGTTGAAAGTAGAAATGATTTATCTCTCATGGAAAATTTAGAGTCTATGTCATCAAGAGGTTTCAGTATCACCATACCTAGAAGCTCTAAAAAATCCTAAAACCCTAACTTTTCTTTAGGTTCTAAGACAAAACTCTCAACCCGTCTCAACAAAGGACTCTTCTTTTTTAATTTAAGATTGACCTATTATCACATGTCACAGGCCTTTTAAGTTGCAAAGTTAAGGGCTTAAGTTCATGATACTACCGACCCCTCAACCTAATCAAACCGGTTCTGCTGGCAAAGATCTCTATGTTGGGCACCCAAATAAAGATCAATGGTTATAATTAAAAGTTAAGGGAGCGCAAAAAGGATGATCTACAGTCAAAATTTAAAAGCATTTCAAATTCCAAATGAATACTTTCCTTCATTGAATTTGATGGGAAGTTTGAACAATGAACCCCTAACTGCTTTATGCCAGGTTTTCTACCAACTCCAAAGGCCAGGAAAATTCATTTAAAGCACTATGGGATGTTTTTAATGGATTAGATTGGTGATTTGGATAGTTGACAACAAGACCTGAAGGAAAATGCTCTTAAAGTATATATTTTGACTATGTATAGTATGTGCAAGGGTATGAGGATTGAGGAATCAATTTGATACATAGCATTAGTATAATAAGTTTTTTGTATGTTATGATTTATGAGATTTGATTCTATGATTGCAGTTTGTATTGGTGAACACAATCTATGTTTATTTATGCTTGCAGAATCTGAAACTTGTGTAGAAATTTTTGTGAAAGGTTTTTTGAAGTTTTGGGTATATAACTTTAATACCTTCAAGAAAGTATATAATGTACATATTTTGAGTGTATTTTTGGATCTTTTTTTATGGGATCAAACTAGAAGGGTTAATGTAATGTCAGCATGCACAAGGTTTGATATAATGGTTTCATTAGTAGAGTAACTTTGCATGTATGTTTGTGATATCCACAAGAGTCTAGTGTTTCTGTCAGAAGAAGAAGAACTTGATGTGTTGGGCTTGTATGCATTGTGTTTCTCATATGTCATTGCAGTGTCATTAATTGCTTACTCGACAAAAGGGTGAATTGAAAAGAGTGACAAGATACTATGTATGGAAAAAAAGTGTTCCTCTGATATTACTTTTCTTCATTCAAACCTTGATGCAATCAGTTTTGTTAGTAAGACAATCTTTGGTCAGTGAGACATTTCATTTTGTTAGTGAGACAATTTCTTGCCAGTGAGGCATATTATGTTTGCCAGTGAGGCATGGTGTTTTGTCAGTGAGGTTGTGTCAACGAGACACTAAATGTAACTAGTGAGGTTTTGTTTTGTCAGTGAGGCATAATAAATTGTAGATTCAAGAGTGGTTTTTTATCCCTTTTGAAGGGTTTTCCACTCATAAACATTGTGTCATGATTTTTCTTTGATTGTCTTTATATTTGCAATTTGATACTCATTCATACCATTGTATATGCGTATATGTGTTTGAAAGATTCTTGAGTTCTCTTTAAACTTTCTGTCTAGTGAAATTAAAGGTGTTAAAAGTTTGAAAGATTACAGACCACTAATTCACCCCCCTCTCAGTGGTCCTATACTCCAACAAACCATACAAGAAGACATTCCACCATTGCCAATTGAAGAGGAACATGACACATCTAATGAAGCTAAGAGAGAGATGGAATTAACAGCACAAAGGGAACAAATAAAAAACCTCCATTGAATGAGGAAAGTGAATCTCCAAGTTGGAGGCACTCCATCATCCATAGGTCAAGTTGAAGGAACACCATCATTATCTTCTTGAATTGGAGACACTCCATCTTTTATAGGTGAAGTAGAAGGTACATCTTCATTTTCTTCTCAACTTGGTGGCATGCCATCATTCACATGTCAAGTTGAAGGTACACCATCTTCTCCATCTCAACTTCAAGCCTTTTCATCTTTTTCATCTCCAATTGAAGGTATGTCATTTATCCCATCTCAAGTAAATATTGAAGAAATTCCTAATGTTGAGTCAACTTTACCAATTAAAATGCCTCCTAGAATTTTGCATAGGAAGCCTAAGTTTCTAATCGATATCGATGAGAATGTGTTGAATCCCATGCAGGATAAGATTCCCAAGCGCACTTGCCAGAGATATGCGAATAAGATATGAAAATTATTCTTTGAGAATTTAAATGAAACTGGAAGATGTCAAGTATTTGTTGAGTTGATAAGAAATCTAAAATTTAGGCCCACTATGAAGATTCTTGGCCTAAGAACACTAGATGCCTCAAGTGAAAAATCAATTGTCAAGTATCTAATGAGTGCAAATGAAAGTGTGGGTTCCACCTCACACACCAAGGATAGTAATATCACACGACGTGTCATTACATCGACAATAGTAAGCCAACAAACAAAGAAAGCTCACCTCATTAGAAAGACAAGGCAAGCATTGAAAATAAGTAGAAAAAATCTAATGAGAGCCGTTGGAAGATGTGAAAGAGTTGAGGACCCAAACACCAATGAATTGTGGGCATTCTCTTGGAGATTCTTAGTGTGCCTTGCACACACACCCCATTTCAAAAAAAAAGGGACCCCCTCTTTCAAAATTTGGTCTAGGATGTCAAGTGAGTCTTTTCCTTCTCCTAGGTGGTCAAGTGGTCAAGGTGTACTTTTCACCATGTCGAAAGTTTGAAGTTGAAAAATCATTCCAAAATCTGCTAAGTCAAAGACTTTACATTTCTCCCAGTTGGTATGATAGTCTAACGATGAAAGTGGAAGTACGAAGCATATGAATGAAAATTGGGCAAAGAGTAAAAGGTCTTCCATGAGCAAATTCCCTCAAATACTATACAGAAATGACTTTCATGATGAAATAGGGGATGTGGTGACCTTCCTGAGTAGAATATATGGATTGCCTACAACATCAAGTTTTTAAGGGTGGATGTTTGTGGTAGTTGAAGAGATATTGATTGGAACTAAGTTCCACTAGTCACAAATCCTCAGTGATAATAGTCATGAGGCATTCAACAACTTTAAAGAGAAAAGATTCTTTAGGTGGACATCCTATGTTGTTTATGCTTTGGCAAGAAGAAACCATTATATTAGGTTGTCCAAAGTAGGAGAAGTTGGGAATGACAAATAGACCCAAGTCAAAGTATATGAATTTTATCCATAGCTCACATCATCTCAATCTCTAATGCATTTTAAAAGGGTGAACGATGCCTTCACCATGTATATAACAAGATTGTTACAAGGTAACACAGCCTTGAGGATTTCTGCAGAGGCTATGAATGAAATAACCAAATATGGAAGGTGGTACATCCAGTTTGAAAAGTTCACATATCTAAGGATACAATGTTTCACTGGGATAGCTTACAGACTCCCTATATATCCTGATGATAAGACAGTGCTCTTGGAATTATCTAGGCAATTGATCCCTTGTGCTAAAAAACTCAAGCACTTGCATAGAAGCAATGTACAATTTCCCATCCGGTTGGGCGAAGGGAATTATGCATGTCCCTCATTAGCATCAGCTGAGCATTCAGATAAAGAACTTCAACTTCTCAATCTCCACTACTACAATGCAAGGGATCACTTTGATCCAAATAAGGTGATGGAGAGGTTTGTAAGAAAAAATCTATTCCACAAGATGCATATAGAAGACTTTTGGGCCAACTGCATGGATGATTACAAAGTCATGAAGAAAGCTCATTCAAGGTTATCTTTACCTTTTTATAAGGGAATTTCACATCATTGCAGTACCAGACTAGTTGGAAGATGATGAGAATGTTATGGTCAAAGGAACTTGGGAGGTTCAATACCGCCAACCAATCCCTCTACCTAATTGGGCCAATGCTGAGGAAAGTTCTCTTGACATCATAATGAAAGAGCTTATCAGAGTAAGAAAAGCATGGGTGAGGGGTCAGATTGCTACTTTAGAGAGACAAGGGGTACAACTCACATATACTGTACTTGAGTCAGATAAAGAATTAGGAGGAGAAGAGAATGAACCAATAGACCTAATAGATGATGCAGAACCAGCCCAAAGGTAGAAATTTGATAATGAAGAGCATATACCATTAGCAGAGAAGGCTAAGGCACAAAAAGGTAAGAAAATATCTACAAAGCCATCTAAAAAGGATTAGCTTCCTTCTACCAGGATGGGAGCTTAAAAGAAAAGAGATGAACCTAGTGGCTCTGGAGAGAGTTCTAAGACCAAGAAAGTCAAGGTGAAGAAGGTGAGTGAGGATGTGGAAACTATTGCTACAACTCATGATGATGCAAGTTTGCCAACCTCCCCATCTCCTGCTGACCCAAGTGTCAATACTACTGTGCTTTCCCAAGAAGTCTCTACTGCTGCATCCTCTTCTACGGCTTCCACTATTGTACCCATGACCACGGAAACCATTGTTCAAGAGACTGTCTCTGCTGCGACTTCACCTTCTAGTACTATTTCAATTGTTTCTTGCTCATTGGCAGTATCTTCTAGCACCCCTAGCAGTCCCATTTCCTTTATTATTGCCACCTCATGTTCCTCTACCACTACCACACCTTTAACTTCTATCTCTTCCACTCCATTATCTACCTCCATAGCATTACCTCCCATTTCTACAATCCTTTCACCTTCTCTTCCCTTACCCTCACTATCCATTTCTTCGCCTATCATCATTTCCTCTATCTTGCCAACTTCTTCTATCTCACCAACTTTGGGGTCGGCCTTGCTTGCCAATTTGACACAAATAAACTTATCTTCAGTTATAATGCCAATATCCTCTACCATTCCTATCTCTCAGATGCCCATGGATCAAAATTCAACTTCCTTAGCTATGCCACTGCTACCAGGGATTGACAAGGTATGTGCAGAATTGGGTTTGCAAGAGCTAGAAATAGAAACATTGTCTGAATCAGATAAAGATGTATTTGATGAGACAAGTAATGAAATCCGAAATGAACCTTTGGCTGAAGTAGTTAGTGTTGAAGTTATTGATATATCTAACAATTCTCTAGAGAAAGGTCCAACAGAGGCAATCTTCAAATCAACTTAGGAGAACGTAGTGGTAAATTGGAGAAATCTCACTAATGAAGGAGATAAAGAATTGGATAAAGATAAGGGCTCAGAGTGAGAACAATGATTACTTGAAGAACCTCCCAAAATGGACAGTGAGAATATCAATGAACTAATTAAGCCCTCTTCTTCAACACTTGAGTGGTTATAGAACAGAGTGGCATACCCTGAGCCACAGGTAGAAATAATGTAATTAGATTTGAGCACAATCTTGTCATAGGCTCAAAAGCCAAAGAAACAAAAGAAAGCGAAGATACAATCAAGGATTTATAAAGATGAGACTGGAACTAGGATTGCTGAAATAGTTGTCCCACCGACTAACACAAATAGAGAACAAGTCAGAGCCGAGGATTATGCCATCTCAATGGTTAATCTAGGACCACCCACACGTGCTCAAAGAGTTGATGAATTTAAAGGGTTTGTCACTACAATTTTGGAACAACTGGACAGAGATAAGTTGTTAAAGAAAGAATTGAAATAGTAGAATGAGGAACTTCAGACTTGCCTCTAGTTTCTAATAAAACTAGTTGATGCTGGTGGGGATATAAGGACAGTGCCTACCTTCCTATCCACAGATGAAATGGAAAAGTTTGGTGAGGTAAGGACCACATCAAAATGTACTCATAAGTGGTTAATCAGAGTATGTGAAAAGGGATGTGAAACCATTGACGCTGCAACCCAAGCACATAAGACATTAGTTGAGCTTCATGAGAAGTGGAAAGATCTATGGGAGGAGTGTGACACTTTTGAGGAGTATTATTCTCACATGTTTCCCAGGGTTAAGAATATTAGAGATCTGCTTGCACAGACTCTATTAGTTGAGAATATTCTCACTGGTGACAAGTTATCAAAGGCTATTTAATGGTATCAATAGCTGAAATTGAGAAAGGAAACCTTTGAGAACATAAAAGAAGCTTATAAGCCAGTAGATGAAGAAATTTGGGCATTAATCTATGATATTAATGATACTTTAAAAGATTGTCTGGAAGAAGCTTACAATGAGTTTGCACCTTATGATATTGAGAAATGCAAGAACAAATTGCGTAAGGTCATTTTTTAGAATACTGAGCTGGATATGGAGGACAGGTTGGATAAGGTCAATGACCTCAAGGCTGAATTCAATGCATTCCACAAAGCAGGGGCAGAAATAGAAAGGATATACAATAGGTTCATCTAAGAACTGCAGTTGTTTGAATATTAGGTCAGCCATCTTAAGAATCCAGATCCTTTGGAAATCAATCCAGCACTTGAAGCATGGCTCAACTACCACAAGCTGGCATAAGAAGACAAAATCAATTTGGATGAAGAACCTTGATGAATTTTGATTATTTTGAAATGTAATCCCATCATTGATGTAAATTGCTATATTTATAGAAACATGTGATGCTATTTTGTCTTTATTATGCATTAAAATTGAGCTTTTCCATATATATATATTGAGTTGGGTAGTTGAAATGTCTAGATTCAATGTATCTGGGGGCTATTTTTCGTCTTTGTCATAAGAGACAAAATGTAATTTGGGATTTGCTGTGAGCTGTAAGAAGTGCATTTATTGATGTAATTTGGATCGTCAGTGTTGAATTAATCTCCACCGTTCATTGAAAAACTTGGTATGTTGCTTTCCTATATAAAGGGCTGTCATTGCCATTGTTTGTAAGAGAGAATTCTTGATGCTGAATTGTTGACACTTTGTCATTTGGAGTAATACAAAGCAAGGTTCTGTAGTTGTTCTGAGAATTTGTGTATTGTGTTCCTTACTTGGTCTTCATGGTTCACTTCTTCCTCTCCCATAGTTAGTTAGTTGTGCTTTTATAATGTTAATGGTTTGCTGAAAGTATCTCATGAACACTCTATGTCCATACTTTTGGTTATTTGTTGATGGTAGATAACTATGCAAAGTTCGTTTGGGCTAATCAGATGTGCTTAAGTTCAATTACATTTCAAGAGTTAAATTGCGCTGTCTATTAGGTATTTAGTGAATGAATGTAATTTGAAAATCTTTTGATTTCCATTGAAGATAAAGCCATTTTCTGCAGTGCTGTAACATCAACTTTCATTTTGGTAACTCAGAAAACTAGTTAAATTTTAGAATGTTTGTCTACTTAAAGTGATCTATACATTGTGAATGTCACTTAGGATTTCTCTAAAACCCTAACCTCTTTTGCATTTTCTTCAAAAACCATTGTTAGATTAGGAATTTTAGCAGCATCTTACATTGTTTTATCAGCTAAAAGCATAAAAGGTTTATATGTATTTACTATCCCAGCTCCAAAAATCTATAGATTGTATGTAAAACCCCTTGTAGGCATAGCTAGAACATACCAATTGAGAGATTCCAAGCAAGCTAAGACCTAGTTGTAGAAACCTTGGAGTAGTCTTACCTAGGATAGGATACTTTTCAAGAGAGATGTGAAACCAACAATCACACCTGTGTTGTTGTGTGCTAAAACACTCATGAACAATTCCCATGGAAATACAAAGTTGTTGTTGAAGCTTTGAGATCAATCATTGAAGAATTTTGGAAAAATAACACAAGGGTATCTCCTAATGCAAGAGATGTTGTGAGAAGGAGAATTGGTTTTCAAAACTGTGAGCCACATCCAAAGCATTTTTTGGATGTGACCCAAACACAATTTTTCAACAAATTTCAAGAGATGTATCCTAAAATTAAAATTTGCCAAAGATATTTTGAAATGCTAAAACAATTCTATGTCAAAATAAATCACACATGCACTACTTGTTGTAGATTACATATTGAATTTTCTAACCATTTTGATGTTTCTCGGTCTATATGTTTAGATTTGCATACTAACAATGTTTTGCAGGATTGTGGCATACGTGCCCCACCAACTACTTCAAGAGACTTCATATCAACAATTTTATGTGAAAAAGAGGAAGGTCAAATATTCTACAGGAAATTATGCTTGGATGGCACATGTCAGCATTGCAGTGCCTTGCAACATATGCCAATATGTGAACATATGGAAAGCACACATGCAGTTGGAAATGAACTAGTAGAGTTCAACAAGTATAAAATAGTGGCCTACAATACAAAAGATGGTAAAGAAGCAAAGAGATGTGATTTGGTTATTCAAAAGATTCTAGTGTATCAGTTTATGTCTACATTTCGTGACAGTATAGTGTACAAGTATGCAAGGCATACCCATAGAGCTTGATGGTTGGACATGCAATTCAAGTTATGCAATGACACATTTCTACTTGGTACCATTGTTTCAGTTGTTGACTTTGTAGAGAACTACACACTACAGCCATAGAATGAGGTGCAATCACAATATTACAACTTTATGCAGGTTGCTATATTTGTGCAAATAGCATTCATTCATGTAGAAGATAGTACAGAGGATGATAGGAAGATCTTTAGGGAATATCATTTTTATATTAGTGATGATCATACACATTCTATGGAGTTTGTACAAGGTTGCTTTCAGATGTCGTGATTTGGTCAACAGGAACATATCATTTCGTCAGCATATCATATGGTTAGATAATTGTGCATCACAATTCAAGAATGCACGGATGTTCTATTGGTTGAGTAGGATGCATATGGTGAATGGTGTTCAACATATGTGGAATTTTTGTGAGGCTGGGCATGGAAAGGGGGAGCATGATGGTGCAGGAGCATGTATCAAAAAAGCATTAGCATGAGAAGAGTTGAAGTACAAAGACAATGCAAAGTTGACAGATGTAAGATCTATTGTCGAATGGTGTAACACTACAATGGGTCCAGGTAATGAAGGTAAGCCTACAGTTCATAGATATTTTTGGTTTGTTGATGATACTAACATTCCAAAATATGAGAACTATTGTACATTGATAGGATCAAGTGAGCTACACTCTTTTAGAAGCTCTAATGCATGTTCATGGACTATTCATATGTGGCCTATGGCATGCTTTTGATCTTCATGTACATATGAAGCTTGGTATGATTGTGAGTCAAAGGAGTGGGTTGATGATTGGTGTACAAGAGGCCTATGCCTGATTGACCATTATCGACTACCGATAGCACTACAAATGACAGAGATTGAATCATCAGTTAATTTTGACCATGTTTCAGATCTAGTTCAACCAGGTATTATCAGCATTCTAATTTAATAAAATTCAATATGTCATCTTATTTTGTATTTTTTCTTGTATTGTTGACTATATTCATCGAACTAAATGTTGCACACAACAATGCAGGGCATGTTTATGCAGTTATTATAGTTGAAGGCAATGAAGAAGGAACAAATTATTATTTGTGTCATTGTGTTGAAGTAAAAAAGAAATTAGATTCCCCTATTATAGATGGAGAAAACATAGAGTACCCTACAGGATCAGTGGTTGTTACTGGAACTTGGCTTAGAAGGTACCCACTGAAGAAGTCTGATGTGTGGGTGTTTGAGGACTTTGACCCACATAGGAAGATTCGTCATTATTCTAACCTTGTGGCTTCAAACGTTCATTTGATCAAATAGTGGGGTAGACCATTGAACAAGACCTTGTGGAAGGTTCGTGAGTCTGATCATGAGGCAATATTCAACACAATAAAGAGTAGAGCAGACCCTAATGGTTCATTGGATTGAATTAGTGGAATGACAGAAAGGTATGTTAGTTTTCTTTGTTATCCTCATTTCACCTTGTATATTTTAGCTACTCATTTTAGCTAAATAATGCAATTGCATTTGCATTCAAGATTTTAGTATGATGGAGGTAGGCATAATCCTTATGAAGTTGCCTCTGGAAGGAAAGCAAGGTAGGTTTTCATTATTATTTCACGATGATATGTCCTTTACTTTCTATTTCATAATGAGTTTTAATGATGTTGCTATGAGTTCTAATTCATTTTAATGATGTTAATATTTCATAAGTAGTGTTAATGAGTTTTAATGACAAACAATTGATAGTAGTGGTAAGGGAAGCCTCAATTGATGCCCTACAAGACATTGGATCAAGTGAGAAGACCTTTATAGTACTAAATTTTCATCTACCAGAAAGGTATTATGACTGGATTTTTAGGATAGGCATCTCCTGGGGCCAAATGGATGGCGCCAACACATCAAGGTGGGTGGGTAAATGCTAGGGGGGATGTATTTTCGGTGGCAAAGCCTCATGGTCATTCCTGGCTATATAGAATGCAAACAATCTCTCAAGAGCCCTAAGAAAAAAATGTGACAAACTTTGGATCGACTGTTCCATAAAACTGTGACACCTAGGAACATCTTCTTTGCATGTATAGGTGGATGTCAGGTCCACCTAAAAACACCTACCTCAATTTTCACTAAATCAATTTTGTTTGCCTATGGTGGCAAGAAATGCATTGTTCTAAAATGCTTCAGTTTCATGCAGCGGAAAGGTGCTAGGAGTGACATTTTGCATTCCATAGGTCGTGGGGCTTAATGTACTTTGCCAACACATCGGGGTGGGCAAGTAAATGCCAAGGGAGGTCTTGTTTCATGTGCCAAGTGCCCTAGTCATTCAGAGCAGCAGGCTACCAGCCTTTAAGATCCCTAAGATGAAAAACTACCAAACTTTGATGGAGCAGTTCTAGTAATTCATTGTAGATAGGAATGTTATGTTTGGACCTACAAGTACATGTGGGGTCCATCCACAATAACCTCTCTTAGTTTCGGTCAACTCCAGTCTATTTGACCGTGTCGAAATCAAACACATTCTTGCAAAATGTTTTAGTTTCATGCAGTGGAAAGGTGCTAGGAGTGACATTTTGCATTCCATAAGTCATGGGGCTGAATGGACTTTGTGAATGCGTCAAGGTGGGTAGGTGAATACCATAGGAGGTCTCATTTCAGACTGTAAGCTACCGACAAACTAGAAAGTTGCTAAGACTAAAATTTTGCATTCCACAAGTTGTGGGGTCGAACCGATTGCGCCAACACATCTAGGTGGGTGGGTAAATGCTAGGGAAAGTATCGTTTCATGCACCAAGTGTCTCAATCATTCCGGGCTGCAAGCTACCGGCAAAGTCGAAAGGTGCTAGGAAATACATTTTGCATTCCATAGGTCGTGGGACCGAACGGACTTCACCAACGCATTGGGTTGGGTGGGTAAATGCCTAGGGAGGTCTCATTTCTTGTGCCAAGTGCCCCAGTCATTTGGGGCAGTAGGCTACCAGCAAAGTCCCTTAAGATCCCTAAGACGCAAAAACTGCCAAACTTTGACAAAGCAATTCTTAGAATTCATGGCAGCTAGGAACATTCCATTTGGACCTATAGGTGCACGTGGGGTCTGTCCACAATAACCTCTCTCAAGTCCATTTGACCATGTCAGGATCAAACAAATTCTTTCAAAATGCTTCAGTTTCATGCAGTGGAAAGGTGCTAGGAGTGACATTTTGCATTCCATAGGTCGTGGGGCTGAACAGACTTCACCAATGCGTCGGGGTGGGTGGTTAAATGCCAAAGGGGGTCTCATTTCATGTTCCAAGTGCCCCAGTCATTCAGGGCAGCAGACTACCGGCAAAGTCACTTAAGATCCTAAGAGAAAAAAACTACCAAACTTTGACAGAGCAGTTCTTAGAATTCGTGGCAGATGGGAATGTATCATTTGGACCTACAAGTACATGTTGGGTCCGTCCACAATAACCTCTCTCAGTTTTGGTCAACTCTAGTTTGATTGACCGTGCCAAAATCAAATGCATTCTTGCAAAATGCTTTAGTTTCGTGTAGCACAACCTTGCCAGGTGCCTTATTTTTTGATATGCTCATCGTGAGGCTGAATGGACTATGCTAACATGTTAGGATGAGTAGGTAAATGTTAGGGAAGGTCTCATTTTGTGTGCCAAGCATCCCAGTCGTTCTGGCCTACAAGCTACTAGCAAAATGACTTTATTAGTAGCTTATAGCTCAAAATGACTGGGACCCTTGGCACACAAAATGAGAGCTCCCTTGGCATTTACCTACCCACTCTGATGCATTGGCAAACTTTATTCAGCCCTATGAGCTATGGAATGTAAAATGTCACTCCTAGCACCTTTCGAGTTTGCTAGTAGCTTGCAGCCTGAAACGACTAAGACACTTGGTGCATGAAATGAGACCTCCCCTATCATTTACCTACCCACCCAGATGTGTTAGCATAATTGGTTCGACCCCACAACCCGTGGAATACAAAATTTCAGTCATAGCAACTTTCTAGTTTATTGGTAGCTTACAACCTAGAACAACTAGGATGCTTGGCACACAAAATGGGACCTCCTCTAATATTTACCCACCCACCCCAACGTGTTGGCATAGTTGGTTCAGCCCCATGACAACCAGAACAAAACATATGGCACCTAGCAATGTTGTGTTGCATGAAATTGAAGCAATTTTCAAGAATGCATTTGATTTTGGCATGGTAAAACAGACTGGATTTGACCAAAACTGAGAGAGGTTATTGTGGATGGACCCCACATGCACATGTAGGTCCAAATGGAACATTCCCTGCTACCATGAATTCTGAGAACTACTCCATCAAAGTTTGGTAGTTTTTGCTCTTAGGATCTTAAGTGACTTTGTCGGTAGCCTGCTACCCCGAATGACTGGGGTGCTTGGCACATGAAACGAGACCTCCCCTAGGATTTACCAACCCACCCTAACATGTTGGCGAAGTTTGTTCAGCCCATGGCCTATGGAATGCAAAATGTCACTCCTACCACCTTTCCACTGCATGAAGCTGAAGCATTTTGCAAGAATTCATTTGATTTTGGCATGGTCAAATGGAATGGAGTTGACCAAAACCAAGAGAGGTTATTGTGGACGGACCCCATGTACACCTGTAGGTCCAAACAAAACATTCTCATCTATCACAAATTCTAAGAACTGCTCTGTTAAAGTTTGGTAGTTTTTGCGTCTTAGGGATCTTAAGGGACTTTGCCGGTAGCATGCTGCCTCGAATGACTAGGAAAATTGGCACACAAAATGAGACCTTCCCTAGAATTTTCTCACCTACCCTGACGTACTAGTGAATTCCGTTTGGCCCCACGACCTATAGAATGCAAAATGTCTGTCCTAGCACCTTTCCACTGCATGAAACTGAAGCATTTTGCAAGAATGCATTAGATTTTGGCATGGTCAAACAGACTGGAGTTGACCAAAAATGAGAGAGGTTATTCTAGACGAACCATACATGCACCTATAGGTCCAAACAAAATGTTCCCAGCTACCACAAATTCCAAGAACTACTCCATCAAATTTTGGCATTTTTTGCATCTTAGGGATCGTAAGGGACTTTGCCGGTAGCCTACTGCCCCGAATGACTAGGGTACTTGGCACATGAAACAAGACCTTCCTTGGCATTTACCTGCCCATCTTGATGCGTTGGTGAAGTCCATTTGGCCGCATGACCTATGGAATGCAAAATGTCATTCCTAGCCCTAAGGATTCAATTAAGTAGTCCTTGGTTGATATGACCATTCTAAGCTTGACATATGACTGCTACCATTTGCATATAACTGTACATTTATAAAATGAGTGTTCTAAGATCTTTATAACAGCCTTCTCTATTTTGCTAGGACAACACTATCCTAATATGTGTCAACAGTGCTAAAATGTCAGTAATGGTATGATGATTAGTAAATACTCTTAGGACCTTGATGATTGTCCTAGCAATCATATGACTAGTTTTTTAATTTCTAGATCCCCCCAAATGGAAGCTTTTCTCGTCAAACAAATATATGGTTGTCCATATATTACATGCTAATTCATGATTGCATGCTTCTCCATAAGTGTACTGTGTCATAGTTGGTCTATTGGCCTTGCTAGGGTTGTCTTTATGTGTGAATGACATGATTGACTTGATGGGATTGTCTTCCCTTCTTAATTTAGGATTTCTACTCTCTGCTTACCAACACAACTGTCTTTTCATTATGACAGTCCTCTTCTTTCTCTCTTCTACACTCCCTACTTGTAGACTTCACATTCATAATGCCAGAGTATAAGTATCCCATAGGAAGACAATAATGCCTTTGATACATGATAGTCAACCTAGGGTTGTCTTTGATCTTTGTATGACAAACACCTAATTAATTCTATCTACTTGTAATACCTCTAAGCATCTCCTATAATATCACCAAGTTCATGACTAGTTTATGGATATATTGCCACCAGTGGAGGACACATTTCAATGCCTAAAACCTTAATCTATGCCTACACATCTGTGAACAACATTTAGAGATGTATGTTATTCATTCCACCAGACTAGAGCCCATATTTTATAAGGTTTTTTGGGCAAAATACAAGAGATAATCAACTGATCCATTGTTGTATTGACTGTAATGTAGCCATTATTAGAGGTCAAAATACATTGTATTTACATAATTTCATGCTATTTACATGGTGATTAACCTATTTGTGTGATTAACCCTAGTGTCCATGATAGATCAATGATAGCTCAATGATAGATCAATCATAGATCAAATATATAATGGTGAATAATGGATAGGTCAACGATAGCTCAAATAGATAAGGGGAGGTAGCATGATGTCTCCCAATATGGACATAGGATCAAAGAATGATATAACCAGTAAGGATCAATACTAAACTCTCAAAATAAGATAAAAAAGTGTTGGATGATAACATGTATACTCTATAAAGTACATATTAAAAGATGAGATTATAAGACAAGATATAGTAATATGAGATCATAATATTTAAGATATACCAATGTAATATCATAAAGCATGGTATATAAGATATAAAAATGTAGGATCAATGATGTAAATTCTCTAAAATGGAAAAATATGTCAATATTTGATTGTAAATGCTCATAATAGCTAGGTAGAAACAATTATAAGAGATGGACCATAAACAAGATGCTCGATATAATGATAGACCATTAATGTTCCAAGAAGCTAGTACCTCACTCAATGTGAGTATATTGGATAATGCTTTAAGAAGTTAGATCAAATAGTGTAAGAACATATGTAAAGCAAAGAGCCATTAGTATCATTGGATACAAAACCAAGGATCAAAATATAAGATGTAAAGGATTAAGAGAAAGGAGCAAAGAAAAAACATAATTAAGTAGACAAGACAAGATAAGACAATGTAAAGATGAAATATGAAAGACAAAGATCATGAGATCAAAATGTAAGCCATCCATAAAACCATCATAAGCATTGCATAATAACTCCTCACTAAGACTTCTAATATGATAAGTTGCTAATGTATCATCATAAAAGCATAAGCAATCATGTGAAGCAATAGAATAATCATGATGAGGCTCATCATCATCATGTCTAACATGAGGTAGCACATTTATAGAATCATCATGATATATAGGAAGAATATGAAAAAGGTAATAAACATAATTTTCAACAGTAGGGAAATAATCATAAATATGTGGTACCAAAAAAACATGCATATCTCTAATCTTGGAAGATGGTACATAATGAATAATATCATCATGGCATGTGAGAGGAGTATCATTATAAAATACAAGAATGTCATTAGTAGGAGGTAAGATTATGTCATCAATGCATGTCCTACAAGGTGCATGCCACAAGGTCTAGATCATTAGTATGTATGTACTTGAACCACGATCCATATGATCATCATTAGGCTTACTATGAAAAATGTAATATGAAGAAGAATAAACAATATCAAATCACAATAAACTATTCCATCATCTATAGGTATATCATGCAAAGAAGGTGTGCTCAAAGGTAATAGTTCACTAGAGACATGCACAACACAATCACTCTTCATAGATGAAAGATGCAAGCTATGATAATCATGAATAACTGAAACTTGTAAAACTGTCTAACAAAGAAGGGAACATAATAAGCAACTCCTTAAAGTTAGAGAATAAACATAAATGATAATTTAATGCTTCTATCTTCAATGTGTTTCCATCAATATGATAAAATTCTATAAATGACTCAAGAACAATATGACCACATATTGCCACCAGTGGACATGTTCCAATGCCTAAAACCTTAATCTATGCTTGCACATGTGTGAACAACATTCAGAGATGCATGTTATTCATTCTACCTGACTAGAGCCCATATTTCATAAGGTTTTCTGGGCAAAATACAAAGAGATAATGGACCAATCCATTGTTGTCTTGACTATGACAACCATGATTAGAGGTCAAAATACCAAAATTCTACAACCTTTTCCAGCATCCTCCCTATCTGTACACCAAAATAGGATGTTTGGAATAGCGTATGGACAGCCATCAAAGCATAAAGGATATAGGAAATTTGTCACATGATGTAATTGCAGTTGCCCTTGTAGACATGTATGCAAAGTGTGGAAGCATAGACAACCTGCACGTGAACTGTTTGGCATGATGCCCCAAAGAAATGTCACCTCAAGGAATACAATGATTGCAAGATATGAAAAAAATGGATTTTTGATAAGGCTTTAGAAACTTTCAAGAAAATACAATTGGCGGGTGTAAAGCCAAATTCCAAAACCTTCGAAATAGTATCTTTGGAACACACTATAGACATCCATCAAAGCATAGAGGATATAGCAATTTTGTCAAAAGTTGTAGCTGCAACTACCCTGCGAGACATGTATGCAAAGTGTGGAAGCATAGACAAGGCATGTGAACTATTTGATACAACGCCACAAACAGATACCCTCTCATGGGATGCAATGATTGCAAGATATGCAAAAAAATGGATTTGTTGAAAAGACTTTAGAAACTTTCAAGTAAATGCAATTAGCATGTGTAAAGCCAAATTCCACAACCTTTGCCAACATCCTCCCTATTTGTACACCAAAATAGGATGTTTGGAATAATGTATGGATAGCCATCAAAGCATAAAGGATATAGGAAAATTGTGACATGTTGTAATTGCATCTGTCCTTGTAGACATGTATGCAAAGTGTGGAAGCATAGACAAGGCACGTGAACTGTTTGGGATCATGCCCCAAAGAAATGTCACCTCATGGAATGCAATGATTGCAAGATATGAAAAAAAAAAGGACTTTTGTTACAAGGCTTTATAAAATTTCAAGAAAATATGATTGGTGGGTGTAAAGCAAAATTCCACAACCTTGGCCAGTATCCTCTTTGCCTATGCCAAAATGGGCATCCATCAAAGGATAAAAGATATGGAAATTTTGTTAGATGTTGTAGTTGCAACTGCCCTCAGAGACATGTATGCAAAGTGTGGAAGCATAGACAAGGCACGTGAACTATTTGGCATGATGCCTCAAAGAAATGTCATTGCATAGAATGCAATGATTGCAAGATATGAACAAAATGGATTTTTTGATAATCCTTTAGAAAGTTTCAAAAAAATACAATTGGCGAGTGTAAATCCAAATTCTAAAACCTTAGAAATGGTATCTTTGGAACATGGTATAGACATCCATCAAAGCATTTATTTAAGGATATAGGAATTTTGTCAAATGTTGTAGTTGTAAGTACCCTGCAAGACATGTATGCAAAGTGTGAAAGTATATACAACGAACATGAACTGTTTGACATGATGCCTCAAAGAAATGTTGTCTCAAGGAATGCAATGATTGCAAGATATGCACGAAATAGATTTTTCATAAGGCTTTAAAAACTCTCAAGCAAATGCACAAAAGTAAATTTCAACCAAATGCAAATTTTGGCATGTCTAAAACCAAATTGCACAACCCTATCCAACTTCCTCCTTGGCTATGCTAGAATGGGATCTGGGGAACATGGTGTGGACAACCATCAAAGCATAAATGATATAGGAATTTTGTCACATGTATTGTATTCACAGCTTCCCTTGTAGACATGTATGGAAAGTGTGGAAGCATAGACAAGGCGCGTGAACTGTTTGAAATGATGCCTCAAAGAAATGCATAGTCCCACATAATGCAATGATTGCAAGATATGCACAAAATGGATTATTTGAAAACAATTTATAAACTTTTAAGCAAATGTAATTGGCATGTGTAAAACTAAATTCCTGTAATGATAATTGATCATCATATTAAATATTTAATATAAATTGTCATATACAAAATGTCATGAACATAACATCTAGTTTATATGCAAAGCCATATAGGCATGTCCAAACAAAGCCATACAAACATATACAAAAATATACATATTGGTAACATACAAAAGTATGTATACAAAGACATCTAGGCATACAAAAAATGTCCCAAAAACTAGTTTCCTATCGACTTTTATGAAATAATCAGTGGCCCCTTGCTTGATCATGAAGATGGAGAGCCAATTAGTGACTCATGCTCTCTCTGTCATCGAGTAGACCTCCTCGACAGATTTTCATCTAGCTTCACTTGTTAATACAATCAAATAATATGCACATTAATATATAGAAAATGTATGAAATATATAACATCACATATGTAATCGATCACTTACTGCCATTCAATGATCACTCTCCATAATCTTTTCTCTCTCTTCATTTGTACTTGGATGGGTTGGAGTTGTGACCTCCTGTGAGAAACATCAAGAAGCAAAATTGACTAAACACAAATATCATTTATGTACATCAAATGACATGAGATAAAACAAGAAATACAAAATTATGATATTTTCATGTTATTGGCTCATACCTTGGTCAAAGGATTTGAATACATCATGGCTATAGCAATGCCTACCTGCGCTGACTCGCAAAGATGACAAGGAGTGTACATAATCAGCATCTGAAAATCAAGTTCAAGATTATTCGACCAAAATAAATACATAACATTATTTAAATGCATAATGATTAGAAATGGTTAAATTTACCTTCGTATAAGTGGTGGATTTGCATCCAAGGGACCAAGGAAACCGTGGAGGTGTCAGTGACTGTTGAAATCATCAAATTGTCACAAAATAATATTACCATTGATATATGTACAATAATTATGATCATGTGATAAATTACATACCTTTTGACTTGACCTCCTCTCATAACCTGCCAATGGATAGCTAACGGAGGTAGGATGAAGACTCTGACCCTAGAATTTCATTGCACAGACAATTACATATATTATTTTTCACTTATAATATAGATAGTCATATAAAATTAATTACAAATTTCAAATAACAATATATAAAATCAAGATGAAACTTGTAAACAATTACTTGAGAGTCAATACCAAATGTGTGTTGTAAGAAATCATCAGTGAGAATAATCTCATCCAATATGGATGTCTCAAACTTTGGATGCTACCCTTGTGTCACAACATCCTGCCGAGAGTCCTACCGTGCGTCCTGCATCCCATAATCACATAGGTTCCCACATGAACTGCACAAATGTGGGGATAAATGATGTCTACTTCTCTCACCCTCATCAGCCTAGGTAAGATCATCGACATGATGTTCTAGAGACTGCATGAGAGTAGTTAATGAATGTAATGTCTTCACCTCAACACTCTCCTTCAAAGTTGAAGGGAGTGACACACATTCTGACCTCAATAGGGGTCTAGGTGCATGGTTTTCATCTCACTGAGCCCCCTCTCTATCTTGGGTAGAGCCACCACCTCTACCCTAGAACTCTCGAATGTCAAAATAATTGGGAATCTTCTTGAGGACGAACTCGCAATAGAGTTTCCTCAAGAAATATTGTGGCACCTCATTGTTGTTGCATGGGCACTCATTGAAGTCCATTTACCATCTATCCCAAACTTTTTGGGATATTTCTTCATTCCTACACTAATGAATAGGGAATCGTTTGCAAGTTTCTTCTAATCTTTGGCCATTTTTAGGATTAATAAATTGTGCACACTATTGAGATTTTGTAATTTTTTCATTCTTCACTTGTTCATATGACAATTTGTCTGCATAGTATTGTCGAGACCTCTCCCTATAGTCTTGAAATTCAGTGATTTGTTTTGTCACTGATTCGGTGTGGGAAATAATCTCCTCTAATGAGTTGACAAGCGCTCTCCTACGATCAGTGCTTGCACTTGGATTGTTTAGCATTTGAATAAGGGTTTGAAGATGTCTTTTATTTTCTTCTATTTTCCCTAGGTGGTTTTCTTGTGTATCCCTTACATTGTGAGAATGTGAAGGTGGGTTTTGAAGGTTTGGAGGGTTTTGGGGGTTGTTTTGACCCTCCTCAGCTGGATTTGGGTTTTCTCTTGCCTCATTAACTGTAAATGCAAATAAAAAACTAATCAAACATTGCAAAAGTAAAAAATTCTTCTCAAACTAACAAAAATTAAACAAACCCTACCTTCTTCAGCTACTAGGCCCTCCAAATTTGCTTTACAACATCTTTGGCAACAAGGTGGCACCGTGAAAGTGTCGATTTCTCCCTTGCACTTTCTTGGAGACACTTTCCTTGAACGTGCTCGCTCTTTGAATGCTATTTTTTTGCATACAAACTCCTTTGGCTGCGGGTGAATGGTAGAAAATGAACTTTTTTTAACTTTTAAAGCAAGTCAAAACATGAGCACGTTATAATGTGCTCACATTTTGGCCTATTTTAGACCAAAAAGTCCCATGGTGGCAACTTTTTGGTCCCCCATCTTTGTGCATACACACAAGCATCAAATGGAATAATTTGGGAAGGGTAACTTAGGGTTTGATGATAGCAAGTGTGATAACTTCTCATGGGGCTCTCGACTATAATGTCCTCAATAAAATATTTTGTAAATATTTTTAGATCTAAAATATACTCAAAAAATATAAAATAAAATATATTGAAATAATCTTCATCCAAGTTGCATGTCAAAGACTAAAACATATAATTTTGGTTTTTCATAAAACTGTATTATAGAAACACTCAAGTTTCTACACATGAATTATAAATTAACAAAACTAATGTGGGTAATTCTTATTTATGAAATATGTAGATAAATGCTAGTACAAATTAGAAATTATAGCATAACATTTGATAATGAAATCTGAAAATAAACTAGAATGTTGTAGCTCCCTTCCTCACAATCCTACAATTAAAAAATACTAAAAATTATGTTGAAAATCTAAATAATTCCTTTAAATAAAAATGCAACCTCTATGTGAGATCTGTTGGAGACAACCAAGGTCAACTAGAAAAACTAAAAAGACTTCTACAAACACTATTGCACATAATAAGCCTAAAATGATACTCACAAAAGTTGAATAAAATGTACATAAGAGCCTTTCTTAAATAGGCAAGGGAGAGGAGGAAGCAAGGTCAAACTCCACCACTGACTAACCTCCAATGTGACACTTGTGAGCTAAGTGACAAGTGCTCATGCAAGTGGCAATCAAACATGCAATAGGTGTCTCAAATGTATGAGGACATGTGTCTTCACCACATGAAGTGGGACAACTTTCTAAAAAGATAAGTAAACTTAATCTATGTGTGAATAGGACTTCAACTATGTAGACTAGAAACTAACTAGTTATATAAAGACACTATTTACACTAACACCCCTCTTAAGTGCAACTTAGGGAGAAGCAAAACAAAGATGATGATGGGTCCTAGCTACTAGGCCATGTTAGATACCCATGTACAAATATATTTCTCATAACCAAAGAAAAGAAGAAAACCATGTGGGAAAAACCCATCTCCAAAAAAGAAATGATACATAAGTGAATAAGAAGAAGAAAATAGGAGGACTCATGATGATCCCCCAAAGACTACTTCTAAAACTAATGTACAATATATGTTCTCCCCATAGGAGAGAAAAGGTTAGAAGGTCAATGTGACCCCCCAAAAAAATATGAAGGAATGAACTCCATGCAAAGAAATGGATCCTCCCAAAACTGAGATGAGAAGAGAAACCATGCATCCTACCCTCAAAATACCTCTTGTAGTGCTCGTAGATGCTCGACATTGGATTCTGAAGATGATCAACGAATGTTGAACCACATTTCTCCCTTTAGGAAGAAAAAGAACTACATAAGTGTGCAAGTGATCTTCCCATTCCAAATAGGAACATGTAGGAAGAAGGATGAATGTCTGTTAATGTTTCACATGATTCAAAGACATAAAGGAATCTTTTGAAAATTTCTCAAAGGTCTCGAATCCATTGTCGAACTATGACTAAAGAAGAGTAGGATGAAGAACAATTTCTAAAGAATAATATGGTGATGCAACTCCATTAATGTTGTCATCAAAGAGGAACTTGTTGACACTCATTTTGACCAGGGGTTGATTTGTCATGATCAGGAGGTTTCTTCATTTGAAGCCTTTATCTTCTTGCCCATTTTTTCTAAGTGTTGGACCTCCTCAGCATTTTTCAACTGCAGCATCATATTTTCTTGAGGAGGAGGTCATCATCATCATGTTTGTTTCCATGAAGGTCAGCATCATCATGTTCTCCTTCGACCGGTTTCTCATCGTCATCATCATATTTCGCTGTCGGGTGATGTTCGGGTTTTATCCTGATGATGCTGACGAGCTACAGTGCGCCCTTATCTGCTTGCGAGGGTGATTCTTCAAAGTCTCCAGTGATCTTCCATTTATCACCTTGCGCAGGCATGATGATGATGTTGCTTATTCTTTGAGTTGCTCGACCTAACTTGTTTTATCCTAAGGGTCGTCGTCATCATCATGATATTTCCAGTTTTCATCCTGCTGCGTGCGGAGGTCATCATATTTTCTGCCTTCATGATATTTCGCCGGGGTGATATTTTATCATCGGGTGATCTTGGTTATGATCATCCTGATGATGTTGTTGAAGAGTTCTAAGTGCGACCCGATATTCACTGGGGTCATCATATTTTGAACGTCAGGATGATCTTGGTCAATATCATCCTGATGATGTTGTATCACTTCTTATTCTTTGTTTCTCATCCTGATGAGGCTGACGTCATCCTTATATATCAGGGTGATATCTATTTCTCTGCCTATCTGCATCATGATATTCCGAAGGAGGGGGTGATATTTTCATATCACCCGGATATATGTTTGTTTGTTCGAGCATCATGATGATGCTAATATTAAGGAGATATCCGCCTGCTAGCTTCGCGCATTATCTACTGGGGGTGATCTTTTCAAGCAGCATCATCATATTCAGTTATCGCCCCGATCTTATAGAAGAGCTACAGTGCAACCTGATATTTGAGCATCAGGAGGATATTTCCAAATATCCGGTTGTCTTCCGAATATCATGATGATGTTAATATGATGATGACGTCATCAAGGTCCGTGGGGGTCATATTTCTAACAGCTGATCATCTTGAAGAGACCTCCTGATATTTGCAAACATGATGATGACGTCATCCGGATATGAGGAGGTGCGCAGTAGGCAGATATGATGATGACGTCAGCAGTAGATGATGATGACGTCATCAGGATGTTCATCGGCCAGACTTTTTTTATAAGCTCAGCAGGAGGATGTTCCTCCGATGGATCAGGTTGTGCCGATTATCATGAAGGTTATATTTCAAATATCATGATGACGTCAGGGTGATATTTTGAACAACAGGATATCATGCTGCTGGAGGATGATGATGATGAAGTCTATACTAGTGTCGTCAGGAGCAAAAGCACCGACATGATATATGCTCATGACCTAGTATATAAAGTGTTATTGAGGTCATCGCGGGATGCATGTGGGATATTGTTATCCTACATATTCAAAACATCATGATGATGAGTCTCGGCGGGAAAAGCTTGTGATAGTCTGTTTGATGATCTTCCCAAGGCCGCGGGTTGGTGCGCCATTAATGGCGATTGTTGCAGAGGTATGGGCGATGGCGTGGGCCGATCTTGTACCCGACTGGAGGTGTCAATCAGCGGACAGGGGCGCAGGGCTCGAGAAATCTTCCTGTCTCCTCCCCTACCTGCTGCATTCAAGTTTGGGCGCCAATCCGGTTGTGTTTGAGCGCCATTTTCATGATACTGTGTATCTGGCGAAATTTTAGTCAACCATGTAATTAATTGCTGAGCACCTACCTGGCTGTTATAAGCAGTGTGTGTTGCTCATTTCAGAGGTTGTTGAAAGTTGATGATTTTTGGCTCTGTAATCCAAAACCAGCTGATCTGGTTGCTCTGTACAGTTTTTCTTGTGAGTTTATGTATCTCCTGTTGTAGGACTTGGCATGAATCCACTGGTTTCATGGTTGATCTTATATGAGTAATGCTATCTTAGCATGTGTTGTGTTAATTCTGTCTCCAGTATTGCATGTATCCTTCTTCTGGATCTGGATGTTTGCTTATGTTTAGATTCTAGAGCATAGAATTCCTATGTTGAATGTCTGATCTTTTAACCTCTGCTCAAGGGGCAGATTAAACTGTTTTCAGGTTGAACATTGGGAAGGGTATACTGCAGTAGGGATACCATAAGTAGAGATAGCTCAACACTCTATATTGGGAGATATCTGTAAGGCAGATATCATGTGTATCCCCCTGAAATCCAGTTTTAGCTATTTATGCTGATCATTCACAGGTGTATGTCTACCGACTCCAAGCCCTGGATAGGCACCAGTCATGTTGTGTTCTTGTGTTATACACCAAGTCCAGCTTTGCATCCAAATTCATATCTAACCATTTCATACTTCCACCTGTTAGTTGTAGGAGTAGGATTAGGAACCCCCTGCATGCTCTCATACCCAACCAGACATCATGTCCAAGAATGTTGCCAGCCTTGTGATCTATCATACAGATCTTGGTCCATACATGAGAGTATTCTGCCTGTTGTTGTCAAGTTAGATCCTTCTATCTTTGAGCTAGTCAAGGTTACATCTTGAGTTATAGGGATACCCCCCTTGGTGCGGCAGAACCAGAAGTGAAGGGGAGGAGCTCACGCAACCTCCTGTATTCAGTTGGTCTGAATCTGCCTGTGCATTAGAAGTGGCAAACCCTAATGCTGATTCAGAAGAAATGTCAACAGAACTGAATACCCTTAATAGTGTCTTCCAAATCTGCAAGGCAGGACTCTATGAAAAGACACGAAATGTCAAGAAGATATGCATCCCAATGTGGTAGATTTGGAAAAATAATAACAATGTACTAATTCAATGATGATTGTAATTTAATCTAAATGTAACATCAGGAGATGGTTTACCAATCTTACATAAAAGTTTAAAGGCAACATTTGAGAAATGAGGACACATTTCATCTCCATGTTGATTACTCCCAAAATAGGTACATTTGATTTGAAGTGTTTAGACATGATATAATTATGAGCAAAAATTCAATTTAGAAATGTAAGATTGCCCCCCAAAATGAATATAACTATTTTAGAAGGCCCCCATAAAGATATGCACTAAAAATTACAATTTGTTGAAGATTGGATGATAAATCGACCATTTATAATTTACAATTATTTTTATAAAATGTACAATCTGAATCTTGAATTTGTTTACAAATTTGAATTCCTTGTAGAACTCTAAGCATTTAAAAAAAAATTCCCAAATTTTTGATATCATAGGCAAAAGTTATGCCTTGTCGAAAATTACGATTACAATGAGTTTTGGGGTTTAAAAAACTAGTCAAAAAAGAAAAAAAAATTAATTTGACTTCACCACAGTGAATTACATGGAAACACCTTTCCATTGAATATAATTTTGTGAAAAAATGACTCCATAGGAGAAAGCTAGAGCAAAATGAAAAAAAACCCTAGAGTAGGACTTTTTGAAGGGACTCGGCATAAAAAATCATCTCCAGCGGTTACAAAAAGTTTTATTGCAACATGAAATGTTGTATTTTACAAAAGAAGGCTAGTGGTTACAAATAATATCAAATTTAACATTAATGTTAACAATAGATTTGAATGTTAACAAAAAATGTGAACTTTAAAGGTGATAAATCATGCAACATAAAATGCCAACTTCTAATGTAAATGTAACCCTGGAAATGATTAACAAAACTAAGATTTGAAAGCAAAGTGGGCCGGTTTTGGAGGAATTTGAGTCCAAATTGGACTGTGTGAATGTTGGAGTAGGTGTGTTGTACACCTTGCATAACATCGGTATTATTTTATTATGTAAAATAAATATTTATTTGTGGTGCATCCATGTGATGTGTTTATCCACATTAAATATTTATTTGGTGCCACTTGTAAAAGTATGTAACATTGCATTAGTTATTTGTAATTATTTAATTATTGGAAAAATATAGTACTAATAATTAAATGTGGGGTCAATGGTTTTGTAGACTCATGGTTTAGGGGAAGATGGTTTTACCATACCACATGTTCTATTTGTGTGAGCTTATGTCTATAAAAGCAAACACATGGGTAGTTGTATAGGTTGGTTGTTTGGTTGTTTAGCTTGTGAGCTTGTTGGTTGGGTTTAGCTTGTTTGAATCATCTCTTGTAGGTTGCATTTGTGAGGGTTTGAAGCATGGCATTTGATGTATGGTTACATACTTGTTCACATGGAGTGAAGGTAGAGAGCTTGATGTTTCAGA
The DNA here is from genome assembly GCA_027924645.1 of Cunninghamia lanceolata. Classification (NCBI taxonomy): domain Eukaryota; kingdom Viridiplantae; phylum Streptophyta; class Pinopsida; order Cupressales; family Cupressaceae; genus Cunninghamia; species Cunninghamia lanceolata. Next base: position 26,714,758 of record BSBN01000047.1, read on the forward strand.
GGTGATCTTTGCATATGTATTGTAATCTTTATTATTGAATAATACATGAGAGATGGATGCTTTTGGAGGCTTAGTTTTTCCCTCATGGAGGGTTTTCCTAGGTTATATCTTGTGTCACCATTGATGGTATGATTGTTTATTTCTTTTTCATGTGGATTTCTAGTTATTGTTGCACATTAATCTCTTATTGGTTTATGAGGACTTAGTCTATATGGTTGCATATTTCCAACAGTGAAGAGGCCGACAATTCTATTTTTGGTGGAAAAAGAAACTTTAGGCCAAAAAGATGGACAAAATTTAGAGCAAGGTGAACACTTGGGCTGTCTGGACCGAGTCTAGGATAGAGAGTCTGAGTTAGGAGTCCAAAGGTGGAATGGTGGGCTCAGTATGGCACAAAGGGGCCTAGGGGCTTGGATTTGAAGACGAGTGAGATTGGTTGGGGATTGAAACATGCTGAGAGGTTGATTGAAGGGTCGAGATGGGCCAATAAAGTTGCAGATCTAAAGGGAAGCCAACAGAGTCATAAATATGACAAATCAAGTAATCTTGGTTGTCAAAGCCTGATCTAGTTTGTAGAAGGATTGAAATGTGGTGTGTAGCCTCTAGATCCTAAATGGTGTTGGCAAATACTGGTGTAAAAATGATCTGTGGATGCCAACGGCCAGGGTCAAAAAAATAGATGCCCGAAAAATGGGCCCAATTCAGCAAAGATGTGGTCAGGGTTACAAATAGTGGAGTCAAGTCTATGTCAAAGACAAAGAAGATGTCTAGATCTAAACCACTCCTTGATAGAATAACACTTCCACCAAACAAGGGCTGAGACGAGTTGAATGGGGCCGACTATTGATGTCAAGGAGGTGAAGTTAGACTAAAAATGGGGCCACAAACTAGAATGAGAGCTTGATGTGAATGGTGTTGGGTTGATGAAACTAAAAATGGAGCCCAAAACAGGGAGTATAGAAGCCACAATCAGGCTGAATAGGCCAAAATAACCTACAAATAAAGTTGATCGATCAAACTAGGGCCGAGGTGCCTGAAATGCCCTTAAAACACCTGCTCACAGAAAACATGAAATCGACCCAAAATACAAAATTGTAGGGCCCTGAGTGCCTCTGCAAAAAAATAATCTATGTACAATAATTTCATACAAGCACGGATTTGGCCATATAGGTCATAGAAACCCTAGGCACTCATAGAAACTCTAGGCATGGGGTAATTTGTTTTTGAAAAAAATGATTTTAGTGAAAAACACCAAATGAAGGGTTACCTTAACTGTCTCGGGCCTTCTAGATTCAACGATGAGGTCCATTTGGCTCCAGGATGAACTCTTCCAGTACAATTGCTTGATGCATAAATTACTCAAAAATAAGAAGTGTTTTACTAGTATCACTCTGATACCATGTTGCAGACAACCAAGATCAACTAGAAAAACCAAGAATACTTCCACAAAAAATATTGCACATAATAAGCCTAAAATTATATTGACAAAAGTTTAATAAAATTTACATAAGAGATGAGGGTGGTAGGGCGGGTGTCCTTCCACACATTCAGGTGTGGAAGGACCGGGGTCGTTTAGGCTGCCATGTCATCAATGAGATGGCACTCATTTTAGAAAGGGGAGTGGGCTCCACATTTCTTCTTTTCGATGGGGGTCATGGGCCTTCTCCCACACTCATAACATTGTGGAAGATTCAAGATGTTGGCTACCGTTATATCATTTGCAATAGCAGTAGGTTAGAAAGCGACAGTTTGATTGTTTGTTTGTTTCTACCACGTCTCCATTCCTTGTTCCTTTGCAATGGCAGGTGGTAGTGGTGCCGGCTTTATAATGTGAATGTCCACAGACGGCCTTATTTGTATGGGTATGGGCTCTCTGGTGCAGCTAGACAGTCGAGTGGGATAGCTTGCCTTAAAGGCCCTGTTTCCAATCACAGGTTGAAACGTATCCTGCATGTTCATGACGACCTGCTACTGCTAGGCGTGAAGGTGGTTTTAGGAAAGAAATTCTTGGAGGATGAGGAACTTTACAGGGTTGACACTTCTGTGGTCTCTTGGTTTCTCACTTCTCTTTTAGATGCAGGGCTCCCTAAACCGAGGGTTAGATTGCTGGTTCGGTGCCTCTTCATTGATAATTTGTTAGGGGGTTTGGATGAAATTCTCTGGGTGGCTAATACAAGAGTGGGTCTTCCAAGACCGGCAGACTTTCCCCTACTGGAGGATGGCGGGGCGATGGTAAGATATTTCCCTTTTCTTCTTGATATCAAGGGCTTGCCGCTTATTTTGCAAGAGGAGTAGGTGAACTTGGGTGTTGAATTCCTTTTCAAATTGCTACAAATCGATCCTCATGACAAAACTTTCAACTAGATTCCTGAGTTTCAGGACAAAGCAGGGGAGCTAGGGTTTAAGGTTTGACTCTACTGAGAGTGCCTTTCTTTTTTCCATGGTTCAATCTACTCTGTTAAGGTAGTCATTTCTATATATTCGAAGGTGGGAGTGGGTAGAGGCGTTTTCCTAGTTATGCTCTACGGTGGACAGTATAGGGGTTTTTTACCAGTCCTCGGATTGGAAGATGGTCGGGTGCAGGGTTGGGTCTGGTCTGGTCCAATTTTGACTAATGTTTATGAAATTGTTTTGTGACCCTGGAATAAGTTTTATCGAGGAGTCTCCATGTAATTTGTATATACAAAATGGGTTGGTTGGTTCGGGATTAGTAGTGTCAGTCTATTTTTTGTAATTCAGAGCTATAACTGGAGGTTTTCTTCCTGGTTCTTTCCTGCCGGTATGCTCTCTGAACCAGGTTTTGTAAACTTTTTTCAAAAATATATAAATTACTTCTTATGTAACAAAAAAAAATTACATAAGAGACTTGCTTAAATAGGCAAGGGAGAGAAGGAAGGAAGGTCGAACTCAACCACTGACTAACCTCCAAAAGATGTGGCACTTGTGAGCTAACTGACAAGTGCTCATGCAAGTGGCAATCAAACATGCAATATGTGTCTCAAATGTATGGGGACACATGTCTTTACCACATGAGGTGAGACAACGTTCTAAAAAACTAAGTAAACTTAAACTTTGTGTGAATAAGACTTCAACTATGTAGACTAGAAACTAACTAGTTAGATACACTAACAAAATCTATGTAAAGAAACCAAAGGGTTTTAATCCTCTAATCTTTACGAATTCAAGGGGTTTTATCATCAAATATTGTAGTTGGACACAAGTGCTCAAGCGGTGAAGAAAATTGATGAATTGACAAAAGATGAGAACTAGATAAGTATCCTATCTTATATATAAGTTGGAAGCACAAATTCCAACATCCCAATATGTCCAAAAATAATAAAACAATAAAATATTACAATAGTATCCCTAAAATATAGGCCCAATTAAGAGTTGTCATGGCATCCTCTTACACCCAACTATATTTAGCTAGTCAAAGATGCTCTTCTTACATCGACTTACAATTGTCATAAATAATTATGAAGATACTTTTCAAATAAGAAAATTTATAACTCCTCATTTAGAATTGCCTTGTCATAAAATATTCCTCCCACAAAAATAGCTCCCACTTTGTCGTAAAATCTAACTTATAACTCCCTAATAATGGGCTGCCATAAAAACTATAATAAACTTGTCATAGAATATGTTGTGAAAGAAGACACAAAATGATTTAAGAGTTACATTGTCCCATCTGCATGAATTCTCACGACCCTTCTTGGGAAAATGCATAAAAATAATATTTTACTAATTACTTAGCCCTTTTTATCGAGAATAATAAATAATGATTGATTCTGGTCCAAATAATCAATTTTAATTAAATTTATGTCCCTAGAAATTTCTCATTAGCTCATGGGAAATATAGGAATGAGCATTTTATCCAAAAAATTAAATTAATTAAAAATTGGACATTACATCTACTAATATCATCAAAACATTGAATGATCAAGTTTGACATTTATAGATGATAATAATAGACTTTAGTGTTTCAAAAAAGGTGAGTACTATAGATGTTTAAGCTAGAACCATTATCAATGAGAACTCATTTATTGGTAGAAATTTTATAAAACCAGCAACAATGATAGGAGGAAGATCCTCTCATACTATAGAATGATCTAAAATAGTAGAAGAATACAATAAAATAGTACAAAATTAAATGAAATAGAACGAATAGATTCTAACATGGACACCACTTTAGTAGGATGTACAGTAGGCTATATTAAAATATTCTGAAGTGCTTGTTGAAGAAAGTCCCTGTAGGAAGGGGGAGTTTAAATTAAATCTCAAAGTGATATTTTAGCTCATGTGGCCTAGAGTTATTTCATCAAAACATATTTTTCAATGTTCTTGAGAGGGATGTGAGGTAGAGAAGGAAGGTTAAATGTAGCTAGAAGGTGGGAACACCACATTTTTCCTATTGTGACATGTGTGTATAAGTGTGGTTGACAACATGAAATTCACCATAAGATACAACCTTCAAAGAAGAATTGGAAGAAAGGAGACGGGTGGAAAAAGGAGGAACACCCCACACTATGATTGAAGGATGAGTTATATAATAGGTGGTAGAGACTAAGTGGTCCCATGAGTAATGACTCAAGGAGGTGCATCAGCAACACTAAAAGTAGAAGAGTGACTAGAGCTTGATAAGTTAGGAAGAGTATGTTAACATTTGTAAAATGTGTACCCCTTCTTTTTCAAATCTCATGTATAATTCTCAATCTTCATCATGATGTCCATGTATCTTGGTGGGGGCCAATTTTCTTGAAGTGTTTTCCTTTGCTAGATTGCTAATTGGTTTTCAAGATGAGTAGATTTGAGATTCTTTCATTTTAATTTTGTTGTTTGATCTTGATGTAATTTGAAGTAAATTAGATTCATGTTGCTTTTGTGATGATGTCAGCTTGATATAAGTAGGTTGCATTTGATTTGGCATAAAATTTCAAAACGATGTTTTGTTAAACAAATTGTCACTACAAATTTGATTAATGTATGAAATTAATATAAAGCATCATTTTGAAAGAAGATGGAATGGTATTCTTCCTCACCTAGTTGTTATAATTTCTATTTAGAGTGCTTTTAGGATTGATTTAGTAGTTGGATAATGCATTTGGCATATAGTTTGCACATGGGAAATAGGTATAGTTAAGAGGTTTTCAAGTAAATTGTGTATGCATAAAATTAGAACTCAAAATAGAAAATAAATTTATACTTATAGGTATTCTTCCTCACCTAGTTGTTATAATTTCTATTTAGAGTGCTTTTAGGATTGATTTAGTAGTTGGATAATGCATTTGGCATATAGTTTGCACATGGGAAATAGGTATACTTAAGAGGTATACAAGAGTGGGTCTTCCAAGACCGGCAGACTTTCCCCTACTGGAGGATGGCGGGGTGGTGGTAAGATATTTCCCTTTTCTTCTTGATATCAAGGGCTTGCTGCTTATTCAGCACAAGGAGCAGGTGAACTTGGGTGTTGAATTCCTTTTCAAATTGCTACAAATCGATCCTCATGACAAAACTTTCAACTGGATTCCTAAGTTTCGGGACAAAGCAGGGGAGCTAGGGTTTAAGGTATGACTCTACTGAGAGTGCCTTTCTTTTTGCCGTGGTTCATTCTACTCTGTTAAGGTAGTCATTTCTATATATTCGAAGGTGGGAGTGGGCAGAGGCATTTTCCTAGTTATGCTCTACGGCGGACAGTATAGGGGTTTTTTACCAGTCCTCGGATTGGAAGATGGTCGGGTGCAGGGTTGGGTCTAGTCTAGTCCAATTTTGACTAATGTTTATGAAATTGTTTTGTGACCCTGGAATAAGTTTTATCTAGGAGTCTCCATGTAACTTGTATATACAAAATGGGTTGGTTAGTTCGGGATTAGTAGTGTCAGTCTATTTTTTGTAATTCAAAGCTATAACTGGAGGTTTTCTTCCTGGTTCTTTCCTACCGGTATGCTCTTTGAACTAGGTTTTGTAAACTTTTTTCCAAAATATATAAATTACTTCTTACGTAACAAAAAAAATTACATAAGAGACTTGCTTAAATAGGCAAGGGAGAGGAGGAAGGAAGGTCGAACTCAACCACTGACTAACCTCCCAAAGATGTGGCACTTGTGAGCTAACTGACAAGTGCTCATGCAAGTGGCAATCAAACATGCAATATGTGTCTCAAATGTATGGGGACACATGTCTTCACCACATGAGGTGAGACAACATTCTAAAAAACTAAGTAAACTTAAACTTTGTGTGAATAAGACTTCAACTATGTAGACTAGAAACTAACTAGTTAGATACACTAACAAAATCTATGTAAAGAAACCAAAGGGTTTTAATCCTCTAATCTTTAGGAATTCAAGGGGTTTTGTCATCAAATCTTGTAGTTGGACACAAATGCTCAAGCGGTGAAGAAAATTGATGAATTGACAAAAGATGAGAACTAGATAAGTATCCTATCTTATATATAAGTTGGAAGCACAAATTCCAACATCCCAATATGTCCAAAAATAATAAAACAATAAAATATTACAATAGTATCCCTAAAATATAGGCCCAATAAAGAGTTGTCATGACAGCCTCTTACACCCAACTATATTTAGCTAGTCAAAGATGCTCTTCTTACATCGACTTACAATTGTCATAAATAATTATGAAGATACTTTTCAAATAAGAAAATTTATAACTCCTCATTTAGAATTACCTTGTCATAAAATATTCCTCCCACAAAAATAGCTCCCACTTTGTCGTAAAATCCAACTTATAACTCCCTAATAATGGGCTGCCATAAAAACTATAATAAACTTGTCATAGAATATGTTGTGAAAGAAGACACAAAATGATTTAGGAGTTACATTGTCCCATCTGCATGAATTCTCACGACCCTCCTTGGGAAAATGCATAAAAATAATATTTTACTAATTACTTAGCCCTTTTTATCGAGAATAATAAATAATGATTGATTCTGGTCCAAATAATCAATTTTAATTAAATTTATGTCCCTAGAAATTTCTCATTAGCTCATGGGAAATATAGGAATGAGCATTTTATCCAAAAAATTAAATTAATTAAAAATTGGACATTACATCGACTAATATCATCAAAACATTGAATGATCAAGTTTGACATTTATAGATGATAATATTAGACTTTAGTGTTTCAAAAAAGGTGAGTACTATAGATGTTTAAGCTAGAACCATTATCAATGAGAACTCATTTATTGGTAGAAATTTTATAAAACCAGCAACAATGATAGGAGGAAGATCCTCTCATACTATAGAATGATCTAAAATAGTAGAAGAATAAAATAAAATAGTAGAAGAATAAAATGAAATAGAATGAATAGATTCTAACATGGACACCACTTTAGTAGGATGCACAGTAGGCTATATTGAAATATTCTGAAGTGCTTGTTGAAGAAAGTCCCTGTAGGAAGGGGGAGCTTATATTAAATCTCAAAGTGATATTTTAGCTCATGTGGCTTAGAGTTATTTCATCAAAACATATTTTTTAATGTTCTTGAGAGGGATGTGAGGTAGAGGAGGAAGGTTAAATGTAGCTAGAAGGTGGGAACACCACATTTTTCCTATTGTGAAATGTGTGTATAAGTGTGGTTGACAACATGAAATTCACCATAAGATACAACCTTCAAAGAAGAATTGGAAGAAAGGAGACGGGTGGAAAAAGGAGGAACACCCCACACTATGATTGAAGGATGAGTTATATAATAGGTGGTAGAGACTAAGTGGTCCCATGAGTAATGACTCAAGGAGGTGCATCAGCAACACTAAAAGTAGAAGAGTGACTAGAGCTTGATAAGTTAGGAAGAGTATGTTAACATTTGTAAAATGTGTACCCCTTCTTTTTCAAGTCTCATGTATAATTCTCAATCTTCATCATGATGTCCATGTATCTTGGTGGGGGCCAATTTTCTTGAAGTGTTTTCCTTTGCTAGATTGCTAATTGGTTTTCAAGATGAGTAGATTTGAGATTCTTTCATTTTAATTTTGTTGTCTGATCTTGATGTAATTTGAAGTAAATTAGATTCATGTTGCTTTTGTGATGATGTCAGCTTGATATAAGTAGGTTGCATTTGATTTGGCATAAAATTTCAAAACGATGTTTTGTTAAACAAATTGTCACTAAAAATTTGATTAATGTATGAAATTAATATAAAGCATCATTTTGAAAGAAGATGGAATGGTATTCTTCCTCACCTAGTTGTTATAATTTCTATTTAGAGTGCTTTTAGGATTGATTTAGTAGTTGGATAATGCATTTGGCATATAGTTTGCACATGGGAAATAGGTATAGGTTTTCAAGTAAATTGTGTATGCATAAATTTAGAACTTAAAATAGAAAATAAATTTAAATAAAATGCTTCGTATTCTAAAATCATACAAACCTCAGATAGAGCGGATGGTAGAGTGTAAATAACAAAATTCAAATGTGAACAAAGTTACCTGGTGTAGACTCTATGATGAATGGATTTTCCATATTGATTCCGAATGTGGATGCTCAAGGATTTATACAAGATTTTTGTAGCATGTACCTCTAGATACGATAAAAAGATAATTGTGATAGATGCTCAAAAGTTCAGATTCAAAAGTTCAAGTTTGATGTATCCATGTTGATGTTTGAACAAATGAGAAGGTATTTATAGATATTTGGTTGAGGATGTGAGCAGTTGAGATCTGATAGTGGATGAATGGTGGCGATTGACTGAGAGGGAATGGCTCGAATCTTCCCTGGCTAAGAATAGTTAAAAGGAGTGATGAGAGTTATGATGCCATTTTAGTGGGCTCTAAAATAGGTAAGAAAAATTAGTTGTTTTTATCTTTTAAATTTGACTAAATAGGCATGCACATGTTAAAAATAGAGGGGAATCTATAAGGGAGTTATGAAATAATGTGAGTGGATAATTAGCTTTTTTAATTTGGAAAAAATGGAAAATAGATTTATTTATCTATTTTGAATTAAAGGGAATTAGTATTAGCCTTATTAACTAAATAATATGAATTATTTAATTAATTAGTGGTGTTGACATCAAGGAGGAAATTAGTATGATAATGAAGAAATGTTGACATGGCATGAGAATTAGCTTAATTAAATAAATATAATTCATTTAATTAATTTGGCAATGACAGAAATGTTGAAGAATAATTAGCCTTTAGAGAATGTCATTAGGGTGCGCTTAGGAAAGTGTTGAAAGTGGTGTTAGCTGCAATGTTAGAATGTGGTCGATTAGGATGTGTCCATTTTAAGTGTCTACAAATTGCCTTGTGGGTTCTTAAAGTATTACTTGTATTACATTGAGTCTGCACAAAATAATTAAACATGGTTTCTTGTTTTTTTTAATTAAAATTTCAATCTCTTTTTGAAATATTGAATTAATTATTTAATTCTTGTGAAATCAAAATGTTTGTTCTATCAAAATTATCTTTTCATCATGATGCTACCCTTTTGACAAATCCCTGAATTTTGAGAATAATATTAAAATGTTTGGTTATTGTTTTAACATTTCTAAAGTGCTTAGAATATTCAATGTAGCTTGAATGGTAAAAGGTGATAAAAAAATCTTAAAATGCTAACCTATAATTTAATCCTAAGATGTTGAGTATTGATTCTATAGTCTTTTTGGATCTAAATTCATAGAGCTATAATTCCAAGCATAATTCAAACCCTAAAATTTTTTAGAAAAGAGCATGGTGGTATGATTAAGTCATTGTTTTAGATAGGTGTAATTTCCAGCTGCTATACCCTGTTCTAGTTGATGTGCCCAGCCAAAGCATATCCTGTTCATTGTCAACAAGGCAAACCAAGACATCTCATCAATGACAAACGCCATCTTCAACTACCCTTCAACCAAAGCCTGGTACAAAGTCTTCTTCAAGATATTCAGCTAGTCTCATATTTTTGTCTGTTTATGCAGTGGCTATTCTCCTCGTACTTGCTTTCCTGTAACAGCTACATTTTTATGGGTTCACTTAAGTCTTTAGTTTCAATGTCCATTTTCAAACTGAATGTCTTATAATGGTTGTTCATGGTTGTTCAATAGGTTGTTTTAGTCTACTTTACTTAAACATCATCCATTTTAATGGTCAAATAGTTAATAACAGTTTTACACATCATTCACAACAAAAAGTGGTAAATATTTGTTCTATTTTTATTGACCAAAATTAACTTTTAACTGTCCAAATGGATGATGTTTAAGAATAGCCATTACAACTTATTTATAGCCTTTGATTTTGGTCATGACATAGATTGTATGACTGGTTTTGTTCGTTGTTTTGTGCTTTGTTATTTAGTCTTTGTACAACTTTAATTGTTTGTCTCTGGCTGTTTTGTACAACTTTATTCTTAGCAGCCTGTTCGACTGCCCTTTCTCTTATGTAATTCAGCTTTGTTTAATAAATAAATAAAAACCATTTGTTTAGATAGGTAATTTGATATTTGAAACATTTTGGGTATAGTGACGAATTGGTGAGGTAATCTTCCTTTACTGATCAGTTACAGGCTCCAAGATTAGCTTTTGATGGTATATAAAAAGACAGCTTGTTTTTCCTTTACAATGCTCCATGACATGACATTCGGTGTTCAAGTTTTGTGATTCCATGATAAATAAAAAAATTGTGAAAGAGATTTTTTTAATCTGTGGGTCATTGGAGCTGAAAACAATTTCTGAATGCCATTCATTTGTGAGAAACCTGTTTGGTATTTTACAAAGGCAGAGCTTTTGAGTTGCAGTCACCATGTTTCATTCAAAATGTCTGGGTTTAAATACATAGTTTTATTAACCTTGCTGCCGTTTCTTTCTTTATGGTCTGTATTTTCTTTTATCCTTGCTGCTTGTCATCTATATTATTGCCGTTTCGGTTTAACTTGTAGCTGCCAAGATTTTGGAGTTTGCTATAAATGCTGCCTGAGAAAGTTAAAAGAATCGTACAGTACTCAAGTATCTTCAGTAAAGATTGATGAAGAGTTACGTAGGCTGCTCAGTATAGCAGGGAAGCTTTAATAAGGTTGAGCAAGGGGAAAATTCATTGTGATGTTTCTTTGAAAGGTCCCTTAAAGCATTGTGGGCTTTACTTTCTTGTTTTGTTTAGAATGGCAAGTAGGACAGTGATTTGAATGAAGTTTCAGTTGATTTATTCTTGCTTGTCTCCTCTGAAAGCGTCTGCAGTCTTTAATCGTGTGAGAGGAAAGTGGATAGATACATAGGACATTTGACAAGTTTATGTTTAGTGATTAGTCTTTGTCATTGTAATATATTTGAATATAGAGTTAATAATAAATGTTGTTAATAGTTAGTTTATATAAATACACCCCATTTAAAAATTAGTTTGTATATTATATTAAAACTCTAGAAAGTAATTAGAACAATTATATTGTTGAAATAGTTATTAAATAACAGTTACATACCAATTGTTAGTCTTTATCATTGCAAGATATTTAGAAATGATATGATTAATTATATTATGAGCTTTATAAAACTTTTAAAATGTTAAAAATAATATTAACTGCAAAATAATTATTATGAAATAGTTTTAATATAAACATATTCTCACACAATTTTCTAATTAAAAGTTCAAATTTAATTATATGAACTGTAAAAATATCATATCTATCATAATTATTATTAAAACACACACATATATATATATATATATCCAAACTTGGTAACCAAGCTTGACAAATATTTAATAAATGGCAGTCCAATAGTAAATGCAAAATTTGGTAACCATGCTAGACAATAAATAAATAGCAGTCCAATGGTAAATGACTATCATCTGAAGATCAACCCAGACCCCACCCACACCCAGCAGCAATCAAAACCACAGTGGACACACAGCTCTTAAGAAAAAATACGATCATACCCATAAGCAATGCAAATTTACTGCTGTTGACAGTAATTGCACAGAATTGTCCATGATAAATATTTCTACTGCTTAATCCTTGAAGAGAGCACTGCTATGTGCAATATTAAATGTTCCCGGTTTCCATACTGTTAACTCATTATAACTGGAGCTTCTGAGTTCATTATTTTTGGATTTGTGTCTCCCTTCAAGATGGATGGAAGTTTGACACAAAATATTTATCATCAAAATGTAGTATCTCCCTTCTAATAAAGTGTGTACCGTTCTGAATTCTAGACTAATTGCTGGGGTATAGGAGGGGGAAATCATTCCAAATCGCTCGCCAAATTGTTGGCAGGCAGGGGGGTCTACTGCCCAGAAAACTTTGCTACAACAATCAAATAACCAGAAATTTATATTAAAATTTGCCTTCAAAAATTACATCTGAAACTTGACAAAAAACTGATGCAGAGGTGTTGCTCTGTTTTGCATTCATTCAACAATATTTTGCCCCTTTTTCTGGAGCTGTTTTCACTCCGGAGTTGACTGCAGAACTCTAGAGCTGCCTGTGCATACACGGTTGCTACTGCGACCTGCAATCTTCTGCTACATATATTCATCTCTTGCTATTTTCTTCTTCTACTATTCTCTGCTAGTGCAGGCTCAAAACATTCTCACTTTCTCTCTCTAACCGTTTCATTCTCTTTTTCCTCTTTTGTCTCATTCAAAAATCAAACCAAAAACTGACACTCAACCATTCAAATTAACCTACCACATTTACTTCTGGCAGGCAGAAAACAGGACAACATTCACTTTAGGATAGGGGCAACAAAGGAGGATAAATCCCCAAAAATATTTTGACGGGGGCAGGGGCATTTAATATACTGATTATAAATTCCAACACTCCCTCTTAATTTGAAGTCACATTTATCCTTTTATCATTTTCTTTCTGTAGCTGATCTACGAAGGTAAACCTCTGTAGTTATCTTTCCGGAGCAGTTTTCTGCATCTCCGGAGCTCTTTTCCTACATCTTCAGAGCTCTTTACTACATCTTCGGAGCAACTCTAGAGCTGCACTTACTTTCCAGAGTTGAACCTCTGGAGCTTTATTGTATCTTTGGAGTTCTACTATGACTGCCTTCTTTCTGGAGCTACGCCTCCGAAGCTGTCTATGATGCCAAGCCTATCTCTTAGACATTCAAAAGAATCTTTTGGCAATGCCTTGGTGAAAAATGTTAGCGAATTATTGTTCGGATCTGCAATATTGAAGCTCTATCTCTCTTCATTCTACCAACTCCCTTATAAAGTGATAACGGATCTCAATGTGCTTGCTTCATCCATGGAAGACTAGATTCTTTGTCAGGGTTATTGATGAAATGTTGTCACAATGAATGGTTGTACCAGGGTTAGTGCATAAAGATGGGGGACCAAAAGGGGGTCTTAAGTGGCTACTTTTTTTTTTTTTTCTTTTTTTTGAAATCAGGAAAAACTGATGTTGGATGAGAAATTGAAAATAGTTACATTCAAAATTTGAAGATGCAACAAAAACAAGAGTCGTATCTCAATTTACAATAAGTAAAAAAATGAGGAGCATGGTGTTAGAACTGGCAAAATTTCACTTAGCTTACATTCAATTCTTGTCAAACCCTAGTTACAAAATTCATCAAAACAGTGTTAACCCCTGTGCCATTCATTTCCTAAGTCCAAAAATCACGTGTCACACCTTCAGCTGATTCATCTTCCATTGTATATGTATGATTCCCTTGTATATTTTGTGTTTTGGTCTTCACCGCATTCCTGCGGGGCTAGGAAACATGCCCTAGGAGTCTTTTGCGGGGATGTGGGAGCTTGTGACAAGGTCATCGCACCACCACAACAAAGGAAAGCAGTACCCATGGGCTGGTGGTAAAAAAAACTTAACCTTGCAGACATACCATGGTCCCGCAGCATAGACAACATTGAAGAATAGACTGAGTGCGGGCTGGCGGTAAATGAAGAAGGACCATCAAAGTGTTACCATAGCCCCATGATGTGAATATCACAGTAGTAGTGGGTTGGCGGTGAGTAACAAACCTAACAACAAATGCTTACCGCAGCCTCGCAAAAGGAACAACATGACATTTGAACTAACCAGCGGGATGGCGGTAAGAAGTTGGTGAAGTAATAATGGGCACCACAGTCCCGCAATAAGAACATGACCTTTTCAAATCTTGAAGTGTTGCAGTTAGAGGTTAATGAAGCATTAAGTAGTCATCGTAGCCCCGTAGCAGTGAAGTCTAAGCATTTTGAAGGCTTGCAGGTTGGCGGTGATAAGACAAAGGGGCCCCGCTATCCCACAATAAGTGTGTTATAACATTTGTTCACAGCGCAGGACTCTGGTAGAGGGTAGGCATAAGAAGTCATGGTTACCGCATACTCACAAGCAAAAAAACAAGGGCTAAACTTAGCTCACTGTGTCGCAGTACACATTGAAAGTTGAAATATAAGCCCTGCTACCCCGCGAAGGTATGTAATCACTGTGGCGGGACTACGGTGTAAATAGCATTGAGTACAAATTTCAATCAAATCTTGTCAAGTTTCTTCAACCCTTGGATCTGTTCAGATCAATGGTGCATATTCAAAACCACATGAATGTAGAGATCCCTCTATCTCTTGGCACGAAGGTGATTAATGGCGAGGTGACTAGCTCCAGAACTGATAAAATCTCAAGTTTCATTTCATTTTCTCATTCATACAAGCTTAGAACTATTTGGAGATAACGAATTTGAAGTCTGGAGTGTGTTCTGCAAGCTCTTCTTGACCACGTAAGTGAAATTTATCTACCTCTCTATCAAAGTTGATATTGTATATGCAATCTTTCTTTCAAGTAACTCAGTAGATCAAACAATCATCAAAACCCTAGTTTAATAGAGTAGCACACAATGGCACCTAAAAAGACTGAGTCAATGGGTAAGAAAGGGGAGTCTTCTACTCCAAAAGAAAATAAAAGACCCCTCCAACAATCTCTATTAGATGTTCTACCAAATTTAGTTGACAAGGGCTACAAAAAGATGTTCAAAGATGAGACACAGGGTTGCCGTGATGCCCTAATTCCAATCTCAAGCTAGAATTTGTTCCGGTACTTTTGTGACAAGAAGGATGCATAAGGTCCTATTGCTAATCCATGGATACTTGATATGGCCAAGCTGGTAGTGCCAAATATTTTTGTAGATGTTGAACTCATCAGATTGCTGACACAACATTACCATGCAGCCACAAGGACAGTGAGATTGCCAAATGGGTCACCCTTGGTCACAATGAATAGAGTTGCAATCATTGATTGCTTCATGGTGAACAAACAAGCTCTTGCAAAAGTGCATACTTAGAAGAGTGAGGAAGATTATACCAAGCTCAAGAAAACATACAAGAGTGATGAACTCCCTATGTACATGAGGAAAGGAGCAAACAACAAAAAGATACCCATTTCTACAACTTTTGTGGAACCATTTGCAATGGATGACTTCATTGTGTATTTCAAGAAAACATATTTTTCTCTTTACCAAGTATTGGGAATCGATGCCCAAGACAGAATGCCAGTTGGGCTGATGATGGCATTAAGGATACAAAATCCTGAAGTCAACATTGAGTATGACTTTGCTTCTTTCATTGAAAAGGGATTGCATGATGGACTTCTTTAGGTGAGAGAAAACAAAACATCCATCACTTTCAGATACTATTCTCTATTGTGTCACTTGATATTTTATCAGAATAGAAGGAAATGGACAAGGAGAATGGACCTCAGTATGGTTGATCAATGAGGTCAGAGATTGCATGTGCAATGTTGGTGTTGCATCTGGGATAGCAACTGCAAGAATTGTGACTATGTGGTATTCCAGATGACTTTGCAGTCAGAATAATGGCTACTCTTGGGTACCTTTCTCCAGGATTGTCTAGAAAAATTAGAGAAGTATTGAGGCCTTGTTGTGTGGTTACACAACACGCCCCATTTTGACTTGGCAAAACAGGGACCCAACTTTTCTTTTGGCTTGTGTTGTCTGCTTTCTGGCGGTTTGGTAAAATCAGTCATGTTCATCATCATGTGGAGTCAAGATGAGGTAAGTCCCAATATGAGGTCAGTCTGTCAAAATTCGTATTTCATATATATGACCACATATTCTGAAAGAGCATTAAAATTCATGCAGGTTTGCCTTTTACATCACCCTGATATTCATTAGGATGTGAGAGTTATGAACAGTCAAAGTCTTGGTCAAACCTGATATTCGCAAGAAGAGGGTCATATCATATAAACTCAGTTGTGCTGTTTGAAGAACATCATCATCATATTTGAAACGTCCCCTTGATAATATCCTGCGGTTCAAATATCTGGACGTCAACTTTAAGTGATTGTAAGTCTTCCCCGTCGAACGGTCTTTTGTATCGCGAGCATCATATTTTGAGTGTAACCCGATATTCGTTAATATCATCCTGATGCAAAATATCACCCTTGGCAAACATCCTGATGACATCATCTGAATACGATAAACAAAGAAACAAACATCCTGATGACATCATCATCATATTTACATTTCGACAGGATATTTTGTAAACATGATCATGTTCGCGAATATGATGATGACGTCATGCTCTAAGTTTAACAAGAGCCCCGGATATCCTGATGATCATCATCATCCTGATCTTTCGAGAGGGTTACCTTGGCCGCAAAGGGGTCATATTACATTCACCACCTGATCATCTTCCTTAGGTGACCCAATATTACATTTATCCCCTGATCTTAACTAAACATGACGGTGACGTCATCTTTTGCATTTTAATGAAGCCCGGATATGATGGACATCACCATCATATTCCATTCCTCAGCAGTAGGATCATATTTCATATCCTCCTATTTTCCTTCGACATGATGATGATGATGATGTCATTCTTTTCCCCAATATACAGAAGCGAAACATGACGGTGACGTCATCTGGACATTCGGAAGGGGGAGCATCATATTTCCAAAATATCATGCAGACGAAAGTTTTAAGTCTTGCTATCGGCCTTATCTTGAGTTATCATGCCGATAGAACATGTCTTCCCGATGGATGGACATCATCATGATTTTTGGCCTCGGTATAAGTTTAACCGTCGGCTTAATGAAAAATTGTCATCCCGACCGTGTGTAGTCACGCCGATACATACATAATCATATTTGAACCCGATATACAAGGAAATGGGTGGGAAAATGAAACGATGGTTGACTCGAGTGTTTTTTTTAACGCTGTTTATGCATTTAGTGCATATTTTCCACAGGTATGAAGCCCGATTGCCTGTAGCTGCACATTTTGAGGCATGTTTAATAAAACGTTTACTTCCTGTTGTTTATCCACATGATGATGAACTTAATGTTTGTCTGTTTATTTGCAGGAAGTCATGATGCTGTTAGAGCTGCTGCTGAAGCTGATAATTACAAAGTTGCACATGGAGGCAACATGAACCAGAAGTGAGGAGGATATTGTCAAATATGTTGTTTGCCAGCTGGAGACCAAATCAAATCAAAGATGTTGGAATATTCTGTGCCAGCTGTACATTTGCCAACTGGCGAAGCATGTGCTTTTCATCTGGACAGTTGATTATTATGAGAGGATCCTGATCCTTGGATCATTGTAACTGTTTTCTGGCATTTGTTCTATATAAGAGCCAGATCCTAGGGGGATAAGGAGGGAGATACATTAATATACACAGACGCATCTGGCGCATTAAAGCCGATTACTGTAGAATCAATTAGGAGATCGGATTACTGAGACTAATGAGGATAGAATTGTTGAAATGTCAAGGTTCTTTCTTCAGATCACTGTAAATGTACCTGTTCTTGAGCATACTGAATGGATATGAAGTTTCAGATTACATCCTGATTATAAATTTTACGTAATCTTCCTGTTGGTTTCTGGATATGTACTGGTGAATGCTGTGTTCAACTAGAAGCACTTTCATTTCATTACATGTTGTTATCAACTTTTCCTTTGAAGATTTGCACTAGATCATGCGGATTTGTGGAATGTCCTAGTGAACTATGATTCTAGTTTCCTTTTTTTCATTGCATGTATGGGAGCTTGTATGTGGATCAGTGATCTAAGTCAAGTAGTTTTGGGAATCTTGTTCTTTAACCCTTTTTCTTTTTTTAATTTTATAAATTCATCACCATAACTGCAAATCATGATAAATAACAAGCAGAACAGAGAAATATGCTGAAATCCCGTAGGTAACTGAAAATCATTAGCATATTTGAGTTAAATGCATGTAGTATTGAAAATATCATGCAAAGAATCATAAATAATGGTAGAAATCATGCAAATACCAGCCTGTAGGCACATTATTTGACTAAATTCACAGTGCAGAGGTAGAATTGTTGGAGATTTATGCAGAGCAAGCATATAGAACAGGATATTTGAAGAAATAATGATGAACTTTGCAGAAACACGTAAGGCCCCTGAATGGAAAACAGCAACACACATCAACCACTGAGTAACGTCAGTAGATTAAGACCTAATCAACGGAGACTTGGGATCATGAATTCCCTGAATTCATCGTATCTTTCAAGATGAGTAAAGGTTGTTGTGTAACTTTTATTCTATGTTTGTAAATGACTAACATTATGACCAACATAAATTGGCGCTAGAAGGAGGGCCCGACCGGAAGATCACGCTCATCATCAGTATTTTCAGGTTTGATGACGTATAAGAGTAAGGTACCCTCAGATCGTCTGTGAATTTCAGTAAATTACGTAAATATTTGCTGTGACAAGATTGTATATGCACATTCTATGTAAAGATTTCTAGATCTCACATAAATATTGCAAGCTTTACAGTAGATCTCTCTGAATTCACTAATATCGGCTAAAGATGCGTAAATTTGTTCAAGCTTTGAGAATTTGAGCCTTAAACACTTGAGATCTTGTGCTACGGGTCAGGATATCCCAATATCCTGTCATATTTGTAGTATCTTCGCAAATATTTCGTAAATATCCAGTCTGATTTACCGTTTAACCGCAAATATCACCTCATCCGGTGGAATCCAGCCAATATTTGCAAAGTTTCAGCCAATTTGCCTCCAAATTGAGAAATCCTGGCTTACAGGATAAATACCAGGTCTAGACCTAGTGAAGTTTTTGAAGAATTGCATGTTAGAGGTTTCAGACCTAGGACTGTGGACATTCACCATACTCCAGGATCAAGCGCGTCTAGAGCTTCACCGGGACCTCCTCCTGTAACCCCTGTCGGTTTGCAAATACCTTCTGGTATATCCGCGACACCTCCTGTTCAAACCCAGGGTATACCTTTAGTTCAACCTCAGCCAACTGCACCACCAGTTCAGCCCCCTCAGGCTGCAATGTCTTTCTTTGCAGCGGAGTCACCCTTGACTTTTACTGCATATCATGAGTTACCAAAGAATCCGGACAAGCTTTGTCCAAAGTATCATCCTTATCAAGATGCTGATGATCATATCAGGACATTTAAAGAAGCGTGCTGCAGAGCCAGAATAGAACATCAGGACGTGGTGTGCAGATTATTTCCTTTTTCCCTAGGGGAAGAGGCTTATAATTGGTTCATCAGTCTTGGCCAAGCTTCTGTCAGTTCGTGGGCTGTCTTAGAGAAAGCCTTTGTTGACAGGTTCAAAGTCCCTATTGATCCATCCATGAATTACCACATGTTTGCCACAATCAAAAGATTTGAGAATGAGCCTATTGCTAATTTCAATGCTAGGTTTCAGAAAATGTTGTCCAAGCTAGTTGCCCCATATGTGGTGATTGATGCTGCTGCCAGGAGTATATATTATTCAGCCCTGGATCCATTAACTTCCATGTTCATCAGGAGAACACATCCTGAGATCACTACTTTGACAGGAGCTTTTCAAGAAGCTATCAAGGTAAATCAACAGTTGATACCTGCTCCTACTCCAAATATAGCATTCCCTACTTTGCCTGGCATGCAATCACAATATCTAGCACAATATCCTGCAGCTTATCCTTCACAATATCCTGCACAATATCCAAATGGATCATTGATACCCCTAGCAGTCATGCCTACACCTTTGCAAGTACCTCCATTGAGTATTATGCCTCCTCCTAATGGAAATAGCCAATTGCCACAATATCCTGCACATGCTCAAACACCTCAGGGTACCGATCTATCCAACAATAACCATGGATCTTCTTTTTTCAAGCCTCAGACTGAAAATGTAGTGGCCAAAGCTCAAGAGGAGAAGGAGGAGATCAAAGAAATTTCTGCTCAACTCAGAAAACTCACCACAGAAGTAACACATTTGAGAAATCAAGGGTTTTATTCGCAGTCAGGTCAGAATAGGAGTTATTCCAATGACAGACCAAACTACCCTGACAGAGGATATAACAACAATAACTTCAACAATAATGGTGGAAACAATAATAATCCTCCTAGACAGCCCAGAGTGTGGAACTCTAGGCCAAATAACAGTTCATTACCATCACCCCTAGACAATCAGCCTCCTGGTGAAGCCAAACAGACTACCAGAGTCAATCTTGCTGAAGCAGCCCTTACCAATTGGTGCAGGATTCACAATACAAATGCACATGCAGAATTAGATTGTCCACAATTTAGGATTGCTGCCAGCATCTTTCAGACTGAAGTGTCTAATACTTCTGGAAATCCACCTCAGGTAGAAGGAAATGAGATAGTTCCTTGTGGATATGACTCTGCTTTTGTGTTAGAAACGTACACAAATCAAACTCATCAGGATTATAATCAGACATGTGAAGAATCTGCCTTAACCTTTGAAACAAACTATGTCTTCCCCTTTGAGGATGAAAATGAACCTGTAAGAGAGCATGAGGAAGTACATGCATACCAGCAGCAATATCTTGGTAAGCAAAATTATAACCTGAGGAGCAATGCCAACAGACCTGCTGGTCCATTGACATCATCTCTACCTCCAAACAACTTCAACACACCTCCAGATCCTAAGGCTAGCAATAACCCTGGGTTCCCTAAGGTGAATGCTCAATACTTGTCTCCTCAAAACACAGTAACAAAAGTCGTAAATGCACCTCAGGAGTCTGACAAGTTAGTCAGCTATTTGGCTGATGAAATGAAGAAAATCAAGATCAGCCTGTCCCTATCTGAGTTACTGAAAACTCCTGCCATCAAAAGGGCATTCATGAAGTCACTAGATGATCCTGCTCCTAAAGAGGATAATCATCTTTCAAGTCACTCCAGTGGCAAGGAGCACGCTGTTAAAGATAACACTATCAAGCCCAAGGTGTCAGCTACAGTCCAAGCTGCTGAAACCTCCCACATGACCTTGTATAGAGATAAAACTGAATCACCTCCGTTTCTCCTCACTATAAGAATGTTCAGCAAGAACTTGCACAACTGTTTAGTTGATTCAGGAGCCTCAACGAATGTTATGCCTTTGTCAATATGCAATGCATTAGGACTGCATCCTGCTAAATCCTTAAAGAAGGTCACTCAACTGGACAAGACAGAAGTAAGTGTAGTGGGAGAACTCACTCACATTCACATGCAGCTAGCATCTGATCCTCGGATCCAATATTACATTGACATTCAGGTAGTGGACATACCTGATACATATGGGATGTTGCTTAGCCGAGATTGGTCTAAAACGCTTAACGGATATATGTCCACAGACTTCAGTCACATGTGGTTACCATGGAAAGGTATACCTAATCAGATCAGGATTGATGCTGAGCCTAGGATGAAACATATGATCACGGAATATAACAAAACAAATGAGATCATGTATGTAAACGTAGAACCTGGAGTTTATCACATCAGGCCGCAAACTGTTAAAATAGAAGAGATCCTGATGCTGGATGTTCATCATCATCATGATGATGATTATCATGAGGACATGCCGAGTCTGGAGTTTGATAATAATCCAGATAATGAGAATGAAATAGATCGCTTCAGAGATTTTGAGATGCATTTATCTACTCAGGTAAAATGTTGCCAATTATTGAATATATCTGCTAATGATATTTTGATTGATGGATGGTGCAGATTACATGGCGAAGCACATTCAGAAAAGACTTGTGAACCATGCTTAGACATGATGATACTGGAGCAAACATATAGTGAAGCATCATCATCATATTTCGAGGTGAGTGCTACATCTGATGATGATGATGATACTAATTCTTATTTGTCTTCTGCAAGAACAGAAGAGTCGACGGATCATGATGAAGATCATATCCGGCGAGAAGAAGAGGTCCTGGTGTCGGATCTGATAAATGATGCGAGAAAAGAAAAGATCACTCCTGGTAGTGATTGCTTCATGGAATCAGATTATGAGTTGTCTGATGAAGATAAAGGCAGTGACCTGACGAAGTTCAAAGAATTTCTGGTAAAAGAAATAGAAAAGATGACACAACAGCGTAAATCTCCCCAGGAGGTTTTAATTAAAGGTTGGTGTAGGCTGCACGAGGCGCCTCACTCAGAAACAACTTGCTCACTATGCTTACATATTTTGAAGAAGCATGCAGCTGTATGTGCTGAACATCATCCTCCTGCTAAGATGGAAGAGAAAACAGAAAAGCCATCAAGCTCACCAAATAAATGAAAGAAGAAACTTGAGGATGACATCCCCAAGTTAAAGTGGATATCAGGCAGAGCAGCAGCCAGAGCTGCAAAGAAGAAAGGAAGTTCAAGTAAATATCATGCTGAAGACAAATGTCTTGCTGAAGATAAGCCTTGGATCCTGAGGTTTGATGGATCCAAATCCAAGCAAGGTGCCAGGGTAGGAATTGACCTTATTGATCCATCAGGGAAATCCTACTTAGCAGCTTATAGACTACAGTTCCCCTGCACCAATAATGTCACAGAGTATGAAGCTCTGATTCATGGAATGTTGTTTGCCCATAAGAAGAAAGTGAAGATCCTGCATGTCTTTGGAGATTCAGAACTAGTTGTGAGACAAGTAAGAGGAATTTACTCTTGTAATTACAGAAAGCTATCAAATTACAGACATCGTGTGTGGGACCTGATTGAAGACTTTGATGCCTTTAATATCATTCATGTACCAAGAGAACAGAACCATAGGGAAGATGCACTTGCCCAGGCCGCCAGTACGTTGGAACCACTGTCTATATCTGGTCTGAAGAGATTTTTAGTAGAATTGGTGTCAGTACCTTTAGTACCTGACAATGTGACTAATCTCCAGGTGTTTGATGATGATCAGCACATCCTGGACTTCATATCAAACAGAGACATATTTGAAGCTCAGATTATAGATGAGAATGATATGGAAGATCATGTCTGGGAAGAAGATGAGATATTAGAGTTACCTAGCAATAGAATTCCCAAAGGTATGATTGAATTAGAAAGAGCCTTTGATCTAGATAATATGCTTAAACATAAGGATCTGCCTAAGGCAGATGGAGGTCAATATTCACAGGTGAATATTGGACAAGCTGACGACAAGAGAAATGTCTTATTGGGTAAGGTTTGTACACCAGAAGAGTTAGAAGGAATAACTCAGGCCCTTAAGGATTACATACATGTAATTGCATGGACTTATGATGAGCTAAAGACATATGACACTTCTGTCATAACTCATACTATACCTCTCAAGCCAGATGCAAAACCTTTCAGACAGAAGCAGAGGCCAGTCAATGCTCTGCTTGAACCAATCATCCTTGAAGAAGTCAAGAAATTGTTAAATGCCCGGATAATATTTCCTGTAAGGCACTCCACTTGGGTGGCAAATCTTGTGCCAGTCAGAAAGAAGAATGGAGACATCAGATTATGTGTAGATTTCAGGAACTTGAACAGAGCATCAGAAAAGGATAATTATCCTTTGCCCTCTTTGGATGAAGTTATACAAATTGTAAATGGAGCCAAGATGATGTCCTTCTTGGATGGTTTTTCAGGATACAACCAAGTGATGGTTGATAAAATTGACAGATTAAAAACTGCCTTCACCACAAAGTGGGGTATATTTGCATATAGACGTATGCCATTTGGACTTATAAATGCTGGAGCTACATTCCAGCGAGCAATGGACATAGCCTTCAGAGGCTTAGTAGGAAAATGTATAGTCATCTACATGGATGACCTGACAGTATTCTCCAAGGAAAGAGGAAATCATGTTGCTGATCTCAGAAGTGTACTGAAGAAATGTGAAGAATATGGAATATCTTTGAATCCTAAGAAGTGCATATTTGGAGTCACAACAGGAAAGTTACTAGGCCACCTGATCACAGAAGATGGAATTATCATTGATCCTGACAGGGTGGAATCTATTATGAAGTTACAACTTCCAGGAAGCAAAAAGGAACTTAAATCTTATTTTGGTAAGATAAATTTTGTGAGAAAGTTCATCACCGGCTTTGCTGAGATTGTCAGACCACTAAATGCCATGTTGAAAAAAGATGCACAAATTGAGTGGACACCAGAAGCTAAGGCTGCCTTTGAAGATATAAAGAAAGCCATTTCAGATGCTCCTGTCCTCATTAGTCCAGATTATACAAGAGATTTCTACATCTACTCATTTGCCTCAGAACATACTTCTGCAGCAGTGTTAACTCAAAGAAATGAATAGAAAGAAGAGAAACCAATTGCTTTCATGAGCTGTCGTTTCAGGGATGCTGAGTTGAGATATGTAGATGTTGAAAGACAGGCACTTGCATTAGTCAGAGCAGTAAAAAAGTTTAGACATTATATACTGAGAAGCAAAGTGATTGCTGTGGTACCAGATGCAGCAGTAAAGATGCTGCTGATGCAGAGTGAACCCGGTGAAAAAAGAGCCAAATGGATTACTGTATTACAAGAATATGACATGGAGATCACACCCATGAAGCTGGTAAGAGGACAAGCTCTGAGCCAGATGATATCTGAAACTGATCCAAACATCATCAGTCAGCAGTATGTGATCAATGAGAAAGACAATGGGGAATGGTATTCAGACATCAGGCACATCCTGATCACCGGAAGATGTCCTTCAAGAATGCAAGCCTCACAGAGAAGAGCCTTAAAGATAAGATCCCAGAAGTATATGATGAAGGGAGGAACCTTGTTCAAGAAGAATTATGAAGGAATATACCTGAGATGCTTAGAGATACCAGAAGCAAATAAAGTTTTAATAGAGTTACATGACAAGTTTGGTACTGCACACGGATCAGCATTGGCCACAACACATGCAATCCTCAGAGCAGGATATTACTGGCCTACAATTTTTAAGGACACGGCTGATCATGTTAAATGTTGTCATGTTTGCCAAGTTGCTGCCAACAGAGAAAAATATGCTGCACAACCGTTGCAGCCAGTGATGGAAGAGCGCCCATATGCACAGTGGGGCATGGATTTCATAGGACCGATCAATCCTCCGTCTTCCTCAGGCCATAGGTATGTCCTAATGATTACTGATTATTGTACCAGATGGACTGAGGCTATCAGCAGCAAAACTTGTACTGCGGATGATGTCATTAAATTTCTAGAAAGCAACATTGTCACCAGGTATGGAATTCCTTATGCATTGGTGAGTGATAATGGTTCTGCCTTCATTTCCACCAAATTGTCAAGTTGGGCTTTTGATCATGGGATCATACTTAAGTTCTCATCCAACTACTATCCCCAGGGAAATGGATTAGCAGAATCCACCAACAAGAATTTACTGAGTATAATAAGAAAATTGATAGAGAAAAATCCCAGGGAATGGAACTCATTTCTGAAATATGCCTTATGGGTAGACAGAACTAGAATGAAAACCGCATTAGGAAACTCACCCTTCCAACTAGTATATGGGGTAGATCCTATCCTCCCTGTAAACTTGAAAATTCCTACTCTGTAGTTTGCCCAAGAATATCTAGGCATAGATAATAAACAGGAAGTCAGGTTGCTTCAGTTGATGCATCTGGAAGAAAAACGAAGTCAAGCGATTGACCAATTTGCAAAACATCAGGCTGTTGTCAAACGCTGGTTTGACAAGAGAGCCAGAATTAAAGCTTTCAGGATATCCGATTTAGTCCTGATGTGGGATAAAGCCCATGAAAAGAAAGGTGATCATGGTAAGTTTGATAGATTATGGATAGGTCCCTTTCAGATTTCTGAAATTTTAGGAGACAGCACTTATAGGCTTAAGAACCTGACAGGTGAGGATGTCCCATTGCCAGTCAATGGACAATTCCTCAAACATTATTTCTAGGCCTGAATGACTTCATGACAGTCATATGTATCATATTGTATATTTGTATAGTTGTTTGTACAGTCTGTTTGTTGTTGTTGTTGTTTTGTTGGTTGGGACCTTGTTCTGGTAAGTCAGGATGATGCACTTCATCACCCTAAGAAAATAATTAAATTGTTGGGATTCAGATGATGAGATCACATTTAAATATAGGTTATGATTCATTCTAAGAAGTGTTCATGATCAGGTTTATGATGTCTTTTCATCAGGGTGCTTTTTCTTGGTCAAAGCGAATCCATCACAATGAAACACCTAACAGCCTTGGGTTTGTTGAACACACTAGTATAGGTGTTAAGTGAAAAATCTAAAGAGACTCCCTTGCTACCAATACAATCTCCAACCTAAAGCTGCAAGTGACTACACCTTGTACAAATAAGCTAACATGATGATATCAAATATAAATTTTTAAAGGAAAATCAGAAAAGAAATAAAATTAGGCCATCTAAGTAACTCTACCGGGGCTATGGACGCCTGCTGGCAGTGGGGCTCTACTTAGGGAGATTGTATAGATAACCTTGCTGGGGCTATAGACACCTGCTGGCAGCAAGGCTCTATCCAGGTTGGCTATGAGGGATGATCCCTAACTATGTAGTTTAACACCAGTTACTTATGTTTTCAACTTACTTTCAAGATGAGGATAATTAATAATATGCACACACCTGATCCTTTGTTAGCTTTATCACCATAATGAAATTTTATCATTCAGAGGATTATGATGCTGACACATAGACAGAATTAGAACACTATAGATAAATGTGATCACATCACTTGAATCATTAGAATTTGTTTATTTTCTTTGGTGGCAAGTTGTTGTGTGGTTACACAACATGCCCCATTTTGACTTGGCAAAACAGGGACCCAACTTTTCTTTTGGCTTGTGTTGTCTGCTTTATGGCGGTTTGGTAAAATCAGTCATGTTCATCATCATGTGGAGTCAAGATGAGGTAAGTCCCAATATGAGGTCAGTCTGTCAAAATTCATATTTCATATATATGACCACATATTTTGAAAGAGCATTAAAATTCATGCAGGTTTGCCTTTTACATCACCCTGATATTCATCAGGATGTGAGAGTTATGAACAGTCAAAGTCTTGGTCAAACCTGATATTCACAAGAAGAGGGTCATATCTTATAAACTCAGTTGTGCTGTTTGAAGAACATCATCATCATATTTGAAACGTCCCCTCGATAATATCCTGCGGTTCAAATATCTGGACGTCAACTTTAAGTGATTGTAAGTCTTCCCCGTCGAACGGTCTTTTGTATCGCGAGCATCATATTTTGAGTGTAACCCGATATTCGTTAATATCATCCTGATGCAAAATATCACCCTTGGCAAACATCCTGATGACATCATCATCATATTTACATTTCGACAGGATATTTTGTAAACATGATCATGTTCGCGAATATGATGATGACGTCATGCTCTAAGTTTAACAAGAGCCCCGGATATCCTGATGATCATCATCATCCTGAACTTTCGAGAGGGTTACCTTGGCCGCAAAGGGGTCATATTACATTCACCACCTGATCATCTTCCTTAGGTGACCCGATATTACATTTATCCCCTGATCTTAACTAAACATGACGGTGACGTCATCTTTTGCATTTTAATGAAGCCCAGATATGACGATGACGTCACCATCATATTCCATTCCTCAGCAGCAGGATCATATTTCATATCCTCCTATTTTCCTTCGACATGATGATGATGATGATGTCATTCTTTTCCCCAATATACAGAAGCGAAACATGACGGTGACGTCATCTGGACATTCGGAAGGGGGAGCATCATATTTCCAAAATATCATGCAGACGAAAGTTTTAAGTCTTGCTATCGGCCTTATCTTGAGTTATCATGCCGATAGAACATGTCTTCCCGATGGATGGATATCATCATGATTTTTGGCCTCGGTATAAGTTTAACCATCGGCTTAATGAAAAATTGTCATCCTGACCGTGTGTAGTCACACCGATACATACATGATCATATTTGAACCCGATATACAAGGAAATGGGCGGGAAAATGAAACGATGGTTGACCCGAGTGTTTTTTTTAACGCTGTTTATGCATTTAGTGCATATTTTCCACAGGTATGAAGCCCGATTGCCTGTAGCTGCACATTTTGAGGCATGTTTAATAAAACGTTTACTTCTTGTTGTTTATCCACATGATGATGAACTTAATGTTTGTCTATTTATTTGCAGGAAGTCATGATGCTGTTAGAGCTGCTGCTGAAGCTAATAATTACAAAGTTGCACATGGAGGCAACATGAACCAGAAGTGAGGAGGATATTGTCAAATATGCTGTTTGCCAGCTGGAGACCGAATCAAATCAAAGATGTTGGAATATTCTGTGCCAGCTGTACATTTACCAACTGGCGAAGCATGTGCTTTTCATCTGGACCGTTGATTATTATGAGAGGATCCTGATCCTTGGATCATTGTAACTATTTTCTGGCATTTGTTCTATATAAGAGCCAGATCCTGGGGGGATAAGGAGGGAGATACATTAATATACACAGACGCATCTGGCGCATCAAAGCCGATTACTGTAGAATCAATTAGGAGATTGGATTACTGAGACTAATGAGGATAGAATTGTTGAAATGTCAAGGTTCTTTCTTCAGATCACTGTAAATGTACCTGTTCTTGAGCATACTGAATGGATATGAAGTTTCAGATTACATCCTGATTGTAAATTTTACGTAATCTTCCTGTTGGTTTCTGGATATGTACTGGTGAATGCTGTGTTCAACTAGAAGCACTTTCATTTCATTACATGTTGTTATCAACTTTTCCTTTGAAGATTTTGCACTAGATCATGCGGATTTGTGGAATGTCCTGGTGAAGTATGATTCTAGTTTCCTTCTTTTCATTGCATGTATGGGAGCTTGTATGTGGATCAGTGATCTAAGTCAAGTAGTTTTGGGAATCTTGTTCTTTAACCCTTTTTCTTTTTTTAATTTCATAAATTCATCACCATAACTGCAAATCATGATAAATAACAAGCAGAACAGAGAAATATGCTGAAATCCCGTAGATAACTGAAAATCATTAGCATATTTGAGTTAAATGCATGTAGTATTGAAAATATCATGCAAAGAATCATAAATAATGGTAGAAATCATGCAAATACCAGCCTGTAGGCACATTATTTGACTAAATTCACAGTGCAGAGATAGAATTGTTGGAGATTTATGTAGAGCAAGCATATAGAGCAGGATATTTGAAGAAATAATGATGAACTTTGCAGAAACACGTAAGGCCCCTGAATGGAAAACAGCAACACACATCAACCACTGAGTAACGTCAGTAGATTAAGACCTAATCAACGGAGACTTGGGATCATGAATTCCCTGAATTCATCGTATCTTTCAAGATGAGTAAAGGTTGTTGTGTAACTTTTATTCTATGTTTGTAAATGACTAACATCATGACCAACAGGCCTCTTGCATTGAGGCCTGAGCAAGGTCATATGCATAGTTTTGTTAACTAGTTTTTTCTTCTAGATCACACTGTGATAAGAGTTTATGGGTGCACACAACCACCCCATGCATTACCCAAATTTGTGCCTGCTAGATTAGTATTCCTGGAATTCATGCAGCAGATGCTCTGGATGGACATGGATGTCATGAAGAAGCAAAAGAAAGGCACATTTTTACCTAATTTAACTGTGTTTGAAGAGTTGTCTATGGGCTCTGACACCTTGGAGGAGCTACAAGTTTATTTGAAAACAAAATATTCATTGAAATAAAAAATAGAGAGGGTTTGTGACCTTGAAGGTCACATGAATTTTGTTAAGAGAGTCATTCTTACTATGGATGGGATATCCCATCAAGTCAACTATGATGAGGATGTGATCAGAAATTGCCTCACTCCTAAGGAGGTGTATGACAAAAGAAGAAAGTGGGAGATTTTGATGGAGATAGAAAATGATAAAAAGAAAAAAGACCCTAGTTTCCTTGGATTCTTTGTTGAAGAAAATGACCCACTGAAAAGAATAAATCTCATAATTGATAACTTTGAATGGTTGTATGGCAAAGTAGAGAGCCAACCTACAAAGGCTACTAAGCTCCCAGTAAAGAGACTAGCTGGAATTTTGATTGCTGAGCACCCCATGATGCAATGTTAGTACAAGAGCCTCCATCCCCTGATTAGCCAATATAAAAAAAATAAAGAATTGATGATGTACCTCCTCTAGTGCCATATGAGATGACTGAAGGAGTAGGTGACACTGATGAAGTGGCAAGCATTTTGAGACAAATGGGTGAGGGTGAAGAAGTTGATCAGCCCCTTGTTGGCCAAGAGACTAAGGCACATAAACTTGAGGCTAGAATGGACACACAGGCACAAGGTGAGCCTGAAATGCACAAGGATGAGAGAATTGTAGCCTTTATGAGATTCATGGATGATGATGAATTCATCAATAGTCCAAAGTTCAAGGATATTTGGTTGAAAATGAAAATGAAAGAATTTGAAGAGAAAGTTGAAATAAATAATATAGGAGTAGATGAATCCCAACATGACAAAATTGTAGCCCAGACATTTAAGGAAATCAAGATTGATGAAATAAATGTCAACCCACAAGAAGCTAGAAAAATGGTTCTCAAAAGAAATATGTTGATATTCCTGGTATGGAGCTGAAGAAGATGTTTTTGTTGGATCAAGTGAGAAGTCAAGACGATCCAATGATAGTTTTTGAGTTTGATTTTGAGGATGGTGTAAGTGGTGTGGGCTACAATCCAAATACTGAGACCTTGGCACTTTGGGCTACACAAGAAAAAACAAATAAGCCAAGATTGCTAGATTTGATTCAAGAAATGAGAGGAACAACAATGGTGAAAACTTTGAAAGACACATCAGCCCTAGAAGCAGCCAAATTGACAATGCACTCAGCCATGTTAACCTAGGCTACTGTGAAGAATATGCAACTCAAGATAAATGAATATGAGAAAAATCAAATAGAAATGAATGATGAGGTAAACAAATTGTATTTGGAAAATGTAAAGATGAAGCAACAATTGAAAGGAATTGACTTTTCTCAAAGCAAGGCAATTGTGCCTTATCAACCCTCTATGTCCTAAAGAGTTGATGATACCACTGTTCCTGTTGATCAGTTAAATGCAATGAAGTAGAGTTTGGAAAAAGAAATTGAGAAGTTGAAAGAAATAAATGAAAACACCAAGAAAGAAACCCATGTCCAAGATTTTTGATATGATTGAAAAGATTTTGGAAAACAAGGTCAAATTGGTATTAGATAAGATTGAAGATGTGCATAGTTGTTATTGTTCTTTGTCTCCAGCACTTGATCAAATGAATGCCAATGTTCCTATACTTGACCCTTTTCTCAAGAAATGGTAGCCTATTCACCATACTTTGATCACTCTGTGCAAAGTTTTGCAGAGAAATCCAAATGCCCCTATTGCCTTGAAGCCAACTAAGAAAATGGTCAAATTGATCATTGAGGAGTTCCAATATGCATTTGGAGAAAGCCAGAAGGTGAAAGAAAAGATGGAATCCTTTGGCTCCTTCAAACATCATTTCATTCCAGACATTCTTCAAGAAGATAAGCAGCTCAAAAGCCTTGAGAAATGGAAACAGGAGTGTGATGAGATGGTTTCTCATATTGTTGAGCACTTGCAAAAGGATGAAGACTTGAATGTTCACAGTTTCAATTTGATCTTGGATCAATTAATTGCATTAGATACATGATATGCAAAGTTCATCTCAAATGGCATAGGACTTCTCAACAAAAGATGGAAAGATCATCAAATAAACGTACTTTAAATTAAAGAGTACAAGTGGCCAAGCGACTACACAATGTAATAATGGGAGAAAGAATATTTATCTCAAGAGGATTGAACATGACAAGTCTGTAACAAAGCTATTTGACCATCAGGCAAATGTCAGTAGTTATCAAGTCACCTTCAGTGAGCCTTGGATGTCCCCTTTGTCTTTTTCTTGTTTTTATGTTTCATCAAATGTATTTGAATATTTAGCGGTCTTATTAAGACTTGCAAAAAAGTAAATAATGTAAAAGGACATATCAAAGGGTGGGAATTTGAAAAGTCATTTTTGGAATGTAAACGATCTAAAACTTGTTGCTTCCTTCATACCTATAAGAAGGAAACCAAGACTATGGGGAAAGGCTCTCTGGGAATTGGATTTCAAAAAGAGAGACTGTAAAGGCCTATTTTCTGAAGCATATAAATGAAAAAGATGCATTTCTCTGGTGTCTAAATTTTGGTTCTCAATTATTTTTTGAATGTTATTGACAGAATTTTATCTGGTTGTCTCCATTTTGTTTTCTCCTTATTATTTAAATTAGCATATCAAGCATATGTCTAGTTTATCAAAACATAGCTCATGTTTTGTGTGATTTGTCTACTAGGGTTTCTTCAAGTAAGAACTAAATTCCTTTAAATAGGTCATAGTAATATGGAGGATTCAATTGGATAAATAAGAACCTAGTAAAACAATTTTGCATGTTTATGCAAGTCATAAACAGTATTGTGCCAAATAATTTGAGTTATAGCTAGAGGGAAGACACACATCTATCTGTATTCTGACTCTGTACCTAGGAAAGGCACCAATCAATTCATTTCCAAAACCATTCCTTGTAAAATATTTCAATCCAATTTTGATTTTCTGTTGTAGGAGTACGAGTAGTGGTTAGTATAAGTTGAAAAATCTATTTTCAAATCATATGCCAATTTGAAGTAGATAAAATAGGATGATTTAATTGACAAAATTCCATAAAGTCCATAATCTGCTCACTATTCACCAATCAATTTTGAGGACTTAACATTCAGTGGTGAAAACAAGGTAATAACCACCTAGGCATAGCAAAGCCTAAAGCACAGGGAATTCCAATCATTTTGATTGATTCATTTTGTTGGCCAATTCACTTGTAAAACCTAATTATAAAGATTGGCATCCTTTTAGGTTTTTACAAATCTATTGATTTGGGAAGCAATAGATTGGTGACTCTACTAGGGAGTTGCTTATAACAAGCAAAGATTTTGAATCTCATTCTAGAGCTCTAGAAGACTAAAAGACTATCTTAGTATTTTCCTCTTTTCTAAAAAGTAGGTAGCGACTCTTGAATCTCTGAGGATTTGAATTGCAAATCTAATAAATCTAACATCACAATTTTCCAACATGGACGATAGAAGATATTTGGTAAATCAAAACAGTAAGAATCAAAAAATTGTAGAAAAGAATAAGGAGGTTCAAAGCCCCTTCCTATTTTAGGTGTAGCCACTGGTGATGGAGGAGTTTCTACAAATATACCTGTGATTACTAAATCACATGAGAACATTCAAAATGAGTAGGGGCATGTCTTTAGACAGTCGTATAATGTATTCAACACTCCTTTGACTAAGCATGGATGTAATGAACAATTTTCTCCAATAAGTTCTCACAATATTCTAGAACACAATAGCTTATATAGATATGTTGTTGAGTTTCAACTAGATCTCCAAAAGATGAAAGAATATGAGGAGCACATGCATGAAGAGGTGAGACAGGAAGAAGCAAGAAGGGACCATGAGGAGAGAATGGCTCAGCAATATGCTAAGAGTTCACAATATAATACTGGGGAGCAAACACCCAAAATGGTATGTTTTACTGATGCTAATGTTGTTTCAACTTCAAAGAGAAAATTAACTGACCAGGAGTTAAAACGAGAGGTAGAGCATATGACAAAAGAATTTGA
Source organism: Cunninghamia lanceolata (assembly GCA_027924645.1). NCBI lineage: Eukaryota > Viridiplantae > Streptophyta > Pinopsida > Cupressales > Cupressaceae > Cunninghamia > Cunninghamia lanceolata. Next base: position 26,748,531 of record BSBN01000047.1, read on the forward strand.
GAGGCTCGAATTGCTAAGAAGACAACAAGAATTAGAACAAGAATTGCTCCAGTTGAAAAACACACACATCTATCTATATTCTAACTCTATACCCAGGAAAGGCGCCGATCAATTCATTTCCAAAACCATTCCTTGTAAAATATTTCAATCCAATTTTGATTTATTGTTGTAGGAGTAGGAGTAGTGGTTAGTATATGTTGAAAAATCTATTTTCAAATCATATGCCAATTTGAAGTAGATAAAATAGGATGATTTAGTTGATAAAATTCCATAAAGTCCATAATTTGCTCACTATTGACCAATCAGTTTTGAGGACTTAACATTCAGTGGTGAAAACAAGGTAATACCCACCTAGGCATAGTAGAGCCTAAAGTGCAGGGAATTCCAATCATTTTGATTGATTCCGTTTGTTGGCCAATTCACTTGTAAAACCTAATTATAAAGATTGGCATCCTTTTAGGGTTTTACAAATCTGTTGATTTGGGAACCAACATGTGGGCAGAATCGGAAATAGGCGTGGGAGGAACCCTAACCAGGGTGAGAAAGGACGAGGATCAAACTAGGGCAGGAGCAGCATAGAAGGAGCCAGTGGAGAAGATGAAGAGGACAAAGGAGCACGAAGCAACGAGGAATATGGAGAAGCAGACACCATTTGGGACCTCCCATCTGAGGAGGATGATAATATTCACTTTATTAGAGCTCTGGTTGGATGCCCAGAGCTTTGTAGCTCGTGCTCGATCAAAGTCCTTTGGCTAGAATGCTGCTAGGGAGGGTGATCTCAGCAAGGTACTGAGGAGAGGCTTTCTCTTATCCCCTCATTGATCTAACGTTGATAGGAAGTCTTCCCTTGTTGCTGGTCTTGCACCTTTTGTTTCAAGGGAGTTTGAAAATGGGGTTCTGGGTCATAAATCACCTGAACCAGGTTGCTCGAGGGTACCTTCTCTTGCCCAAGTGGTTGAAATTTTTGATACGATATTGGAGTCCCAAGTCGATGGTTGTTCAGGAGGTCAATCATTTGTGGGTTCTTTTGAAGTAGTTGTAGGGCTAGGGTTGTTGCTGACCCAAGGAGTTGGGTTCCCTACCCTATCTAAGCTAGGGGGCATTGGCACACATCCCCTAAACCCTTCTTGATGCAGGAGCATCCCTGGTTCAAGAGCAATCTTGCATCAACCAAAAATATTTACATTTTAGTTTGTTTGAAGTTCAGTTTATTTTCTTTCATTTTCGAGTACAGTTCAAGCAGTAGCAATTTTCATATCTTGGTCTGCATTCTACCACAGTTGCATCTCAGATTTTGCAGAGGTGGACTTAGCATCTAGATTCATTCATGCACATCATATCCAAATCTCAGAGTATTTGGTTAAGATATGGGAAGGATATCACTATCAGAAGATCAACTATTTTCTCAAAATGGAGCATCCTGATAGTCTCAGACAATCAGCTAAAGGAGAAGACCTGTGGAGCATTTCCTAACTTGTGGAGCCTAATGACACATCATTCAATGATCTTTTGTTCATGGTCGACTGTCCCCAAGATCTGCACATCATTCCATTCATTTGCAGAGGAATTCTATTCATTTAGGGCCGACCTATCCATGTACACACATTACAGCTATTCATTGGAGATTGTGATCTTCCTTGGCCGATGCGGAGGAATCTTTGGTTCTGGAGATGATATATATTTATTTTATAGATGTGAAAGTAGTTAGCAATTGATTCATAATTCTTAGTTTGAGTTCTTTGCGAAGGAGATTCAAAGCTATCTCTTGTGCATATACTGGTATTTTGTAATCAGGCCTGTGAGCCCTAATTGTAAGCCCGCTTGTTGTCGATTGATCTGTATTTGAATTCTATGATATATTGAATGACTGAATCTACGTCTGTTTCATATCTTTGAGTTGTTTTCGTTGTGTTTACTCTTGCTGCACAGTCTGGATAGTTCATTCTGTGAACCCTCCTACCATGACTGCACCAAGTGGTATTAGAGAAAAAGTTCAAACCTTTGGGAGCAAATTGAGCAAAGTTGGCAAAGGAATTCTAAAAGATCTTGCTATGGACAGATCGCCTAATTGAGGTAGGTTACTTGTGTTGCAACCGATCACTGATTGTGAGGCAGTTGTCAACTTGTATCCCGATCGCCGAACTTGAGCCAGTTTGCACTTGATCCTAGGAAGATGCCACTGAGAAGAACCCTTGCTATTGGAACAATGGCTAGTAGGATGGATGAGATGATGGAAATGATGAAAATGATGAGAATTCGATTAGATGTTGTTGAAGAAGATAGGTGAAGAGGATTAACACCTAGACCTAATGTTGAAAGTGATGATGAGGAGGAATTTCAATCTGTAGAACAAATTGGTGAAACCCTAGGAGGTGATGAAGAAGAAGAATCAGATCAAGTAAAGATGTTGCGAGCTATTTCAAAGATTGGAAAGAGACCTAGGGTTGATGCATCTAATTACACTGGCAATTTGAACCCTGAAGAATTGATTGATTGGATAAATGACCTGGAAGAATACTTTGAATATGAAGAAGTTGAAGATCCAGAGAAGGTAAAATTTACAAAGACAAAGTTGAAAGGACATGCTGCTATATGGTGGGAGGAAGTTCAATTGGATATAAACAGAAGAGGAAAAGAAAAGATTACAAAGTGGGATAGAATGGTGACAAAATTGAAGAATCAGTTTATACCAGCTGACTATGAGTTGGAGCGGTTGAAGAGATTGCAAAACCTGAGACAAAAAGAGAAATTTGTGAAGGAGTATACTAAAGAATTTCATAAGGTGATCATAAGAACAAGACATATTGAAGAAAGCAAGGAGAAAGTGGCTAGATACATCAATGGACTGAGATTGAACATTCAAGAAGAACTAAGCTTCGTAATAATGACATCTTTGGAGGAAGCATATCAGTTTGCCCTGAAAATTGAAGAAAAGTTGAACCAGAGGCATGATTAGAGATAGAGAAGCAGAGGAGGTAAATTTCAGAGAGGTAGAACATTTTCCAGAGGAGACAGATCACATCCGGAGCAGACCAAGCCTGCCATCCCATTTAAGGACGATAGAGATAGCAATGCCTACTGGAGCAATGACATAAATTTTCAGCACAGAGGTAATTATAATTCATACCAGAATGAAGGATACATAAGAGAAGGAAGAGGACCTAATAGGAGAACATTCAGAGGAACTTGTTTCAAGTGTGGAGGTGAAGGCCATAGAGAATTTGAATGTAATCAAGGGAGTACAAGCAAGAGAACAGAGAATAGTGGAAGAGCAGCCTATGTGGAAGAAGAACCTATTGGATCACCTAGTTTAGTTAGTAAACCTTAGAAAGGAAAATCACTTTTGATGAGGAGAGAACTATTTCAAGCAGAGACAAATGAGGAACCACCACAGAGGAAAAGCTTGTTCAGAACCAGATGCAAATCAGGAGGTAAATGTTGTAAGGTTGTTATTGATAATGGTAGTTCAGATAATCTAGTATCAGAGAAGATGGTGACTAAGTTGAAGTTAGAAAGATTGAAACACTCCAAGCCCTATCACATAGCATGGATCTAGGATGATCATAAGGTACTGGTGAGTGAACAATGTTTGGTGAAATTTCATATTGGATCTTATCATGATGAAGTATTGTGTGATATTATGCCTATGGATGTTCATCATATCTTGTTGGGTAGACCTTAGCAGTATGATAGAAAAACTATACATGATGGGAGGAAGAATACATACACTATAACATCAAATGGAAAGAGAATTAATTTGATTCCTTTGGAAGATGACCCTAAAAGTGAAGTATGTGGGAATGCTAGAATCTATTTGGTAGATGGAACAAAATTTTTGGATGGTTTGAGACACGAGAATATGTGTTATGCTTTAATTCCTAAGAAGTTTGAAACAATGAAGAAGGAGACTGAAGAATCACAACTGGAGGATATAAAGAAATTGTTGATAGAGTATGAAGATATGATATCAGACAATGTACCTAAAGGATTACCACCAATCAGGAGTATCAATCATCACATGGATCTTATACTGGGAGCAAGTTTGCCTAACAAAGCAACACATATAATGACACCGACAGAAAATGAAGAACTGAAAAGGAAGATACAAGAGTTGTTAAGGAAAGGTTTGGTCAAGGAAACTTTGAGCCCTTGTGTAGTACCTGTAGTATTAGCACCAAAGAAAGATGGAGAATGGAGAATGTGTACTGACTCTAGAGCAATCAACAATATCATAGTTAAGTATAGATTTCCTTTACCTACGATGGATGATATCATGGATTGTTTGAGTGGAGCAAGATATTTCACAAAGATAGATTTGAAGAGTGGATACCATCATATTAGAATCAAAGAAGGAGATGAATGGAAGACTGCTTTTAAGATGAATGGAGGATTGTATGAATGGTTAGTGATGCCTTTTGGATTGACAAATGCACCTAGTACTTTCATGAGATTGATGAATGAAGTTCTGAAGAATTTTTTGGGTAAGTTTGTTATTGTATACTTGGATGACATTCTAATTTTTAGTAAGACAAAAGAGGAACATTTGCAGCATCTGAGACAAGTATTGCAGAGACTGAGGGAGGAGAAATTTCTAATAAACATCAAGAAATATAGTTTCATGAAGGAAGAATTGGTATACTTGGGATTTGCGATTTCTAAAGGGGGATTGAAGATGGACCCTGAGAAAGTAAGAGCAATTGTTGAATGGCCTACACTAGAGAGCATTGGAGAAGTTAGATCATTTCATGGATTAGCTAGTTTCTACTAGAAGTTCATCAGAAATTTTAGTTCAGTTTGTAACCCTATGATAGAGACAATGAGAGGTGACAGAAAATATTTCAAGTGGACACTAGGAGAAGATAAAAGTTTTGAATTGTTGAAGCAGAAAGTGAGAGAGAAACCTGTTTTGGCATTATCAGATTTTGATAAGGTATTTCAAGTGGATTGTGATGCAAGTGGAAATGCAATTGGAGTAGTGTTAAGTCAAGAAGGTAGACCTATAGCATATTTCAGTGAGAAGTTGAATGATGCAAAGAGAAGATATTTAGTTTATGATCAAGAGTTCTATGCCATAATTCAAGCCTTGAAGAAGTGGAGACATTACTTGCTGCCTAAGGAGTTTGTGTTGTATACAGACCATCAAGCTTTGCAATATTTGAATAGTCAAGGTAAGTTGAATCAGAGACATATGAGATGGGTAGAGTTCATGCAGAGTTATTCTTTTGTGTTGAAGCATAGGAGTGGTAAATCAAAGTTGCTGATGCATTGAGCGGGAGAAGAAACTTGTTGACAGAGATGAGACTTGAAGTGTTGGGATTTGATGAATTGAAGAGCATGTATGAGGAAGATCTTGATTTTTCAAAACCTTGGAAAGCATGTAAGGAACCTATTGTGACAGATAGGAGTAAGTGGTTGGATTATTTCATTTAGGAGGATATGTTGTTCAAAGGAAGTAAGTTATGTATACCTAAAAGTTCCATGAGAGATAATTTGATCAAGGAAAAACACAGTGGTGGATTGGTGGGACATTTGGCATTGATAAGACAATGGCTTTGGTGAGTGAAAATTACTTTTGGCCCCAGATACATAAAGATGTTAGGAAATTTGTGCAGAGTTGTAGAGTTTGTCAAGTTGCAAAAGGAAGTAGTCAAAACACTGAATTGTATAAACCTTTGAAAGTACCGGAGAGACCTTGGGAAGACATAAGCTTAGATTTTGTAATGGGATTGCCTAAGACATAGAGAGGACATGATTCAATATTTGTAGTGGTGGATAGATTTTCAAAGATGGCACATTTAATACCTTGTAAGAAGACAACTGATGCAATGCATGTAGCTAACCTATTTTTCAAAGAGATTGTGAGATTGCATGGATTACCTAAGAGCATAATTTCAGATAGAGACATCAGATTTATTGGACACTTTTGGAAGACACTTTGGAAGAAGATGAAGACAAATTTCAAGTTCAATTCAACATTTCACCCATAGACTGATGGATAGATAGTAGTGGATAGGAGTTTTGGAAACTTGTTGAGATGTTTGGTTGGAGAGAAGATAGGAAGTTGGGATTTGATTTTTTCACAAGAAGAGTTTGCATATAATAATTTAGTAAATAGGAGCACTAGAAGAACACCTTTTGAGATTGTTACCAGATTAAATCCTAAAGGAGTTGTAGAACTAAGAGATATCAGCATGGAAGAAAAGAGAAGTGTAGAAGCAAAAGAGTTTGCAGACCACATGAAGGCAATGCATGATCAGGTTAAGAAGCATTTGGAGGAAGTGAATAGTAAGTATAAGGAAAAGGAAGATGAGAAGAGAATACATAAGGAATTTGAAGTTGGAGATGAAGTGATGCTATATTTGAGAAAAGAAAGGTTTCCAGTTGCAACATATAACAAGTTGAAGATGAAGAAGCTTGGACCTTGTAAGATACTCAGAAAATTTGATTAAGGAAATGCATATGAAGTGGAGTTACCAGAGACATTGGGTATATCACCTATTTTCAACATTGTAGACTTATATCAGTATCATGAAGTAGAATTTAGTGACAACATTGAAGAAGACTTGAAGAAGTAGTTACCACAACAAGCACTGGAGCAAATTAAATACATTTTGGATAGCAGAGTTGGATGTAGCACTAGAGGCAGACAATATGAAGAATACCTTGTGAAGTGGAAAGGTAGACCGAAAGAAGATTCTTCATGGATTTCTCATGCTGAGGTGGACCATCTTGGTTCTCCCCTAGCCCTAGCAAAGTGAGGGACTCACTTTTTCAATAACCCTAGATGTTTGATGCAGGAGCATCCCAAGTTCAAGAGAAATCTTGCATCAACCAAAAAAAAATGCATTTCAGTTTGTTTGAAGTTCAATTTGTTTTCTTTCATTTTCCAGTATAGTTTAAGTAGTAGAAGTTTTTGTATCTTGGTCCGCATTCTACTGCAGTTGCATCTCAGATCTTGCAGAGTTGGATTTAGCATCTAGATTCATTCATGCACATCATATCCAAATCTTAGAGCATTTGGTTAAGATATCAGAAGGATATCGCTATCAGAAGATCAACTGTTTTCTCAAAATAGAGCATCTTGACAGTCTCAGACAATCAGCTAAAGGAGAAGACCTGTAGAGCATTTCCTAACTTGTGGAGCCTAATGACACATCATTCAATGATCTTTGGTTCATGGCCGACAGTCCCCAAGATCCACACATCATTCCATTCATTTGCGAAGGAGTTCTATTCATTTAGGGCCGACCTATCTATGTACACATGTTACAGCTATTCATTGGAGATTGTGATCTTCCTTGGCTGGCACAAAGGAATCTTTGGTTCCAGAGATGATATATATTGATGTAATAGATGCCTAGGAAGAAGTTAGCAATTGATTCATAATTCTTAGTTTGAGTTCTTTGTGAAGGAGCTTCAAAGCTATATCTTGTGCATATACTGGTATTTTGTAATCAGGCCTGTGAGCCCTAATTGTAAGCCCACTTGATGCCGACCGATCTGTATTTGAATTCTATGATATATTGAATGACTGAATCTACGTTTGTTTCATATCTTTTAGTTGTTTCCATTGTGTTTACTCTTGCTGCACGGTCTAGACAGTTCATTATGTGAACCCTCCTACCATGACTGCACCACTTCTTTTCCTAAAACTTGAGTATTCAGGGTCAAGGTTGGAAGATCTTTATTCCTAATTTAGTGATGGATAGATCCTACTCTTTATGGAATAATTTCCTAGTGGGGAAAATTTTAGGAAATATACCCAATGTTGACAACATAAAAAACTAGATTGAAAGTCTTGAAATGGAGATTGACTTGGGCTCTATGAAGATTATGGTGATGAGGAAGGGGTTTTGCTTCTTTTCTTTCTCCTTCTAGAAGATAGTTTCTAGATCCTTGAGGGGGGTCCTTGGTTCTTTGGCAGTTCCTTTCTTTTCCTCAAGAATTGGTAGACTGGCTTGGACCTCAAGAAGGATCACATTGATAGTAGTGTTTCAGTTTGAGTCAGAATCTCCTATTTACCTTTAAGGTATTGGTATGAGGATGTTTGGACTGCTATTACTAGTTCCTTGGGTAACTTCATTGTTGTGAATGAGGTGACTAAATCTAGGAAACAATTTTATTTTGCTAGATTTTGTGTTAACGTTACTATTGACAAAGCTCTCCCTTCTTCTGTTACTCTTTCTTCAAAGCTTGGTATTTGGAAGCAACAAAGCTGTTATGAGGAATCTCAAAGGATGTGCCTAACTACTATAAAATAGGTCATGCTTTAGCTGTTTGTAGATCTAGTAAAGGATGGAAATCCAAGAATAATATTCAGCAAGAACATCCCCCTCCAACTAAGAAGGCTACCAATTATTTAGAAATGCATTAGAGGCATGATAGCCCTCTCTTAGACAAGACCTCAAAGGTTGATAAGAGTTGTAAGATGACTGTGGCTCTTCATAACTCATCTGCAAACAAGGAAAATATCATAAAAACATCTTTAGGTTGTTCTCCTTCTAATGGGGTTTGTAGCATTTAGGAGATTGGAAAAGAGAAGATGATGGGCATTGAGGCCTCTCCTAAAATACAATGAACCATTCCTAAAGACAAGGTTGTTGTAGAGAACTCCCTGATGAAGTTTGGCTTTAAACCACCCTGGGTGAAGTGTTTTTCTTTGTTCCTGGGCTCTATCCCGATCGGGTTCTTCTCACCCTACTATTCCGGGGGTGTTGTTGGTTAGTTGTTGGTTGTTGTTATTTGGTGTCTATTTTGTTGTTCCTAATGTCCTAGGGCCTGCTTCTTTGTTTGTGTTGTTTTTTGGCCTATCTAGCTGGCTATTCAAGGGTTTGGGCCCTTTCAAAAACCCATCAGTTCAAAGCTCTGATTAAAAGAAATTACCATAATCAAAACAAAAATAAGAGTCATAGTGCTTTGAATCTTGTTTATAAACTACTAATTTAAAAAAAAATGGTTGAGATTAAGGGGTTCAAAAAGAGGGGCCACACAAATTGGTCCTACTTTAAAAAAAAAAACATAACATAGCGTCTAGTGTGGCCCCTCTAAAATGTTAACTTTTTTTTAGTATTTCAAATATTGCTTTGGTGAGAAATTAGCTAACACCATGTAGTTTATTCCCAATTTTTCTGATAATTTTTTCCATGAGTAATTAATTTTTAACTAATTTTCAAAGTGGACACATCCTAAAAAACAAAAAATTGAGCATGCTTGCCCCTAAAATTTTTGAAAACTAATAAAAAATCCAATTTTTTCTTGAATACATGTAGAATGGAGTCGAGTTTCTAAAAATTTAATTTACTTGAAATTTTGATGAATGGTTAAAACATAAAGTCAAAATACCACACACTAGTTTTTGACAAAAAACAGATATACTAACAAAAGAAATTAAGGAAGAAAACCTTAACATACTCAAAACGTGGAAAAAATTACATGGTTAGAAAGCTAAGAGAGAGCTTAATATTATCGTGGTATTTTTTGACATGTCATTAAAACAAGTGCAAACATGATGGGGAGCACACACAAGATTTTATGTAATTTTTTTACAATCTATAAAAACATGTATTTGGAGGTTCAAAACTCAGTCCAAGCCTTTGGGTTGGAAGCCAAAGGCTTGGAAATTAACAAAATAAACAATAACATGAGCGCATTATAACACGCTCACATTATGTGCATGCATTCACATAATGCAAGAATGTTATAACGTGCCCATGTTATTTTGAAGGAAACTCATCTCACCTTTACCTTCTCTCTCTCTCTCTCTCTCTCTCTCTCGCACTCTCTATCGATCCTTCCCTCTCTTCTCTCTCTCACTCACCTCCTTGTGCCCACTCTCTCTCTTTACATCCTACCCTCTCTCTCTCTCTCACCTATCTACCTCCCTCCCCTCCATATCTCCTACCCCTCTCTCTCTCTACCTCATACCCTCTCTCTCTCACCTCTCTACCTCCCTCTCCTCTCTACCTCCTCCCACCTCTCTCTCTCTCTCTCTCACCTCTCAACCTCCCTCCCCTCCCTACTTCCTACCCCACTCTCTTTATCTCTAGTTGAGTGTATAGGGTTGAGGGATAGGGTTTAGGGTTGAGGGTATTGTTTATAGGGTATTTAGTAATTTAGGGATAGTGAAAATATTGTCATAGTATTCATTTTAGAAGTTAGACAACACTTAAAACTTTCCATGCATGACAAAACATGCTTGTATTATAACGCACTCATGTTATAATGAAAACACATTTTATGGAACCAAAAAAGGACAAAAAGCATGTGCAATCCATGAATCAGACCCATATGCTCTGTTATTCTCTACTTTCTATGCATTATTAGAGAAAAAGTGTTGACATTTACACGATCATTGTTTACTTAATTCAGCACTTTTTTTGGTTCTTCAATGTAGAAGAAGTAAATTAGATGTTTTTAGATAGAATTTGATTATTTGAACTAATATTTTCATGTTTCATATTGTTTGAATGCTAATTTTCATGTATTTAGATTGAATTTGATGATATAGATTTGTTTTTTCATAAATTTGACTGATCCTATTATAGTTATATAGAATTCAACATTGAATATGAAGGAACTTGCCGAAAAGCTCAAATTTTTGAGGATTTTGAAGTCAAAAAATGAAGTAGACATAATTATGCAATTGGGCAACTTGAATCTCAAAATCTAAGGTATGTTCTTTATGATCCTATTATGGCACACCCAAAAACATAAAATAAGATCTTATTGGAAATTTCTCACTAAAGCCCTAGGCATTAAAAACCTATTACATTAATGATGCACTAGAACCCTTTGACATTAAATCTAGTTTATCCATAATTTATTGGATGTATTTCATCATTTAGGAAAAAAATATGTTAGTTTTATTGGATGTACATCTCATCATCAATTTATTTGATGTATTTCATCATCTAGAAAAAGCAAAGTACTATTCTTTCTCAAGAGTTAACTGAGTTTCAGGAAGTCCAACAATCACCTCTTAAAGAAGAGTTATGTTAACTTGATCACAAGGCTTTGGCTATGGTCAAGAATAAGATATTTTCCTCTAAGCATAAGATTTATAGATTCATAGATAATATTCAACTAGGTGTAGGAGCAATTGAGTGTTGAAGATCCTAGAAATGTATCAAAGATACATAGACAAGAGGGTTCTTGCCTAATTCCTATATGGTTTGGAATGAACCAAGTGGAATAAAAAGATCATTATTGGAAGACAGAGATGTTGGGATAAGGTGCCATTAACCTTGTAAATTCCAATATTATATTTATTCCATTTATTATTTGTAATATTTAATTACCCATAATAGAATGAGATAGTTTCATTGACAGTGGTAATTCGAGAGTTACCAGCGGAAGTTACAGAGTGATATTTGCTGTTGGCAAATGTAAAACTCAGAGGTAAATGAGGGTAGGTATTTACCTTGAGGATTTTCTATTTTTGGCATGTATGACAACTTGTCATAATGTGGTGTAAGTGGATTTATGGAAGTTGCAAGTTGTCATAAGATTCCATGCATGTATGACGCATATGACACCCATTATTAGTTGTGGTTTCTATTTTTAGCCCCAGGTGCCCATCTGGGGAAGATTTATTGTTGGTGGTATCTATGACAGTTATGACACATCATAAGATGCTATTAAATGTTATACTTGGATATGGGTGTCCAACTTTGCATGGGTAAGTTTTTGCCACTTGGTAGTTGCATGTATGATGACATTTAATGCTTGCATGTGAGGTTATTGGAGGATAGAGAATGTGGACACCTAGAATGGAGGGAAAACTCTTCTATAAACATTTTCAATTTTATTTGTTGCTGCAATATAGATTTTAGGTACTCAGGTGCTACCGGAATGCTGTCAAGTTGAAGACTGGTGGAGAGAGTTGCATAGTTGTTGTATTGTATAATCATTTTTCAGATTAATACAAACTTGTGCCTCTTTCCTGGTGGAGTGTTTTACCCGCAAGGGTTTCTTCACATAAACATTGTGTCGTGTGTTCAATTTTCTATTTTCATTTCTATGTTGGATAGTTTCAATTTCATGTTACAATCTCCATTGATAATACTTAGTTAAAGATTGAAGAAATTTATATTTGAATCAGATTTCTGTTGAGTAGTATTGCTTTGATTTCTAACAAGAGAGAGTTGGAACTTTTAAAATTCCACTATGCTAGTTAACTAGTTTGATGCTCATAAGAGTTTTATCATATTTTAGAATAGGATGTTGTTCTATGAAATATTACCTCCTTTGGTCTTAATTCTTGATGATTTATTGATTCATGAAGTCATGACAGTGTTGTAATTTTACTCCATAGAATGTTGTGAGAACTTTTGTATGAAAAGTCACATATTCTTTTTAAGGCCATAATGAAAAATATCTTTCTCAAGTACCATCTTTAAGTAAGAAAGCAATGTGGTAACATTTTCATGATTGGTTCTTACTTTAACCTATTTTGAAGCATTCTAGAAGGATTTCTTAAAGGAAAGTAATGATCTATTCGTAAAAAGTGCATAGAAAAGTGGAACAACTCATGGAATGTATAAGTTTACAAGGTTTATGAGAAAACCATAGGGTGTAAAATGTAAAATGTTGCCGAGGGAGTATTAGTAAATCTTTATTTTTCTAAATAGTCATTTTTACATGTATAAATAGATGTGCATATGAAGAAGTGGATACAAGTAGTATCTTGTAAAGCCTTTTAAAAAGAAAACATGTTAATGTGTTGTAGAGGACATGAGTATAGATGATCCTCTCATGCAGTCCTCTATTGATTAAAGGATTGAGTTATTACCTCTCAAGATTACTTTGCTTTGAAGCATTTAGTTATGTAATCTACATGTAGCCTGCAAATTGATTCATAACAATTATAAGGACCACCCTAGGACACTATAAATTTTTAAATTCATAATCATTTATTCACTTTAATTATATGATTATTTTGAGATTTGTGTATGAGATTACATTACTCTATTGTACGAAGATGGACAAATTTATCTATGTCTTATTCATGATGCATATAGAAATCATCATGCTGAGAACATGAGCAAATACTCTAACACCATAAGAGTGTGAAGCTAAGAATGCGAAGAAAAGAGAAGGAATGAGGCAACTTCATGAAAGTAGAAAATTATCAACCATAGAAGAAGACATACCACCATTGCCAATTCAAGAGGAACATGAATCATATAATATATCTAATAGAGAGATGGAATTGGTGGCACAAAAGGCAATGAATGCAAAACCTCCATTCAACGAGGAAATTAAATCTCGAAGTTGGAGGCACTCCATCTTTCACAGGTCAAGTTGAAGGTACATAATCATTCTCTTCTCAAGTTGGAGGCACTCCATTTTTCATAGGTCAAATTGAAGGTACATTATCATTCTCTTCTCAAGTTGGAGGCATGCCATTATTCACATGTCAAGTTGAAGGTACATCATCATTCTTTTCTCAAGTTGGAGGCACGCCATCATTCACATGTCAAGTTGAAGGTATACCATCTTCTCCATCTCAACTTCAAGGCTTTTCATATTTTCCATCTCCAATTGAAGGTATGCCATCTATCCTATCTCAAGTAAATATTGAATAAATTCTTAATGCTGAGCCAACTTTACCATTGAAAATGCCTCCTAGAATTTTGCATAGAAAGCCTAAGTTTCTAATTGATATTGATGAGAATATTTTGAAGCCCATGCAGGATAAGATTCCCAAGCATACTTGCCAAAGATATGCCAATAAGATATGGAAATTATTTTTTGAGAACTTAAATGAAATTGGAAGATGTCAACTATTTGTTGAATTGATCAGAAATCTAAAATTTAGGCCCATTATGAAGATTCTTGGCCTAAGAACACTGAATGCTTCAAGTGAAAAATTAATTGTAAAGAATCTAATGAGTGCATATGAGAGTGTGGGTTCCACCTCATGCACCAAGGATAGTAATGACACATGACGTGTCATTACATTGACAATAGTAAGCCATCAAACAAAGAATGCTCACCTCATTAGAAAGACAAGTGAAGCATTGAAAATAAATAGAAAAACTCTAACGAGTCATTGGAAGACATCAAAGTGTTGAGGACCCAAATAGAAATGAATTATGGGCATTCTCTAGGAAACTCCCATAGATAAAGTTGTTGTTGAAGCCTTGAGATCCCTCATTGAAGAATTTTGGAAAAATAACATAATGGTATTTCATAATGCAAGAGATGTTGTAAGAAGGAGAATTGGTTGTCGAAACCATGAGCCACATTCAAAGCATTTTTTGGATGTGACTCAAACACATTTTTAAAATAAATTCCAAGAGATGTATCCTCAAATGAAAATTAGTTGAAGGTATTTTGAAATAGTAAAATTTTTATATGTCAAAATAAATCACACACGTACAACTGGTTGTTATAGAGTACATATTGAGTTTTCTAATCATTATGATGTTTATAGATATATATGTGTAGATTTGCATACTAATGATGTTTTACAAGAGTGTAATATAAAGTGTCCACCTAGATCTTCAAGAGATTTCATATCGAGCATCTTATGTCAAAGAGAGGATGGTTAATTATTCCACAAAAACTTATGCTTGGATAGCACGTGTGATCATTGTGGCAGGTTGCAACATTTGTCAATTTGTGAACATATGGAGAACACACATGCAATTGGAAATGAACTAGTAAGTTTTGGAAAATATAAGACAGTGGCATATAGTTTAAAAGATGGTAAAGAAGAAAAAAGGTGTGAATTGGTCATTGAAAAGACTCCCATGTATCAGTTTATCTCTATTTTCTAAGAGAATATAGTTTACGAGTATGCAAGGCATACCCATAAAGCTCAATGGTTGGACTTGAAATTCAAGTTATGGAAGGACACGTTTCCACTTGATACCATCATTTAAGTTGTTTACTTTTTAAAGAACTACACACTACAGCCACATAATCAGGTGCAAGGATGCTTTCAGATGTTCTACTATGATTTGGCTAGCAGGAGCATATCATTTGGTCAACATATTATATGGTTAGATAATTGTGCATCACAATTCAAGAACTCACAGATGTTCTATTGGTTGAGCAGGAGACATAGAATGAATGGTATTTAGCACATGTGGAATTTCTCCAAGGCTAGGCATGGAAAGGGGGAGCATGATGGTGCAAGAGCATGTATCAAAAGAGCATTAGCACGAGAAGAGTTGAAGTATAAAGACAATGCAAATTTGACAGATGTGAGATCTATTTTTGAATATTGTAATGCTACAATGGGTCTAGGTAATTAAGGTAAGTCTATAGTTTCTAGTTTTTTTTGATTGATTGATGATACTAACATTGCAAAATATGAGGATGGTTGTACATTGATAGGATCGAGTGACCTACACTCTATTAGAAGCTCTAATATAGCTTCATGGAGTATTCATACACGACAGATGGTATGCTTTTGTTCTTCATGTACAGATCAAGCTTAGTAGTATGAATGTGAGTCAAAGGAGTGGGTTAATGAATGGTGTACAAAAATTCTAAGCCCACTTGACACGTATCGACTCCTGACAACACTACAACTCACAAAGATTGAATCATCAATTGACTTTGACCATGTTTCAGATCTAGTTTAACCAAGTATTATCAGTATTCAAATTTAATAAAATTCAATATTCCATATTATTTTGTATTTTTGTGTACCCCTATTCCATCTTTACAATTGATCTAATACACAAGGGTATTTAGTAATTTAGAGATAGTGAAAATCTAGTCATAGTATTCATTTTAGAATTTAGGCAACACTTAAAACTTTCCATGCATGACAAAACATGCTTGTATTATAACGTACTCACGTTATAATGCAAACACATTTTATGGAACCAAAAAAGGACAAAAAGCATGTGTAATATGTGAATCAGACCCATATGCTCTGTTATTATCTACTTTCTATGCATTATTAGACAAAAAGGCATTTTTCATGGTGTTGACATTTACACAATCATTGTTTACTTAATTCACCACTTTTTTTGGTTCTTCAACGTAGAAGAAGTAAATTGGATGTTTTTAGACAAAATTTGATTATTTGAACTAATATTTTCAAGTTTCATATTGTTTGAATGCTAATTTTCATATATTTAGATTGAATTGGATAATATAGATTTATTTTTTCATAAATTTGACTGATCCTATTATAGTTATATAGAATTCAACATTGAATACGAAGGAACTTGCCAAAAAGCTCAAATTTTTGAGGATTTTGAAGTCAAAAAATGAAGTAGACATAATTGTGCAATTGGGCAACTCGAATCTCAAAATCTAAGGTATGTTCTTTATGATCCTCTTATGGCACACCCAAAAACATAAAATAAGATCTTATTGGAAATTTCTCACTAAAGCCCTAGGCATTAAAAACCTATTACATTAACGATGCACTAAAACCCTCTGACATTAAATCTAGTTTATCCATTTATTGGATATATTTCATCATTTAGGAAAAAAATATGTTAGTTTTAGGGTATGTGTAGGATCATCGTGGGCCAAACAGTGGCAATAGGAAAAAAATCGCATTTTTACTTAGCCAAATTCGTGACTTGGCAAAGTTTGACTTTGAAACGGATATCCGTTTCCAAAATGGATATCCGTTTTGAGAACGGATATCCGTTTTGAGCATGAATATCCATTTTCTAGAAAAATTTCAGAAAAAGGCTTTTTAGTCTTTTTGAAAATATACCTCTTAAATCTTGGATCTCCCATCAATATATGAACCTCCTTAAAGACTGTTTCTAGTGAAGGAGGAGGGAAAATTAACATTGGTAGCTTCTTTACACATTAATCCATAAGGATTTGTTAAACACTAAGAATCATTACTAATGAATTACTCAAATAATCAATAATAAAATATTCAGTTTTGTTCATCATGTGAAATAATCACTTTTAGACTATGTTCCAATATTTCGGGGATAGGAATAGTGGGGTAGCAGGGGATGTGTTTCGGGGCATTTTGGATTTCATTCCCTAAATTGCTTTACCCAATCCTTCATATGATTTGATTCATGATACATGGTTTGAGAAGGATACACATGATATACCCTTACCCTCTAGTGATAAAATTATGAATGATACTTTATGTGGTGAAGCTACACCTTTGTTAATCCTTCATGACATTGTTATTCCTTGTGATGATGATGTCTTTCGTGTGATATGTTAGGACATAATGCAAAGTTAACATGGCATGAACTCTCTTAGAAGGGTAAGCATGGACTATAAGAACATTGAACTAGTTGGATCTGTTAAGCTCGCCATTTATGAAAGAACCTTAAAGGTTAACCTTAATTAGGTAAGGTTATGTTTTAGTGTGGTTGTTTGTGCAACAATGTGTAGATTAATGTTACCGAAGGATAAATCTAACTATACTAACATTTTAATAACCATGAGAGCTGGGACTAACAATTAGACTAAAAACTTGACAAACAATACAACTTGGACACATGTAGGACTTGGAAAATGGAAAAGAATATAATTAAATGTGGAAAACAATGAAAAAGTGGTATTAGTTGCACCTATATAGAGAAGTGGTTTAGAGGTTGGTTAGGGGAATTATTTAGGGTTTAGAGGTTTAGGGTTGCTCGGGTTTAGGGGTATAGGGTTTACAGTTTAAAGAGAGATAGAGAGAGGGGATTGAAAGAGTTTGGGAGAGATAGAGGAGACAGAGGGGAGAGATAGGGAGATAGAGAGTGAGAGACATGTCCAAAGACATAGAGAGAGAGAGAGATTGAGAGGTAGAGGGATGATAGAGATAGGGAGATAGAGGTTTAGGGTTGCTTGGGTTTAGGGGCATTATTTAGGGTTTAGGGTTTAGGGTCTTGGGGTTAGGGGTTAAGGTTTAGAGGTCTAGGGTTTAGGGTTTAGAGAGAGATAAAGGACCAATAGGGAGATAAAGAGGAGTCCGAGGGGAGAGATAGGGAGATAAAGAGTGAGGGACATGGCAAGAGACATAGCGAGAGAGATTGAGAGGTAGAGGGACAAAGGTGATAGGGAGATAGGGGAGAGATAGGGAGATAGTGGTTTAGGGTTTGGGGTTTAGGGTTTCTCAGGTTCAGGGGTTAGGGGTTAGGGTTTAGGGGCATTATAATTTAGGGTTTAGGATTTATTGTTTAGGGGTTAGGGGTTAGGTTTAGAGGTTTAGGGTTTGGATTTAGGGTTTATAGAGAGAGAGGAATGATAGGGAGATATAGAGGAGTCTGAAGGGAGAGATAGGGAGAAAAAAAGTGAGGGACATGGCCAGAGACATAGGGAGAGAGATTGAGAGGTAGAGGGACAAAGGTGGTAGGGAAATAGGGGAAAGATAGGGAGATAGTGGTTTAGGGTTACTTGGGTTTAGGGTTTCTCAGGTTTAGGGGTTAGGGGTTAGGGGTTAGGGGCATTATTTAGGGTTTAGGATTTAAATTGTTTAGGGGTTAGGGGTTAGGTTTAGAGGTTTAGGGCTTTGGATTTAGGGTTTATAGAGAGAGAGGAATGATAGGGAGATAGAGAGAGGAGATCGAGGAGAGAGATAAGGAGATAGAGAGTGAGGCACATGGCCAGGGACATAGGGAGAGAGATCAAGAGAGGTAGAGGGATGATAGAGATAGGGAGATAGGGGAGAGATAGGGAGATATAGGTTTAGAGTTGATTGGATTTAGGGTGTACCTGGGTTTAGGGTTTCTTAGTTTTGTAGATAGCTAGATAGAAAGAGATAGGAGACAGATAGGGAGAGATGGAGGTGACAAAGGGGAGAGATAAGGAGATAGAGAGTGAGCAAGATGTCCAGAGAAATAGGGAGAAGGATTGAGAGGTAGAGCTCGATGATAGAGATAGGGAGATAAGGGAGAGATATGAGATAGGGTTTAGGGTTGCTCACGTTTAGGGTTTAGGGTTTAGGGGTTCAGGGTTAAGGTTTAGGGGCATTATTTAGGGTTTAGGGTTTAGGGTTTAGGGGTTAAGGTTTAGAGGTTTAGGGTTTAGTGTTTAGAGAGAGGACAATTAGGGAGATATAGAGTGAGGGACATGGCCAAAGCATAGGGAGAGAGATTGAGAGGTAGAGGAATGATAGTGATGGGGAGATAGTGAGATAGGGAGATAGAGAGATAGAGGTTTAGGGTTTCTTGGGTTTAGTGTTTAGGATTTAGGGGTTTATGGTTTCTCAAGTTTAGGGTTTAGGGGTTAGGAAATAGGGGTTAGGGGTTAGGGTTTAGGGGTTATGTTTAATCATGTGTTAATATAGGTTGTGGAGTGAGAAATGGGTGGTATGGGAGATTGGAAGACTAGTTTAAAGTTAGACTGATGGATATATGTCACAGCGAAAGGTTTAAAGGCTTGTCAAAAGTGGAGTGATCGGAGCATCGGTATAAGAATTTTTGAGTTGGCCGATAGTGTTTATCTTGTCGATAGGAAGAATGTATATGATTTGATGTTATTTGGGACTTTGAGAAGGTTTCTTAAAGCTGCTTAAGCTTTAATCTATTTGAACTATGGGTTTTGATGGGTATTTCACCGTGTTTTGAGAGCTTCCACTATGTGCTCTGCATCAGACCAATAGGGAGATATAGAGGAGTCCAAGGGGAGAGATAGGGAGATAAAGAGTGAGGGACGTGGCAAGAGACATAGTGAGAGAGATTGAGAGGTAGAGGGACAAAGGTGATAGGGAGATAGGGGAGAGATAGGGAGATAGTGGTTTATGGTTACTTGGGTTTAGGGTTTAGGGGTTTGGGGTTTAGGGTTTCTCAGGTTTAGGGGTTAGGGGTTAGGGTTTAGGGGCATTATAATATAGGGTTTAGGATTTATTGTTTAGGGGTTAGGGGTTAGGTTTAGAGGTTTTGGGTTTTAGATTTAGGGTTTATAGAGAGAGAGGAATGATAGGGAGATATAGAGGAGTCTGAGGGGAGAGATAGGGAGATAAAGAGTGAGGGACATGGCCAGAGACATAAGGAGAGAGATTGAGAGGTAGAGGGACAAAGGTGGTAGGGAAATAGGGGAGAGATAGGGAGATAGTGGTTTAGGGTTACTTGGGTTTAGGGTTTAGGGGTTTGGGGTTTAGGGTTTAGGGGTTTAGGGTTTCTAAGGGTTAGGGGTTAGGGGTTAGGGTTTAGGGGCATTATTTAGGGTTTAGGATTTAAATTGTTTAGGGGTTAGGGGTTAGGTTTAGAGGTTTAGGGTTTTGGATTTAGGGTTTATAGAGAGAGAGGAATGATAGGGAGATAGAGAGAGGAGACCGAGGAGAGAGATAAGGAGATAGAGAGTGAGGCACATGGCCAGGGACATAGGGAGAGAGATCAAGAGAGGTAGAGGGATGATAGAGATAGGGAGATAGGGGAGAGATAGGGAGATATAGGTTTAGAGTTGATTAGATTTAGGGTGTACCTGGGTTTAGGGTTTCTCAGTTTTGGAGATAGCTAGATGGAAAGAGAGAGGAGACAGATAGGGAGAGATAGAGGTGACAAAGGGGAGAGATAAGGAGATAGAGAGTGAGTGAGATGTCTAGAGAAATAGGGAGAAGGATTGAGAGGTAGAGCTCAATGATAGAGATAGGGAGATAAGGGAGAGATAGGAGATAGGGTTTAGGGTTGCTCACGTTTGGGGTTTAGGGTTTAGGGGTTTAGGGTTAAGGTTTAGGGGCATTATTTAGGGTTTAGGGTTTATGGTTTAGGGGTTAAGGTTTAGAGGTTTAGGGTTTAGTGTTTAGAGAGAGAGAGGACCAATAAACATTTTGAAGATGAATTGAAGACAAGTTTGAATGAAATTAATGTCAAGAAACTCTATTTTTGTAGATTTTACTATTTTCCTACGATTTCTTTGTTTAGTATAGCCCTGTATAGATGTGTTAGGGCCTAAGAGAAATTATAATTGAAAGCTAGTGGAATCTACTTTCTTATGTTATAGGTGCCAATAAGGCCAATAAGGACACTGGGGGCACATTATAAACATAAAAAACTTACATCTTGGGGGGAGGTGCCAATAAGGCCAATAAGGATACTATTTCAGTTGGGTGTGTGTGTATGCAAATCCCATTTATGGCCAAGAAGCTCTCTATTTACTATTATTCAACTCTTGTCGATAGGAGGTTGGCTCTACAACTATTGCAATTTGTGTATGAAACCTATATGCCTACGAGATCATATATATATGTATGTATGTATGTATGTAAATCCTATTTATGGTCAAGTAGCTCTCTATTTACTATCATTGAACTCTCATTGATAGGAGGTTGGCTCTCTGACTATTGCAATTCAATCCATTTGTAATGATGCCTCTATCATGTTCAGTTAGAGCCTATCTCTGCATCAAGTTAAAATCATGAATATGACAACACCATACAATCCTCATTGGCCTGTTAAAATGCACAAAATAATCATACAAGATAGTCATTCATGAAATTACTATACAAAGAGGGTTTATAAGTTGCATTAGGGTTTGTATAAATGATCTAATGGATTTATAAGGTTGTCAAACACCAAAATGGATGATTTATATGAGTTTTGGGACTCTCACAGTCCATGTACAACTTGCCCTTTATGATTGTTAAAGAGATACATATGGCTATCCTAAAACAACATCATGTATATGCTCATAAAAGCCATCAAACTCTGCGAATAAACTCGTCATTGGATAAGGAGTGGAAGGATAAAGTCACATTCGCAAAACCTCTTAAAATCACATGTCTCCCCTTATGAAAACTAGGGTCTTTGCGGATACATTGTTCTGTAAGAGCAAAAACCTTGCTAGGTGCCATATTTTTTGTTTTGCTCATCGTGGGGTCAAATGGACTATGCCAACGCATCAGGGTGGGCAGGTAAATGCCAGTGGAGGTCTTGTTTCATGCACCAAGCATCCCAGTCATTCCGAGCAAGAGGCTACCAACAAAGTCCCTTGAGATCCCTGAGACCAAAAATGTGCCAAACTTTGACGGAGTAGTTCTCATAATTTGTGATAGCTGGGAATGTTGTGTTTGGACCTACAAGTGCATGTGGGGTCTGTCGACAATAACCTCTCTCATTTTTGGTCAACTCCATTCCGTTTGACCGTGCCGAAATCAAACGCATTGTTGCAAAATGCTTCAATTTGATGCAGTGGAAAGGTGCTAGGTGTGACATTTTTCATTCTATAGCTCGTGGGGTCAAATGGATTGTACCAACACATTGGGGTGGGTGGGTAAATACTATTGAAGGTCTTATTTCATGCACCAAGCGTCCCAGTCCTTCTGGGCAAGAGGCTACCGGCAAAGTCCCTTAAGATCCCTGAGACCAAAAATGCGCCAAACTTTGATGGAACGGTTCTTAGAATTTGTGATAGATGGGAATGTTGTGTTTGGACCTACAGGTGTACGTGGGGTCTGTCAATAATAACCTCTCTCATTTTTGGTCAACTCCATTCCGTTTGACCATGTCGAAATCAAACACATTGTTGCAAAATGCTTGAATTTGATGTAGTGGAAAGGTGCTAGGTGTGATATTTTTCATTCCATAGCTCGTGGGGTCGAATGGACTGCACCAACGCATCGAGGTGGGTGGGTAAATGCCAATGGAGGTCTCATTTTGTGTGCCAAGAGTCCTAGTCGTTCTGGGCAAGAGGCTATTGACAAAGTCCCTTAAGATCCCTGAGACCAAAAATGCGCCAAACTTTGACGGAGCAGTTCTTAGAATTCATGATAGCTGGGAATGTTGTGTTTGGACCTACAAGTGCACATGGGGTCCGTCGATAATAACTTGTCTCATTTTTGGTCAACTCCATTCTGTTTGACCATGCCAAAATCAAACACATTGTTGCAAAATGCTTCAATTTGATGCAGTGGAAAGGTGCTAGGTGTGACATTTTTCATTCCATAGCTCGTGGGGTCAAACAGACTATGCCAACGCATCGAGGTGGGTGGGTAAATGCCAATGGAGGTCTCGTTTCATGTGCCAACCATCCCAGTCGTTCCGGGCAAGAGGCTACCAGCAAAGTCCCTTAAGATCCCTAAGACCAAAAATGTGCCAAACTTTGACGGAGCAGTTCTTGGAACTCGTGATAGCTGGGAATGTTGTGTTTGGACCTATAGGTGCACATGGGGTCTGTCAACAATAACCTCTCTCATTTTTGGTCAACTCCATTCTGTTTGACCATGTCGAAATCAAACGCATTGTTGCAAAATGCTTCAATTTGATGCAGTGGAAAGGTGCTAGGTGTGACATTTTTCATTCCATAGCTCATGGGGCCGAACAGACTACACCAATGTGTCAGGGTGGGTGGGTAAATGCTATTGGAGGTCTCATTCCATGCGCTAAGCGTCCCAGTCCTTCCGGGCAAGAGGCTACTGGCAAAGTCCCTTAAGATCCCTGAGACCAAAAATGTGCCAAACTTTGACGGAGCAGTTCTTAGAATTTGTGATAGTTGGGAATGTTGTGTTTAGACCTACAGGTGCACGTGGGGTCCGTCGACAATAACCTCTTTCATTTTTGGTCAACTCCATTCTATTTGACTGTGCCGAAATCAAACACATTGTTGTAAAATGCTTCAATTTGATGTAGTGGATAGGTGCTAGGTGTGACATTTTTCATTCCATACCTCATGGGGTCAAACAGACTGTGCCAACATGTCAGGGTGAGTGGGTAAATGCTAGTGGAGGTCTCGTTTCGTGCGCCAAGCTTCCCAGTCATTTCGAGCAAGAGGCTACCAACAAAGTCAAAAGTTGCTAGGATTGAAATTTTGCATTGCACAGGTCCTGAGGTCGAACGGATTATGCCAACACATCAGGGTGGGCGGGTAAATGCTAGGGGAGGTCTCATTTTGTGTGCAAAGCATCACAGTCATTCCAAGCTATAAGCTACCGGTAAAGTCATGTTGCTGGTAGCTTACAGCTTAGAAGGACTGGGAGCCTTGGCACATAAAATGAGACCTCCCCTAGCATTTACTCGCCCACCCCGACGTGTTGGCACAATTTGTTTAGACCCAGGACATGTAGAATGCAAAATTTCAATCCTAGCAACTTTTGACTTTGTCGGTAGCTTATAGCTCAGAACGACTAGGACGCTTGGCACACAAAACGAGACCTCCACTGGCATTTACCTGCCCACCCCAACTCATTGGCGCAGTCCGTTTGACCCCACGAGCTATGGAATGAAAAATGCCACACCTAGCACCTTTCTGCTGCATCAAATTGAAGCATTTTGCAACAATGCATTTGATTTCAGCACGGTCAAACGGAATGGAGTTGACCAAAAATGAGAGAGGTTATTGTCGACAAACCTCACATGCACCTGTAGGTCCAAACACAACATTCCCAGCTATCACAAATTTTGAGAACTGCTCTGTCAAAG
Source organism: Cunninghamia lanceolata (assembly GCA_027924645.1). Lineage (NCBI taxonomy): Eukaryota > Viridiplantae > Streptophyta > Pinopsida > Cupressales > Cupressaceae > Cunninghamia > Cunninghamia lanceolata. The sequence continues at coordinate 26,772,824 of BSBN01000047.1, forward strand.
TTTGGCGCATTTTTGGTCTCAGGGATCTTAAGGGACTTTGCCGGTAGCCTCTTGCCCAGAATGACGGGGATGCTTGGTGCATGAAATGAGACCTCCACTCGCATTTACCTGCCCACCCTGATGCGTTGATGTAGTCTGTTCGACTCCATGAGCTATGGAATGAAAAATGTCACACCTAGCACCTTTCCACTGCATCAAATTGAAGCATTTTGCAACAATGTGTTTGATTTCGGTATAGTCAAACAGAATGGAGTTGACCAAAAATGAGAGAGGTTATTATTGATAGACCCCACGTGCACCTGTAGGTGCAAACACAACATTCCCAGCTGTCACAAATTCTAAGAACTGCTCCGTCAAAGTTTGGCACATTTTTGGTCTCAGGGATCTTAAGGGACTTTGTCGGTAGCCTCTTACCTAGAATGATTGGAATGCTTGGCACATGAAATGAGACCTCCACTGGCATTTACCCACCCACCCCGATGCATTGGCATAGTCCGTTTGACCCCATGAGCTATGGAATGAACAATGTCACACCTACCACCTTTACACTGCAATAAATTAAAGCATTTTGCAACAATGCGTTTGATTTCGGCACGGTCAAATGGAATGGAGTTGACCAAAAATGAGAGAGGTTATTGTCGACCCCATGTGCACTTGTAAGTCCAAACACAACATTCCCAGTTGTCACAAATTTTGAGAACTCCTCCGTCAAAGTTTGGCGCATTTTTGGTCTCAGAGATCTTAAGGGACTTTGTCGGTAGCTTCTTGCCTGGAATGACTGGGATGCTTGGTGGACAAAATGAGACCTCCACTGGCATTTACCCACCCACCTCGACACATTGGCATAGTCCGTTCGACCCCACGAGCTATGGAATGAAAAATGTCACACCTAGCACCTTTCCACTGCATCAAATTGAAGCATTTTGCAACAATGCGTTTGATTTTGGCATGGTCAAACGGAATGGAGTTGACCAAAAATGAGAGAGGTTATTGTCGACAGACCCCACGTACACCTGTAGGTCCAAACACAACATTCCCAGCTGTCACGAATTCTGAGAACTGCTCTGTCAAAGTTTGGCACATTTTTGGTCTCAAGGATCTTAAGGGACTTTGCAGGTAGCCTCTTGCTTGAAATGACTGGGATGCTTGGCACACAAAATGAGACCTCTACTAGCATTTACCTGCCCACCCTGATGTGTTGGCGTAGTCCGTTCGACCCCACGATGAGAAAAACAAAAATATTGTTCTAGTTGACACATTCTCAATCATTGACATGGATGTTATCTTAGTACCATTCCTTTAGGCACAATATGAGCTTCCAAGGGAAGCCGCAATTGTGAGGTTGGAGATAATGAAAAGTGCACCTCATTCACAATCATGTTTTACTTGTCTTCAATGATGATTCCTTGATTCAACTTAATCCTTTGATAATACATTTTAACCTCCTTGTCAAAGTGCACTTTCAAGGTTGCTTGAGCAAGAGCTAGCGCCTCAACATCTAGGCACACTTTTGGTGTTCTAGAAGCATGAACTAGCAACTCAAATAGTAAGGCACTCATTCTAGGTTGTTTGTTCAATAATTGGGGCCTTGTATTCTTTGGACATTCTTTCAACTTGTGGAGACAACCTCAACTTGCAAGATCAATTCATTATCAAGGTGCATATCCAAAGTCATAGAGATATGAAGTGGTGCCTCACTAATCTAGGTGCACATTTGATGGTGTAGAGAGGTAGATGTGCGCCCAAGTCATCATTTGATGCCTTCAATAACTATAAACTCCTTTGATGATGTATTTTATCCTTCCAATTCAATATCTAGCCTTAGGTGCACATTTTAGGTTGATCAATCATAATCTAGCGCCCTAAGTACCAAGGCGCACTTTTAGGTTAGTTTGATCAAGGATTAGCGCCTTCACTTCTAGGCACAAGTTTGGAGTTGAAATACATCAAAATAACAAGTTTCTTCATCACTTCATATTGTCACATGTTGTAAGCCATGTATGTGAAGATGTAAACATAGTATTGGTGACATGAGCAACACTACTACATATTCTTAAGTGTTGTAAATATGCATCTTCTTATTTAATCATGTGTTGTAAATGAAGGAATGCAATGATTGCAATATGTGCACAAAACAGAATTTTTGATAAGGATTGAAAGGAAATGTTAAGAAAATGCAATTAGCGGGTGTAAATCCAAAGTGTGGAAGCATAGACAAGGCATGTGAACAATTTGGCATGACACCTCAAAGAGATGCTATCTCATGGAATGCAATGATTGCAGGATATGCACAAAATGGATTTTTTGAAAAGGCTTTAGAATCTTTGAAGCATATACAATTGGAATGTTTAAAACCAAATTCCATAACCTTTGCAAGCATTCTCCCTACTTGTGCCAAATTAGGATCTTATATATACATATATGCATAATGTCATGAAAATAATTTGTATAGTGTATATATCAAGCCATATAGGCATGTACAAATAAAACCATATGGGTATATACAATGATATACATCAATAACATACAAAAGTATGTTTACAAAGCCAAATAGGCATATGTAACAAAATGTCCCAAAATCAAATCTCCTATGGATTGCTATCAAATAATCTATGGCTCTTGCTAGGCCATGAAGATGGTGAACCAGTCAATGACTCATCCTCTATCGCTCATCAACTAGACCTCCTCAATAGAGATTTTTGAATTTCCACCTATTAATACAATCAAACAACGTGCACATTAATATAGAATTTAATATTCAAAATATATAACATGACATAAGTAATCAATCACTTACCGCTAATTGGTGATCCCTCTTGATCATTTGTTGTCTCTCTTCTTCTGTAGAGCTGGATGGGTAGGGGAGGTGACGTCCTATGAGAAGCATGAACAAGCAAATTTAAGTAAATCCCAATTCTTTGCCAACTGACACTCTACAACGTCCATATCGCTACTACAAAACAGATATCCGTTTTATTATGTACATTTGGATTCTAGACTAGGGATTCATTTAATTATTCTATAAACTTGTGAATTACCATCTAATTTGAATGTTTACACACTAATCCACCTAGGTATCAACTTAATAAAGCTCTGGATATAAGCCATTATTTGATTTGAGTAATCTTACTTTGGACACATTTGTGAGTAAGATGAACTAAATGCTGAATGTACTGCTCTAAGGCTTGGCATCTTTGCTCAACTCTGATTCTACCTTCTGTCTCTTGTCTTATAATAGCTCGAGCATTATCAATTGAATCCTGAAGCTCTTCTTTTACTTGCATTCTAGTTAAAGGACCCAGATTGATTGTATTTAATGCATTTAATAAATTTTCATAAATTTTAAATTTAAAACAAACTCTTCATATATACAGATAGGCGCTTAAATTGGGGGACGAAGGCATGAATATGTGCCTTGTATCTAAGACATCTAGGCACTGAAATCAAACTGTCTTGGTGGAAAAATGCGCCTAGGTCTTTGGACTGATCTTTAACATTTTTATAGTTCTATCTCACATTCAACCCCTCAACTCAAGAAGTCTCCTTATTTCTATGCATTCACCCTATGACTTCAAGCTGCTTTGATGGTTATGTGCCAAGGGTCTTTGTCTTTCTTGTGAGATTCTAATACTTCCAAACACCTGCTAATAAATTCAAGAGTCTTATTATCCCTTAGGCACTTATTTTGACTTCAAAGCAGCTTACTTACCCTCAACTCAAGGCGCCATTTAAGATAGACTTAGACCCCATCTCACCTCAAGGCGCTACTTTGGAGATCACTCAGGAGTTTGAAAATTGTGCCTTGATCTGACATAGGTGTTCACTTCTTTTTTACATCCATGCTTCTTTAAAAGATTGATGAATTACTTCTTCAATGTTAAGTGCCTACCTTTTTTTTCGACATGCATTGAGGGGTTTTCTTCAAGGCGCCTACTTGAGTGTATCCATAGTTGAATGGGCGCCTAACACAGTTTGAGTTATTTTAAGCATTATGATGATTTCAATCCAAGGTATGATGATCATACTACATCATTATCATGTCCCTTTTGTAAGGTGCTCATTAGAGAGCTTCAGGTATGTTATAGCGCCTTAATGCACTTAGCTCATTTCTTATTCCTTAAATGATTTTCTTTTCATGTCAAACCTTCATTCTCTCCTCCAAGATGTATTAAGATAACAATCCTCCAAACAAGGGAATGCCATGCTCATTGTATTAAGGGTGCCCAAACTCATTATATTCATCAATACCTTCCTTGGGTGGTATCAAGGTCACTCTTGGCATAATTGAGCGAAGCGAAGTGTTCATTCCAAATTGTATAGGAAGAATCCCAACATGTTCCCTTCAAGGTGCAAAAACTCATCTCTGGCCTTAAATTTGGTCATTTTGTTGGTTTAAATCAATTGGAAGTCTTCTATCATCCAAGTGCCTATGTTATGATGCCAATTGTCCCTTGGGCGCTAAAACTGAATTCCTACCTCACCATGTACTTCAAGGTGCAAAGTGGAGGTCACTCTGGAGGAAATTGGCGCCCATTTAACAAATTCGTTTTAGGCACTAAAAATGAGTAGTTTAGATGCAAAAATGCGTCTTACCTCTTTCTTTCTAATTTTGTCATCTTGTTCCTCCTTACTCAGTGAATGAGTGTATAGAGGACTTCTTGATCAATAGCCCTTTAATATTAGGTGCCCACCTTAGATTTGTTTACAATGAAATTACCATAGGCGCCAAATTAGGTGAAGGCTTATACATTGGGCACTAAGGATGGTAGGCGCTAAGGATGGAGCTTCAAGTACCAATAGGCGCTATATCTTCAACTTATAACAAATACCATCTCACCTAAGGCGCACTTCCCTCATTTTTGGATTGATGTCTCCAGGGCGCTTATGAAGTTCCCTTCAAATACTTTTCATCCATTATCACTCAAAGGATCCTTCACAGTGCTTGGTCAAGGTGCCAACTTGGAGTGCTCTGAATAGGACATGCCACTCAAGATAAATAGGTGTGAAATGGCGCCTTGACTTGCATAGTTTCTTACTCCACAATTTTGTCCCTAATGTTATTGACCAACTTGTTTCATGCCTACTTGATGTTGGGCGCTTTACTTGGGACATGCTAGATTTCCACATTTTGTATTCTCATCACCTAGGCGCCAGCATTAGATGGAAGGGTCAAGAAAATGCGCCTTACATGTTTGAATGAAGGGTGCCTAACACATTTTGTTCTTTTCCTTATTCAATTTTCATTTCTTGAGGTCCTTAATTAGCTTTCCAATCAAGGCGCAATTTGATGCTCAAAGTGATTAACATTCTTTCTACAACATAGATCATCCTTCTTATGGCGCCATCAAAACTATATGGATGAGACTTAACTCTAACTCGAGCGCCCCCTAAAGACTTGTGAGTCTAGGTGCCAATTTGAGTTTGATTTGATGACTAAGGGCGCCAAATTCACTGATCAAGGTACACCACTTCCTAAGCGCTCATTCTATGCTAAGAATATCATCCTCCACTCCATACACCTCTTAGGCGCTACTTTGGATGATTTCAATCCCTTCCACAAGGCAATCTTCTTTCATAGGGCACTATATTCTAGGGTTTAAAACATCCATTCTATGTTTAAGGCGCAAATTTGGGATCTAACAGATGATAGAATATGCCTTGATTCCTTTTGATGCTTTTCAAACATTTCCAAGCTTATTGTTAGGCACAAAAGGGGACCTCTGAATATTTGTTATGTCCTCCATTAAGCCAGGTGCCCTTTGGTGATTCTATGAGTGCAAAACAACGCCTAACACTACTGAGCCATTTGCTCGCAAAACTTTCCCAGTTCAAGTCATTCAAAGGTCAAAGCATTCATTCCTAGCAGAGGGCCATTTGAAAAAACATCATCCAGATCCCAATACAAAGCATTGGAATTCAAAAAAAGGGGGGTCCCTATTCCTAATGGGGTGATGTGTGATTTGGTCACAACACGTACTTGATAAGAGCCCATACTTTTTACAAGGAGCCACCAATTTTTAACTAAATATTCCATTAGAAATGGATAAAAAAATGTTCCCCCAAATGAGGAAACTAGATTGTTAATTAGAATTCTATGTGTAATGTGATATGAAACAATAGATACACCTATAAATGACCAACTAACTTTAACTTCTTATATTATTGCCTCGATGTTTCAAATATGTTGCTTCTATTCATCCAAAACCAATGGTACAAAATTTTTCATAGATCAAGGAAACGGATATCTATTTTGAGTTGCTTTTACCAAAGCAAGATGGATATCCATTTTGGTTGTTGACTTTTTATGGATTCTAACGTGTTTTCATGTTTCAGTCTCTTCTTCAAACTTCATCCTTCATGCTGACAACTTTTTTTTTACGCAAAATTGATAAAACAAAAAGGGTTTATAGAAAAAATTGTTAGCTTTCTAAAAATATAAGATTTGTTTGGTTATCATTTTATTAAATAATTATTAATAATTTTCTATATACTGTGTGTCTGAAATCCTGATGGACACACTGATTGAAAAACATCCATAACTTTCAAACCATTTCACCTTTTTGAGATCCAAAACCTGCGTCACACTCTATGCTTTTCTGGCTATAGGTTAAAAAAAAAAAATTGAATTTCGATTTTTTTTAATCGAGTTAGGTTGGCTGGAAAATTACTTTTTATTTTTTTAAAAAGGTCAGTAAAAAAATCATAACTAATTATTTTATTGGAAAAAAATTTCAAATAAATATGCATCACATCTGGACATGAGTCCTCTACTTATTTTGAAAGTTTCAAAAAAATAATATATTTTTACTCATAGTTAGGTTGGCTAGACAGACACCCACTTTTTATTTTTTTCTAAAAAATTTAATAGCTGTTCTTTGAAATATTCAATTTTCACTAAGTAAATTTAGTTTTTTTTTTTAAAAAATAGTAGCCTATAAACTAGATTCAATTCTCTACAAATTTCGTTCTTACATCTTTTTCAAATTGTGTAGATAATCCATTCAAATTTTCACATGAACTTGATAAATTCTGATTTTCTATATTTTCATTGCCACTTAGAGGTATAGTTTGGCCCATCATGATCCTACACATACCCTTTATTGGATGTACATCTCATCATCAATTTATTCGATGTATTTCATCATCTAGAAAAAGCAAAGTACTCTTCTTTCTCAAGAGTTAACTGAGTTTGAGGAAGTCCAACAATCACCTCTTAAAGAAGAGTAGTTATGTTAACTTGATAACAAGGCTTTGGCTATGGTCAAGAATAAGATATTTTCCTCTAAGCATAAGATTTATAGATTCATAGATAATATTCAACTAGGTGCAAGAGCAATTGAGTGTTGAAGATCCTAGAAATATATCAAAGATACATAGACAAGAGGGTTCTTGCCTAATTCCTATATGGTTTGGAATGAACCAAGTGGAATAAAAAGATCATTATTGGAAGATAGAGATGTTGGAATAAGGTGCCATTAACCTTGTAAATTCCAATATTGTATTAATTCCATTTATTATTTATAATTTGTTATTACCCATAATAGAATGAGATAGTTTCATTGACAGTGGTAATTCGAGAGTTACCAACGGAAGTTACAGAGTGATATTTGTTGTTGGCAAATGTAAAACTCAGAGGTAAATGAGGGTAGGCATTTACCTTGAGGAATTTGCTATTTTTGGCATGTATGCCAACTTGTCATAATGTGGTGTAAGTGGATTTATGGAAGCTGCAAGTTGTCATAAGATTCCATGCATGTATGATGCATATGACACCCATTATTAGTTGTGGTTGCTATTTTTAGCCCCAGGCACCCATCTTGGGAAGATTTATTGTTGGTGGTATCTATGATGGTTATGACACATCATAAGATGCTATTACATGTTATTCTTGGATATGGGTGCCCAACTTTGCATGGGTAAGTTTTTGCCACTTGGTAGTTGCTTGTATGATGACATTTAATGCTTGCATGTGGGGTTACTGGAGGTTAGAGAATGTGGATGCCTGGAATGGAGGGAAAACTCTTCTATAAACATTTTCCATTTTATTTGTTGCTGCAATATGGATTTTAGGTTCTCAAGTGCTACCGGAATGCTGTCAGGTTGAAGACTGGTGGAGAGAGTTGTTGAGTTGTTGTATTGTACAATCATTTTTAGATTAATACGAACTTGTACCTCTTTCCTGGTGGTGTTTTTTACTTGCTAGGGTTTTCTCCACATAAACATTGTGTTGTGTGTTCAATTTTCTGCTTTCATTTCTATGCTGCATAGTTTCAATTTCATGTTACAATCTCCATTGATAATACTCAGTTAAAGATTGAAGAAATTTATATTTGAATCATATTTCTGTTGAGTAGTACTGCTTTGATTTCTAACAAGAGAGAGTTGGAACTTTTAAAATTCCACTATGCTAGTTAACTAGTTTGATGCTCATAAGAGTTTTATCATATTTTAGAATAGCAAGTTGTTCTATGAAATATTACCTCCTTTGGTCTTAATTCTTGATGATTTACTGATTCATGAAGTCATGACAGTGTTGTGATTTTACTCCATAGAATGTTGTGAGAACTTTTGTATGAAAAGTCACATATTCTTTTTAAGGCCATAATGAAAAATATCTTTCTCAAGTACCATCTTTAAGTAAGAAAGCAATGTGGTAACATTTTCATGATTGGTTCTTACTTTAACCTATTTTGAAGCATACTAGAAGGATTTCTTAAAGGAAAGTAATGATCTATTGGTAAAAAGTGCATAGAAAAGTGGAATAGCTCATGGAATGTATACATTGACAAGGTTTATGAGAAAACCATAGGGTGTAAAATGTAAAATGTTGCCAAGGGAGTTTTAGTAAATCTTTATTTTTCTAAATAGTCTTTTTTACATGTACAAAGAGATGTGCATATGAAGAAGTGGATACGAGTAGTATCTTGTGAAGCCTTTTTAAAAAAAAACATGTTAATGTGTTGTAGAGGACATGAGTATAGATGATCCTCTCATGCAGTCTTCTATTGATTAAAGGATTGACTTATTACCTCTAAAGATTACTTTGCTTTGAAGCATTTAGTTATGTAATCTACATGTAGCTTGCAAATTGATTCATAACAATTATAAGGACCACCCTAGGAAACTATAAATTTTTAGATTTATAATCATTTATTCACTTTAATTAAATATGATTATTTTGAGATTTGTGTATGAGATTACTTTACTCTATTGTACGAAGATGGACAAATTTATCTATGTCTTATTCATGATGCATATAGAAATCATCATCATGCCAAGGAAACAAGCAAATACTCTAACACCATAAGAGTGTGAAGCTAAGAATGTGAAGAAAAGAGAAGGAATGAGGCAACTTCATGAAAGTAGGAAATTATCAATCATAGAAGAAGACATACCACCATTGCCGATTCAAGATGAACATGAATCATCTAATCAAGCTAATAGAGAGATGGAATTGGTGGCACAAAGGCAATGATTACAAAACCTCCATTCAACGAGGAAATTAAATCTCGATGTTGGAGGCACTCCATCTTTCATAGGTCAAGTTGAAGGTACATCATCATTCTCTTCTCAAGTTGTTGGCACTCCATTTTTCATATAGGTCAAATTGAAGGTACATCATCATTCTCTTCTCAAGTTGGAGGCACACCATCATTCACATGTCAAGTTGAAGGTACACCATCTTCTCCATCTCAACTTCAAGGCTTTTCATCTTTTCCATCTCCAATTGAAGGCATGCCATCTATCCTATCTCAAGTAAATATTGAAGAAATTCTTAATGCTGAGCCAACTTTACCATTGAAAATGCCTCCTAGAATTTTGCATAGAAAGCCTAAGTTTATAATTGATATTGATGAGAATGTTTTGAAGCCCATGCAAGATAAGATTCCCAAGCATACTTGCCAAAGATATGCCAATAAGATATGGAAATTATTTTTTGAGAACTTAAATGAAACTGGAAGATGTCAACTATTTGTTGAATTGATCCGAAATCTAAAATTTAGGCCCATTATGAATATTCTTGGCCTAAGAACATCAAATGGTTCAAGTGAAAAATCAATTGTAAAGAATCTAATGACTGCATATGAGGGTTTGGGTTCCACCTCATGCACCAAGGATAGTAATGTCGCACGACGCGTCATTACATTGACAATAGTAAGCCATCAAACAAAGAATGCTCACCTCATTAGAAAGACAAGTGAAGCATTGCAAATAAATAGAAAAACTCTAATGAGAGTCGTTGGAAGACATCAAAGTGTTGAGGACCCAAATAGAAATGAATTATGGGCATTCTCTGGGAAACTCCCATAGGATCAGTCAAATTTATGAAAAAACAAATCTATATCATCAAATTCAATCTAAATGCATGAAAATTAGCATTCAAACAATATGAAACATGAAAATATTAGTTCAAATAATCAAATTCTGTCTAAAAACATCCAATTTACTTCTTCTACGTTGAAGAACCAAAAAAAGTGCTGAATTAAGTAAACAATGATTGTGTAAATGTCAACACCATGAAAAATGCTTTTTTGTCTAATAATGAATAGAAAGCAGAGAATAACAGAGCATATGGGTCTGATTCATGGATTGCACATGCTTTTGGTCCTTTTTTTGGTTCCATAAAATGTGTTTGCATTATAACACGAGTGTGTTATAATACAAGCATGTTTTTTCATGCATGGAAAGTTTTAAGTGTTGTCTAAATTCTAAAATGAATACTATGACAAGATTTTCACTATCCCTAAATTACTAAATACCCTATAAACAATACCCTAGAAAGATAAAGTTGTTGTTGAAGCCTTGAGATCCCTCATTGAAGAATTTTGGAAAAAAAATACAATGGTATTCATAATGCAAGAGATGTTGTAATAAAGAGAATTGGTTGTCGAAACCATGAGCCACATCCAAAGCATTTTTTGGATATGACTCAAACACAATTTTTCAATAAATTTCAAGAGATGTATCCTCAAATAAAAATTAGTTGAAGGTATTTTGAAATGGTAAAGTCTTTTTATGTCAAAATAAATCACACACACACACAACTTGTTGTTATAGAGTACATATTTAGTTTTCTAATCATTATGATGTTTATAGATATATATGTGTAGATTTGCATACTAACGATGTTTTGCAAGAGTGTAATATAAAGTGTCCACCTAGATCTTCAAGAGATTTCATATCGAGCATCTTATGTCAAAGAGAGGATGGTTAATTATTCCACAAGAACTTATGCTTGGATAGCATGTGTGATCATTGTGGCGGGTTACAACATTTGCCAATTTGTGAACATATGGAGAACACACATGGAATTGGAAATGAACTAGTAAGTTTTGGAAAATATAAGACAGTGGCATATAGTTTAAAAGATGGTAAAGAAGAAAAAAGGTGTGAATTGGTCATTGAAAAGATTCCCATGTATCAGTTTATCTCTATTTTCTGAGAGAATATAGTTTACGAGTATGCAAGGCATACCCATAGAGCTCAATTGTTGGACTTGAAATTCAAGTTATGGAAGGACACGTTTCCACTTGATACCATTATTTCAGTTGTTGAATTTGTAGAGAACTACACACTACAGCCACATAATGAGGTGCAAGGATGCTTTCAGATGTTCTACTATGATTTGGCTAGCAGGCGCATATCATTTGGTCAACATATTATATGGTTAGATAATTGTGCATCACAATTCAATAACTCGCAAATGTTCTATTGGTTGAGCAGGAGACATAGAATGAATGGTATTTAGCATATGTGGAATTTCTCCAAGGCCAGGCATGGAAAGGGGGAGCATGATGGTACAAGAGCATGCATCAAAAGAGCATTAGCACGAGAAGAGTTGAAGTACAAAGACAATGCAAATTTGACAGATGCGAGATCTATTTTCAAATGGTGCAATGCTTCAATGGGTCTAGGTAATTAAGGTAAGTCTATAGTTTCTAGATTTTTTTGGTTGGTTGATGATACTAACATTGTAAAATATGAGGATGGTTGTAGATTGACAGGATCGAGTGACCTACACTCTATTAGAAGCTCTAATGTAGGTTCATGGAGTATTCATACATGGCAGATGGTATGCTTTTGTTCTTCATGTACAAATCAAGCTTACTAGTATGAATGTGAGTCAAAGGAGTGGGTTAATGAATGGTGTACAAAAAGTCTAAGCCCATTTGACACGTATTGAGTCCCAAAAACACTACAACTCACAAAGATTGAATCATCAGTTGAATTTGAACATGTTTCAGATCTAGTTCAACCAAGTATTGTAAGCATTCAAATTTAATAAAATTCAATATTCCATCAATCCATAAAAGGAGTAGATTATTATTTGTCATTGTGCTAAGGCAAAAAAAAATAGATGCCCCTATTATAGATGGAGAAAATATCGAGTACCCTATAGGATTAGTGGTTGTTACTGGTGTTGGTATTTTTTCCTGAATCAGCAGAGGGTTTGCCAGTTCCTATGCACAGGCTGATTCGGCCAATAGAAATGAGAGGTTGTGTGAGCTACCTCCCCTTCACTTCTGGTTCTACCGCACCAAGGGGGTATCCCTATAGCTAAAGATTTGACACTTTGACTCACTCAATGACATAAAGATTTAGCTTTGTGATAACAGACATAATACTCTCATTTTAGGACCAAGATTTGTGTGACAAATCACAAGGTTAGCAACATTCTTGGACATATGTGTCTGGTTAAGGATGAGAGTATGCAAGGGCTCCTAATCCTACTCCTACAACTAACAGGTTGGAAATATGTAATGATTTGAAATTGATGGATTGGATGCAAGACGGGGGGTTTTGGATCATAACTACTGCACAAGGGCAGACCAGTGCCTATCTCAGGGCAACAAAGTCAACTAGACGTATACATAACAATGGCTTACAACTGGCATTTGAGTTTCAAGGGGATGGATTGATGCTTGCTTTACAAACATCACCCAAGGAAGGGTATTTAACTGCCCATACTTATAGATATCCCTGTTGAAATACAACCTTCTCCATACTCAACCTAAAACAATTTAATCCACTCCTTGAGTGGAAGTCTAAAGATCAAGCATGCAATACATAGATCTGTATTCTAGAATTTGAGAAACCCTTAGCAACCAAATTCAGAAGAAGAAATGCATACAACAAGTGGAGACAAACAACAAAACACATGTAAAAAGTATTTTTCATATAACATTAAAACTGAAACTGAACATATGTGCAAGATACATTTAAATGCAACACATAAACTCCACAGAGATAAAATAGCAAAGAAATGCCCTATTCTTCGCTATTCACACAAAAGTTACCTAGGTCTTCAACAACGACAATGAGTAACACAGTTTGGCCTTTATACCAAAATCGTAAACTCAGCAAAATTAATTACAAGGCAAATCAAAAATCCGCTAGACACAATGCATCTGAAATGGCACTCATAATCCATAAATGCAGCAGAGAGACAAAGAGGAATGAGCAGGTGAACTCAGGATTTGCACCACCGCCCAGGAATTTTCTTCATCAATCAGGTGGTCGACCTATCAACTCCATCGATCATCCTCTGCAGGTCTGCCATTATTACCTCATCTACCCACAAGCCCCTTTGAAATGTAGTAGTGGATGCATCTACTATTTTCCCACTCAAAAATGATCGCAAATACACAGGAAAAAACCTTCGTTGCGGGTTCAAAACATGGCCATCGATCACTCCCATTGCCAGGATCAACAACACTCAAAAAATAATGAAAAGTTGCCAACCAATGATTACATGCCACGTAGGCACTCCATGTTCTTATTGCTAACTTTTCACTTTTGTATTTTGCCTTTTTGCCCTTGTATATGCAAAAACATATGCATATACAATCGTTCTTTAAATCTTTGTATATGCAAAATGCATATACACGCAACTTTCTGGACATGTGGCAGCCCCTGATTGGTTCCCTATCACTAGGTATTTTCATTTCCATCGGCCATCGGAACAACCCTGGGAGCATCCACCGATGTGTAGTCTCTCGCCGATGAACCAACATGCCTTTTCCCTTTTGCATCTGAAAATGCATGTGGGATTGTATATACATACAATTGCCCTTCATACAAGGCGGACCCCAAAACATTATTCATTGCATTTGATTTTCAATCGGGTTCGGATTGTATGCTCTCTCCTTGTATATCGGCTTGTATGTGTGAACATACAACACGGATATACATTCAAGGCGTGGACTCTGTTAGCACTTATTTTGACCTAGGGTTGATTTGTCATGATTAGGAGGTTTCTTCATTTGAAGCCTTTATCTTCTTGCCCATTTTTTCTAAGTGTTGGACCTCCTCAGCGTTTTTCAGCTGCAGCATCATATTTTTCTGAGGAGGGGGTCGTCATCATCATCTTGTCTTCGATGATGATCTTCATCAGCATGTTCTTCGTGGACTTGTTTTTCTCATCATCATCATCATATTTCAACTGTCGGGTGATGTTTGCTTATTATCCTGATGATACTGGTGAGCTACAGTGCGCCCTCAGTTGCTTGCGGGGGTGATTTTTCAAGTGTCCGGTGATCTTTCATTTATCACCTTGCTCAAACATGATGACGATGTTGCCCCGTTATCTTGAAGGGGTTATTCTCTAAGTTGTCGACCTGACTTGTTTTTTCCTAAGGGTCGTCATCATCATGATATTTCCAGTTATCATCCTGCTGCTTGCGGAGGTCATCATATTTTCTGCCTTCATGATATTTCGCCGGGGTGATATTTTATCATCGGGTGATCTTGGTTATGATCATCCTGATGATGTTGTTGAAGAGTTCTAAGTGCGACCCGATATTCACTAGGGTCATCATATTGAGGACGTCAGGATGATCTTGGTCAATATCATCCTGATGATGTTGTATCACTTGTTCGTTGTTTTGACATCCTGATGATGCTGACGTCATCCTTATATCAGGGTGATATCTTTTTATCTGCCTATCTGCATCATGATATTCCGAGGGAAGGGATGATATTTTCATATCACCCGGATATATGTTTGTTCGAACATCATGATGATGTTGATATCAAGGAGATATCCGCCTGCCGGCTTCGCGCATTATCTACTGGGGGTGATCTTTTCAAGCAGCATCATCATATTCAGTTTTTGCCCCGATCTTATGGTGAAGCTACAGTGCAACCTGATATTTGTGCGTCAGGAGGATATTTCCAAATATCCGGTTGTCTTCCGAATATCATGATGATGTTAATATGATGATGACGTCATCAAGGTCCGGGGGGTCATATTTCTAACGCTGATCATCTTGAAGAGACCTCCTGATATTTGCAAATATGATGATGACGTCATCAGGATGTTCATCGGCCAGACTTTTGGAATAAGCTCAGCAGGAGGATGTTCCTCCGATGGATCAGGTTGTGCCGATTATCATGAAGGGTATATTTCAAATATCATGATGACGTCAGGGTGATATTTCGACCAACAGGATATCATGCTGCTGCAGGATGATGATGATGAGGTTATATACTAGTGTCGTCAGGAGCAAAAGCACTGACATGATATATGCTCATGACCTAGTATATATAGTGTTATTGAGGTCATTGCGGGGTGCATGTGGGATATTGTTATCCTACATTTTCAAACATCATGATGATGAATCTCGGCGGGAAATGCTTGCGATAGTCTGTTTGATGATCTTCCCAAGGCCGCGGGTTGGTGCGCCATTAATGGCGATTGTTGCAGAGGTATGGGCGATGGCGTGGATGGATCCTGTACCCGACTGGAGGTGTCAATCAGCGGATAGTGGCGCAGGGCTCGAGAAATCTTCCTGTCTCCTCCCCTACCTGCTGCATTCAAGTTTGGGCGCCAATCTGGTTGTGTTTGAGCGCCATTTTCCTGATACTGTGTATCTGGCGAAATTTTGGTCAACCATGTAATTAATTGCTGAGCACCTACCTGGCTGTTATAAGCAGGTTGTGTTGCTCATTTCAAAGGTTGTTGAAAGTTGATGATTTTGGCTCTGTAATGCATAACAGGCTGATCTGGTTGCTCTGTACAGCTTACCTGTGAGTTTATGTATCTCTTGTTGTTTGTTTTTGGCATGAACCCACTGATTTCATGATTAAACTTATATGAGAAATGCTGTTTGGCATGTGTTGTGTTAATTCTGTCTCCAGTATTGCATGTATTCTTCTTTTGAATCTGGATGTTTGGTAATGTTTAGATTCTAGAGCATAGAATTCCTATGTTGACTGTATGATCTTTTAACTTCTACTCAAGGGGTAGATTAAACTGTTTTCAGGTTGAACATTGGGAGGGATATACTGCAGTAGGGATACCATAAGTAGAGATAACCTAACACTTTGTATTGGGAGATGCCTGTAAGGCAGGTATCACACATATCCCCTTGAAATCCAGTTTTAGTTGTTCATGCTGATCATTCACAGGTGTATGTCTACTGACTCCAGGCCCTGGATAGGCACCAATCATGCTTTGTTTTGTGTTATAACCATATCCAGCTTTGCATCCACACTTAAACTCCAAAGCAAAATCTAAAACCAACATTAGGACTTTAGAGTTAGTTTTAGGAACCTCAGTCCTCTGTCTACAACTGCAAATAGGCCCAAAGCTAGCCCCTTTGCCCTTATCTTTCAGTTTTGGTCCACTTACAGGAGGACTCATCTGCTTTCTGTCAGCATCCCAGCCTTGCATGCATATCCTCATGGATGTTGAGTAGGGAATACCCCCCTAGGTCTTGCAGAGCCTGAAGAAGAAGAGGAGATAAAATATAGAGTCTATCTCCTATACTGTTGACCCCCTGGCCCAGAGATCCTGTTGATCACTGATGGCTACCTTGTAGGGATATCTGGGAATAAGCATCCAGTCTGGGAAAAAGTCAACAGAAATTGGCGACTCCGCTGGGGAATGAGAAGTAAAAGTGCTATCTAATCATCTCCAGTGATATATATTTGACCCATCTGAGTCAGCAATAGTAATCTACTCTGCTGGGGACCCTTGTGAAAGAACCCTGGTTTTCAGAAGAAAACAGTTCCTAGAAATAGGTGGCGACTCCGAAGTAATCTCCCAACCGGTCAAAGTAAAAATTATATGCAGGGGAGAAGATCCCAACAAAATCCTCTATTTGAAGAGTTACCATTAACAAAAAGAATGATGTATAGAAGAAAGGGAACTGTCTCAGCTAGTCATGAGAGCTCCCCCAGAAAAAGTGATGAGGTACAAGATAACCCTAGGCCATCAGGACAGCATGCTCCTTATTTTTCAAGTGCAGAAGCTGATATCCAAGGTGCATATGAGAGGCAACAGGGTGGTAGTATGAGAATGAGGTCAGAGGTGTTCCAAGAACGCCCTTTTCTAGACCCAAGTGAAAGGTTTGAAGAGGCAGAGTCTCTAAGGGATGATGAGGATGATGACCAAAATGGTATGAGACCATCTACCTCCAGACCTAAGGATGAACAATTGGCTGAAGAAATCAAAAGCCTAAGAGCAGAATTAGAATACCTACAAGCCATGAAAATCAGAGATGATATACAGCAGAAAGTGCAAGCCTTGAGAACTACCCAAAATAATTCAGTTCCTACCTTAGAAAATGCAAATATGCAAAGACATCAGCAAAGATATGAAATGCAACATCAGCATCATGATGACAGACAAAATGTGAATGATGCTAGGATACCACTGAACCAGGCAGGAAACCAAAATGCAAACAGAAATGTTAATGTTAATCAGCCAAACAGACAGCCCATGCAGTTAGATAGATTCAGGCAGTTGGTGTTTGATGGTATTCCTGGGTATCCTAACCCCATTGATAAGCATCTGAGGCTGCAAGTGCCTAAGTTTTCAGGAAACAATACAGTGTCAGGAGAAGATCATCTAAAGGCCTTCCAAAATGTCATGGATAATTTTGAGGTTGAGCATGAGGATGTTTTCATGAAGTCATTCATGCAATCCTTAATAGATGAGGCAAGAGAATGGTACAGGAATCTGCCTGACCGGAGCATATCATCATGGGATGATTTTAAGAGGATATTCAAGGAGCAATATGGTGATAAAACTGACCCTAGCTTCTTTGTAAATGAGTTCACCAGTATCACAAAAGGGTCAAATGAGCAGGTTACAGACTTTAATGCAAGATTTACTAAAGTGTTGAACAAATTGCCACATCATATGAGGCCAAATGAACCAATGTGCATAATTTTGTACATCAATGCCTTTGATGCAAAGACTGCATATGGACTAAGAGATAAAGGTCCTGCCACTCTCAGGGATGCTTTCAGAATTGCAGTAAATATTGAAAACAATAGGAAAGCATCAGGCAAGACAAATAGAAGGGATGATGTAAAAATTCTGCAGAATCCAAATAAGCCTCAGAACACTCAAGGTAGTACATCTGCTCCTGAGGATAAGATAGACAAACTGGCAAATGTTGTTAAGGACCTGAGCTATAGATTAGCTAGAAGTGAAAAAGGAATGGGTCCTGATAGGCAAGTCTACCAAAGGCAGGAAAAGAGGCCATCATTACATGATATGCCTTATAACACCAATTGGCATGATGGTAAGCCTGTATATCCACGTAACAACACAAATCAGAGGGCTCAACATGTCAAGGAAACTCCTGATCCCCTAAAGAAAACTATAAATATTGCTGATGATGCTCCGTGGTGTATAATTTGTCAGATGCCACATTCACAGTCATAGTGCATGATTGCCCAATCTTTGTATGATAATGCTACATCCTGTAATGAATGCAATGAGCCACATCATGTGCAGGATGATGATGTTAACATGATGTCCATAGGTAATGGATATACTCTTTATGATGCTGATGACAATACAGATCATCAAGTTCAGGCCTGCCAACAGTCCCCATATGATGAAGATAATGAAGATAATTATGTGTATGCTCAGAACTCACACAATTTTCTGAGTAACCTACAGCGACCTTCTGATGAGGAAATCAGAGCCTTCACAGCTGCAGCAGTTGCTCAGGTCAAAAGCAACTACAATCTCAGAGGTAGAAATCAGGTTGGCAATCCACATCAGCCAGAGGATATTTCTGCAGGTCAGCTGATGCATGGTCATAAAGGAACTGAACCACAAAAAAGACAGTGGGTAAATAATAAACAGAACTTTAGACACAGAACAGGTCATGATTTTCAAGGACCAGAAAACAAAACCCCTCAGGCTGAAGATCAAAGTAGAGGTTCCCAAGA
This sequence comes from Cunninghamia lanceolata, assembly GCA_027924645.1. Classification (NCBI taxonomy): domain Eukaryota; kingdom Viridiplantae; phylum Streptophyta; class Pinopsida; order Cupressales; family Cupressaceae; genus Cunninghamia; species Cunninghamia lanceolata. The sequence continues at coordinate 26,792,018 of BSBN01000047.1, forward strand.
CAAGAATGATGATCAGGGAACTATGAAAATGAAAGCTAAATCAGCTCAGGATAAAAGCAAGGTTGTGGAGCAAGCTACAACTGTTGTACAAAACTATGCTCCATTTGATATAGCCCAGATCCTCTCTCAGGTAAAGGTCTCTGTTCCACTTATGGAACTCATGAAAGTGGAAGAGATCAAGAATAGGACAATATCCCTAATCTCAGGGGTACCTTTTCAAGCTAAGCAAAATGATCAGACCCAGGGTGAGAAACATGTCATGTGCAATGAAGAAGATGAGACTCCTGAAGTCTATTTAGGAATGACCATGACAAAGTGTCCTTCACAGGTGGAACCATTTTATGTTTCCCTGGTTATAAATGGTAAAATAATTAGAAATTGTATGCTTGACTCTGGAGCATCCACAAATGTCATGCCTTTGGCTATCATGCAGCAAACTGGATTAAAAATTGACAAGGCATGTGGGAAGTGTTATGCTATGGATGCCAGAGAGGTACCAGTTATTGGAATCATGAAGGATGTAGATTTCAAACTGGCAGCATTTCCTGAAAAGAAATATAAGATGAATATAACAGTGGTTGACATCAAGCCACAATATGGTATGTTGCTGTCAAGAAGATGGGCAGCACTAATAGGTGGAAGTATGCAGCTGGACCTGTCATATGCCATGATTCCAATGAATGGCAGGGATGTCAAGCTAATTAGAGAGCAAAGATCATCAGAGACAGTGGAAGACCAAGAAGCAAATGAACAGGTATGCTTTGTAGACACTGACTGTGATAACTTCAGGGTTGTCTCAGATGATACAGAAGATGAAAAGAAAAATGCCTGTATTAGAGAGCTGGATCAGCAAGGGTTATGGACCATGTTCTTTGATGGAGCTTGTGCAAAAGAAGGCTCTGGAGCTGGAGTTGTTTTCCTGTCTCCAACTGGTAAGCTCCTCAAATCCTCTTTCTTGCTGAGGTTTGATTGCACAAACAATATTGCAGAATATGAGGCTTTACTCTTAGGCCTGAATATTGCTCTCAAACATGGGATTAAGATGTTAAGAGTATTTGGGGACTCTGAGCTGATTGTATCCCAAATCAGAAATAAGTATGCTGCAAAGAATAAAAGACTGAAGCAATACAAGCATGCTGTTTGGGATACCATTGAACTTTTTGATGCATTTTCAATTGGCTGGGTAGAAAGGTCAAAAAATGTTATGGCTGATTTCTTAGCCAATGTTGCAATAAGGCCAGATGACATCACTCTGTCAGGTGTCACAGATGTAGAAGTTAAAATTAGGCCTGCCATACCAGAAAACATATGCAGTTGGCAAGTTTTTAATGATGATAGGGATTTGCTGAAATTTTTGCACTGCATAGATGAATATGAGAACCAACAGATTGACTTCCAAGCTTTTGTAGAGACTGTAGATGGAAAAGAGACTCTTATGGGAAAAGAGATCATTCAGTTGAAGACTAACAAGATCCCTAGAGGGTTAGTGGCTTTGGAAAGAGCCTTTGACAGTAGAGACAAAATGGTCACAAAGACATCCCCCACAAATAAGGAGGATTTAGAAGAAATAAATTTGGGGACATCTCAGGCCCCTCAGAAGGTATATATTGGCAAACAGCTCAAACCACACATAAGAAGTATGCTGATTGCATTGCTAAAAAAGTATAAACATGTTTTTGCTTGGTCATATGAGGACCTAAAAGCTTATAGGGAAGACTTATTCCAGCATGAGATCCCATTGAAGCCTGAAGCTAAGCCATTTAGACAAAGGCAGAGACCTATAAATCCTACCTTAGCTCCTAAGATGCAAGAGGAACTCAAAAGGCTCAGGGAGGCTGGAATAATTGTGCCCATCAGACATTCAACTTGGGTGTCTAACCTTGTCCCAATCAGGAAAAAGAATGGTGATATTAGGTTGTGTGTTGATTTCAGGAACTTGAATGTATCCTCTTTGAAGGATAACTATCCACTGCCTAATATGGAAGCTATGTTGCAGAGAGTGACTGGTTGTGAACTCCTATCCATGATGGATGGATTTTCAGGATATAATCAGGTAAAGGTGAAAGAATCAGAACAGTATAAGACTGCCTTTACCACTCCATGGGGAACATATGTGTATGTTAGAATGCCATTTGGACTAACAAATGCAGGTGCTACATTTCAAAGAGCAATGGATGTTGCTTTTGCAGGGCTGATTGATTCAATCCTGGCAGTATATCAGGATGACCTGACTGCCTACTCAAAGAAAGAGGAGCAGCATTGTATGCATCTGGAGCAGATCTTCATAAGAGCACTAGAATATGGTATTTCTTTAAACCCAAAGAAGTGTGCCTTTGGAGTAGTTGAAGGAAAACTTCTGGGACACATTGTTTCCAAGGATGGAGTCAGGATAGATCCAGAGAGAGTGGCAGCTATTGACAGGATTCAAATGCCAAAAACTATGAAAGGAGTCCAGTCCTTCTTTGGACAGATAAACTTTGTTAGAAGATTTGTTCCCAACTTTGCAGAGATCACAAGGAACATTTCCAAGATGATGAAGAAGGATGCAACTGTCAACTGGGAAAAGGAAGCAGCAGAATCATTTCAGAATATCAAAGAGGCAATTAAGATGGCCCCTGTTCTTAAATCTCCTAATTTTTCTAGGCCATTCCAAGTGTTCTCATTTGCTTCCTTTCATACTGTAGCTGCATGTTTGTTACAGAAAAATGAAGATGGTTTTGAACAGCCCATTGCTTTCTTCAGTATGTCCCTGCAGGCCTCTGAGTTGAAGTATGACATTATGGAAAAGCAGGCATATGCACTTGTTAGAGCCATCAAAAGTTTCAGACCTTACTTGGTAGGGTCATATATAATTGCATATGTGCCTCATGCTGCAGTCAAAGACATATTCACTCAGCAGGAGGTGACTGGAAGAAGGTGCAGATGGATAAACAAACTGCAGGAATTCAACATAGACATACAGGTTACTAAGTTGATAAGAGGACAAGGACTAGCCAAGATGATGGCACAGTCAAACTTGGAAGCATGCCAAGTTAATGCAGTCCAAGATGAGAATGTAAGTGTATCAGGATCTGAATGGTACAAGGATATTGTCTATTATTTGCAAAATCTGAATTGTCCTTCCCATTTCAGTGACAATCAAAAGAGGACTCTAAAGCTACATGCAATCAGGTATGTCATTGTTAAAGGTGAGCTGTACTGGAAAAATCCTGATGGTGTGCTGCTGAGATGTGTGGATAAGAACATGGCTAACAATATTTTGATTGACATGCATAAAGGATTGTGTGGTGGCCATTATACTGCCCAAACAACAGCTCATAAAACTCTCAGGGCAGGATATTGGTGGCCCACTCTCTTTTCAGATGCGCAGAGGTTAGTAAGAAAATGTGACCCTTGCCAGAGATTCTCAGGAAAGCTGAAATATAATGGTGCTTTGCCCCTCAGAACTGTACATGTGGATGCTCCATTCCAGCAGTGGGGAATTGACTTTATAGGGGAAATTGCAGACAAATCAAGTGGGGGACATAGTTGGATTTTGGTGGCAACTGACTACTTTACCAAATGGATTGAGGCCATTCCAACTAAGAGAGCTACAAGTAAGGTGGTGACAGACTTCATACTAGAGAACATCATCATCAGGTTTGGAGTACCATTTAAGATAATCACTGATAATGCTATGTGCTTCAGATCAGGTGAATTTGTTGATTTTTGCAACAGGTATGGGATAAACCTGTCATATACATCACCATATCACCCACAAGGAAATGGTCAAGCAGAATCAAGCAATAAGAGCATCATGAAAATTGTCAAGAGGATACTGGACAAGAACAAGAGAGCTTGGGACTCAAAGTTGAATTTAGTAGTATGGGCTGACAGAGTGACTGTGAAAAGGGCTATTGGGAAGTCACCTTTTGAGCTGGTATATGGTGCATCAGCTAGACTGCCCATAAACAATCTCCTACCAGTTTACAGATTCATTCAGGAAAATGATGAGGACATTGAAGATCCCATGACAGAAAGAGTGAATCAGCTGGTTGCATTGGATGAAGACAGAAGGAGAGCCCACCAGATCAATCTCAAGAGACAACAGGATATGAAATATCAGTTTGACAGGAGAACTACAAAAAGGAAGTTTCAAGTTAATGATCTGGTGCTCATTTGGAATGCTAAAGATCAGGAAAAGGGTAAACATGGTAAATTTCAGCCCTTATGGATGGGCCCATATCAGGTTTGCAATACTCATGGGGAGGATTCTTATTTCCTCCAGGCCCTAGATGGTGAAATTCTGGAATTGCCTGTGCATGGCCAATTCCTTAAGTTCTATTTTACATGAATATCTGGTTGCTGTGCACATTTGTAAAATATGTATGTAGTGTAAATGCCTTGTGCAGCTCGCGTTTTTTGCTTTTTGTCAGGTCTGCCCGGAGATCTGGTTCTCGCTGCAGGTTTTCACCTGCACGTCCCCATTCAGAGCCACTGTTAGCACTTATTTTGACCTAGGGTTGATTTGTCATGATCAGGAGGTTTCTTCATTTGAAGCCTTTATCTTCTTGCCCATTTTTTCTAAGTGTTGGACCTCCTCAGCGTTTTTCAGCTGCAGCATCATATTTTTCTGAGGAGGGGGTCGTCATCATCATCTTGTCTTCAATGATGATCTTCATCAGCATGTTCTTCGTGGACTTGTTTTTCTCATCGTCATCATCATATTCCAACTGTTGGGTGATGTTTGCTTATTATCCTGATGATACTGGTGAGCTACAGTGCGCCCTCAGTTGCTTGCGGGGGTGATTTTTCAAGTGTCCGGTGATCTTTCATTTATCACCTTGCTCAAACATGATGACGATGTTGCCCCGTTATCTTGAAGGGGTTATTCTCTAAGTTGTCGACCTGACTTGTTTTTTCCTAAGGGTCGTCATCATCATGATATTTCCAGTTATCATCCTGCTACTTGCGGAGGTCATCATATTTTCTGCCTTCATGATATTTCGCCGGGTTGATATTTTATCATCGGGTGATCTTGGTTATGATCATCCTGATGATGTTGTTGAAGAGTTCTAAGTGCGACCCGATATTCACTAGGGTCATCATATTGAGGACGTCAGGATGATCTTGGTCAATATCATCCTGATGATGTTGTATCACTTGTTCGTTGTTTTGACATCCTGATGATGCTGACGTCATCCTTATATCAGGGTGATATCTTTTTATCTGCCTATCTGCATCATGATATTCCGAGGGAAGGGATGATATTTTCATATCACCCGGATATATGTTTGTTCGAACATCATGATGATGTTGATATCAAGGAGATATCCGCCTACCGGCTTCGCGCATTATCTACTGGGGGTGATCTTTTCAAGCAGCATCATCATATTCAGTTTTCGCCCCGATCTTATGGTGAAGCTACAGTGCAACCTAATATTTGTGCGTCAGGAGGATATTTCCAAATATCCGGTTGTCTTCCGAATATCATGATGATGTTAATATGATGATGACGTCATCAAGGTCCGGGGGGTCATATTTCTAACGCTGATCATCTTGAAGAGACCTCTTGATATTTGCAAATATGATGATGACGTCATCAGGATGTTCATCGGCCAGACTTTTGGAATAAGCTCAGCAGGAGGATGTTCCTCCGATGGATCAGGTTGTGCCGATTATCATGAAGGGTATATTTCAAATATCATGATGATGTCAGGGTGATATTTCGACCAACAGGATATCATGCTGCTGCAGGATGATGATGATGAGGTTATATACTAGTGTCGTCAGGAGCAAAAGCACCGACATGATATATGCTCATGACCTAGTATATATAGTGTTATTGAGGTCATCGCGGGGTGCATGTGGGATATTGTTATCCTGCATTTTCAAACATCATGATGATGAATCTCGGCGGGAAATGCTTGCGATAGTCTGTTTGATGATCTTCCCAAGGCCGCGGGTTGGTGCACCATTAATGGCGATTGTTGCAGAGGTATGGGCGATGGCGTGGATGGATCCTGTACCTGACTGGAGGTGTCAATCAGCGGATAGTGGCGCAGGGCTCGAGAAATCTTCCTGTCTCCTCCCCTACCTGCTGCATTCAAGTTTGGGCACCAATCTGGTTGTGTTTGAGCGCCATTTTCCTGATACTGTGTATCTGGCAAAATTTTGGTCAACCATGTAATTAATTACTGAGCACCTACCTGGCTGTTATAAGCAGGTTGTGTTGCTCATTTCAAAGGTTGTTGAAAGTTGATGATTTTGGCTCTGTAATGCATAACAGGCTGATCTGGTTGCTCTGTACAGCTTACCTGTGAGTTTATGTATCTCTTGTTGTTTGTTTTTGGCATGAACCCACTGATTTCATGATTAAACTTATATGAGAAATGCTGTTTGGCATGTGTTGTGTTAATTCTGTCTCCAGTATTGCATGTATTCTTCTTTTGAATCTGGATGTTTGGTAATGTTTAGATTCTAGAGCATAGAATTCCTATGTTGACTGTATGATCTTTTAACTTCTACTCAAGGGGTAGATTAAACTGTTTTCAGGTTGAACATTGGGAGGGATATACTGCAGTAGGGATACCATAAGTAGAGATAACCTAACACTTTGTATTGGGAGATGCCTGTAAGGCAGGTATCACACATATCCCCTTGAAATCCAGTTTTAGTTGTTCATGCTGATCATTCACAGGTGTATGTCTACTGACTCTAGGCCCTGGATAGGCACCAATCATGCTTTGTTTTGTGTTATAACCATATCCAGCTTTGCATCCACACTTAAACTCCAAAGCAAAATCTAAAACCAACATTAGGACTTTAGAGTTAGTTTTAGGAACCTCAGTCCTCTGTCTACAACTGCAAATAGGCCCAAAGCTAGCCCCTTTGCCCTTATCTTTCAGTTTTGGTCCACTTACAGGAGGACTCATCTGCTTTCTGTCAGCATCCCAGCCTTGCATGCATATCCTCATGGATGTTGAGTAGGGAATACCCCCCTAGGTCTTGCAGAGCCTGAAGAAGAAGAGGAGATAAAATATAGAGTCTATCTCCTATACTGTTGACCCCCTGGCCCAGAGATCCTGTTGATCACTGATGGCTACCTTGTAGGGATATCTGGGAATAAGCATCCAGTCTGGGAAAAAGTCAACAGACTCCACGTTCTTATGAATTGGATTGGAAAAACCTTTTGAAATCTGACTTGTATATCTTTGCATTTGTGCACTTGCATGTTGACTTGTATATTTGCCACCTGATGTACATCCTGCTTTGCATATCTGCGGGCCCCAACAATTGTATCTCCCCCTCGCCACTGTAGCAAATGCATCTGCGCCCTTGTATATTTTTCAATGCATATCTATATGCAACCCAATATACAAAGCAGGAATATTCCTGAGAATCTGCAAAAGATTCCCCCTTTGTATATGCACATTCTAAGCCCGATATGCATTCAGAAATGCATCTAACTGATTTTTTTCCAAGGGCGATAGATATTTTGCAAGCCCGCCAAAGTACATTTGACCTGCATGTATATACAAACACCCTTGTATATACAAAGGCACATGCATATAACTGATTTTTTGCATTTTTCTACTGCAGAGGCTGAAAGTGTTAGAACTTTTTAGATTTTTGAACCTATGATGGTGCCTGCAGATTCAAATACCAACAACTGGAACATGGCTTAGAAGGCACCCAATGAAAAAGTATGATGTGTGGTTGTTCAAGGACTTTGACACACATAGGAAAATTATTCATTATTCTAACAATGTTGTGGCATCAAACATTCATGATCAAATATGGGGGTAGACCATTGAATAGAACCTTGTGGAAGGTTTGTGAGTCTGACCACAAGGCAATAATCAACACAAGAAATAGTAGATCAGACTCAGATGGTTCATTGGATTGATTGTTGTAGACACCTAAAATTGTCCATGCCTTGCAACAACATGTTTTGTCCTAGGTCCTAGCATGATCTCACTTAAATCCGATTTTATCACCTTTCCAATTAATTAAATCTCCTTTATTTAATTAATTCCCCCTTTATCACATATTCAAACCAATTCAAATAAAATATTTGAATTAAATCCATATTCCCTCATCTTTTGCCACATGCAAACAAGTGTCACATGACTTCAACCACTCACATGCACAACTAATTTAAATTAATTTTTATTTAAATTAGATTTATCCTACACATGTCATATGACCACAATCCCTCACTTAATAAAAAAATCCTATTTATTCCCACTATTCTCCTAATTTTGGCTACTTGTCATAACCCTTTATGGTGCGTCATAAGCACTAAAATTGCCTTTTAATCCTGGTCATCCACATCGCACAATTGGCTTTCAATAATAGACATTCATTTGATTCCCTCTCTATCTATAAATTGAAACTCTTATTTCAATTTCAAACTCTCACTGATTCTCTAACTAATTTTCATACAACTGTGCAATGCTTAGCTCTGTTATGGTGCAATTGTGAGCAATCAATAACCCTTTGACATCATGCATTCTCATGCAAGATCAAGAAGAGCCATGGAGATCAATCAAGTCTAGTATGGATTTGGTTTGCATTTGAATTTCATTGTTTTCATATTCATGCTAGTTTGTCCTTCATGGTTCTAGTTAGGGTTTAGTTAGTTTTTTTCTTTGACATTAAATCTAATTTTCCCTATCTACAAAATGGTGAACCTGATGTGAACTAATGTTTTCTTGTCAAGTTTTGGTGACTGACATTTTACAGGTGGCTTCCTAGCTCAAATCTGACCTTGTCGTTGGGTCCAGAAGGACCAAGAAACGAAAAATGACATATTACATGGCCTATTTTGCTCACAGAATTTTTTTGGAAAAATTTTGAATTTTTTATTTATTTTGGGATCCATACAATATGGATCCGTACTATACAAACCCCATGATGTTTTGTGCACTAATTAGATATTTTGGATTGCAGGGTTTAATGTTTAATATTGGTTTTCTAATATTTACAAATTTCTACATTTGTCTTCTTTTGTTGCTGTCAAAACCCTAATGTTTACAAATTTCTGCATTTGTCTTCTTTTGTCACTGTCAAAACCCTAGATTTTTTGTCTTCTTTTGTTAGGGCTTCCTCTACCTCTATTTAGCACTAGGTCAACCATTTCAATATGGCCTTTGCTTAAGATCTCATCCCTCAGTGTTCTTCTTGGCACCACCACTAGCAGTGCTTGGGCTTCAAGCACCGCCTTCGTGTACCTTTAGAACTCTTCTACCCGTGAATACCCAGTGGTCTTTGTAGGATCTGCTACCAACCATTTCCGCCCACTCCTTCGAAACCCTAAGCAAACTACCTTTGAATCATTTGTCACCCTCTAAACACCAATTCCTCCATTGTAAAACCTTAACTTAGGAAGGGCTTGTCACCATTTGAGAAGGGCTCATCACTGTTAGGGAAAGGGCCATTGCAGTTACCATTAAACTCTGTTGTCTGGATATATGACTATTGCCTAAGTTTCGGCCCCTTCCTTTTATTTCTACTTTTTATTTTTGAACAGACTTAGGCCCTAGTCACATGAGTGACCAGGGACTTAAGGGCTCTAACCAACCTACCAAACACTAACTGCTAGTCCCATTTGGAGCACACATGACCACAATTTCAAAAACTACTAGTGGTTTAGGAGATAACTGCCTAACTTGACCTTTGAATCTGCATGCTAAAACAGGCATTTTTTCTTTTCTTTTGATCATAACTTGGGCATACGGGATTGAAATCGCGCAAAAAAGGACTCATTGGAGAGCTGGTTCAATCAACTATGCAAAAGTATAGGTTTCATCAGGTAATGACATCATTTTATTAGGTAAATGTTTGGTCAAAGTCAATATTCATTTCAAACTTCAAACGAGTATAACTTGTCTGTTCTCATCTGATTTTAGTGCATTTTTTTTTAAAACTACTTGGAATCTCCTAAACTATTTGATGTTGTTGTTTATTTTTCTATAACTAATCAATCTTTTTAGGTATTTTCTAGATTTAGTTTCGTGGCCTTTTTGACTTGGTGGCTTGCAAAAAGGGGTACTTTGCTTCATGTTTCATGTTCTAAGCATTATCATAGAGATTTTATGCTACTAATATTTGATTTGCAGCATTGTGGCAATCTCTGGGAAAATATTCTAAATTCAAACTACTAACAATGGTTTTGCAGGGATTTCATCAACTAGATATATTTTTCAAATGTCTTTTTGCACATAGCTTAATTAGGGGGTTAATTAATCACTGTTTGTTGTGCTTGAAAGGTGGTAGGTGTATGCTCTCACCTTGTGCAAACTTGGTGATCAGAAGCCAGACCCATATTTTTTATGTTTTTAATCCCTTGGAGGGCCTATCTCCCAATTTGTGAGACAAAATGACCCAAGTGGTACTTTCATTTCAGTCTGCTATATAAATAATTGTGGTTGTGACGAAAGTCTTCAATCACATGGTGTTACTGTTCTATACTAATCGAAGTCTCCCTTAGTATCCATGTGATGCGTGAAAACCCTTTCTGAGAGTTGGGAGGCCTCTTAAATGAGTGAACCACCACATGTATAGACACCAGATTATCCCAAAACATAGACTAGAAATACTTGTTGTAGAGGTGAAAATCCCTTTTGCTTGCTGGTGCAGGAGGTCAGACCTCTGAAGGTGCCCTATATGTATTATTCATTGTAGAGATAGTAATCCCTCATTTCATAAGATCTTCAGATCTTTGATGTAAGAGATTTGGTGTACCCATGCTGTGTAAGGGAGAGCCAGTGTCACCAATATCTCTAGCTATCCGCTTTGTCTCAGTATATGGAGAAATCCAAGTAGGGATTCAAGAAGTAGTATCCTCCTTCCAGCCTAGGTTGTGCATGCTTACAAGTGTTTTCAAAATTTGTCGAGACCAGTGAAATTTTGAGGCTAAACTAGGCCCCTATGTAGACTTTTACTCTAATTTTATAAGAGTCACCCAAAATATTTTGTTTGTTGTGTCTTACGTGTGTGTTCAAAAATAAACATTGTCAAACTCAACCAAACACCACACCTTGAATCTAAAACATTCCAACCTTAACTCATCTTACTCATATTCTCATCCCTACCTAGTCCAATCCTCATTTGTCAAAATGGTTATTGTCATCAACAAATCTGGGCCTAATCCAAAACCATGCATACTCCAACGTGACCCAAAATTCATTCCTAATGATGATGAGGATCTTGTAGATTTTGAGGCATACTTGGATGAACAAACCAAAATCCAAAAACTTCAATCTACGTGTAACTCTATCCTAACACTAGAGAAAAAGATCATAGCACAAGAACTCCAAGACCTCATTCAAACATTTCACCAAATTCCCCAACCCTTAGACCAACAAATCATACAAATATTCTAAGCCAACATTCAAAAATTTCAACAAAACCAATCACCACAAATATAACAACTCCTAGTCGAAATCCAACAAATCATGAAATATCCATCTCAAAATCCTTCACAACATGAGCATGCTAGTACTAGTCACTCTTCACACCAAGATCAAGAATCCCTAACCCATCTTAATGATACTCTTGACAAGGGAAGTACCATCTTAAGTTCAGAATCATACACCAATTCATCTACTAGTCCTCCATCATCATTTAAGAGAATGCCTATACCAAAGCCTACTAGTCCTATACCAACATCACCATTAAACTTCCCAAGCTCTAATCCATCAACCAATGAATCCTTGAATGATTTGCTTGAAAGATTCTTTGCAAAATCTAAAAGCAAAAGAAAAGAGATGCAATTATCCAAATCCACCAATCCATTTAATCCCTTTGATCCTCCATTCAACCAAAGTCCAAGCCCTAAGTCTAATCCATCCAATACCCCTCTTGTCCTTCCACCATGGGACCTATCCACTAATAGTCCTAATCTACCTAATCCTAAGCCTTCAACTTCCATCACTCATCTACCTACAAAGAATGTGATCCATGGACTACTAGCACAGAATAGACCATCCCCGTGTCAAGCATCCATTGATGAGCCTACCAAAGAACCTTTGAATGCCATGTCCACCTCTTCAACCCCATCATGTGGTCCACAACCCCTCGAGCCTATTGAAAATTTTCCTCCCATGAGTTCATTGCCCTCTCATGTTGTTGACCAAGAGCCTATCTAAGAGTCATCCACTTTCATTCAAGCAAACCAAGAGGTATGTCAAGATCACAATCCTAAGCATGTGGAAATATCAAGCCCTCATCCAAATCAAGATCAAAGCATCTCTAAGTTCAACTCATCCATGAACTATATATTTTCTATGATCAAGATATTATTTATGATCATGACACTATTCATGAGTAAATTTATCCCATTTATAGCACACTTAATCCTATTTCTGCTCCCATTTGTGATCAAGGTTCCATCTATGATCATGAAAACCATGATGATCCTCTTATCCAAACTTTATGCATTTCATGATCAAGAGATTATCATTCCACCTACCCCTATCCATAATTCCACAACATCTATTTCCCTTGATGGGACACATGCCTCCCAAGTACACATTGAAGATCAAACCAATTGCTTGGGTCTACATGCACATAATCAAGATCCTATTGATCCTTCCACCTCCACTATCAACCCCATTTCAAATCCACCATCATATCCTATTGGTCTTACCACCTTCATCCATGAATGTTCCTCCTTAGGAAAGAAACAACCTTTGTCTTCCACTTCACCTCCTCCATCCAATAATGAGCTTATGTCTAGTGTCCAATCTGCACCTAGTCCCATAGTCCATCGCATACTCCAAAACATGAACTACCATGGTAAAGGCTTAGGCCTTCATGAACAAGGTATTTTGGAGCCTATACATGTCAATGTCCCTCCACACTCATATCGCCTTGGATATACACCCTAAGGTAAACAATTTAAAGATGTTGGTAATTCCTTCATTCCTCCTAGGTCCACCACTTTCCATCACAAATCTTATCATACCGCCAAAACATATGTTTCCATTCCACCTCCATCATCTTACAAATGTCAAAAGCATGTGACCATACACCTTCCACCATCCAATCTACCTCCACTACTTCCAACTCCTAATATCCCTCCATCTACTTTACCACCACTTCTCCCAATTCCAAATCCATCCATTTACACATTCCCTCAAATTCCTAATCATGACAAGCAAATGCACATATTGTCTAAACATGAAGCTTCCACTCATTCCACCCATCCCATGGGATTCAAAAATAAACATTTGGATGCCTCTATCTATAAAGCCAAAAATCATACAAATCCTCATGCCTTAGGGCACATATACAAAGAAATAAAGAAAAATACATCTAAAAAGATACCTAAGCCCATACCTCCAAGAGAAAAGGTCAAAACTAAAATGGTATGTGTACCTAAGCAAAAAGAAAGCAAGTCAGATGAGGCATCCACATCTCAAAAATCCCAACCATCCTTTTCCATCAAAAATTCCCACTCCATTCAAAAGTTTCAAATTCCTAAATCCCACAAGCAAAACAAAAATCATAAAAATACTAAGTCTATGTGGGTCACTAAAGCACTACATCATCCATCTCCTAAGCAAACATCACCAATTCTTCCTACACCTCCACCAAATCAAAAGATTAAATGTTTATCATGGTGTGTGCAACCTTTGGTCATGATTCCCTTCCATTCCAAAACATTTCCGCATACCTCCATCACCCCATCATTCATCCCTTATCCTACATATCTCCCTCATCCTATCCCTATGGTCCATGCTTTTGCATAAACTATTCATCTATCCTTGCATACGCCCTACATGATCCACATCATTATCCACTATCTTCCATATCATAATCCACCTCACAATCCATTAATCCCCTTTCATCCATCCTTACATGAACCCTACATAATCCACATCATAATCCACTATCTGCCTAAACCATTTCCCTCTCATGCAATCCCTTACCAACATCTATGAGCATTTGACATGGTCCATTTGTGACGACATCCATCTTTAGTGGGACTCTATCACCTTTCATGGAACTAGACACTTGAATCCCTCTCATCCATATCCACCTATCCCATTAAAAAAAAAATCAAAATAGTAAAGAGAAATCCCTTCGTCCAATGGTGAAAACCACCCTTGGTGGTGCCTTAGATAAGTACCATGATGAAAACCTGGCAAATATGTGTCATGTGTAGGTTGATCTTCTATGTCACTTACACTTGGGGGGCACGATGTCTCATCCAATTGATCATTTTCCAACCTATCATTTCCTATCCTACCATACCTTTCATATTGAGTCCATTCATCCTCTCTTCCTCCTTTTGATCTTGATAAAGATAGGGGGCAAAATGTGACATATGCTTTGGATATCATTTGATATACCTCATCCTTCTAACCAATCCTATCATCCTTTTGTCATAAGATTTGTCATGTCAAATCTTAAATAGAATGGGGCATGTTGTTCCTATGAAACATAGTCTTTGGAGATCACATCCTTGCCCTCTTATGCATACATCTATTCCATCCACTTATCACGAGCTTTCCATCTCCTATCACCTATCCCTTTTATCCATTCGTCCAAATCCTACATTATCCTTTCACCGAGACTTGGTTTTCCATTGTCATTGGCATCTAGCACAAAGGCTATCTAAATTGTCATCCAATGCCATTCCCAGAACAATTTAAAATACATAAAAAATGAAAAGGGTCCTGAAAAAATAAAATCAAAACATGTCAAAAACACAAAAAAAACAAAACATGTCAAAAACATAAAAACATCAAATATTTCCAAAATCCAAAAAAATCATAACATTTTCAAAATACAAAAAATCATAACATTCCCAAAAATCCAAAAAAATCAAAACATTCCAAAAATCCAAAAAAATTACAACATTCCAAAAATCTAATCATCATCATTCAAATCATTCCTACAAATCAAATTAATCAATTCTTCCAATCAATTTTCATCAAAATCAAATCATTCAATCAAATTCCTCCAAATCAAATAACTTCTTTTAATCAATGCAATCCAATCATCCAATCATTCCAAGCAATAAACTTAAATGCAAATAATCTTCAATCCATACCAATCAAGTCAATCAATCAAGTCAATTATCCAATTGCATCAATGGTTTTGATCCTAATCTTACTGTCAACCAAATCAATCAATCATCATCATCATCAATGGGATTTATCATTCCCAATCCTAGTGTTGTTCTCGCGATATATCATTCCCATATCAACAAAACAATCCCCGCATTGTTCTCGGGATAAATCATTCCCACATCAACAACGTTATCAATCAGATCAATCAATCAATCACTTAATCATTGGTTTACAACTTGATAGGGGCAATACCTTGTTTGTTTTTGAATAATTTGTGCATGCTTTCTTGCTTGCTTGTGTGTGTTATCATTTTATCTTGCACTTGCATCAAATCTGAATCATTCCCAGCTAATATTCATATCTTATATCTAGACAAGGTTGTATTACACTAGGGCACGAGACACATCATCACCTCAGTCCTTGTACCTTGGTGCATAACATATAGTGCTATATCAAACATCATGGTTTCTCACCTTCATTTCAACATAACACATCCTTCCCTTTCTTCTATCCATTCCCTTATCTTTCTCTTTGACCAACCCCTTTCATTTCGTGAGTCTACTCGTGTTTGTCCAACCCGCCTATCCTCTCGAAGGGGCATCATCATCATCCTATTCCTCTAGCCATACCTCATCTTCTTTGAAATGATGTTACTTGGCATAAATCTCATCATCTCGAACATCATCTCAAAGAGGGGCAAAATGTAGACACCTAAAATTGTCCATGCCTTGCAACAACACGTTTTATCCTAGGTCCTAGCATGATCTCACTTAAATTTCATTTTACTACCTTTCCAATTAATTAAATCCCCTTTATTTAATTAATTCCCCCTTTATCACATATTAAAAACAATATAAATAAAATATTTGAATTAAATCCCTATTTCCTCATCTTTTACCACGTGCAAACAAGTGTCACATGACTTCAACTACTCACATGCACAACTAATTGAAGTAAATTTTTATTTAAATTAGATTTATCCTACACATGTCATATGACTACAATCCCTCACTTAATAAAGAAATCCTATTTCTTCCCACTATTCTCCTAATTTTGTCTACTTTTCATAACCCTTTATGGTGCGTCATAAGCACTAAAATTTCCTTTTAATCCTGGCCATCGACATCACACAATTGGCTTTCAATCCTAGACATTCATTTGATTCCCTCTCTATCTATAAATTAAAACTCTTATTTAAATTTCAAACCCTCACTGATTCTCTAACTCATTTTCATACAATCATGCAATGCTTAGCTCTATTATGCTACAACTGTGAGCAATCAACAACCCTTTGACATCATGCATTCTCATGCAAGATCGAGAAGAGCCATGGAGATCAATCAAGTCTAGTATGGATTCGGTTTGCATTTGAATTTCATTATTTTCATATTCATGCTAGTTACGGTTTAGATAGTTTGTTTGTTTTTGACATTAAATTTGATTTTCCCTAGCTACAATTGTAAGTGAAAAGACTTTGTAATTTCATGCTCATTTGTAAATACATATAGCTGATTAGTATATTTTTATAAGTAAAATATTTTGTTCCTTCTCTACAATCATGTCTCTTATGATACTTATGTGCAATACTCTTGTTTATGTGTATGATTATGTACAACACTCTTGTTTATGTGTATGATTATGTACATTAACTTTCTCATGTCATTTATATGTATAGCTAGTTTATATTTGTATATGTATACGATCATGTCTCTAATTTTAGTTCTATTGATGTCCTCTAGTGTGTCCATGAATCTTAATATCCAATTGAAAACCCTAATCTAATCCTATTCTAATTAATGTGATATCAAGTATACAAATAAGTTAAGAAGAAGAAGAAGAGAACAATTAAAGAGAAATGAAATATTGCTCTAAGGTCCCATTTTGCACCTCAACTATCCTGATCATTCTCAACTACACTATGTTGACACTTGAACTCTTAAGAGCCCTAAGTGCCAAAAATTGCCAAACTTTGATGGACTATTTCTCAGAATTTGTGGCACCTAGGAACATTTTGTTTAGATCTACAAGGTCACATAGGGTCTCTCCACAATAACCTCTCTCAGTTTTTGAAATGTTCAATCTTTTGGTCGTGGCGACAATATTTCAAATGTTGCAAAAAGCATCATTTGTGTTAAATAAAAAGTTGTTGACGAGCATAAATTTTGTTTCGTGCATCATGGGGCCAAACCGATAGGCCAAACACATCTGGGTGGGTGGGTGAATTCTAGGCAAGGCCTTGTTTTGCACCTCATCTATCTCGATCATTCTTGGTTGCACTGTGTCGACACTTTCTCTTAAGAGCCTTAAGTGCCAAAAATGACCAAACTTTGATGGACTATTTCTTGGAATTTGTGGCACCTAAGAACATTTTGTCTAGACCTACAGGGTCATGTAAGGTCTGTCCACAATAACCTCTATCAGCTTTTGAAATATTCATTCCATTTGGTCATGGCGATAATATTTCAAAAGTTGCAAAAGGTGTCATTTGTGCTCAATGAAAAGTTGTCAGTGAGCATAAATTTTGTTTCATGCGTCATGGGGCCAAGCTGATAGCACTAACACGTCTGGGTGGGTGAATTCTAGACAAGGCCCTATTTTGCACTTCAACTATCCTGATCATTCCTGACTACACTGTGTCGATGCCTTCTCTTAAGAGCCCTAAGTGTGAAAAATTGCCAAACTTTAATGAATTATTTCTCAGAATTTGTGGCACCTAGGAATGTTCCATCTAGACCTATAGGATCATGTAGGGTCCCTCTAGAATAACCTATCTTAGTTTTTGAATTATTCATTACATTTGGTGGTGGCAAGAATATTTCAAAAGATACAAAAAACATCATTTGTGTTCAATAAAAAGTTGTCAGTGAGTATAAATTTTATTTCGTGCATTGTGGGGCCAAATTGATAGTGCCAACATGTCCAGATGGGTGGGAGAATGCTAGTCAAGGTCCTATTTTGTACCTCAACTATCCCGATCATTCCCGGTTGCATTGTGTCGACACTTTCTCTTAAGAGCCCTAAGTGCCAAAAAATGGCAAACTTTGACGGACTATTTATAAAAATTTATGGAACCTAGGAATATTCCATCTAGACCTACAAGGTCATGTAGGGTTCCTCCATAATAACCTCTCTTAATTTTTGAATTGTTCATTCCATTTGGTTGTGGCGACAATATTTCAAAAGTTGCAAAAAGCGTCATTTGTGTTCAATGGAAAGTTGTCGGTGAGCATAAATTTTATTTCATGCATTGTGGGGCCAACCTGACAACACAAACATGTTTGGGTGGGAGAGTGAATGCTAGGAAAGGTCCTATTTCACATCTAAATTATCCCGATCATTCCTAGCTGCACTGTGCTAATGCTTTCTTTTAAGAGGCATAAGTGCCAAAAAATGTCAAACTTTGACGGACCTTTTCTCAGAATTTGTGGCACCTACAAATGTTTCATCTAGACCTACAAGGTCACATAGGGTCCCTCCACAATAACCTCTCTCTGTTTTTAAATTGTTCATTCTATTTGGTCATGGCGACAATATTTCAAAATTTGCAAAAAGCATCATTTGTGTTCAATGAAAATTTGTCGGTGATCATAAATTTTGTTTCATGCATCGTGGGGTCAAAGAAAAAGCACCAAAATCTCTAGGTGGGCAGGTGAATGTTAGGCAAGGTCTAGTTTTGCACCTGAACTATCTCGATCATTCTCAGTTACACTGTGTTGGCACTTTCTCTTAAGAGCCCTAAGTGCCAAAAACTACCAAACTTTGAGAGACAGTTTCTTAGAATTTGTGACACCTATGAACATTTTGTATAGGACTAAAAGGTCATGTAGGTACCCTCCACAATAACCTCTCTCAGTTTTTGAAATGTTCATTCCATTTGGTCGTGACAACAATATTTCAAAAAGTTACAAAAAGTGTCATTTGTGTTCAAGGAAAAGTTGTTGGCGAGCATAAATATCATTTTGTGCATCATGGGGCCAAACTGACAGTGCCAAAATGTCTGTATGGGTAGGTGAACTCTAGGGGAGGCCTTGATTCATTCCACAGGTCTCCCAATCCTTCTGAGCTACATTATTCTGAGAAAGTCTCTTAAGGGACCTAAGTACAAAAAACTTCCAAACTATGATGGACTAATACTCAAAATCTATGGCACCTACAACTATTCTATCTAACCCTACAACTACATGTAGAGTCCCTCCACAATAACCTCTCTTAGTTTTTGTTAGATCTCCAAACATTTGACCGTGGCGATGATGTTTGAAATGTTGCAAAAAGCATCATTAGTGTTCAACAGAAACTTGTTAGGAGCCATATTTTGCATTCTTTGTCTCGTGGGGCTGAATCGACTACACCAACACATTTGGGTGGGCAGGTGAACACTAGTGGAGGCCTCAGTTCATTCCCCAAGTCTCCCAGTCCTTCCAGGCTACATTGCACTAGGAGTCTTATAAGAGCCCAAAGAGCAAAAAGTTGAAAAACTTTCACCTGCCTTTTCTCTCAATCTATGGGACCTACGAATGTTCTTTCTAGACCTACAAGTAGATGCCAGGTCCCTGTATAGTATACTGTCTTGGTTTTGGTCAACTCCAAACCATTTGGTCCTATGCCAATAACGTATGCATTCTTGCAAAATGTGTCATTTGAGAGCAGTGAAAAGGTGTCAACATGCATATTTTCTTCTTCCCACATCATGGGGCTGAGCTAATTGCACCAACACGTCGGGGTGGGTGGGTCGATGCTATTGGAGGCCTTGGTTCATTTCCCACGTCTCCTGATCTTTCCAGCCTACATTGCACCAGAAGTCTCTAAAGAGCCCAAAGAGCAAAACATTGAAAAACTTCCGCCTACCTTTTCTCTCGATCTATGGCACCTACGAATGTTCTCTCTCAACCTACAGGTGGACGTCGAGTCCCTCTATAGTACCCTATCTTAGTCTTGGTCAACTCTAGACCATTTGACCGTGCCAACAACATATGTATTCTTGCAAAATGTGTCATTCGAGACCAGTAAAAAGGTACCAACAGGCATATTTTTTTCTTCCCACCTCATGGGGTTGATGTAAGGTCCACCCTTTTCACACTAAATAGATACTTCTATATGCTCTTATGGGGTTATACTTTGAGGACTATATTATTTTACTATTATGATGATATTTAATGTATGGATGTAGGGGCCTATGCTTCATTGTGTTTGGATATTATGTAAGTGGGTTTTGTGTGTGTGTGTGTGTGTGTGTGTGTGTGTGTGTGTGACTAGAAATTTGGGTGTTATTTTGTGGTTGTGATTTCTAGACTTATGTGTTTTAGAATATTGATTGTTAGAGAAATTACATGATTGGAATAATTTTATGTTTGAGTGAATGGACACACACGCACACACACACACACACACACACACACACATATGGAATTTTGATAATAAACATTGTGTAGTTAAATAGATTTTATGAGAAATGACTAGTTAATATTTGATTTTATGTTTACTTTAATGTTTCTTCGGCTATTTCTACCAAGACAATCTAATATTCGAAATTGGAGTGTGCAGGTGGGTGGCCAAGATCAAATAGTTTTTGAGACTTCTCAAGAACCCATTTTTTTGTTCTTACATGTTAACCTAGTCTAACCCATGGAAGGGGTGAAGACTAAAGTGTTATATGTATATATTTAATTATTTTATAGTTGGCTCCACTTATGGTTGTTTTTATTATTTTAATTACAAGTTTTGTGGGGGTTGGATTTCACTTACTATTTTATTATTTTTTTAATTTTCTTTCAAAATGGGGATAAGGGAGGAGTTAATGTGGTTCTTTTATTGGAAAATGGAAAGAGGAAGAAGATTCCTTATTATTTTAAATTGAGGGGGTTGGATTTCATTTACTATTTTATTATTTTTGCTTGTTTTTTAATTTCAAAATGGGGATAAGGGAGGAGTTAATGTGGTTATTTTATTAGAAAATTGAAAGAGGAAGAAGATTCCTCTCTTTGGGTTATATATGGGAGGAAGTTCTTTATTTTTTGGGGAGCTTTTAATTTTCATTTTGATGGGAAAATTTGATGTATGTTTTTGGTTTTCATTTTATGGGAAAAATTGTTTTAAGCATATGGAAGAAGAAAATTTAGAAAAAGACTTGGGAAAATTGGATCGAAAGAATTGGAGAGAGATGAGGTAGGTTTTGCTGATTCTTTTATATTTATGTAATTTGAGAAATTGTTTTGGTTCCATAAACTTGGTTGCATGTTGGATTGTGTCTTCCTTTTGTTGTGTTAATTTTTGTGGGGATTGGGTTGTAATGGGAGTGGCCCTTCGAATCTGATGAGAGTCTCCCAAGTGATGGGGTAGAGAGATGTGGATCTCTCTTGGGGAAAGCATTGATGTGATATATGGCAAATGTGTGGAAAATTATGCAATGGAAGAATTGTTGTGATTTTTGTGGTGATATTCTGATTTTGGGAGATATAAGTGAGTTATGAGAATGGAGGTTTTGGGGGTTGATTTGTGTTGTGTGGTGGTGGAAATTATTGGGGGTTGTGGTGCTATGTTTGTATTGGAGGAATAAGTGTTATGGAATCTGTGATTTTTATGTCATATTGATGTTGTATGGAAGATGGTATTTTTAGTGATGGGGTAGAGAGATGTAGACATGTCTTGGGGAAAGCATTGATGTGATATATGCCAAATGTGTGGAAAATTATGTAATGGAAAAATTGTTGTGATTTTTTGTGGTGATATTCTGATTTTGGGAGGTATAAGTGAGTTATGAGAATGGAGGTTTTGGGGGTTGATTTGTGTTGTGTGGTGGTGATAATTATTGGGGGTTGTTGTGCTATGTTTGTATTGGAGGAATAAGTGTTATGGAAGCTGTAATTTTTATGTGATATTGATGTTGTATGGAAGATTGTATTTTTTTAAAAACCCCAAGAGGGAAGACTTTTCCCCTCTCTCCCCCTTTGAGGAATCCAATGTTGGATGCCATAGTTTGTGAGTCAGCCATGGGTTTGCAAGTATGTTAAAAAAAAATTGTATTATTTTCTCCTTAATGAAATCTGTGTGTTGCATGTTGTTCATTAGTTCTTAGAAGTCTCCTACTCGGGGGGGATTGTGAGACAATCCCTATGGTAGGAAGGAGAGCAGGTCTTGGCTATTAATGTTTGGGGAATGTGTTTGCAGGAAAAGATTATGAAGTTTATGAGGACCTTACAGGTCAAGAAATATTTTGTGGATGAGAGTTGTAAATACTCTCTTAATATTGTGGTTGTAATTTCTTGACAAGTTGCCATTATTGTAACCTGTTGCTGTAGGGTTATTGAAGTTTTTATGATTGTATTTTATTTATCTTAGTGTTATTCTTCCAAGAAAGATTAATTTATTTTAACAACAAATTGTAATTGCATATTCGATTTTGAATCTGAAAATGATTATAAAGGTGTGTGTAAGTTAATTGCTAGTTTTCTTGTTGATTATGTTGTGTATATATTTATTTCGGTATTACATGTGTGTATATATATAACTGTTGTGATAAAACATGAATATGCTCATTCATTCATATATATATATATATATATATATATATATATATATATATATATATATATATTTAGCATTCATAAACTTGAAGTTTGAAGATCAAATGAAATTTTGTTAAACACAGAAAACCTTGTATGTATTTCAGTTTTAATTCCAGCCCATTTGGGAGGTCGCTAGCCTAAAGACTGCGTATTCCTTTAGAAATCTTTTTTTTTTTTAAACTCCAAAAATAATAACTTTTGTGAGAAGTTAAATATGTTTAAATATAGAGAAATAAAATGTGTTTAAACACCTCTTGCATTATTTTTCTGTTGCCCCTGCAGCGCCGGTTGTATATATATACATATACATTATGAATAAACCTCTGTTATGCTCTGAACTGAGCCCATAGGCTTTCTGTTAGACCCTTCACCTGCACATAGAATATATGGAATTCATGCAATGAATATGGTAATTCATAATTATAAGATTTTTATAATCTAATTGTTTAAAAATAATAAATGAAAGATTTTTATCCTTGTTTATATGGAAAATGATTTGTTAAATATAGATAAAACAGTGTTAATTAGGAAAGAAATGATTTATTGAAGATTTGTATAAAATAAAAATTAGAAAAAGAATATGGTTTGGCTAGTTTTAGCTTTATATATATATATATATATTGCTTTTATTTTTAATAGAAATTTAGTTAATGGAATGGTTGTTTAAAGAATTTGTTATAAAATAAATTCTATATTTTAATATGGGTAATTAATTAAAAGTGATAATATTGTGTTGTTTAACTTAGTTATTCCTTTTAGCAATTAAATAAAATAAATATATTTTATTAAGTCATGCATTGAAGTTATTATTATTGTTGTCTTAAAATCTTTTAATAAAGAAATAGTTAATTGAGGTTAAATTAGTTATTAATGTAATGTTAATTTCTTTAAATTTAAATAACCTAATTAGTTGATTTGCCCAAGTAGGTTGATAGACTAAGTTGTAGAACAAATTAATTTCACCTGATAGGACTTGATATATATATATATAAAATAATTTTTTTATTATTATTAAGTTTTACTATATTTAGAGATTTAACTCTTACTGGTAGTAGTTTAAAATAATTTAATTTCTTTTTTGTCTTGGATATATATAATATATATTCAAATATATGATGTAGGTAAATTAAATGTATCAACAGAAATACATAAAGAAATATTGTACAAAGGTTTAATCCTAGAAAACTCTATTTTTATTCTTGAAACTAAATTATAAGATTTCTTGATGGATGTCCTCTGTAAACATGAGGTTTGAACCTCCTTTTTCTTTGAAAGTCCAAATCTAGATAAATCTAGAAAAAAAATATATATTCTTTAATCCCTCTAAGATGTTTCTTCTATTTCCTAACCTGAATACAAACCAAAACCTCCAAACCCTACAAAACAAAATAAAAATTCATAAATCAATTACCCTTAAGTATTGAATGTGACCCAAAAAACTTAATAGAAATTCAACAAAGGAAGAGCAAGAAGGAGAAATTTGATGAAAAGAATCCATAAACAAAATGTAGAAGGGAAATAAGTAAAATTTAGCCATCTGTTTGCATAACCTCCTTCTCTCCACAAAGATAAAACCTATACAATAAAAACAATTAGAAGAAAATGAAGGATTAGGTACATAAAAAAATATATTTATGCTATGATTTAGTATTTAGGGCAAATTCTAAATATTAATAGTAAATTGATTTAATAACTCCTAAAAAGTAGCAACTTAGACTTTTAGTGGAGTTAGAGTGCTTTATTATTTTTTTATAGATTGTAATTATTGTTTTTTTAGTTTTATTCATAGATTTTTTTTATTAATTCAGGTGGAAAAGAGGGTCCAGAACCCTCTACATAACAACCTAGAAGGCAGAGAAAAAGCCTCACACAAGCCATAAACAACACATTAACAATAGATGGACAACACAGCCCAAAGAGGCAAAGAAACAATAAGGCTGCAAGCCTGCAAGGAACAACAGACTAAACAATTTCATAACCTGACCTAGCAGGTCGTACACCCTTAGCCCGAGTACGGGTTTGAGAAACCTGCTTTGGAAGGCCTCTCTTCTTTCTTTGGACAACAATCCAAAATACATCATTATCTCCATCTATAAAAATAAGAGATCTGAAAGAGGTGAATTTATCACCAAATCCTTAGAAGGGGGCAGAGCTTGGGGAGAGGAAGAAGCTGTCATAGTAACACCAGCCCCAATTGCATGCAACACACCTGCAACAATAGTCCCAGTCATAGAAGGCACTCCAATAATAGTAACAATAGGAGAGGTCCTTGCAGTAGTCCCAGCAGCAACAACAACAGCAGGGGAGGTCCTTGAAGTAGTCCCATCAGCAACAACAATAGCAGAGGAGGTCCCTACAGCAGTCCCAATGGCAGAAGAAGCATACAAATCTAATGGCATTACAATAGCAGCAGGGGAGGTCCCTACAGTAGTCCCAGTAATAGTAGTATCAAGGGAGGTCCCTGCAGCAGCCTCAGAAGCAACAACAATAGTAGGGGAGGTCCTTGCAATAGTTCTAGCAGTAAAAAAACCATGCAATGGGGGAAGAGGCTCCTTCCTGACATTAGCAGAAGGATCAGAAGCTTCTAAGAGAGAATCATCATTATCAACATCCACTGTAAGGTGTTCTTGTAGAGCATTCTTCCACCAAGATGAAGAATGTGAGACCTTCAAGTAAGGGCATTCGAATCTTAAATGACCCATATCAAAGCACCTCCAACAACAGAATGGGATACCTTCATAATCCAAGCGCTGACCCCAAGAGCGATTAGTAACTTGTAAAACAACTTATGCCGAGAGAGGCATAGAAAAATCCAATTCCACTAAAATACGAGCATATGTGGTGTGAGAGAAGAAAGTAGTGGCTTGATCCACCATGATAAAATGACCCACTAAATTACCAATGCCTTCAAAGCAATATTCACACCAAAAATGAAGAGGCAGATTTGGTATATGAATCCAAACTGAAAGTCGATTGAAAGATTCAGTGAGAGGGTTAAAGGTAGAAACCCAAGGATTTAGCAGCAGTGCATGTTGTCCCCAAAACCAAGAGCGATCAACAAAAATAACATTTTGATCAGAGACCAAAGCAAATATGACTACAAAGAACCCTTTAGCACATGATTAAATTTTGATTTTCCCCTTTGTGAGGGGGTGTCACTTCTCAGAAATCCAATTGTTTAGATCCTAGAGCCATGGCCATAATCTATCAAATATGAATATTAAACCCTACTGAGAAAAAACTTGTCATTTTCTAACACTTCATCCCCTAAAATCACAACAGGGGGTAGAGTAGAAGGTTTCACCTTACTAAAAGGGGTATTCTTCTTCTGAAGAGATGAGACTCTAGCGTGAACCACATTAGCAAAAGAGTCTGGGACAACAGTATTAGCAGAGCCAGGTAACCTAGCAACAAAAAAATCTTATGTCTCAAGCAGTAAAGCAAC
Organism: Cunninghamia lanceolata; assembly: GCA_027924645.1. Lineage (NCBI taxonomy): Eukaryota > Viridiplantae > Streptophyta > Pinopsida > Cupressales > Cupressaceae > Cunninghamia > Cunninghamia lanceolata. The sequence continues at coordinate 26,818,090 of BSBN01000047.1, forward strand.
AACCCCAAACACAAGTGGCGCACCAGCAGCAACAACCCTAGCAGCAGGCAACATCCCAGCAATACTAGAACCCTGCAAACCCCCAGATGTCACACTAGTAGTAGCAAAACCCTCTAACGTAGATGGTGCACTAACAACAACACCAGACAGCATGCTAGCAACAACAGAAATCCTTGCAGCAATCTCAGCAGTAGCTAAACCCTGCAAACCTGGCTCATGGGTAGGAGGAGGAGCGGGAAAGGCCATTTAAAAAAAATAGTTGTATTCATAGTTATTAGTGGTATATGATTAGAATTTAGAAATAAATATTTCTTTAATATTAATCTTCATATTCTATTTTAATTTTTTTTTAAAATTTTAATGTAAATGAGGTTTTTATTTTATTATATTCTATTAAAGTAAATGGATTTAATTTTTGTATTAGTTGAGTTTATTTCTAATCATCTTCAAATGCTATAGACAGATGGATTTAATTATAAATAAATCTTTTATTTAAGAAATTTATTTTATTTTATCTTATTTTATTTATTTATTTATTTAATTTTTAGTTTTAAGATTAATATATTTAAATATTTAGACTCTAATTTAATAGATTATATAAATTTCAGGGGAAAAAAGAGTGAGTAAGAAGAAAAGCATTTATTCTCTATTTAATTATCCTAGAAAGTTTTAAAAATATAATAATAAGTTGCTTTATCAACTCCTTAATTGTAAATAGCCTATCTTAAATATAGAAATGGTGTGTTCTTCATTTTTATTTAATTTTTATTATAGATTTGAATTGTGTTGTAAAATCATATTAATGCTAAATAAATCTGAGTATTTTGAAATTTTAAGACAAATTTTTATTAGATGCTCATTTATGTACTAATTTATTTTGTTGTATGGACTCTATTTTATTTTAAGTTTTAACATAAGTAATTAAATTTTAAGCTTTACCTTTTTATATATGTAAGACTAATATGTGTTTAATGTTTTTATGTATTTATTTTATCATTTAAGTTGACATAGGAGAACGTGAAGAATAAATTAATATTTTTAATTTTATTAGGTGAATGTTTAAATATTTAAATTGATTGTGCTAGGTTCTTATAGTAAGCTTGTTTCATCTCATAAAAAAAAGTAGTTGCACTGTGTTTATGTCCATTTTTGCATGTGTGTATGAGTGGGTTTGACATTTGGTATCAGAGCCAAGTTTCTGACACTTTGGGAACTCTGGGGAATGTTTGATTCATGTTGTTGTATGTATCTTTGTGTAAGTGAATATTATAGGATGAACATGTTAGTGTAATTAAGAATATAGAGAGCTTGAATTTCTTCTTTGTTTAAATTGTGTTATATTTCTTGATGCTTTCTTTTGTTTGAAAACCTTGAGTATTTTAAAATGAATATGATTAGAGGTGCTATTATCTAAGTCATTTTGTTTAAATCATAAATCTATTAATTTGTTGGTTCTCTTTATCTTTCAAGATGTCTTTTTGATTAGGTGGTGTGGTTTGTTCAACATATCTTGTATGTGGAAAATTTCTTATATTTTTCTACACAAAATTGTTTCAAGAAGGTCATAATTTCATTTCCCAAGGACATAAATTATTTTGTGTTAATATTTTAATTAAGTGTATTGATGATAATGGAAGGGCTTAGAGCGGTAGTGTAGAATGATAGTAGTCTCTTATTTCTTTTGAGTAATGTGATGTATCATGTTTTTTTTATCTTGATTAGAGGCTTGTTATGTGGGAGTCAACCTTTTAGAATAATGATTTATTTAAACTTACTTTGATATCCCACCTTAGTTTAGGGTATAAGATAAAAATTTTCTTGTATGTACCTTTATCATTTTAGTTTTGTTATCTTATCCTTGAATTTTATATTGATGCCTTAACATACTTCTTTTGTGATTATTCTAAATATAATATGTCCTTCAAATTTCGTAGTACTATTAGTACTCTTTTTGAATTGTTGAGTGGTTTTGATTTGGGAGAAAATAATTGATAGATGCAAAAAGCTTGAATTTGAATTAATGGAAAAGTTTCTTGTAAAGCCTTACAAGTCATGTAAAATCATTTAAACCAACTCAAAATAATTGAAGTAAATAATCCACTTAAATACAACATCGCAATAACCAAAATGAAAAAGAAGTAAATAATCCACTTAGATACAACTTTCAAAGATAAATGATGTAATTAATCCGCTTAATCACAATATCTCAAATAAAAGAAAATCTCAAAAATATGAATCTCAATGTCAATAAATCTTACATATTCATGTGCTTAAACTAGGTAAAAAGCACTATAAAATAATATACATAAATCCTTTGGCAAACATGTCATAATACATCCAAAATAGGTACAATAAATGAGTACATCGATAATAAAGAAATCAATACACTCTCCAGCTACACAAACCAAGTGGTCCACCACCTGCAAACCAAGAGATGAGAACATGGCTCGGGTGCTTTTCCACCCAACCATGAAGTATTTACACTTCCCCAGATCCCTTCTTGAAATGAAGGAAACCCAGCCCTACACGAAATGTCTACCTACGTGGTAACAACTGTAGGAGGGAACACCCGATGCAACCTTGATGTCTGAATGTGCAATTCTAAGTAATGAAAAGCAAATTGTCTCACAACAGGATGTGGCAGAGATATCAATAAATAAGTTTGCTAGACAATAAACATTTATTTCAATGTTATTCCAATTAGATCTAATCAATTAAGTAAATTGGTCAATTCCCGAAAAGAGGAAAAACCATCTCTGATAATCCACATTTGGCATCGGCATCCCAAAAGTAACCCAATAACATTCCTAGATGAAAACTACTTCTTTCCCCAAGAAGTAAGAAAATAAAGTAAAGAATCACAAATTCAAGATATCCAATAAATCAATCCTTTTTCCCAAATCATCAAATAAGGAAAAATTACATACACTTTCAAGCAAGAATCGATCTTTTGAACATACAATAGCAATCATAAGTTATCAATTTGATATAGTTTCTAATCTTGCATTTTAGTCACAATGTCTTCAATAATAATCATTCTAAAATATCAATTTATCTTGTTGTTATTTCAGTGACAGGAGGTTCCAAAATAATAAAAACATTTCAACAGTCCATAGGTTTGTTTAATTGACATAAACCTCAAATCCATATTTCAATCATATTGCTTAATAAATTTTCAACCAAATTGCTTTCAACAATTAGAGACAGGAACTATTTCAATCCAATAATCTAACCAAAGTTCACGATTTAATCAAAATAACTTATTGTCAAAATTGCGGAAGGAAGTTCAAAAACAACTAAACAGTCTTCATGTTGCAACTGCAACTGGAACTATTGCAGAAAAAAATAAAGTGAACAGAGAATAGGATTAAATCAGTTTTTCGATCATGAATATAAATATAAATGTTTTAGTATTAGCCTTGACAGGAAAATAATATAGAAATCTATTGTCTCTGTTTCCAATTATCACATTGATTTTAACAAATTTTAAACAAAGCTACATGCTTGATTTGTTTAGCTATAGGAGGTTTGTTAGGGTTAGCCGGCAGAAGATATCAATTAAATGCAAATAAAGATTAAACAGAGAAATGGAAATACACAGAAATAATAATAGCGAGAGACAAGTTTTAACGTGGTTCACCCAAACTCGGGCTACATCCACCAAACAGAGAGTCCAATATTATTATCCAGTAAATCAAACCGATTACAATCAGCAATCCCTGCAACTCAATACCACTGCAAATACTACAATACAATATCAAAACCCTAACCCTTAGCCGCTTTTTATCAAGCTTTTTGTCGGTTACAAAATAGGGTTTTCTTATGTCGGTCAATGAAAAAAAATTAACTCCCGGTGCATTATGAAATTGACCCTGTCTTGGGGGCGCTGCCCCCAAACCCCCGCAAGGGGCGCTGCCCCTTGACCCCGTAGGAATTTGGGGGGAAACCGCGATGATAAAAGTGGGGTAAATATAACCTCCAAGTCTGATTAGGCTCCATATAACAACAAGGTTGAATATGCTGCTATAAAAAAAATAAGAAGTTTGTCATCATGAATATAACTATAGGATCTGTTTTCTCAGTCCACCGGGACAACGAAGGATCCACTATAGTCAAGTATTACTCCAAGGAAGCTACATGAATAAGTTTTGTCTATTTTAAGAGGTTGATTTTCATCTAGACAGAGGTCAATTTACTCATCTATTCTGATTTTAGCCAACATATAAAGAAAAATAGTCATACAAGGGTTTGATAGGAATTAACCAACAATGACCTGGAGATTCTCTTAAGAGCTTTTCTATCAGTCAAATTGTAAGATCCAAGATTAACGATTTGTAAGCAACAACAGTGAAAACATGATCTAAACATCATGCTCATCCTAAGATAGGTGATAGCAGGGTGAAAGGGTGATCCAGTCAACAATGAACAATAGTCAACAGGTATAAACAAAGGGTCAATTTGCTAAAATCACCCAAGAAGGTCGATCTAGGCAATATAAGAGAGGACGGCTAGAATAAGGAAAGAACGACCATGAAGAAATACAAAGCTAACAGCCCAAAGATAATAAGGTTGACGACCAGGTAGGGAAGGCAATTTTCTTAGCAGAATGGCCAGATAGAAATTAGAGGCTGGGAATAAAATAAGATAATGGAGACCAGGATGAAGAGAAATGACCCACAGTTGTAGGTCAATCTACGTTTTCAAGTTGCTAATGAAAAATAGAGGGGACGACTCAGCCAACAAGGTCGATCCAAAATGGAAATAAGATGCCACCCAACAGCTGAGAAAACTATCCTATTTGACAGTCAATTAAACATGATTTTAATGTAGAAATTTTTAAGAGAAGAAAACCTAGAAATAAAGAAGAATCTGCAATTGCTGTCACTGCCTCCTTAACTTTCCCTATTGCTGAAATTTCTTCTACTCTTGTCACCTAGGAAAAGTCACCTTTCTACTGCTAAAACATGGGTCCTCCTTGATGAGCGATCTACTCTTCTATTAAACTCCTCTGACTCTTATTTTTGGCAATCATCCTTTAGGTTTACAACTAAAGTTTGCATTCTTGTTTGCATGATAATTCAGCCAATAACATTTGAGAAAAATGCTATTTAAAATAGTATAATAATAATAATATCTTTTGCACTTACTGTCGCATGGGTGACAAACATATATTTTTAATTCTTTTATCAAAACTCTAAATATAATAATGCTAACTTTAATATTATTTAACTATTTTAATTAAACAAAACCATTTAAATAATCAAAAAGAGAAATGCAATGCAATATTGCATGTCTTTTTATATATATAATTTAATATATTTATTTATTTTTAAGAATCATATTGTCTTCCAAACATCTTATATAAACAATATTTTATTATTTATTTAAATAACATAAAATACATCATTTGAATATTTTTTGAAAAGATATTAAGTTTAAGTAATCACATCATGCATTCGAAAACAATTAACTACCACACATTAATGCAATCAAAGCCATTCAATTATGCATATGCAACTACATGATGTGTGTAATTACATCAGGGTAATCCATCCATTAGTTCTTGCCAAGTGGCTAGAACATCTCTACCTCAGCCATGCTCTCGTCTTCGACAAGTACGTGCATCCATTTGCACTCAACTTGACCTCAATAGGTTAGTGTCTTCAAAAGCATAGCTGAAGCATATCATTGCATTTGCATCAATATTACTTAACATTTAAAATGATTTCCAATTTTCATCAATCTGCCTCATAATAATTACCTCCATGTGTGCAAAATTACTTAAAGTAAAGTCAATCCCAATAATTGTTCAATAAACTAGGATAATCATATTGTTCATAAAAATGAGATGTGACATCCTTCCCCACTTGGAAGAGACATTGTCCTAATGTCTTATTAAACACCAAAACAATAAAGTGTCCATCAACCACCAATAAAGTATCAAGGTGTCATAAACAATATCATCAACTCAAAGTATCAAAAGATCATAATCAACAACTCAAAGTATCAAAGCATAACCAAACTCAAAGTATCATAAAACAATAATCAAACTTAAAGTATCATAATCCATACATGAATAAGAAATCTATGCTATATCTTCAAATGAGGAAAATATCTATCAATTTCCTTTGAATCCTCCCATGTGGCACTGTGCTCAGAATACTGATCCCATTAGACCTCATATTGTACCACATCTCTGCTATGCAACTTAATGTTGCACTTCCCTAGAATTTGAGTGGGCTCCACTAGCACCACCCCTGGATCCTGAACCTATAAAGCATGCCAATCAAGAATATGTGACGCGTTAGGATGATAAAGCTTAATTAAAGACACATGAAAAACATTATGGATTCTGGCAAGTGTAGGCGAGAGAGCAAGTCTATAAGCTACATGATTAATCACTTCCAGCACTTCAAACGGTCCTACAAAATGCGGAGCAAGTTTGGACGCTTTGCCAAATGATATTGAACTCTTATGAGGTTTGACTCTCAAAATACTTTGTCACCAACTAAAAATTGTCTAAGAGTTCTATTCTTATCTGCATAACTCTTTTGATGATCTGAAGCTTGCTTCAACTTCTCCTTGATCAACTTCATCTGATCATCCATTTCTCTTAACATTTTAGGACCAATCACTAAGATAACATCATGCCTATTCTTAGACATAGGTAACCCTTGAATAAAATCCATGCTTATCACTTGCCACTTGTGATCAGGGATACTGTGCGGATACAACAATCCTGTTGGATGCACATGCTCAACCTTGACTCATTGGCATTCCAAACATCGAGCTACAAATTCCGTCACATCCCTCTTAAGTCTAGGCCAAAAGTATAAAGGTTTCAAACCTTCGACCATCTTTGTCACTCTAGGGTGACCTGAATAAAGTGCATTGTGAATCTCTTTGAGCACTAACTTCCTGAACTCTCTTGAGTTAGGAATATACATCCTCTCCCGAAATCTCAAAAGTCCATCTGATTCAATAACATAACTATCAAACCTGTGATCTAAGGGGTCTACTTCCAAAGCTTGCTTTTCTCTTTCATAATGATCATCCCCTTGAATATTCTAAATTACTTTATGTTTCAAGTTGGATCTCATAGTAACAATGGCAGCTAGATGTCTTCTCTTACTAAGAGCTTCTGCTATTCTATTCTCCTTTCCATTTATATACTCAATTCCAAAGTCATACTCACTAAGGAATTCTAGCCATCTTCTCTGTCGTGCATTAAGGTTAGATTGAGTAAATATATACTTGAGCCCAAGATGATCTGTCTTTAACTCAAAGGGCTTACCAAGAAGATAATGCCTCCACATCTGAAGTGCATAAACTATGGCAGCTAACTCAAGATCATGCAGCACATAGTTGAACTCATGTGGCTTTAATTTTCTTGACTCATACACAACCACTTACTCATTCTACATCAAAACTCCTCCTAATCCTTCCCCTGAAGCATTTGTTATAATTGTAAAGTGCCCATTAGGATCTAGTATGGTCAGGATAGGAGCAATTGTGAGATTTTCCTTTAACACTTGGAAATATTGCTCACACCTTTCTGTCTAGTCATTCAAATTTCTTTCCCTTCTTTTGAAGTGCGGTAATCAGTGCTATAATCGGTGCTGCTATGGTTGAAAAACCTTCCAAAAACTTTCTATAGTAACCTACAAATCCCATAAAACTTCTGAATTCTATCACACTCTGTGGTGCAGGGCATTCCATTATTGCTTTTATCTTCTCAAGACCAATTGCAATCCCTTCTATTGAGGTCACATGACCAAGGTAGTGCACTTTATCTTGAAAGAATGTACACTTAGATAATTTACCATTAAGCTTTCTCTCTCTCAACCGCTGCAAAACAATTCTCAGACGCCTTTCATGCTCTTCCATTGATTTAGAGTATATCAATATGTCATCAATGAAGATCAACATAAAATCATCTAAACAATCTCTGAAGATACTCTTCATCAAATTCATAAAAGTTGTTGGAGCATTAATCAACCCAAATGGTACTACTGTGAACTCGTAGTGACTATATCGAGTCCTAAAAGTTGTGTTAGAGATGTCCCCATCCTTAATCCGCAATTGGTGATAACTAGATCTAAGGTCTATCTTCAAGAACACTGTTGCTCCTTTCATCTGATCAAAAAGCTCATCTATTCTTGGAAGTGGATACTTATTCTTTATAGTAGCTTGTTAAGCATCCTATAATCAATGCAAAATCTCAAAGCACCATCCTTCTTCTTTACAAAGATTACTAGTGTGCCCTAAGGTGACACACTAGGTCTAATGAACCCTTGATTTAGCAACTCCTACAATTGTGTGTTAAGCTCACAATACTCTGTAGTAGTCATTTTGTAGGGTGCCTTAGATTGTGGTTCAGTCCCTAGTAGTAAGTCAATTAAGAAGTCAAATTCTCTCTTAGGCGGCAATTTTGTCAACTCTATAGGAAATACATCTCTGAAATCTCTAAGGACTGGATAGTCATTGAACTCTGGTTTTTCTTTATCAAGGTCCTTTACTTGGACAACATAAATGGCACATCCTTTCCTCTTGGCTTTCTTCAATTTCATAGCCGAGATTTGTCTAAGCTCTAAGGTCTCTTAGTTCCATTAATTCCACTTGATTTCCTAGGTCATCCAAACATCTAACAACCTTGTCTTCACAGTTTACTAGAGACTCATGTTCAGTTAACCAATTGATTCCTAGAATTACACCATAAGAGTCTAAAGGTGCTACATACAGATTTACTTGCGTCTGAAAACTAGGAAGCTCTATCTCACTGCATGCTAAACATGAGTCTACTCTCTTTTCTACACTATTGGCATATTGTACCATCCAAGAGTTTTCCATATGTCCAGGTCTAATAGATAACTTAGATACTACTCTAGGATCAACAAAACATTCTATGGTACTAGTATCAATTAAAATAGAAATAGGTAGTCCATAGAGCTTACCTTGGAACTGGATAGGTGTTGCTTGAAACTCTACTTGCTAATTTTCCATTGCAGCATGAATTTGATGTTGTGGTGCTCCTTGCTGATTCTTGTGCCCTCTTTTATGTGGACATGCATTTACATAATGCTCTCCTCCATAGATGTAACATCCACCCCTAGGTGCTCTCGGTCCTTCAGCTCTTTCCCTCTGATTGTTGTTTCTGTTGTTATTGCCACCTCTTTTATTTCCACCATTTCCATCTTGAGAATTATTACCTCTCTTCAGATTCCTGATCTGCCTATTATTGCCTTGTTTGTTATTCTATTGATAGTTCTGCTAATTATTCTATGGTTTCTTATTTGAAAACTTAGCATCTCGTCGCTTTATTGCTTTCTCAAAGGCGGCATCCATAGTGAGCAGGTTATGAATGTCTACCTCAGCTCCAATCTATGGCCTTAATCCTAAAATAAAAGTAAATGAAAAGCCCACTTCTTCCGCTATCTTTGCTTGATTATCAGCAATAGCTCCAACTTCAGAGACTCAAACTTCTGTCCTTGGATTCTCATTTTGTGTCTCAACCCTTAGGTTTTCATTAGCATTTTGCCTTATAGGAATTCATCTGATCTCCTGTTCAAGAGCATTCATCCTTGCATCTTGTTGGATCACGAGAGAAAGAATATGGTCCAATCTTCTATCTTGATCAATGTTTCTAGTATTCATGATGGACAATCTGTATCACGTTTGCAACCTTAGCACAATAGTCCCAAAAACAAAGGCCCTAGTGTTAAACCTAGAGCTCTGATACCAAATGTAAAGCCTCACAAGTCATGTAAAAGCATTCAAACTAAATCAAAATAATTGAAGTAAATAATCCTCTTATATACAACATCGCAATAACAAAAATAAAAAAGAAGTAAATAATCCACTTAGATACAACTTTTAAAGATATATGATGTAATTAATCCGCTTAATCACAATATCTCAAATAAAAGAAAATCTCAAAAATATGAATCTCAATGTCAATAAATATTACATATTCACATGCTTAAACCAGGTAACAAGCACTATAAAATAATATACATTTAAATCCTTTGGCAAACATGCCACAATACATCCAAAATAGGTACAATAAATGAGTACATCAATAATAAATAAATCAATACACTCTCCAGCTGCACGAACCAAGTGGTCCACCACCTACAAACCAAGAGACGGGAACATGGATCAGGTGCTTTTCTACCCAACCATGAAGTATTTACACTTCCCCGGATCCCTTCTTGAAATGAAGGAAACCTAGCCCTGCACGAAATGTCTAGCTACCTGGTAACAACTGTCGAAGGGAACACCCAATACAACCCTGATGTCTGAATGTGCAATTCTAAGTAATGAAAAGCAAATTGTCTCACAACAGGATGTGACAGAGATATCAATAAATAAGTTTGCTACAATAAACATCTATTTCCATGTTATTCCAATTAGATCTAATCATTCAAGTAAATTGGTCAATTCCTAAAAAGAGGAAAATCCATCTCTGATAATCCACATTCGGCATCACCATCCCAAAAGTAACCCAATACCATTCCTAGATGAACACTACTTCTTTCCCCAAGAAGCAAGAAAATAAAGTAAAGAATCACAAATTTAAGATATCCAATAAATTAACCCCTTTTCCCAAATCATCAAATAAGGAAAAATTACATACACTTTCAAGCAAGAATTGATCTTTTGAATATACAATGGCAATCATAAGTTATCAATTTGATATAGTTTCTAATCTTGCATTTTAGTCACAATGTCTTCAATAATAGTCATTCTAAAATATTAATTTATCTTGTTGTTATTCGGTGACAGGAGGTTCCAAAATAATAAAAACATTTCAACAGTCCATAGGTTAGTTTAATTGACATAAACCTCAAATCCATATTTCAATCATATTGGTTAATAAATTTTCAACCAAATTGCTTTCAGCAATCAGAGACAGGAACTATTTCAATCCAATAATCTAACCAAAGTTCATGATTTAATCAAAATAACTTATTGTCAAAGCTGCAGAAGGAAGTTCAAAAATAACCAAATAGTCTTCATGTCACAACTGCGACATGAACTGGTGCAGAAAATAAATACAGTGAATAGAGAATAGAATTAAATTAGTTTTTGGATCATGAATATAAATATAAATGTTTCAGTATCATCCTTGATAGGAAAATAATATAAAAATCTATTGTCTCTGTTTCCAGTTATCACATTTATTTTAACAAATTTTAAACAAAACTACATGCTTGATTTGTTCAGCTTCAGGAGGTCAAATATGCTTCTACAGGAAAAATAAGAAGTTTGTCGTCATGAATATAACTATAGGATCTGATTTCATAGTCCACCGGGATAATGAAAGATCCACTATAGTCAAGTATTACTCAAAGGAAGCTACATGAATAAGTTTTGTCTATTTTAAGAGGTCAATTTTCATCTATATAGAGGTTGATTTACTCATCTATTCTGATTTCAGCCAACATATAAAGAAAAAAAGTCATACACGGGTTTGATAGGAATTAACCAACAATGATCTGGAGATTCTGTTAAGAGCTTTTTTATTAGTCAAATTGCAAGATCTAAGAATAATGATTTGTAAGCAACAATAGTGAAAACATGATCTAAACATCATGCTCAGCCTAAGATAGGCGACAACAGGGTGAAAGGGCGATCAAGTCAACAAGGTGTTGGTAAGAGACACTGCATAGCATTGATAGGTGTTGTCATTGATGGAAACCAAGATTGTTCCACACATCTATAATGCAGTATCTAATCACATCAGAAGTCAGAATATTAATCTATCTAAGTCTGGGAGCCTGAAACAGAGCATATAGTAGAGTCCAGTATTTTGGTGAGCGGATCTCTCCAGTCAATCATTATGTGTTGCAGATCTGAAGGAGTATAAAGAGACACCAGGAAAATCTAAATCCAAGTTTTCAGCCTCCGGTGATAAAGGAATAAAAAGTTATGAGGATCTAAATATCAGGTTCTACTATGACAGAATAGTTCAATGAAGAACAGGCAGACTTATGTAAATCCTTATGCGGACCCTGTAATCAATGAAATCAAAATGAAGATTAAAACTAATCAAATGCAAAATAGAATGATTATACCTCCATAATGACTCACGAATCCATGCGGGAAGGAGATGCACCCGATTAGAGCTCCTTAGATTTTTCTCGTGATTAGTGTGTAGATGTGGATTGCTCAAGACCGTCAACACAATGTGAATGAGATTAGATGATGGATTGATAGACTAGATGGAGATGAGGGATAATTTTGACATTAGGATGGTAGGATGAGGAGATTTGTGGAGTGATTTTGGCAGAGTTTTGATGCATGAAGTGGTCTCTCTAAATGGCCTAGAGAGGGGTCCAATTTATAGAATTTTGGAGATGAGGATGGAGAGTGAGGATTCAGTTGATGAGATCAAGGGCTAGGAATAAAATTGAATCTTTTATTCCTAGTGGATGAATTAATAATTCATATTTTGGGAAGAGTGGAGGATAGTGGATGAATAAATAATTTATTTTTGGGAAGAGTGGAGGATAGTGGGGGACCACTGAATTTTAAATTCAGTGAGAGGAGGCTAGTGGGGGACAACTAAATTTTAAATTCAGTGAGTGGATGATGAGGTAAGCAAGGTTAATTAAGTATTATCTTAATTAACTTAAGCCTAGGTTAATCAGATAAGTAGGATTTATCTAATTAACAGGGATTAGGGAAATGAATAAATCAACTAAATAAATATTAGGAATATTCATTCAATTGATAGGATAGGGTTGTAAGATTAATTGGATTAATTAGGTGAATTAATTGATCACCAGGGATATGCAGATTGGGAGAGTGGATTAGTGTAGAGGTACGGGAAATTGGTTTGCAAAGCAATCCAATTTTTGGTGTCTACAGACCCAATAGAAGTGTTTTGATGAACTGTGTATGAGATAGGATGTTAGTGACCGACATGTATAATGATCTACCTGTGTTAAATTTTTGGTACGCATTAATATTTGTGTATGGATCTAGCTGACAGAGCAGAGCTCTTAAAAATTTCCAAGTGTTGTTTGTTGTTGCCGACTGGCAAGTGATTGCAATTCAAGATAAGTATATATAGCCAATGATTGTGAATATTTTGAGTATGTATGGTGGTTATGGAGAAAATGTGAAAAGAGAAGAAATCTAATATCTGAATGAAGGTAGAATAGAGAGAAGAGAAGAATAAAGATGAAGTATTCAAAGTCAGTATTCACACTTAACCAAAACTGATATCTAGCATTGGCAGATGCATCTTACCAGTTCAAAATCTCTGTAAATATCTTATAAAATTTTCTGTAGGCAATGAGCCTCCACTTGAGTAGTGAGCTCAGGACAATGAGCCTGAATGCATGTGCATTCCTATTTGTAAAATACTTTTAACAGGGTATTAATTTTTGTGGGTTAACCCCCACCATGGTTTTTCCCTTAACTGGGTTTCCACGTCAAAATCTTGGTGTCAAATGTGTCATTCATGTTTTCTGCTCATATGCTCTTGTCTAATGCTGGAATGTTTATATCACTGATTTAATCTTACATTGTAAAAGGGAATAAAAGGAGAAAAAGTTTGGTAAGAGCAACAACTGATTCACCCCCCTCCTCTCAGTTGTCCAAACCTATTCCAACAATTGGTATCAGAGCTAAGTTCCTTTGAAAAAACTTAACAGCTTAAGGAAGATCTAGGAAGACAGTAGAATGGATGAACATGACCTTCAAGGCAACTTAATCTCACCCTAGATGATCTTGAGCAGTCCAAGGCAGAAGTTCAAGAGCTGCAAGACAACCTCAAAAAGGCTGAAGACTTCATTAAAGTTTTAAAAGAAAAATTGAGCAAATCTAATGCAAAAGGAAAGGAGCAACCTCTTCAACTGGGAAAACCTTATGAAGACAAGGCCCTGGATGAGAAGACAAAGGAATGTGAAAAGTTAACTAAAGAAGTTACTATTCTAAAACATGAGATGGAAACTAGAGTGATGAGACTAACCAAGGAAATTGAAGATAAGAAGAAAGCTGAAGAAGGGTTAAATCAAAATCTGAAAAAGAGTTCTGAAGAATGCTGCAAATTGGATGTGATAGTTGGCCTTCTAGAATCTAATCTACAAGAAAGCAGAGACAATGAAAGAGAACTTGAGAGATAGATTATCACACTCAGACATGACTTAGAAATTGCAAATGAGTATAAGGAGAAATTCAAGATAAGCTCAACTAAACTTGAAGCACTCATTGAAGGGTAGAAAAAGGATGTTGATAAGCATGAGAAAGGTGAAAGCTCCGGATCTGGACAGAGAAATTTTCAACCTAGGAATGGAAGAAACAGATCTAGAAAACCTCCCGTAAGATAGCCAAATGCTCAAAGATATCCATCATTCAATGGAAATTGTTTCAACTGCAACAAATTTGGTCATAGATCTACTCAATGCAGAAGCAGAGTAAATCAAAATGGTCTATCCTTCTCTGGTAGATCAAGAGAAAATTAGGTTTATAAGAAAGGAAATGTTGTATGCTATAACTGTAATAAATTTGATCATATTGCAAGATTCTGCAAAAGTAAAGACAATGGAAGAAAAGGTCTAGTGAACAGAAAATTGAATGAGTAGAAACAAGATAGAGGCAAAAGGAAAATTGATGTGGATGAGATATGGAGTGAAATGAACAAGATTTGGATAAAGAAAGATACAATAAACAATGATAATGAGCCCATGCCAAAATTCGATGTTGACAATTCCTCGAAGAATTAAGTCAGAAAACTTTGGCTTAGGAGGAGCTGCATAGAACATCAAATTCCCCCGGTCAGTAAGTGGGTGCCTGAATCTAGCACATTAACATAAAATACTCTAAGTTAGTCTAGAACCTATGGAAGGATTTCCAGAAGAAAAGATGTTGATATATGAGGAACTGTCTAAACAATGTAACCAGATACAATTAGGGCAACACATTTATTGCAAAGGCAAATTATTTAATGCAGAGATTTAAAAGGTCACTTAATCATTCATTTGAATCACCTTGCATTTGAAGTAAACAAGAAGAAGAGCACTTGAGCTACAAAGTCTAGAGACTGAGGCAGAGAATGAATTCAATCGGCAAGTGATCAACCCTAACACCGCGGAAGAAAAAGGTACCTCTCTGTAAATCTTTGAATCTAAAATTTGTTGAAATGGCTACCCCTCATGTTATTGACATTACCGAAAGGCCTCGACCCAAATTCAAGAAGCATCCTCACAAATCAATTCAAGTCGATCTATTAGGTTCTTTTTCAAGCGTTTCGAATGGGGTGCTACATGTAGAAGACATTAGGGTTTACATTCATGCAAATATAGATGAGTTTGGAGATTCAAGGTATGTAGATTTGTTTGAAAAACAACTCATGGATGATAATAAAGAACTTAAACCCAAACATAAGGCTCTACAGGATAAACACTTTGTTCAGGTTATGGGGTTTCCAACATTTGATGAGGATGAGTGGGTCCAATACGTCTTAAGTCAGATACATGATGAATTCATGTGGTTGTTAAAACCATTCAAGATTACCAGGGATGCTATCAGAAATGTAACTGGTTTGAACTCAACCAAAGGATTGCCCATGCTAAAAGCTGTGAAAAAATAGACAGTAACTAATGCTATCGGAGCTAAGTTTGACAAAAGAGCAATGACCATAAATGATATTATAGAGCCGGATGTCAAATTCAGCTCCATGGTGATTGGATACAAGATTTACCACTCGAGTAGAGAAAATTCTATTTCTAGAACAACCATTTATGCTGCATACAAGATGCTAAAAGAAAATGTTGATTATGACTTGTGTGAACTATTGCAGAATCAATTGATTGAAAATCTAAACAAGATCAAAAGGGATAAGAAGAACACCTTCAAGTATGGTACACTGATTTTATGTCTATTCTTTTACTATATGAATGAGGTACTTAGGGTAAAAGGTGTACACTGGACTAAGGATGAGCCAGTTTCCATTCAAATCAAAAATCATCTTTGCAACATTGGTGATTTCAATGCTCAGAAGACGGCAATATGGGGTTACTTCAAAAAAATTTAGAATATGATGCGCTCAAGGGAAAGAATTCCCAATTCAATTGTTGACAAATACAAAAATTAAGTATGCTTCATGGTTGATACTGACAAGTGTTTAATGGAAGTAGTAGAACCTAGAACTATTTGGATCATGCCCATGGGGTATGAAGTAGATGAAAGAATCTTGGATATGTATGGTCAACATGTACTAAGCAAGCCCAAAGACACAATGGTTGAAAGATTTGGAACTTATGAGGAGTTGAGTTTAAAGTTACATACTGAGCTCAGAGAACCTGAAACCAATAGAAGAGTAAGAAAAGAAGTTGAGAAGCTAGCTGAAAATCTTGGCCTAACAAAGGAAGCTGTGAAGAAATTTAGAGAAAGAATAGAAAAGGATGAGAAAGAAAAACAAGAAAAGAGACAAACTAGTGATCCGGTGGAACCTTCTTCCACTTCAAGAACTACTAGAAGTTCTACTACTACCTCTGCTCCTTCCAAATCTGCAAAACTGGAAGCAGAATCATCCAAAAAATGTGAGAAAAAGGAAGAAAACAAAAGCTTCCCGGACCTATGAAAGCATAAGATAAGATGAAGTAGATACAAACTCCGACATTGAAATCAAGGTACCAAAAGTCACTGGAATAAAAGCTTCAAAGCTAACCAAAGAAAAGTCCTACGGAAGCAAAAGGACTAGCAAAAAGCAAAATACTGAAGAATATGTTGAGAAACCCACACTCTCGCTAGAAGATGTGATAAAATCAGTCACTGTGGATGGTAATCTAAAATCCATGATTGAATTCTATGATGAATACAATGATATGGATAAAAGGGTGTTGGAGGAAGCAATAGTCAGCTATCTCAACATCTACAACAAGGCACTAATTGAGATAATTTCTGAGTTACCACAAAGTCTGGAAAATATATTGGAATTGAGAAAAGAAAATGCCAAGTGTAGGGATGTGGAAATTAGAAAACATGAACTAATAAATCTGTGTCCCCAAATTTCTCCTGAACAAATAGATATGGTACTTAAGGAAGTCAAAGATGATTTTAAAAGTAAAAGGAGAATGAACAAGCTCATGCTTGGAGAAACAAGTGAAATAGTTGAAGAAACTCAAGAGATTCTCTTGAAAGCATTAAAGAAGTATAATCTTCATATAGTCACAAAAGAAGTACCGGATGTTGAAGAAGAGAACATTATTGAGCAACAATCTGAGTTGGGTGAAGCCTCTGTTTTGGAAAGAACAAGCAATTCAGGAGGATACAAAAATGTTGGATAAAATATTTCATGCAGAAGATACTCCCAATCCATTTGATACAATAGGGAAAGAGGATAATGTTACTGTTTCACAGAGCCCTCCTAATTAGATAGCAAGTGATGAACAAACAAGAAAGTTCCTCTGCAGAGAACACAGAAAAGGATAAAGCAGAGTTAGAAGAAGAAAGAGAAAAGAAAGATAATACAAAAGAAGATGGTGCAAATGTTGAAGCACCTAAAGTAGAGACTGAGAAATTAGGAGATCAAAAGGTTGATTCTGAAATGGCTGCAAGAGACACTGCAGATGCAATAAAAGGTCTTTTTGTAAAAGAAGTGATTGAGCTTGATGAACTGGAACTACTCTAAGGTCTAGCCAATCTGGATGCTCTCTCTCCAATTCAACTGATGAAGATGGCATCATTCACCCAAGTAAAGGCTAGAGAGAAGATGTTAAAGTTCCACATGGAGGAGAATGAGCTACTGGGACTTGCAACCAGAGTTTTGGAGAAATTAATGCCAACCTATCAGAAGAATCAAAATGATTCCCCCTCCAAACATCTAAAGAATCTAGAAAGTTTAGTAAATTCACATTTTGAGTCCTCTAAGAAGTCTGGGGAGGTAAAAGTTTAGAAAGAATTCTTAGATAAGAAATTTTGTGAAATAAAGAACCTGATAGGAAATGATAGAAGAATACTTGGTATTGGCATAAAGATTATTTAGAATGCTCTAAATTGGTGCAGAAGCTTCAATTTACATTTCTTTTTCACATATAATATTTTGTGAACTTGTTAATTTTGGTTTTCCTAAGGCTTTGAAAGCCATTTCTTGTTTTGTAATAAAGACTTAGTCATTTGTTTGACTAGTCTAATTTGGAGTTATCTTAGACCTATTTTCTAGGAGGTTTTCACTTTAGAAACTTATTTTTTAATGAAAAAACTACCTTTTCCATCGATTTACTGCTTTCCTAGGTAGTTGTACGGACAAATAGGAAGTACAAAAGTTTTGGAAACTTCCTATAAACTTGAATCTGTAAAATCATGCCAAGAAGATATAGAAAGAAGGAGTTTCATAAAGAAAAAACTATGTTTTCTATTTTTTTTCTGTGAAAATAGTCTTTGTACGGCCAAGTATAGATTGCTAAGGAAGTGATTTTTTTAAAATGCTTTAGATCTTGGATGTGTCTCTCATTTGTAGGTAATTTTGGCCTTTGAAACATTTGGAGGTGTTAGTTTTATTTTTTTTGCAAATACTGGGTTAAACCCTCTTTGCCTAGGGTTTTGAGGTAAAATGGAGTTCTTTTCCTCTATCTTCTGAAGGTGAACAATCATCTTTTGATGAGATGGAGGAAATTAGAGTAGATTTCACATTTTTGATGTTTGATAGGTTTTTCTCCTTCTTTCATAATGTTTGGCATGCCTCTATCTAGTCAAAACAGTGACTAGTTAGTTATCAAAAGTAGAAGACAGCAGGAGTGATAGAAAACAGTCAAAGATTTGATCAAATGATGTTGATCTCTATGCTTTAGAAGGAAGACAGGTCTGCATTACATCCCATTAATCCATGCAAGGAACCTTTGATATACACCTTTCATAAAATCTCAAAAATAGCCTGGGTTTTAGAAGAAAACCCACAGTTATTGACAGAGATACAGTTTGTTGTCCCTGCACGTACAGTACGGCTGCATGCTGGGGGAAAAGTGCATGTTTCCTGTAGGTAATTGGATGATGTATGAAGTGAAGATAATCATTGAGAGTTTGGGGGGTGTTTAATGGTGTGTAAAGCTCTCTTTATTCACCAAGTTAACTGCATTCTATGACTATTTCTTGAAGACAGCCACATCAACATCATTATTTATGTCAGAAAAAGTATTGAGTTGAGGAGCTGAGTTAGAAATTTCAAGGGATCCTTGTCCAAGGTGAATGTATGTGGTGTTTAGACCTTTAATGGTAGAGGAGTTAATGCTAGTTGCCATTCTTATGGGCTATAGGAGATAACTGTCATTTCAGTACTGTCATAGGACAGTTAAGTTGTTGTTACTGCTCCCTACCCTGCATAACACAGTATGGTCAGTGCATAGAAGTAAATGGTTGTTGTTTATATGGAGTATTTAGTATACATTGGGTGTTGAGGGTCCAATGAGGCCTTAAAAGGTTGAGTGAGTCAATTCTACAAGTTCAAAGTCTTCCTCAAACACTGTTCTAGGACAGTCCTTTTGTTGTTGCTGTCCTTTGCCTTAGAAAGTGTAGAAACTAGTCTTTTGGTCAGAGACCTCATGATAGCTATGATTCCTTAATAAGTATTTGTTATCAGTCATATGAGGACACTATTGGTAGAGGTGTGGTAACAGGTTGGGAGTCCTTAAAAGGGTGTATTGTGCAAGTAGGCTGGATGGAGCAATGACTCTCCAAAATTGAGAAGTGGGTAGCCTGAGAGGAGGACACTAGATAGTGATCCTAGGCTAGGTCAATCTCTATAATAGCCTTGTGTAGGCTTTGTCTTCACAAACACCATTGTTAACCTCTTTAGGGAAGTGATCTAAGTTCATTGAGTGAACTTCTACTACAACCTTACCTATACCTCTGCATCATATTGGTATCAGAGCCAATATTTTGATTGGAAGCAAGTGTATGTCAGAAGAGGAAATTAAACAGAGGCTAGTACAATGCCTCCCAAGATAATGAGTCAAGATGCCATCAAGAAGTTGGTGGAAGAAATAGTTGAAGCATGATTTCAAGAAGCAAAATTACAGGAAGAGAAGAAGTCTAAGGGCAAGACCAAAGAAGAAGGAAGTTCTTCAAACACAAATGAAGAAACAGAGGCAGAAGAGGATCCTCTGGAGTAGGATATGTCTGCAGATCAGAAAGCTTTCTTGAATGCACTTAATGGTGCTCATGGAGACAGTGGTGATCCTAAGATGGAGGTGCCTACCTTCCATGGCAAGTTGGATGGAGATGTTCTCACCGACTGGATAGAAGCTATGTGCAACTTCTTTGATTACAAGGAGTTCAATGACAGTAAAAAGGTCAAATTTGCCAAGACAAGGCTAAGAGGTTCTGCACTTATATGGTGGAACTATATGCACAATGAGAGGGGGAAGATTGGGAAGAGTCCCATCACTAAATGGAGCAGAATGGTGGCTATGCTCAAAAGCAAGTTTATGCCACCTGACTATGAGATTCAAATCATAAGAAGATTTTAGAATTTGAGACAAAAAGATATTAATGTGGCTGCCTACACAGAAGAATGTCATAGACTCAGTATGAGGGCCACTCATAATGAAGATGAAAAAGGGATGGTGGCTAGGTACCTGAATGGACTGAAATACAATCTACAAGATGAGATAAGTTTGGTGTTACCAAAGACTATGGATGAATGTTTCCTATTGGCCTCCAGAGCTGAGGAAAAGCTGAGAAGGAAGGGTGACCAAAGTGCCAGAGGTAGAGGCAATTTTGGCCGTGGATAGTTCAACAAAACTGAAAATAACAGCCAGCAAGAAACACAATCAGCAACAGAGTATAGAGGAGGTTTCAGAGGTGGTAGAACTCATAATGGCAGAGGCAGAAATGGTGGAGGTGGTAGAGGACCAGGAGTCTTCACTAGAAGATGTTATGGCTGCAACCAAGTTGGCCATACAATGAACAAATGTCCAGGGAAAGCTAGCACCTCTCACGATAGTGGGAAGAGAAATCAGTTAGTGAAAGATGATGACTGTGAAAGTGTGAATTCACCAATGGGAAGTGCTGCACCTATTCTAGATGGAGAGAGTATGATGATAAAAAGGTCTATGTTGAAGATGCCATTGAAGCCAGAACCCCCTCAGAGAAAGAATCTGTTCAGAACCCAAGGCCTAGCCTATGGGAAACTTTGCAAAATCATAGTGGATTCAGGGTCTACTGAGAATGTGGTATCCATGAGATGGTTGAGAAGTACAAGTTGAAGAGGCTGCCTCATATCAGTCCTCACAAGATCTCTTGGTTGAACAAGAACCAAAGTTTCATGGTGGAGGAACAAGCTTGGGTTGAATTTGCAATTGGTGACTACAAGGGCAAAGTACTATGTGAAATCATCCCTATGGATGCATGTCACCTGCTTCTTGGTCGTCCATGGCAGTATGATGTTAAAGCTCAGCATGATGGTGAGAAGAACACTTATGTCATCACCAAGAATGGAAGGCCATTCAAAATGGATCCTTTGTTGGAGCAGCCCAAGGGAAAGGAAAATAACAACAGTGTCATGTTGGTGAATGGAAATGAGTTCCTAAACATCTTGAAGGAGAATGACAACCAGGGGTATGCCTTGGTCATGAAGCCCAAGAGTGGATCAGATCAGCAAGAACAAAAATAGAAAGAGATTCCATTGGAAGTACAGCAACTTCTGGATAAGTATCAAGACCTTGTGGTAGAGGAAGTTCCCAACTCCTTACCACCCATGAGGGATATTAGTCATCAAATTGACTTAATACCTGGTGCTACATTGCCTAACAAGGCTGCATACAAGCTGACTCCACAGCAAAATGAAGAGGTGGCAAGGCAAATTCAAGATCTCCTAGAGAAAGGGCTGATTAGGAAGAGTCTAAGTCCCTGTGCAGTTCCTAGTGTACTGGCTTCTAAGAAGGATGGAAAGTGGAGACTATGCACAGATTCCAGGGCCATAAACAAGATCACCATAAGATATAGATTTCCA
Organism: Cunninghamia lanceolata; assembly: GCA_027924645.1. NCBI lineage: Eukaryota > Viridiplantae > Streptophyta > Pinopsida > Cupressales > Cupressaceae > Cunninghamia > Cunninghamia lanceolata. Next base: position 26,840,051 of record BSBN01000047.1, read on the forward strand.
ATGCCAAGGATTGAAGATCTCTTGGATTACCTGGGAGGATCATGCTATTACTCAAAGATTGATTTGAAATTTGGATATCATCAAATCCGGATCAGATAGGGAGATAAATGGAAGACTTCTTTGAAGACCAATGAAGGTCTTTATGAATGGCTTGTTATGCCATTTGGTCTTAGCAATGCGCTAAGTACATTTATGTGCCTGATGAATGAGGTATTAGTTGAATTCATTGGTAAATTTGTTATTGTTTATCTTGATGACATACTAATCTTCAACAGGACAAGGGAAGACCATGTGAAGCATGTTGGTCAGGTGTTGGAGAAGTTGCATGAGCACAAGTTGATGATCAACTTAGACAAATGTGAGTTCATGAAAACTGAACTTGTATACCTAGGATTTGTCATTTCTAATGGCTGTTTGAAGATGGATCCCTCTAAGGTTGAGGCTATTCTCAGTTGGCCTACCCCAAAAACAGTGGGAGATGTGAGAAGTTTCCATGGATTGGCGACTTTCTATAGGAAGTTTATCAGAGGTTTTAGTCACATTAGTGCTCCCATCCTCAACACCATCAAGGGTGCAGTCAAATGTAGATTCCAGTGGACAAAGGAAGCTGATAATAGTTTTGAGTTGTTGAAAACAAAGGTGGCTGAGTTACCTACCTTAGTACTCCCTGATTTTGATAAGGTATTTGTTGTTGAGTGTGATGCAAGTTAGCAAGCTATTGGTGTTGTTCTTAGCCAAGAAGGACATCCAGTGGCATTCTTTTAAGAAAAGTTGAATGAAGCCAAGCAAAGGTATTCTACCTATGACTTAGAACTCTATGCATGGTGCAAGCTCTTAAGAAATGGAGACATTATTTTCTGCCCAAGGAATTTATTGTATTTACTGACAATCATGCTTTAAGCTTTCTAAACAGTCAAGAAAAATTGAACCATAGACATGTTAAATGGATGGAACAACTACAAGTTTATACTTTCACAATTAATCACAAAAGAGGTGTCTCCAATAAGGTGGCTGATGCATTGAGTAGGAGGTTGCTTCTTGTTTATGAAATTCAGTTAGAAAGCATGGGTATTGACTGTTTAAAAGAGCTGTATAAAGAAGATTCTGATTTCAAAGAGGCTTATGATGTTTATGTGAAATTGGCTAATACATTCCATGGAGAGTATGCATATTTTGTTTTGCAGGAAGGCCTCTTGTTTAAGGGCAATTTGCTGTGTGTCCCTAAGTGCTCTATGAGGGACAACATCATCAAGGAGAAGCATAATGGTTCTTTAGGAGGACATTTTGGCTTGGATAAGACACTAGAACAAGTCACAAGGTTCTATTTTTGGCCAAAGGTGCAATCAGATGTGAGAAAATATGTAGCTAGTTGTGTAATCTGTCAAAGAGCCAAAGGTGTATCTTCAAATGCAAGTCTATACCAGCCCCTTCCCATTCCCAATAGACCTTGGGAAAGTATCAGCATGGATTTTGTGCTTGGGTTACCTGGGACAGCCAGAGAGGTGGATAGTGTGTTTGTCATTGTTGATAGGTTCAGCAAGATGGCTCATTTTGTGCCATGTAAATGCACAAATGATGCATCTCATGTTGCAGGTCTATTTTTTAGAGAGGTAGTAAGGATACATGGTCTACCATTGTCCATTGTAACTAACAGAGATTCTAAGTTTGTAGGTCACTTCTGGAGGACCTTGTGGAAGAAGCTGGGCACACAGTTGTCCTTTTCATCAGCCTACCATCCACAAACTGATGGTCAGACTGAGGTGGTTAACAAGTCTCTTGGAAACCTTCTAAGGTGCCTTACAAAGCAACATGGTTTGGCATGGGACATGGTTATCAGTCAAGCTGAATATGCCTACAATGATTCACGGAATAGGAGCACTGGTAAAAGTCCTTTTGAGATAGTTTATGGCTTTCATCCAAGAGGGCCACTTGAGCTAAAGGATCTCCAAGGTTGGGATAGAAGGAGTGCACTTGGTGAAGAGTTTGCTGCCTCCATGAAAATAGTTCATGATCAAGTCAAGTGGCAACTAGAAAAATCAGTCAGAAAGTACAAAGAAAAGGTAGATTTGAAGAAAAGAGAAGTACAGTTCAAAGTTGGTGACTTAGTCATGGCATATCTGAGGAAAGAGAGGTTGCCAAAGGGTTAGCCAACTAAACTCCTGATGAAGAAGATTGGGCCATGCAGGATAGTGCACAAATTTGGTCCAAATGCATATGAGATTGAGCTACCAGATGGCCTGGGTATCTCTCCAATTTTCAATGTTTGTGATCTTTTCCTTTTCGATCTCCATTGCCTGATGAAATTGGATTAGATGTGGTGGCTGAAGATGCTAATTGGATCAAGGATTTGCCTCCAAGCAAACCTTTATAGTTGGAGTGCATTTTGGCTTCCAAAGTTATCAAGAAGACTCGGAGAGGTGTCTATAAGGACTACTTGGTGAAATGGAAGGATCTCCCTGACTCAAAGGCCACCTGGATGATTGAAGTAGATATTCTAAAGCATGGCATGACACTTCAACAATTGGCAACTCAAGGGACTTGAGTTTTTCCCACAGGGGGAGTATGGTGCAGGAGCTTCAATTTACATTTCTTTTTCACATATAATATTTTGTGACCTTGTTAATTTTGGTTTTCCTAAGGCTTTGAAAGCCATTTCTTGTTTTGTAATAAAGACTTAGTCATTTTTTTGACTAGTCTAATTTGGAGTTATCTTAGACCTATTTTCTAGGAGGTTTTCACTTTAGAAACTTATTTTTTTATGAAAAAACTGCCTTTTCCATCGATTTACTGCCTTCCTAGGCAGTTGTACGGACAAATAGGAAGTGCAAGAGTTTTGGAAACTTCCTATAAACTTGAATCTGTAAAATCATGCCAAGAAGATATAGAAAGAAGGAGTTTCATAAAGAAAAAATTGTGTTTTCTAATTTTTTCTGTGAAAACAGTCTTTGTACGGCCAAGTACGGATTGCTAAGGAAGTGATTTTTTTTAAAATGCTTTAGATCTTAGATGTGTCTCTCATCTGTAGGTAATTTTGGCCTTTGAAATGTTTGGAGTGTTAGTTTCATCTTTTTTTGCAAATACTGGGTTAAACCCTCTTTGCCTAGGGTTTTGAGGTAAAATGGAGTTCTTTTCCTCTATCTTCTGAAGGTGAATAGTCATCTTTTGATGAGATGGAGGAAATTAGAGTAGCTTTCACATTTTTGATGTTTGATAGGTTGTTCTCCTTCTTTCATAATGTTTGGCATGTCTCTATCTAGTCAAAACAGTGAATAGTTAGTTATCAAAAGTAGAAGACAACAGGAGTGATAGAAAACAGTCAAAGATTTGATCAAATGATGTTGATCTCTGTGCTTTAGAAGGAAGGCAGGTCTGCACTACATCCCATTAATCCATGCAAGGAACCTTTGATATACACCTTTCATAAAATCTCAAAAATAGCCTAGCTTTAGAAGAAAACCCACAGTTATTGACAGAGATACAGTTTGCTGTCCCTGCAAGTACAGTACGGCTGCATGCTGGGGGAAGAGTGCATGTTTCTTGTAGGTAATTGGATGATGTATGAGGTGAAGATAATCATTGAGAGTTTGGGGGGTGTTTAATGGTGTGTAAAGGCTCTCTTTATTCACCAAGTTAACTACATTTTATGACTATTTCTTGAAGATAGCCACATCAACATCATTATTTCTGTCAGAAAAAGTATTGAGTTGAGGAGCTGAGTCAGAAATTTCAAGGGATCCTTGTCCAAGGTGAATGTATGTGGTGTTTAGACCTTTAATGGTAGAGGAGTTAATGCTAGTTGCCATTCTTATGGGCTATAGGAGATAACTGTCATTTCAGTACTGTCATAGGACAGTTAAGTTGTTGTTACTACTCCCTACCTTGCATAACACAGTATGGTCAGTGCATAGAAGTAAATGGTTGTTGTTTATATGGAGTATTTAGTATACATTGGGTGTTGAGGGTCCAATGAGGCCTTAAAAGGTTGAGTGAGTCAATTCTACAAGTTCAAAGTCTTCCTCAAACACTGTTCTAGGACAGTCCTTTTGTTGTTGTTGTCCTTTGCCTTTGAAAGTGTAGAAACTAGTCTTTTGGTCAGAGACCTCATGATAGCTATGATTCCTTAACAAGTATTTGTTATCAGTCATATGAGGACACTATTGGTAGAGGTGTGGTAACAGGTTGGGAGTCCTTAAAAAGGTGTATTGTGCAAGTAGGTTGGATGGAGAAATGACTCTCCAAAATTGAGAAGTGGGTAGCCTGAGAGGAGGACACTAGATAGTGATCCTAGGCTAGGTCAATCTCTATAATAGCCTTGTGCAGGCTTTGTCTTCACAAACACCGTTGTTAACCTCTTGAGGGAAGTGATCTAAGTTCATTGAGTGAACTTCTACTACAACCTTACCTATACCTCTACATCATAAATGATGGAAGTGAGATGTACAAATTATGTCTATCATGGCCGAAAGTTAATAAGTATATTACGAACAAGATAAAGGAACAAGAACAAAATTTGTCAAATCTCTCTCAAAATTTTGATCCCCTAACAATTTCTCCCATAAGTCAGGAATGTCAAGTAATTAACTTGATTGAGGAAATAAAGAAACTTGTGAAAGAGAAAAGCAACATTATGAAAAGAATGTGTGAGCTCCACGAATTAATTTTTCCCTAAGTTAGAGACAATGTATAATACCTTATCTGAAGCTCAGACTGCAGTTCAGACCAGTGTTCCATCAGATCTGTCAAAGGCAGAAGCATACTCATTTGTGTTAAATGGGTACATTTCAATTTTGGATGGTATGAAGAGTACTTGGGCCTCTAAACTTGTGCAAATAAAAGCTAGTTTTTTAGACATCCTCAAGTTCATGTGAATGGAACTTAATGGTTACTAGTATATATGCAGCAATATATATAGAAATTTTAGAGAATTTTGATTTGCGAATCCCACCCTTTGCCATTGATGTCAAAGGGGGAGTGAAGGGCCATGAAAAATGAAGTATTCAGCAAAGGGGGAGCACCGGAATAAGTGAAGTGCACCAGTGTACATACAAAGGGGGAGTTACACAAAGACACTTAGTCATTTTTCTCTAAGTGTTGCCATCAATGCCAAAGGGGGAGATTGTTGGCAAGAGACACTGCATAGCATTGATAGGTGTTGTCATTAATGGCAACCAAGATTGTTCCACACATCTGCAATGCAATATCTGATCACACCGGAAGTCAAAATGTTAATCTATCTAAGTCTAGGAGCCTGAAATAGAGCATATAGCAGAGTCCAGTATTTTGGTTAGTGGATCTCTCCAGTCAATCATTATGTGTTACAGATCTGAAGGAGTATAAAGAGTCACCAGGAAAATCTAAATCCAAGTTTTCAGCCTCTGGTGATAAAGGAATCAAAAGTTATGAGCATCGGAATACCGGGTTCTACTATGACAGAACAGTTTAGTGAAGAACAGGCAGACTTATGTAAATCCTTGTACGAACCCAATAAAAGTGTTTTGATGAACTGTGTATGAGATAGGATGTTAGTGGTCGACATATATGATGATCTACATGTGTTATTTTTGGTATGCATCAATATTTTTGTATGGATCTAGCCGACAGAGCAGAGCTCTTAAAAAGTTCTAAGTGTTGTTTGTTGTTGCCGACTGGCAAGTGATTGCAATTCAAGATAAGTATATATAGCCAATGATTGTGAATATTTTGAGTATGTATGGCAGTTATGGAGAAAATGTGAAAAGAGTAGAAATCAAATATCTAAATGAAGGTAGAATGGAGGTCTAGAGAAGAATAAAGATGAAGTGTACAAAGTCAGTAGTCATACTTAACCAGAACTGATCTTAGCATTGGCAGATGCATCTTACTAGTTCAAAATATCTATAAATCTCTTATAAAATATTCTATAGACAGTGAGCCTCCACTTGACCAGTGAGCTCAGGGCAGTGAGCCTGAATACATGTGCATTCCCATTGTAAAATACTTTGAACAGGGTATTAATTTTTGTGGGTTAACCCCCACTGTGGTTTTTCCCTTAACTGGGTTTCCACATCAAAATCTTGGTGTCAAATGTGTCATTCATGTTTTTTGCTCATATGCTATTGTCTAATGCTGGAATGTTTATATCATTGATTTAATCTTAAGTTGTAAAAGGGAATAACAATAGAAAAAGTTTGGTAAGAACAACAACTGATTCATCCCCCCCTCTCAATTGTCCAAACCTATTCCAACACAAGGAACAATAGTCAACAGGTATAAACAAAGGGTCGATTCGCTAAAATCACCCAAGGAGGTCAATCCAGGCAATATAAGAGAGGCCGAGCAGAATCAAGAAAGAACGACCATGAAGAAATATAAAACTAACAACCCAAAGATAATAAGGTCGATGGCTAGGTAAGGAAGGTGATTTCCTTAGCAAAATAGCCAGATAGAAATAAGAGGCCAAGAATAAAATAAGATAATGGCAACCAGGATAAAGAGAAACGACCCATTATTGTAGGTCAATTTAAGTTTTCAAGTTGCTCAAGAAAAACAAAGAGGATGACTCAGCCAACAAGGTTGATCCAAAATGGAAATTAGATGCCACCAAACAACTAACAAAACAATCATGTTTGACAGTCAATTAAACATGATTTCAATGCAGAAATTTTTAAGAGAAGAAAAGCTAGAAATAAAGAAGAATCTGTAGCTGATGTCACTGCCTCCTTAACTTTCCCTGTCACTGAAATTCCTTCTACTCCTGCCGCCCAAGAAAAGTCGCCATTCTACTGCTAAAACGTGGGTCCTCCTTGATGAATGATCTGCTCTTCTATTAAACTCCTTTGACTCTTATTTTTGGCGATCATCCTTTAGGTTTACAACTGAAGTTTGCATTCTTGTTTGCATGATAATTTGGCCAATAGAATTTGAGAAAAATTCTATTTAAAATAGTATATAATAATAATATCTTTTGCACTTACTGTCGCATGGGTGACAGAAACATATATTTTTAATTCTTTTATCAAAACTCTAAATATAATAATGCTAACTTTAATATTATTTAACTATTTTAATTAAACAAAACCATTTAAATAATCAAAAAGAGAAATGCAATGCAATATTGCATGTTTATGTATATATATAAAATTTAATATATTTATTTATTTTAAAGAATTATATTGTCTTCCAAACATCTTATAAACAATATTTTATTATTTATTTAGATAACATACAATACGTCATTTGAATATTTTTTGAAAAGATATTAAGTTTAAGTAATCACATCATGCATTCAAAAACATTTAACCACCACACATTAATGCAATCAAAGCCATTCAATTATGCATATGCAACTACATGATGTGTGTGATTGCATCAGGGTAATCCATCCATGAGTTCTTGCCAAGTGTCTAGAACATCTCTACCTCAGCCATGCTCTCGTTTTCGATGAGTACCTGCATCCATTTGCACTCAACTCGATGTCAATAGGTTAGTGTCTCAAAAAACATAGCCAAAGCATATCATTGCATTTGCATCAATATTACTTAACATTTAAAACAATTTTCAATTTTCATCAATTTAACTCATAATAATTACCTCCACGTGTGCAAAATTAATTAAAGTAAAGTCACTCGCAATAATTGTTCAATAAACTAGGATAATCATATTGTTCATAAAAATGAGACATGACATTTCTATTTATACAAATGAGTAGGGTTGTTTGATTTCTTTGCATGAGTGTTGCTCTAGAATGACATGTAGTTTCAGAAATTATTCGACTTCATGATCTCTTAGAACAATGTGAACATGTAGAGGTTAGAGTCAAATGTGATAAAACCATAGGGAAAAGTATATAGGAATATGTATATTTATACTCTTATTAAATCAATTCATGTTATGTAGAAAACTTCCTTTTTTGTTAGTTATTATGTGTAAGAAAGAGTCTTGTGAATTATTAATCCTAATAAAGTTAGCATACTTTAAAAATTATACTTTTTGTATGTGTGCTTGTGATCTTCGACAAATAATAGAGATTAAATGTAAGATATTGTTATCTGTCAGATTAGTAGATAGTGTTGTAGATTACTGAATATTATATTTTATATGCATTCATGGAATAATAAGACTAGTTGGATATTAGAAGATAGCATGTTACCTTGTTAAATTTTTTTAAAGTGAGGTGTTCATTTGTATATTTTTTCCACCATATATGTTTCTCCTTTGTGACTATGTGATGTATTGTAAAATTTGTATCTCTTGCTTAATGTTTGAAGATTAGAATTTTCATACTAGCATATGTTTTAACCAACTTGAATAGATGAAACTTAATTATGTTTCAAAGAAGAATAGGGAGAACTAGGACAAGTTAATGAAATAATATTTTTCTTGGGACTGTCATAAGATCATAAGTTGAAATGTAGTTGATGTAATAAATGTTTGGTCAATCAAGGTTGAGTATGAAACATGTAGAAATTTTCAAACAAAGAGTAATACTTGAGACATTAGATTCTAGAGTGAGTTTAGTGAAGAACATATATAATAGAGTTATCTAGGCTTGTTTTCTTCAATATATGGTTTGGATGTAAAAGTAATAATTTTTGAATGTTAGAATTGATGGTGAACTATTTTATTGATGAATAGGACTAAATTAGGAAATATTTAATAACATTAAGTGATTAATTAGGTTGGAAAACAATTGTGTTGTGACACGATGGTAGCATATTTGGTGAATTGTATAGTCAACCATAGCGTCGGATATTCAGTACCCTTTGTGATTAACTATTTATAGGCAACTATGTTAGATATTAGTAGGCCATGGAATGCATAAAGTAGTATGCTTTCATTGTCTTCATAATGTAAAAGTGAGCTGAAGTTTTCGTAATAGTATCGGGTGTTACCTTAATGATAATGTAGACAATTATTCTTATCTTGAGAACTCTAAGATGTACTTTCACTTGTTACTTTGGCCTTGGGTTTGTGTTTAGGTTATCTTTGAATGTTCTTAATGTTGATAGACATAGGTTATCCAATAAGTAGGTTAATCCTAGATTAAGTATTGAGGTTAAGATCACCATACACCTTCTCCCTTAAAGTGGTTTGTTATAGTCACAAAGTGAATTTTGGTTAAACAATATTTGAGTATTCAATTTCATTTCTATTAGTTATGTTGTTGAATTATTTTTATTGAATTACAACCAATAGTATGAATGATCTATTTTGTTCTACTTTTGGCTACTTAGCCGATTTATAAATTGATAAGTTCCCTTGCCTCAATGACTCTTCTGTTTGAACTTTTAATGGAATTTATAATATTCTTTTACATTGGTGGCCACACTTGAAATTTTATTATGAGATTTGATTTTTTATTTTATTTAAGATTTTATTTTTTTGAAAATTATTGGCATTGATTTTTGAGGCTGCTATATTATTGATATTGCTGGTAAGTGTAAAGTTTTCTTGTATTATTTGTACTTTGAAGTGGGCCTTGTTAAGTTGTATGGGGAGATGGAAGGAGGTGGCATGAGAATTATTATAGACTTAAGCCATGTAATAGACTAGTGTAGGATGGTCAATTCTTTTCTTCCTAGATTCTTAACTTTGTACCCTCTTTATGCCTTCTCACTTTTATAAGTTACTTTGTCCTTCTTCTTGAGGGCTTCCAAGACCTGAAGCCTATTTCTAAGGGGGGGAGGATGTAAGGTCCACCCTTTTCACACTAAATAGATACATCTATATGCTCTTATGGGTTTATACTTTGAGGAATATATTATTTTACTATTCTGATGATATTTAATGTATGGATGTAGGGGCCTATGTTTCATTGTGTTTGGATATTATGTAAGTGGGTTTTGTGTTTGTGTGAGACTAGAAATTTGGGTGTTATTTTGTGGTTGTGATTTCTAGAGTTATGTATTTTAGAATATTGATTGTTAGAGAAATCACATGATTGGAATACTTTTATGTTTGAGTGAATGGATTTATTTTAAATTAAAATATATATATTTAAATGGAATTTTGAAAATAAATGTTGTGTAGTTAAATAGATTTTATGAGAAATGACTAGTTAATATTTGATTTTATGTTTACTTTAATGTTGCTTCAGTTGTTTCTACCGAGACAATATGATATTCCAAATTAGAGTGTGCAGGTGGGTGGCCAAGATCAAATAGTTTCAGAGACTTCTCAAGAACCCATTTTTTTGTGCTTACATGTTAGCCTAGTCTAACCGATGGAAGGGGTGAAGACTAAAGTGTTATGTGTATATATTTAATTATTTTATAGTTAGCTCCACTTGTGATTGTTTCTATTATTTTAATTACAAATTTTGTGGGGGTTGGATTTCATTTACTATTTTATTATTTTTATTATTTTCTTTCAAAATGAGGATAAGGGAGGAGTTAATGTGGTTCTTTTATTATAAAATGGAAAGAGAAAGAAGATTCCTTATTATATTAATTTGAGGTGGTTGGATTTCATTTACTATTTTATTATTTTTGTTTATTTTTTATTTCAAAATGGGGAGAGTTAATGTGGTTATTTTATTAGGAAATTGAAAGAGGAAGAAGATTCCTCTCTTTGGGTTATTTATGGGAGGAAGTTCTTTATTTTTTGGGTTTCTAATTTTCATTTTGATGGGAAAATTTGTTCTATGCTTTTGGTTTTCATTTTTATGGGAAAAATTGTTGTAAGTGTATGGAAGAAGAAAATTTGGAAAAAGACTTGGGAAAATTGGATTGAAAGAATTGGAGAAGATTTTTGGTGAGTAATTTTAAGGATTTTCATTATCTCGGCTCTCCCTAACTTAGAGAGAGTTGAGGTAGGTTTTGCTGATTCTTTTGTATTTATGTAGTTTGAGAAATTGTTTTGGTTGCATAAATTTCCTTGCATGTCGGATTGTGTCTTCCTTTTGTTGTGTTAATGTTTGTGGGGATTGGGTTGTAATGGGAGTGGCCCTCAGAATGTGATGAGAGCCTCCCAAGTGATGGGGTAGAGATATGCGGACCTCTCTTGGGGAAAGGATTGATGTGATATATGGCAAATGTGTTGAAAATTATGTGATGGAAGAATTGTTGTGATTTTTGTGGTGATATTCTGATTTTGGGAGGTATAAGTGAGTTGTGAGAATGAAGGTTTTGGGGGTTGATTTGTGTTGTGTGGTGGTGGGGATTATTGGGGGTTGTGGTGCTATGTTTGTATTGGAGGAATAAGTGTTATGGAAGCTGTGATTTTTATGTGATATTGATGTTGTATGGAAGATGGTATTTTTTTTAAAACCCCAAGAGGGAAGACTTTTCCCCTCTCACCCCCTTTGAGGAGTCTAGTGTTGGATGCCATAGTTTGTGAGTCAGTCATGGGTTTGCATGTATGTAAAAAAAAATGTATTATTTTTTGTTTTATGAAATCTTTGTGTTGCATGTTGTTCATCAGTTCTTGGAAGTCATAGCATACTTGAAGTTTATGAGGACCTTGCAGGTCAAGAAATATTTTGTGGATGAGAGTTGTAAATACTCTCTTCATATTGTGGTTAAAATTTGTTAGCAAGTTGCCATTATTGTGACCTATTGCAGTAGGGTTATTGAAGTTTTTATGATTGTATTTTATTTATCTTAGTGTTATTCTTCCATCAAATGTTAGATTGTTTTAACAACAAATTGTAATTGCATGTTTGATTTTGAATCTGAAAATGGTTATAAATGTGTGTGTAAATTAATTGCTAATTTTCTTGTTTATTATGCTGTGTATATATTTATTTCTGATATATATATATATATATATATATATATATATATATATATATATATATATATATATATATATATATATATATATATATACATATACATATATATATATACATATACATATACATATATATATATACATATTTATATACATATATATATACATATTTATATACATATATATATACATATTTATATACATATATATATATATTTATATATATATATATATATATATATATATATATATATATATATATATATATATATATATATATATATATATATATATATCACTGCTGTAGATTATATATATTTAGTATTCATAAACTTGAAGTTCTAAGACAGAGAAAACCTTGTATGTGTTTTAGTTTTGTCCTCTACAGCGCCGAGCCCGTAGGATTTACCTGCACATAGAATATATGGAATTCGTGCAATGAATATGGTAATTTATAATCATAAAATTTTTATAATCTAATTGTTTTAAAATAAATAAATGAAAGATTGTTATGCTTGTTGATATTGAAAACGATTTGTTAAATATAGATGAAACGTTGTTAATTAGGAGAGAAATGATTTATTGAAGATTTGTATAAAATAAAAAATTAGAAAAAGAATATGGTTTGGCTAGTTTTAGTTTTACATACGTATATATTGCTTTTATTTTTAATAGAAATTTGGTTAATGGAATGGTTGTTTTAAGAATTTGTTATAAAAATAAATTATATTTTTTAATACGGGTAATTAATTAAAAGTGATAATATTGTGTTGTTTAACTAGTTATTCCTTTTAGCAATTAAATGAAATAAATATATTTTATTAAGTCATGCATTGAAGCTATTATTATTGTTGTTTTAAAATCTTTTAATAAAGAAAATAGTTAATTGAGGTTAAATTAGTTATTAATGTAATGTTAATTTCTTTAAATTTAAATAACCTAGTTAGTTGATTTGCTCAAGTAGGTTTATAGACTAAGTTATAGAACAAATTAATTTACCTGATACGACTTGATATATATATATATATATATATATATATATATATATATATATATATATATATATATATATATATATATTCTATGTAAACTTATAAGATTCCAATCTAGAATCTTTATTAAAAAACTAAATAGTCACTCCACATGAGAAAACAAAAAAAAAGTGAAAGAAATAAAAAAAAGAAAAAAAAGAAAATACATGGATGTAAAGAAAGGTGGATGACAGTTTCAAAGAAGCCATCACGATGCACTAAGATGAAAGAAAGAAACGTTATGGAATGCATACGGAATGGCATATGAAAAGACACACATTCAATCTATTTATATTGCCTCCTTAATTTTTGTCCACATGTAGAACGAACATATCAAATTGTGGGATTGGAGGTGAGCTGAAAGAGAGTGTAGTAAATTGATAAAAAATAGGTGCTTGGAGAAGATATCTCTCAGCGTACTTTAGATATATTTTTTAAATATAAATATACTAGTTTATTTAATAGAGATTTAACTCTGTACTGATAGTAGTTTAAAATAATTTAATTTCTTTTTTGTCAACAGAAACACATAAAGAAATATTGTACAAAGGTTTAATCCTAGAAAACTCTATTTTTATTCTTGAAACTAAATTATAAGATTTCCTATGGATGTCCTCTATAAACACGATGTTTGAAGCTCATTTTTCTTTAAAAGTCCAAATCCAGAAAAATATATATATTCTTTAATCCCTCTAAGATGTTTCTTCTATTTCCTAACCTAAATGCAAACCAAAACCTCCAAACCCTGCAAAATAAAATAAAAATTCATAAATCAATTACCCTTAAGTATTGAATGTCACCCAGAAAACTTAATAGAAATTCAACAAAGGAAGAGAAAGAAGGAGAAATTTGATGAAAATAATCCATAAATAAAATGTAGAAGGGAAATTAGTAAAATTTAGTCATCTGTTTGCATAACCTCCTCTCCACAAAGATAAAACCTATACAATAAAAAAAATTAGATGAAAATGAAGGATTAGGTAAAAAATATATATATTTATGCTATTATTTAATATTTTGGGCAAATTCTAAATGTTAATAGTAAATTTCTTTAATAACTCCTAAAAAGCAGCAACTTAGACTTTTAGTGGAGTTAGAGTGCATTATTATTATTATTTTATAAGTTGTAATTATTGCTTTTTTTAGTTTTATTCATAGTGATATATGATTAGAATTTAGAAGTAAATATTTCTTTAATATTAATCTTCATGATCTATTCTAAATATTTTATTAAATTTTAAGGTAAATGAGGTTTTTATTTTATTATACTCTACTAAAGTAGGAGTAATGGATTTAATTTTTGTATTAGTTGAGATTTTTTTTAATCATCTTCAAAAGCTATAGAGGGATGGATTTAATTATAAAATTTATTTATAAATAATTTTTTTAGTTACGAAATTTATTTTATTTTATCTTATTTTATTTATTTCATTTATTCTATATATATATATATATATATATAGTGAATCGTGCACAAATTATATTCAAAATAAATCAAGAGTTACAACCTTGTGATCAAGTAGACCACACCAAAATAGTTGCATCTTACAACAACCAAAAAATACTTATATCTTCACTAATACATACAGACAGTTTTAAGACTGTAAAACATAAGTATATATTAGAGAGAAAGAAAGTTTATAATAAGGATCCTGAAAACCATGTTGCTACCACTGTATTACTATAGTGTTCAAAACTTCTAAATCAGACCATTCTTGTATTCTTTCCTCTACTAAAAATCTATCCTAGTTACCACTGGCTGCATTAATATCCATGTCATCAGCATCAACTCTTGGCCACTGAACATTGTAATCTTTTTCTTGATCTGCAAACTGATTATAGAAACCTTGACTGTCATCCAATTCTAAATCTTCTTCCCTTGGTCTTCTCATTTCATTCCACATGTCTACTCCCCTATCTTTAAGCTTTGTACAGTCTTTAATCATCTTGTTTCTTAAGTTGTCATAGTTCTTAGAAGGAAAGTTGCCTCCTTGATAAGTGCTAGAGCTAAAAATTTGAGGCACAATCTCCCACTGCTTATCTAGTTCACTTTTGGCCATGTCCTTTTGTAACTTCTTGCAATATAGTTTCTAGAAATTAGTGTACATGTTATAGAATCTTGGATCAAATCTTTTCATCTTCCCTGCACAAAAATATGATTCTTTGATATATTCTTTGTGGAACATAACTTTGGTCTCCATTAATTGTTTGAATTTATCAATTGATATCTCCATAGTAACTGCCACCTGCTCAGAAAATTTATAATTTATGAGATCAAAGAAAATCCCAATGAGTTGCCTTACCCTACCCTAGAAACGTTCCTCGTTCCTTTTCTTCCAGATAAACCATAAAATCTCAGTAGACAAAATAAGCCAAAATGAGTTAAACTTTTTGTTCAAGGCATCTACATGACCACATATAACTTCTTTTTTATTTGCATGAAAGGAGGGATTCCATTGAGAGATATTACCCATGAAAAAGAGCTAGACTTTTTTAGTAAATAAACAATCAAAAAAATATGGACTGCAAATTCTTTGACATTGCACATTTGGCACCAGACATCACCAACACCAAGACAAAGTTTATTGAGAAAAGAAGCCATTTAAAACAAGCTTTTTTTGGTTCAAGGATATTAGACTAGTTCCATTTGAGGTTGTTTGATAAGGATTCTAGGCAAAGAGTGTCACCCCAGGTCGTAGAGATGTGCTGTAGAATTTCTTGCGAGTTAGAGATCATATTATAGATTAATCTTGGCTTTGTTTGCACAATTTTGTTTCCATCTGTCCAACACAACATGTCTATATCAATTTCCTTTTTGATGACCACCCCTGATTGAAACTTACAAAGCATGGTTTTGAACAAGGTTGAGAAAGTTCTAAATTGTTTATCACTTATATGGAATTCCTCTTTAATTTGGCTCCACTTTTTTGGATGTCCATCTTTAAAAAGATCAGCGAGTTTTGAAATCCCTATAGAGTTAAATTTATGAGTAGAGCATCCCTATAATAAGGCAAGAGGTTTATTTTTGTGCTTAATGTTCCACCAGATTGATCTCTGACCCCATAAGCAGTGGTTATCAAAATCAATAGCTACCCTTTGTGGGATAAACAACTTGATTTGTTCCCAGACTTTCCAAATGATCTTGAAGATAGTAGATCCCTTAGGTTTAACAATGAGATCCCCAAACAGAGTATCATGGAGATGCAATATGCCCCAAGACTTTTTTTATAGGGACAACTTTTAACATATTTGTTCTTATTAACACCTTCCAAGGTTCTTCACCTACCAAAGAGTTGATAATCCGTTTGGCTGCTAGGGCAAGACCCTGGAGCCTCAAGTCTTTAAGCCCCAGACCCCCCAAATCTTTGCTCATGCAACACTAACTCCACTTAACTAAGTGTTTTTTTGTTTTACCCTTACCATCTGACCACAACAAATTCCTTATTAACTTATGAATTACATCAAACTGATAGTTGGCAAAAAGCCACATAGAAGAGTAGTATATTGAATAAGCTAGTGATAGATGCAATATGTTCCAATATACTACTATTCTACCGGCTAGTGATAGATGCAATATGTTCCAATTTTTGAGTTTCTTTTCAATTTTGGTAAACAACCAGTGCCACACAAGTTTCAAAGAAGGATTAATAGCAAATGGGATTCCAAGGAATCTGACCATTACCTCAGCCCCCCCCACTCCCCCCCCCCCATTTCCATTTCACAAGATCAAGCTAGTCAGGAGCAACAGGGTCCCAAGAGAGAAGAATAGATTTTGAGGGAGAGATCTTAGCCCCAGAAGCCAAACATAAGATATCAAGTCTATGTTCCAACCTTTCAAATTCTAACTTATTTATCTTAGGAAAAAGGGTAGTATCATCTACAAACTGCACATTGAGAAGTTTCTCACCATTGGGTAGGAGGATACCATGTAAATCACCTTGAATACATTATGATCTCAAAAGAAAATGCAAAGCTTCTGATGCAATTACAAATAGAGAGGGGGCAAGGGGACATCCCTTACAGATAGACCTCCCCATTCCAAAGGGAGCAGACAGTTCCCCATTAGCTTCCACTTGAGCTGAGGCATTCCTAAATAGCATCATGACTATATTACAAAACTTACTAGGAAATCCTATGGCCTTAAGAATCTTAAATATAAATTACCATTCAACCCTGTCATAGGCTTTTTTGAAGTCCAAAAGAAGAATACCTGCATTCTGATTAGAATCCTTAGCCCATTATAGTGCTTCCCAACTTGTAATTAGGTTCTCAAGAATGTATCTACTTTTAATAAAACCTGTTTGAGTGGAGGTTATTACTTGTGGCAGAATATCTCTAACTCTTAATGCAAGCACTTTAGCAATAATTTTGTAGGAGACATTAAATAATGTTATGGGTCTCCAGTTTTTAATAAGGGTCTTATCACCTTCTTTAGGAAGGAGCTTGATGATGCCCTTATTAATGTCCTCCCCAAGGAGCCTCTAGCAATAGATTCATTATACAGCTCAAAAAGATCATCTACTATCCAATCCAAGTTAGCCTTATAAAATTCCACTGGGAGGCCATCTACACCAGGGGATTTCCCATTCTTATTTTATTTATTTATTTATTTATTTAATTTTTAGTTTTAAGATTAATATATTTAAATATTTAGACTCTAATTTAATAGATTATATAAATTTTAGGGGAAAAAAAGAGTGAGTAGGAAGATAAGCATTTATTCTCTATTTGATTATCCTAGAAAGTTTTTAAAATATAATAGTAAGTTGCTTTATCAACTCCTTAATTGTAAATAGCCTATCTTAAATATAGAAATGGTATGTTCAGTTTTATTTAATTTTTATTATAGATTTGAATTGTGCTGTAAAATCATATTAATGCTAAATAAATCTGAGTATTTTGAAATTTTAAGACATAAATTTTTATTAGATGCTGATTTATGTACTAATTTATTTTTCTTTATGGACTCTAATTTATTTTAAGTTTTAACTTAAGTAATTAAAATTTAAGACTAATATGTGTTGTTTAATTTTTTTATGTATTTATTTTATCATTTAAGTTGACATAGGAGAACGTGAAGAATAAATTAATATTTTTAATTTTATTAAGTGAATGTTTAAATATTTAAATTGATTGTGCTAGGTTCTTATAGTAAGCTTGTTTCATCTAAAAAAAAGTAGTTGCATTGTGTTTATGTCCATTTATGCATGTGTGTATGAGTGGGCTTGATAGCTGAACTAATTGTGCCAACACATTAGGGTGGGCGGGTTGATGCTATTGGAGGTCTCAGTTCATTTCCTAGGTCTCCTGATCTTTCCAGGTGACATTGCACTAGGAGTCTTTAAAGAGCCAAAAGAGCAAAAAGTTGAAAAACTTCCTCCTGACTTTTTTCTCGATCTATGGCACCTATGAATATTCTATCTAGACCTATAGGTGGATATTGGGTCCCTCTACAGTAGCCTATCTCAGTTTTGGTCAACTCCAGACTGTTTGACCATGCCAACAACATATGCATTCTTGCAAAATGTGTAATTTGAGAGTAGTGAAAAGGTGCCAGCGGGCATATTTTATTCTTGCCACCTTGTTGGGCTGAATTGACTATGCCAACACATCAGGGTGGGTGATTCGATGCTATTGGAGGTCTCGGTTCATTTCCCAGGTCTCCCAATCTTTCTAGGCTACATTACACTAGGAGTCTCTGAAGAGCCCAAAGAGCAAAAAGTTGAAAAATTTATGTCTACCTTTTCTCTTGATCTATGGTACCTATGAATGTTTTGTCTAGACCTACAAGTGGATGTCGGGTCCCTCTACAGTACTCTATCTTAGTTTTGGTCAACACCAAACCATTTGATCGTGCCAATAACATATGCATTCTTGCAAAAAGTGTCATTCGAGAGCAGTGAAAAGGTGCCAACATGCGTATTTTTATTTTTCCCACCTCGTTGGGGGCCAAACCGACTACGCTGACATGTCAGGGTGGGCAAGTCGATGCTACTAGAGGCCTCAATTCATTAATTGAATTATTGTTGTTAGTGTTACTTGTTTTATAACTTATATCGTTAACTATGAATCTGAACCATGATATATTTATTGTCGTTATACTGTAGTTGTTGTTGTTATTCTACTGTCATGATATATTTATTGTTGATAAGTCTTTAGAAACTTTCAAGAAAATGAAATTGGTGGCTGTAAAACCCAATTCCATAACCTTAGCCAACATCATCCTTGTCTATCTGAAAATGGGATCTTCAGAATAGGGTATGGACATTCATCAAAGCATAAAGGATATGAGAATTTCGTTAGATGTTGTAGTTGCAACTGCCCTAGGAGATATGTATGCAATGTGTGGAAGCATAGACAAGGCATATGAACTATTTGACATGATGCCTCAAAGAAATGTTGTCTAATGGAATGCAATGATTGCAAGATATGCACAAAATGGATTTTTTGATAAGGATTTAGAAACTTTCAAGAAAATGTAATTGGTGGGTGTAATGCCAAATTCCATAACCTTAGCCAATATCCTCCTTGCCTATGCCCAAATGGGATCTTTGGAATAGGGTCTTGACATGCATCAAAGCATAAAGGATATGGGAATTTTGATAGATGTTGTAGTTGCAATTTCCTTAGGAGACATGTATGCAAAGTTTGGAAGCACAGACAAGGAACATGAACTACTTGACATGATGCCTCAAAGAAATGTTGTCTCATGGAATACAATGATTGCAAGATATGCACAAAATGATTTTTTTAAAAAAGGCTTTAGAAACTTTCAAGCAAATGCAATTGGCACGTGTAAAACCAAATTCCATAACCTTTGCAAGCATCCTCTTTGCCTATGCCAAAATGTGATCTTTGGAACAGGGTTTGGACATCCATCAAAGCATAAAGGATATAGGAATTTTCTATGATGTTGTATTTGTAGCTGCCCTAAGAGACATGCATGCAAAGTGTGAAAGCATAGACAAGGTACACATGAAGTATTTGACATTATTCCTCAAAGAAATGTTGCCTCATTGAATGTAATGATTGCAACATATGCACAAATTTGATTGTTTGAAAAGGCTTTAGAAACTTTCAATCAAATGCAATTGGCACATGTAAAACCAAATTTCATAACCTTTGCAAGCATCCTCCTTGTCTATGCCAAAATGGGATCTTCAAAACAATGTATGGACAACCATCAAAGCATAAAGGATATACAAATTTTTTGTGATGTTGTATTTGTAGTTGTTCTAGGAGACATGTATGTAAAGTGTGGAATCCTAGAAAGGAACATGAAGTATTTGACATGATCCCTCAAATAAAGGTTGTCTCATGGAATGCAATGATTACAAGATATGCACAAAATGGATTTTTTGAAAAGGATTTAGAAAATTTAATCCAAATGCAATTGGCATATGTAAAACCAAATTCCATAACCTTTGCAAGCATCTTCCTTGCCTATGCTAAAATGGGATCTTCGAAACAGGGTATGGATAACCATCAAAGCATAAAGAATATAGGAATTTTGCATGAGATGTTGTATTTGTAGCTACCCTTGTAGACATGTATGCAAAGTGTTAAAGCATAGAAAAGGCATGTGAACAGTTTGACATGACACCTCATTAGGCAAGCCATCTATTAGTAAAAAATGAATAGACAATCATAGAGTGCGTTTGATCCATATGGTAAACATAGATTGATGAGATACAGAAAAAATGATAAGAATGATGAATGTCCAAGAAGATTGAAGAAGTGGAAACATCATATTTGTGAAGTTGCAATATTGCAACAAATTTGGCAACATTGCAACAATTTGACAAGATTACAAATAGGACTTGTCTATTACTCAAATGGATATATTTTGATGATTTATGATTTGAAATTGTATATTTATGAGGAATTTGAGGCTTGTCATGTTGGATTATAGATTTGTGAGGCTAGAAAAACTGAAATTTATGATGTTGTAGCTCTATGGGAATTTCGTCAGATGTTGTAGTTACAACTACCCTATGAGACATGTATGCAAAGTGTAGAAGCATAGACAAAGCATGTGAATTGTTTGACATGATGCCTCAAAGAAATGTTGTCTCATGGAATGCGATGATTGCAAGATATATGCACAAAATGATTTTTTATAAGGCTTTAGAAACTTTCAAGAAAATACAATTGGCAGGTGTAATGCCAAATTCCACAACCTTAGCTAGCATGCTCCTTGTCTACGCCCAAATGGGATCTTCGAACAAGGTATGGACATACACCAAAGCATAAAGGATATGATAATTTCATCAAATGTTGTAGTTGCAATTGCCCTATGAGACATGTATGCAAAGTGTGGAAGCATAGACAAGGCATGTGAACTTTTTTACATGATGCCTCAAAGAAATGCTATCTCATGGAATGTCATGACTGCAAGATATGCACAAAATGTTTTTTGATAAGGCTTTAGAAACTTTTAATCAAATGCAATTGGTGGGTGTAAAGACAAATTCCACAACCTTAGCCATCATCCTCCTTGTCTATGCCCAGATGGGATCTTCAAAATAGGGTATGGATAGCCATCAAAGCATAAAGGATATGGGAATTTTGTCAGATGTTGTAGTTACAACTACCCTATGAGACATGTATGCAAAGTGTGGAAGAATAGACAAGGCATGTGAACTGTTTTACATGATGCCTCAAACAAATGCTATCTCATGGAATGCCATGATTGCAAGATACAGACAAAATGTTTTTTGATAAGGATTTAGAAACTTTCAATCAAATGCAATTGGCAGGTGTAAAGACAAATTCCACAACCTTAGCCATCATCCTCCTTGTCTATGCCCAGATGGGATCTTCAAAATAGGGTATGGATAGCCATCAAAGCATAAAGGATATGGGAATTTTGTCAGATGTTGTAGTTACAACTGCCCTATGAGACATGTATGCAAAGTGTGGAAGAATAGACAAGGTATGGATTTTTTGATAAGGCTTTAGAAACTTTCAAGAAAATGTAATTGACGAGCACGTAATGCCAAATTCCACAACCTTAGCCAACACCCTCCTTACCTATGCCAAAATGGGATCTTTAGAATAGGGTATGGACATCCATCAAAGCATAAAGGATATGGAAATTTCATCAGATGTTGTAGTTGCAACTACCCTATGTGACATGTATGCATTGTGGAAGCATAGATAAGGCACATCAACTATTTGACATGATGCCTCAAATAAATGTTGTCTCATGGATTGCAATGATTGCAAGATATGCAAAAAATGTCTTTTTTGATAAGGCTTTTAAAACTTTCAAGCAAATGCAATTGGCGGATGTAAAGAAAAATTCCACAAACTCTGCTAGCATCCTCCTTGTCTATGCCCAAATGGAATCTTCAGAAAAAGGTATGGACATCCATCAAAGCATAAAGGATATGGGAATTCTTTTAGATGTTGTAGTTGCAATTGCCTTATGAGACATGTATGCAAAGTGTGGAAGCATTGACAAGGCACATGAACTATTTGACATGATGCCTCAAAGAAATATTGTCTCATGGAATACAATGATTGCAAGATATGCACATAATGGATTTGTTGATAAGGATTTAGAAACTCTCAAGAAAATGAAATTGGTGGGAGTAAAGTTGAATTCCATATCCTTAGTCAACATCCTCCTTGCCTATGCCAAAATGGGATCTTTAGAACAGGATATGGACATCCATCAAAGCATAAAGGATATGTGAATTTAGTTAGATGTCGTAGTTGCAACTACCCTGTGAGACATGTATGCAATTTGGAAGCATAGACAAGACACGTAAACTATTTGACATGATGCCGAGAAAAAAAATGTTGTCTTATGGAATTCAATGATTGCAAGATATGTACAAAATGGTTTTTTGATAAGGCTTTAGAAACTTTCAAGTAAATGCAATTGGTGGGTGTAAAGCCTAATTCCACAACCTTAGCCAACATCCTCCTTGTCTATGCCCAAATAGGATCTTTGAAATAGTGTATGAACATCCATCAAATCATAAAGGGTATGGGAATTTTGACAGATGTTGTAGTTGCTTTAAAAAAAATATAAAGGATAAAGGATAAAGGATAAAGTGTGGAAGTATAAAAAAGGCACATGAACTATTTGACATGATTTAAAAAAATGTTGTCTTATGGAATGCAATGATTGCAAGATATGCACAAAATCAATTTTTGATAAGGCCTTAGAAACTTTCAAGAAAATGCGATTAGTGGGTGCAAAGCCAAATTCCACAACCTTAGCCAACATCCTCCCTGCCTATGCCAAAATGGGATCTTTAGAATAGGGTATGGATATCCATCAAAGCATAAAGGATATGGGAATTTTGATAGATGTTGTAGTTGCAGCTAACCTACTTGACATGTAAGCAAAGTGTGGAAGCATAGACAAGGTACATGAACTATTTGACATGATGCCTCAAAGAAATGTTGTCTCATTTAATACAATTATTGCAAGATATGCACAAAATGGATTTTTTAAAAAGGATTTAGAAACTTTTAAGCAAATGTAATTGACACATGTAAAACCAAATTCCATAACCTTTGCAAGCATACTCCTTGCCTATGGAAAAATGGGAGCTTCGGAGCAGGGTATGGACAACCATCAAAGTATAAAGTATATAGTAATTTTGTCACATGTTGTATTTGTAGCTGCCCTTGTAGACATGTATGCAAAGTGTGGAAGCATAGACAAGGTGCTAAACTATTTGACATGATGCCTCTAAGAAATGTAGTCTCACAGAATGAAATGATTGCAAGATATGCACAAAATGGATTTTTTGAAACAGATTTAGAAACTTTAAAGCAAATGTAATTGTCACGTGTAAAACCAAATTCCATAACCTTTTCAAGCATCCTCCTTGCCTATGCCAAATTAAGATCTTTGGAATAGGGTATGGACAACCATCAAAGCATAAATGATATAGGAATTTTGTGAGATGTTTTATTTGTAGCTACCCTTGTAGACATGTATGCAAAGAGTGGAAGCATAGACAAGGCATGTGAACTGTTTGACATGATGCTTCAAAGAAATGTTGTCTCATGGAATGCAATAATTGCAAGATATGCACAAAATGGATATTTTGATAAGGCTTTAAAGAAACTTTCAATAAAATGCAATTGGCAAGTGTCAAGCCAAATTCCACAACCTTATCTAACATCCTCCTTACCTATGCCAAAATGGGATCTTCGAAACAAGGTGTGGACAACCATTAAAGCATAAAGGATATATGAATTTTATCTCATGTTGTATTTACAGTTGCCCTTGTAGACATGTATGCAAAGTGTGGAAGCATAGACAAGGTGTGTGAACTGTTTGACATGATTCCTTAAAGAAATGTAGCCTCATGGAATGTAATGATTGCAAGATATGCACAAAATGCATTTTGCAAGGATGTTGTCAAGATATTTGAATTAATCAAACCATAAGTTTGACACATATATTGAACATAATATCATTTCATGGAAACATTGAAGAACACGTATGCAATATCAAAACTTTTAAGCATGATACAATATCTATCATGTAACCATAACTGATCATCATATTATTAATAATGTTAAAAGTCATATACATAATGTCATGAAAATAACATATAGTGTAAATAAATCCATATACACATGTACAAACAAAGCCATATAGGCATATACAAAGATATACATCGATAAAATACAAAACTATGTATACAAAGCCATATAGACATACACAAAATGTCCCAAAATCAAACTTCCTATGAACTTCTATCAAATAATCGACAACCCTTGCTTGGCCGTGAAGATTGAGAGTCAATCAATGACTAGTCATCTCTCTCTCCCTTTGACTAGACCTCCTTAATAGAGATTATTGGAGCTCTACCTATTAATACAATCAAATAATATCCACATTAATATAGAAAACATAAAATGTATAACATGGCATATGTAATCAACCACTTATGCTATCTGGTGATCCCTCTCAATCATTTTTTGTCTCCCTTGATATGCAGCTGGATGGCTTTGAGTTGTGACCACCTATGAGAAGCATGACGAAGAAAAATTGAGTAAACATGAATATCATTTATGTAGTACACTCAGAGTTTTCTCCCCAGTCTCTTTCTTCAACTTTTCAAATTCATTTATGTCTCCAGACGTTAGAGTATTGATTCTCCTCTTAGTTCTAAATTCTTCATTGAGCTTCTGAGTGACCTTAAGTTTATCTTCACCAGTGAGACAAGGACAAAATTTCATCAACATAGATTCCTTCAACTCTACATATTTTGTCATGGCTTTGTCTTTTCTAGTAGTAAGGATACTGGCTAGGCTATCTAGTAAGTCATTCACAACCTCAATTAATGCTTTGTTGAACATGTCAAGTAATCTTATCAGCATCTAAGCTCTCATCGTAAAAGCTTGCAATGGGCTTCAAATTCCCATGCTCTGCCACTACATTGATTGTGGTTTCTAGATCAATAGTGGCCTCATTTTTCTTCTCCTTATTCTTCATATTCCCCTTATCCTTTTCCTTTTCAGAAGGATTTGCTTTCTTACCAAAAGTGGCTTCATCAGTTTTTGTTCTTTTAGCCTTTATTTCTTCATTCAAATTTGTTTCCTCTTCTTTTTTACCACCACCATGGCTCACATACATTCTGTTAGTGCCCATCCTTTTCACTCTTTTGTTCTTCTTCTCCTTAGTAGGCTATATCTTTTCAAAAGTATCCTTCACAACCTCAGTAGTAGGTAGGGGCTTGGAGCTCCTAGAAGTAGATGCAACAGAAGAGAAGGTTCTCTTCTTGTGCTAGAAACAAGCTTTCCCTACCCAGTCTTCACTTCATGCCTTACCAGAGCCTTTTCTTGTTTAGTTTTCTCTTCCAGAGCCTTTGCTTATTGAGCTTCTGCTCTGGCTTGATCTATGTTTTCCTTGGTGTAACCTTTGCTCATGGCATACTGTTCTACCCATTTCTTTACTTTTCTTTGTGTTTCTTTGTGTTTCTATTCCAAGTGAACTTTAAGAGACTTTTCTTCAAAAGTCCCAAATCTTTCCTCTTTAGGGTATTTGGGTTTGCTCCACATCAGATCTACCAAACTAGTAAAAACATCCTCTGTAACGTCATATCCCATTGTTGGGATCCATATTGTTCTTGGTTCCACTGCCTCCATGAGGCATTGATCTTTAGATACCATGAAAACAACATCATCTTTATACTTTTCTACTACCTTTCTATGGATTCTAACCCTATCCTACATTTTGCTCTAGAATGTTTTGAAGTATCCCCACAAAGCTGCAACTTTGAGCACTTTCATCTCCAATACTCTATAAGTGGTTCCTCATTTGTACTACTATAGGGGAATGATTGAACCAAACAATATTATTCATACCTAACATCTCCTTCAAAAAGTAGAACAAAAAACAAATGATAAGAGTGTTAGTTTCAAGACAGACAACTGAGAGGGGGGTGAATTAGTTATCCCTAAACTTTCCTTTTATTAACCACTTAAATCCTTTTGTAATTCAGCAGCATAATAATAAATCAATCTTGCAAATACAATGCAAGAATTCAAGAGAAGAAACACATTAACACATATGACACCAAGATTTTAACATGGAAAACCCGGTTAAGGGAAAAACCATGGGGTGACTTACCCAAGATTGCATTCTCTGTTAAAAGAATAAAAAGAACAAGATGGCACATGTCAATTAGGGCTCACTACCCAAGCACACTGCTCACAAGAGGCCCACTACCTACAGGAGACACACTGTCTACAGAATAACAAATATTACATACTTGAACTAAAGAATAGCATCTTCACCATGCTTGAGTCAGTTCCATTCAAGCTCAATACTTTTGCTCTGTCTTTCACTCTTCTCTTCTCTACCACACTCTCATCTTTGCCAAGATGCTTTTGAAATGACTTCACAACTCTTATTTATACAAGACATCAATTTTGGGATAATCATCAAAGTCGCCATACTTTACAGAGCTAATACACAAATACAACTTGACTTATTACAAAAGACTTCATGTGAATTACCACACTGTCGGCCACATATATCTAGGACTTAAATCTTCTTTGAGGAACATGCCATCCTTCACAAAACATCTTCAAGATCATCCGCAAGATGTGTAATATCATCCAGTCGGCCAAGTTTAGGAAGAACATCATCATCCAAAAGTAATTCTTCAATTACGAGCTCAATCTTTAATGTAGACCACCAACACAAACTGGACACAATCCAGAGACTCCCACAAGCTCGCCTGAATCACCAAGAACATCCACACTACTTCTACTTACTGAAATCATTCTCTCCTTCATCTAGAACCTCAAGAATACATTCTATCATCACTATCATATTGGAGAAGATGCTTGCGGACCTCTAGACCACGAACCAATTGAGATGTCAATTCTTCTTGACTTCCTAAACACTTCACCAATCCGCAAAACAAGATATTGCTTTTCCAGATCTTACCTGACCTATTTTGTGTCACTCTATCACATCTGAACACCTGTCAGAATCAGTTTCACTCAAATGGCCATAAATTCTTCAAATCTTCATGCGGACCTCTCAAATCTTGACTAGATCATCTTTAGACAATATCTACAAACCCTTTTATGCACATTTCATGATCTCCATCTTAGCTAGGATCTTCACTTCATAGAGCTTCACTGTCTTCATTGTTCTTCTCTGTTTCTGATAGGACTAATTTTCTTAATATCCTCAGCACACAACTCATCCAATCCTTGACATCAATGCAACATGAGTATGTTGACATCAATGACAACACCGGTTAGGCCCATACTTGCAACAATCTCCCCCTTTGTCATTGATGACAACATATGATGTGAAAAACTGTTTTAACCATCAAGACAAGTGCTTCTCCTCTCTAACTGACATAACTCCCCTTATCAACAGCAACCATTCACATGTCTTCTCTTCCTTTATTGCTCCCCCTTTGATCAGCAACCACTTTTTTTTTCACATGTCCTTTCTCCCCCTTTGACATCAATGGCAAAGGGCACATACTTACATCACTCAGAATCATATAGACTGCTCCCCCTGAGTAGCAGCTTCCCATCATTAATCTGGACCACAAGATATGACTATGAGATCCACTGGACTAATGCACATTAGTGCACCTTAATTTAGAACCGGAGGGGTAATAACCCCTAACTTCTCCCTGAGATACTCAAAAGAGTCCTTAGGTAGAGGTTTAGTAAAAATGTCTGCAATTTGATCCTTGGAGGGCACAAACTCCAATTTGACTTCATTCTTGTTCACCTGCTCTCTCAAAAAGTAAAACTTGATGGATATATGTTTTGTCTTCGAATACAACACTAGATTTTTTTATATATTTATTGCACTTGAGTTATCACAGAAGATTGTGATAGGTTCCTCATACTCCACTCTGATGTCTCTTAGCATTTGCTTTATCCACAATACTTGAGTGCAACTACTTGCTGCTACAATATATTCTACTTCTGTAGTGGACAGAGATATTGCCTCTTGTTTCTTGCTCAACCAAGAAACCAATCTTTTCCCTTAAAGAATGCTCCACCACTGGTGCTCTTCCAGTCATCCACATCTCCTACCCAATCTACATTTGTATATGCATGAAGGGAGAAATCATGATCTCTAGGATACCATAAGCCATACTCAACTGTTCCTTTTAGATATCTGAGAATCCTCTTGATTGCCATGACATGAGATTCTCTAGGATCAGCTTGAAATCTAGCAACAAGACCAACAACATTCATAATGTCAGGTCTAGTTTGAGTAAGATACAATAGTCCTCCAATCATTGACCTGTACTTTTTCTGATCAACCTTAGGAGAGTCATCATCTTTGCTTAATTTACATCCAGTTGCCATGGGAGTGTTAATTGGTTTTGAGGCTTCCATCCCAAATTTCTTCAACAATTCTTTCACATATTTGGTCTGTGAAATGAAGATTCCTTTCTTTGTTTGAATGATTTGCATACCCAAGAAGAAATTCATTTCCCCAAACATGGACATCTCAAATTCACTTTTCATTTGATTTACAAAAGTTTTGCACATACTATCTCTTCCTCCAAAAATGATATCATCAACAAATACTTCAACAATCAAGATATTTTTATGATCAATTTTAAAGTACAAGTTATTGTCAGTAGTACCTTTGTTGAAACCAATCTTCAAAAGATGCTTATCCAGTCTTTCATACCAGACTCTTGGGGCTTGTTTGAGTCCATACAGTGCTTTCTTCAACTTGCAGACCATATCACCATGATCAGACAATTGAAATCCATCCGGTTGCTTAATATATACTTCTTCTTCCAGATCACCATTCAGGAAGGCAAACTTGACATCCATCTGATATACTTTGAAATCCTTGAAGGCAACAAAGGCAAGAAATAATCTAACTGCTTCAATTCTTGCCACTGGAGCAAAAGTTTCTTCAAAATCAACTCCTTCTACTTGGAAATAACCCTTGCAGACCAATCTGGCTTTGTTTCTGACTACTTCACCATCTTCATTCAGTTTATTCCGGAAGACCCATTTGGTTCCAATCACATTTTTGTTTTTAGGTCTGGGAACAAGATCCCAAGTGTGATTTTTCTCAATTTGCATCAGCTCTTCCTTCATTGATTTAGTCCATCTTTCATCATTGCATGCTTCACTCACTATTTTTGGTTCAATCTTTGAAATCAAACAATACTTTTCTGAGTCTTGAGCAATCTTTCTTCTTGTTTGAACACCGTTTCTTTTATCACCTATGATCTAATCTTCAAAGTGATTTAGTCTTACATACCTAGGAGTTTTGGGAATTTCTTGCACTTCTATTTCTTGAACAGATTCATTCAAACTTATCTCTTCTTCCTGATTCTCTGGATCAGTCTGGATCTCAATTTCAGAAGGGGCTTGGACCAAAACATCATTTTGATCATCTTCTTCATATTCATAAAACCTTGAGGGTTTTTCAATACCTTCATCAACCTTCACATTTGTACTTTCTATAATCTTTCTCAATCTCTTTTTATAACACCGGTATGCTTTGCTTTGAGTATAATAACCCAAGAATATTCTTTCATCACTTCTAGCATCAAATTTGCCAAGGTCTTCATCTCTTCTAATGTAACATTTGCTTCCAAAGTGTTGGGTGAATATTTTGTCTTCAACTAACTGAAGGCAAAATAGTTATATTGACCATAGTGTAATGAGATAAATCTCTCCTCTAAGCAAGGGGAGGTTCCCTATCAACTATCACAAACTTATTTAAACTAAATACTAACTTAGGGGTGAGACCATATCATCCATTTCTCTTTTTTCAGAAATGATGTTTACAAAATGAAAGAACACTTTCTTGATACAAATTTGAATAACCAAGAAACCCATGAAAGTGTTGATAACTGAGAGGGGGGGTGAATCAGTTATCCTAATTATTTCTTCTTTTGAACCTTCTTATCAATCAAAGCAGTATTGAATCAAACAAACAAACATTATCATGAAATGAGAAACACATGACATAGTATTTTGACATGGAAACCCGGTTAAGGGAGAAAACCACGGGGTGATTAACCCAAAGATTATTCTCTATTAGAAGAATAAGGAATTATAAAATGGCACTTGCCAATTAGGGCTCACTGCCCGAGCACACTACTCACAAAGAGGCCCACTACCTACAAGGAGACACACTGTCTACAAAGTGATAAGAATCACAGTCTTGAACTGGAGAATGACATCTTTACCATGTCCGGATCAGTTCCATTTAAGCCCAGAAACATCTGCTCTGCCTTCTGCACTTCTCTTCGCTACTCCACCTTTTTCACACAAGTCACACCTCAAAATGAACTCACAAACCTTTATTTATACAAGACATCGACTTAGGAACAATCATCTAAGTCGATAATCAACCATAAGAATATCTGCAAGATGAATAACACATCCGGTCGGCCACCATAAGAACATTCGTAGGATGAACAACTCATCCGGTCGGCTAAACAGAGCAAGAACTTCATCCGGAAGAATATCTTCAATTCTGGGCTCTACTGTCAATGCGGACCAACAACACAACCTCAACATGATCCAAGATCCTTCACAAGCCTGCCTGAATGACCAGGTACGTCCGCATTTCCTTTACTTACTAAAATCTCTTATCCTCCTTATCTGGAATTTCAAGAACACTGTCTGTCGCCACTGTCGTAATGCAAGAGGTACTTCCGGACCTCCAAATCATACACAACTCGAGATGGCACATCACAAGGACATCCCAAAGACTCCTTCCAATCCGCAGATTAGGATTATACAGTTTCGGACCTCACCGGACCTTTTTGTGATCTTCTGTCACCTCTGAATACTTGCCGGAACCGGTTCTACACCGATAGCCACAACTCCTTCAGATCTTCATGCGGACCTCAGAAATCTTAACTGAAGCATCTCAAGACTCATATATATAAACCCTTTAATCTACATCCTCCGGTTCGCATCCTATACAGTACATTTGCCTTCTTCTCATCACTGTTCTTTACTGTTCTGACTGAGGCTAATTTTCTCAATATCCTCAGCACACTGCTCATTGAATCCTTCTTGTCAAAACAATATGAGTATGTTGACATCAATGACAACACTGGTTTACCTCATACTTGCAATAGAAAGCACAAAGTCTATTGTTGTTTCTTTCACTGATTTATAATTTAGAACCAAGTAGAATAAGGTGTAGCTCAAAGTCTTCACCGAATACTACAACAAAACATATGATCACAAAAGATAATAGTAGCTCAAAGTCTTTCCAATATCTTTTACTTCAAAACATAAAATCACAAACTAAAGATTAATTGTTGTAGCACAAAGTCTCCAAAATCAGCTTTAGAACATCTCCCAGATTATTCACACTGACACTACAATTTGATCAAACATATAAGATAGTATTAGGAAAAGGACATAAGAACAATTTCCAATACGCCACAAGTTATTTCAACACAAAGATTGAATGATCACTTGCTTTCTTATTCACTTGATAAAATTTGATTTACAATTTGAACACAAAGCCTCAAAATGCTCTTCAATTTGGCAAAGTTTCACTTCAATAACTAAAAGATCCTTTTTACAACGGGGGTCCTCTTTATTTATAAGAAGAACCAAGAGCAAAAATAGGAAACAAAAAACTAACTATGACTTATTCAACAAAGGAGTCCTTTTTTATTTGGGACTTCCTATGTTTTTACATGTAATTACATATGAGAAAAGTACATGTAAATATGTCCAAAATTATTTCAAAAGTACATCTGAAAAGTAGAAAATAAACTAAGTAATGGAAAAGCTGCTTCAACTTGCATTGTCTTCTTTCTTCATGTGGCAATCATACATGGTGAATGTTGCTTGCATCCCAAGACTATTTGGACTAATCGTGTTCTTGAAAATCATTTGAGCTCTAACAATTGCATCTCTAACCGTGGTGACTGATTTTGCGTGACTAGTTAACTTGGCCTTCAGATTATCCAAAGTTAACTGATTGTCAAGAATATTATCCATGGAGGCCACTGAAAATGTTTTGTCCTTGAACTCTTTCTGGAACATATTTTCAAATTCCTGAATCATCTCTTCTACAGAAAGAAATTAGTTATCCTGTGACACAAGATTGCACAATAGATCCTCCAATTTATGCAAAAGACTAACATCACTTTGATCACTTAGCTTCCTTGCAGTTTCTAGGTCATTGATCAAATCTTTCAGCACACAGCTCCGTTATGTCAATGCCTCTTTGGTTTTAGTATAAGAATCCCTATTTGGAATGACACCAATTGATATTAGAGTGCTTATTTTCAGCTTTCTCATCTCCACCCACTTATCATGATTCTATTCTAGGCGCTCAATATCTTGAAAAATAACATCAATCAAGTCATCAAGTTCTGCTCTTATTTTCTCCATTTTGTCTATTTTCTCAGATAACTATGTAAGCAGAGAGATTCCTTGTGTGTGCATCATTTCCAGATATTCTTCAAGTACTCTTCCCTTAAGTGAGTCTTTTCAGCTTTTTGAATGATAGGGTCTTCTACAAAAACTACCTCAGGAGTCACTGATTCTGAATTCAAAGTAATTTTCCTCACCACTGCAGTCAATTGTTCAACCATTTCTTTGTAATGATCCTTCATTTCTTTCTCTTTGTCAAACTTCTGAATCAGAATGTCCATTGTTGACTGCATGTCAGTCTTTGCACTTTCATGATTATTTTTCCTAACTCAACCCTAGAGATAGAATAATCATTCATACTAAAATTTTCCATGGTTGCATCCTGCGGAGGTCTTGCAATCTCTAGAAATTTGTGTCCCTTGTCTCCGAGCATTCTTGAAAGAATCTTTGGCTTCTTTAGGGTCTTAGCTTTCACAGGCACCAGCTTACTAAAATCAAAGTCATCTAGAGAGATGGCTTGTTTCTTCCTTTTTGGTGTATATGCTGACAACCGTGGTGGAAGCACAGAAGTACTCACATTATAATCTGTTCCCATTGTTGGTGTTACTGGAACTGCACTTGCACTGGAAGTAGAAACAATAGTTGGAGTATTAGTAAAAACTACACCTATCACATTCACATTAGAGACTTGCGTAGAATTCATTACAAAGTGATCAAATATAGAAGTATCCCCAATATCAAAAGATGAAGAGGACAAGCTAGGGATAGACTCTGAGGAACGAAGAACATCTTCAAAAGTATTTTGAGGATTGTCAAAAATTATTTTTGAAGGTGATGGAGATTCAGAAGAGGGGATGTCAATGGGTGAAACAGACAGAAGAACTGAAACAGGTGTGTCGGGCAAAGGAGAAGAGACTCCCATTTCTTGTTGTACATTCTCCTGTGGAGACAAAACTTCCTTTCCTTATTGATCTGTAGGTTTGTCTTCAACCTCCATTTCCTCATTGGTTGGCTCTTCAGTATCATATTTCTCAATTTCCATATCTTCTATCTCAGACTCTTTCTCCACAGCCTTTGACTTCTTCGTCACAAATTTGATCCTAGGCTTATGTGGCTTGGAAGAAGAGGGAATGTCACTCTTGTTCTTCGTCCTATTCTCCACCTTTTTACCCATTTGTTCTTGAATTGTAGTCTCTGATCTTGTAAGGAATTCTTTCAAAGCAATTCCCTTATCTGCTAGCCACTTATTAGTGTTAGCCAATATAGTTTCAAACCTTTTCCTCAGAGAAGTCAATTCTTTCTGAGACCATTGAATAGGAGGAAGAGGAGAACCAACAACCTGTTTAGTGTTATATCTATCATCAATCAACTCTTCATCATCCACTAGGTCTTCAGGAATATCAACCAATCCTAGATATTCAATCATAATCTAATTTTCTGACATCTTCTTCTGTCCTCAAATCCACCCAGATGTCCTCAACCATAGGTTCATGAAACTGGGTCTTTCTCTTGATCTTATCTTTCACACCCCTGTAATCAAACTTTGGCCTTCGTTTGAATTGTTTCATGGTTACTAGCTACATTTCAATTTCCATGGCTCTAGCCTTTGTAGCAGTTGATACTGAAAACCTGCTAATTTCAACTGGAAACCTGAAACCTGGTTTCTTGAGCTCCATTTGTTTATTATGTACGACAATCATTTGTCTACAGAATTCCATTAAAACAAGTTTGTCTGAGGGAAACCTTGGCAACATATAAGGATGACCTTAGAAAAAGCCAACTCTTAAATATGAGAAAGAAGGAAATTGTAAGAACATGCATCCAAAATCATTCACCACTGACCAAGCTTCATCTGAAATTCTTCTTTGCTCCAGCTGAGGGTCAAAAAGACATAAAAACATTGTGAAGAAAGCATCATTTACCCTCCTGAAGTGGTGGATAGAACCTTTCAATTTCAATTGAGAATAGTATTGATACACAGGAATTACTCTCCTATCTACTTCTAATGTCAGACCTGGAAAGATTCTCATAGAGGCTGCTATATACACCAGGTAGGAAGTCATATAGAATTTGAAGGTAGTGGATACCTTAGTCAATTGCTCATGCAGAGCATTGCTGATTTTCTCACCCCAAAAGATGGCTTGTTTACCCTGGAGTATTACCTTAATGAAAGGGTACATCCATTCATGACAAAGTGAGGAAGAAGCCAATCCCCTTATCCTGCTAAGAAGAGTTACAAGATCACCAACTTCTTCTACAAAATCACCTCTAAGAAAACTCCTCGGCCACCTAAAAAAGTTTGACCTTGAAGTCTTGAGCCATTTAGTATTGATTATCTTCTTAGCCTTCTCAGTATTTTTGCCATACTCTTTTTGGGCTTCAGCAAAATCTAGTTTTATAACTTCTGTAACAGTAGAGCACATGAAAACTTTATCAATGAATTCATGATCTAATCTAATTATCACATTAACATTTGCATCCATCAATGCCCTAGTATCTCTGTTGTAAAACTGAGCACACTAAAGAACAGACTCTGTGTTATGGGCTGCCACCGGGAAAGATGATACCAAATGAATGTTACTGTCAATAATCTTTTTCATTGCAGAACTAGGATTATTGGACTTGGTTCTTTCCACAAATTTAGCCATGTCCACATGGCCAATCTCTGTATCTCGAATGTCATCGACATTGGAAGTAACTGAGGTGCTTGGAAAAACACCCTGATACTTATACTTCATCACTTTCGACTTCTTCAGAGACAACTCAGTCATCTAAAAAAGCTATCACCAGAAGGATGTTGGTGAAGAGAGAAAATCTGCAGAAGAAACTGCAACAAAAAGCCATGATCATGCAATTAGGGGAAATACTGGTAATCTGGGAAAATTGCATGTCAACGATCACGACTATAGAGATACGCTTGAAATGGCTAGAGTACGAGCAGGTCAAAAAATGGATGGAAGCGGGTTTGGAAAAGCAAAATTGAAAATCTCTCAGAGTTAGAAAAATTTGAGAGAATGATTGCACGGGTGGCAAAATTTGCTGCCCTTGCATTAGAGGGACATATGCAAGTGTCAGGGTGGCCATTTTTACCACCCCTGTAGGTAGGCTGAAATGCAAATGTGCGGTAGAAATTACCACTTTTGCATGTTGGAACAATTTGAGTGTTTGAGCGGTGAATTTTGCTGACACTGCATGAGAGGTATGCATTGCAAGTGTTTGAACGACCAATTTTACCGCTATCGCAGGTTGGATATTTAAAGTTTTCTTCATGTAAGGGTGGTGAAATTCACCGCCCATACACATTGGAATATAACTTCAAATGCTTAAGCAGCATTTTTTTCTGACTTAGCAATTGTGCACAAATTCATGGAAGGACTCAAAGCAGCAATTATCGCCGACATTGCATAAAACTTAAACATAACTAAATATGTTTGAGTGGCAATTATCACTGACTCTACAGGTGACAATGGCTATGTAATATGTTTTAAGCAGTAAAATTTACCACTTAGACATGTGGAGGTTAATTCTTCTCATGAGATGAGTATCGGTCAAACCCTTCTAACAAAACGTCAGTCAAAGAAAAACTAAGCAGAGACTAGGGTTTATACAAATGACTCAAAAAGAAAGAAAAGGTAAAAAATGAAGGATGATTTGCTTTGGACAATACTTGAACAACATAATTCCAAAAGGACATGAACAATCACTTCAATGATCAAGAAAAAGAAAAACCCTAGAAAGAAACAATAACAAAAACAAAGATTTAAAGACTTACCTGTCAAAAAGACCGAAACCCTAAATGCGACCTTGGCGACTCAAAACCCATTTGAATCCAAGATCAACGCGATCGAGCAGTTTGATGAAGGTTTCAAGAATCGACTAGGAGGCTTAGAGAAAAAGAAATAATGAAATAAAATGAATTTACCCATTAAAAAGGTTAAAAAGCAAGCTCTTAATGTTAACACGGGTCGCCATAAATGCCACTGAAGTTTGAGATCTTGAAGATCTTACTCGGGTGGTGAAAATTGCTGACCAGACATGTGCTAACCATAATGCAATGGTGGTAAAAAGTGCCGCCTATACATTTACATTTTAGCGAAGAACATGTAACGGCAGCAAAATTGGCTGCTTGGACATGTTAAACAAAAGACTATGTAAAAGCGGCATTTTTCACTGACACAACACAATTTTTAAAAAGCATGCAAGAGCAGTAGATTTTGCCGACTTTGCATACAAAGTTTTAAAATTTTACTAACACCCCAAAATGATCAAAATTGATATTTTGATCAGTTTGCAACCTAATCAATTCACACAAATTTCAAGGAATCGATTTGAGGGAATGCCGCAAACTAGTTTAGGATGTCATATGACTTCGCACGAGGCCAAGAGAATCTTGTCTCAATTTGTGAACTTAGAGTGTAGACTACGAAATGGACAAGTTTCGTAGGGGTTGTCTACAAAAATGAGCATAGATGATTTTGAGAACAACACAAAGACTCTGAAATACTTCATAGTGGGAGTGATGCCAAACCGGAGTTCATAAGGGGTCTTACCAGTATTGCTTCTGATTTGTACTCGATTAAGAGTATAGACGGCAGTGCTTACAACTTCTCTCCAGTAGATCTAAGGAACATTTGCTTCCATCATCATGGTTCTAGATGCTTCTTGGACGGTCTGGTTCTTTCTCTCCACTACTCCATTCTGCTATGGAGCCCTTGGAGAAAATAACTATCTTTTTATCCCATGTTTCTCACAGAATTCTATGAACTCTCTAGATGTGAATTCTCCACCTCTATCAGACCTAAGACATTTTATGTTTAATTTGGTTTCATTCTCTACCATAGCTTTGAATATTTTGAGTTTCTCAAGAGCCTCAGATTTCTCTTTCAGAAAAGTCACCCACATCATCCGGGAGTGGTCATCAATTAATAACATGAAGTATCTATCACCTTGCAAACTCTTGATTCTTGCTGGTCCACATAGATCAGTGTGTACTAAGTCCAACAATCCGGTAGAAGATTGTTCCTTACTTTTAAATGTGACTCTGCTCTGCTTACCCAACTGACATTCTTTGCACAAACTATTGGTAGGTTTCACCAATCTTGGAAGATCTCTTACAGCCTGAGTGTTGCTTATCTTGATGATATTATCAAAATTCACGTGACACATTCTCCTATGCCACAACCAACTCTGATCAATTTGAACAAATAAACAACTTTTGTCAGTACCAACCAACTGGAAGATGTTACCTTTTGTTTGAGTACTGGATGCAATCTCTATTCTAGAACTTTCAAAGATTTTACATTTTCCATTTTTGAATCGGAGATCATAGCCTTTGTCCACCAACTGTCCAACACTAAGAAGATTGTGCTTTAGACCTTCAACATACAGTACATCACTGGTTTTGTTCTTTCCATCAAAAGAAATAGTTCCTCTACCTCTGATTCTGCTAGCAGAATTATCACCAAAATTTACCACTCCTCCTTCATACCTTTCCAAATCTATAAACTTATTTTTGTCACCTGTCATATGGTGGGAGCATCCACTGTCAATGACCCAATCATCTTTTTCTTCAACTTGGGTAACCAGAGCTTTTTCTACAATTTTATGATTGACAGATTCAGAGGGCATTGGATCTTCTTCCTTGATGGCAATAAACACCCAGTCACTTCTAGATTTGTTTCCTATCTCTGATTCATCATCTGTTACTCCGTCGTCATCATCATCTTCATGAACATGTAACACTTCTTTTGAAATCTTGATCTATTAGGGTTTGGCCTAGAAAATATTTCCGGACACCTTGAGGCAAAATGACCAATCTTGTTGTAGTTAAAACATTTGAAAGACAATTTTCCTTCATACTTACCGGATCCTCTTGGTAGTCCCTTTGCAATGAGGGCCTCAAGTTGTTCAGCTTCTAATTCATCCTCTTCTAGATCTTCTCTTGCTTTCTCATACCAATATGATTTTCTTGAGGAACTTTCTCGTGTATCATATCTTTGTTTGCCTTTTGTAGAGGCACTAGCTTTGAATACAGATTCAGTCTTGGGAAGTGCATCACCAAACTTAGCTAACTCGAATGCAGATATCTTACCAACCAATTGATCCCTTGTGATGGTTGTTAACGATCTGATTTCCTCAATAGCAGCAACTTTGTGTTTATAAGCAGGAGGTAAGTATCTGAGAACCTTAGTAATAATTTCATCTTCATCCAGAACTCCACTAGCATATCTGATGCCACAAACAAGCTCATTTACTTTTGTCATGTAAGAAGTGATATTCTCATCTTCACTCATCTTTAAGTTTTTAAACTTTCCTTTCAGACTTTGTAGCTTGGCACACTTAACATATTGGTCTCCTTCATATAGATTTTCAAGCTTTGTCCAAATTTCATAGGCAGTCTTCAAACCCATAACATTTTTTAGTTCTGAATCAGACAAGGCACTCAGTAGGGCTTCTTTAGCTCAAAGATTATTTTCTGCATCTCTGATTTCATTTAGAGTAGTAGGGCCATTTGTTGGGGGAACATATTTAATTTAGGTTATGTTCCAATACTGATATCCCATGCATTGTATGTGACATTCCATGCAACTTTTCTAGGCAGTGAAGTTTGAACCATCAAGCCTTGGACTATCGTTCTTGTAGGTCGACATTCTGGATCTCCTCGAGCAGTTAAGCTTCTTCTAGAGGAACTTGGCTCTGA
Organism: Cunninghamia lanceolata; assembly: GCA_027924645.1. Taxonomy (NCBI): domain Eukaryota; kingdom Viridiplantae; phylum Streptophyta; class Pinopsida; order Cupressales; family Cupressaceae; genus Cunninghamia; species Cunninghamia lanceolata. Next base: position 26,879,345 of record BSBN01000047.1, read on the forward strand.
TACCAATTGTTAGTTTCAAGACAGACAACTAAGAGGGGGGTGAATCAGTTGTCCCTAAACTTTCCTTTTATTAACTAATTAAATCCTTTTGTAATTCAGCAGCATAATAATAAATCAATCTTGAAAATACAATGCAAGAATTCAAGAGCAAAAACACATTAGCACATATGACACCAAGATTTTAACGTGGAAAACCTAGTTAAGCAAAAAACCATGGGGTGACTAACCCAAGATTGTATTCTCTATTAAAAGAATAAAAAGAACAAGATGACACATGCCAATTAGGGCTCACTGCCTGAGCACACTGCTCACAAGAGGCTCACTGCCTACAAGAGACACACTGTCTACAGAATAACAAATATTACATACTTGAACTGAAGAATAGCATCTTCACCATGCTTGAGTCAATTCCATTTAAGCTCAATACTTCTTCTCTATTTTTCACTCTTCTCCTCTCTACCACACTCTCATCTCTGCCAAGATGCTTTTGAAATGACTTCACAACTCTTATTTATACAAGACATCGATTTTGGGATAATCATCAAAGTCAGCATACTTTACAGATCTAATACACAAATACAACTTGACTTATTACAAAAGACTTCATGCGAATCACCACACTGTTAGCCACATATATCTGGGACTTAAATCTTCTTTGAGGAACATGCCATCCTTCATAGAACATCTTTAAGATCATCCGCAAGATGTGTAATATCATCTGGTTGGCCAAGTTTAGGAAGAACATCATCATCCAAAAGTAATTATTCAATTACGAGATCAATCTTTAATGCGGACCACCAACACGAACTGGATAGAATCCAGATACTCCCACAAGCTTGCCTGAATCACCAAGAACATCCACACTACTTCTGCTTACTAAATTCATTCTCTCCTTCATCCAAAACCTCAAGAACAGTCTATCATCACTGTCATATTGGAGTAGATGCTTGTAGACCTCCAAACCATGAACCAATTGAGTTGTCAATTCTTCTTGACTTCCTAAACACTTCACCAAATCCATAGAACAAGATATTGCTTTTCAGGATCTTACCGGACTTATTTTGTGTTACTCTGTCACCTCTGAACACTTGTCAGAACTGGTTTCACTCAAATGGCCATAAATTCTTCAAATCTTCATACGGACCTCTCAAATCTTGACTAGATCATCTTTAGACACATATCTACAAACCCTTTTATGCACATTTCCTGATCTCCATCTTAGCTAGGATCTTCACTTCATAGAGCTTCACTGTCTTCACTGTTCTTCTCTATTTCTGATAGGACTAATTTTCTCAACATCCTCAGCACACAACTCATCCAATCCTTGAAATCAATGCAACAGGAGTATGTTGACATCAATGACAACATTGGTTAGGCCCATACTTGCAACAAAGAGTACCATACTTGAATGGGTACTTGGTGTCTTTGTTTCTCTTTAGATTCCCCATTAACTATTGTCAGAGTAACTTGCACAAGTCTTAATTAGTATTCCTCTTTACCATCTCATATGCAGTGTAGATGGCAGTGGTTGAAATAGAGTTCTCCCTATTGGAGAAATATACCTTGTATCCAATAACCATAGAGGCAAACTTGACTATTGGATCTTCTATGTCATTGATAGTTATTGCTCTCTTGTCAAACTTAGCACTAGTTAATTTCATTACAGTGTCATTCTTCACTGATTTAAGCGCCAAAACTATTCCAGAGGAACACAAACCTGTAACTGCCTCAATGGCATCCTGGGTTATCATATGAGTCACATTCAACCAAAAGAATTCATCATGGATTCTACTTAGGATGTACCTAACCCAAGCATCTTCATATAAATGGGAAAATCTATCCATGTGTCCAATTTCTTCTCATGCAGAGCACTAAATTCTTCCTTCAATTCAAATTTATCACCAGAGAACTCATTCCAATAAACTTGCCCTAATTTTAAATGAGCATACTCTTCCATATTAGCACAGATGTAAACCCTCACATCTTCATTATGCATTATGTCATAGGGCACTTCAGAAAATGCACCATCAGGGTCTATTTCTAGGGATTTAAATGGATGTTTCTTGAACTTAGGTCAGGGCCTACCAATTATCTCAACAACTTGTGGGGTAGACATTTTCACAGCTTAACAAAACTTTGCAAGAGTGATAACTGTAAATACCTTGTTCTTTGCTTCTAGTTAGGGTTTGTTTACTCCAAACGCTTGAGTTTGCCTTTGCTTCACCATTCATATCTCCTTGGTCACTTGAAAACTAGAATGCAAACTGAATTTCCTTTGAATGATATTGCTTATAAGCCCTTTTCATCAAAACCTAGTCGCCATAAATGCTTGTTTCCGAAAAGCTATCAACACTTCCTCTGTTACTCACAGTCAACACAAATTGCTCCACAATCTTCCACATTAGACTCTTTTCTATCATAATTTTCTTTAAAAGATTTTATATACTAAATTCTTCAACTCATATCTTCATGTTGGCTGTCAACACCACTTTTTTGGCTGGGAGAATAGGATTTTTATTGAAGCTCCCCCTAAGCCAGAGTTCCCAATTTACTTCTTGGAGGAAGTTTCTATACTAGAGTCTGACACAAACTCATTCTTGGATTCAATTACATTCTTCTTAACCCACATCTTGTTCATCTCCTTCTTGATTTCTACCGCATCAACCTTTTGTACTGATTTCTTCTTTTCTACTAGATTATCCTTCTTCTTGGTCTTACTTCTGTAGAACCTAGCAATATGTCCTGGCCTATTGCAATTATAGCACACAAAATTCCTCTGAATGTTGTTCCTTTCATTAATTCTAGATTTGCATTTATTAGCCTTATGTCAAAATCTATTGCATGTAAAGTAGTTACCATTGAAAGACTATGCATTCCTTCCATTGTTATAGCCATTCCTTATCTAACTTCTACATTCACTAGCTCTATGACCAACTCTCTTGCATGCAAAGTAGTTACCTCTGAAAGATTGAGCATTCCTTCCATTGTTATGACCATTCCTTATCTGGATTCTACATTCACTAGCTTTATGACCAACTTTATTGCAAGTAAAGAATTGACCAAGGAAAGATGGAACATTTTGATTCATTTTGCTTCTACATTTAGTAGCCTTATGACCAAACTTATTGCATGAATTACAATAACCATTAAAAGATGGGTACCTTTGGGCATTTTGTTGCCTGACTGGTGGTTTTCTAGGTCCATTCCTTTGATTATGGATCTGCTTGCCTTTATCCTTCTTGTTCTCAACATTCATTGCTTGACCTATTTTAGAACTTTCATCTTTTTCAAATCCCAAGCCTTCTTTGTTATCAGGGATCTTCTGGCTAGCAAGAATCTCATCAAGTTTTGCAAAACTTATCTTGAACCTTTCTTCATATATTTTTGCCTTGTCCAAATGTGACTTCAGGTTCACAAATTCCTTTTCAATCTTTGCACATTCTTCTGATTTGCCTTTCACCAATTGATTTAGGTCTTCTTCTTTTGCCTTATCTTCAATTTGCACTTTTAGATCATCTAAGATTTCATTTGCTGATCTCAATTGTTCACTAACTTCCTTATGCTTTTGAACTTCTTGACTTGTTCCCTCAATTTCTTGATGCACTCATCTGCTTCCTTGACATTTTCCTTCAAATCCCTATTTTCCTCTTCAGTCCTTTCAAGATCTTCAAGAGAAACTTTGAGTTCTTCTTCATTGACATACATGCACTCTTCTTCTATAATTCTAGTTGGATGAATTTCTTCATGAGGATTAGGATACTTTCTAGCTGCCATGTGTTCAATCTCTAAGATCTTCCTCAAGCTGTTAGGCTTCTTCCAAGGAACCAAGCTCTGATACCAATTGTTGAACACCCAGAATACTAAGAGGGGAGGGTGAATCAGTATACTATTAAACCATTCACTTATTAAACCATTAATCCATTTGCCACTTTTAATAATGTTGGTATGTGGCAACTAATCATGCAAATATTGTACACTCATAACATATCCTTACTGGGGTTCGAAGTTAGTTGTTAATTTTTGTTAATTGACAAAAGAGAAATGACATTATAAAACCTTAATTCTAGAAGCTTCCAAAGGCTTGTTATAAGTGGTTGGGATGTATGTTACGACAACGCATTCACGAGATTGTACTCTATTTTACACTGGATAATAAAATCACTAGATGGATGAGTTTCTGTGGATGTAGCCCATATTGGGTGAACCACGTTAAATTTTTGTGTTGATCTCTTTTGTGTTATTCTACATTGTTATATTTGGGTTATTTAATCTGCATATAATTGTTAGTTTTTATTGCTCTGATCTGCCTAAACCCTAACAATTGGTATCCAAGCAGGTTGTGTTTGATTATCATTTGTAGGAAGGTCTCACGGTTGAGTGGGAGTCTCATGGTTAAGTGGGAGCAATGGAGGATGAGGGTAAATTGAAGGTAGATAAATTCAATGGGAAGAACTATTAGTTATGGAAGATGTAGATGGAGGATTATCTTTATTAGAAGGATTTATGGAGGCCGTTGGAAGGAAAAGCCAAGAAACCAGCAGAAATGAATGATGAGGATTGGGAACTTCTCGATAGAAAGGCACTTGGAATCATTCGGTTGTGCTTGGCACCATCTATGGCGTTCAATATAACAGAAGTGAAGACAACAGATGAACTGATGAAAGATTCAGCTAAATTGTATGAAAAATCCTCATCCTCTAATAAGGTATTTCTCATGAAGTGTTTGTTTAATCTGAAAATGATTGAAGGTGGATCTATGTTAGATCATTTAAATGAGTTTAATATGATTACCAGTCAGTTAACTTCTGTAAAAGTAAAATTTAATGAAGAGGTGAGGGCTCTCTTGGTTTTATGTTCTTTGCCAGAAAGCTGGAATAGCTTGGTAATGGTTGTAACTCTATCTCTGGTTTAAATGCATTGAAATTTGATGATGTTGTTGGTGTTATCCTTAGCGAGGAAATGCGATAGAAAAGCATAGATGAGAGTTCAACATAGGATAATGATTTGACTATAGAGAATAGGGGAAGAACAAAGGAGAGAGGAAAAAACCCAACAAATCACGGCAAGTCACAAGGGAAGTCAAAGAAAGGCATATCTAAATCTAGAGGAAGAATGGATTACTGGCACTGTGGAAAGCCAGGACACTTGAAGAAGGATTGCTAGTCTCGGAAGGGCAAACAAGGAGATAGACAACATGATGATAGTAAGGAAGCTAATGTTACAAGTAATAAATTATAGGATGCTTTAATTTTGTGTTTAGATAATGCTAATGATTCTTGGGTAATAGATTCAGGGGCTTCATTTCATGCCACACCCCATAGGAAATATTTTGTAGATTATGTTCAAGGTAATTTTGGATAGGTATATTTGGGTGATGATGAACCTTGTCAGATTGTTGGAAAAGGAAAGATAAAAATCAAGTTGCAGAATGGAAATGAATGGTTGCTATAGGAGGTAAGGCATGTTCCAAATTTGATAAGGAATTTAATTTCTGTAGGACAACTTGGTAGTGAAGGTTGCATAGTTACTTTTTCAAAAAAAGTCTGGAAGGTCACTAAAGGTACGTTAGTAGTAGCTAAAGGTGAAAAGTTAGGCACATTGTATTTGTGTACTGGTAATACTTATTCTACCTTAGCTAGAAATAGTTACTACTAAGACAATTATAACACTTTCTACAGGGATAGAAACAAAATTGTGGCACCATAGACTTGGGCACATGAGTGAGAAAGGGATGAAGATCCTTCACTCTAGAAAGTTGCTACCTGGTCTGAAGAAGATTGACTTGGAGTTCTGTGAAAATTGTGTTTATGGAAAATAGAAGAGTTTGATTTCTCAAAGTTGGGAAAGAGAAGAAGAGTGAGAAATTAGAGCTTGTGCATTCAGATGTATGGGGACCGGCTCAGGTATCTTCTCTTGGTGGCTCTTGCTATTATGTTACTTTTATTGACAATGCAACTAGGAAAACATGGGTGTATTTCCTAAAACAAAAATTAGAAATATTTGAAACTTTTAAAAAGTAGAAAGCTTTGGTTGAGAATGAGATAGGACAAAAGTTGAAGTATCTTAGATCTGATAATGGAGGCGAATATTGCAACAGAGAATTTGAGAATTACTATTCACATAATGAAATCCCTAGGCATAAAATAGTTGCTAGAACCCCACATGAAAATGGTGTATTTGAGAGGATGAATAGGACCATTATGGAGCGTGCAAGGAGCATGAGATTGCATGTTGGACTACCCTTACACTTTTGGGTAGATGTTGTACATACCATTGTTTATTTAATAAACATGGGACCTTCAAATCCTTTGGATGGTGGCATTCCAGAGGAGGCATTAACGGGTAAAAAGGTAAACTAATCATTTCTAAAACCATTTGGTTGTGAATCTTTTGTCCATGTTGATATTGAAAATAGAACCAAGCTTGAGGCTAAGTCTAAAAAATGTACCTTCATTGGATATGGAGTAGATGAATTTGGTTATCGGTTATGGGATTATGAAAATCATAAAATCACTAGGAACAAAGATGTTATATTCAATGAAAAAGTCATGTATAAGGATCAGCTATAGGAAAAGAAGCATGAACAGGCCAAAAAGGAATATGTGGTGCTGGATGAGATTCTGGAAAATAAAATGCCAATGGTACCTGATGCTCAGCAACAACAATTTATCCCACAAAGTCCTAAAGTGTTAGACGTTCTACAAGGATAAGTAGACCTCCAGAAAGATTTTCTCCATCATTATATTCTATATTATTAACCAATTTTGGTGAACCTAAAAGTTATGAAGAAGCAATGTAGGTAGATGCCAAAAAATAGTGGGAGCTAGGCATGAAAGAGGAAATGGATTCCTTGCTGCAGAATTAGACTTGGGACTTAGTTCAATTGTTTGCAGGTAAAAGAGCATTGCCAAATAAATGGGTTTACAGGTTGAAGGAAGAAGATGGAGGCAAGAAAATATATAAGGCCAGACTCTTGGTAAAAGGTTTTGCATAGAAAAAGGGTGTAGATTTTGATGAAATATTTTCTCTGGTTGTAAAGATGACTTCTATTAGAACAATTCTAAGTCTTGTGGCTATGGAAGACTTGCATCTTGAACAGCTAGATGTGAAAACAACATTTCTCCATGGGGATTTGGAAGAGGAAATATACATGCAGCAACCATAGGGATATGAGGTCAAGGGTAAGGAGGAATTTGTGTGCAGGTTAAAGAAGAGTTTGTATGGCCTAAAGTAAGCACCTTGGCAATGGTATTTGAAATTTGATAGTTTTATGGCTGAACAATAATACAAAAGATGTCATTCTTATTATTGTGTTTATTTTAAGAAATTGGATAATGGCAGCTATATTATCCTATTACTTTATTTTGATGACATGCTTGTTGCAGGGTCTAACATGCAGCATATTAATGAACTTAAGAAAAAATTAGCAAATTCATTTTCTATGAAGGATTTGGGTGTAAAAAAATAAATCCTTGGTATGAGGATCACATGGGATAGGACAAACATGAAATTATTTTTGTCTCAAAGTGAGTATGTAGAGAAGGTGTTGAAAAGGTTTAACATGCAGAATGCAAAAATAGTTAGTACACCTTTGCCTAGTCATTTTAAGTTGACTAAGGAGATGTGTCCAAAGACACAAGAGGAGGAAGACAAAATGTATAAGATACCATATGCATGAGTAGTTGGCAGCTTGATGTATGTAATGGTATGCACAAGGCTAGATATTGCACATGCAGTGGGAGTTGCGAGCAGGTATATGAGCAATCCAGGAATGGAACATTGGAATGCGGTAAAATGGATTCTCTAATATTTGATAGCCACTACTTCAAAGAAACTAGGTTTTGGAGGAACCAATTCTTCTCTAAAAGGATATGTTGACTCTGATCTAGTGCGTGATATTGATAGCTAGGAGGAGTATTACATGGTATGTTTTTACTGTAGGAGGTACTTGTTGTGTCGTTACACAACACATCCCATTTTGACTTGGCAAAACAGGGACCCAACTTTTTGGTTTGGCTTGTGCGTCTGCTTCTGGGCGGTTTGGTAAAAGTAAGTCGAGTGCATCATCATGCAAAATCACGATGAGGTAAGTCATCATGAGGTTAGTTTGTGAAAGTTTGTATTTCATCTCTGTGACCTCATATATTGAAAGAGCATTAAAATTTAGGCAGGTTTGCCTTTCACATCATCTTGATATTCGTCAGGATGTAAGAGTTATAAACAGTCAAAGTTTCGGTCAAACCTGATATTCACAAGAGGAAGGTCATATTGTTGAAGTTCATCATCATATTTGAAACATCCCCCTGATATATCATGCGGTTCAAATATCTGGATGTCAACTTTAAATGGTAGCAAAATCCTCCCGTCAAACAAGTTTTATCTATCGCGAGCGTCATACTTTGCATATAACCTGATATTTCTTAACATCCTCTTGACGCAAATATCACCCTTAGCAAATATCCTGATGACATCATCTGAATACGATAAACAAAGGAACATACATCCTGATGACATCATCATCACATTTACATTGCCGTAGGATTTTCTCTAAAACATGATCATGTTAGCCAAATATCATGATGACGTCATGATGCACTTCTGATACGGAGAGCAAATATCAGGATGATGTCATCCCGATATTCCAAAAGAGAGAGACATGTAAGTTTGTCTCATCATCATCATATTTTGAAACATCACCCGATACACCGAAATATCCTCCTGATGTACCAAACATAAACAAGGGTGTTTTCGTCACCTGAATTTTGTCGCGATAACAATGTCAATACGGGGAGGAGGATGATATTGAAACTCAACCCGATATTTGTGAATATCATCCTGCCCTCATGATATCTTGTCATAGGGATATTCTCCCACTCCCGTTGCCGCCATTATCATTTAATGCGCGCAGCCATGGTAGGTGTTTCCTGCCGACCCTGAAACCCAATGAAACACCTGGCGAGATCCTGCATTTTTCACACGGATAAGCAGGGAACATGATCCAATCTGTCAAAGTTGCCCTAAATACACCCTAAATGCGAGTTTAAAAGGTAATTCAACCGCCATTTTTACATTTACCTTGCGATAAACTTGTTTTACAGAGCACCAGCTTCCATATCTGCATACCAGCTACCGTTGCGCGATTTGAGCTCACGAGCAGAAGGAAAGAGGTGATCATCAGCAGAATTAGGAACGTCTCAGCAATCTACTAGTATAAAAGTGAATCTGCATAACCAGGTAAGTGAATAAAACCCTCATCATATTGTTTTTATTCTGGTACGATGATGTAAGTTCTGGTTTATGCACCCGTATGATTAAGTAATGTTGGAATTCATGCAGTAGGCATAATGATTTATAAATTCAACTGTAGTATGCATGCATATATGTACCTGTTGTGAGATAGGATTGTCGTTAATTGTAGGCACTCATGGCTAAGAAGCGATTGGTCAAGTGTCAGGAAGAGTTCAACAAGCCCATGTTCTCTACTCAGAGGGGGGTCCTGTTTAAATATGGAGCAATCACAGACACCCACCAGGGAAACACTAATTTGGAAGCCTAGTCAGCCAAGCTAAACAATGGGCATGACAAGAGTCCTGTGCTAGACGCAATGTTCATATCTGGATTATGGAATGCCACTGGTTTTCCCTACTCCATGGAATCTTCGGAGCTCGTCATTGAGTGTGCCCAGAATTACAACCCTCAAACCAGGCAGGTGGTGAAGCATGGGAGGATATATGCAGACCTCTCCATCAAGGGTCTCTCCCAGACATTCGGATTGCCACTGGGAAGTAAGGTCAAAAGTGTAGACTTGAAGAAGTCTGAAAGGGAGTACGAGGCCAATAAGAAATCGGCCAGGAAGAACATGTATCCGTGGCGGGCTGAGAACAACACCTATAACGCAGCCACCAAGCTTCTTGTGCACCTGTTCAAGTATGATTTCAATGAGGAGTATCAGTACATGATCACACTCCTGAACAGGGTAACTGGCCAACCTGATACTGGCAGTTTCAGAGACTAGATGTACGGGATAATAATGATGTGTCTGTATTCAGACACCAAGCCACTGTGGGGCCAAATTATAAGTGATGCTCTACATGAGCAACTGATGAACCTGGGAGGTTTGAATTGTGCTTTTTTCATGTCCTCATATATTGTTTACTCTTGTGCCTATTGAGGCACTTTTGATGCCCTGGTTACAGATGGGAAACTAATAGGCACGAATGCGACATATATCTGGGATCATCATCCCCAGCTGCAGAGGACCAACTACCTGAAAGATTACAAACTGGTCAATGATGCATTCTCTATGCATCTGGTAAGGACCATGGAGGAAGACAGAATAAAAAGATTGAGCTTGGAGGCTCAAGAAGCAGTCTATAGGCATGGGGCCTGGTACATACAATTTGCAACCTTTTCTTATATAAGGGTTGAAGGTTTCGAGGGACATCCCCTGATGCTGCCAAGGTATCCTATCGACGCCATGGTATTAATGGAATTCATCAGGCAGGGCTCCACCATGATACAGATGTACAAGGATGCCAAGAAGCTGCCACCAATTTTGTTCCCAGTCAGCATTGGCAATTACATGTGCCCTGACTCTGATAATATAAAGAAGGTGATGGTCACCCTGAATAAGATGAACCTGCATCCATTTCCAATAACAAGACCATATGATCCTTACGGCAGGATATAGAAGGTGCTAGGAAAGCCTGTTCACCAAAGGCACCTAGAGGATTTTTGGGCTGACTGTGAAGATGAGGTAGAAGCCAGGAGGAGGAGGTATCAGAGGTTAACTCTGAACCAAGTCAGAACGTTTGATTGCATCTCCCTTCCTCAACAATTAAAGAAGGATGGTGGCAGAACAATGGCGGATGAGTATGAGGAGAAAAAGATATATAATGACACCATCTCTGCACCTGACCTCACTATGCAGGAGGATATATCCTTGGACCCGTTCATTGCCAGGACCCTACGCCTAACCCAAGCTTGGGTTGATGAACAGATAGAGGCATTGAAGAAGAAGGGTGTTGCCATTATGGTGGACAACAAGAAGAAGGGCCAGGATATCCCTGCAGATGAATATGATGACTTCCTGTTGCAGAAAAGGAAGACCAAGGGAGATAGGGTCCCTCCACTACAACAGCAGAGCAAAAGACCCCCAAGGGGCAAGAAGGTGGAACAGGGACAAAAGGCGATTGTAATTGAAAGGGTAGTGTTTGCAGCTGAGCAAGCCACAGAGTCAGGATCTGAATTAGCATCCCCTCCAGAGAAGGACAGGCCCAAGAAAAGTAAGATAGCGGAAGCTGGAATCACTCAGACCCAAGAAGTGGGTCAGTCTTCTAAACAGCCAGGAGTAGAGGGTACCCTCATAGAAGAGGAGCCGGAGGAGGAGGAGGCTCCATTGATAATAAGAAGGAAGAGGAGAGCTCCACAGGTACTGGCGTCCTCTCCACCTAAGAAACAAAGAACCGCCATGAGAGGTGGAGTAAGCCAACCCCCTACTTCATTACAAGGGGAAGGTAGTGAAGTGCACAAGGAACTTCAACACAATGTTCCACTTCCTACCATTATCAAGTTCAAAACAGAACTTGCTGAGGAGCAGTTGAAAGAGACCTCCCAGAGACAAGCAGAAGGGCATGTCTCACTAGACGAGACAATAAATTTGTCTGATGATGAGGTAGTGCAGGATGTGGCTGCACAAGAGATGGAAACACTTGCTGTTGATGTAAGTGTGACCCCTCACAAGCCTCCAACGGTTCAAACTATGCTTGAGGAGATGAAACAAGCGGAAGAAAAGTAGGAAAAGAGCCCAGAGCAAGTAGCTCAGGAGATAGGGCTAGACACATTGATCACAGAGGTGACCAGTCCTGTAGTGGTGGATCTAACAGAGAAACAGGAGGCAAGTCCTGAGCAGCTAGCAGGATTACCTGATAAGGGTCACCTAACAGAAGAGATAGAGATGGCGGAGTCAGAAGGCCATGTTCTTGAGACCGGCCAACAAAGTCCACAGGATACAATAGAGGAACCTGCTATAGTAGAGGTTCAGGAGGCGAAGGCTGGTGAAAAAGAGACACTGGAGGACCTAGCTGCCAAAGTACAAGAAGTGGGTGGTGCAGGCTTAGAAGAAGTAGTAGCCGCAGAGCAATCTCCACCACATCAGGCAGAGTCCCTAATATCTGGTGCAGTGGATAAACCACAAGAAGAAGAAGAAGTGGGAACAGATGAAATAATGGTAGAAGCGGGTCATGATCATCATGATCAACATGTAGCTGCGCCTCAAGGTTCCCCACAGCACATAGATGCACCACAAGGTTCCCCGCAGCATGAAGATGCTCCTCTGGAAAAGGAGATCCCTCAACAGGAGGAGGTGCCACGAGATCAACAACAAAGGGAACATCAAGAAGAAGAACTGAGAAAGTCACCATCTCCACAACACTTGTTGACAAAAACGGGAGATATAGGTGAACATCAGGATGATGTTGAAAAAGATGATCAGGTACCTCCGTGGTTAGAAAAAGAGGTAAGTACTGAGGAGGAGATTGAAATTCAGGAATTCAACGTCTCCACCCTGTTCTCTGCGGACATAATGAAGCCAAGGAGGAAGGCCAGAATGACTTCGGCCATCAAGAGAGATCCGGCAACAGGGAGAAGGACCGAGAAAATTGCCATACCTGCGGTGGAGAAAGAAAAAGGTAAAATCATTAATGATGAATTTCAGATCAGTACAGTAGATTTGGGCTTTGCCAATGAGGACCAAGAAGGTCAGAAGGGCAAGGATATCATTGACTCTCTAATTCAGAAAGTGAAAAGAGAGAAGGAGAAAAATAAGCAACATAAAGAGCACATTGCTCAGTTGCATGCCTATATCAAAGGGCTGACCAATCCTGATGATACCACAACTGAACATGCAGTCCCATTGACTACCATTTCTCAGGAGGAGGTAAATAAATTGGACCTCATGAAGCATGAGGCGTCCGTAATAAGGAGATGGATGTCATCCACATTGGATGATACTGTAGAAATAATGAAGGCATCTTTGAAGAGGTGGAGCACCCTAAGTGACTCTAAGGCCAAAGTGGATAGATTGCAGATGCAGATCGGAAAGAGGTCTTACAAGCTGGAGAGAGTCCTGACCCTGTTAGGGGAAATAAGAAATATAAATCCACAACTGCTTATCAGTAAGCAGGTACTGAATAATAATACTGCATTATTAATTGATATTTGGTATAAAGACACTCAGTTTGAGTGCGCAGTCCTCAAAAGGTGTAATAATAAGCTGAGGGATATCAGCATGAGGCTGCGAGATTTAATGGCCGAAGAGGCGGTGATACTGGAGGCTTTGGAAGGCAAGGTGGAAGGAAAAATAGAGAATCAAGATGAAGAGTCCGCCATTAAAGCCGTACACAGCAATTTCCAAGCAGAGACAGATGGTCCACCTATTCCTTTGACAGAGGAATTAATAAATAAAATAATGAGGATCAAGGTCCAGATGGAGAAGTACAAAGAGACACTATAGGATAGGAAGAATAAGCTTGACAACAGCAGGGACAAATATGAAGCACATAAACACGCCATTGTCAAAGCAAAGACTCAAGATGACGGAGGGATAGATCAAGTTGTGCATTTATACGAGCAAGTCCGAAGTAGTATGCAACCCCATATGCAGCCGCGTCATCATCAGGATAGTGAAAGTTCAGAGAGTGAAGCACATGATGATGACCCACATGAGTCAACTGAGGAGCATGATGAAGATACATCATGAAGGGGATAATAACATAAGTAGTATAGATAGTTGCCAGCTGGCAACTTGTGCCATTTTTGTAAGGATTTACAAAATCAAGTGAATCAGGATCGTAGATGTGTATTGATAAATCTAGATCATAGATCTTTTGTAACGGATTCCTCACCTTATTCTATAAAAGGTGGTGGAATGCCTTGTTGAAACATTCGAAACTTAATTGAAATCTGTTCGCTGAAGTATTAAGGGCTTATTTCAAAGTTATTGCATATGTACATGTCTTTTGCATACTTAATGAAAGAGAAGAGTATTTCGATTACAAATCTTCGTAAATCTTGAGTAATCTGTGTCTGAATTCTAGATATGTGCTTTGATTTGCTGCGTCCCTTGGAGTGCTCATCATGTTGCATATATTGTTTTCATTCATCATCCTTTGAAGTTTGCATCAACTGTATCTAGCTGTGGAACATCCTGGTGAACATATGGTTTGATTTCTTCTCATCATGAAAGTATCTAGTATGTATGTGAATTAATAGCTGAAGATTCAACTTTAAATTTGTAGTATTCTTTTAATTTCTTTCAATTTTAGAACATTTCATTATCACAATTGCAAATAACTGATAATCCTAAGCAAATAACACAAATATGCAGACATCTCGTAGGTAATCACACATATTTAGCATATTTGAATGCAAAGCATGCACAATTGAAAATATCATGCAAAGATTGAGGTATTTCTACATCTTTTCATCTAGTAACTGCACTATATGACTTCTCTGTAAAGAATTTCTGCAGGGATGTCATGATGATGGCACAATTTCACGTAAGGCCCCAAAATGGAAACAGCAACGCACATTAACCTCTAAGTAACGTTAGATGATTAAGACCTAATCACCGGAGACTTAGGATACCGAATTCCTTGAATTCGTAGTATCTTTCAAGATGAATAAAGGTTAATGTGTACTTTTATTCTATGCTTGTTTATGACTAACATCATGACCAACATAAATTGGCGCTAGAAGGAGGGCCTAATCTGGAATACTACGCTCGTCATCATTATTTTTAGGTTCTATGATGCAAAAAGTAAGGTAACCTCAGAACATTTGTGAATTTCAAATGTTACGTAAATATTTACTGTAAGAGGCTCGTATATGCTCATTCCGTGTGAAGATTTCCAGATCTTACATAAATATTGCACGCTTTACAGTAGATCATTCTGAATTCACTAATATTGGCCAAGGATCTGTAAATCTGTTCAAACTTTGAAGAGTTTTAGCTTTAGATACTTGAGATTTCGTGCTAGGGGTCATTATACCCCAAATATCCCATCATACTTGCAGTATCTTCACAAATATTTCGTAAATATCCAGTTTGATTAGCCATCTGACTGCAAATATCACCTCATCCGGTGAAATCCAGCTAATATTTGCAAAGTTTCAGCCAATTTGCTTTAAAATTGTGAAATCCTGGCTCACAGGATAAATACCAGGTCTAGATCTAGTGGAATCTTCGAAGAACTACCTGTTAGATGTTTTAGACCTAGAACCATAGACATTCATCATACTCCTGGGTCTAGTGCGTCAAGAGCTTCACCGGAACCTCCCCCTGTAACTCCCGTTGGTTTACAAGTACCTTCCGGGATATCTGTAACACCTCCTGTTCAGCCTCAGGGAGTACCTTTGGTTCAACCCCAGCCAGCTGCAACATCAGCTCAACCTCCTCTAGTTGCAATGTCTTTCTTTACAGCAGAGTCACCTTTGACCTTTAATGCATATCATGAGCTACCAAAGAATCCAGACAAACTGTGTCCAAAATATCATCCTTATCAAGATGCTGATGATCATATCAGGACATTTAAGGAAGCTTGCTGCAGAGCCAGAATAGAACATCAAGATGTGGTGTGCAGGTTATTTCCTTTTTCCTTAGGGGAAGATGCTTATAATTGGTTCATTAGTCTTGGCCAAGCCTCTGTTGGTTCATGGGATGTCTTAGAGAAAGCCTTTCTTGACAGGTTCAAGGTTCCTATTGATCCATCTATGAATTACCATATGTTTGCTATGATCAAAAGATTTGAGCATGAACCTATCGCCAATTTCAATGCTAGGTTTCAGAAAATGTTGTCCAAGTTAGTTGCCCCATATGTAGTATCTGATGCCTCTGCCCGGAGTATCTATTATTCAACTCTGGATCCGTTAACTTCCATGTTCATCAGGAGAACACATCCTGAGATCACTACATTGACAGGAGCTTTTCAAGAAGCTATCAAAGTGAATCAGCAGTTGATACCTGCTCCTACTCCAAATATAGTGTTTCTTACCTTGCCTGGCATGCATTCACAATATCCCGCATTATATCCTGCAACATATTCTCCGTAGTATCCTGCACAGTATCCTAATGGAACAGTGATACCTCCAGCAGTCATGCCTGCCCCTTTGCAAATACCTCCACTGAGCATCATGCCCCCTCCTAATGGAAATAGCCAAGTGCCACAATACCCTGCACAAGCTCAGATACCTCAGGGTGCTAATCTATCTAATAATAACCATGGATCCTCTTTCTTCAAGCCTTAGACTGAAAATGTAGTAGCCAAAGCTCAAGAAGAAAAGGAGGAAATCAAAGAAATTTTTGCTCAATTAAGAAAACTCACCACAGAAGTGACACACTTGAGAAATCAAGGTTTTTATTCCCAGTCAAGTCAGAACAGAAATTATTCCAATGACAGACCAAATTATCCTGATAGAGGATATAACAACAATAATTTCAACAATAATGGTGGAAATAACAATAATCCACCTAGATAGCCCAGAGTATGGAATTCTAGGCTAAATAATGGTTTATTGCCATCACCCCTGGACAATCAGCCTCCTGGTGAAGCCAAACAGACTACTAGAGTCAATCTTGCTGAGGCAACTCTTACTAATTGGTGTAGGATCCACAATACTAATGCACATGCAGAGTTAGACTGTCCACAATTTAGAATTGCTGCTAACATCTTTCAGACTGAAGTTTCTAACACTTCTGGAAACCCACCTCATGCAGAAGGAAATGAGATTGTTCCTTGTGGATACAACTCAGCTTTTGTGCTAGAAGCCTACACAAATGAACCTCATCAAAATTATAGCCAGGCATATGAAGAATTGGCCTTAGCTTTTGAAACAAACTATGTTTTCCCCTTTGAAGATGAAAATGAACCTGCAAGGGAACGTGAAGAAGTACATGCATATTAGCAGCAATATCCTGGTAAGCACAATTATAACTTGAGGAGCAATGCCAACAGACCTACTGGTCCATTGACATCATCTCTACCTCCAAACAACTTCAATACACCTCCTGATCCTAAGGCTAGCAATAACCCAGGGTTCCCTAAGGTGAATGCTCAGTACTTGTCACCTCAAAACACAGTATCAAAGATTGTGAACACACCTCATGAATCTGACAAGTTGGTCAGCTATCTCACTGATGAAATGAAAAAAATTAAGATCAGCCTGTACTTGTCTGAGTTACTGAAAACCCCTGCCATCAAAAGGGCATTCATGAAGTCCTTAGATGACCCTGCTCCCAAAGAGGATAGCCATTTTTCGAATCAATCCAGTGGTAAGGATCATGCTGTTAAGGATAATATTATCAAGCCTAAAGTGTCAGCTACAGTCCAAGCTGTGGAAACCTCCCACATGACCTTGTATAGGGATAAGACCGAATCACCTCCATTCCTCCTTACCATAAGAATGTTCAGCAAGAACCTGCACAACTGTCTGGTCGATTCGGGAGCCTCAACGAATGTTATGCCCTTGTCAATATGTAATGCCTTAGGACTACATCCTGCTAAATCCTTAAAGAAAGTCACACAGTTGGACAAAACAGAAGTAAGTGTAGTAGGCGAATTAACTCATATCCACATGTAGCTAGCATCTGATCCTAGGATCCAGTATTATATTGATATTCATGTAGTTGACATACCTGATACGTATGGGATGTTGCTTAGCTGCGATTGGTCTAAAATGCTTAACGGATATATGTCTACAGATTTTAGTGACATGTGGTTACCATGGAAGGGTATACTTAATCAGATCAGGATTGATGCTGAACCCAGAATGAAACATATGATAACTGAATATAACAGAACAAATGAGATCATGTACGTAAACGTAGAACTTGGAGTTTATTGCATCAGGCCGCAGACCGTCAAAATAGAAGAGATCATGATGCTTGAGCTGCATCATCATCATGATGATGATAATCAGGAGGACATACAAGTCATAAAAATTGATAATAATCCAGATAATGAGAATGAAATAGATCACTTCAGAGATTTTGAGATACATCTGTCTAGACAGGTAAAACGTTGTCAATTGTTAAATATACCAGCTAATGATATTTTGATTGATGGATGGTGCAGGTTACATGACGAAGCACATTCGGAGAAGACATGCGAAACATGCTTAGAGATGATGATGCTAGAACAAACATACAGCGAGGCATCATCATCATATTCTGAGGTAAACGTTACATTTGATGATGATGACAATAATAACTCTTATCCATCTTTTGTAGGACCTGAAGAACCGACAGATCATGATGAGCATCCTATCCTGGATAAGGAGGAAATTTTAGTCTCTCTCCAAGTAAATAATGAAATGAAAGAAAAGATCACCCCAGGGAGTGATTGCTTTATGAAACCAGATTATGAATTGTCTGATGAGGACAAAGGTAGTGACCTGACGAAGTTCAAAGAATTTTTAGGGAAAGAAATAAAGAAGGTGACACGGTAGCATAAATCTCCTCGGGAGGTTTTAATTCAAAATTGGTGTAGGCTGCATGAGGCACCTCACTCAGAAACAACTTGCTCACTATGTTTACACATCTTGAAAAAGCATGCAGCTGCAGATTCAGAAGATCATCCTCTTGCTGAAATGAAAGAGAAAATAGAAAAGCTAGCAGGCTCACAAGAAAAGGGAAAGAAGAAACTTAAGGATGATGATCTCCTTAAGATAAAATGGATATCAGGTGGAGCAGCAGCCAGAGCTGCAAAGGGAAAAGAAAGTTCAGCTAAATGTCCTGCTAAAGATAAACCTTCGATCCTGAGGTTTGATGGGTCCAAATCTAAGCAAGGAGCTGGGGTAGGAATCGACCTGATTGATCCAACTGGGAAATCCCATCTGGCAGCCTACAGATTACAGTTCCCTTGTACTAACAATGTAGCTAAATATGAGGCTTTGATTCATGAAATGCTATTTGCTCATAAGAGGAAAGTAAAGATTCTGCATGTCTTTGGAGATTCAGAACTAGTTGTGAAGCAAGTAAGAGGAGTTTATTCCTGTAACTATAGAAAACTATCAAATTACAGACATCATGTGTGGGACCTGATGGAAGACTTTGACGCTTTTAATATCACTCATGTACCAAGAGAGAAAAACCATAGGGCAGATGAACTAGCTCAAGCTACCAGTACATTGGAGCCACTGTCTATATCTAGTCTAAAGAGATTTTTAGTAGAACTAGTGTCAATACCATCAATACCTGACAATGTGACTAATCTCCAGGTGTTTGATGATGATCAACACATTCTGAACTTCATTTCAAATAGAGACATATTTGAGGCTCAGATTATAGATGAGAATGGTATGGAGGATCATGTCTAGGAAGAAGATGAGATATTAGAGTTACCTAGCAACAGAATCCCCAAAGGTATGATTGAGTTGGAAAGAGCCTTTGATTTAGATAATATGCTTAAACATAAAGATCTGCCTAAGGCAGATGGAGGTCAATACTCACAAGTGAATATTGGACAAGCTGATGACAAGAAAAACATCTTATTGGGTAAGGTTTGCACACCAGAAGAGTTAGAAGGAATAACTCAAGCCCTCAAGGATTACATACATGTAATTGCATGGACTTATGATGAGCTGAAGACATATGACACCTCTGTCATAACTCATACTATACCTCTCAAGCCAGATGCAAAACCTTTCAGACAAAAACAGAGACCAGTCAATGCCTTGCTCGAACCAATAATTCTTGAAGAAGTTAAGAAATTATTAAATGCCAGGATAATATTTCCTGTCAGGCACTCCACATGGGTGGCTAATCTTGTGCCAGTCAGAAAGAAGAATGGAGACATCAGGTTATGTGTAGATTTCAGAAACCTGAACAGAGCATCAGAAAAGGATAATTATCCTTTACCCTCACTAGATGAAGTTCTGCAGATTGTAAATGGAGCCAAGATGATGTCCTTCTTAGACAGCTTTTCAGGATACAACCAAGTAATGGTTGACAAAATTGACAGATTAAAAACTGCCTTCACCACAAAGTGGGGGATATTTGCATATAGACGTATGCCCTTTGGACTCATAAATGCTGGAGCTACATTCCAGTGAGCAATGGACATAGCTTTTAGAGGTTTAATAGGAAAGTGTATAGTCATCTACATGGATGAATTGACAGTATTCTCCAAGGAAAGGGGGAATCATGTTGCTGATCTTAGAAGTATACTGAAGAAATGTGAAGAATATGGAATATCTTTAAATCCCAAGAAGTGCATATTCGGAGTCACAACAGGAAAATTACTAGGCCACCTGATCACAGAGGATGGAATTATCATTGATCCTGATAGGGTGGAATCTATTATGAAGTTACAACTTCCAGGAAGCAAAAAGGAACTCAAGTCTTACTTTGGTAAGATAAACTCTGTGAGGAAGTTCATCACCGGCTTTGCTGAGATTGTCAGACCTTTAAATGCTATGTTGAAAAAAGATGCACAAATTGAGTGGACACCAGAAGCCAAGACTGCATTTGAAGATATAAAAAGGGCCATTTCAGATGCTCCTGTCCTCATTAGTCCAGACTACACAAAAGATTTCTACATCTATTCATTCACTTCAGAACATACCTCTGTAGCAGTGTTAACTCAAAGAAATGAAGAGAAGGAAGAGAAACCAATTGCTTTCATGAGCTGTCCTTTCAGGGATGCTGAGTTAAGGTATATAGATGTTGAGAGACAGGCACTTGCATTAGTCAGGGTAGTAAAGAAATTTAGATATTACATACTCAGAAGCAGGGTTATTGCTGTGGTGCCTGATGCAGCGGTGAAGATGCTGCTGATGCAAAGTGAGCCTGGTGAGAAAAGAGCTAAATGGATTACTGTATTACAAGAATATGACATGGAAATTACCCCAATGAAGCTGGTAAGAGGACAAGCTCTGAGCCAGATGATATCTGAGATTGATCCAAACATCACTAGTCAGCAATATGTGATCAATGAGAAAGACAACAAAGAGTGGTATTTAGATATTAGGCACATCCTGATTACTGGAAGATGTCCATCAAGGATGCAGGCTTCACAGAGAAGAGCCTTAAAGATAAGATCCCAAAAATATATGATGAAGGGAGGAACCTTGTTCAAGAAGAATTACGAAGGAATATACCTTAGATGCTTGGAGAAGCCAGAAGCAAGTAGAGTCCTGACAGAATTACATGATAAGTTTGGAATGGCACATGGATCAGCGTTGGCCACAACACATGCAATCCTCCAAGCAGGATATTATTGGCCTACAATTTTTAAAGACACAGCTGATCATGTTAAATGTTGTCATGTTTGCCAAGTTGCTGCCAACAGAGAGAAATATGCTGCACAACCCTTGCAGCCAGTAATGGAAGAGTGCCCATTTGCACAGTGGGGCATGGACTTCATAGGACCAATCAATCCTCCGTCCTCCTCAGGGCATAGGTATGTTTTAACAATTACTGATTATTGTACTAGATGGATTGAGGCTATTAGCAGTAAAACTTGCACTGCAGATGATGTCATTAGATTTCTGGGGAGCAACATTGTCACCAGGTATGGAACTCCTTATGCATTGGTAAGTGATAATGGGTTCACCTTCATTTCCACCAAGTTATCCAGCTGGGCTTTTGACCATGGGATTATACTTAAGTTCTCATCTAACTATTATCCTCAAGGGAATGGTTTAGCAGAATCCACCAACAAGAATTTACTGAGTATCATAAGAAAACTGATAGAGAAGAACCCCAAGGAATGGAACTCATTTTTAAAGTATGCCTTATGGGTGGACAGGACTAGAATAAAAACTGCATTAGGAAACTCACCTTTCCAACTAGTATATGGAGTGGATCCCATCCTCCCTGTAAACTTAAAAATTCCTACCTTACAGTTTGCCCAAGAATACCTAGGCATAGACAATAAACAAGAAGTCAGGTTGCTTCAGTTGATGCACCTAGAAGAAAAAAGGAGTCAAGCAATTGATCAATTTGCAAAACATCAGGCTGTTGTCAAACACTGGTTTGACAAGAGAGCCAGAATTAAAGCTTTCAGGATATCCGATTTGGTCCTGATATGGGATAAGGCCCATGAAAAGAAAGGTGACCATGGTAAGTTTGATAGATTATGGATAGGTCCCTTTCAAATTTCTGAGATACTAGGAGACAGTACTTATAGGCTTAAAAACTTGACAGGTGAGGACATCCCATTGCCAGTCAATGGACAATTCCTCAAACATTATTTTCAGGCATGAATGACTTCATAATAGTCATGTGTATCATATTGTATATTTGTATAGTTGTTTGTACAGTGTGTCTGTTTTGCTTGTTTCATTGGTTGGTTGGGACCTTGTTCTGGTAAGTCAGGATCGTGCACTTCATCACCCCAGAAAATAGCTAAGTTGTTAAGATTCAAGTAATGAGATCACATTTAGACATAGGTTATGATTCATTGTAAGAAGTGTTTATGATCAGGTTTGTGATATCTTTTCATCAGGATGCCTTTTATTGATCAAAGTGAATCAATCACAATGAAACACCTAGCAGCCTTGGGTTTGTTGAACACACAAGTATAGGTGTTAAGTGAAAAATCTAAAGGGACTCCTTTGCTACCAATACAATCTCCAACCTAAAGCTGCAAGTGACTGTACCTTGTACAAATAAGCTAACATGATGATATCAAATACAAATTTTAAAAAGAAAATCAGAAAAGAAATAAAATTAGGCCATCTAAGTAACTCTACCGGGGCTATAGACGCCTGCTGGCAGTGGGGCTCTACTTAAGGGGATTGTATAGATAACCTTGCCGGGGCTATAGACGCCTACTGGCAGCAAGGCTCTATCCAGGTCGGCTATGAAGGATGATCCCCAACTATGTAGTTTAACACTAGTTACTCATGTTTTCAACTTGCTTTCAAGATGAGGATAATTAATCATATGCACACACCTGATCCTTTGTTAGCATTGTTATCATGATGAAATTTTATCATTCAAAGATCATGATACTTATGCTTGTATGGAATTAGAATACTATAGATGAATGTGATCACATCACTTGAATCGTTGGAATTTGTTTGTTTTCTTTGGTGGCAAGTTGTTGTGTGGTTACACAACATGCCCCATTTTGACTTGGCAAAACAGAGACCCAACTTTTTGGTTTGGCTTGTGCGTCTGCTTCTGGGCGGTTTGGTAAAAGTAAGTTGAGTGCATCATCATGCAAAATCACGATGAGGTAAGTCATCATGAGGTTAGTTTGTGAAAGTTTGTATTTCATCTCTGTGACCTCATATATTGAAAGAGCATTAAAATTTAGGCAGGTTTGCCTTTTACATCATCTTGATATTCGTTAGGATGTAAGAGTTATAAACGGTCAAAGTTTCAGTCAAACCTGATATTCACAAGAGGAAGGTCATATTGTTGAAGTTCATCATCATATTTGAAACATCCCCCCGATATATCATGCGGTTCAAATATCTAGACGTCAACTTTAAATGGTAGCAAAATCCTCCCATCAAACAAGTTTTATCTATCGGGAGCGTCATACTTTGCATATAACCTGATATTTCTTAACATCCTCCTGACGCAAATATCACCCTTAGCAAATATCCTGATGACATCATCTGAATACGATAAACAAAGGAACATACATCCTGATGACATCATCATCACATTTACATTGCCGTAGGATTTTCTCTAAAACATGATCATGTTAGCCAAATATCATGATGACGTCATGATGCACTTCTGATATGGAGAGCGAATATCAGGATGACGTCATCCCGATATTCCAAAAGAGAGAGACATGTAAGTTTGTCTCATCATCATCATATTTTGAAACATCACCCGATACACCAAAATATCCTCCTGATGTGCCAAACATAAACAAGGGTGTTTTCGTCAACTGAATTTTGTCGCGATAACAATGTCAATACGGGGAGGAGGATGATATTGAAACTCAACCCGATATTTGTGAATATCATCCTGCCCTCATGATATCCTGTCATAGGGATATTATCCCGCTCCCGTTGCCGCCATTATCATTTAATGCGCGCAGCCATGGTAGGTGGTTCCCGCCGACCCCGAAACCCAATGAAACACCTGGCAAGATCCTACATTTTTCGCATGGATAAGCAGGGAACATGATCCAATTTGTCAGAGTTGCCCTAAATGCACCCTAAATGCGAGGTTAAAAGGTAATTCAAACGCCATTTTTACATTTACCTTGCGATAAACTTGTTTTATAGAGCACCAGCTTCCATATCTGCATACCAGCTATCGTTGCGCGATTTGAGCTCACGAGCAGAAGGAAAGAGGTGATCATCAGTAGAATTGGGAACATCTCAGCAATCTACTGGTATAAAAGTGAATCTGCATAACCAGGTAAGTGAATAAAACCCTCATCATATTGTTTTTATTCTGGTACGATGACGTAAGTTCTGGTTTATGCACCCATATGATTAAGTAATGTTGGAATTCATGCAGTAGGCATAATGATTTATAAATTCAACTGCAGTATGCATGCATATATGTACCTGTTGTGAGATAGGATTGTCGTTAATTGCAGGCACTCATGGCTAAGAAGGGATTGGTCAAGTGTCAGGAAGAGTTCAACAAGCCCATGTTCTCTACTCAGAGGGGGGTCCTGTTTAAATATGGAGCAATCACAGACACCCACCAGGGAAACACTAATTTGGAAGCCTGGTCAGCCAAGCTAAACAATGGGCATGACAAGAGTCCTGTGCTGGACGCAGTGCTCATATCTAGATTATGGAATGCCACTGGTTTTCCCTACTCCATGGAATCTCCGGAGCTCGTCATTGAGTGTGCCCGGAATTACAACCCTCAAACTAGGCAGGTGGTGAAGCATGGGAGGATATATGCAGACCTCTCCATCAAGGGTCTCTCCCAGGAAGTGAGGTCAAAAGTGTAGACTTGAAGAAGTCTAAAAGGGAGTACGAGGCCAATAAGAAATCGGCCAGGAAGAACATGTATCCATGGCGGGCTGAGAACAACACCTATAACGCAGCTGCCAAGCTTCCTGTGCACCTGTTCAAGTATGATTTCAATGAGGAGTATCAGTACATGTTTGCACTCCTGAATAGGGTAACTGGCCAACCTGATAATGGCAGTTTCAAAGACTGGATGTACGGGATAATAATGATGTGTCTGTATTTAGACACCAAGCCACTGTGGGGCCAAATTATAAGTGATGCTCTACATGAGCAACTGATGAACCTGGGAGGTTCGAATTGTGCTTTTTTCATGTCCTCATATATTGTTTACTCTTGTGCCTATAGAGGCACTTTTGATGCCCTGGTTACAGATGGGAAACTAATAGGCACGAATGCGGCATATATCTGGGATCATCATCCCTAGCTGCAGAGGACCAACTACCTGAAAGATTACAAACTGGTCAATGATGTATTCTCTATGCATCTGGTAAGGACCATGGAGGAAGACAGAACAAAAAAATTGAGCTTGGAGGCTCAAGAAGCAGTCTACAGGCATGGGGCCTGGTACATACAATTTGCAACCTTTTCTTATATAAGGGTTGAAGGTTTCGAGGGACATCCCCTGATGCTGCCAAGGTATCCTACCGATGCCGTGGTATTAATGGAATTCATCAGGCAGGGCTCCACCATGATACAGATGTACAAGGATGCCAAGAAGCTGCCACCAATTTTGTTCCCAGTCAGCATTGGCAATTACATGTGCCCTGACTCTGATAATATAAAGAAGGTGATGGTCACCCTGAATAAGATGAACTTGTAGCTGTTTCCAATAACAAGACCATATGATCCTTATGGCTGGATACAGAAGGTGCTAGGAAAGCCTGTTCACCAAAGGCACCTAGAGGATTTTTGGGTTGACTGTGAAGATGAGGCAGAAGCCAGGAGGAGGAGGTATCAAAGGTTAACTCTAAACCGAGTCAGAACATTTGATTGCATCTCCCTTCCTCAACAATTAAAGAAGGATGGTGGTAGGACAATGGCAGACGAGTATGAGGAGAAAAAGATATATAATGACACCATCTCTGCACCTGACCTCACTATGCAGGAGGATATATCCTTGGACCCGTTCATTGCCAGGACCCTACACCTAACCCTAGCTTGGGTTGATGAATAGATAGAGGCATTGAAGAAGAAGGGTGTTGCCATTACGGTGGACAACAAGAAGAAGGGCCAGGATATCCCTGCAGATGAATATGATGACTTCCTGTTGCAGAAAAGGAAGACCAAGGGAGATAGGGTCCCTCCACCACAACAGCAGAGCAAAAGACCCCCAAGGGGCAAGAAGGTGGAACAGGGACCAAAGGGGATTGTAATTGAAAGGGCAGTGTTTGCAGCTGAGCAGGCCACAGGGTCAGGATCTGAATCAGCATCCCCTCCAGAGAAGGACAAGCCCAAGAAAAGTAAGACAGCGGAAGCTGGAATCACTCAGACCCAAGAAGTGGGTCAGTGTTCTAAAGAGCCAGGAGTAGAGGGTACCCTCATAGAAGAGGAGCCAGAGGAGGAGGAGGCTCCATTGATAATAAGAAGGAAGAGGAGAGCTCCACAGGTACTGGCATCCTCTCCACCTAAGAAACAAAGAACCGCCATGAGAGGTGGAGTAAGCCAACCCCCTACTTCATTACAAGGGGAAGGTAGTGAAGTGCACAAGGAACTTCAACACAATGTTCCACTTCCTACCATTGTCAAGTTCAAAATAGAACTTGCTGAGGAGCAGTTGAAAGAGACCTCCCAGAGACAAGCAGAAGGGCATGTCTCGCTAGATGAGACAATAAATTTGTCTGATGATGAGGTAGTGCAGGATGTGGCTGCACAAGAGATGGAAACACTTGCTGCTGATGTAAGTGTGACCCCTCACAAGCCTCCAACGGTTCAAACTGTGCTTGAGGAGATGAAACAAGCGGAAGAAGAGCAGGAAAAGAGCCCAGAGCAAGTAGCTCAGAAGATAGGGCTAGACACATTGATCACAGAGGTGACCAGTCCTGTAGTGGTGGATCTAACAAAGAAACAGGAGGCAAGTCCTGAGCAGCCAGTAGGATTACCTGATAAGGGTCACCTAACAGAAGAGATAGAGATGGCAGATTCAGAAGGCCATGTTCTTGAGACCGGCCAACAAAGTCCACAGGATACAACAGAGGAACTTGCTATAGTAGAGGTTCAGGAGGTGAAGGATGGTGAAAAAGAGACACTGGAGGACCTAGCTGCCAAAGTACAAGAAGTGGGTGGTGCAGGCTCAGAAGAAGTAGTAGTTGCAGAGCAATCTCCACCACATCAGGCAGAGTCCCCAATATTTGGTGCAGTGGATAAACCACAAGAAGAAGAAGAAGTGGGAACAGATGAAATAATGGTAGAAGCGGGTCATGATCATCATGATCAACATGTAGCTGCGCCTCAAGGTTCCCCACAGCACATAGATGCACCACAAGGTTCCCCGCAGCATGAAGATGCTCCTCTGGAAAAGGAGATCCCTCAACAGGAGGAGGTGCCACGAGATCAACAACAAAGGGAACATCAAGAAGAAGAACTGAGAAAGTCACCATCTCCACAACACTTGTTGACAGAAACGGGAGATATAGGTGAACATCAGGATGATGTTGAAAAACATGATCAGGTACCTCTGTGGTTAGCAAAAGAGGTAAGTACTGAGGAGGAGATTAAAATTCAAGAATTCAACATCTCCACCCTGTTCTCTGCGGACATAATGAAGCCAAGGAGGAAGGCCAGAATGACTTCGGCCATCAAGAGAGATCTAGCAACAGGGAGAAGGACCGCGCAAATTGCCATACCTATGGTGGAGAAAGAAAAAGGTAAAATCACTGTTGATGAATTTCAGATCAGTACAGTAGATTTGGGCTTTGCCAATGAGGACCAAGAAGGTCAAGAGGGCAAGGATATCATTGACTCTCTAATTCAGAAAGTGAAAAGAGAGAAGGAGAAAAATAAGCAACATAAAGAGCACATTGCTCAGTTGCATGCCTATATCAAAGGGCTGACCAATCCTGATGATACCACAACTGAACATGCAGTCCCATTGACTGCCATTTCTCAGGAGGAGGTAAATAAATTGGACCTCATGAAGCATGAGGCGTCCGTAATAAGGAGATGGATGTCATCCACATTGGATGACGCTGTAGAAATAATGAAGGCATCTTTGAAGAGGTGGAGCACCCTAAGTGACTCTAAGGCCAAAGTGGATAGATTGCAGATGCAGACCGGAAAGAGGTCTTACAAGCTGGAGAGAGTCCTGACCCTGTTAGGGGAAATAAGAAATATAAATCCACAACTGCTTATCAGTAAGCAGGTACTGAATAATAATACTGCATTATTAATTGATATTTGGTATAAAGACACTCAGTTTGAGTGCGCAGTCCTCAAAAGGTGTAATAATAAGCTGAGGGATATTAGCATGAGGCTGCGAGATTTAATGGCCGAAGTGGCGGTGATACTGGAGGCTTTGGAAGGCAAGGTGGAAGGAAAAATAGAGAATCAAGATGAAGAGTCCGCCATTAAAGCCGTACACAGCAACTTCCAGGCAGAGACAGATGGTCCACCTGTTCCTTTGACAGATGAATTAATAAATAAAATAATGATGATCAAGGTCCAGATGGAGAAGTACAAAGAGACACTGCAAGACAGGAAGAATAAGCTCGACAACAGCAGGGACAAATATGAAGCACATAAACATGCCATTGTTATAGTAAAGACTCAAGATGGCGGAGGGATAGATCAAGTTGTGCATTTATACGAGCAAGTCAGCAGTAGTATGCAACCCCATATGCAGCCGCGTCATTATCAAGATAGTGAAAGTTCAGAGAGTGAAGCACATGATGATGACCCACATGAGTCAGCTGAGGAGCATGATGAAGATACATCATGAAGGGGATAATAACATAAGTAGTATAGATAGTTGCCAGCTGGCAACTTGTGCCATTTTTGTAAGGATTTACAAAATCAAGTGAATCAGGATTGTAGATGTGTATTGATAAATCTAGATCGTAGATCTTTTGTAATGGATTCCTCACCTTATTCTATAAAAGGTGGTGGAATGCCTTGTTGAAACATTCGAAACTTAATTGAAATCTATTCGTTGAAGTATTAAGGGCTTATTTCAAAGTTATTGCATATGTACATGTCTTTTGCATACTTAATGAAAGAGAAGAGTATTTCGATTACAAATCTTCGTAAATCTTGAGTAATCTGTGTTTGAATTCTAGATATGTGCTTTGATTCGCTGCGTCCCTTGGAGTGCTCATCATGTTGCATATATTATTTTCATTCATCATCCTTTGAAGTTTGCATCAACTGTATCTAGCTGTGGAACATCCTGGTGAACATATGGTTTGATTTCTTCTCATCATGAAAGTATCTAGTATGTATGTGGATCAATAGTTGAAGATTCAACTTTAAATTTGTAGTATTCTTTTAATTTCTTTCAATTTCAGAACATTTCATTATCACAATTGCAAATAACTGATAATCCTAAGTAAATAACACAAATATGCAGACATCTCGTAGGTAATCGCACATATTTAGCATATTTGAATGCAAAGCATGCACAATTGAAAATATCATGCAAAGATTGAGGTATTTCTACATCTTTTCATCTAGTAACTGTACTATATGACTTCTCTGTAAAGAATTTCTACAGGGATGTCATGATGATGGCACAATTTCACGTAAGGCCCCAAAATGGAAACAGCAACGCACATTAACCTCTGAGTAACGTCAGACGATTAAGACCTAATCACCGGAGACTTGGGATACCGAATTCCTTGAATTCGCAGTATCTTTCAAGATGAATAAAGGTTAATGTGTACTTTTATTCTATGCTTGTTTATGATTAACATCATGACCAACAGTACTGCAGTTAGTTGGATTTCAAGGCTACAAAAGTTTGTTGTGCTTTCAACTACTGAAGTTGAGTATGTTGCTTCTACGGAAGCTAGCAAGGAGATGATTTGGTTACAACATTTTCTGGAGGAATTGGGGCAACAACAAGAAGATAGCCCTTTGTACATTGATAGCCAGAGTGCCATTCATCTTTCTATGACTTTAGCTCAACATTCAAAAACTAAGCATATATAGCTCAAATACCACTTCATCTGGTCAATTTTGGAGGATGGACAGTTGAAGTTGGAGAAATTTCACACAAGTGAGAATCCTGCAGATATCTTCACAAAGGTAGTTACATGGGAGAAACTGATTTCCTCATCAGTTTCCATTGGCCTTCACAACTAATAATGGTGGACATAAGAAACCAGCCAGGCCTATAATCCAGTGGGAGCTGCAAGTGCATCAATGTTATCCAAGATCAGTCTCCAAGTGGGAGATTGTTGGTATGTGGCAACTAATCATGCAAATAATGTACACTCGTAATGTATCCTTATCAGGGTTTGGGGGCAGTAGCCCTCGAGAAGCATGGGTTTAGGGGCGCAGCCCCCAAAAAATTTTTCCCTCTTTTTTGCCCTTTCAGAGTCAGTTGTTAATTTTTGTTAACTGACAAAAGAAAAATGACATTATAAAACCCTAATTCTAGAAACTTCCAAAAGGCTTGTTATAAGCGACTGGGATGTATGTTACGACAATGCATTCACAAGATTGTAATCTATTTTGCACTAATAAAATCATTGGATGGCTAAGTTTCTGTGGATGTAGCCCATATTGGGTGAACCATGTTAAATTTCTGTGTTGATCTCTTTTGTGTTATTCTTCATTTTTATATTTGGGTTATTTAATCTACATATAATTGTTAGTGTTTATTGCACCAATCTGCCTGAACCCTAACAAATAATAGTAGAGTAAATCAAGCATAGAAAGCACAACCATAAACCATAACACATGAAAACTAGGATTTTTACATGGAAAACCCAAAAGGGAAAAACCATGGTGAGTGTTAGCTCACAATATATTATGTGGTAACAATACCAAATTACAAAGAGGCTCACTGGTTGAGGGCTCACTACCCTAAGGACTCATTGTCCAAGAAGTGGTCACTGGAAGACAGGCTCACTACCAAAAGAAAGAAAGAGATGAAGGGTGGTTCACTGCCAAAATGAACTATTATAATTGCATCTACAAATACATGGATACAACTCCGTTGTAGCTTAGAACACTGTCTCAAAACTCTTCATCTTTGATTGCTCTATGACACTGCTCTGCTCTTCATGAAACTTCTTCTCAAATACTTATAGCCTTGATTGGATCACAAAACTTCATATAGTTCACACACACTCATTCATATTC
Organism: Cunninghamia lanceolata; assembly: GCA_027924645.1. Classification (NCBI taxonomy): domain Eukaryota; kingdom Viridiplantae; phylum Streptophyta; class Pinopsida; order Cupressales; family Cupressaceae; genus Cunninghamia; species Cunninghamia lanceolata. The sequence goes on from BSBN01000047.1 coordinate 26,910,605, forward strand.
ACATCACACACCTCAACTACCAAATTGAATCACATATATATATCCTCAACACTTACAAACTTCAAATTAGGTCAACCTGCTAGGATGAAATGTGTAGTTATACAATTTGCAGCTTGTCAGCCTAAAGCATTTATCAAAATACTTTGTGAACCAAAACAATACTTGAAATACATTATTCTATGTTGGTTCAAACTATAGATTCACTTAGGATATGATCTTAATTACTAGATTCATCTGCACACAGATCCTAATATTAGGTCGACTTCACTAACTGACTGTCACAAACTCAGATCAACTATCAGATCATAACTTCCAATGCAGACAACAAAACTTCTTCAAATTCAAAACTAGGACTCTTTAGGCATCACCAAGCTTGTCTTCAAAACCGCATAGTATAATATTAACATGCGGCAAAATGCGGACTATCAGAATACATAGTATGTCACTGTCAAACACTGTCAAAGCATGTTGTGATACTTAAGTCCTCATAACTATCTTACCTATGGACTTTAGAATCTAAAACTTTGGATTTAGAGACTTCAGACATGTGTTTACAACACCTCAAAACTATAGAAAGAAATATCTATTACCGGAGAAATGCGGACCAAATCAAACTGACATTTTGTCCTATTTAAGACTGTTCTCTACTAAGTCAGGCTTATGCTTCTTGAAACTATACTTCTAGAGATGATTAGAAGGTGAAACTTTGGATTTAGAATCATCTAAGGATTAGTAACTTCTTACCAGAACCGTAAGACGAGATCTTCAACTGCAAACCAATGCTGACCATATTAATGTCTCTCTATAGTCATCTCAGTACTCTGCCAACACTTAGCTAAAATGTCTAAGTCTTCTTTCCGGACTAGAGTTCTTTGTACACATGACTTCATGAGGATTACTATAACCTTACAACACTTCTAAATCCTTGTTTCCATCAATGACAACACTAATCAAATATCGTGCTTACCCAATCCTCATCATACCAACAGTGTCTTCATCAATGATGTTTGTTAGGTTGCCAATAGTATGGTGCAAAAGATTCACTTATATGTGTTGTTAGGTTTGAATCCTTGTTTCTTTCTTTTTTATCTTATTCATATATTATTTTTAAAAAGAAGGCTGCCATATCGATTGTTAGTAGTTGGCAAATTTGGAAGACTTAATTGGTGATTTTTATTATGAAAATAAAGGCAAGTTTAGAGTAGTTTATATGTTTTTTCAAGATGCGTATGGAGAGACAAGGATATTTTGCAGTAAAAGGCATTATTGTAAGGATCTTCTTAGAAAATAATCTCTATTTTTCCTTGTGGCTTATTTTTCTAATGTGTTAATATGCCTAAAATTACTAGTCTCATTTCAGAAACAAGAAAACCAACACTTAAAAATTACAAAGTTTGGAGTATGAATATGGAAACATATCTATATTCAATGATCTTTCAAATTTGGTTGAGAATCAAACTAGACCCTTCGTAATATTTCTAAATTATCTAAGTTTTAAAAGTGAGAAAAGAAAGATTTAGTACTATCAAAATTTTCTTGTTCTTCAGAAGATATCATCTACATAGAGGCTATTAAATTTGAATCTTGGAAAGATTGGAAGACACTTCTCAATTTATAGGGTAACATTTGGTTCAATATGTGAATCACTCACTCAACATGAATGTCAATTTGCAAAGAATAAAAATATTTTTGCATTTGAAGGAGCTTATGTTGGTGCTTCCAAACAAAAGAATAAAGTTCTAGATTATCAAAACATAAGAAGTTTTCTTTCCATGGTCATTGGGATAATACTACAAATTCTTCTTCTAGTACTAGTAACAATGGGTCTAAAAATAAAAGATTTATGAAATATTATTTTATGTAAAGAGTTTGGCCATTATGCATATGATTGCACTTTAAAGAAAAAGCAAAGACAAAAGTGTTTGTGCATTTTTTTCTTATTCTTTGGAAGATGAATCTTATTTTATTGAAGATTATTTAATACCCTAAAATATAATGGGGTTGAAGTAGAAGTTGGAGGACCCATGAGGAGGCTAGAGGGCCATTACCTTCTTAGGTTACCTATTCACTCAAAGAATGGGTAAAATACTTGAATAACATTTTGGTAGGAGTAGATGGTTTTATTTTTAGTTTAGTGGTGTGTGTTCCAAATTAATATTGAAATATGTTTCATTGTGTTTAATTTTAATTTACTTTTATAGATCATTAATAAGGAGTAGTTCTTTGGTGGAGTTATGTTCTTTTCACCTTTTGATTGATAGGGGGAAGTGTGATGTCTCCTTCCTAACTTATTTAAGTTTGGGAGTATTTGGGTCACTTTCTTGCTTTGTACAATGTTTCAAAGTTTTTCATATTGGCATACATTTCCTTCATTCCCTATGCCCCCACCTTCCTAATCCTTTGCATTCTATAGCTTTCAAGGATTTATTTTATCTTGGTAACATTTCCCTTAGGTCTCAACCCTCAATCCCTGCTAGTATTGGATATTCCAAAACCCCAATCCCTAACCTCAGGTACTCCCTTGCCCTTTATAGACTTGTGAACCTTCACTTAACCATTCACCTTTTCCTCCCTATGCACTTAGTAACCCAATTCCCAATCCCTGCTCTATCATACATTAGGTATCACAAACTCTCTATCCCCACTTCCTCTAGAATTAGGTATCTCTTAAACCTAATCCCCACTCCATCCTATATCATGTACCTCTGAAGCCTAATCTTTGCTCCCTCTAGCTCATTAGGTATCTCTGAAGCCCAATCCTAATAGTCTAGTTTCTCTATCCATCTAAGCCCACAAACCTTTGCATCCTATTCCCCAAACCCTTGACTTTAGACCTTCAAAGAATATAATGCTAGCATACCAAATGGAAATACAACTTGTGTACATAAGAGAATGAGCACGAAAGGGAACAAACTAAAACCATATATCCTATTCCACTCATAATATAATGCAACCTCATTATTGAGCTAAAAGGAATGCAAGCATATGAAGTTAAAATACTTAACTACATGCAAACCTTGATTGTTTTGGATGTTCTCCTTGATGGATCATTGATTTCTCCTCAAATTGATAGCATAATCTTTCAAAACATGGAGTCTTGAAAATAGCTCAAGGGTTGATGGCTATTTATAGATTTTTGGGATGGTGGATGAAGGGCTAGGATTGATTTGAGAGATCAGGGGTTGAGGATGATTGAGAGGTTTGGATTGAACAGAGCTTTCCAAGTGGGAAGATTAGTTTAGAGGATAAGTATTGTCCTTGGATCAAGGAAATATCAAGGGTGGAGGATAGTTTTGGATAAAGTGGATGGACAGGGTCAAAGGAGGACAAAAGGACCATTTGTACAAAGGACTTTCCCATGCCTTTGTAAGAGACCCATGTGGTCATGTACAAAAGCCTATTCCTTTTTACACTTTGGAGGATGTGAGGGATTTGAATGGATTAATGAGGGGTTAGGATTGTGCAAGCATGTGATTAAGTTGATTAAGTGGATTGTTCAAATTAATGAAAAGTGCACAAAAACTAAGAATTCATTTCAAGACAAAATGATACTATTCACTAGCATATATCAATATTCCTTTCATACAACAAACAACATACATGAAGGGTCTTAACTCTTACCAATATTTAAATACAAAATAAAAAATACTGATTCTAGTCCACAATCATAGCAATGATCATAACATAGCATAAAATTCATGAGAATTGAAATTATACATCAACTTTGACAAAAATAAATGAGTAATTCAACTTAGGTAACATAATAACAATTGCACAACACCCTATCATTGATTCTATCTACTAATAGTATTTAAATGGTAATCAATTCATAGCTTCTAGTTTCAATTCGACTCTTAAGAAAATTATATATATTCATCTTATTATTACGATTTCTTTAAGCATGCTAAATCATTTATAATATGGTAATAAACACAACTCAAATAATGACATACATATATTACAATAAAATGAATCTCATCTCAAACACGAATGACTTAATGTCCAAATAGTAGAGTTTGATAATATACAATTAATCTGTCTAATATAGGATCACAACACCCCACTTTCACAAGCAATTTACCAAAATATGAAACACAATAAGGATTACAATTACAAAATTAAATACAATGATAACATGATTACGACCTTAACATAATTTCAAGGCATAAATGGAAGCTAGTCAAAAAACCAAACTAAGAACTCTTCAATCTCCTAAGAGATCTTCAATAAGGGACCAATGGTGGATGTTGCCTATCTCCAAACCACATTGCCATCTTCAAGCACAATAGGTGCATATGCCACTCTAGAGAACCTCCAAGCTATGGAGAGAGGAGATCATGGATATACTTCTAGCAAAATCAATCTCACATGCATACAAGGGTCTCAAGAATGACACCAAAATAATTCACACAAGGATCATACATGGTCTTTTAGACATCATTCAATTCATAACACCACATGTAGATAAAGAATCCAATATTAATTTAATGAACAACCATACTTGAATACACAACTCATCAAGGGCTCAATACATAATTTCATAACTTAAGTACTCATCACCCAGAAAAATAAAGGAGAATGAAATAGGTTAAATACAAGGAGTATTAACATTTTTATTTCAAAAAATATTGTCATTTACTATTCATTAATGCTACTAATTTCATTTCAATGTGGTTGAAGAAATAAGGAAGACCACTCCAAAACCATATTACTATCCAGCCATTAACACATTCTAAATAATCATTTTGCACAAAATAGTCATGCCACAAAAATAAGGAAAAAAAGCACGACACCTACATTCAAAAGGTAGGAAATCACACTTCCACAAGGAGACATTCTATCCCACAAAATAGAATGAATCCATAGGGCTGATATTATAAAATTCATAATTTTACAATTCAAGAATCAAGGAAAAACCACATTCACCATTAATGGAAGCTTCAATTTTGTTAGAAATTTCAAAAGTCAAAATTTATAAAATTCAATAATACCCTTACGATCCTATGAATAATAATAACAAACTTTTCATATCACATAATAGTTTGAAGAAATGTTTCCAAAGTAATGGAACTAAATTGAAAATTTTAAATATAAATACACACCACAAAATAAATACACAATAAACTACTCTAAGATCCTTGATCAAATCACAACCTATAAAATAGAAAATATATGCTACCACCTAGTGTGGGAATGGTCAAAATAAGAATCCAAACAAGCATGTGCACAAATTTAAAATTGAGGAATATCTTTGTTTCCCAAGAAAACTCTCAAACAAAGTTGGAGGAGATCTTCCTTGCAACCATACATAAGAAATTTGTAATTTTTTTACAAGATCCTATCTCACAAGTCCTTTATTAATATTCAAGAAACTACAAGAAATTTGTTTGCAACAAGTATTCACTCACACAAATGGAGGAGAAAAAGAAAATATAGTAAAAAGAAAACCCTTCCCTTATCCTTTTTCACTCCAAAAATCCCTAAACACCAATTCCAATTCTTTTCCTTTTCACAACTCAACAATCCATTTTCAAAAAGGTAATTTCAAATATGACATTTTCCAAAATATCTTTTCCTTGATATTCAAATAAAATCTTTTATGAAAATACCTTTAAAATGATTAAATATCAATGTCACTAAAATTTACTATTGCATTTAATTCAAATAAATTCTTTAAACTTATTGCATTTTCTAAAATATTAAAAATATTAAAAATACATAAGACCTTTTATGAAGGTAATTAATTTACTAACTCATAGGATAATTTCAAACACTCCAAATCAAGCATTATGAAGGCTGATAAAATGAAAGTGAAATCAAATTAAATTAACACACACAAAAGAAACATACATTTTATGAGTTTATCTGAAACATAAGGATCCAAAATCACAAATGATTTTGATTAGTGGAAAACTAGATAAAGACAAGAAACATCTATTTATTCATAATTTAATAGAAGGGGTTAAGCAACCAAGCATACCCACAAGAGTTGCAAGGTCACTAACTCAACCAACTAGGTAAGGTGAGAAGGTCAAGTGAATCCATATCATTCTCCTCCACATCCTTCCAATGTCAAACACGTGTATTTCCTACAAACTCAAGGAAAAGCATCAAATCTAACAATGGAGATCATATCCAAAGCAAGATATAACAACCAATAAGAACATTTAATATATTAAGGCACATATCTATCCTACAATTACATCATATCATAATCATATAAAAATTAGGAAAATCCAAGAGATATCACATATATGATCATTATACTACATCCTTCTAGTCTATATCCCTAGTTATAACAAACTATTATACTAAAATTTTAAGTCCGTCAAATTTTAGAGAAAGGGTATTGTCAAGATTTCCCAAGGCATTTAAGTCATCATTGTAAATTCCTTTGATATAAAATTGAGTCCCAATTTTTGGAAATTAAAAGGTGAAAGTTCATGTGTCAAAGTGTTTGTGATCATAGGTTATTTAGGTGTAAATTTGTTTGTCTAAATTAAAATAAAAATTATTGTCAAATTCATAGCATGAATCCAAGAGGGAAAACTAGAACTTTGAAGAAGTTGTGCAGATTCTGTAGGACTACTTTGGAGTTCTAAAAGTTTGATTTGCTTGCAAGGAAAAAAAATGGAATTTCCCTACAAATGTGTAGTTTGTTCAAAATTCTGCAAAGGTTCTAAAACCTTAGTTTGCACTATTCTATCAATAAATTGATGCCCATGTGTAGCTATGTACTTTGTCCTAATGTGTTTGAAACCTATATAAGTCCAACAAGATCTTTATCAGCAAAAAATTACCCTTATCAAGCAAATTTGTAGGTTCGCATAACTACACAAAAATCCCAATATCACACCAATAGGTCTTATGTAGAAAATAAAAAATATTATGCATGTTTGTAATTTCTACAAAGATGCTTGACATCCCAAAAATCTTGAGAAGCACTTAAGAGGTGGGAATTTTGACTTTTCTTGTAGGTTGGTAACTTTTGCAAAACTACCTAGATCCCTACAACCTTGCTAAAGCCCACTAAATATATTGCATTTACTATTGAAGCTTTCAATCCCTAATAACATTTAACAAACCTTGTTTCATGCCTTCTAAAATCTTTTGTATATTTCATGCAACTAAATTACTCCCTAGAGCTCATAAATCAAACTCTTTTCCCATTACTTCTCTCTTTCTTGAAAAACTCTCATTCAAAGATTAAAACTATTGTCACACCCATATTTTTCCCATTCCTCACACTTGATAGAATTTCATTTTGTCATTATACTAAGATTACTTCTCAAAACCCTAATTCTTTTTCCCTTTAAAAAAAACTAATTTTTTGGAGGCTAAGGTCATGTTGTTTCTTCATCAATTGGAGAATTTAGTCTTATTTTCAATTGCAATATTATTGAGCCATCTCAACACTTAAAAGGATTGACAAAAAATTGATATCAAGAACTAGAACCTTGATACATATTTGAACTTCTTGATAAACTATATTATAGCTTAAAAATCTTAGCAAGCTCGATTAGTAGGTAAGAAAATAATTCAAACACCCTTGTACTTGTGCAAAGTTGCTTGTGACCCCCAAATTTTTGAGATCACTATATTTATAAGAAAGTGAAGGTTATTTTCTATTTTGTAGTTGTTACATACTTGATCAAAAGGTTGAGAAATCTAGTAAGATTTATCTTAGGTGGAAATGGACTTGCCATAGACCCATTGAATTTTTAAGCAACTACACGCAAGTTTTGACTTTCTACTAAAGCATAAAGAAACAATGTTTTCAACTACTTGTGCACTCCTCCTCCAACTCCCTAATGTATACAGTGCAGTGGGGATGCTGTGGGGACCCCTAAAAATCTGAGTAGTGATCCTGTGGGACTTGGCAATAAAAATAAGTCCGCAAAAGAAAAGGAGGGTTTCTCTTCTGGGGTTTGGAGGTTGGGTAGGATTGCTGGTAAGCCTACACCATAAGCTAAACTAATTAACTACTTTGAAAGTGCTTCCGATGCCTCCACGCAGGGGAATGATCCTCTGAATTCTAAAGATTTTGAGGTTCAAGAGATCTCTGAAGATGAAGCGGGTAAGAATGAAAGGAAACAGGTTGATGATTCAGGAGATGCTAAAGGTGATCCTATGGACAATGCTAGTGAAAGGGAGAGGATGATCGTGGAGGCTGGTGACGAGACTGAGGAAGGGGATGACCACATACATGAGCTTGCTGTCCTGAGGGGTCATGTGGAGGATCTGGAATAGAAAGTTTCTTCTATGGGAGAGCTCATAAGCAGCATGCTCAGTCGTACGATGATGCTTAACCTCTCTCTATTATAGGATCTTGGGACTTGTGATGATGAAGAGAAGGACAAGAAATTCAAAAAAATGGATGAATTTGTTGAATTTCTGGCTAAAGGATGGGAGAATGTATCTCCTTAGTTCGATTTCCTTTTATGTTGTCTATCTTCTGCTACTTTCTATCTGCTATCTATAGGTTGTTTATGTTGTTTATGCTGGTTATGTTGTAGTGGTTCTGTGGCTCTTTTTGTGCTTGAGCCTCTGAGGTCTCTTTTTGTCTTTTTGTAAGGGTTTGGCCCCTAGTTTTTGCCGACTTATATAATCAAAAACTACTTGTGCACTCCAAGGTTTTGTAGTAGAATTTTTCATCACTCAAGCACTCTATGAGCCTGCCATTTCCTATATTTGGTCTACAAATTAGGTAAGAGGTATTGTAACCCACTCAGACTATTTAATTTCTACTTCTCACTAAGAAATAGAAATGAAGTATGAATTCAAGGGAATCATACCTCCTTCAAAGATAAATTCTATATTATACTAGGTCTTAGACATAGACTTGGAACACATAGATATAAAGGAATATCATGCAAAAATGAATAAAGAAGATAAAACCCCAATGACCAAGTGCATACTTGCAAATAGAATTATCCAAGTATCTAGTTTCCCCACCTCAATCCAAAGCCCTACATTGGTTATGGCATGTGCATATCACTATGATCCTAGCAAGAGGAAAATATTAAATTCTTTAAATTGAGTATTGTTGTAGTTGATGACATAGTATATTGATGGTATTGAAGATTCCTGATCACAATGTCTATGAAAAGATAATGATAGAGACAACAAGATAGTATTGGGAAGATAATTTAGACAATTAATTTAGGATAATTAAAAAAAGAGAATGTGTAAAACCATAATGAAAAGTGATTTTGTAGAATTAGGTGACATGATTACCCTATAGAATTGAATATTGGGAAACCTCATAGCTTGAGAATTTAAATCATGTGGATGTATTGGTTTATCATAGGCATCATTGATAATATGTAACATATTGATGAGGAACACTTATTAGTAATCACCTCAACATCAACTATGCAAGTTGAGACAATCTAAATGTTTCTAAATGACTTCTTACCTTGTCTAATGCCTCATTAAAAGAGCAATATTTCCTAACTTGGAGAGAAATAGTGTCATGGGCCCCTAACAATACAATGTAAATTATGAGTTCTACCCTTATCTTGAATTGGAGGCAACCATGAAGCATTTTAACTGTGTGTCACATGACACCTTTATTTTCTATATCATTAGGATTTAGAATTGATCTTAATAATTGTCTCTTAATAGAAGATACAACAAAAATTGCACAATGGGGCAATTGGTTTATCCAATTCCAAAATTTAGGTTCACAAGATCTCTATACAAACTTTAGAAGTATGCTATCACCAAATGGGTTCTCATGGAAACTTGTAGGAAGTTGGTTGAAGTTCATAAATTTTTGTCAAGATAACATAAGATGGATATTAATTTTTCTATCTCAATTGGTGCATTCACTTGCTTGTCCCTTGCCAATGCCAAGAAAGTAGATGCTAAAATAACTAGAATGACCTTTCATTCTTTTGAGAGAATAATTTCTTTTGATCCCAGAGGATTCATGGAACAGACAATAGAGAGAGTATACAAGAATATCCCAACTTTGGAGGATTATTAGACTAATTTTGATGACAAGCATGTTGTGTGTGGCAAGGATTTCTCTAGGATGTCATCTTTCTATTTTCACTATGTTGGTTAAAAGAATGTCCCAAATGATAATTTTGTTGACCTAGTTATTGAGAGTATAATGATAAACAAATTTTGTTTAAGCCTATTCCAAATATAGAAATAAAGAGGTAAATATTGGAGTTGACATCCTTGGAGGAGAGAACTAAAAAAGTCATTGCTCAAATTTTACCATGGCTAGACAAGAGAATCAAAAAGTGCAAGGGTTCCAAAGAATATTCATCAAATAAGTAGGCATCAGTGTAAGAATCTCCCAAAGGTAAGGACAAAAGTCCTTCCTCTCATGAACCTTAATCTAAGATTCTTCTAGTACAAGGTGTTTGTAAAAGTGGTGGTAGCATCTAGTCTTATAAGTCCTCAAGAAGCAATGAAAAACTCACCACAAGGAAGTCCACCAAATTTGCATTCAAGGTGGGATGGAAACCCAAGGAAGGTCAAGATCCCCCAGCCTCTATTTCCTTAGTTTTTATTACTTCTCCTTATCCTCCATTATCTCCTTAACATCTTATTGTCCCTCATCTTATCCTACAAATCCTCTATCCCCTCTAAAGTCCACTATAACTCTTGGAGATTCACTTCCACCATATTAATCCTCCACCACCCATTCATATACTCCCCAATAGAAAATATACATGTTTTCCTCCTCTTTATGTACACAAACCTAAATTGGAGTTGTTTCAAGAGTTTATTTTTCTATATTTGGAGTACTATTAGGTGTGGAGAAGTAGAAGGATTAATAACATGTATAAACTAAATCAAGCCTCTCTTTTCACATACACTCAACATTAAGGAGATAGGAACTGAGCTTGTTCACTATGAAGGACCAAGATACTAATTTATATTCCTTTTTATGTTGTTGTAGATGAAGGGATGCTCCAATTAGGTTTTTACAAGCTCTAGGTAACCTTATCACATGAAACCCTAATTGTAAAGAATGCTAAAACAAACTATAGAAATGTATATCAGAGCTATTAGTGACTGTGTACCTAGAAATTAGAGGCATGTCAGACTAGGGTGCCCGCCCCAAAGTCTCAAAAGTTTTTTGATGATGAAATTTTTTGCACTTGGTATCAAAGTCTCTGAAAAGGGTTTTGGATCCCAGATTTGAAGCCTTTCTAGATTAGGGCACACACCTCATAGCCCAAAAATTCTCTGATCATGAAACTTAAAGTTCTATGATGACTGTACCTATAATACTTGTTCTTCCTCTGCTCTTTTCTGTCAGATCTTTTTGAATGTAACTTGCACATACAAAAGGAGGAGAAGGATGGTTGTGGCTATATAGGAATTTGCCTCAGTCAAACCCCATCTTTGGTATTTCTACCTCAACAATAGCCAATAATAAAATATGCAGATGTGTGTGCTCATAAATCAAGTGTGTAAGAATAAATGAAAGATCCTAAATGACTCAAGCATCAAGGATAGATCCACACAATGTTTCACTCAAGGAAACAACAACAAATTCACCTTAAGGAGATGATAGATGATGAAGACTTGTACAATAATAAGGTGAGGCGGTAATATCCATGGAGGATTCTAAAACTCAAGTTAGAGGCTTCAACCCTTCTCCCAATCATACAAAGGGCTTGACAAAACCCTAGGAAGAGAAAGATAGACTCAAGATCTTGATTCCTAATCTCTTTCAAATATCTCCATGATAGCAAATATAAATAACTTCAAAGAGCTTCAACAAAGTATAGATCTTCAATAGCAACAGTGACAAAACTTTTGGCATAATAAGCTTGCATGTGAATTGTGTCTGATAAAATGATTTTCAATTCTCTTTAAATACCTAACCTTATAAATGCAAACAATCAAAATAATATGCCAACATCCCGTGAAAACCAAAAATTGAATTTAGAATCCCGAGGTGCATGGAAGAAGCTGACATCCTGCCAAAAATTAGGACTAAGAAATTTAGGTCTAGAATAAGGCACAGGTGCCCAAGTTTGTTGGATCTAGGGCATACAACTGAGAGGGGGGGTGAATCAGTTGTATAGAACTTGTTCTATTTCAAACACTTTATTCTCTGTTGTTAGTTAGCAGCATATCAAATAATCATTCATGGAAGCATAATATATAAACATAAGAGCAGATAAGCATCAACACATTGAACACCAAGATTTTGACGTGGAAAACCCGGTTAAGGGAAAAACCACGGGGTGATTAACCCAAGAATTATTCTCTGTTAGAAGAATAAAGAAAAATGAATGGCACATGCCAATAAGGGCTCACTGCCCGAGCACACTGCTCACAAAGAGGCCCACTGCCTACAAGGAGACACACTGTCTACAAAGTGATAAAAATCACAGTCTTGAACTGGAGAATGACATCTCTACCATGTCTGGATCAGTTCCAATTAAGCCCAACAATCTCTGCTCTGCCTTTCGCACCTTTCTTCGCTATATCATACTCATCCACATACCACACCTTGAAATGAACTCACAAACCGTTATTTATACAAGACATCAACTTAGGAACAAACATCTAAGTCGGCAAACAACCATAGGAGTATCCGCAAGATGAATAACACATCCGGTCGGCCATCACAATAACATTCGCAGGATGAACAACTCATCCGGTCGTCTAAACAGAGCAATAACTTCATCCGGAAGAATAACTTCAATTCCGGGCTCTACCATCAATGCGGACCAACAACACAACCTAAACATGATCCAAGAACCTTCACAAGCCTGTCTGAATGTCCGGATACATCCGCACTTCCTCTGCTTACTGGGATCTCTTGTCTTCCTCATCTGGAACTTCAAGAACACAGTCTGTCGCCACTGTCATAATGCAAGAGGTACTTCCGGACCTCCAAATCACACACAAATCAGGATGACACATCAAGAGGACATCTCAAACACTCCTTCCAATCCGCAGATTATGATAATACAATTCCGGACCTCACCGGACCTTTTTGTGATCCTCTGTCACCTCCGGATACTTGCCGGACCCGGTTCTATACCGGCAGCCATAACTCCTTCAGATCTTCATGCGGACCTCTGAAATCTTAACTGTAGCATCTCAAGACTCATATCTACTAACCCTTTAATCCGCATCCTCCAGGTCTCATCCTATACAGTAATTTTACCTTCTTCTCATCACTGTTCTTCACTGTTCCTGACTGAGGCTAATTTTCTCAATATCCTCAGCACAAAGCTCATCAAATCCTTCTTGTCAATGCAGTATGAGTATGTTGACATCAATGACAACACTGGCTCACCTCATACTTGCAACAATCTCCCCCTTTGTCATTGATGGCAACATATGATGTGAAAAACCATCAAGACAAGAACTTCTCTTTTCTGTCACAGCTCCCCCTATCAACCACTTGTTTTTCACATGTCTTCTCTCCCCCTTTGACATCAATGGCAAAGGGCTCATACTTGCAACTCTCATGCATCAGAATAATACCAGCTGCTCCCCCTTAGTTGCAACTCCCCATTAGTCCGGATCACAAGATATGACTGTGATAGCCACCGGACTGATGCACATCAGTGCATCTTAGTTCATCACCGGAGGGGCCATGACCCCTAACTTCTCCCGGAGATATTCAAAAGAGTCCTTGGGAAGAGGTTTTGTAAAGATATCTGCAATCTGATCCTTGGAGGGAACATACTCCAATCTGACTTCTTCCTTGTTTACTTGTTCTCTCAAAAAGTGAAATTTGATAGATATGTGCTTAGTCTTAGAATGCAATACCAGATTCTTGGAAATATTAATTGCACTTGAATTATCACAGAAAATTGTAATAGGCTCCTCATATTCAACTTTGATGTCTCTTAGCATCTGCTTCATCCACAAGATTTGAGTGCAACTACCTGCTGCTGCAATGTATTCTGCTTCAGTTGTAGACAGAGATATTGCATCTTGTTTCTTGCTTAGCCAAGAAACCAATCTCTTCCCCAAAAAGAATGCTCCACCACTAGTGCTCTTCCGGTCATCCACATCTCCTACCCAATCTGCATCTGTGTAAGCATGAAGAGAGAAATCCGGATCTCTAGGATACCATAGACCATACTCAACTGTTCCTTTCAAGTATCTAAAAATTCTTTTGATTGCCATAACATGAGATTCTCTAGGATCAGCCTGGAATCTTGCCACAAGACCAACAGCCTGCATTATATCTGGTCTAGTTTGAGTGAGATACAACAATCCACCAATCATTGATCTATACTTTGTTTGATCTGCCTTTGGAGAATCATCATCTTTGCTTAACTTACATCCGGTTGCCATAGGAGTGTTCATAGGCTTTGAGTCTTCCATACCAAATTTCTTTAACAATTCTTTCACATATTTGGTCTGAGAAATGAAGATCCCTTCTTTTGTTTGAGTAATTTGCAGACCCAAGAAGAAATTCATTTCACCAAGCATAGACATTTCAAACTCACTTTTCATCTGATTTGCAAAGGTTTTGCACATACTATCTCTTCCTCCAAAAATGATATCATCCACAAACACTTCAACAATCAGAATGTTTTCATGATCAATTTTGAAATATAAGTTACTGTCAGCAGTACCTTTGTTGAATCCAATCTGCACAAGATGCTTATCCAACCTTTCATACCATGCTCTTGGGGCTTGCTTCAATCCATACAAAGCTTTCTTCAACTTGCAGACCATATCATTATTATCAGACAATTGAAATCCATCCGGTTGTTCAATGTAGACTTCTTCTTCCAGATCACCATTTAGGAAGGCAGACTTGACATCCATCTGATATACCTTGAAGTCTTTGAAGGCAGCAAATGCAAGAAGTAATCTGACTGCTTCAATTCTTGCCACCGGAGCAAAAGTCTCTTCAAAGTCAATTCCTTCTATTTGAGAGTAGCCTTTGCAGACCAATCTAGCTTTGTTTCTGATTACTTCACCAGCTTCATTTAGTTTGTTCCGGAAGACCCACTTGGTTCCAATTACATTCCTGTCTCTAGGTCTGGGAACAAGATCCCAAGTATGATTTTTCTCAATTTGCATCAGTTCATCTTCCATTGCCTTGGTCCAGTTTTCATCATTGCAGGCTTCATTTATTGTTTTAGGTTCAATCTTTGAAATCAGACAACATTCATTCTGATCTTGAGCAATATTCCTTCTAGTTTGTACACCTTTGCTTCTGTCACCTATGATCTGATCTTCAGAGTGATTCAGTCTTACATACCTTGGAATTTTGGGAGTATCCAGTACTGCTATTTCTTGATCAGGCTCATTCAAACCTAACTCTTCTTCCTGATTTACCGGATCAGGCTGACTCTGTCTCACCTGAGAGGATTGAGGTCCTTGAACACTATCTTGGTCATCTTCATCAAACTCATAAAATCTTGAAGGCTTCTCAATTCCTTCATCAACCTTTACATTGGTGCTTTCTATCATCTTCCTCAATCTTTTATTGTAACACCGGTATGCTTTGCTTTGAGTGGAGTAGCCCAAGAAAATTCCTTCATCACTTCTAGCATCAAACTTTCCTAGATCTTCATCTCTTTTAATATAACACTTGCTACCAAATACTCTGAAATATTTCACAGTAGGAGTGATGCCAAACCAAAGTTCATAGGGGGTCTTACCGGTGTTGTTTCTGATTTGAACTCGATTGAGAGTGTAGACTGCAGTGCTGATAGCTTCTTTCCAAAACATTTGAGGAACATTTGCTTCCAACATCATTGTCCTAGCAGCTTCCTGGATGGTCCGGTTCTTTCTCTCAACTACTCCATTCTGCTGTGGAGTCTTAGGAGCAGACAACTGTCTCCTTATACCCTGTTTCTCACAAAAATCAATGAATTCACCAGATGTAAATTCACCACCTCTATCAGATCTTAGACACTTTAGTTTTAATCCGGTTTGATTCTCCACCATAGCTTTGAAGATTTTGAACTTCTCAAAGGCTTCTGATTTTTCTTTTAGAAAGGTAACCCACATCATCCGGGAATGATCATCAATTAACAACATGAAATATCTATCACCTTGCAGACTCTTGATTCTTGTTGGTCCACATAGATCAGTATGTACTAATTCCAACAATCTGGTAGAAGACTGATCTTTGCTTTTAAAAGAGACTCTGCTTTGTTTGCCTAACTGACATTCTTTACACACACTATTTGTAGGTTTTATCAATTTTGGAAGATCTCTCACAGCCTGAGTATTGCTTATCTTGATGATGTTATCAAAATTTACATGACACATTCTTCTATGCCATAACCAACTCTGATCAATTTGAACAAACAAACAACTTTTATTTGAACCAACCAGATGAAAGATGTTACCTCTTGTCTGAGTACCGGATGCAATTTCAGTTCCGGAGCTTGTAAAGATTCTGCATTTTCCATTCTTGAACTGGAGATCATAGCCTTTGTCCACTAACTGACCAACACTGAGAAGATTGTGCTTCAATCCTTCAACATACAGTACATTACCTGTTTTGCTCTTACCATCAAAGGAAATAGTTCCCCTACCTCTGATTCTGCCAGCAGAATTGTCACCAAACTTTACCATTCCTCCTTCATATCTTTCCAAGTCTAAGAACTTATTCTTGTCACCAGTCATATGGTGAGAACATCCACTGTCAATAACCCAATCATCCTTTTCTTCCACTTCAGCAGCCAAGGCTTTTTCAACAACTTTGTGATTGACAGATTCAGAGAGCAAGGAATCTTCTTCCTTGATGGCTATAAACACCCACTCATTTCCGGATTTGCTTCCTGGATCTGATTCATCATCTGTTACTCCTTCATTGTCATCTTCTTCATGAACATAATAGCAATTCTTTTGAAACCTTTGTCTGTGAGTATTAGATCTTGCAGATCTCTCCGGACATCTTGAGGCAAAATGACCAATCTTATTGCAGTTGAAACACTTAAAAGGTAGTTTTCCTTCATACTTACCGGATCCTCTGGGCAGTCTCTTTGCAATGAGGGCTTCAAGTTGAGCTGTTTCTGCTTCTTCTTCTTCCATGTCTCTTCTTGCTTGATCATACCATGACATTTTCCTTGATGAGTTTTCACCCGGATCAAATCTCTGTTTGCCTTTCACATAGGCACTGGCTTTAAAAGCAGATTCAGTCTTGGGTGGATCATCTCCAAACTCGGTCATTTCAAATGCAGCTAGTTTGCCAGCCAGTTGTTCTCTTGTGACAGTTGTGTGGGCTCTGAATTCATCAATGGCAGCAACTTTGATTTTGTAGGCAGCAGGAAGGGATCTTAGGATTTTGCAGACAATCTCATTTTCATCTAGAGTTCCACCAGCATTTCTGATTCCACATACCAGCTCATTTACTCTTGGCATAAAGGTAGTAATGTTTTCATCATCTCTCATTTTCAATCTTTCAAATTTCCCTTTCAGACTTTGCAACCTTGCACTTTTGACAAACTCATCCCCTTCATACAGAAGTTCCAGTTTAGTTAGGATCTCATATGCAGTTGGTAGGTCAATGACATTTGAGAGATCTGAGTCATTCAATGCGCTTAGAAGAGCTTCCTTGGTCCGCAGATTGTTTTCAGCTTCTGTGGTTTCATCTGGAGTTGTCGGACCACCTTGTGGGGGTATATATGGTTTTGAAATCATAGCCAAGTATGCTTTTCCCATACATTCCAAATGACACTTCATGCGACCTTTCCAGAGAGTGAAGTTGGCTCCATCGAACTTCGGACTATCCTTTTTGTATGACGACATCCTGGATCACCTCAAGCGGTTAAGCTCCTATCAGAGGAACTTAGCTCTGATACCAATTGTTGGATCTAGGGCATACAACTGAGAGGGGGGGTGAATCAGTTGTATAGAACTTGTTCTATTTCAAACACTTTATTCTCTGTTGTTAGTTAGCAGCATATCAAATAATCATTCATGGAAGCATAATATATAAACATAAGAGCAGATAAGCATCAACACATTGAACACCAAGATTTTGACGTGGAAAACCCGGTTAAGGGAAAAACCACGGGGTGATTAACCCAAGAATTATTCTCTGTTAGAAGAATAAAGAAAAATGAATGGCACATGCCAATAAGGGCTCACTGCCCGAGCACACTGCTCACAAAGAGGCCCACTGCCTACAAGGAGACACACTGTCTACAAAGTGATAAAAATCACAGTCTTGAACTGGAGAATGACATCTCTACCATGTCTGGATCAGTTCCAATTAAGCCCAACAATCTCTGCTCTGCCTTTCGCACCTTTCTTCGCTATATCATACTCATCCACATACCACACCTTGAAATGAACTCACAAACCGTTATTTATACAAGACATCAACTTAGGAACAAACATCTAAGTCGGCAAACAACCATAGGAGTATCCGCAAGATGAATAACACATCCGGTTGGCCATCACAATAACATTCGCAGGATGAACAACTCATCCGGTCGTCTAAACAGAGCAATAACTTCATCCGGAAGAATAACTTCAATTCTGGGCTCTACCATCAATGCGGACCAACAACACAACCTAAACATGATCCAAGAACCTTCACAAGCCTGTCTGAATGTCCGGATACATCCGCACTTCCTCTGCTTACTGGGATCTCTTGTCTTCCTCATTCGGAACTTCAAGAACACAGTCTGTCGCCACTGTCATAATGCAAGAGGTACTTCCGGACCTCCAAATCACACACAAATCAGGATGACACATCAAGAGGACATCTCAAACACTCCTTCCAATCCGTAGATTATGATAATACAATTCCGGACCTCACCGGACCTTTTTGTGATCCTCTGTCACCTCCGGATACTTGCCGGACCCGGTTCTATACCGGCAGCCATAACTCCTTCAGATCTTCATGCGGACCTCTGAAATCTTAACTGTAGCATCTCAAGACTCATATCTACTAACCCTTTAATCCGCATCCTCCGGTTCTCATCCTATACAGTAATTTTACCTTCTTCTCATCACTGTTCTTCACTGTTCCTGACTGAGGCTAATTTTCTCAATATCCTCAGCACAAAGCTCATCAAATCCTTCTTGTCAATGCAGTATGAGTATGTTGACATCAATGACAACACTGGCTCACCTCATACTTGCAACAAAGTCTTGGACCCAAATTTTACTTAAGGTCTCGCTTAAGGAGGTCTAGAATGTCTGCAATCTAATGTTCGTTTTCAGGTTTTGTCAGTTATTTCTTCAAAATGCGACATTTCCTCAATAGGGTACATGTCAATCAGGGTTCAGGTAGGTCCAAAAACAAAAAGGCTAAGATGACACCAAAGGAGAGGAGCTAAACTATGCGAAATTGTGCTAATTCATACAAGAATACAATTTTGGACATAACATTTAGCCACCACTTTAGTGGCCATATGACACTACATGCATATGCAACTAAAGGAAAGTAAATACTTCAATCATGAAAAGGATACTCAAAATGATATTGTAGAGGAATCCGAAGTGTTGCCATGTAAGAGAAAGAAGCCCCTAGTCTATAATCCTGCAAGATCACAAAGTTAGAGACCACATCTTGTAAAGGAACATTTGTCATATAATCCAAATCAAATCATCCTACAAATAGCAAATGAATAAGTCAGTCATAAGCACTAAGGGGATTGAGTGATGAGACATGATGAGGGTGGAAATCAAGGGAGATATATGCCCCCTTGTTTCTGTTTGCTTAGTCTGAAAAGGAGAAACAAGGTGGTAATATTTGCACACAAATTTTAGGGAAAGGTGATGAGGAATACTTTGTGATGGTTATTTTTGCAAACAACACCAAGGCACTAAGAATTGGGCTAGATGGAAGGAGGAATCAAGAGTCCAATGCAATAAACGGTGTGAAAATCTAGGTTCAACAGCCTAAGATAGAGTAAAATTAGTAAAACTACAAACTTTTGTTCCTAGATAGTTGTAATCAATGAAATCAAAATGAAGATTATAATGTAATCTAATGCATAAAACAAATGATTATACCTTCCTTTTGACTCATGGATCCAAGAGGGAAGGAGTTTGTACCTATGTAGCTCCTCAAATGTTTCCCAAATGATGCAAGATGTGGATTGCTCAATGCATACAACACAATGTAGATGAGAGACAAGTGGTTTGATGCCTGATTGAGATGGAGATGGGGAATGGCCAGAGTGATTTTGGCAAAGGTCTGATGCATCCAGAGGTCTCTCTCCAATGGCTTAGAGAGGGGTCCAATTTATCGAATTTTGGAGATGAGGATGGAGGGTGAGGATTCAGTTGATGGGATCAAGGGCTAGGAATAAAAGTGAATCTTTTATTCCTAGTGGATGAATTAATAATTCTCATTTTGGGAAGAGTGGAGGATAATGGGGGACAACTAAATTTTAAATTCAGTGAGTGGAGGATAGTGGGGGACAACTGAATTTTAAATTCAGTTTAGTGGAGGATAGTGGGGGATCACTGAATTTTAAATTCAGTTTAGTGGAGAATTGTGGAGGATGAGGTAAGCAAGGTTAATTAAGTATTATCTTAATTAACTTAAGCCTAGGTTAATCAGATAGGCATGATTTATCCTAATTAACAGGGATTAGGGAAATGGATAAATCAACTAAATAAATATTAGGAATATTCATTTAATTGATAAGATAGGGTTGTAAGATTAAATAGATTAATTAGGTGAATTAATTGATCACCAACGATATGTAGATGGGGAGAGTGGATTAGTGTAGAGGTACGGGAAATTGGGTTGCAGAGCAATCCAATTTTCGGTGTCTACATTTGCCCCTCTCTGAGATGGTGTTGCGGCTAAGTAACATCATTTCAAAGAAGTTAGAACATAGAGTTGGGTTGGATAAAAAAAAGATTTTGGTTTGGAAGAATAGGGTAAGGTTTGGGGATAATTGGTAAGGGTGATGCCCCCTCGAGAGGATAGGTGGGTTGCGAGAACATAGGTGTGCTTGCGAAATGGATGGAACAGATTGGTAGATGTGGTTAGAGGATAAGTGGTGGGATGAAAGGATGATGATGTTCAGAGATGATTGGTGGATGATCATTGTGCTGAAACTGTTTTAGAGCAATCCTAGGTTTGATATAGCAAAGTGGATATGTTCACCAAGGTATAGAAGACCAGGGTGATGATGTTTATCCAATGTTTGCATGGACTAGACACGCAGACAAAGGGATGATCCCATGCATGCCCAAGATAGTACAACCTTGTCTAGATGAGGGAAGGGGACTCATAGCATAAGCCCTGAGTACACAAAAGGTATGATGAACCTTAGATGCATAAGGAGATCAATATGCTAGAACCGACCCTATGATCAATCAAGATATGAATACTAGCTTGGAGTAATGAAACCAACCCACAAGCACAACATACAAAAGCAAGACTATGCCCCATTCTAGATGTTTTCACCACATACCATGATATAGTAAGATCAAGGTAGCTTTTGAGGTGATCTTTGAATAGGACAAAAGATAAAAATCAAAACCAAAAGACCAACGAACCAAACAAGTAACCATTGTATCTTTTGCCAAAATGGATGATGATGTGATAGATGCTGCGTATCGTAGGAAAGATATATCCTAAGGTAGGGATTGATAGATGATTTTATGATGTTGTGATGATTGGATAGATTCTGCCTATCATAGGAATGACATATCCTAAGGCAAGAATCGATTGATGATTGGATCATGTTTTGTTGATGTAAGATTGGCTCAAGATATGATGGTGACAAGTTATGGTTGATGCTGATTTGATAGTTGATGATTTTTGCTAAGGGATGATGCTTCGATAGGTGATACGATGCTTGGATCTAGTGTAAGCTTATTAAGGATAGATGTGATGATGATGTGGGATGATGATAAATGTGATGATGATGAGAGTGTGATGGAATTTGTTTTATTTGTGTGATGGATAGATTTTTTTTTCGAAATTTTGTGTGTTTTCTATTGTTTTGGGATTTTTTGATATTTGTGATGTTTTTGGATTTTTTGATTTTGTGATTTTTTTTGGAGTTTTTGATTTTTTTGTGATGTTTTTGGATTTTTTTAATTTTGTAGAAAGGGCATGATTTATTATGATGGTTGCCTTGGATTTCGTGTGGATAACCTTTGCGCTAGATACCAATGACAAGGGAACACCAAGTCTAGAGGTGAAAGTGATGAGGTTGGATAGAGGGATTGGATAGCTGATTCATGACAGATGAATGTACAAGTGATAGGGATGCGTGTTAGATAGATGGAAGATAAGGTGTAGGATGGGGGATGAAGAATCTAGTAGGGAGACATGATAAGTAGGTGGAGGGATTGTTAGTGGAAGGTGATAGAGAGGAGATTCATGATAGATGGATTGCAAGATAGATGGATGGGAGATGGGGATAAGGATTTTCTCCAAGGGCTAGATTGCAAGGAATCATATGCCCCAATGCTTAGGATTTTGCATGATGCGTTCAAGTTTGAATGGATGGATTTTGTAGTAGGTGGATGGAGGAGAGACTGACAAAGGGAGTATGCCAAGAGGCCTCCAAAGCATGTTGTTGATATGTTGCCCCTTGTCTTTATCAAGATCTAGGGTGAGAAATGGTTAAAACAAGATATAATAGATATGATGGATGGGAAATGATAGGATACATAGGGGATGGTGGATAGGAATATGATAGGATAAAGATAAGACAGTGGATAAGATGTGCAAGGATATTATGGATGTGGATGAAGGATACGGTTTTGCCCCCAAGTGTAGGGATACAAAATGGATGGAGAAGGGATTACGCATGATGCCCATAAGGGGTTTTCATCAAGGTACTTGCCCAAGGCGCCACAAGAGTGGTTTTCACCATTGGACGGATTTTTCTCTTTACTATTTTCTTGATTTTTTTTTATTTTTTTGCTTTTTTTCTTTTTTGATGGAATGGGGACTCTAGCGTCTGTTTCCATAGCATGAAGAAGATGGTCCCATGTTGGATAGCATTATGGATTATGATTGCATGGATTGTTGGAAGATAGGAGAAGAAGGAATGGATGGTCGATAATGGATTATGATGTGGATTATCCAAAAGCATGGACCATAGGAATGTGATGGGGAAGATATGTAGGATAGTGAACAAAAGATGGAGAGATGGGGGTATGTGGGAATGTTAAGTGGTGGAGGGGAACCAATACCAACGGTCGCACACACTATGATGTAGTTAGAAGCTTGTACTTTGGATGTGGAGTTGGGAGTAATGGTGACCAGGATGGGGGATTTTTGTATGATCGATTTTGGGTTTTAGGGACCCAAATAGACTTAGGATTTATGGGATTTTTAGATGTGGAGCAATATGTTTAGGAGTTTGGAGTGGATTGGGATGTAGATGCCTCATTTGTTTTGATTGATCTTTGCTTAGGGACCCACACCATTTTTGTTTTTTCTTTTTCTTGTGATGGTGTGGGCTTTGATAGCCATTTGGATTTTTGATTTTGCTTGGAAGGGATAACATCTTTAGGCTTTTGTGCTTTATGCATTGATGCATTCAAAATTTTGAATCCCATGGATTTGGGGGAAGCTTCATGTTTGAAAGATGTGTGCTTTTGTTGGTCTTGATTGGGAATTTTAGTGGTTTTATGGATGGAGGGGTAAAAAGTGGATTTATGGATAAATGGATAAGGAGATTTAAGGATGGGGATATTAGGAGTTGGTAGGATAGGAGGTAAAGTGGAATTAATAGGAATAGTTGGAGTTGGAAGTAGTGGAGGTAAATTTGATGGAGGGATATGGATGGTCACATGCTTTTGCAAATGATAGGATGATGGAGGAGGGATGGAGACATATGTTTTGGGAGTATGATGAGATGTACCATGTTTGGGATTGGATGAATGGATTTTGGAAGGTGGGTGGATAGTATCAACATGTTTAGATTATTTTTCTTGGGGTGTATAGCCAAGGCCATGTGAGGATGGATGGAATGTGGAGTGGATGGGCTCCAAGATGCCTTGTTCGTGAAGGCCTAAGCCTTTGCCTTGATAGTTCATGTGTTGGAGTATGCGACATGCAATGGGATGTTTGATGCTTTGGAAACAAGACACGAGTCCATTATTTGTTGGAGAAAGATAGGTGGGATCTTGATTAGGAGAAGGGGTTGATGTTTCAACATGCTTTGGATTTGATTTTTGCCATGGCTCATGTGATTGGATAGAAGTGGGAGTGACTTGGATAGATGTGGTAGGTGCTTGGATGGATGTGATAGGTGTTTGACTTATGTGTTCTTGAACATGGCTGTATGATGGTTCTTGACTTATGATAAGGGGTTGTTCAAGAAATTTGGTGGATGTAGGATTGCATGAGGGTATTTGATTCCTTGCTAATAGCCAATGGATGGCATCCTTCATGAGTTTATGGGTTGAAGAGCAATATAATGGATGGATAATGATAGTGGTTGGTGTAGGATTAGGATGGGGATTGGATAGGTGGGTGATAGGATTAGGTAATGATGGTTCTTGGATGGATTCAAAGATAAGTGTGGGATTAGATGGTGGTGTTGGAGGGGTGAGGGATTGGGGGGATTCCTTTGCTTTGCTTTCATTTTTAAGTGATGTTCTTTAGAGGAAATCCCACAAGGATTCGTTGGATGTCATGGTGTTGGGACTTGGAAGATTTGATGGTGGATTAGATGGTGGATGGGTGATAGGGATTGGTGGATTGGGAGATACATAAGGTGATGGATTAAGGTTGATAAGGTTGGGGGGATATTGTGATGGGAGGATTGGAGGATGGGGATTAGGAGATGGGGGATTTGGTTGTTGATATGAGGTTTGGATTTCAGATATAAGGTGTGCTAGATTGATGTTCCCTTGATCAAAGTTAGCATGACAAAGGTTAGGGGATTGATAAGGTGGAGGTATGGATTGATTGGATAAGTATGATGGCATAGATGTGTAAGGGGATGGTGATTGATATGAGGGTAAAGGTTGATATGATGGAAGTTGGTATGAGGTTGAAGGTTGATATGAGGATGATGGAGGTTGATATGATGGAAGTTGATATGATGAAGGTTGATGGGAGGTTGATGGTGTGGATATGTAAGGTGTAGATTGGTATGAAGGTTTAAAGAATGACAATTGATATGATGTGGATGGGGATGATGTGTAGGGTGTTTGTTGATATGATGGAGATTGGTATGAGGTCCATGGTGTGGATATGTAATCAATGAAATCAAAATGAAGATTAATACTAATCAAATGCATAAAACAAATGATTATACCTTCATAAATGAACTCATGGATCCAAGAGGGAAGGAGTTGTGCCTACGTAGCTCCTCAGATGTTACCCAAATGATGCGAGATGTGGATTGCTCAAGTGCTCAACACAATGTAAAGGAGATGGGGATTGATAGATTAGATGGGATTGAGACAAGATTTTGACATTAGGATGGTAGGATTAGGAGATTTGTGGAGTGATTTGGGCAGAGGTCTGATGCATGAAGAGGTCTCTCTCCAATGGCTTAGAGAGGGGTCCAATTTATAGAATTTTGGAGATGAGGATGGAGGGTGAGGATTCAGTTGATGGGATCAAGGGCTAGGAATAAAAGTGAATCTTTTATTCCTAGTGGATGAATTAATAATTCTCATTTTGGGAAGAGTGGAGGATAGTGGATGAATTAATAATTTATTTTTGGGAAGAGTGGAGGATAATGGGGGACAACTGAATTTTAAATTCAGTGAGTGGAGGATAGTGGGGGACAACTGAATTTTAAATTCAGTTTAGTGGAGGATAGTGGGGGACCACTAAATTTTAAATTCAGCTTAGTGGAGGATAGTGGGGGACCACTGAATTTTGAGAAGAGTGGAGGATAGTGGATGAATTAATACTTCATTTTTGGGAAGAGTGGAGGATAATGGGGGACAACTAAATTTTAAATTTAGTGAGTGGAGGATAGTGGGGGACAACTAAATTTTAAATTCAGTTTAGTGGAGGATAGTATGGGACCACTGAATTTTAAATTTAGTTTAGTGGAGGATTGTGGAGGATGAGGTAAGCAAGGTTAATTAAGTATTATCTTAATTAACTTAAGCCTAGGTTAATCATATAAGCATGATTTATCCTAATTAATAGGGATTAGGGAAATGGATAAATCAACTAAATAAATATTGGGAATATTCATTCAATTGATAGGATAGGGTTGTAAGATTAAATGGATTAATTAGGTGAATTAATTGATCGTCAGGGATATGCAGATGGGGAGAGTGGATTAGTGGAGGTACGGGAAATTGGGTTGCAGAGCAATCCAATTTTTGGTGTCTACAATAGTGATAGGAATTGTTACCCTTTTACTTAAGTAAAGGTAATTTTCACTTTCTCACTATTCAGTCTTGTTTCTTGTTGTTGAGGAGAAGAGGAGAAGGAGAGATAGATTGACCATGTCGACTCAACGTCCATTCTAGCTTCCAAGGATAGATGTACTTTGTTTCCAGGTCACAGACAAGTGGATCGAGTTAGAGGTAGGGCTCTAAACTTCACTTCTGTCACATTTCTTTCATGCTGTAGTGTTATTTTTGTCATTTTTTGTGCCATGTGGAATGATTTGGATAAGGGGTCCCAATTGGGGCACCCAAGTCTAGCCAAGGCACCCAAGTCCCATCAAGGTACCTAGATCTTCCTGGGGTGCCCAATTCTTCCTAGGGCGGCCAAGTCCAAAGAGGACATGGGACCCAGAGATAAGGTATAGATTAATAGATTAGATGCTTATTGATGATTTGGTGATGAAAATTGATGAAAATTTGTTTTTTGATGTACAGGATGTCCCCGAGACACAGGAGCACACAAGTGGTTGGCTCATGACGATGTTATGGAGCCATGTGGGTACTATTCTTGACAAGGATTGAGGATTCTTATAGGCAATAGGCCTGTGGTGGGTGTTTATCATGCCGATGATGAGATTTCACTACAGTATGTTGATGGTGTTAATGGACAGGTGGAATGTAGATACTTCTACATTCCATCTACCCACAAGTGAGATGATGGTGACACTAGAGGACGTGTACCATATCTTATGATTGCTTGTTTGAGGATAGATAGTGCACATTGTGGAGCAACGTTCGATAGAGTATACTTGAGAGAGTCACCTTTACTGCCTAGGTCGTGTTTTCACTCTAGCTGGGCGGGCACATATCACACTTCGATGGTTGGAGCAGGGTTGCGAAGATATACCCTTAGTGCATCACATCATGATCACAACCATCTCCTTAGTAATTGTACATGATGGCATGGGAATGCACCTTTATGCAGGCCTCATACATATGATTAGGGTGATGGAGGAGTAAAGGACAGTCTACGCGTGGGGCGCAGTATGTGTGCGCACATCTATCGAGACATAGGGTAATTTGTTCATTATGAGATGTAGAACCTGATGGTGTGTACTTTATTACATGTATGGATATTCAAACGCATCAGGTGCATGCACCCTGTAGGATTTCCTAGAGAGCTAACATGGACACATCCATGTGCACATGCATACCCACTCATTAGGTGTTGGAGACATGGTGATTTACTATATTGAAGAGTGGTTTTTGATAGACTTCGATGGGATGATATCATCTGAAGACCATGTTGACTTTTTTCCAGACTGGATGCTTATTCCCAGATTTCCCTACAAGGTAGCCATCAGTGATCAAGAGGATCTCTGGGCCAGGGGGCCAACAGTGTAGAAGATAGACTCTATATTTTATCTCCTCTTCTTCTTCAGGCTCTGCAAGACCTAGGGGGGTATTCCCTACTCAACATCCATGAGGATATGCATACAAGGATGGGATGCTGACAGAAAGCAGATAGTCCTCTTGTAAGTAGACCAAAACTGAAAGATAAGAGCAAAGGGGCTAGCTTTGGGCCTATTAGCAGTTGTAGACAGAGGACTGAGGATCCTAAACTAATTCTAATGTCCTAATGTTTGTTTTAGATTTTGATTTGGATTTTAAGTTTGGATGCAAAGCTGGACATGGTTATAACACAAAAACAAAGCACGATTGGTGCCTATCCAGGGCCTGGAATCAGTAGACATACACCTGTGAATGATCAGCATAAACAGCTAAAACTGGATTTCAAGGGGATATATGTGATACCTGCCTTACAGGTATCTCCCAATACAAAGTGTTAGGTTATCTCTACTTATGGTATCCCTACTGCAGTATACCCTTCCCAATGTTCAACCTGAAAACAGTTTAATCTACCCCTTGAGCAGAAGTTAAAAGATCAGACATTCAACATAGGAATTCTATGCTCTAGAATCTAAACATTACTCAAATATCCAGATTCAGAAGAAGAATACATGCAATACTGGAGACAGAATTAACACAACACATGCTAAGATAGCATTTCTCATATAAGTTTAATCATGAAATCAGTGGGTTCATGCCAAAAACATACAACAAGAGATACATAAACTCACAGGTAAGCTGTACAGAGCAACCAGATCAGCTTGTTATGCATTACAGAGCCAAAAATCTTCAACTTTCAACAACCTTGAATGAATAACACCGTCTGCATTCTATAGCAGGAGGGTGTATTCAGCATTAACTACCAGGTTGACCAAAAATCCCGCCAGATATACAGTATCATAAAAATGGCGCTCAAACATTAATGCAGCAGGTAGGGGAGGAGACAGGAAGATTTTTCGAGCCCTGCGCCACTGCCTAGGGATCCAGATCTTCAACCGGGTACTAGATCAGCCCACGCCATCGCCCATACCTCTGCAACAATCACCATTAATGGCGCACCAACCTGCGGCCTTGGGAAGAACATCAGACAGTTAATCGCAACCATTTCCCGCCGAGATTCATCATCATGATATTTGAAAATGCAGGATACAAATTATCCCACATGCACCCCGCAATGACCTCATTAACACTTTATATACTAGGTCATGAGCATATATCATGTCGGTGCTTTTGCTCCTGACGACACTAGTATAAGACTTCATCATCATCATCCTCTAGCAGCATGATATCCTGTTGCTTGAAATATCACCCTGACATCATCATCATATTGCAATATAACTGCATGATAATCGCCTTCATCGGCACAAACTGATCCATCGAAGAAACATCCTCCTGCTGAGCCTATACCAAAAGTCTGGCCGATAAACATCCTGATGACGTCATCATCATATCCTGCTGACGTCATCATCATATCTGCCTACTGCGCACCTCCTCATATCCGGATGACGTCATCATCATATCCACATCAGGATGATATTCGGAAGACAACCGGATATTTGGAAATATCATCCTGATGCACGAAAATCATGTTGCACTGTAGCTCCACTATAAGATCGGGGCGATAGATGAATATGATGATGCTTGAAAAGATCACCCCCACTAGATAATGCACGAAGCCGGCAGGCGGATATCTCCTTGATATCAGCATCATCATGATGCTGGAACAAACATACACCCGAGTGATATGAAAATATCACCCCCTCCTTCGGAAATATCATGATGCAGATAGGCAGAAAACCAAATATCACCCTGATATAAGGATGACGTCAGCATCATCAGGATGACAAAACAACGAACAAGAAGTGATACAACATCATCAGGATGATATTGACTAAGATCATCCTGACGTTCAAAATATGATGACCCCAGTGAATATCGGGTCGCACTTAGAACTCTTCAACAACATCATCAGGATGATCATAACCAAGATCACCCGATGATAAAGATATCACCCCGGCGAAATATCATGAAGGCAGAAAATATGATGACCCTCGCAAGCAACACGGTGATAACTGGAAATATGATGATGATGACGACGACCCTTAGGAAAGAACAAGTCAGGTCGAAACAACTCAAATAATAACCCCTTCAGAATATCGGGGCAACATCATCATCATGTTTGGGCAAGGTGATAATTGGAAGATCACCGGATACTTGAAAAATCACCCCCGCAAGCAAATCAGGGCGCACTGTAGCTCATCAGCATCATCAGGATAATAACCAAACATCACCCGATAGCGAAATATGATGATGACGATGAGAAACCGGTCGACGGAGAGCATGATGATGCTGACCACCATCAAAGGAAATATGATGATGATGACCTCCTCTTCAAAGAAAAAATGATGATGAAGCTGAAAAAATGCTGAGGAGATCCAACACTTAGAACATTTTTTGGATACTTAGGGAAAGTGCCTGCATGAGAATTGCACAAAAATTGTCAGTCAATTCAGGCACTAATAGTGGCTCTGTCTGGGGACGTGCAGGTGCAAGACTGCAGCGAGAACCCCAGATCTCTGGGATGCAGACCAGTCCCTTATCCATTGGGCACAGAGTCAAATACTGCACTGACCTGCATCACCAAACACACTTGATGGCCTAAGGCCACCAAGAAAAGAAAAACATGTATCTCCCTTTGTCAAATATCTTGTTTTCATCTGCATGCACTGGGTCAAGCTTGGAGATACTACAGACATCCACCCACAAACAAATCTTGTCATCTGCATATTCAACCTTTTGATTTAGCTTGTCATTGTCAAACCTGTGCAGATAACCTTCAGCATCATGTGACATGTGGGTGCAGAATATATCAGGCAATGCATACTCAAATGGTATGGAACACAGGTTATCATCTATATCATCATCATGCATTGCAACATGATCTCCTAGCTGGACTGAAAATAGGAAACACTCAAAGTCCACCTCACAGCTAGGAAGATCAGGGCTCATTGTATTATATGCTGGCATATCAAAAGGAAAGCTTTCAAAATCACAATCGTGCACATCATGTACACAACAATCAGCAGCACCAGGCTGGAAAAGATCAGGCTCTGGCATCTCTTTCAAATCAGGCACATCTTCACAGTCACTTACCTGATGTATGTTGTTTCCTCTTTCATCAGGATGAGAAACAGAATCCAAGCCAAAAATAGTGTCTAGATCCTCACCATACTCAGACAGATCCTCATCACCATATGTGTCATAAATGGGTGACCCAGGTGCATCAGTTTCATCATAGTATGCCATTTGTTCATGAGCAGCAGAGCACACCTCTTCATCACCTATGGGTTCACTCTGTGGAGGAGTATCAGCCTGTGTGTCATAAGCAAAATAGCCATTAAATGAAAAACAATCATGCTCTGAACTAGCACTTATTTTAATTTCTGACTGCTCTTCATGATCTCCATGTGTTTGAAAGGTAGGCAATGGGTCACACATAAGACTGCTTCTCTGTTTGCTTATATCTTCTCTGTCTTGAGTACAATACTCACAATTGTCTCCACAGGTCCATTCTAAAAATTGCTCATTGCTGTCCACAACCTCGTTATTATTTTCATGGTCAGCTGCCTCATCATTGCAATGGGAATCCTCATTAGTCCTTTCACTGGCATCCTCAACTGGTGAACAATCCAGTTGAGCAGTATTGTTAGCATTATGTTCAAATACAGCAGTCTCAACCTCTATGCTTTTATTTTCATTTTTATCTACACATGATGCCATAATCATTTGGTCATTTGTAGCTTCATAACCATTATTCACACCAAGGCCTGGGGACAGGGGTTTCAGCAGGTGCACATTTCTCATTTCTTCTACATTTTCTAAAAATTTGTATGCCATCTGCATACTTGTCACCTTGAAATCCCTCAGTAATGCACTAGAGCCCTCCTCAAAAGCTTCAAAGAATATGCCAACACAGGCTGAAATATCAGGTCTGAAACTTTCAGGGACATGTGAAAGGGCTACTGCAAACCTATGACTGAAATCAACACATGGCTCTTCATCTTGTTTTCTGATTCTCATCAATTCTGCAACAAGATCAGCCGGTTCTTTTGCAAATTCTTCCTTGAAACAGTCAGCAAGCTCATCCCAACAGGCAAAAAATTTCTTTGGAAAGCTCAAATACCAGTCTTTTGCTTTTGCATCAAAGGACCTAACAAAAAACCTCATCCACATATCCTCATCTCTGAATGAATGTTTTCCCATAAAACTGTGAAAATTTTGGATATGTGCATTCCCATCACATACACTATGACCACCAAATCTAGGCATCTGACAGTATATCCTAGCAGGCATAGTTTCTACTTTGTAATCCACCCATGACAAATCCAGTTGGTCATACAAAGGATCAAAAGGGCTGAGAAGAGGTTTAGCCTTCTGACTGGCAGACATAACAGGGTTACTGCTTTTTAACTGGGCCTGCTCAGCCTCTAAGAATATCAACCTATTTCTTATCTCTTCTATTCCTTTATCCAACATTTCACCACTGAATATGGGATAATTCATACTTGGATTCATAAAAATCTTACTCTTAGACATCCTTTGTCTGTCTAAGACCCAAGGCTTCCCCTGGCATCTAACCTATGCAGTAAAACAGCAAATAAAGGGGAAGGAACAAAGTACCTTTTCTCATACAGATGCAGAAAAATGAACAACACATTTCTGTCACATCACATACACCCATCTTTCATGTGCATTTGGATATTTTTTGCAGAGTCGCCACCTCTCCAGAGAGGACAAAATTTACAGCAGCTGAAAGCTCATCAAATACGTTTCTGAGTTCATTCCACCAGCAGAGCAAAACTTCACCAGAGACTGCAGGATATCACTTTACATCAACATCCCCAGCAGAGTCGCCAATTTATGTTGACTTTTTCCCAGACTGGATGCTTATTCCCAGATTTCCCTACAAGGTAGCCATCAGTGATCAACAGGATCTCTGGGCCAGGGGGCCAACAGTGTAGGAGATAGACTCTATATTTTATCTCCTCTTCTTCTTCAGGCTCTGCAAGACCTAGGGGGGTATTCCCTACTCAACATCCATGAGGATATGCATACAAGGCTGGGATGCTGATAGAAAGCAGATAGTCCTCTTGTAAGTAGACCAAAACTGAAAGATAATAGCAAAGGGGCTAGCTTTGGGCCTATTAGCAGTTGTAGACAGAGGAATGAGGATCCTAAACTAATTCTAATGTCCTAATGTTTGTTTTAGATTTTGATTTGGATTTTAAGTTTGGATGCAAAGCTGGACATGGTTATAACACAAAAACAAAGCACGATTGGTGCCTATCCAGGGCCTGGAGTCAGTAGACATACACCTGTGAATGATCAGCATAAACAGCTAAAACTGGATTTCAAGGGGATATATGTGATACCTGCCTTACAGGTATCTCCCACTACAAAGTGTTAGGTTATCTCTACTTATGGTATCCCTACTGCAGTATACCCTTCCCAATGTTCAACCTGAAAATAGTTTAATCTACCCCTTAAGCAGAAGTTAAAAGATCAGACATTCAACATAGGAATTCTATGCTCTAGAATCTAAACATTACTCAAATATCCAGATTCAGAAGAAGAATACATGCAATACTGGAGACAGAATTAACACAACACATGCTAAGATAGCATTTCTCATATAAGTTTAATCATGAAATCAGTGGGTTCATGCCAAAAACATACAACAAGAGATACATAAACTCACAGGTAAGCTGTACAGAGCAACCAGATCAGCTTGTTATGCATTACAGAGCCAAAAATCTTCAACTTTCAACAACCTTGAATGAATAACACCGTCTGCATTCTATAGCAGGAGGGTGTATTCAGCATTAACTACCAGGTTGACCAAAAATCCCGCCAGATATACAGTATCATAAAAATGGCACTCAAACATTAATGCAGCAGGTAGGGGAGGAGACAGGAAGATTTTTCGAGCCCTACGCCACCGCCTAGGGATCCAGATCTTCAACCGGGTACTAGATCAGCCCACGCCATCGCCCATACCTCTGCAACAATCGCCATTAATGGCGCACCAACCCGTGGCCTTGGGAAGAACATCAGATAGTTAATCGCAACCATTTCCCACCGAGATTCATCATCATGATATTTGAAAATGCAGGATACAAATTATCCCACATGCACCCCGCAATGACCTCATTAACACTTTATATACTAGGTCATGAGCATATATCATGTCGGTGCTTTTGCTCCTGACGACACTAGTATAAGACTTCATCATCATCATCCTCCAGCAACATGATATCCTGTTGCTTGAAATATCACCCTGACATCATCATCATATTGCAATATAACTGCATGATAATCGCCTTCATCGGCACAACCTGATCCATCGAAGAAACATCCTCCTGCTGAGCCTATACCAAAAGTCTGGCCGATAAACATCCTGATGACGTCATCATCATATCCTGCTGACGTCATCATCATATCTGCCTACTGCACACCTCCTCATATCCGGATGACGTCATCATCATATCCACATCAGGATGATATTCGGAAGACAACCGGATATTTGGAAATATCATCCTGATGCACGAAAATCATGTTGCACTATAGCTCCACTATAAGATCGGGGTGATAGATGAATATGATGATGCTTGAAAAGATCACCCCCACTAGATAATGCACGAAGCCGGCAGGCGGATATCTCCTTGATATCAGCATCATCATGACGCTGGAACAAACATACACCCGAGTGATATAAAAATATCACCCCCTCCTTCGGAAATATCATGATGCAGATAGGAAGAAAACCAAATATCACCCCGATATAAGGATGACGTCAGCATCATCAGGATGACAAAACAACGAACAAGAAGTGATACAACATCATCAGGATGATATTGACTAAGATCATCCTGACGTTCAAAATATGATGACCCCAGTGAATATCGGGTCGCACTTAGAACTCTTCAACAACATCATCAGGATGATCATAACCAAGATCACCCGATGATAAAGATATCACCCCGGTGAAATATCATGAAGGCAGAAAATATGATGACCCTCGCAAGCAACACGGTGATAACTGGAAATATGATGATGATGACGACGACCCTTAGGAAAGAACAAGTCAGGTCGAAACAACTCAAAGAATAACCCCTTCAGAATATCGGGGCAACATCATCATCATGTTTGGGCAAGGTGATAATTGGAAGATCACCGAATACTTGAAAAATCACCCCCGCAAGCAAATCAGGGCACACTGGAGCTCATCAGCATCATCAGGATAATAACCAAACATCACCCGATAGCGAAATATGATGATGACGATGAGAAACCGGTCGACGGAGAGCATGATGATGCTGACCACCATCAAAGGAAATATGATGATGATGACCTCCTCTTCAAAGAAAAAATGATGATGAAGCTAAAAAAATGCTGAGGAGGTCCAACACTTAGAACATTTTTTGGATACTTAGGGAAAGTGCCTGCATGAGAATTGCACAAAAATTGTCAGTCAATTCAGGCACTAACAGACCATATCATGGCCAAAGGCCATGGATGGGTAGTGCACTCATTTAGCGAGGATTAAGCGAGATCGGCTATTAGATGGTTGCCTGGATCACATCATAGTGTGGTTTTACTTTGATAGAGTCATACGATAGTTCAGATGCAGGTAGGATGTCCCTAGGATGCATCCAAGCTATACATGCTCTGTATGTAGCATAGTCAGGGTGAATGATGCCCCATGACAGATGATAGCTAAGGTTGGTGAGAGTGATGATGATGGAGTAGCAGATGTAGAGCCAGTGTCCAATTCAGATGATGTTCATACTACCTGAGCTTATACGAATTAGTGGGAGACAACACGGCCTACTCCAATCTTCCCTGCTGGTCATCCCATAGGTGATCCATGTGATGAGTGACAAGTAGCACCCATAAAGTACATCTTTTTACCTCTCTTTCTCCTTTCTGATCCCATATTTCTTGATGTCTACACCCAAATAGGCTAGCAAGATTGTTCTAAATAATGATTAATTGAAGATAAATTACTTAAGATCATGATTTCTGATTAAAGGACTAATGTGCATGGAATTGATGGAAATATGCAGAAAAATTTCTCTTTTTGAATCAATAGGTCTAGATGTTTGAGATGGCAATTTTGTGCATCTCCGGAGATAGTCCTAATGATCTCTGAAGACCATACTAGAATACCACGACATCAGAAGTTTTGAAGTAAAGAGGAAAATCATCTCTAGAGCTGAGCAAGAAGGCCGCAATTATATCTCTGGAGCTACAGACATATCTCCGAAGTTGCAGACATAGACATACATTTTTGGTGCCTCTTTAGAACAGAGTAGATTTCCAGGACTACTATCAGTCAAGCACTTTTAGTGGCAAATCGTGATACCCCTCATATTACTCAAATCATCACCTGAGTGATTAAGGGCCATCTTTAGTTAACTACTGGGAGTTTTTATCTCTTTTTAGTTTTTGCATGAGTTACTAATGAAACTGATTTAATATCCATATTTTCAGGGCCTCACTTCCCAAATGTATTAAGACTCAAACTTAGATTCAGAGTGGACTTCTGTTCCACTCAATCTGTTTTTATTGCATGGTTATTTTTCGTAGTTAGACAGCTAGTATAATAAAGAGATGGATGTCATCTCATAGAAGAACTGGTAGATAAGATAAGTGATATGTCATCACTCATTTTATATATACTTACAAAAGCAGCAGAAAAGGGGACTTTTATTTTTACTTTGATTTTCTGTAATCTCAATTTTTAATATCAATATTTCTCTGAATGCAAAGTGAATGGAATTGGACTGAATTAAGTTGTGATCTTATTCTTTTGTGTTGATTCCTTACTACAGTCTTTAGCCCTAAGGGTCTGGAGCAAGGGCCCACTCTCACCACCAAGGCAGAAGGCTAGTACCACTATTTTGTTGTTGCAAAGATTTTGCTTTATAGAATACTTGTTGATTTCAATAGGTAGATGCATGTTACAGATTATAAATTTGCTTTAAGTAATTTACTATTCAATTATGTTTTCAACATTCTTTGAATTCATTTAGTAAGCCAATAGATCAATATCTTTAAATTAGTAAAAGTCATTAGAGTTAGCTAAAGAAACTAGTAACTGTAGAATCCCTAATTGCAGATAGCTGAGGACACAACCCTAGATTTTGACATCTGAAATATGATTAAATGATGAGGTACAATGATACTTGTCATTTTTGGCACCGTTGTCAGGGACTTATTGTGTTAATTAGGGAAACTTAGCTAAATAGTTTTAGGTTAGATATGTATGGTTAGAGCTAGAGATTCAAAAGGAAGATACATAAAATAGACACCCCATCAACAAACTATAGGAGAAAATAGTGGGGTGGCACAAGATCTTGTTGAAGAAAGAAACCTAGAACCTACCTTGGAAGTTGCACCTCAAATCAACAATCCCTTAGATCCTCCAACTCTTCCACTTGCTGATTATATCCAAGAATTACAACAAATGTTTCAGGCAGATCCTTTGATAGAACCTAATTTCCTAGAACCTCATAGAGAAGAACCAGTACTAGACATGGAAGATAATAATGATAATCATGAAGAGGAGGAAAATCAAGCTCCAAGAACGTTTTCATATCCCATTGTTCTGGTTGCTGGAGACAATACTCCTATGAAAAATATCTCACCAGCACACTTGCCAAATTTTAGAGGTCTTTCTTCTGAGGATCCAGATTAGTTTTTGTTTGAATTCAAAGTGGTATGCCAAACTTATGATTATGGATTAGATAACCAAAAACTCAAACTGTTCCCTTCAACCCTGAAAGATTCTACGATGAGATGGTTTATGGGTTTACCCCAAAACTCTATTCATTCTTGGGATCAGATGGAAATAGAGTTTTTAGGAAAGTACCAGGATTACTGTAGAGTCAGTAATAAAAATGAGGAATTGTTTAAAATTAGACAAGGGGAGGAAGAGACCTTAGAGGACTATGTGGACAAGTTTAATTTTGCCTTAAGAAGGTATCATAACCCAGTAAATCACTCCTTGGCCAGAACCCTATTTGTAAAAGGATTAGATAAAGAATCAAAATAGGCATTGGATCTAATGGGAAAAGGAAATATCAACAAAATGGATATACCTGCTATAGAAGAACTCTGCAAGAACTATTCAAGAACCCAAGAGGGAGTGAGATCATCCAAAACCTTCAAAGGGAAGAATGAAATAGGACATTTAATGGAAGAGATCACAAATCTGAAAACATATATTTTGGTCCAATTAAATACCACATTGGATGGGATTCAGGTAAAAAATAGAATAGCTGATCAAAATAAAACAACTAAACCACTCTCCATTTATTGTCCTAGGTGTAGAAACAAGTATCTGTTGAAAGAATACCCTTTAGACAAATCAGAGATTTGTCAGATCTGTGAAAGGGAACATCCTACCAGTCAATGTAGTCAACTCCTAGCCTTGAAAAGGTTGAGTAAGAAGAATGCCATACTAGAAGAAGAATTAAACTATGTGGGACAAAAATAGGCTGGGAATTTCCCTTATAATCAGTATCCAAACCAACCTTCTTACATGGGTCCTTCTAATTAGGGAAATAATCAATGGAATCTAACTTGGCATGGGCCTCAGAATAATCCTCTTTGGGGACAACAGGATTGGCCAAATCAACATTGGAAAAACCAAAATTGGTAAAATCAGCACTGGGGAAATCAACAGTGGCCACCACAGTTTGGATCACAAAACATGCAACCTCAATGGGGTCCTTAATAGGGATATAATCAAGAATACCAGGGACAACCTAGACGTTTCCAACCTCAACAACAAGCTTTACTAACTAGACCCTCCAACACACAAGGACAATCACAAAATGAACCAGTTAGCCAACCACCCTTACTAGCTCAGCCTATACCAAACCCACGAAATAAATAGGGAGCAGTTGTTTACATGACAGAGCAAGAAAACATGGCTGGTATTAATGCTATATATTCAAATAATCTCTAGCTACGTTTTGGGAAAGCATTCCCAAGACCATCTCCTCCAACTACAGTTGAAGTAACCAATGATGAGGAACCTAAAAATTTGTCCACTCAACTTCTAGAGGAGATTACTACTGAAAAAGTGCTAAAAGAATCATCCTTGGATAACTTTGGAGTTGCTCCTAAAAGACTAACTCTAGAGAACATTCCTGAACACACTTCTGATAAAAGCTCTAGAGATGCTCCAGAGATGGAAAAACTAGCACCATACCCAGAATGGCTCAAACAACATGTTCCCCAGAAAAAGATCTTGCAAAAACAAGTCCAATCCAACCTAGAATCAAAATTTTTACAAGAAATCAGGCAACTGAATATTGAAATTCCTCTCCTTCAAGCAATCAGAGATGTACTAGAACTGAATCAATTCATTAAACAACATTGTGTCAAAACATAGGGCAGGAAGAAAAACTTTCCTTCTACAATCCAGGTGGAAGGGAAAGTAGTAGATCTATTGATGGGAGAAATTCTCCTCCAAAAATATGGAGACCCTAGAAATCCTGTCATAACTGTTTTCATCTCAGGGGTAGAAATTTTAAATGTTCTGATTGATTTGGGAGAAGCAATTAATGTGATGATAGTTCATACAATGGACATATTAGCTCTATCAGGTATCCAATCCACAACTACAATCCTTCAACTTGCTGATCAGTCAGTAGCTATTCCAAAAGGAGTAATCACTGATATACCAGTTGTGATAGAATCATGGGAATTTCCAGTAGACTTCCTGATATTAGAACCGAGAAACCAGAGAAATGCTTATCCACTGATTTTAGGAAGACCATGGGTGGCTACAACAACAACATCTATTGATTGTCGAACTGGGGATATGGTCATTTCTAATGGGATATATTTGAAGAAAATATCTTTGTATCCTCCAGTTAAACCATCAATACATTATACAGGAAGAGTATGGGTGGATGAACTAGATAACAATGACAACAGTGCCTCAGTAGCTATGGTAACTCTCAAGGAACATTTGGGAGAGTTGGAAGAAGAAATCTACTATGATACAACAGAAGACATTACCCACATCCTAATCAATGAGGATGTGATGGAAATTTCCCAAGATTCCAGGAGAGAACTTCTTACTTCTACTCATTGTGCCCTAGCAAATATCATTCCTTATGGGGAGACCTATTACAGAGACTTAGCCACATTCCATATGTTGCTTCCACATTCTTGTCCCCTCAATACCATAACCCCAGTGTATGGATTAACTACATCAATGGATCAAATCACAAAACAGGTCATGATTATACCAGGGAAAACACTTAATATCAATACTCAGTTAACAACAAATCAGGAAGAAAAACTTATCCAACTTCTGATTTCCCATTTAGTAACTTTTGCTTGGGAATACCAAGATATGAAGGGCATCCCTCCTGAGATCTGTACCCATCATATATACACTGAGGATATTAAACATGTCAAACAACCCCAGAGAAGATTGAATCCTATTTTAAAAGACATTGTTAAGACTGAAATAGAAAAATTACTACAAGCGGGGTTTATATATCCAATCTCAGACAGTCAATGTGTCTCACCCCTAGTCATAGTGTAAAAAAAGAATGGGAAATGGAGGGTATGTATTGACTATAGGGAGCTAAATAAAGCTACAAAAAAGGACTACTTTCCCTTACCATTCATTGACCAAATACTCAACCACCTTGCTGGGAGAAAGTATTTTTCTTTTCTAGATGGATTCAGTGGGTATAACCAAATTCAAGGAGCACCTAAAGACCAGGACAAAACCACTTTCACTTGCTCTTGGGGAACTTTTTCTTACAAAGTTCTTCCATTTGGACTATATAATGCACCAGCTAAATTTTAGAGGCTTGTTTTAGCCATTTTTGCTGAACCAACTAATGAATACATGGAAGTCTATATGGATGACTTTACTATGTATGGGGATAATTTTGAAGAAGCTCTCACAAACTTTGAAAAAGTACTAAAATGATGTGAGAAAAATTAATTATCCCTTAGCCATGAAAAGTGCTTCATGATGGTAGAGGAAGGAATTGTATTGGGACACCACATTTCAGCAAATGGGATCAAAGTGGATCAAAACAAGATAGAAGTGATCACACAGTTGCCTTCACCCAAAAATCAGACAGATGTTAGAAGTTTTCTGGGTCATGCAGGCTACTATAGGAGATTCATAGAAAATTTCAGCAGAACAGCTGCCCCCCTATTTACCCTACTTAACAAAGACATAGAATTTCTATGGACTGAAGATTGTCAATCAACATTTGAAACCTTGAAAGAGAAGCTTACTGTCACACCAGTTTTGAGAGGACCTAATTGGACTTTACCATTCCACATACAAACTGATGCTTCAAATGATTCCATTGGGGTAGTTTTAAGACAAAAGGAGGAAGGAGAGAGTATGCATGCCATTTATTACATAAGCAAAAACCTTACCTCTGCAGAAAAAAAATTAAACCACAACTAAAAAAGAATCCTTGGTAGTCATCTATGCTATAAACAAATTCAGGCATTATATCATTGGATATAAATTATTTGTACACATTGATCATGCAGCCATCAAGTACCTAATGAATAAGCTATTAGTAGGTGCAAGGATCATTAGGTGGTTATTGCTATTGCAGGAATTTGATATTACCATAGTTGATAATCTAGGCAAGTTTAATTTGGTTGCTGATTTTTTGTCAAGATTGCATACAAGAGGAGAAAACCAACCAGTGGAGGATAGGCTCCCAGATGAACATTTTTTCTCTATCTCCTCTACTGTACCTTTGTTTGCTGACATAGGTAATCTTTTAGCTACAGGCTTGTATCCATCCCATTTTACCTCAAAACAGAAAAAATGTTTAGTTAAGGAAAGCTTATCTTACAAATGGTTAAATGGATTGTTGTTTAAATGTGGTCCTGATTTCATTTTATGCAGGTGTTTGAAAATTGATGAAATTTTTGATGTATTAAGAGCATGTCATGATGAACCATCTGGTGGCCATTATTCTTCCCACAGAACTATCCATAAGATCCTAGGAACTGGTTACTACTGGGCCTCTCTTCATAAGGATACTAAGAAGTATGTGCAACAGTGTGACCAGTGCCAAAGGATGGGACAACCAACCTTCACCCAGAAGATGTTATTACATCCTCAAGTCATGATGGAACCATTTGAATAGTGGGGTCTAGACTTTGCGAGACCAATTTCTCCACCATCATCAGGCAAGGAGTATATTCTAGTATGCATAGACTATGTGACTAAATGGGCTGAGGTTCAAGCATTGCAATTTGCACGAGAAGAAAAAGTTGTTGATTTCCTTTATAATAAGATTTTCTTGAGGTTTGGAGCCCCAAGATCCATAGTCTCACACAGAGGACCTTAGTTTACTTCACAGGTAATCAGAGTACTCACAAATTTATATCAGGTCAAGCACAGAAAATCTTCACCTTACCATGCTCAATCCAATGGGCAGGTAGAGGTAACTAATAGGAAACTTGAAAATATTCTGACAAGGATAGTAGCAATGAACAAAAAAGATTGGGCTAACAGATTACCTGAAGCAGTTTGGGCTTACAATACTACTTGGAAGTCCACAACAAAGTTCTCACCATATGAATTAGTTTATGGGAAAAAACCTATTCTGTCTATAGAATTTGAACTCTAGACACTTAAAACTGCATTGGATATTGGTCTACCATTGTCCATAGCCCAACATAATAGAATTCTTTAGCCTAATGAGTTGGATGAAACCCGAAAAAAGGCCATTTAGCAAATAGAAATGGTTTAGTATCAAAGGAAGCAATGGCATGACCAACACATCAAGAGGAGGACATTTCAACAAGGTGATTGGGTTCTTCTTTATGACTCTAAATTCAATGAGTTCAAAGGGAAATTACAAACTCATTGGATGGGTTCTTACCAGACAAAGGAAGTTTTTGAAAATGGAACAGTACTGTTGGAACCTATTGATGGAAGCATAGATACATTCTTAGTGAATGGCCACCGAATCAGACTCTATAAAAGGTCATCCACTAAAGAAGAGTTCCTCAACAATCCATGCTTTGATACAGGGGATACCTCCTCTATCACAATTTTGGACTAGTTGAAAAAAAAAAGAGAAGGTTGAAAACTAGTAAATGGTGAGCTTCTGAAAAAAAATTAAAAAAAGAGAAGATTGAAAACCAGTAAATGGTGGTCTTTTGAAAAAAAAAAAGAAAAAAAAATAGAGGAAGATGGAAAACTAGTAAATGGTTGTCTTTCTCGACCAAGGGAATTGAAAACCAGCAAATGGCAGTTCCCTTCTTCATGTCAGTTGAGAATAATCAAGCTACGGAGGTGATCAGGTGCCGGGAACTACTCAAACACACCTCCAGTGCTTCGCAAACTAGGAGCATCTCCAGCGCTCCACCAATAAAGGATTATTTACAACCATAATAAGTGGGAGGGAACCTACCTCTCTAGGCAATAAAGTAGAAACATCATTTGATGAGGTCATCATGACTCATCCTCTACTTTATGGCATAAATAAAATAAAATCAACACTCATCTCACAAGAAATCATTACTCTCGTTTGCATGGGTACTTGCAAAGACTACGCTGATGTCACCCAGGATACATGGATTCTCTAACCACTCAGTGGGAATTATTGTAGGTTGCGTGACAATGAAGGTGATTAACATCATCTCAAGCCACAAAAAGCTGCTCAGGTGCCACGTCGCGTCCAGTCTCATCAATGCCGCAGCATCTCAGCCAAGTACATCGCGCCTCATCATTAAAAATGGTTTAGGTAATTTTATCTTAATT
This sequence comes from Cunninghamia lanceolata, assembly GCA_027924645.1. NCBI lineage: Eukaryota > Viridiplantae > Streptophyta > Pinopsida > Cupressales > Cupressaceae > Cunninghamia > Cunninghamia lanceolata. The sequence continues at coordinate 26,954,076 of BSBN01000047.1, forward strand.
AAGCATTAAATAGAAACTATCTTGTCATTCTATTTTTGGGTGTTGTCATTATGACACATCCTCCTGCCATCATTTTGCTTTCCAAATTCATGCATGTCACCATCTTTGTTGTGCTGTCACCTTCCCTACTGAGTGTCCCATCACTCTGCTTCATTTATGACCACATAAGCACTCTAACTAATTTTTAGTTCTTTCTCCATAAGCCTAAGTTGTTAAGCGAATTGACATAACAATCCTCATTTAAACTGTAACATACCCTGAAGAACAGAGTTAGCTGAAACAATTCTCTGGAGCCTACGGGGTGAGGAAGGATTGTACGCATAGAGGATAGGAAAAGAATTTAGAAATAGGGGCTAAGAAGAAATCAGAACCAGAGAATGCTATAGGCCTTTTGCAGGATGAAGCTACAGTAGACATTCTGAGGAATGCAGGATGGTTGGAATTTCTGGGAAAATTTGAGGGGTTTAAAGAAGATATTGTTGATGAGTTCCTAAGAAACTTGAGGGACAATCTGATAGCTATAAGGGGAGTCCAAATCAATCTCTCTACAACCACTATCAGTCATATTTCTAGGTTGCCTGAACAAGATGAGGGGTTCTATCATCTGAAAACTTTATATGCTAATTTGATTAGGAATTTCTCTATTGAAGGTGGACCTGCAATACAATTGCATTTAAATAAAAATGAGGTTAAAAGAATTCTTAGGTCCTCACTTCCAAACCTTTGGCAATCTGTAGCTATATGTTTGATGAAATATTTCACATGTGATGGTCAATTTCCTTGGTTTTAGGACCAATAATGAAAATGTTGATTTTTGTGAGACATGGGAATGGACACCCTGAATTCAGCATAAACATTCCCAACTTCCTATACTCTGCCATTAGGGCAACTGTAGAAAAATATCAGCAAAACAAGGGTCCTATGAAACATCATGGCCTCATTTTTCTAATAGTTAAACACCATTTTCTATCTCAAGCTGATGGGGAAGAGTTATGGCAAACATTTCTTGAACAAAATCCCCAGGATAAAGAGCCAGTGAGGGCACAAGCAGAGGGTGAGGGTTCCTCTACCCAACAAGAAGAAGAGATAGAACCTTCAACCTCCTCTATAGCTATTCAAAAAGGCAAGAAGTCCTCATTACATGAAACTTCATCTGCAGCCCCTGTTTCTGATAAGAAGAAGAAAGGCAAAGAAATTAAGGAGCTTGCTTTTGAGCAATTCCATACATGACTCGCTCAGCCAGGAGGAAGATGACTCTGGCTGAGGAATCTTTCCCTAAGGAACTAACAGAGGAAAGGTTAGGGTAGAAAGCAAAGAAAACCCCAAAGAAAGCTAACTCTAGAATACACTATTGGGCTAAAGAAGCATCTCATGATTCTGATGAGATCCCTCTAGTGAGAAAGAAAAGACTAAGAGAAGTTTCCCTAGAACCCTTTGTCCATTTGGGTTCAAGTCCAAAACAATCTCCTGCGCCGAAGATAGAATATAGGAAAACTTTAACTATCTCCTCAGATTCTGAGGATGAGACACCTACTCTGAAGGCACCTGCCCCACCTATGCTACAGAGAAGCAAAAGAAAAAGGCAACTCTCCCAAACTGAGAAAGATACTTCTCTCCTAGCTGAAGTGCTTTTGGGTTCCAGAACTTCTGAGGAGAAAGTTGGGCCTTCATCAGTGCCAGCACAAACAGAGAAAACCCAAGAAGAACCTCAGGACAGGGAGGCTATAGGGAAAGATGAAACAAAGCAATTGGGTACAGCTAACAATATAGGACAGATGGCTATGGAAGATCTTGATGTGCAACAAATAGAAGAAGAAACATGAACTTTCTCTCACCCCTCTGATCAAGAGGATATTGAGATTTCAAAAGAGCAGCAACTGTTGGAAGAAATTGATAATCTAAAAAGATTACTTTGGGGGAAAAATTAGATTATCACTGACCTCAAGAAGGTTAGAATGGAAATAGAGATGGAGCAAAAACAAGTAATTGAAAAATTGCAAATAGAGCTCCAGAGTAAAGACCAAATAATTCAAGAGAGGGAAGCAAAATTGGAAGCCCAAAAGATAAAGACAACTAAAATCATGAAGGAAAAGGAGAGAGAGGTAGTACAAAGTATCTTTGATCTTACCAAGGCTAGAGACAATGATCTCATAGTAATTGCAACATTAATTGAGAAAGTACAGTGCCAAGATAAACAATTGACTTGGGCCAACAACAAAATAGATGATCAAGAGGAGTATATTCAAGAGTTGGCTGGCCCAAGGGCAACTAGTGTACAGGAGGTACAGACAGATCCATATGTGGGTCCAATCCCCATTGATATTCCTAAGGCCCTGTTTCATTGGGAAAGGAGATGCAGAGAATATGAGGCTTCTAAGCCTATGCTGCAACTACATATGGCAATTACTACCATGACAAAAAGAGTGGAAACCCTGGAGAAAAGAGTCATTTAGATAGCCTCCATTTCTTCTGAGATTTTAGCTTACAGACCTCCAAGTGCCAGTTATGCTATGTTTTTACAAGAAAGGGTCATGCAAAGAAAGTTGTCTTCAGTTCTGTCTAATCTGCCTGAGAACACAGAAACAACAGAGGGGTTCATGGAAGCCTATACAAGGAGCTCTGATGAAGATAAAAAATTTTTGTGTGAATTATATCTGCATGGATTCTATGTTGATGATATGACCTTCATTGTTAATTATTTTGTAGGAGATTGCCAACTCAAAGCATTCATGTCAATGATGAGGAATCATCAGATTTGGAATGAGCGAATGGAGGATCACCTCAAGAAGGATATAGAAACAAATTTTTAATTAGAAAGGAGTGTCCAAACCCTCATGCTTTTGAGGTCCAATTCAGGGCCTATGTCTATCACCCTGAAAGTCAGAACAAAATTTTGCCATTATACCTGAAAAAACTGTAAGAGTGTTCCATTGATTTTGGTCTTTTTATGAGTAGCTCAGCTAATCCAGTGTAGACAATAGCAAAGAAAAGGTGGAATATTCTGACCTCAGAGCAGAAAATGAGAGATGTGGTAACCCCCTGCAAACTTAAGGTTATTTATGAAGAAGCAAGGTTAATATCCAAAATGATGGATAAGCATAAACAGGAGTGGATAGGTGGGCGTTTCAGGCCCCCTCTCATAATTGAACCACTCCCTATCTGGGCCGAGCAGATGGAAGATGAGAAATTACAAGAGTGGTTGAAGTAGGTTGATCCGTACATAGGAAATCTAGATTGTGAGAAGCACTTGGTCTACCTATGCACAAGACTATAGCTTGATTGACAAGCTACTCCAATAGAATAAATCCAGATTGTGAGAAGTAGGACCTGCTAAACCTTACGTATGGGTGGATGATGAGTGCCAAGTAGCACCCATAAAATACATCTTTTTACCTCTCTTTCTCCTTTCTAATCCCATTTTTCTTGATGTTTGCACCCAGATAGGCGAGCAAGATTGTTCTAAATAATGATTAATTGAAGATAAATTACTTAAGATCATTATTTTTTATTAAAGGATTAATGTGTATGGAATTGATGGAAATATGTAGAAAAACTTCTCTTTTTGAATCAACAGGTGTAGATGTTCGAGATGGAAATTTTGTACATCTTTGGACATAGTCCTAATGATCTCTAGAGACCATACTAGAATACCACGACATCAGACATTTTGAAGTAAAGAGGAAAAGCATCTCCGGAGTTGGACTGAAGTCTGGAGCATCTCCAGAGATGAGCAAGAAGGCTGCAATTATATCTTCGGAGCTACAGACATATCTCTGGAGCTGTAGACAGAGACATACATTTCTGGTGCCTCTTTAGAACATAGCAGATTTCCAGCACTGCTGTCAGTCAGGCACTTTCAGCGGTGAATCATGATACCCCTCATATTACTCAAATCATCACCTGAGTGATTAAGGGCCATCGTTAGTTAACTGCTGGGAGTTTTTATCTATTTTTATTTTTTGCATGAGTCACTGATGAAACTAATTTAATATCCATATTTTTAGGGCCTCACTGTCCAAATGTATTAAGACTCAAACTTAGATTCAGAGTGGATTACTATTCCACTCAATCTATTTTTATTGCATGGTTATTTTCTGTAGTTAGACAACTAGTATAATAAAGAGATGGATGTCATCTCATAGAAGAACTGGTAGATAACATAAGTGATATGCATCACTCATTTTATATATACTTACATAAGCAACAGAAAAGGGGACTTTTATTTTTACTCTAATTTTCTGTAATCTCAATTTTTAATATCAATATTTCTCTGAATGCAAAGCGAATGGAATTGGACTGAATTAAGTTGTGATCTTATTCTTTTGTGCTGATTCCTTACTACAACCTTTAGCCCTAAGGTTGTGGAGTAAGGGCCCACTCTCACCACCAAGGCAGAAGGCTAGTACCACTATTTTGTTGTTTTAGATTTTGCTTTATAGAATACTTGCTGATTTTGATAGGTAGATGCATGTTGCAGATTATAAATATGCTTTGAGTAATTTACTGTTCAATTCTATTTTCAGCATTCTTTGAATTCATTTAGTAAGCCAATAGATCAATCTCTTTAAATTAGTAAAAGTCATTAGAGTTACCTAGAGAAACTAGGTAACTGTAGAATACCTAATTGCAGATAGTCGAGGACATAGCCCTGGATTTTGACATCTGAAATATGATTAAATGATGAGGTACAATGATACTTGTCACCACGACAATGGTTGGGTCTTGGGGCTGACACAAGAGTAGAGGATGATGTTAGTGATTTTGGTAGATATTATGATCTTGATGATGAGGAGGAGGATATCCCAGCATAGTACGTCTTCGAAGAGAGACCACGGTAAGATCAGCAGGAGGTGGACAACATCGAGGAGACCAAGGAGAGGTCCAGGTTGAGAGATCATGGTCCAACCCCTACCAGTGTGAGGAGATTGAGTTAGCTCAAGCAAAGGGAGATGAGTAGCTCTATGCCCCTAGCTATAGAGACAACTGTAGAGTTTGTCATACCAACAGTGGTTTGAGATCCTATTTGGCAGGATGGCTATCCAAGAGATGCTATTGCATTGTTGTAATGATTATTTATTTATTATGATGATGTCATGCACATATATATATTTGATAATTTAATGACACGATTCTTGTATTGGTTTTTGATAGTTGGTACACAAGGATGACACAAATTTTTGAGTCATGTCATAGCCAGCATGGTTCCAGCTGATGTAGCAGAGCAATGAGTGCAGGGAGGGTACTCACCATAGTACATAGCAGTTTAGGATGTAGAGATATTCATGCCTTTTATGAGATATAGAGTGGTGATGGAGGCCACATTAGATTATACTATAGGGGAGAGGGATCAGGCAATCCAGAGAGTAGAGCATACGAAGGTTGAGCTTTGAGCACAACGAGATCAAGTTGCAGCACTACCTTCATCAGAAATGGGTCCTGCCATGACTCAGATCCTACGCTCCGAGTTGGATCAGATGATAACTAATAGGGATAGAGCTAAGTCAGAGAGATTGTAGTCAGAGAGAGACTAATTCCACCAGTTGTACATGGAATTGCAGGGCGAGGTGATGGGGCTTACAGGTGAGCTCAGGGGTATACAATTATGGAGTGTCTCTGGGAGTCATTTGTGGTTTGTGGCCACTCGTGGGTAGCCCTCTGTCAGACGCATACTGTTAGAGTAATATGTTCTTTACTTAATTAATTTAATCATATTGATTAATTAATTAAGTCACCTTTATTTTATTTCACTTAAGCTAAACTTAGGAATCTCACATTAGGGTTTTCTAATTTAAAAATATAAAAGCAAGTTCTCTCATGTAACTCATTAATCCATTTCATTAATTGCATATTTTTTTGTGCAAATTGCTCTCTTTACTTTTTTCTCTTGTGGAAGGTTAATCTTAGGTTTTCCAAGTGTTTACTGGGTCCTGTGAGGTTGGTTTCACAACTTCTACATACTTTGTGCAAATTGCTCACTTTACTTTTTTCTCTTGTGGAAGAAAGCAAAGAGAGCAATTTGTACAAAAAAAGATGCAATTATGAAATGGATTAATGAGCTAAATGAGAGAACTTACTTTTATATTTGCAAGTTTGAAAAACCTAATGTGAGATTCTTAAGTTTAGCTTAAGTGAAATAAAGTAAAGGTGACTTAATTAATTAATCAATATGATTAAATTAATTAAGTAAAGAACCTATTACTCTAACACCCCCCTTTAAGATGGACTTAAGGAGAAGCTAAAAAACTAAGGACAAATACATGAAAGCAAAGATAGGTCCTGGCAACTAGGCCTAATGAGGTACCCATGTACAAAAGAGTCTCTCACAAATAGAGAAAAGAGTCTCATTTTGGAGACTTTGATGGGCCACATCTTCTACATCCAGACTCCTTTTTGGGTCCCATTTTTTTTAAAGTGCATGTTTTTTCTGTGTACTTCATCATGGTGCTATCAGTTTCCTCTATTTCTATTAGAGAATTGTATTTTCAGTATGTGGTTCTTTTTTAGACATTGTGAGCTTCCATTGTATGCACTTATCATATGTAAATGCACTGAAATAAATTATCTTAGCATTATACATGTATTCTTGAGATCTTGCACATCATTTTGTGTCTTATTATACTCGCACTATGATATAAAGTGCCATGGGGGGTTGATGTTTGCCTTTTGTTTTTCCATCATGCCTTTGTCAAGTGAGTGTCCCTTCCATGATAGCAGTGAATCACATTGATTCTTGCCTCATGCATGTGTACCTTGGTTCACACACCCTTTTATTTTCTGGTACTTTCATGTTTGCACGTTCAGATGTTCTTGTTTCTTCTACATGTACTTCTTGGTTTCACACATTTTTAGTGTACCTATCATGGCTCTCCCTTGTCCGCATTATGGGGGGTTTACTATTGGTGCTAATGCTTCCTTGGTTTCACGTTGGAGTGAGTTATGTATCTAGTATTTGTTCCTATGTACTAGGTGGATGCAATGTACATCAGTGGCAAGTTACCATGCATTTTGGTGAGATGGAGCTTTTACCATATGGACACTCTTGCATTCCTTTTGTGGAGGCGACCTTCTATTTTCACTTAATCAGTTCTTTAGACTTTTGGTACATGTGCCATTTGTATCTTTGAGTTCCACATGTTTTGCCTTTGTTTGCCATCTGATTCAAGTAGTATCATTGGGGGCACTCATACAAATTCTTGTCTTCTTGATTCTTATCTTCATCTTGTTTTAGAGGAGGTTCTTTTTTCAGCACTATAGCAATCAGTCTTCGATAATGTTTACAGCTTCTTCATGCTTCAATGGAGTTTGTCATGTTTATCTTCATGTTCCTATTCTTTTAGGACATCCTTTATGGAGGCTTCTTAGTCTCTCTCTCTCTCTCTCTCTCTCTCTCTCTCTCTCTCTCTCTCTCGTAGGGAGGTTAGTTCTCTCTTTTGGGAAGGAGTTTTTCCCATGTGTTTTTCTCCTTTTCTCTATTTGTGAGACTCTTTTGTACATGGGTATCTCATCAGGCCTAGTTGTTGGGACCCATCTTTGTTTTCATGAATTTGTCCTTAGTTTTTTAGCTTCTCCCTAAGTTCATCTTAAGGGGGGTGTTAGAGTAATAGGTTCTTTACCTAATTAATTTAATCATATTGATTAATTAATTAATTAAGATACCTTTACTTTATTTCACTTAAGCTAAACTTAGGAATCTCACATTAGGGTTTTCTAACTTGCAAATACAAAAGCAAGTTCTCTCATGTAACTCATTAATCCATTTCATTAATTGCACCTTTTTTTGTGTAAATTGCTCTCTTTGTTTTTTTCTCTTGTGGAAGGTTAATCTTAGGTTTTGCAGGTGTTCACTGGGTCCTATGAGGTTGGATTCACAACTTCTACACATACCACCAAGTCCTGAGGGGTTTGGTGACCAAGGTTTAGTTATGTGATTGATATCTTATGTACTGTATTATGAGATCCCATTTTGATGTATGGGATAGTTGATTTTGGTGTGTATGTTCGAACTCTTGTATATGCATATATTACTTTTATATGAATGCTATGATGTTATTGATGTATCAAATGTGATTTATGAAATGAAACAAGTGATAGTGTTGATGATCATGTGGAAAATGTATTTAATGCAATTGCAATTTAGTCTAATCAATCTTTGCAGAATGTTTAGTAAATAAAACAATGCTTAAAGAATTTTACACATGAGGGAAAATAATATGCTATTTTCAATTAATGCAAATGTAATCTTAATAAAAACATGTTTTAACTAGATGCAACAATGATTAATTGAAACAGGATTGTATATCAAAGAAATTAAGATAAAATATTCTATCTTGTCAAAATTGAAGGTAAACTAATAAATCTGCTTTATGAAGTAACCTATCACATACAATCCTAATCATATAATTTTCTTAAATGCATAGCATTGATAGGTTCTTTAAGTAGTGTACCTTGTTCATTAGCTACTTTATATGTTCCTGATCCATAAACTTCAGTAATAACATATGGTCCGAGCCAATTAGGGTTGAATTTTCCTTTTTCACTAGGGAGTGCATTCACATTACGTTGATTTTCATATAGTACCAAGTCTCCAATGTTGAACAAATGATGTATGATGCATTCATTGTACGATTGTTGGATGCTTTTTTGATGTGCCTTAAGGTGTTCGAGAGTGTTGATATGTTGTTCATTGAGAATCTTAAGTTCTTGTAATCTCTTCTCTTGTTGCATGTCGTCATCTAGGATGTCCTTTAGGGAAATTTGCAATGAAGGAATTTCAAGATCTAAAGGCATTATCACATTGGCGTTGTAGACAAGGTTATATGGTGTAGTTCCTATAGCCATACGTAAACTTGTTCTATAGGCCCATAATGTGTAAGAGAGTTGAGTATGTCAATCTTTTTGATGTTTATTAACAATTTTCCATAGGATTTGTCCAATGATTTTGTTTGAAGCTTCTACTTGGCCACTTAATTAAGGATAATAAGGTGTAGAGAAGAGATGTTGAATATGATACTTTTCAAGGAATTTCTTCATGTCCTTGTTCTTAAATGGTGTACCATTATCAGAAACCAAGGAGGAAGGTATACCAAATCAAGATATTATGTTATCTTGTATGAAATAGAAGATAGTCTCAGTCATCGTTGATCATAATGGAATAGCTTCGACCCACTTTGTAAAATAATCAGTAGCAATGGTGATGAAAGTATGTCCCTAAGAGGAGGGTGGAGAAATTTTGCTAATCAAATCCAAGCCCCATATGGAAAATGGCCAAGGTGAGACTTGGGCTTGAAGTTCTTGGGCAAGTGCTCAGATTAGATTCTTGTGTTGTTGACATTGTGGGCATTTCATGACATGGGTGAAGGAATCCTATTCCATGCATTGCCAATAGAACCCCATATGGTGTAGTCATGATAGGAGGGTTCTTAGAATGAACTATCCTGACCGTACAGCAAGAGTAAACACAATGGAAACAACTCAAACATATGAAGCAAATGTAGATTCATTCATTCAGTATATCATAGAATTCAAATACAAAGGGATTGGCAACATGCGGGCTTATAATTTGGTTCATAGGCCTGATTATAGAATATCAGAATACGCACAAGATATAGCTTTGAAGTTCCCTCACAAAAGAGATCAACTACTAATTATGAATCTATTGCCAACTATCTCAATCTACTTTCCTAATGATCTATTACATCAATATATATCATCTCCAGTACAAAAGATTCCTCCACGTCAGCCAAGGAAGATCACAACTACAATGAAGAGTTGTAACGTGTGTACATAGATAGGTCAGACCTAATCATGTAGAACACCTCCGCAAATGAGTGGAATGATGTTTGGATCTCAGCGAAGGTCGGCCACAAACCATAAATCATTAAATGATGTGTCATTAGGCTCCTTAAGTCAAGAAATGCTCTGCAGGTCTTATCCTTTAGCTGATTATCTAGGACTGTCAAGATGCTCTATTATGAGAAAACAATTGATCTTCTGATAGTGATATCTTTCCGGTACTTAATTCAAATGCTCTGAATTTTGGATATGATGTAGAGGAACATGTCTAGATGCTAAGTCCAGCTCTGCAAGATCTGAAATGCAACTGTGGTAGAATGCGGACCAAAATACAGAAACTGCTTCTGACTAAAATGCCTGAATTAAACTAGAAAATGGAAAGAAACTGAACTACAAACAAATTGAAATGCAAATGTTTTTGGTTGATGCAAGATTGCTCTTGAACTAGGGATGCTCCTACATCAGACATCCAGGGTTATTGAAAAAGTGAGTCCCTCACTTTGCTAGGGCTAGAGGAAAACTAAGATAGTCCACCTCAGCCTGAGAAATCCATGATGAATCTTCTTCTAGTCTACCTTTCCACTTCAGAAGGTATTCTTTGTATTGTCTTCCTTTGGTGTTGCATCCAACTCTATTGTCCAAAATGTCTTTAATCTACTCTGGTGCTTGTTGCAGTAACTACTTCTTCAAGTCTTCCTCCATGATGTCACTGAACTCTGCTTCATGATACTGGTATAGGTCTGCAATATTGAAAATAGGTGATATACCCAATGTCTCTGGTAACTCCACTTCATATGCATTTCTTGAATCAAATTTCCTAAGTATTTTACAAGGTCCAAACTTCTTCATCTTCAACTTGTTATATGTCCCAACTAGAAATCTTTCTTTTCTCAAGTATACCATCACTTCATCTCTAACTACAAATTTCTTATGTCTTCTCTTCTCATCTACCTTTTCTTTATACTTGTTTTTCATATCTTCCAAATGCTTCTTAACCTGATCATGCACTGTCTTCATATGTTCTGTAAATTCTTTTGCTTCTGCACTTCTCTTTTCTTCTACACTGATATCTCTCAATTCTGCTGCTCCTCTAGGATTTATTCTAGTAACATTCTCAAAAGGTGTTCTTCTGGTACTCCTATTCACTAAATTATTATATGCAAATTCTTCTTGTGAAAGAATCAAATCCCAACTTCCTGCTTTCTCTCCAACCAAACATTTCAACAAGTTTCCCAAACTCCTATTCACTACCTCTGTCTATCCATTAGTCTATGGATGAAAAGCTAAACTAAACTTCAAATCAATCTTCATCTTCTTCCAAAGTGTCTTCCAAAAATATCCAAGGAATCTAGTGTCTCTATCTGAAACTATACTCTTAGGTAATCCATGCAATCTCACAATCTCCTTGAAAAATAGGTCAGCTACATGCACTGCATTAGTTGTCTTCTTACAATGTATGAAATGTGCCATCTTTGAAAATCTATCTACCACTACAATTATTGAATCATGTCCTCTCTATGTCTTAGTCATTCCCATCACAAAATCCATACTTATGTCTTCCCAAGGTCTCTCCAGTACTGTCAAAGGTTTATACAATCCAGTATTCTGACTACTCCCTTTTGCAACTTGACAAACTCTACAACTTTGCACAAATTTCCTAGCATCCTTATGTATATGAGGCCAAAAATAGTATTCACTCACCAAAGCCACTATTTTGTCAATGCCAAAATGTCCTGCCAATCCTCCACTGTGTTTCTCCTTGATCAAATTATCTCTCATTGAACTTCTAGGTATGCATAACTGATTTCCTCTGAACAACATATCTTCTTGAATGAAATAATCTGACCAATTTCTCCTATCTTTCACAACAAGTTCCTTACATGCTTTCCAAGGTTCTACAAAATCAGTGTCTCCCTCATACAGGTTCTTCAATTCATCAAATCCCAACACTTCAACTCTCATCTTTGTCAACAAGTTCCTTCTTCTACTCAATGCATCAACAACTTTGTTTGATTTGAACTCCTATGCTTCATCACAAAAGTATAACTCTGCATGAACTCAACCCATCTCATATGCCTCTAATTCAACTTACCTTGATTGCTCAAATATTACACAGCTTGATGATCTGTATACAACACAAATTCCTTAGGCAACAAAAAATGTCTCCACTTCTTCAGGGCTTGAATTATAGCATAGAACTCTTGATCATAAACTGAATATCTTCTCTTTACATCATTCAACTTCTCACTAAAATATGCTATAGGTCCACCTTCTTGACTTAATACTACTCCAATTGCACTCCCACTTGCATCAAAATCAACTTGAAATACCTTATTGAAATCTGGTAATGCTAAAATAGGTTGCTCTATCACTTTCTGTTTCAGCAGCTCAAATCTTTTATCCACTCCTGATGTCCACTTGAAATCTTTTCTGTCACCTCTCATTGTCTCTGTCATGGGGTTACATACTGAACTAAAATTTTTGATGAACTTCTGGTAGAAACTAGCTAATCCATGAAATGATCTAACCTCTCCCATGCTCTCTGGTGTAGGCCATTCAACAATTGCTCTCACTTTCTTAGGGTCCATCTTCAATCCTTCCACATAAATCACAAATCCCAAATATACCAATTATTCCTTCATGAAACTACATTTCTTGATGTTTATCAGCAATTTCTCTTCTCTCAGTCTCTGCAAAACTTGTCTAATATGCCACAAATGTTCTTCTTTTGTCTTACTGAAAATTAGAATGTCATCCAAATATACAATAACAAAGTTACCCAAGAATTTCTTTAGAACTTCATTCATCAATCTCATGAAAGTGCTAGGAGCATTTGTCAATCCAAAAGGCATCACTAACCACTCATACAATCCTTCATTTGTCTTAAAAGTAGTCTTCCATTCATCTCCTTCTTTGATTCTAATTTGATGGTATCCACTCTTCAAATCTATCTTTGTGAAATATCTTGCTCCACTCAAACAATCCATGATATCATCCATCCTAGGTAAAGGAAATCTATAGTTGATTGTGATCTTGTTTATTGCTCTAGAGTTTGTACATATTCTCCATTCTCCATCTTTCTTTGGTACTAATACTGCAGGTACTGCACAAGGACTCATACTTTCTCTAATCAAACCTTTTATCAACAATTCTTGTATCTGTCTATTTAATTCTTCATTCTCTACTGGTGTCATTCTATGTGCTTCTTTGTTAGGCAAACTAGCTCTTGGTATAAGATCCATATGATGACTGATACTCCTTATAGGTGGCAATCCTTTAGGTACATTATCTGATATGATGTCTTCATACTCTATTAGTAACTCTGTTATCTCCTCCGGTTGTGATTCTTCAGTCTCCTTCTTCAATGTTTTGGGCTTCTTAGGAGTCAAAGCATAACACATATTCTCATGTCTCTAACCATCCAGAAAGTTTCTTCCATCTACCAAACAGATTCGAGCATTTCCACATACTTCACTCTTAGGATCATCTTCCAAAGGAATCAAGGTAATGCTTTTCCCATTTGATGTTACAGTGTAGGTATTCTTTCTCCCATAATGTATATCTTTTCTATCATACTGCCAAGGTCTACCCAATAAAATATGAGAAACATCCATAGGCATAATATCACACAAGACTTCATCATGAAAAAATCTAATATAAAATTTCACCAAACATTGTTCACTCACTAGTACCTTATGATCATCCTGAATCCATGCTATCTGATAGGGCTTAAGGTGTTTCAATCTTTCCAACTTCAGCTTAGTCACCATCTTCTCTAAAACCAAGTTATCTGAACTACCACTATCAATTACAACTTTATAACATTTACCTCCTGATTTGCATCTGGTTCTGAACAAACTTTTCCTTTGCGGTGGTTCCTCATTTGTCTTTGCTTGAAATAGTGTTCTCCTCATCACAAGTGATTCTCCTCTCTTTGGCTTGCCAACTGAACTAGGTGATCCAATAGGTTTTTCTTCAACATAAGCTGATCTTCCACTGTTCTTTGTTCTCTTTCTTGTACTACCTTGATTACATTCAAATGCTCTATGTTCTTCACCTCCACACTTGAAACAAGTGCCTCTGAATGTTCTCTTATCAAATCCTCTTCCTTCTCTTATGTATCCTTCATTCTGAGTTGCACTAGGATTTCCTCTCCGGTAAAAGTTTCTGTTATCTCTCCGGTGTGCATTGCTATCTCTGTCCTCCTTCTCAAATGTATTGTCAAATTTGTTCTGCTCCAGATGTGATATGTCTCCTCCAGAAAATGTTTTACCTCTCTAAAATTTACCTCCTCTGCCTCTCTGTCTCTGATCATGTCTCTTATTCATCTTGTCTTCAACTTTCAGGGAAAACTGATATGCTTCTTCCAGAGATGTCATCCTTACCAAGCTTAGTTCCTCTTTAATATTCAATCTTAGTCCATTTATGTATCTAGCCACTTTCTCTTTGCTTTCTTTTCTATGTCCTATCCTTATAATTTGTTGGAATTAGACTGAACAACTAAGAGGGGGGGTGAATCTGTTGTCGCACAATTTAATCTTCTTCTGGGTTTAAGCTTCTTTATTATCTTACTACGAGATTAGTGTTGTAACATTAAAGCATAGATCAACAACATAAGAGCAGAAACATAATCAACACACTTGACACCAAGATTTTGATGTGGAAACTTGGTTAAGGGAAAAACCACGGTGGGGGTTAACCCATAAAGATTTGTACCCTGTTAAAAGTACTTTTATAAATGGGAATGCACATGCATTTGGATGCACTGCCTAGAGCTCACTGCTCAAAAGAGGAGGTTCACTGCCTACAAAATTAATTTAGAACAGAATGAATTAACTGAGAAATTGCATCTACTTCATGCCTGGTTCAGTTTCAATGAATGCTCAAAAACTTTTGCTTTGCCCTAGATTCTTCTTTACTATCTTCACACTCTATACTGCTCTTGCTCCTTTTCTTCTCTACTCTGCTTCTGATCCTTTATTCAGATTTAATCTATTTTGCACAAGGATAATGTTTGACAACTCTTCAACAAGTATTAATACACTTTATCCATCTTGGAATGATCAACAAGGTCATCCAATCTTAACGCGGATATTTACACTATCAGCCAATCATAGGTGAGACTTGAATCTTCATCCATTAACATGCCATGCTTCATAAAATGATTTTTAGATCATCTACAACATGCTAGGAACATCTGGTTGGCCAAGACTAGGAAGAACAACAACAACAAGGAAATCTTCAATCACGAGCTCCTTTGTCAATGCAAACTATTGGTCATGATGTTAGTCATAAACAAGCATAGAATAGAAGTACACATTAACCTTTATTCATCTTGAAAGATACGATGAATTCAGGGAATTCATGATCCCAAGTCTCTAGTGATTAGGTCTTAATCGTCTGACGTTACTCAGAGGTTAATGTGAGTTGTTGTTTCCATTTTGGGGCCTTACGTGAAAGTTCGACATCATCATGACACTCCTACAGAAATTCTTTATAGAGAAGTCATATTATATGGTTATTTGATGAAACGATGTAGAAATACTTCAATCTTTGCATGATATTCTTAACTATGCATGCTCTATATTCAAATATGCTAAATATTTGCAATTATCTATGAGATGTCCACATATTCGTTTTATTTTCTTAAGATCATCAATTGTTTGCAATTATGAGGATGAAATGCTCTAAACTTCAAAAGAAATTGGAAGAAATGCTTCAAATTAAAGTTGAACCTTTAGCTTTTGAGCCACATGTATATTAGATACTGTCATGAAGAGAAGAAAACCAAACCATATTTTCGCTAGGACATTCCACAACTAGATATGGTTGATG
Organism: Cunninghamia lanceolata; assembly: GCA_027924645.1. NCBI lineage: Eukaryota > Viridiplantae > Streptophyta > Pinopsida > Cupressales > Cupressaceae > Cunninghamia > Cunninghamia lanceolata. Next base: position 26,969,703 of record BSBN01000047.1, read on the forward strand.
CTAACTTCAAAGGAATTTGTATGAAGACAACACATGTAAGCAAACATGCACTCCAAGGGACGCAGCAAATCACCACATATGTCCAGAATTCATACACTGATTACTTAAGATTTACTATGAATTGTAATCAACACAGTCTTCTCATTCATTAAGCGTGCAAAAATATAGATGTTTACAAAAACTTTGAAATGAGCTCTTAATGTTTCAACAGATGAATTTCAATTAAGTTTCGATTATTTACAATAAGGCATTCCATCACCTTTTATAGAACAAGGTGAGGAATCCTTTACAGAAAGATCCACGATCTTGATTTATCAATGCATATCTACGGTCACCATTTTCTTTGACTTTGTCAACCTTACCAAAAATAGCACAAGTTGCCAGCTGGCAACTATCTGGATTATTTACACTTATATCTCCCTTTATGATGTGTCTTCATCATGTGGATCATCATCATGTGCATCACTTCCCGAACTTTCACTATCCTGATGATGATGACGCCGCATATGGGGCTGCATGATGCTCTGGATCTGCTCATATGACTACACAATTTGGTCTATTCCTCCGCCATCCTGAGTCTTTGCTTTGATGATGGCGTGCTTATGTGCCTCATACTTATTTCTATTGCTATCTAGTTTGTCTTTCCTATCCTGTAGTGTCTCATTGTATTTTTCCATCTTGACCTTGATCCTCATTATTTTATCTATAACTTCTTCTGTCAAGTAGACAAGTGGATCATCTGCTACTGATTGGAAGTTGTCATGTAAAGCCTTGATGGCACATTCCTCATCTTGATTTTCTATTTTCCCTTCCACTTTTCCTTCCAATGTTTCCAATATTTTTGCCTCAATGGCCATTAAATCATGTAACTTCATGTTGATATCTCTCAGTTTGTTAATGCATCTCCTGAGCACTCCACATTCAAATTGAATGTCCTTATACCAGATGTCAATTAACAAGGTGGTATTACTGTTCAATACCTGTTTATTAATAAGAAGCAGAGGATTTATCCTCTTTATTTCTCCCAGGATACTTAGTACCTTTTCCAATTTATAAGACCTTTTTCCTGTCTGCATTTGCAATTTGTCTACTTTGGTCCTGGAGTCACTGAGAATGCTCCACCTTTTCAAGGAGGCTTTTACCATTTCTTCAGCATCATCTAATGTGGATGACATCCACTTCCTTAATACAGATGCCTCATGTTTCATGACGTCTAATTTATTTACCTCCTCTTGAGAAATAGCAGTCAAGGGACTGCATGTTCAGTTGTAGTATCATTAGGATTAATCAGCCTCCTTATGTAGGCATGCAACTGAGCAATGTACTCTTTGTGTTGCTTATTCTTCTCTTTCTCTCTTTTCATCTTTTGGATCAAAGAATCAATAATGTCTTTGCCCTCCTGACCCTCTTGGTCTTCATTGGCAAAACCTAGGTCCACTGTGCTAATTTGAAACTCACCTAAGGTAATCTTACCTTTTTCTTTCTCCACAGTAGGTACTACAATTTGTGCAGTCCTTCTTCCAGTTGTTGGATCTTTTCTAATGGCCGAAGTCATTCTAGCCTTCGTCTTGGGTTTCATTATATTCTCAGAGAACAAAGTGGACACATCAAATTCTTGAATCTCAAAATCTTCTTCTGCACTTACCTCCTTTTCCAACCATGGAGGCACCTGATCATGTTTTTCTGCATCATCATGATGTTCACACGTGTCTCCTATTTCTATTAGCAGATGTGGTGGAGATGGTGATTTTCTCAATTCGTCTTCTTGATGCTCACTTTGTTGTTGATCCTTTGGCACATCCTCCTATTGAGGAACCTCTTTCTCTGGAGGAGCATCTTCTTGGGGTGGGGGATCATGTGTTGTATCTATATGTTGATCATGATGATCATGATCCTTCTCCAACATTACTTCATCTGTTTTCAACTCTTCCCCTTGTTAAGGTTCATTTTCAATAATTGACCTTGTGGCATCCTCCTTTGGCTTTTCTATCTCTTGTTGCATATCCACCACACTGGATATTGTGGAGTCTGTCTGAGGTGTTGGCATTTGTTCTGAAGCCATTTTTTGTTCTGCACCTGTACTGTCAACCTCCTGAGCTTTGGCAGCAGGATCTTCTATTATTTCTCCTCATCAGTTGCCTTCTCTTGAACTTCTATTATGACAGGCTCCGTGGATGCGCCTTGTGCAATTGGTGGGCTTACTTCTGAAGTATGGCTCTCTGGTTCTGCCACCTTTATTTCTTCTGCAGGGTGTCCCCTATTAGGTGATCTTGCTAGATGTTCAGGATTCATATCTTGTTTCTCTGTTATGTCCACCACTGTAGGACTTGTCACCTGGGTAATTAATGTTTCTAGCCCTATTTCCTGAGCTATCTTCTCTGGGCTCTTTTCTTGTTCTACCTCCACATGCTTCATCTCCTCCAGTATAGTTTGAACTGGTGGAGGCTTGTGAGGGGTCATGCTTGTACCAGCAGCAAGTGTTTCCATCTTTTTTGTAGTCACTTCCTATACAACTTGATCATCAGACAAATTTATTGTCTCGTCAAGCGAGATGTGTTCTGCTTGTGCCTGAGAAGTTTCTTTCATCTACTCCTCTGCAAGTTTAGTTTTGAACTTGACAATGGTAGGAAGTGGAACATTATGTTGAAGTTCCTTAGGTACTTCACTACCTGCCCCTTGTAACAATGTTGGGGGTTATCTCATTTCACCTCTCATAGAGGTTCTTTGTTTCTTAGGTGGGGTAGACACCACCACCTGTGGAGTTCTTCTTTTCCTTTTTATTATCAATGGAGCCTCTTCTTCTTCAGGCTCTTCCTCCATGAGGATATCCTCTTCATTATGTTTCCTTGAGGATTGATCCTCTTCTAGGGTCTGAGTGATTCTAGCCTCTACTGTCTTATTCTTCTTAGACTTTTCTTTGCTTGTCCTTGGAGGGGATGCTGATTCTAATCTAGATCCTGATGCTGCTACCTCCTCAGCTACAAATACTACCTTTTCTATAATAACCCCTTTGGGTTCTTTATCTACCTTCTTGCCCCTTGGGGGTCTTTTTCTCTGTTGTTGTGGTGGAGGGAGTCTATCTCCCTTGGTCTTCCTCTTTTCATTCAGGAAGTCATCAAACTCATCCCTGGGAATATCCTACCCCTTCTTCTTGTTGTCCACCATAATGGCAACACCTTTTTTCTTCAAAGCCTCTATCTATTCATCAACCCAAGCTTGGGTTAGCTACATGGTCTTGGCAATGAAGGGGTCCAAGGATATGTCCTCCTGTATAGTGAGGTTAGGTGCAGAGATGGTATCGTTATATATTTTCTTCTGCTCATACTCATCTATAATTATCCTTCCATCATCTTTCTTCAATTATTAGGGGATGGGGATGCAATCAAAGGTTCTGATTTGATTCAGAGTTAACCTTTGATACCTTCTTCTTCTTGCTTCTACCTCATCCTCGCAGTCAGCCCAGAAATCTTCTAGGTGCCTCTGATGAATAGGCTTTCCTACTATTTTCTACATCCTGCCGTAAGGATCATATGGTCTAGTCAGCGGAAAAGGCTACAGATTCATCTTATTCAAAGTGATCATCACCTTCTTTATGTGCTCTGAATCTGGGCACATATACTAGCCAATGGTGACTGGAAACAAAATTGGTGGCAGCTTCTTAGCATCTTTGTATGCTTTTATCATTGTGGACTCTGCCTGATGAACTCCATTAGCATCACTACATCAGTAGGATACCTCGGTAGCATGAGAGGATGTCCCTCAAAACCTTCAATTCTTATGTAAGAAAAGGTGGAAAACTGTATGTACCAGGCTCCATGCCTGTAAATTATCTCTTGAGCCTCCATGCTCAATCTCTTTGTTCTGTCCTCCTCCATGGTCCTCACCAGATGCATAGAGAATGCATCATTGACCAATTTGTAGTCTTGGAGGTAATTGACTCTTTGCAGCTGGGGATGATGATTCCAGATATGCACAACATTTGTACCTGTAAGCTCTCCATCGGTAGCTAGTGCATCTAATGTGCCTTGGTATGTACAGGAATAGACAATATAGGATGTCATATAGAAAGCACAATTTGAACCTCCCAGGTTCATCAGCTGCTCATGCAGAGCATCACTTATTAGCTGGGCCCACAGTGGCTTGATATCCAAATATAAACACATCATTATTATTCCATACATCCAATCCCTGAAACTACCAGCATCAGGCTGGCCTGTTACTCTGTTCAGCAATGCAATCATATACTGATATTCATCAGCAAAATCATATTTGAATAGATGCACAGGAAGTTTGGCTGCTGCAGGATATGTGCTATTTTTAGCCCTCCATTGATACATGTTCTTCCTGGCTGATTTCTTGTTGTTTTCATATTCCTTCTCTGACTTCTTTAGGTCCACACTTTTGACCTTGTTACCCAATGGCAATCCAAAGGTCCTGGATAGACCCTTGATGGATAGGTCGGCATATATCCTCCCATGCTTCATCACCTGCCTGGTCTCTGGGTTATAGTTCTGGGCACACTCAATGACAAGTTCCAGAGATTCCATAGAGTATGGAAAACTAGCAGCGTTCCACATTCTGGATACGAAAACTGCATCCAGCACAGGACTCTTGTTATTCTCACCATTTAGCCTGACTGACCAGGCTTCCAAATTGGTGCTCCCCTGAAGGGTATCCGTGATTGCACCGTACTTGAGCAGGATGCCCCTCTGAGATGAGAACATCGGCTTACTGAATTCTACTTGACACTTGACGAACCTCTTGTCAGCCATGGGTACCTGCAATTAACGAAACCCTGTCTTATAATGGGTATATACATGCATGTCTGTAACAGTTTATCTTTAATATTCATCATGCATACTACATTCATTTAGCATAAGTCCATCATGGGGATGTGTAGACCAGACCTATAACATCATACCTGACTGTTATAGAAACCACATGATGAGGGCTTTATTTACTTACCTGGTTATGCTGATTTCTTTTTATACTAATGGAATTCTGAAAGTACTCTTAATTCTTGCTGATGATCATGCACTTTTTGCTGCTTAGAGACTTCGCTCGTCGTAATATCGCTTGCAGGAGGATATGGAAGCTGTGCTCTATAAAAAGTAATTTCTTCACAAGGTAAATGTGAAAATGGTGTTAGTTTGACCTTTTAACCTTGTAATTAGGGTAAATTTAGGGCAAATCCTGACAGATTGGATTTTATTCATTGATTTTCTACATGGAAAGTTAGGAGTTCGCCAGGTGTTCCATCTAGTTTTAATGATCAGCGGGAACCACCCACCATGTCTACGCACATTTAATGCTAATGGCGGCAATGGGAGCGCGGTGATATCTAAATGGTAGGATGATATTTGAAAACGTCAGGTTATGTTTAGATATCGGGTGATGTTCACACCATTAGGCTATGTTTTAAACGTCAGAAGGATATTTGAAAATATCAGGCTGTGCTTTTAGATGATGATGATGACCGAAGTCATTCTTTTCTAACTCTCGGGATATCAGGGTGATGTCATATAGATATTTGTTCATTATATCAGAAAGGCATCTTGACGTCATCGTCATGTTATGTGAACATGACCATATTTAGAAAATATCCTACCGAGAGGTAAATATGATGATGATGTCATCGTCATGTTTGTTTCTTTGTTTATTGGGGTTAGATGACGTCATTAGGATATTGACTTAGAGTGATATTTCATGACAGGAGGATATTAAGAAATATCGGGTTACATTTGGAAATATGACTCTCACGATATATAAGACTGTTTGACGGTTAAGGGTCAACATCACTTAAAGTTGACATCTGGATATTTGGACCGCATGACTTATCGGGTGATGCACCAAGATCAGGATGATCTTCGATAACATGGCTGAGGTTATAAAATATGATCCTCTTCCTGCGAATATCAGGTTTGACCAAAACTTTGACTGCTCCTAACTCTCACATCCTGATGAATATCAAGGTGGTGTAAAATGCAAACCTACATGGAATTTAACGCTCTTTCTAAATATGAGGTCATAGAAATGAAATACAAATTTTGATAAACTGACCTCATAATGATGACTTACCTCATCCTGACTCTACATGATGATGCACATGACTTACTTTTACCAAACCACCAGAAAGCAGACAACACAAGCCAAGCCAAAAAGTTGGGTCCCTGTTTTGCCAAGTCAAAATGGGGCGTGTTGTGTAACCACACAACAACTTGCCACCAAAGAAAACAAACAAATTCCAATGATTCAAGTGATGTGATCGCATTCATCTACAATAGTTTAATTCTGTCTAAGCATAAGCATCATGATCTTCTGAATGATAAAACTTCATCATGGCAACAATGCTAACAAAGGATCATGTGTGTGTGGATGATTAATTATCCTCATCTTGAAAACAAGTTGAAAACCCGAGTAACTGGTGTTAAACTACATTATTGGAGATCATCCCTCATAGCTGACCTAGATAGAGCCTTACTGCCAGCAGGCGTTCATAGCCCCAGCAAGGTTATCTATACAATCTCCCTAAGTAGAGCCCCACTACCAGCAGGCGTTTATAGCCCTAGTAGAGTTACTTAGATGGCCTAATATTTATTATTTATATATTTTTTTATATCATCATGTCAGCTCATTTGTACCAAGTATAGTCACTTACAGCTTTAGGTTGGAGATTGTATTGGTAGCAAGGGAGTCCCTTTAGATTTTTCACTTAACACCTATACTTGTGTGTTCAACAGACCCAAGGCTATTAGGTGTTTCATTGTGATTGATTCACTTTGACCAAGAAAAGATGCCCTGATGAAAAGATATCACAAACCTGATCATGATTACTTCTTAGGATGAATCATAACCTATATCTAAATTTGATCTCATCACTTGAATCCTAACAATTTAGTCATTTTCTGGGGTGATGAGTTGCATCATCTTGACTAACCAAAACAAAACTCAACAAACAAACAAAACAGGACAAAAGAACACTGTACAAACAACTATACAAATGTACAATATGATACACATGACTATCATGGAGTCACTCAGGCCTGGAAATAATGCTTGAGGAACTGCCCATTGACTGGCAATGGGACATCCTCACCTGTCAGGTTCTTAAGCCTATAAGTGTTGTCTCCTAATATCTCAGAAATTTGAAAGGGACCTATCCATAATCTATCAAACTTACCATGGTCACCTTTCCTTTCATGGGCTTTATCCCACATCAGGACTAAATTGGATATCCTGAAAGCTTTAACTTTGGCTCTCTTGTCAAACCAGCATTTGACAACAGCCTGATGTTTTGCAAATCGTTCAATTGCTTGACTCCTTTTTTCTTCCAGGTGCATCAATTGAAGCAACCTGACTTCTTGCCTATTATCAATGCCTAGGTATTCTTGGGCAAACTGTAGAGTAGGAATCTTCAAGTTTACAGGGAGGATAGGATCGACCCCATATACCAATTGGAAAGGTGAGTTTCCTAATGCAGTTTTCATTCTAGTTCTGTCTACCCATAAGGCATATTTCAAAAATGAGTTCCATTCCCTGGGGTTCTTCTCTATTAGTTTTCTTATGATATTTAGTAAATTCTTATTGGTGGATTCTACTAAACCATTCCCTTGGGGATAGTAGTTGGATGAAAACTTAAGTATAATCCCATGATCAAAAGCCCAACTTGACAATTTACTTGAAGTGAAGGCAGAACCGTTATCACTTACCAAAGCATAAGGAATTCCATACCTGGTAACAATGTTACTCTCCAAAAATTTAATGACGTCATCTGCAATACAAGTCTTGCTACTAACAGCCTCAGTCCATCTGGTACAATAGTCAGTAATTGTTAGGACATACCTATGGCTTGAGGAGGATGGAGGGTTGATTGGTCCTATAAAGTCCATGCCCCATTGTGCAAATGGGCATTCTTCCATCACTGGCTGCAAGGGCTATGCAGCATACTTCTCTCTATTGGTGGCAACTTGACATACATGACAACATTTAACATGATCAGCTGTATCTTTAAAAATTGTAGGCTAGTAATATCTTGCTCTGAGGATTGCATGTGTTGTGGCCAGGGCTGATCCATGTGCCATTCCAAACTTGTCATGTAACTCTGACAGGACCTTATTTGCTTCTGGCTTTTCTAAGCATCTCAGGTATATTCCTTCATAATTCTTCTTGAATAAGGTTCCTCCCTTCATCATGTATTTTTGGGATCTTATTTTCAAGGCTCTTCTCTATGAAGCTTGCATCCTTGATGGACATCTTCCAGTGATTAGGATGTGCCTGATATTTGCATACCATTCTCTATTATCTTTCTCATTAATAACGTACTGCTGACTGGTGATGTTTGGGTCAATTTCAGATATCATTTGACTCAGAGCTTGTCCTCTTACTAGCTTCATTAGTGTAATTTCCATGTCATACTCTTGTAATACAGTAATCCATTTGGCTCTTTTCTCACCAGGCTCACTTTGCATCAGCAGCATCTTCACTGCTGCATTTGGTACTACGGCAAGTACCTTGCTTCTCAGTATGTAGTGTCTGAATTTCTTTACTACTCTGACCAATGCAAGTGCCTGTCTCTCAACATCTACATATCTCAATTTAGCATCTTTGAAAGGACAACTCATGAAAGCAATTGGTTTCTCTTCTTTCTCTTCATTTCTCTAAGTAAGCACTGCTACAGAGGTATGTTCTGAAGCAAATGAATAGATGTAGAAATCTTTTGTGTAATCTGGACTGATGAGAATAGGAGCATCTGATATGGCTTTCTTTATATCTTCAAATGCAGCTTTGGCCTCTGGTGTCCACTCGATTTGTGCATCTTTTTTCAACATGGCATTTAGTGGTCTAACAATCTCAGCAAAGCCGGTGATGAACTTCCTCACAAAGTTTATCTTACCAAAGTAAGATTTAAGTTCTTTCTTGCTTCCTAGAAGTTGTAACTTCATGATAGATTCCACCCTGTCAGGATCAATGATAATTCCATCTTCTGTGATCAGGTGGCCTAGTAACTTTCCTGTTGTCACCCCAAATATGCACTTCTTGGGGTTCAGCGATATTCCATACTCTTCACATTTTCTTAATACATTTCTGAGATCAGTTACATGGTCGCTTCTCTCCTTGGAGAATACTGTCAAGTCATCCATGTAGATGACTATACATTTTCCTATTAAGCCTCTGAAGGCTATGTCCATTGCTCACTGGAATGTAGCTCCAGCATTTATAAGTCCAAATGGCATACGTCTATATGCAAATATCCCCCACTTTGTGGTGAAGGCAGCCTTTAGTCTGTCAATCTTGTCAACCATGACCTGATTATATCCTGAAAAGCCATCCAGGAAGGACATCATTTTGGCTCCATTTACATTCTGTAGAACTTCATCTAATGATGGCAAGGGATAATTGTCCTTTTTTGAAGCTTGATTCAGGTTCCTGAAATCTATGCATAGTCTGATGTCCCCATTCTTCTTTCTGACCAGAACTAAATTAGCAACCCAAGTGGAGTGTCTCACAAGAAAAATTATCCGGGCACTTAACAACTTCTTAACTTCTTCGAGAATTATTGGTTCAAGCAAAGCATTAACTAGCCTCTGCTTCTGTCTGAAAGGTTTAGCATCTGTCTTGAGAGGTATAGTGTGAGTTATGACTAATGTGTCATACGTCTTAAGCTCATCATAAGTCCATGCAATTACATGTATGTAATCCTTAAGGGCTTGAGTTATTCCTTCTAACTCTTCTGGTGTGCAAACTTTACCAATCAGTACATTTCTCTTGTCGTCATCCTATCCAATATTCACTTGTGAATATTGACCTCCATCTGCCTTGGGCAGATCCTTCTGTTTAAGCATATTATCCAAATCAAAAGCTCTTTCCAATTCAATCATACCTTTGGGGATCCTGTTGCTAGGCAATTCTAATATTTCATCTTCTTCCCAGCTATGATCTTCCATACCATTCTCATCTATGATTTGGGCATCAAATACATCTCTGTTTGAGATGAAATCCAAAATGTGCTGATCATCATCAAACACCTGGAGGTTGGTCACATTATCAGGTACTGAAGGTACTGACACCAGTTCTACTAAAAATCTCTTTAAACCTGATATAGATAGTGGCTCCAATGTACTAGCAGCTTGGGCAAGTGCATCTGCCCTATGGTTTTGTTCTCTTGGCACGTGGGTGATATTAAAGGTGTCAAAGTCCTCAATCAGGTCCCACACACAATGTTTGTAGTTGGATAGCTTTCTGTAGTTACATGAGTAGATTCCTCTTACTTGCCTCACAACTAGCTCTGAATCTCCAAAGACATGCAGAATCTTTACTTTTTTCTTATGAGCAAATAATATCCCATGAATCAAAGCCTCATACTCTGTTACATTGTTAGTACAGGGGAACTATAATCTGTAGGCTGCTAGATAGGATTTCCCTGATGGATCAATGAGGTCAATTCCTACCCTAGCGCCCTGCTTGGACTTGGATCCATCAAACCTTAGGATCCAGGGTTTATCTTCAGCAGGATACTTATCTGAACCTTCCCTTTTCTTTGCAACTCTGGCTGTTGCTCTGCCTGATATCCACTTTAACTTAGGGATGTCATCATTTTCAAGTTTCTTCTTTCCTCTCATTTGTGAAACTGATGGCTTTTCTATTTTCTCTTTCGCATTAACAGGAGGATGATCCTCTAGATCTGCGGCTATATGCCTTTTTAGAATGTGTAAGCATATTGAACAAGTTGTTTCTGAGTGAGGTGCCTCGTGCAACCTACACCAACCTTTAATTAAGACCTCCTGGGGAGATCTATGCTGTCGTGTCATCTTCTCTATTTCTTTTGCTAGAAATTCTTCGAACTTAGTCAGATTACTACCTTTATCTTCATTGGACAATTCATAGTCTGGCTCCATAAAACAATCACTCCCAGGGGTGATCTTTTCTTTCTTCTCATCATTTATCTGGTCATAAACCAGAACTTCTTCTGTTCTCAGGATATGATCTTCATCATGATCTGTCACCTCTTCTGTTCCTGCAGAAGACAGATAAGAATTAGTATCATCATCATCAGATGTAGCATTTACCTCAGAATATGATGATGATGCCTCACTGCATGTTTGCTCCAGCATCATCATATCTAAGCATGTTTCACAAGTCTTTTCTGAATGTGCTTCATTGTGTAATCTGCACCATCCATCAATCAAAATATCATTAGTAGGTATATTTAACAATTGACAACGCTTTACCTGATTAGTCAGATGATCTCAAAGTCTCTGAAGCGATCTATTTTGTTCTCATTATCAGGATTATTATCAGGTTCTACAACTGGCATGTCCTCTTGATGATCATCATGATGATGATGAAGATAAAGCATCAGGATCTCTTCTATTTTGACAGTCTGTGGCCTGATGCAGTAAACTCTAGGCTCTACATCTACGTACATGATCTCATTTGTTCAGTTGTACTCAATGATCATATGCTTCATTCTAGGCTCAGCATCAGTCCTGATCTGGTTAGGTATACCTTTCCATGGTAACCACATGTGACTGAAATCTGTGGACATATATCTGTTAAGCGTTTTGGACCAGTCTCGGCTAAGCAACATCCCATAATTATTAGGTATGTCGACTACCTGAATGTCAATGTAATACTGGATCCTAGGATTAGATGCTAGTTGCATGTGGATATGAGTCAACTCCCCTACTACACTTACTTTCATTTTGTCTAGCTGTGTCACCTTTTTTAGGGATTTAGCAGGATGCAGTCCTAAGGCATTGCATATTGACAAGGGCATGGCATTTGTGGAGGCCCCTGAATCTACCAAATAGTTGTGCAGGTTTTTGCTAAACATTCTTATGGTGAGGAGGAATGGAGGTGATTCAGTTTTGTCCTTATACAAGGTCATGTGGGAGGTTTCTGTAGCTTGGACTGTAGCTGACACTTTAGGCTTGATAGTATTATCTCTGGCAGCATGATCTTTGCCACTAGATTGACTTGAAAAATGGCCATCCTCCTTAGGAGCAGGATCATCTAGTGACTTCATAAATGCCCTTTTGATGGCAGGAGTTTTCAGTAACTCAGACAAGGACAGGCTGATCTTAATTTTCTTCATTTCATCAACTAGATAGCTAACTAACTTGTCAGATTCATGAGGTGTATTTACAATCTTTGATCCTGTGTTTTGAGGCGACAAGTACTGAGCATTTACCTTGGGGAACCCGGGGTTATTACTAGCTTTAGGATTAGGAGGTGTATTGAAGTTGTTTGGAGGTAGAGATGATGTCAAGGGACCAGCAGGTCTGTTGGCATTACTCCTCAAGTTATAATTATGCTTACTAGGATATTGCTGCTGGTGTGCATGTACCTCCTCATGTTCTCTTACAGGCTCATTTTCATCCTCAAAGGGGAATACATAGTTTGTTTCAAAGGTTAGGGCAGATTCTTCACATGCCTAGTTATAACTCTGATGAGGTTGATTTGTATACGTTTCCAGCACAAAGGCTGAGTCATATCCACATGGAACAATCTCATTTCCTTCTGCCTGAGGTGGATTTCTAGAAGTGTTAGACACTTCAGTCTGAAAGATGCTAGCAACAATTCTAAATTGTGGACAGTCTAATTCTACATGTGCATTTGTATTGTGGATCCTACACCAATTAGTAAGTGCTACTTCAGCAAGATTAACTCTAGTAGTCTGTTTGGCTTCACCTAGAGGCTGATTGTCCAAGGGTGATGGTAATGAGCCATTATTTGGCCTAGAATTCCATACTCTGGGCTGTCTCTGGGGATTATTCTTATTTCCACCACTATTATTGAAATTATTGGTGTTATATCCTCTGTCAGGATAATTTGGTCTGTCATTGGAATAATTTCTATTCTAGTTTGACTGGGAATAGAAACCTTGATTTCTCAAATGTGTCACTTCTGTGGTGAGTTTTCTCAATTGAGCAGAAATTTCTTTAATTTCTTCCTTTTCTTCTTGAACCTTAGTCACCACATTTTCAGTTTGAGGCTTGAAGAAAGAGGATCCGTGGTTATTGTTGGACAGATCAGTACCCTGAGGTGTCTGAGCTTGTGTAGGATATTGTGGTAATTGGCCATTTCCATTAGGAGGCATAATGCTCAGTGGAGGTACTTGCAAAGGGGCAGGCATGACTGCTGGAGGTATCAATGTTCCATTAGGATATTGTGTAGGATACTATGCAGAATATGATGCAGGATATTGTGAGTGCATGCCAGGCAAGGTAGGGAATACTATTTTCAGAGTAGGAGCAGGTATCAACTGTTGATTTACCTATATGGCTTCTGGAAAGGCTAAGGCTAAAGTTGTAATTTGGGGGTGTGCTCTCCTTATGAACATGGAAGTCAAAGGATTTAAGGCTAAATAATAAATGCTCCTTGCAGCTTCGTCAGACATAGTATAAGGAGTGACCACCCTGGACAACATTTTCTGAAACCTAGCATTGAAATTTGCAATAGGCTCATTCTCAAATCTCTTGATAGTGGCAAATAAATGATAGTTTATTGAGGGGTTGATAGGAACCTTGAATCTATCAAGAAAAGCTTTCTCTAGTAAGGCCCATAAATCTACAGAACCCTAACCAAGACTAATGAACCAATTATAGGCTTCTTCCCCTAAGGAAAAAGGAAATAATCTGCACACCACATCTTGATGTTCTATTCTAGCTCTGCAACAAGCTTCCTTAAAGGTCCTGATATGATCTTCAGCATCTTGGTAAGGATGATATTTTAGACAAAGTTTATCTGGATTCTTTGGTAACTCATGATGTGCAGTAAAGGTCAAAGGTGACTCTGTTGTAAAGAAAGACATTGCAACTAGAGGGGGTTGAGCTGGTGGTGCAGCTGGCTAAGGTTGGACTAAAGGTACACCCTGAGGTTGAACCGGAGGTGTCAGAGATATCCCAGAAGGTATTTGCAAACTAACAGGAGTTACAGGGGGAGGTTCTGGTGAAGCTCTTGGTGCACCAGATTCAGGAGTATGATGGACGTCTACAGTTCTAGGCCTGAAACCTCTAACAGGCAATTCTTCAAAAATTCCACTAGGTCTAGACCTGGTATTTATCCTGTGAGCCAGGATTTCTCAATTTTGAGGCAAATTAGCTGAAACTTTGCAAATATTGGCTAGATTTCACTAGCTAAAGTGATATTTGCGGTCAGATGGTTGATCAGACTGGATATTTATGAAATATTTGCAAAGATACTGCAAATATGAAAGGATATTTGAGGTATAATGACCCCTAGCACGAGATCTCAAGTTTCTAAGGCCGAAATTCTTCAAAGCTTGAACAAATTTATGTAGCTTTGGCTGATATTTGCAAATTCAGAATGATCTACTATAAAGCTTGCACTATTTATGTTAGATCTAGAGACCTTTACACAGAATGAGCGTCTACGAGCTTGCTACAGTAAATATTTGCGTAATATTTGAAATTCACAGACGATTCGAGGTTACCTTACTCTCTACATCAACGAACCTAAAAATAATGATGATGAGCGTAGTCTTCCAGATCGGGCCCTCCTTCTAGCACCAATTTATGTTGGTCATGATGTTAGTCATAAACAAGCATAGAATAAAAGTACACATTAACCTTTATTCATCTTCAAAGATACGATGAATTCAGGGAATTCGTGATCCCAAGTCTCTGATGATTAGGTCTTAATCGTCTGACGTTACTCAGAGGTTAATGTGAGTTGCTGTTTCCATTTTGGGGCCTTACGTGAAAGTTTGACATCATCATGACACTCCTGCAAAAATTATTTATAGAGAAGTCATATTATACAGTTATTTGATGAAACGATGTAGAAATACTTTAATCTTTGCATGATATTCTTAACTATGCATGCTCTGTATTCAAATATGCTAAATATTTGTAATTATCTATGAGATGTCCACATATTCATTTTATTTGCTTAAGATCATCAATTGTTTGCAATTATGAGGATGAAATGCTCTAAAATTCAAAAGAAATTGGAAGAAATGCTTCAAATTAAAGTTGAACCTTAGCTTTTGAGCCACATGTATATTAGATACTATCATGAAGAGAAGAAAACCAAACCATATTTTCACCAGGACATTCCACAACTAGATATAGTTGATGCTAACTTCAAAGGAATTTGTATGAAGACAACACATGTAAGCAAACATGCACTCCAAGGGATGCAACAAATCACCACATATGTCCAGAATTCATACACTAATTACTTAAGATTTACTATGAATTGTAATCAACACAGTCTTCTCATTCATTAAGCGTGCAAAAATATAGATGTTTACAAAAACTTTGAAATGAGCTCTGAATGTTTCAGCAGACGAATTTCAATTAAGTTTCAAATATTTACAATAAGGCATTCCATCACCTCTTATAGAACAAGGTGAGGAATCCTTTACAAAAAGATCCACGATCTTGATTTATCAATGCATATCTATGGTCACCATTTTCTTTGACTTTGTCAACCTTACCAAAAGTGGCACAAGTTGCCAGCTGGCAACTATCTGGATTATTTACACTTATATCTCCCTTTATGATGTGTCTTCATCATGCTCCTCATCCGATTCATGTGGATCATCATCATGTGCATCACTTCCTAAACTTTCACTATCCTGATGATGATGACGCCGCATATGGGGCTGCATGTTGCTCCGGATCTGCTCATATGACTACACAATCTGATCTGTTCCTCTGCTATCCTGAGTCTTTGCTTTGATGATGGCATGCTTATATGCCTCATACTTATTTCTATTGCTATCCAGTTTGTCTTTCCTATCTTGTAGTGTCTCATTGTATTTTTCCATCTTGACCTTGATCCTCATTATTTTATCTATAACTTCTTCTGTCAAGTGGACAAGTGGATCATCTGCTACTAATTGGAAGTTGTCATGTAAAGCCTTGATGGCACATTCCTCATCTTGATTTTCTATTTTCCCTTCCACTTTTCCTTCCAATGTTTCCAATATTTCTGCTTCAATGGCCATTAAATCATGTAACTTCATGCTGATATCTCTCAGTTTGTTATTGCATCTCCTGAGCACTCCACATTCAAATTGAATGTCCTTATACCAGATGTCAATTAACAAGGTGGTATTACTGTTCAATACCTATTTATTAATAAGCAGCTGAGGATTTATCCTCTTTATTTCTCCCAGGATGCTTAGTACCTTTTCCAATTTATAAGACCTTTTTCCTGTCTGCATTTGCAATTTGTCTACTTTGGTCCTGGAGTCACTAAGAATGCTCCACCTTTTCAAGGAGGCTTTTACCATTTCTTCAGCATCATCCAATGTGGATGACATCCACTTCCTTAATATAGATGCCTCATGTTTCATGAGGTCTAATTTATTTACCTCCTCTTGAGAAATAGCAGTCAATGGGACTGCATGTTCAGTTGTTGTATCATCAGGATTAATCAGCCTCCTTATGTAGGCATGCAACTGAGCAATGTGCTCTTTGTGTTGCTTATTCTTCTCTTTCTCTCTTTTCACCTTTTGGATCAAAGAATCAATAATGTCTTTGCCCTCCTGACCCTCTTGGTCTTCATTGGCAAAACCTAGGTCCACTGTGCTAATTTGAAACTCACCTAAGGTAATCTTACCTTTTTCTTTCTCCACAGTAGGTACTGCAATTTGTGCAGTCCTTCTTCTAGTTGTTGGATCTCTTTTAATGGCCAAAGTCATTCTGGCCTTCCTCTTGGGTTTCATTATATTCTCAGAGAACAAAGTGGACACATCAAATTCTTGAATCTCAAAATCTTCTTCTACACTTACCTCCTTTTCCAACCACGGAGGCACCTGATCATGTTTTTCTGCATCATCATGATGTTCACCCCTGTCTCCTGTTTCTATCAGCAGATGCGGTGGAGATGGTGATTTTCTCAATTCTTCTTCTTGATGCTCACTTTGTTGTTGATCCTTTGGCACATCCTCCTGTTGAGGAACCTCTTACTCTAGAGGAGCATCTTCTTGGGGTGGGGGATCATGTGTTGTATCTATATGTTGATCATGATGATCATGATCCTTCTCCGTCATTACTTCATCTATTTTCAACTCTTCCCCTTGTTGAGGTTCATTTTCAATAATTGACCTTGTGGCATCCTCCTTTGGCTTTTCTATCTCTTGTTGCATATCCACCACATTGGATTATGTGGAGTCTGTCTGAGGTTCTGGCGTTTGTTCTGAAGCCATTATTTGTTCCTCACCTGTACTGTTAGCCTCCTAAGCTTTGGTGGTAGGATCTTCTATTATTTTCTCCTCATCAGCTACCTTCTCTTGAACTTCTATTATGACAGGCTCCGTGGATGCACCTTGTGCAATTGGTGGGCTTACTTCTGAAGTATGGCTCTTTGGTTCTGCCACCTTTATTTCTTCTGCAAGGTGTCCCCTATCAGGTGATCCCACTGGATGTTCAGGATTCATATCCTGTTTCTCTGTTATATCCACCACTGTAGGACTTGTCACCTGGGTAATTAATGTTTCTAGCCCTATTTCTTGAGCTATCTGCTCTGGGCTCTTTTCTTGTTCTGCCTCCACTTGCTTCATCTCCTCCAGTATAGTTTGAATTGGTGGAGGCTTGTGAGGGGTCATGCTTGTACCAGCAGCAAGTGTTTCCATCTTTTGTGCAGTCACTTCCTGTACAACTTCATCATCAGACAAATTTATTGTCTCGTCAAGCGAGATGTGTTCTGCTTGTGCCTGAGAAGTTTCTTTCATCTACTCCTCTGCAAGTTTAGTTTTGAACTTGACAATGGTAGGAAGTGGAACATTATGCTGAAGTTCCTTAGGTACTTCACTACCTGCCCCTTGTAACAATGTTGGGGGTTGTCTCATTTCACCTCTCATAGAGGTTCTTTGTTTCTTAGGTGGGGTAGACACCACCACCTGTGGAGCTCTTCTTTTCCTTTTTATTATCAATGGAGCCTCTTCTTCTTCAAGCTCTTCCTCCATGAGGATATCCTCTTTATCATGTTTCCTTCAGGATTGACCCTCTTTTAGGGTCCCAGTGATTCCAGCCTCTGTTGTCTTACTCTTCTTGGACTTTTCTTTCCTTGTCCTTGGAGGGGATGCTAATTTTGATCCAGATCCTGATGCTGCTGCCTCCTTAGCTACAAATACTAGCTTTTCAATAATAACCCCTTTTGGTTCTTTATCTACCTTCTTGCCCCTTGGGGGTCTTTTGCTCTATTGTTGTGGTGGAGGGAGTCTATCTCCCTTGGTCTTCCTCTTTTCATTCAGGAAGTCATCAAACTCATCCCCGGGAATATCCTGCCCCTTCTTCTTGTTGTCCACCGTAATGGCAACACCCTTTTTCTTCAAAGCCTCTATCTATTCATTAACCCAAGCTTGGGTTAGTTGCATGGTCCTAGCAATGAAGGGATCCAAGGATATGTCCTCTTGTATAGTGAGGTCAGGTGCAGAGATGGTATCGTTATATATTTTCTTCTGCTCATACTCATCTGCAATTATTCTGCCATCATCTTTCTTCAATTGTTGGGGGATAGGGATGCAATCAAAGGTTCTGATTTGATTCAGAGTTAACCTTTGATACCTTCTTCTTCTTGCTTCTGCCTCATCCTTGCAGTCAGCCCAGAAATCTTCTAGGTGCCTCTGATGAATAGGCTTTCCTACTATTTCTGCATCCTGCCGTAAGGATCATATGGTCTAGTCAGCGGAAAAGGTTGCAGATTCATCTTATTCAAAGTGATCATCACCTTCTTTATGTGCTCTGAATCTGGGCACATATACCAGCCAATGGTGACTGGAAGCAAAATTGGTGGCAGCTTCTTAGCATCTTTGTATGCTTTTATCATTGTGGAGCCCTACCTGATGAACTCCATTAGCATCACTGCATCAGTGGGATACCTCGGCAGCATGAGAGGATGTCCCTCAAAACCTTCAATTCTTATGTAAGAAAAGGTGGCAAACTGTATGTACTAGGCTCCATGCCTGTAAATTATCTCTTGAGCCTCCATGCTCAATCTCTTTGTTCTGTCCTCCTCCATGGTCCTCACCAGATGCATAGAGAATGCATCATTGACCAGTTTGTAGTCTTGGAGGTAATTGACTCTTTGCAGCTGGGGGTGATGATCCCAGATATGCACAACACTTGTACCTGTAAGCTTTCCATCGGTAGCTAGTGCATCAAATGTGCCTTGGTATGCACAGGAATAGACAATATAGGATGTCATATAGAAAGCACAATTTGAACCTCCCAGGTTCATCAGCTACTCATGCAGAGCATCACTTATTAGCTGGACCCACAGTGGCCTGATATCCGAATATAAACACATCGTTATTATTCCATACATCCAATCCCTGAAACTACCAGCATCAGGCTGGCTTGTTACTCTGTTCAGCAGTGCAATCATATTTGAATAGATGCACAGGAAGTTTGGCTACTGCAAGATATGTGCTATTTTCAGCCCTCCATTGATACATGTTCTTCCTGGTTGATTTCTTATTTTTTTCATATTCCTTCTCTGACTTCTTCAGGTCCACACTTTTGACCTTGTTACCCAATGGCAATCCAAAGGTCCTGGATAGACCCCTGATGGATAGGTTGGCATATATCCTCCCATGCTTCATCACCTACCTGGTCTCTGGGTTATAGTTCCGGGCACACTCGATGACGAGTTCCAGAGATTCCATAGAGTATGGAAAACCAGCATTCCAGATATGAAAACTGCATCCAGCACAGGACTCTTGTTATTCTCGCCATTTAGCCTGACTGACCAGGCTTCCAAATTGGTGCTCCCCTGATGGGTATCCGTGATTGCACCGTACTTGAACAGGACGCCCCTCTGAGATGAGAACATGGGCTTACTAAATTCTGCTTGACACTTGATGAACCTTTTGTCAGCCATGGGTACCTACAATTAACGAAACCCCATCTTACAATGGGTATATACATGCATGTCTATAACAATTTATCTTTAATATTCATCATGCATACTACATTCATTCAGCATAAGTCCATCATGGGGATGCGTAGACCAGACCTATAACATCATACCTGACTGTTACAGAAACCACATGATGAGGGCTTTATTTACTTACTTGGTTATGATGAGTTCTTTTTATACCAATGGAACTCTGAAAGTACTCTTAATTCTTGCTGATGATCACGCACTTTCTGCTGCTTAGAGACTTCGCTCATTGTAATATTGCTTGCAGGAGGATATGGAAGCTATGCTCTGTAAAAAGTAATTTCTTCGCAAGGTAAATGTGAAAATGGTGTTAGTTTGACCTTTTAACCTTGTAATTAGGGTAAATTTAGGGCAAATCCGAACAGATTGGATTTTATTCATTGATTTTCTGCACGGAAAGTCAGGAGTTCACCAGGTGTTCCATATAGTTTTAATGATCGGCAGGAACCACCCACCATGTCTACGTGCATTTAATGCTAATGGCGGCAACGGGAGCGGGGTGATATCTAAATGGCAGGATGATATTTGAAAATGTCAGGTTATGTTTAGATATCGGGTGATGTTCACGCCATTAGGCTGTGTTTTAAACGTCATGAGACTATTTGAAAATATCGGGCTATGCTTTTGGATGATGATGATGACCAAAGTCATTCTTTTCTAACTCTCAGGATATCAGGGTGACGTCATCTAGATATTCGTTCATTATATCGGAAAGGCATCATGATGTCATCGTCATGTTATGCAAACATGACCATGTTTAGAAAATATCTTGCCGAGAGGTAAATATGATGATGATGTCATCATCATGTTTGTTTCTTCATTTATTGGGGTTAGATGACATCATCAGGATATTGACTTAGAGTGATATTTCACGGCAGGAGGATATTAAGAAATATCAGGTTACATTTGGAAATATGACGCTCACGATATATACCACTGTTTGATGGTTAAGGGTCGACATCACTTAAAGTTGACGTCTAGATATTTGGACCGCGTGACTTATCGGGTGATGTACCAAGATCAGGATGATCTTCGATAACATGGCTGAGGTTATAAAATATGATCCTCTTCCTGCAAATATCAGGTTTGACCAAAACTTTGACTGCTCCTAACTCTCACATCCTGATGAATATCAGGGTGGTGTAAAATGCAAACCTGCATGGAATTTAATGCTCTTTCTAAATATGAGGTCATAGAAATGAAATATGAATTTTGATAAACTGACCTCATAATGATGACTTACCTCATCCTAACTCTACATGATGATGCACATGACTTACTTTTACCAAACCGCAAGAAAGTAGACAACACAAGCCAAGCCAAAAAGTTGGGTCCTTGTTTTGCCAAGTCAAAATGGGGTGTGTTGTGTAACCACACAACACAGACCACCAACACAATAGCCACATGATCTAGAGACCACCACAAGCACAATTAAGTCAACAGGAATAACCACACCACTTCGCATCACAAAATTCACTCGCATCTTCATACTGAACCTCAAGAACACACACTACCATGATTGTCAACTAGAAAGATTGCTTCTGGATCTCCAAACCATGAACCACTCTCATTGAGAGAACACACCAACATCCCTGCAATGCCTCTAGATCCGTAGATCACAATATTCTCATACCAGACCAATCCAGACCAACTTCTTGCCACTCTGTCATAATAGAATAGCTGCAAAAACTTGTTCTACTTAGAAGGCCATAACTTCACCAAATCTTCATGCGAACCTTTCAAATCTTAACTAGAGAAACACTAGGTGACCCTATACAAACCCTTTAATCCATGAACTCTGATCTTTACCTTACTAGAAATATTGATCACTCATCTGTATTGTCTTCACTGTTTCTGACAAAAGGATATGTTGACATCAATGACAACACATTAGGCACATATTTGCAACAATCTCCCCCTTTCTCATTGATGGCAACATATTATGTGAAAAAATAATTTAGCCATCAAGACAAGAACTTCTCCCCCTTTCTCTTGTCACACCTGCAACCACTTTCTTCACTACTCCCCCTTTCACCAGCAACTACTTACTTCCAAGTTTTTCACATGACTTCTCTCCCCCTTTGACATCAATGGCAAAGGGTGCATATTTTCAATCATCTCTTGCCCTTTTTATTTCAAATTGATTTCCAACGTTTACATATTGACTACTCCCTAGAGTAGTATTTTCTCAACATCAATCCAGATCTCAAGGTATGACTAAGAATTCCACTAGACTAATGCACCTTAGTGAATCTTACTTTTGATTTGGAGGGGTAATGACCCCTAACTTCTCTCTGAGATATTCAAAGGTATCCTTGGGAAGAGGCTTAGTGAAGATATTTGCAATCTGATCTTTGGATGACACAAACTCCAACTTGACTTCATTCTCATTTACCTTCTCTCTCAAGAAATGAAATTTGATAGATATATGCTTTGTCTTTGAATGCAACACTAGATTCTTTGAGATACTTATTGCACTAGAATTATCATAAAATATTGTGACTAGTTCCTCAAACACAACTCTGATGTCCTTCAACATTTGCTTCATCCATAGAACCTGAGTATAATTGTTTGATGCTGCTATATATTCTGCTTCTACAGTAGACAAAGATATTGCCTCTTTCTTTTTGCTCATCCAAGAGACCAATCTCTTTCCCAAGAAAAAGGTACCACCACTAGTACTTTTTCTGTCATCCACATCTCCTGCCCAATCAGCATCTATGTAAGCATGAAGAGTAAAGTCATTGTCTTTTGGATACCACAATCCATAATCAGTTGTCCCCTTGAGATATCTAAGAATTCTTTTGACTGCCACAATGTGGGATTCTTTTGGATTAGATTGAAATCTCGCAACAAGTCCAATGGCATTCATGATCTCAGGTCTGGTCTAGGTCAGATAGAGTAGTCCTTTAATCATTGATCTATACCTTTTCTGATTTGCCTTGGGTGACTCATCATCTTTACTTAACTTGCATCTAGTTGCCATAGGCGTGCCTACTGGTTTTGAATCTTCCATTCCAAACTTCTTCAGTAATTCTTTCACATACTTAGACTAAGATATAAAGATACCTTTGTCTAACTGAACAATTTGCAGACCTAGGAAGAAATTCATCTCTCCAAACATAGACATTTCAAATTCACTTTTCATTTGGTCAACAAATGTTGTGCACATACATTCATTTCCACCAAAAATGATATCACCAACAAATACTTCAACAATCAGGATGTCCTCATGATTAATCTTGAAGTAAAGATTACTATCAGCAGTGCATTTGCTAAAACCTATCTTGAGAAAATATTTATCCAATCTTGCATACCGAGCTCTTAGAGCTTGCTTGAGTCCATACAATGCTTTTCTCAGTCTACAAACCATGTCTGTTGCAAGTATGGGTCTAATCAATGTTGTCATTGATGTCAACATACTCATGTTGCAGTAATGAGAAGGATTGGATGAGCTGTGTGCTGAGGATATTGAGAAAATTAGTCTCAATCAAGAACAATGGAGAACAGTGATGACAACAAGGTAAAAGTCCAAGATAGGTTGAGGATCAGAGGATGCGGTTTAAAGGGTTTGTAGATATAAGTCTTAGGATGCTCTAGTCAAGTTTTCAAAGGTTCACATGACAATCTGAAAAAGTTATGGTCACTCAAGTAGAACCGGTTCCGGCAGGTGTTCAGAGGTGACAGAGTGACACAGATAGATCTGGTGAGATCTGGAAATGCATTATCCCATTCTGCGGATTTGAGGAAGTGTTGAGGGCATCCTTGTAAAGTGTCAAGTAGATTGGTTTGTGGTTTGAAGGTCCAGAAGAACCTATTCCTTTGTAATAGTGATGACAGACTGTGTTCTTGAGGCTCCAGATGAAGGAGAGAAGAATTCCAGTAAGCAGATGAAGTACAGATGTTCTTGGTGATCAGGAAAGCTTGTGGTGATCTATGGATAGTGTCCAATTCATATGGGTGGTTCGCATTGAAGTTAAAGATCATATTTGAAGAATAACCACCAGATGTTGGTGTTCTTTCTGAGACTAGCTAACCAGATGTATTACACGTCTTGCGGATGTTCTTATAGGTGTTTTCTGACTTAGATGATTGTTCCTAAGTTGATGCCTTGTATAAATAAGGGATTGTGAAGTCATCCCAGTGAGTGTCTCATGGAGATGAAAGTGTGGTAGCAAAGAGGAGAGTGAAAGGCAGAGCAGAAGTTTTGAGCTTAATGGAACTGATTCAAGCATGGTGAAGATGCTATTCTCCAGTTCATGTATGTGATACTTATTTCTTTGTAGACAGTGTGTCTCTTGTAGGTAGTGAGCCTCTTGTGAGCAGTGTGCTCAGGCAATGAGCCCTAATTGGCATGTGCCATTTTGTTCTTTCTATTCTTCTAACAGAGAATACATTCTTAGGTTAATCACCTCATGGTTTTTCCCTTAACCAGGTTTTCCACATCAAAATCTTGGTGTCTTATGTGTTGATGAGTTTCTGCTTTTGATTTGAATGGATAATGTTTCATGTTTAATATACTGCTAATCACTAAGAAGATTCAAGATTGTGAATTGGAGAAAGTTTTGCACAACTGATTCACCCCCCCTCTCAGTTGTGTGCCCTAAGTCTAACAATTGGTATCAGAGCCAAGTTCCTCTAAAAGGAGCTTAACCACTTGAGGAGATCTAGGATGTCGTCTTACAAGAAGGATAGTCCAAAGTTTGATGGAACCAACTTTGCTCTTTGGAAAGGTCGTATGAAATGTCACTTACGATGTATGGGAATGGCGTACTGGTCCATGTTTACAAAAGTGTATGTTCCTCCACAAGGTGGTCTGACAACCCTAAATGAAATCAAAGATGTTGAAAATAATCTGCGGACCAAAGAGGCTCTTCTAAGTGCATTATCTGACTCAGAGCTCTCAAATGTTATTGACCTACCAACTACTTTTGAGATTTGGAATAAACTGGAACTTTTACATGAAGGAGACCAGTATGTTAAATGTGCAAGGTTACAGAGTCTAAAAGGGAAATTTAAAAAACTAAAGATGAGAGATGATGAAAATATTACTACTTTTATGCCAATAGTAAATGAGTTGGTTTGTAGAATTAGAAATGTTGGTGGAGTCTTGGATGAAAATGAGATTGTTGGCAAAATTTTCAGATCCCTTCCTGCCTCTTACAAAATCAAGGTTGCTGCCATTGATGAATTTAAAGCCCATACAAATGTCACAAGAGACCAATTGGCTGGCAAACTAGCTGCATTTGAAATGACTGAGTTTGGAGATGATCCCCCCAAGACTGAATCTACATTCAAAGCTAGTGCCTCTGTGAAAGGTAAACAAAGATTTGATCTGGGAGAAAACTCATCAAGAAAACTGTCATGGTATGAAAAAGCATGAAAAGACCTAGAAGAAGATGTAGAAACTGCTCAACTTGAAGCCCTCATTGCAAAGAGATTGCCAAGAGGATCCGATAAGTATGAAGGAAATTTGCCTTTTAAGTGTTTTAATTGCAATAATATTGGTCATTTTGCCTCAAGATGTCTGGAAAGATTTTCAAAGCCAAGTCCTAACAGATCAAGGTTCCAAAAGAATTGTTACTATGTTCATGAAGAAGATGATAATGAAGGAGTAACAGATGATGAATCAGAGACTGGAAACAAATCAGGAAATGAATGGGTGTTTATTGCCATCAAGGATGAAGAACCAATATCCTCTGTATCTATCAATCATAAAGTTATAGAAAGAGCTCTGGCTGCCCAAGTTGAAGAAAAGGATGATTGGGTCATTGATAGTGGTTGCTCTCACCATATGACAGGTGACAAAAATAAGTTCATAGATTTGGAAAGGTATGAAGGAGGAGTGGTGAAGTTTGGTGATAATTCTACTAGTAGAATCAGAGGAAGAGGAACTATTTATTTTGATGGAAGAAACAAAACTGATAATGTACTATATGTTGAAGGTTTGAAGAACAATCTTCTCAGTGTTGGACATTTGGTGGACA
Organism: Cunninghamia lanceolata; assembly: GCA_027924645.1. Classification (NCBI taxonomy): domain Eukaryota; kingdom Viridiplantae; phylum Streptophyta; class Pinopsida; order Cupressales; family Cupressaceae; genus Cunninghamia; species Cunninghamia lanceolata. The sequence continues at coordinate 26,995,610 of BSBN01000047.1, forward strand.
AAGGCTATGATCTTCAATTCAAGGATGGAAAATGCAAAATCTTTGAAAGTTCTGGAACAGATATTGCTTCTGGTGCTCAAACTAAAGGTGATATCTTCCACTTGGTTGGTACTGGTAAAAGTTGCTTATTTGTTCAAGTTGATCAGAGTTGGTTATGGCATAGAAGGATGTGTCATGTGAATTTTGATAATATCATCAAGATAAGCAATACTCAAGCTGTAAGAGATCTTCCAAAATTGGTGAAACCTACTAACAGCTTGTGCAAGGAATGTCAGTTGGGTAAGCTAAGCAAAGTCACATTCAAAAGCAAGGAACTATCTTCTACTAGATTATTGGACTTAGTTCACACTGATCTTTGTGGTCTGGCAAGAACCAGGAGTATTCAAGGTGATAGATACTTCATGCTACTAATTGATGACTATTCCTGAATGATGTGAGTAACTTTTCTGAAAGAGAAATCAGAAGCTTTTGAGAAATTCAAAATATTCTAGGCTGTGGTAGAGAATGAAACCGGATTGAAGTTGAAATGTCTGAGGTCTGATAGAGGTGGAGAATTCACATCCGGTGAGTTCATAGAGTTCTGTGAAAAACATGGAATAAAGAGACAGTTGTCTGCTCGTAGGACTCCACAGTAAAATGGAGTAGTGGAAAGAAAGAACCAAACTATACAAGAAGCTTCTAGGACCATGATGATGGAAGCTAATGTTCCTCATATCTATTGGAGAGAAGTCGTTAGCACTACAGTCTATACTCTCAATCAAGTTTAAATCAGAAGCAATACTAGTAAGACTCCTTATGAACTTTGGTTTGGCATCACTCCTACTGTAAGGTATTTCAAAGTTTTTGGTAGCAAATGCTAGAAGTGATGAAGGAATATTCTTCGGTTACTCTACTCAAAGAAAAGCATACCGGTGTTATAACAAAAGATTGAGAAAAATTGTAGAAAGTACAAATGTGAAGGTTGATGAGGGAATTAAGAAACCCTTAAGGTTTTATGAATATGATGAAGATGATCAGAATGGTGTTCTAACTCAAGGAGTCCAAGCCTCATCTGTCAGTTAGATTCAATCTAATCTGGTAAACTAGGAAGAAGAAGTGAGTCTCAGTGAGCTTGATCAAGAATCAGAAGTGCAAGAAATTCCTAAAGTTCCCAGGTATGTAAGACTGAACCACTCTGAAGATCACATCATAGGTGATAAAAGAAAAGGAGTACTAACAAGAAGGAGAATTGCTCAAGATTCAGAAGAGTATTGTTTGATTTCAAAGATTAAACCTAAGACAGTGAATGAAGCTTGCAATGATGAAAACTAGACTAAAGCAATGGAGGAAGAGCTGGTGCAAATAGAGAAAAATCACACTTGGGATCTTGTTCCCAGATCCAAAAACAAGAATGTGATTGGAACCAAATGGGTTTTCCAGAACAAACTAAATGAAGTTGGTGAAGTAATCAGAAATAAAGCTAGATTGGTCTGCAAGGGCTACTCTCAAATAGAAGGAATTGATTTTGAAGAAAATTTTGCTCTAGTGGCAAGAATTGAAGCAGTCAGATTATTTCTTGCCTTTACTACCTTCAAGGATTTCAAAGTATATCAGATGGATGTCAAGTCTGCTTTTCTAAATGGTGACTTGGAAGAAGAAGTGTATATAGAGCAACCGGATAGATTTCAGTTGTCTGATCATGGTGATATGGTCTGTAAATTGAAGAAGGCACTGTATGGATTGAAGCAAGCCCCAAGAGCTTGGTATGAAAGATTGGGTAAGCATCTTTTGAAGATTGGTTTCAACAAAGGTACTACTGACAGTAACTTATATTTCAAAATTGATCATAAAAATATCTTGATTGTTGAAGTGTTTGTTGATGATATCATCTTTGGAGGAAGAGATAGTATGTGTAAAACTTTTGCAAATCAAATGAAAAGTGAGTTTGAGATGTCTATGCTTGGTAAAATGAATTTCTTCTTGGGTCTGCAAATTACTCAAACAAAGAAAGGAATCTTCATTTCTCAGACCAAATATGTGAAAGAATTGTTGAGGAAATTTGGGATGGAATATTCAAAGCCAATGAATACTCCCATGGCAACCAGATGTAAGTTGAGCAAAGATGATGACTCTCCTAAGGTAGACCAGACAAAGTACAGATCAATGATTGGAGGTTTGTTGTATCTCACTCAAACTAGACCAGATATAATGCAGGTTGTTGGTCTTGTTGCTAGATTCCAGGCTAATCCCAGAGAATCTCATGTCATGGCAATCAAGAGGATCTTTAGATACCTAAAAGGTATAGTTGAGTATGGTCTGTGGTATCCTAGAGATCATGATTTCTCTCTTCATGCATATACAGATACAGATTGGGTAGGGGATGTGGATGACTAGAAGAATACCAGTGGTGGAGCATTCTTTTTGGGAAAGAGATTGGTTTCTTGGCTAAGCAAGAAACAAGAGGCAATATCTCTGTCTACAACTAAAGTAGAATACATTGCAGTAGCAGGTAGCTACACTCAAGTTTTGTGGATGAAGCAGATGCTAAGAGATATCAAAGTAGAGTATGAGGAGCCTATCACAATCTTCTATGATAATTCAAGTGCAATAAAATATCTAAGAATCCGGTGTTGCATTCTAATACTAAGCATATATCTATTAAGTTTCACTTTCTGAGAGAGAAAGTGAACAAGGATGAAGTCAGACTGGAGTTTGTGCCTTCCAAGGATCAGATTATAGACATCTTTACTAAACCTCTTCATAGGGACTATTTTGAGTATCTTAGGGAGAAGTTAGGGGTTATTGCCCCTCCGATGATGAACTAAGGTGTAGTAAGGTGCATCAGTCCGATGGATATCACAATCATATCTTGTGATCTAGATTGATGGGAGCTACTACTCAGGGGGAGTAGCAGGTATGATTCTGAAGTATTGAGCCCTTTTCCATTGATGTCAAAGGGGGAGAGAAGACATGTGAAAAACAAGTGGTTTCTGATCAAAGGGGGAGCAGTAAAGGAAGAGAAGACATGTGAATAGTTGTTGCTGATAGGGGGAGTTGTGATAGTAAGGAGAAGCTCTTGTCTTGATGATTTTTCACATCATATGTTGCCATCAATGACAAAGGGGGAGATTGTTGCGAGTATGGGTCCAACCGATGTTGTCATTGATGTCAACATACTCATGTTGCAGTAATGAGAAGGATTGGATGAGCTGTGTGCTGAGGATATTGAGAAAATTAGTCTCAATCAAGAACTGTGAAGAATAGTGATGACAACAAGGTAAAAGTCCAAGATAGGTTGAGGATCAGAGGATGTGGTTTAAAGGGTTTGTAGATAGAAGTCTTGAGCTGCTCTAGTCAAGTTTTTAGAGGTCTGCATGATGATTTGAAGAAGTTATGGTCACTCAAGTAGAACTGGTTCTAGCAGGTGTTCAGAGGTGACAGAGTGACACAGATAGGTCCAGTGAGATCTGGAAATGCATTATCCCATTCTATGGATTTGAGGAAGTGTTGAGGACATCCTTTTAAAGTGTCAAGTAGATTGGTTCGTGGTTTGAAGGTCTGGAAGAACCTATTCCTTTGTAACAGTGATGACAGACTGTGTTCTTGAGGCTCTAGATGAAGGAGAGAAGAATTCCAGTAAGCAGATGAAGTGCGGATGTTCTTGGTGATTTAGGAAAGCTTGTGGTGATCTGTGGATAGTGTCCAGTTCATATGGGTGGTCCGCATTGAAGTTAAAGCTCATATTTGAAGAATAACCACCAGATGTTGGTGTTCTTTTTGAGACTAGCTGACCGGATGTATTACACATCTTGCAGATGTTCTTATAGGTGTTTTTCAACTTAGATGATTTTTCCTAAGTCAATGCCTTGTAAAAATAAGGGATTGTGAAGTCATCCCAGTGAGTGTCTCGTGGAGATGAAAGTGTGGTAGCAAAGAGGAGAGTGAAAGGCAGAGCAGAAGTTTTGAGCTTAATGGAATGGATTCAAACATGGTGAAGATGCTATTCTCCAGTTCATGTATGTGATACTTATTTCTTTGTAGACAATGTGTCTCTTGTAGGTAGTAAGCCTCTTGTGAGCAGTGTGCTCGAGTAGTGAGCCCTAATTGGCATGCGCCATTTTGTTCTTTCTATTCTTCTAACAGAGAATACATTCTTGGGTTAATCACCCCATGGTTTTTCCCTTAACCAGGTTTTCCATGTCAAAATCTTGGTGTCTTATGTGTTGATGAGTTTCTTCTTTTGATTTGAATGCATAATGTTTCATGTTTAATATACTGCTAATCACTAAGAAGATTCAAGATTGTGAATTGGAGAAAGTTTTGCACAACTGATTCACCCCCCCTCTCAGTTGTGTGCCCTAAGTCTAACAATGTCAGCCTGATCAGACAACTAAAATCCTTCCAGTTGCTCAATGTAGACTTCTTCCTCCAAATCTCCATTCAGGAATGCTGATTTGATATCCATTTGATACACTTTAAAATCTTTGAAAGCAGCAAATGCAAGAAACAATCTAACTGCCTCTATTGTTGCCACCGGAGCAAAAGTTTCTTCAAAATCATATCCTTCTACTTGAGAGTAGACTTTGCATACCAACCTTGCTTTGTTTCTTACAACTTCACCATCTTCATTTAGTTTATTCTGAAAGACCCATTTGGTTCCAATTACATTTTTGTCGTCTAGCCTAGGAACAAGATCCCAAGTGTGGTTCTTTCCAATTTGCATTAATTCTTCTTCCATTTCTTTTACCCAATTTTCATTAGTACAAGATTCACCAACTAATTTAGGTTCAATCCTTGAAATCAAACAAATCTCTTCTTGATCTTCAGCAACTCTTCTCCTAGTTCAAACACCTTTTTTTCTATCCCCTATGATTTGATCTTCAGGATGATTCATTTTTACATACCTAGGGGTTTTGGGAATTGCTTGAGCTTCTGTTTCTTGAGCTTGTTCCTCAACATCTGTATTAATTTCTTGAGTCTCTGGATTTTCCAGATCAGTCTGCATCAGAGTTTGAACTAACCTTCCTTGATTTTGACTCTCAGTTTGATCATTTGAATTATATCCGCAGAACTTGGAATGTCCTTCCTTGCTTTCATCAACTCTAACATTAGCACTTTCAACAATCTTTTTCAATCTCTTGTTAAAGCATCAGTAAGCTTTACTTTGAGTAGAGTATCCCAAAAATATTCCCTCATCACTTCTTGTATCAAATTTTCCTAAATCCTCATCTCTTTTGATATAGCATTTACTACCAAAAACTCTGAAATATCTCACAGTAGGAGGATGACCAAACCATAGTTCATAAGGGGTCTTACCAGAATTACCTCTGATCTACACTCGGTTAAGAGTGTAGACAACAGTACTCACAACTTCTCTCCAATAAGCTTGAGGAACATTTGTTTCCATCATCATGGTCCTGGCAGCTTCTTGAATGGTCTGGTTCTTTCTTTCCACAACTCCATTTTGTTGGGGAGTCCTAGGAGCAAACAACTATATTTTTATGCCATGCTTTTCATAGAAAGCATCAAACTCATGGGAAGTAAATTCTCCACCTCTGTCGGATCTCAAACATTTTAATTTTTCACCAATTTTATTTTCCGCCATCATTTTGAACACCTTGAATTTTTCAAGAGCTTCTGATTTTTCTTTTAGGAATTACCCATATCATCCTGGAGTAGTCATCTATCAGCAACATGAAATATCTATCTCCTTGCACACTCCTAATTCTAGCAAGACCATAGATATCAGTATGTACCAATTCCAATTGTCCATTTGAGACTTGTTCCTTACTTTTGAATGAAATCTTACTCCATTTCCCCAATTGACATTCTCTACACATGCTTTTAGGTTTCACAAGTTTTGGAAGATCTCTCACAGCCTGAGTGGTACTTATTTTGACAATATTATCAAAATTCACATGACACATCCTTCTATGCCATAACCAACTTTGATCCATCTAAGCAATCAAACAACCTTTGCCAGAGCTACTTAAAAGAAAAATGTTACCTCTGCTTTAAGTACCAGATGCAATTTTAGTTCCAGAACATTCCAAGATTTTGCACTTTCCATCTTTGAATCGAAGATCATACAGGTAAGTGTAAAACGTTAGGGGGCCAAAAAGTGGCCAAAAATTTTTCAAAAAAAAATAAGATATAACACGAGCGTGTTATAATGCGCTCGCGTTATGGTTTGGTAATGACGAGCCTAAGGCTCAGCAAAACCAAACCATAATGCGCTCGCGTTATAACGCGAGCGCATTATGTTTAATTATATATATATATATATATAAAGAACATTTCTGCTCATTTGATTTCTTTTTTTTCTCTACACCCGTAGCCTACAAACCCTAAGGAGCGCGCTCGCATTTTTGAAGACCCAATTCGACACCAAAATCTCATCAATTCATCGCCAAAATGCCGCCATGACGTTGAGCAGGCCAAAGAAGTGAGTTTTTTTTTTGTTTGAATTTGTTTCTAAATAGGTAGGTTTGAGTTGATTTTTGATGTAAATTACTTTAATTGTCAGGAAATGTTAATGCACCTCCTCCTCCTCCTCCTCCTCAAAATCCACAAAATCTTGAAGAGGAAATACCTACCAAAGAACAACCCAAATAACAAACTCCTCCATCCATTCCTCGACATGGTCCTGGAACACAAGAAAATCTAATGGGGCAAATTGAAAACAATAAAAAAGAAATTGAAGACATAATTGCAAGGTTGAAAGATCCTTCAACTTTAACCTTGCATAGGTCCACGCTTGCTCAATCTCTTGAATCTATGTTATCAAATGTAGATTCTGTAGACACCTAAAATTGACTTGCTCTGCAAATCAATTTCCCGTATCTTCCCTAACCATCTGTCTATCCCTTGTGATCAATTAATTCATTTAATTTATCACTTTTACCTTACAACTATATCTTCATTTGATTAAATAAACATTCACAATATTTATTTGGCTATTTTGTCCATCTCCCTAATCCCTATTAATTAGATAAAATCATTCTTATCTAATTAATCTAGCCTACTAATTGACCTACCCTACCCTACCCTAGCCTACCTCATCCTAGCCCTAGGATTAATTAAACAAAACCTCTGTTTAATTAGTCCTAACCTCTCATTTGGGTGGTCAAACCTAGTTTAACACCCTTCCTCACATCCCCCAAATTAAAAATTGAAATAAATCACATATCACATTTACTTCTCTTACACACACCTTACCTCACCCATCCTCATTCATTACCTCTTATCCCCAAATGAATTCTTAATTCATTTCCCATTCCCCAAATGAATTTTTTATTCATTTCTCATTCTTTCACACCCATACCTCATTTATCACCCCTTATCCCCAAAGTGAATAAAAGATTTACTTTTAGTCCTAGCCCTTGATCTCATCTTTTGATCCTCACCCTCCATCGATTTTCCAAGAATCTATAAATGAGACCCTCTCCAAGCCATTTGAGAGGGACTTCTTCATGCATCAAACCTCTGCCAAAACCACCCCACAATCTCCTCATTCTACCATCCTAATGTCAAAATCTTGCCTCAATCCCATCTAATCTATCAATCCCCATCTCATTTACATTGTGTTGAGCATTTGAGCAATCCACATTAGTCATTCTAGTCTTGGGTAAAATCTAAGGAGACTATCGGGTGCAACTCCTTCCCTCTTGGATTTGTGAGTCATAATGAAGGTATAATCATTATCTTTGCATTTGATTTATAATCTATTCTTCATTTTGTAATTAGTAAGAAAATATCTAGTTGTTCGGATAAGAGAAGAGAGTTTAGAGAGTATTAGGCAGACAAGCTATCATATGAAGATGTGAAAAAGTTACAAATTATAAAATTAGACTTATGTTCCATTTTCACAAACCCACAAACAAATCAACCTCCACCCATTACATGCAAGAGGTTCCCTATCCATTGGTGCAACAACCAAGCAATAAGGGACAATTTTGGGCAAAGGTGGTGGATAGTTTTGACCATCCTCCATGCAATAATAATGAGGTCCCGCAATACTTTATGAGGAAACTCTACTATGAGTTTGTCCTCAATAAAGTGCCAAACTATTTTGATACGCGGGACTTCCAGTGTAGAGGTGGGGGGTCAGCACAAGATAGACTAGGGGCACGTGTTGATCCACAATGGCTAGTGAGATGAGTAATCAACAGACCAACCCATGAGCATGTGTCTATCCCTTCCATTGTGAAGGAGAGTGTTGAGGTCGATACACTTCAATCCATTAGTGCCTTGACCCAAAGCATCATAGAGCATGCCAGTCCTGTAGTATAGCGTTGGTTGGGAGATAGTGCGAGGACTAGGGTCCCACCCCATACATGTCAGACTTGCGGGTCAGCCTATGTTTATGACCCCATGGATAGTTAGGATGCAGGTGCATAGGCTACATCTGCAACTGAGCAGATGGTGATGACAGATATCCTCCTGAGTGAGACTTTAAACCTTGATACTCAGGTAAATATTAGCAAGTCCATTGAATTTAATTTATTAAATTTTATTTTTGAAATGCAAGATTAACTAATTTAGTTTGATGATTTTGATGAAATTTTAGGGTCATAGCATTGTTGTAGTTCTCAGCAATACTCCACCTATATTTTACACTACAACATCTACTGTCGGGGTATGTAACTAGTAAACAATTATAAATATTACATGTGAATACCATTGTTATATGAATGGTATTCTAATATCTTATTTTGGATGTTGAATAGGTTAATCTTAGAGATTTCATGGCAACACCTGCCAGTGGTGGTGTAGTTAAAAGCTTCACTAAGGCAATAAAATAAATAGTTTAACTAATGAATTGTACTTATTAGATTTTTGTATTTTATATTCATATAATTGATTACATTGCATTACATAACTAATAGCTAGATGTTAATAGATGACAAAATTTCAATTATAATATATTTAAATTTGAAAAAATGGCTCAAAGAAATCTGCTCTCATGGAATGCCATGAGAAGCAAATGCATAGACAAGGACATCACCATGAGACCACTTTTCTTTGAGTCATCTTTTCAAATAGCTCACCGCCTTGTCTGTGCTACCACATTTTCCATACATGTCTACCAAAGATTGTTGATCCCCTCCACACTATTCTTTGACAAATTCTCTCTAATAATCTCATCTAATTACCACCAATTGGACCCTAGGACATGACACCAGAGAGGGGCATCAACCTATGACATCTTATATAGCATATGATTGACTTGAACATCATCTAGGTTTTAGGTATTAATTATGGGGGCAACAAGTCACCCCTAACCAAAATCTTCAAATCTACACTAACCCTTTCCCCTACAAACTTATGTCAATCCTATTGGCTCAATTTCTTCCATCCCTACATCTATAAGAAAGAGCTGTAGTATATCACCAAGAGAGCAAAATCTTCACTGTGATTATGTGTATTATGTGTCTAGTTGTATCATAGTGATGCATTGTTGATAATGAATATCATAGTGTGCTTTATTGTGTGTACTTCCATGTTTAGGTGAACATGTGTGTATGTTAGGAACCATGTGTCATGCCCACATTTTCCATGTGGTCACGACACACATCACACGTGTCATGTCCACATTTGGCATGTGGTTATGACATAAAATATCAAAAAAAATTCCACGCTTCCCTAGAAACCCCCTTGCACGCGTAAGCGTGCTCGGTGGTGTTACGCTTAAGGCGTAAACATGATAGTTGAATGTGGGGTAATGCGTTCACTTGCGCATACCATTCGCAATGAAGGCCAACTAGGGGGTTGAAGCAACGTGGTTAACGTTGCCAATAGGGTTAGGATCAATGATCGAAACCCTAAGTTAACCTATGTGAAAGAAGGGATTCTGATGTAAGTCAAAATCAATAGCCAAAATCAAGTGCATGAGAGAATATAATTTAATGCAAAAATCAAATGTCGATACTCAGTAAAAAACAATAATATAGTCCTAAACAAGGTTAAATTTCACTAACCTAGCTAAACCATAAGTTCCAGAAAAATCTAACAGCATAACGCCTCACGGGAGTGAGTAGGGTTTATTATAATTAAACTAATTTTGATGGAAAGGTTTACTGGTCTGGTATTATATTATCTACATCTCACTAGTTGAATTGGTAGATCAGTTGAATAAGTTAATTTGTACATTTTCAACAAAGCTTGATCAATTTGTTCTCCTTCATGTTTTCTATAATTTAAAACATTTTTCAACAAAGCTCGATCAATTTGTTCTTCTTCACGTTTTCTATCAATTAGAGTTATCACTGTATCCTTTACATTATTCCTAATTTCTTGGTAGATCATATCATGGATACACTTACACTAACTTCATTTTAATAGTTTACTAGGTTTCCAAGTTGGTTTTTGAACAACGTCTAATTTAAATTCGTTAATTAAATTACCCCAAATGATTAAAAAGAATATTAAAATTTAATTAATTACGATGTAGTTTAAATCGTCCTCGTCAAGTTAGGTTTGAAGACCAGGGTTAATATCTCAATAAATATATAGTTGTAAAAAAAATTAGTGTAATCAAATATAACCCTTTTAATAATAAACCAGTCTATAAATTACCATGCCACTAACAAATAAAAATAACTCTATAAAAAGGAAAAGGGATTACCCATTGTTTTATTTATCTCAAATCCCCTTTATAAATTCAAAACTTAAAACAAATGAACAAAACAATTAAGAGAGGGGAAATTAAATTCTAAAAAGAATTTTAATTTCACCTTGCCCTAAAATCCTCCAACAATAAAATATGATTTCCTTAAGGGCAAAAAGCCCTAACCCTATTTTTTTTAAACTCATTTTCTTTTCTCCTCTTTGTTTTTTTTTCTCTTCTTCTTTCTTTTTCTTTCTCATTTTTTTTTGTTTTGGTTGTGTTGTAGGTTGTAATGGAGGACCATTCATGGCCACACCAAGAAGTGAAAATGCTCTCTCTCTCTCTCTCTATATATATATATATATATGTAAATGGCATTTTTTTTATGTTTTTATTCTTTTGAGCTGTGGAGCTCACTGCCCACAGAGGGGCAAAGATGAGTGGCAGGACTCTGTGTGGTGGCCGCTGGGAGGTGAAATGGCAACGACGTATATATGGAGGGCAGACTGTGGCGGAGGGATGACAGTAAGGAGTGGCAGAGGTAGTGGTGAGGGGGGGCCGTAGGGTATGGAGATTGGTGGGAGATGAAGGGGATAGCGGACGGGAGGGACGTCACAACGGACTGCGCAGGGGTTAACGGGGAGGGCGTGTAGGGGGATTAAACCAGTAGCAAGGGTGTGGGGAGGGGGTGGAGTCCCCACCCACACCCCACTATGGGGTGTGGGTGGGGGCTCTGCCCCCTCCTCACACCCTTACACTATCAGCGATGGTGGGGGGATTCGAACCCCCCCAAACCCTTTAAAAAAATTCTTTTTTCATTATTTAAAAACTGTTATAATTTAAACACAGTTTGATTATAGTGTTCTATTTATTTTATGAGTTTTATTTATTATATATATATATATACACACAACAACACCAATGTATTTAAAAACATCATAGTTTATTAAATAATAAAATATAACATTATATATATATAATATAGTCTCTAAATATTGTTTGATCGAATAATTAAAACAATTTGTAATTAAATACATATAAATACATTCTTTCAATTACACATAATATATATAATTATATATATATATATATATATATATATATATATATATATATATATATATATATATATATTTTCAAAAATGATTTTTCCTTCAACAATTACAAATTTTCTTTTAAGGACATTAGCAAAGATATATATATATATATATATATATATAATCAAATTTTTACAAGGCAGGGAACTCATTTTTTTTTTAAAAAAAAAGAGAAGAAACAAATGCATTTAATTAACTACTTCCAATATAAATATCAACTAATTTTTTTTTTACAAGAACAATATACAATTTTCATGTTTGCCTCCCAACAATAAAACCACAACTTTCTTTTCTTGATATTTTAAAAATAAACATACAAATGAAATAACTTTAAAACCAAATTTTCTTCCTTCAACATTTTTTTGAATGATAAGCATTAAAATCAACAAATTTTAAATTTCTATTCCAAATGTAAATAGCTTACACACAAATAAAAAAAATATACTTTTACAACAAGAGAGAGAACAATGTTCTCCTCTTTGAAAACTAACAAATGATACAAACTCCTAAATTGGCCATGCTCTCTCTCAAGAGCTAAAAAGAAATAGGATAACAACTCCAAGAACAATGGTGTTTTCTTCAACTTCACAAACTTAGCTCTAATGAACCTGCAATATCACAAGAAGGGGAAAGAAGCCACAACAACTTGCTCTCCTCCCTACCATAGACCCACTAGTGGGTCACCCCCGAGCTAGGGAGATCATCCACACACTTTGAAACTCATACCACATCACAACAAGGCATTCAACAACCACACACAAATTTACTCCCATGGTTAATACAACACAAGAACTCACTTAGGATGAGTTCAATGGGGTAGGGAAGTGGACAACACTCAACTCAAGAGTGCCACTCCTAAAATATCCCAATACAAAATACCTCTCACGGCCTCAAGCCAACACCTTTGAACATAATTTTCACAAAGCTTCCATTTGGCTCGCAAGCCATTTCACATATTGCACTTACTCACATATTGCCCTCAAGGCTACAACACCACAAAATCAAGGAAATGACCCTGAAGAGGTTCACTTCTCCCCACCCCACACTTGTTGAGCATCTTCTCCCAAGTGGGAGAGGCTCTTACAACACCCTTACAATTTTTCCCCACAACAACAAATGAAAACTCAAAAATAGAACTCACACATAGCATCACACAAGCAAATAAAAAAAACATAAGGGAAGGCCTTAGCCTTGAACCCAACCTTAAAAACCCCAATTTGGTAGATGGTTGAGTTGAGCTCCTCCAAATCCTTCTCCAAAATAAGCCTTAAAACTCCCTCCAAATCTTTCCCTAAAGTAAATTAAAATCAATAAAATTTGCCAAAAATTCAACAACCTCCCACCCTTCTCCAAGTGGGATTATAATAAGCTCTTCCCATGAGCCTTGAGGAATGGGGAGGTGACACATGTCACCTCCTCACTCCTCCTCCCAACTACAAGCAAGACCCATGAAATGGGTGGTGACACATGTCAACCACCCATCACCAAGTCTCTCTCTCCCTTCCACTTGTCCTCTCAAAAATATGTGGGAGGGAAAAGTGGAGCTTAAGAGGGAATGGGTACCACATGTGCCCCTTTCCTTTCCTCCCAAGAGGGACCACACAACCCCAAGGTACCCTCACCAATTATGAGAGAGACTTGGAGTAAAGTCCTCCACAATTGAGGGGTCTTGGAGACTTCCCCAACTTAGGGAAGAGGAAAGGATGGGGTTGAGTGTTTGACCCACTCATCGTCTCCCTCCCATGCCTCCATTTTCGTCACTTTACTTTAGGGTGAAGTTAAAGTGACCAAATGGAGATTTATCTAAGGTTACACAAGTCAGAAAGGTCCCTAGACCCAAGGGGTACAACCCAGGGTCAAGTTTAGCCCATCTTGCGCACCAATGGTTGAGTTAAAGCACATGAAAAGGGGTCTCAAATATTATAACTTAAAAAAATAAAATTCAAAAGACAATATTCTTACAACACCAATTAGAATTCATGGTTGATATCATGCAAGGTTCATATTCATGGTGGATGTGGTTTTGTTCATATGATAAGAAGTTAGAGAAGACACAAGCTTTCATAATCATAATCTTATTGATAGTTAGGGTTTGCATATTGGGCATTAAACCCTAAAAGGAATCTACTTTTCTTAAGACTTTAAAACCTCAAATGCCTGTCGTGTGTAAAAAAACTTTTGTTTTAATTTAATATTGACTTATAATCAGAAGTTACTATCACTTAAATCAACCTACTAAAGGGTCTTTAAGTCATTAGTCTACCGGCCCTTTAACCTAACTCAACTGGCATCTCTGGTAAACTCGCATACGCTGGAGCGCCATATCATAATCGAAGGTCATATTTAATTGATATGAGGGCGGGAAAAAGGATTGGAAGGTCGGTATTTAAAAGGAATTTGGAATACAAACAATCATCACTATGCAGTTGAATTTGATGGGCATGCCTTTATAAAAGGCTAAAAGATAGCTTTATACAGGATATCATGGTATTTGTAGTGTTTGAAGATTGAAGACTAGTTAGTGTTTGTAGCTCGGACTATTTTGGCATGTTTGGGTGTGAAACAGGACCATGCCTAGCCTAAACATACCCATCCAGACACGTTGGAATTGTCAGTTTGGCCGCATGAGGAGAAGAACAAAAGTTACACCCCTTTGCAACTTTACACTACCTCCTTTTGATGATTTTTGGGGCAAAAAAAAACCTTTCACCACAGGCAAACGCCTTAGAGATATAAAAAATTGAGAGAGGTTATTGTAGAGGGACCTATGTGATTGCGTTGTCTTAGATGAAATGTATCTAAGTCACATGGTTTTTGAATAACAGCTCGTCAAAGATTGCTACCTTTTGCACTTTAGACTCTTTAGGGATGTTGCCAGTACAATGTAGCTCGGACTATTTTGGCATGTTTTGGGTGTAAAATAGGACCATGCCTAGCCTAAACATACCCATCTAGATGCATTGGAACTATCAGTTTGGCCACACGAGGAGAAGAACAAAAGTTACACCCCTTTTCAACTTTACACTACCTCCTTCTGACAATTTTTGAGGCAGCAAAAATCCTTTCACCATGGGTAAACGCCTTCGAGATATAAAAACTAAGAGAGGTTATTGTAGATGGACCCTACATGATCGTGTTTCCTCAGACGAAATGTATCTAAGTGACACAGTTTCTGAGTAATAGCTCATCAAAATTTGTTGCCTTCTTGCACTTTGGACTCTTCAGGGATATCGTCGGTACAATGTAGCTCAGACTGTTTCAGAATGTTTGGGTACAAAAAGGACCATGCCTAGCCTAAATGTACCCATCTCGATGTATTGGAATTGTCAGTTTGGTCACATCAAGAGCAGGACAAAAGTTCCACCCCTTTGCAACTTTACACTACCTCCTTCTGACAATTTTTGGGGCAGCAAAAAACCTTTCACCATAGGCAAATGCCTCAGAGATATAAAAAATTGAGAGAGATTACTATAGAGGGACCCTACATGATCACGTTGCCTCAGACAGAATGTATCTAAGTGACATGGTTTCCGAGTAACAGCTCGTCAAAGATTGCTGCCTTTTTGCACTTTGGACTCTTCAGGGATATCACTGGTACAATGTAGCTCAGACTGTTTCAGCATGTCTGGGTTCAAAACAGGACGATGCCTAGCCTAAACGTACCCATCCCGATGCGTTAGAACTATCAGTTTGGTCGCATCAGAAGCAGGACAAAAATTACACCCCTTTGCAACTTTACACTGCCTCCTTCTGACGATTTTTGGGGCAGCAGAAAACCTTCCACCACAGGCAAATGCCTCAGAGATATTAAAAACTGAGAGAGGTTATTGTAGAGAGACTCCATGTGATCACGTTGCCTTAGACGGAATATTTCTAAGAGACATGGTTTTTGAGTAACATCTCATCAAAGATTGCTGCCTTTTTACACTTTGGACTCTTCAGGGATATCATCGGTACAATGTAGCTCGGACTGTTTCGGCATGTTTAGGTGAAAAAAAGACCATGTGTAGCGTAAATGTACCCATCGGGATGCGTTGGAATAGTCAATTTGGTCGCATCAGGAGCAATACGAAAGTTACACCCCTTTGCAACTTTACACTACCTCTTGACGATTTTTGGGGCAGCCAAAAACCTTTCACCATGGGTAAACACCTCAAAGATATAAAAAAATGAGAGAGGTTATTGTAGAGGAACCCTATGTGATCACGTTGCCTTAGACAAAATGTTTCTAAGTGACACAGTTTTCAAGTAACATCTCGTCAAAGATTGCTGTCTTTTTGCACTTTGGACTCTTCAGGGATATCGTTGGTACAATGTAGCTCGGATTGTTTTGAAATGTTTGGGTGAAAAATAGGACCATGCGTAGCATAAATGTAACCATCTAGATGCATTGGAATAGTCAGTTTGGTCGCATCAGAAGTAGGACAAAAGTTACACCCCTTTGCAACTTTACACCACCTCCTTCTGATGATTTTTTGGACAGTAGAAAACCTTTCACCACGGGCAAATGCCTCAGAGATATAAAAAATTGAGAGAGTTTATTGTAGAGGAACCCTACATGATCATGTTGCCTTAGAATATTTCTTAGTGACATGGTTTTTGAGTAACATCTCGTCAAAGATTGCTGCCCTTTTGCACTTTGGACTCTTTAGGGATATCGTCGGTACAATATAGCTCGGACTGTTTTGGCATGTTTGGGTGAAAAATTGAACCATACCTAGCCTAAACATACCCATCCGGATGTGTTGGAACTGTCAGTTTGGTCGCATCAAGAGCAGGACACCAAAAATGCAAAAGTTGCTTTGTGCAACTTGACAACATTGACACTTTTTTGCAACGGGACTCAAAGACTCAAACTAACCCCAAATGACTCAAAGTGACTTTAAAACAAATGAAATTGTCTTAGAAGACCTTATTACATATAATTGACTCAATCAAAACAAAATTTTATTTTTTGACCCCTCTTGGAGGCATGACAACCTGGGTGCCCCTGCACCATTAGTGCAACTGAAGTCGATAAAGTTTTCCTATTAAGAAAAAGAGCTTCCCTTAGCTTCAAGAAATATAAATATTCTATACTGACAAGGCCAACCACGTGAAGGTGGAAGCTCATGTGGCCTCACCTAAGACCTAAGACACATGTAGTCTAGTAGACGTAGGACACCTAAGACACCTATTCTATAGTATGTACATCTAGATTTTATAGACATAGTATATACATGTAACATGACTTTACAAAATCAATGTGAATACTTACAAATTAATCTAATGAACCATCTAGGTTTGCTCTACTCTTTATTGTGTCAAGTATTGCTTCATGGTCAGACTTACGCACCTTCCACAAGGTCTTGTTCAAAGGTCTATCCCGATACTGTATCAAATAAACATTGGATGCCACGACAAGTTTCGAGTAATGAAGAATCTTCTGATGCGTGTCAAAGTCCTAAAATAGCCAAACATTAACACTCTTATGTGGGTACCTTCTAAGCCATGTTCCAGTAATAACCACTGAGCCTGTAGGGTATTCGATGTTTTCTCCATCTGTAACTGGGGCCTCCAATTTCTGTTTGGTCTCAACAAAATGACATAAGTAATAATCTATTCTCTCTTCATTATTTTCATCTGCAATAACTGCATATATGTGCCCTACATTGATATGTGTAGCAAATTAGATGAAATTAGTCAACATTACAAAAACACTACAAAGTAAGATGACATTAGGAATTTCAAAAACTATGCAAATAGATATATTACCTGGTTGAACTAGATCTGATATGTGGTCAAAGTCAATTGATGATTCCATCTGTGTTAGTTCCAGTGCCATCAGGGGTTGATGCGTGTCAAGTGGGCTAAGATAACTTAACTGCCATTAGTCAACCCACTCTTTTGACTTGCACTAATCCTAGGCTTGAATTGTACAGAAAGAACAAAAGCATGACATCTTTCGCGTATGGATACTCCATGAACCTGCAATTGAGCTTATGAAAGAGTGCATCTCACTTGATCTTGTTAGTGTAGAATAGTCCTCATATGGTGCAATGTTAGTATTATCTATCAACCAAAAAAAACTACAAACTGAAGATTTACCTTCATTACCTAGACCCATGGAAGCATTACACCACTCGACGATCGATTTTGCATTTGTCAACTTTGCATTGTCTTTATACTTTAACTCTTCTCGTGCTATGGCTCTTTTGATACATGCTCCTACACCATCATGCTCCCCCTTTCCATGTCTAACCTCACAAAAGTTCCACATATGCTGAATACCTGTATAATTATGCCTCCTACTCAGCTAATAGAAATTCTGTGAGTTCTTGAATTGTGACGCATAGTTATCTGACCATATGATATGCTGATTGAATGATATGTGCCTTCTAGCCAAATCATTGTAGAACACCTCAAAGCAACCATGCACGAACTCCATAGAATGCGTGCGATCATCACTGATATAGAAATTATACTCCCTTATGATCTTTCTATCATCCTTTGTACTATCATTCACATGAATGAATGTGATGTGCACAAATATTGAAACTTGTGTGGAGTTGTAATATTGTGATTGCACCTCACGCTGTGGCTATAGACTATAGTTCTCTACAATTTTGATGACTGAAACAATGCTACCAACTGGAAATATGTCCTTGCATAACTTGAATTGCAAGTCCAACCATCAAGCTCTATGGGCATGTCTTGCATACTCATACACTATGTTGTCATGAAATATAGGCATGAACTGATACACTGGAATCTTTTCAATAACCAATTCACACATCTTTGCTTCTTTACCATCTTTTGTATTGTATGCCATTGTTTTATACTTGCCAAACTCTACTAGTTCATTTCCAACCACATGTGTTCTTTCCATATGTTCACATATTGGCAAACGTTGCAAGACACCACAACGATGACATGTGCCATCCAAGAATAATTTCTTGTAGAATATTTGACCTTCCTCTCTTTCACATAAAATTCTTGATATGAAGTCTCTTGAAGATGTTGGTGGGGCACGTATGCCACAACCCTGCAAAACATTGTTAGTATACAAATCTAAACATACAGACCTATAAACATCAAAATGGTTAGAAAATTCAATATGTAATCTACAACAACAAGTAGTGCGTGTGTGATTTATCTTGACATAGAAAGGTTTTAGCATTTCAAAATATCTTTGACAAATTTTAATTTGAGGATACTCCTCTAGAAATTTACCATAAAACTGTGTTTGAGTCTCATCCAAAAAATGCTTTGGATGTGGCTCACGGTTCCGACTACCGATTCTCCTTCTTACCACATCCGTTTGATTTATATATACCCTTGTGTAATTCTTCCCAAAGTCTTCAATTAGTGATCTCAATGCTTCAACAATTGGCTTATATTTTTGTGGTAGTCTCCCCGAGAATGCCCATAATTCATTGGCATTAGCGTCCTTAATTCTTTGGCGTCTTCCAACGGCTCTTGATAAAGTTTTCCTATTAATTCTCAATTCTTGACTCGTCATTCTAATGAGATGAGCTTTCCTCATTTGACTACTTACTATAGTTGATGTAATCACATGCCATGTTGCATTACTATATTTTGTACGCAAGGTGTTACCCACACTCTCATATGCACTCATTAGATTCTTGACAATAGATTTTTCACTTGAAGCCTCTAATGTTCTCAACCCAAGAATCTTCATGATGGACCTATACTTTATACTTCACATCATTTCAATGAATAGTTGACATCTTGCAGTCTCATTTAACTTTTCAAAGAACAATCTCCAAATCTTATGAGCATATTTTCTACAAGTGCATTTTGGAATCTTACCTTTCATTGGCTACAAAATATTCTCATCAATATCAATCAAATACTTTGGCTTTCTATGTAAAATTCTAGGTGGTGTTAAGTTAGGTAAATTCATCTCAACATTAGGAATTTCATCAATATTTAAATGAGATGGGCTAGATGGCATACCTTTGATCGAAGATGGAATAGATGACATACCTTGAGGTTGAGGTGAGAACAATGGTGTACCTCCTTCATCACATGTGATTGATGATGTACTCTCAACTTGAGATGTGGTAGATGGTGTCCCTACATGTTGACTTGTGGTAGAGGATGTGTCTCCAACTATGGTATTCAAATCTCTCATAGCATGAAGTTTTTGCATTCGTTCTCTTTATGCTGCTAATATCATATCTCTTTGTGATGGTTGTGGTTCCTCTTCAATTGGCATGTCTTCATTTATAGTGTCCAATTTCCTCTTCTCATGAAGTTCCCTCATAGCCACTGCTTTCTTTGCATTCTTAGCTTCTATCTCTTCCTGTGTTGTTTTAATTCTTGATCATTTCCTCGGCATGATGGAGAATTTGTCTATAGCATGATAAAGAGCCCAAGTGTAGAAAATATACATGGCATCATGTGATATTGTAGGCTTCTTTCTTGATTGGGAATGTGTCTATTTTAAACATGTATGATAAAGCATGATAAAGTAATTCAAATAGAATTAAGGAAAATGTAAAGAACATGCATGTAAAGACTTGACATACCTAAAAAATGGAGATTCGAATGGAGAGAGTACCCAATTATGTAGTGTTTTTTCCTTCTTGCATCAAACTCCTCAATAATTTGAGTTTTTCACCACTTGCTTCCTTTTCAATGTTAAATTGAATAATACTCAAATATAATTAGTAACAACAATACTATTAACCAATCTATAATGTTAAATTCCTAAAATTGAATCACAATTAACATTGTAACACTACAAAAATTAAAACTTGAAGAGATATATATCAAATTTGGTGTGAAAACTGTGTTATTTCCTCCTCAAGTTGGCAAAGCAGAAAAGGTGGTGGAAAGATCATGCAAAGGTGATAGAATGTGTAAAATGTGCATGTCAACTTCCCAACAGCATGAAAGCACTTCTTTTTTGTCAGAACACATGCATAATCAACATGAAAATAGAACATGTGGGCCTGGATCATGGGGGTCAATGCTTTTTTACCATTTCTATAGCAGGACAAAATGCACTCACATTTTGTCATGCTATAGAAATGGTAAAAAAGCATTGACTCCCATGATCCAAGCCCACATGTTTTGTTTTCATACTGATTATGCATGTGTTCTGATAAAAAAGAAGTTAACATGCTCACATTTTGTCCTGCTATACATTGATCCATAAATATTTGTGCCCATATCACCTTCGATAGCACCTTTACAATATCTCACCTCAACCCTCAATGTCAAATCCTAATCCCTCAACCCTTCACTCTAATCCTTCAACCCTAAATCCTATCCGTAAACCCTCAACACTATACCTTAAACCCTAATCCCTCAACCCTAAACTCTAAACCTTATCCCTAAACCCTAATCCCTCAACCCTCAACCCTAATCCCTCAACCCTCAACTCTAATCCCTCATCCCTAAACCCTAAATGCTATCCCTATTCCTAAACCCTCAATGGGCTCGATAATATACCTTAAACCCTAATCCCTTATCCCTAAACCCTCCAACCCTATCCCTAATCCTTATACCCTCGACACTCTACTTCAACCCTTATCCCTTGACCCTCAACCATATCCCTAAACCCTCAAACCTCAACCCTCAACCCTCAACATCAAACCCTAATCCCTCAACCCTTAACTCTAATCCCTCAACCCTCAACCCTATCCCTAAACCCTCAACCCTAAAACCTCAACCTTCAACCCTCAACGTCAAACCCTAATCCCTCAACCCTTAACTCTAATCCCTAAACCCTCAACCCTATCCCTAAACCCTCAACACTATACCTTAAACCCTAATCCCTCAACCCTCAGCCCTAAACCCTATCCCTAAGCCCTAATCTGTCAACCCTCAACCCTAATCCATCAACCCTCAACTCTAATCCCTCATCCCTAAACCCTAAACACTATCCCTATTCTTAAACCCTCAATGATCTCGATACTATCCCTCAACCCTTAACCCTTAAAACTTGAACCCTTAACTATAATCCATCAACCCTAAACTCTATTCCTAAACCCTCAACACTATACCTTAAACCCTAATCCCTCAACCCTAAACCCTAAACCCTAATCCCTCAACCCTCAACTCTAATCCCTCATCCCTAAACCCTAAACCCTATCCCTATTCCTAAACCCTCAACGGGCTCGATACTATACCTTAAACCTTAATCCCATATCCCTAAACCCTCCAACCCTATCCCTAATCCTTATACCCTCGACACTCTACTTTAACCCTAATCCCTTGACCTCAACCCTATCCCTAAACCCTCAACCCTCAAACCTCAACACTCAACACTCAATGTCAAACCCTAATCCCTCAACCCTTAACTCTAATCCCTTAACCCTCAACCCTATCCCTAAACCCTCAACCCTAAAACCTCAACCCTCAACCCTCAACATTAAACCCTAATCCCTCAACCCTTAACTCTAATCCCTCAACCCTAAACCCTATCTATAAACCCTCAACACTATACCTTAAACCCTAATCCCTCAACCCTAAACCCTAAAACCCATCCCTAAGCCATAAAACCCATCCCTAAGCCCTAATCCCTTAACCCTCAACCCTAATCAATCAACCCTCAACCCTAATCGCTCATCCCTAAACCCTAAACTCTATCCCTATTCCTAAACCCTCAACAGGCTTGATACTATACCTTAAACCCTAATCCCTTATCCATAAACCATCCAACGCTATCCCTAATCCTTATACCCTCAAAACTCTACTTTAACCCTAATCCCTCGACCCTCAACCCTATCCCTAAACCCTCAAACCTCAACCCTCAACCCTCAATGTCAAGCCCTAATCCCTCAACCTTTTAACTCTAATCCCTCAACCCTCAACCCTATCCCTAAACCCTCAACCTTCAATGTCAAACCCTAATCCCTCAACCCTTAACTCTAATCCCTCAACCCTAAACCCTCAACACTATACCTTAAACCCTAATCCTTCAACCCTAAACCCCAAACCCTATCCCTAATCCCTCTACCCTCGACACTTTAACCCTAACCTCGACATTAAATGCTAATCTGTCAACCCTAAACCCTATCCCTAAACCCTTAACCCTCAACACTATACCTTAAACCCTAATCCATCAACCCTAAAACCTAATCCCTCAACCCTTAACCCTAAACCCTATCACTAAACCCTTAACCCTCAACACTATACCTTAAACCCTAATCCCTCTACCCTCAACCCTAATCCCTAACCCCTAAACCCTAAAAGCTATCCCTATTCCTAAACCCTCAACCTTTGACACTATACCTTAAACCCTAATCCCTTATCCCTAAACCCTAAACCCTATCCCTCAACCCTTAACCCTTAAAACTTAAACCCTAAAACCTATCCATAAATCCTCGATGTTCAACACTATATCTTAAACCCCAATCCCTTAACCATCAGCCCTAAAGCCTCAACCGCCAATCATTAAACCTTCAACCCTAAACCCTATCCCTAATCCCTCTACCCTCAACACTCTACTTTAATCCTAATCCCTTGACCATCAACCCTATCCCTAAACCCTCAATGCTTAACCCTAAACTCTCAACATTAAACCCTAATCCGTCAACCCTAAACTCTAATCCCTCAACCCTAAACCCTATTCCTAAACCCTCAACCCTCAACACTATTCCTTAAACCCTAATCCATCAACCCTAAACTCTAATCCCTCAACCCTAAACCCTATCCCTAAACCCTCAACCCTCAACACTATTCTTTAAACCCTAATGCCTCAACTCTAAACCCTAATCCCTCAACCCTAAACCCTAAACCCTATCCCTAAACACTCAACCCTCAGCAAGTTATACCTTAAACCTTAATCCCTCAACCCTTAACCCTAACCCCTCATCCCTAAACCCTAAATTCTATCCCTATTCCTAAACCCTCAACCCAAGACACTATACCTTAAACTCTAATCCCTTACCCCTAAACCCTAAACCCTATCCCTCAACCCTTAACCGTTAAACCTTAAACCCTAAAACCTATCCCTAAACCCTCAACCCTATACCCTCAACAATATACTTAAGCCCTAATCCCTCAATCATCAACCCTATACCTTAAACCTAAAGCCTACACCCTCAAACCCTCATCCCTAGACTATATAACCTCACCCTTATATCCTAAACCTTGAATATTGTGCCTTAACCCTATACTTAAATTAAACCTAAACCATACGTGCTCTTAACCTAAGTCACCCTATTCTTTATATACCCTCAATCCATATCATAAACCCTAAACCCTAATCTCCGTGCCTTACACATTTAATCTTATACACTCAACAACTTGAATACTAACCCTCAATTGTAACCCTCAACCCTCTAATCTCTACCCTCTACCCTCTACCTATTACTTAAGCCCTAATCCCTCAACCCTCAAAACTATATAGGCTCAGGTCCTTATATACACTAAACCCAAAACACTTACATACATGCATACATACAAACATACATACATACAAAGATGCATACATACAAGCATGCATACATGTACATATATACAAGCATGCATACATGTACATGCATACATACCTACAAGAATAGATATAAACATCCATGAAACATACTTATGAAAGTTGAACCTATCTCATTCAAAGGAAGACATAATGTGAGCGCTTTATAACGCGCTCGCATTATGTCGAATTGGGAAAACACCAACAAACATGCAAAAAAGCAAAAAAGTACAACATAATGCGCTCGCATTATAATGCGCTCACATTATATTGTGCTTTGGGAATCCTAATCCTTGGGCTTGGGATTTGCTTTGGATTTCCAAGCCAAAGGCTTGGAGTGCCTTTTCAACATCCACAGATGTGTTTTTGCAAATTCTACAAGATTTTACATATTTTTTTTCGTGCTAAACCTCATATTTGCACGTGTTTCAAGGTCAAACAAATCAAGCACCTGAGTAATGTTAGGCTTTCTCTTAGCTATTTAATGATGTAATTTTTTTCACATTCTGACAATGTTAAGCCTTTCATCTTTAATTTCTTTTGTTTGTGTGTCTAGTTTTGGGCAAAAACCACTGTTTGGTCTTTTTTTCATTGTAAATTAACCATTCATTGAAATTTCAAAAAAATTACATATTTAGAAACTAGACTGCATTCTACACATATTATAAAAAAGAAAAAATAATTTTCAGTTAGTTTTCAAAATTTATAGGGGCAACACAGCCAAAATTCTATTTTTTAGGATGTGTCCACTTTGAAAATTAGTAAAAAATCAAATATTCATCAAAAAATTATTAGAAAAATCAGGCATAAACTACATGATGTTATCTAATTTCTCACTAAAGCAATTTTAAAAATACCAAAAAAAAGTTAACCTTTTGAGGGAGCCACAAAACATGCTATGTTATGTTTTTTTGACAGAAACAACGCCAATTTTTGTGGCTCCCTCTTTTGAACCCCTTAATCTATACCATTTTCAAAAAAAATTAGTTTAGAAAGTAGACTCAGAGAACTACAAACATTGTTTTGGTTACATCTCCAAATTTTGAGTGTAACTATGCTCAATTTCTCATCCAAGGCCAGCATTTCCTAATGTTAGAAAAAAAGTGGCCACTTAAGACCCCTTTTTGGCCCCCCATCTTGTTGCACTTACCCATAACCTTTATCAACCAATTGTCTAACACTGAGAAGATTATGTTTCAGTCCTTCCACATACAGAACATCATTTGTATTGTTCTTACCATCAAAAGAGATGGAACCTCTGCCATGGATTCTACCAGCTGAGTTATCTCCAAATTTCACAAGCCCTCCTTCATAATTTTTGAAATTCACAAACTTACTCTTGTCTCCAGTCATATGATGAGAACATCCACTATCAATCACCCATTCATATTTCTCAACAACCTGAGAAGCCAAGCCATTTTCCATATTTGCATAGCTAGCAGATTCAGTAGACACCGGATCTTCTTCTTTAATGGCAATGAACACCCAATCCTTTTCAGGGGAACCTCCATGATCAGATTCATCATCTATGACTACTTCTTCACCGGTTTCTTGGACATAGTAACATTTGTTCTAATTTTAATATCTGTTAGGGTTTGGTTTTGAAAACCTTTTCAGACATCTTGAGGCAAAATGACCAATCGTATTACAAGCAAAACATTTGAGTGGCAATTTTCCTTCATACTTACCGGATCCTCTTGGTAACTTTTGGTGAGAAGAGCTTCAAGATCAGCAATTTCAAGTTCAATATCTTCAAGATCCTTCCTTGTCTTCATTAATCTATTTGATCTTGCAGAAGAGCTTTCACCCAGATCATATCTTTGTTTTCCATATACACTGGCCTTAAATAGAGATTCAGATTTAGGAAGAGAATCACCAAACTCACTTAATTCAAAAGCTAAAATTTTGCCAACCAAATGATCTCTTGTAACATCTGAGACAATCCTGATCTCCTCTATAGTAGCAACCTTATGTTTGTAAGAATCAGGTAAAGATCTTAGTACTTTTGATACAATCTCTAATTCTTCCAAAGTTCCACCGACACACCTGATACCACACACAAGTTCATTTATCTTTTGCATGTAGATTGTGATGTTTTCATCTTCACTCATCCTCATAGTTTCAAATTTTCCTCTCAGACTTTACGACTTCGCACATTTGACATACTTATCACCTTCATACAGATATTCCAACTTTTTCCATATTTCATAAGTAGTTTTTAGACCAAAGATATTTGTCATCTCGGAATCAATCAGGGCACTCAACAAGGCTTCTTTAGCTCGAAGGTTATTTTCAGCGTCTTTCACTTGATCTAGAGTTGAAGGACCTTTCTCTGGAGGTTTATACTCAACACTAGTTATCGCCCAATAGGCATCGCCCATGCATTGTAAATGGCACTCCATGCGATTCTTCCAAACACAATAATTTGTTCCATCAAATCTCAGACTATCCTTCTTGTAGGTCGACATCCTAGATCCTTAAGCAGTGATGCTTTTAAAAGATGATATGGCTCTGATACCAATTGTCGGAATTAGATTGGACAACTAAGAGGGGGGGTGAATCAGTTGTCACACAATTTAATCTTTTTCTGGTTTTAACCTTCTTTATTATCTTACTACTAGATTAGTGATGTAACATTAAAGCATACATCAACAACATAAGAGCAGAAACATAATCAACACACTTGACACCAAGATTTTGACATGGAAACCCAGTTAAGGGAAAAACCACAGTGGGGGTTAACCCACAAAGATTTGTACCCTGTTAAAAGTATTTTTAGAAATGGGAATGCACATGCATTTAGGTGCACTACCGAGAGCGCACTACTCAAAAGAGGAGGCTCACTACCTACAAAATTAATTTAGAACAGAATGAATTAACTAAGAAATAGCATCTACTCCATGTCTGGTTCAGTTTCAATGAATGCTCAAAAACTTCTGCTTTGCCCCAGATTCTTCTTTACTATCTTCACACTCTATACTACTCTTGCTCCTTTTCTTCTCTGCTCTGCTTCTGATCCTTTATTTGAATTTAATCTATTTTACACAAGGATAATGTTTGACAACTCTTCAACAAGTATTAATACACTTCATCCATCTTAGAATGATCAACAAGGTCAGCCAATCTTAACGCGGATCTTTACACTGTCAACCAATCATTGCTGAGACTTGAATCTTCCTCCATTAACACGCCATGCTTCATAAAATGATTTTTAGATCATCTACAACATGCTAGGAATATCCAATTGGCCAAGACTAGGAAGAACAACAACAACCAAGAGGAAATCTTCAATCATGAGCTCCTTTGTCAATGCGGACCACCAACACAATAGCCACATGATCTAGAGACCACAACAAGCATAATTAAGTCAACAAGAATAAAAATACCACTTCGTATCACTAGAATCACTCGTATCTTCATACTAAACCTTAAGAACACACACTACCATGACTATCAAACTAGAAATATTGCTTCTGGATCTCCAAACCATGAACCACTCAAGTTGAGGGAACACACCAACATCCCTAACATGCCTCTAGATCTGCATATCACAATATTCTCATACCGGACCAATCCGGACCAACTTCTTGCCACTCTATCACAACAGAACAGCTGCAGAAACCTGTTCTACTCAGAAGGCCATAACTTAGCCAAATCTTGATGTGGACCTTTCAAATCTTAACTGGAGTAACACTAGGCAACCCTATACAAACCCTTTAATCTGCAAACTCTTATCTTCACCTTACTAGAAATACTGATCATTCCTCTGTATAGTCTTCATTCTTTCTAACAGAAGGATATGTTGACATCAATGACAACACATCAGGCACATATTTGCAACATAATCATCTTATGAAATTTTTCAGTATACTCCTTCACCGATTTCTCCTTTTGTCTCAGGTTCTACAATCTTTTCAATAGTTCCAGCTTATAGTCAACAGGTATGAAATGATTCTTCAATTTTGTCACCATCCTATCCCATTTTGTAATCTTTTCCTTTCGTCTTCTATTTCTATCCAACTGAACTTCTTTCCACCATATAGTAGCATGTCCTTTCAACTTTGTCTTTGTAAATTTCACCTTCTTCGAATCTTCAACTTCTTCATACTCAAAGTATTCTTCCATGTCATTTATCCAGTCAATTAACTCTTCAGGGCTAAAATTACTAGTATAATTTGGCACATAAACTCTAGGTCTCTTTCCAATCTTTGAAATAGCTTGCAACATCTTGACTTGATATGATTCTTCTTCTTCATCACCTCCTAGGGTTTTGCCAATTTGTTCAACCGATTAAAATTCCTCTTCATCATCACTTTCAACATTAGGTCTAGGTGTCAATCCTCTTCGCCTATCTTTCTCAACAACATCCAAATGAATTTTCATTTTCTTCATCATTTCCATCATCTCATCTATTCTACCAGACATTGTTATAATAGAAACAACTCTCCTCAGCGGCATCTTCCTAGGATCAAGTGCAAACTACCTCAAGTTCGGTGATCGAGCTACAAGGTGACAACTGCCTCACAATCAGTGATCATTTGTGACACAAGTAACCTATCTTAATTCAGAGATCTATCCACAATAAGATATTATGGAATTCCCTTGCCAACTTCACTCAATTTGCTCCCAAAGATTCAAACTTTCGCTCTAATACCACTTGATGCAGTCATGGTAGGAGGGTTCTTATAATGAACTGTCCCAACCATACAACAAGAGTAAACACAATGGAAACAACTCAAAGATATGAAGCAAATCCAGATTCAATCATTCAATATATCATAGAATTCAAATACAAAGGGGCTGGCAACATGCGGGCTTACAATTCGGCTCACAGGCCTGATTACAGAATATTAGAATATGCACAAGATATAGCTTTGAAGTTCCCTCGCGAAAGAGCTCAACTACTAATTATGAATCTATTACCAACTATCTCAATGTACTTTCCTAGGGATCTATTACATCAATATATATCATCTTCCATACAAAAGATTCCTCCGCATCGACCAAGGAAGATCACAACTCCAATGAAGAATTGTAATGTGTGTACACCGATAGGTTAGACCTAATCATGTAGAGCACCTTCGTAAATGAATAGAATGATGTGTGGATCTTGGGGAAGGTTGGCTATGAACCATAAATCATTGAATGATGTGTCATTAGGCTCCTCAAGTCAAGAAATGTTCTGTAGGTCTTCTCCTTTAGCTGATTATTTGGGACTGTTAGGATGCTCTGTTCTGAGAAAACAATCTTCTGATAGTGATATCTTTCTGATACTTAATTCAAATACTCTGAATTCTAGATATGATGTAGAGGAACATGTCTAGATGCTAAGTCTAGCTCTGCAAGATCTAAAATGCAACTATGGTAGAATACAGACCAAAATACAGAAACTGCTTCTGACTAAAATGCCTGAACTAAACTAGAAAATGGAAAGAAACTGAACTACAAACAAACTAAAATGCAAATGTTTTTGGTTGATGCAAGATTTCTCTTGAACCAAGGATGCTCCTACATCACCATATGTAATAACTTTTGTACTAAAGATTTTCCTCTGAAACACCCCCCACAAGCACCGGAGTGAGCTTCTGCTAAAGCAATCAGGATCTCCAAATTGTTAAGACATCAGAGAAAAACACCATTACAACTTCATCTATACAACACATTGGATAGGATGATATAACATGTCATAAGTTTACATAAGTAAACCTAAGCATTTTTAGATGTTGAATTAGGAATAGTACCATCACACAAATAATGAAATACATGGGAGTACCATCATGCAAATAATGAAATATATGGGAGTAGCATTCATCAAAGTTTGTGTTACAACAGAGGTCAGTATCTGAAGGTGTGACCTCATCTATGGATAGTGATTTGAGATTGTGAATGATGAATTTATAATCTTTAAGGGAATCATCATGGGATATAAGAGTAGTTGTGCTTGTGATTGTATCCACATGTCAATTAGCTTTTCTCAGAATTGTGTCAATCGTGTAAGAAGAGAATTGTTTAAGTAAAGGTAAGGCAAGATTACGGTATTGAGATAATTTGTCTTGTTTAGCTTGATAGGATCCCATAATTTGTCTTACAATTAATTATGAATCACCATAGATGGTGATGTTTTTAATGCTAAGAGCCAAAGTGACACAAAGTCCTATAATGAGAACTTTGTACTCAGAATTGTTGTTTGTAAATGAGAAATTTGGATGGTAAGAAAGAGGAATTAGTTTACTAGAAGGAGGTACTAAAATGATACCAGCACCGGAGCCAGTTCTACATCGTGAACCATCAAAATACAATTCTCATTTATCCCCTACAATTATAGTTAGAATATGATCATCAGGAAAGGTTTCCATACTTTGGATGGAAAAAGGTGAAGGTGCTTGAGTTAAATGGTCAGTTAAAGCTTGTCCTTTTATCATGTTTTGAGAGATAAATTTGAGATCAAATTTTGTCAACAACATAACCCACTTCGCGAGGCAACGTGAAAGATCCATTTCAGCAAAGAGATGTTTCAAAGGATCAAGTTTTACCCTGACATGAACTTCAACATTTAAGAGATAATGCCTGAGCTTTTGTGTTGCAAATACAAGAGCTAAGCACTACTTTTCGATAACAGTATATCTCACTTCATAATTAAGCAAAGTTCAGCTTATATAGTATACAATCCGTTCTTTGTCTTCATCATCATGTTGTTGTTAGATCTAGGGCACACAACTGAGAGGGGGGGTGAATTAGTTGTACAAAAACTTGCTTCTACTTCAAACACTTGATTCTTCTTTGTTAGTTAGTAGCATATCAATTAACCATCCATGAAAGCATAATGTATAAACACAAGAGCAGATAAACATCAACACATTGGACACCAAGATTTTGATGTGGAAAACCCAGTTAAGGGAAAAAACACGGGGTGATTAACCTAAGGATTATTCTCTATTAGAAGAATAAGAAAAATGAATGGCACATACCAATTAGGGCTCACTGCCCGAGCACACTACTCACAAAGAGGCACACTGCCTACAAGAGACACACTATCTACAAAGTGATAAGAATCACAAAATTGAACTGGAGATTGACATCTTTACCATGTCTGGATCAGTTCCATTTAAGCCCAAGATACTTCTTCTCTGCCCTTCGCTCTTTCGCTATACCACTCTCATCTGCTGCTCAACACACTTTGAAATGAACTTGCAAACCTTTATTTATACAATAAATTGACTTAGGAACAATCATCTAAGTCGGCAATCAACCATAAGGACATCTGCAAGATGATTAATACATCTAGTCGGCCATCACAAGAACATTCGAAAGATGAACAACTCATCCGGTCAGCTAGTCTGAGCAAGAACTTCATCCGGAAGAATATCTTCAATTCTGGGCTCTACCATCAATGCGGACCGACAACATAACCTCAACATGATCCAAGAACCTTCACAAGCTTGCCTAATTAACCAGGTACATCTGCACTTCCTCTACTCACTGGAATCTCTTTTCCTCTTCATCCGAAACTTCAAGAACACAGTCTGTCGCCACTGTCATACTGAAGAAGGTGCTTCCGGACCTCCAAACTTTGTACAAACTGAGATTTCACATCACAAGGACATTCCAAACACTCCTTCCAATTCACAGAGTCTGACAATGCTCCTCTGGATCTCACCGGACCTTTTTGTAACACTCTGTCACTCCGGAACAACGCCTAGAACCGGTTCTACTTGACCGATCACAACTTTTTCATATCTTCATGCGGACCTCTAAAATCTTAAATAGATCATCTCAAGACTCATATCTACAAACCCTTTAATCCGCATCCTCTGATTCTCAACCTATTGAGTACATTTGCCTTCTTCTTATCACTATTCTTCACTATTCCTGATTGAGACTACTTTTCTTAATATCCTCAACACACAGCTCATCCAAACCTTCTTACCAATGCAATATGAGTATGTTGACATCAATGACAACACTGGTTAACCTCATACTTGCACCAATCTCCCCCTTTGTCATTGAAGGCAACATATAATGTGAAAAATCATCAAGACAAGAACTTCTCTTTTCTATCACAGCTCCCCCTATCAGCAACAACTCTTCACATGTCTTCTCTTCCTTTACTGCTCCCCCTTTGATCATCAACCACTTGTTTTTCACATGTCTTCTCTCCCCCTTTGACATCAATGGCAAAGGGCTCATACCAGCTGCTCCCCCTTAGTAGCAGCTCCCCATCATCAATTCGGATCACAAGATGTGATTGTGATATCCACCGGACTGATGCACATCAGTGCATCCTAGTTCATCACTGGAGGGGTCATGACCCCTAACTTCTCCCAGAGATACTGAAAAGAGTCCTTGGGGAGAGGTTTAGTAAAAATATCTGTAATCTGATCCTTGGAGGGTACATACTCCAATCTGACTTCATCCTTGTTCACTTGTTCTCTCAGAAAGTGAAACTTGATAGATATGTGCTTGGTCTTAGAATGCAATACCAGATTCTTAGAAATATTAATTGCACTTGAATTATCACAGAAAATTGTGATAGGCTCCTCATATTCAACTTTAATGTCTCTTAGCATCTGCTTCATCCATAAGATTTGAGTACAACTACCTGCTGCTACAATGTATTCTGCTTCAGTTGTAGACAGAGATATTCCATCTTGTTTCTTGCTTAGCCAAGAAACCAATCTCTTTCCCAAAAAGAATGTTCCACCACTGGTGCTCTTCCGGTCATCCACATCTCTTGCCCAATCTGCATCTGTATATGCATGAAGAGAGAAATCTGGATCTCTAGGATACCATAGACCATACTCAACTGTTCCTTTCAAGTACCTAAAAATTCTTTTGATTGCCATAACATGAGATTCTCTAGGATCAGCCTGAAATCTTGCCACAAGACCAACATCCTGCATTATATCTAGTCTAGTCTGAGTGAGATACAACAATCCACCAATCATTGATCTATACTTTGTCTGATCTGCCTTTGGAGAGTCATCATCTTTGCTCAACTTACATCCGGTTGCCATAGGAGTGTTCATTGGCTTTGAATCTTCCATACCGAATTTCCTCAACAATTCTTTCACATATTTGGTCTGAGAAATGAAGATCCCTTTCTTTGTTTGAGTAATTTGCAGACCCAAGAAGAAATTCATTTCACCAAGCATAGACATTTCAAACTCACTTTTCATCTGATTTGCAAAAGTTTTGCACATACTATCTCTTCCTCCAAAAATGATATCATCCACAAACACTTCAACAATCAAAATGTTTTCATGATCAATTTTGAAATATAAGTTACTGTCAGCAGTACCTTTGTTGAATCCAATCTATACAAGATGCTTATCCAACCTTTCATACCATGCTCTTGGGGCTTGCTTCAATCCATACAATGCTTTCTTCAACTTGTAGACCATATCATCATTATCAGACAATTGAAATCCATCTGGTTGTTCAATGTATACTTCTTCTTCCAAATCACCATTTAGGAAGGCAGACTTGACATCCATTTGATATACCTTGAAGTCTTTGAAGGTGGCATATGCAAGAAATAATCTAACTGCTTCAATTCTTGCTACCAGAGCAAAGGTTTCTTCAAAATCAATTCCTTCTATTTGAGAGTAGCCTTTGTAGACTAATCTGGCTTTGTTTCTGATAACTTCACCAACCTCATTTAGTTTGTTCCAGAAGACCCATTTGGTTCCAATCACATTCTTGTTTCTAGGTCTAGGAACAAGATCCCAAGTGTGATTTTTCTCAATTTGCATCAACTCTTCTTCCATTGCTTTTGTCCAATTTTCATCATTGCATGCTTCATTTATTGTCTTAGGTTCAATCTTCGAAATCAAACAACATTCATCTAAATTTTGAGCAATTTTCCTCCTTGTTTGTACCCCTTTGCTTTTGTCACCTATGATCTGATCTTCAGAGTGATTTAAAGTTACATACCTTGGAACTTTGGGAGTCTCTTGCACTGTTGTTTCTTGATCAAGTTCATTCAAACAAACCTCTTCTTCCTGATTTACCAGATCAGTCTGAATCTGACTTTCAGGAAGGGATTGAGTTCCTTGAATCAGAGAACCATCCTAAACATCTTCATCATATTCATAAAACCTTGAGGGCTTCTCAATTCCTTCATCAACCTTCACATTTGTACTTTCTATTATCTTTTTCAGTCTCTTATTGTAACACCGGTATGCTTTGCTTTGAGTGGAGTAACCCAAGAAAATTCCTTCATCACTTCTAGCATCAAACTTTCCTAGATCTTCATCTCTTTTGATGTAACACTTGCTACCAAATACACTGAAATATCTCACAGTAGGAGTTACACCAAACCAAAGTTCATAAGGAGTCTTACCAGTATTGTTTCTGATTTGAACTCGGTTAAGAGTGTAGACTGCAGTGCTAACAGCTTCTCTCCAAAACATCTGAGGAACATTTGCTTCCATCATCATTATCCTGGAAGCTTCCTGGATGGTCCAGTTCTTTCTCTCAACTACTCCATTCTGCTGTGGAGTCCTAGGAGCAGACAACTGTCTCTTTATGCCATGC
The DNA here is from genome assembly GCA_027924645.1 of Cunninghamia lanceolata. Taxonomy (NCBI): domain Eukaryota; kingdom Viridiplantae; phylum Streptophyta; class Pinopsida; order Cupressales; family Cupressaceae; genus Cunninghamia; species Cunninghamia lanceolata. Next base: position 27,030,261 of record BSBN01000047.1, read on the forward strand.
TTCTCACAAAAGTCTATGAATTCACCAGATGTGAATTCACCACCTCTATCAGACCTTAGACACTTTAGTTTCAATCCAGTTTGATTCTCTACCATAGCTTTGAAGATTTTGAACTTCTCAAGGGCTTCTAATTTCTCTTTTAGGAAGGTAACCCACATCATTCGGGAATGGTCATCAATTAGCAACATGAAATATCTATCACCTTGCATACTCTTGATTCTTGTCGGACCACAGAGATCAATATGTACTAATTCCAACAATCTGGTAGTGGACTGATCCTTGCTTTTGAAAGAGACTCTGCTCTGTTTACCTAGCTGACATTCTTTGCACAAACTATTTGTAGGTTTCACCAATTTTGGAAGATCTCTTACAGCCTGAATATTGCTTATCTTGATGATGTTATCAAAATTTACATGACACATCCTTCTATACCATAACCAACTCTGATCAACTTGAACAAATAGACAACTTTTATTTGAACCAACCAGATGGAAGATATTACCTTTAGTTTGAGTATCGGATGCAATCTCAGTTTTGGAGCTTGTAAATATTCTACATCTTCCATTCTTGAACCGGAGATCATAGCCTTTATCCACTAATTGACCAATACTGAGAAGATTGTGCTTCAATCCTTCAACATATAGTACATTACCGGTTTTGCTCTTTCCATCAAAAGAAATAGTTCCCCTACCTCTGATTCTGCCAGCAGAATTGTCACCAAACTTTACCATTCCTCCTTCATACTTTTCCAAATCTAAGAACTTGTTCTTGTCACCAGTCATATGGTGAGAGCATCCACTGTCAATAACCCAATCATCCTTTTCTTCAATTTGGGCAGCCAAAGTTCTTTCTACAACCTTATGATTGACAGATTCAGAGGATATTGAATCTTCTTCCTTGATGGCAATAAACACCCATTCATTTCTAGATTTGCTTTCGATTTCTGATTCATCATATGTTACTCCTTCATTGTCATCTTCTTCATGAACATAATAGCAGTTCTTTTGAAACCTTTGTCTGTTGGTATTAGACCTTGTAGATCTTTCCGGACATCTTGAAGCAAAATGACCAATCTTATTGCAGTTGAAGCACTTAAAGGGTAGTTTTCTTTCATACTTATCGGATCCTCTTGGCAGTCTTTTTGCAATGAGGGCTTCAAGTTGAGTTGTTTCTTCTTCTTCCTCTTCCATATCTTTCCTTGCTTGTTCATACCATGACAGCTTCCTTGAAGAGTTCTCTCCCGGATCAAATCTTTGTTTGCCTTTCACATAGGCACTGGCTTTGAATGTAGATTCAGTCTTGGGGGGATCATCTCCAAACTTAGTCATTTCAAATGCAGCTAGTTTGCCAGCCAGTTGCTCTCTTGTGATAGTTGTATGGGCTCTGAATTCATCAATGGCAGCAACCTTGATTTTTTAGGCAGCAGGAAGGGATCTGAGAATTTTGTAAACAATTTCATTTTCATCCAAAACTCCACCAGCATTCTTGATTCCACACACTAGCTCATTCACTCTTGGCATAAAGGTAGTGATTATTTCATCATCTCTCATCTTCAATCTTTCAAATTTCCCTTTCAGACTTTGCAACCTTGCACTCTTGACAAACTCATCTCCTTCATACAGAAGTTACAGTTTAGTCCAGATCTCATATGTAGTTGGTAGGTCAATAACATTTGAGAGATCTGAGTCAGTCAATGCGCTTAGAAGAGCTTCCTTGGTCTGCAAATTGTTTTCAGCATCTGTGATTTCATTCAGAGTTGTCAGACCACCCTGTGGAGGTACATATGGTTTTGAGACCATGGCCAAGTATGCTTTTCCCATACAGTCCAAGTGACATTTCATGCGACCTTTCCAGAGAGTGAAGTTGGTTCCATCAAACTTTGGACAATCCTTCTTGTATGATGACATCCTGGATCTCCTCAAGCGGTTAAGCTCCTTTCAGAGGAACTTGGCTCTGATACCAATTATTAGATCTAGGGCACACAACTGAGAGGGGGGGTGAATCAGTTGTACAAAAACTTGCTTCTACTTCAAACACTTGATTCTTCTTTGTTAGTTAATAGCATATCAATTAACCATCCATGAAAGCATAATGCATAAACACAAGAGCAAATAAACATCAACACATTGGACACCAAGATTTTGATGTGAAAAACTCAGTTAAGGGAAAAACCACGGGGTGATTAACCCAAGGATTATTCTCTGTTAGAAGAATAAGAAAAATGAATGGCACATGCCAATTAGGGCTCACTGCCCGAGCACACTGCTCACAAAGAGGCACACTGCTCACAAAGAGGCACACTGTCTATAAAGTGATAAGAATCACAAACTTGAACTGGAGATTGACATCTTTACCATGTTTGGATCAGTTCCATTTAAGCCCAAGATACTTCTACTATGCCCTTCACTCTTTCGCTATACCACTCTCATCCACTGCTCAACACACTTTGAAATGAACTCACAAACCTTTATTTATACAAGACATTGACTTAGGGACAATCATCTAAGTCAGAAATCAACCATAAGGACATCCGCAAGATGATTAATACATTTGGTCGGCCATCACAAGAACATTTGCATAATGAACAACTCATCCAGTCGGCTAGTCTAAGCAAGAACTTCATCTGGAAGAATATCTTCAATTCTGAGCTCTACCATCAATGCGGACCGACAACATAACCTCAACATGATCCAAGAACCTTCACAAGCTTGCCTGATTAACCAGGTACATCTTCACTTCCTCTACTCACTGGAATCTCTTCTCCTCTTCATCCGAAACTTCAAGAACACAGTCTGTCGCCACTGTCATACTGAAGAAGGTGCTTCCAGACCTCCAAACTTTGTACAAACTAAGATGACACATCACAAGGACATCCCAAACACTCCTTCCAATCCACAGAGTCTGATAATGCTCCTCTAGATCTCACCGGACCTTTTTGTAACACTCTGTCACTCCGGAACAGCTCCCGGAACCAGTTCTACTTGACCGATCACAACTTTTTCATATCTTCATGCGGACCTCTGAAATCTTAATTGGATCATCTCAAGACTCATATCTACAAACCCTTTAATCCACATCCTCTGATTCTCAACCTATTGAGTACATTTTCCTTCTTCTTATCACTGTTCTTCACTGTTCCTGATTGAGACTACTTTTCTTAATATCCCAGCTCATCCAAACCTTCTTACCAATGCAATATGAGTATGTTGACATCAATGACAACACTGGTTAACCTCATACTTGCAATAGTTGTTCTAATAAATCTATGAGAGCATCAATAGATGTTGATGTGTAAATAAGAAAAGGCATATCTGTAGTGGCAGGCTGCAAAACATGAGGTTTAGCTAAATAAGTTTTTAAGTCTTCAAAATATTTTTGACAATCAACATTCCATTGGAATTTTGATTCTTTCTTTAGTAGTTGAGTGAAAGGGTGAGTCCTATCCACAAGTTGTGAGACAAATCAGCAAATGGCTAGTATCTTCCCTTGTAAACTACAAAGTTGAGATATGTTTTTAGGCGGTGGAATGCTAACAATCGCATCAATTTACTTTGTGTCTACTTCAATGCCACAATGTGAAACTATAAATCCCAATAGTTTACCACTATCACACCAAAGATGCATTTATAGGGATTTAAGCAAATGTTATATTTCTTTATTCACTCAAAGATTTGACAGAGGATTGTGATGTGATCCTGGAGACGGATAGACTTCATAAGAATATCATTGACATAATCCTCTAAGATGTTATGCATGTAATCATGAAAGATAAGAGTCATAGCCCATTGGTAAGTAGCTCCAACATTCTTTAATCCAAATGGCATGACTACCCAACAAAATATTCCCCAAGGGGTGATAAAAGTTGTCTTATACTGATCTTGAGGATTGATAAAGATTTGATTATAACTCGAACAACCATCCATGAAGGAAAGTAAGTCATTACTAGCAATTGAATCAACAATCATATAAATATTTAGAAGAGGAAAATCATCTTTCAAAGAAGCAAGATTTAAATCTCGAAAGTCAGTGCACATCATAATATGATTATTAGGTTTAGTAACAACCACAATATTTGAGATCCAAGGTGAATAATCAATAGGGTGGACAAAACCAGCTTGTAAAAGCTTTTCTATCTCAGCCTTGACCAATAATGCAACCTTAGGATTCATTTTATGAATCTTTTGTTTGAACGGCTTAGCATCAGGTTGTAAGACAATATTATGTGTTACAATCTTACCAAATCAATGCCAGACATATCTAAATAATTCCAAGCAAATAATTCTGAAAACTCATGTAAAAGTTTGGTCATGTTTTCTTTTTCTTATGTACTTAAATAATCACCTATAGGAATAATCTTTTCAGGATTATCATTCTCCATGAAGACATCAACAGTCTTTCCATTAAGAAAAGTATTGTGGTCAAAGAGGTTAGGATTTTTTGATGATTCTTTAGACTCTTCATTAGGAGTTAAGGTAGCATTTACCAAACAAGTGGATTTTCCAAAATATGCATCAAAATTTAAACAATAAGTTAATCCATGTTTATGATGATAACAGGGAACATTGTCATAAGCTCCCATGAATTCAATTATTGCTTCATCCATTGAAAAGGTATCCAAAGGGATATCTCCTGGAGGACAATTCATGTCTATCATCTCAGGATATATCAAGTTAAGTGTTGATGTTGTGTTAACATTAAGATTGAGACATATGTAGGCCTTGGTTGTCTTAAAAGGATTATATCCAATACCATTTGAGTAATTATGTGAAGCAACCTATATAGGTACTCAAATTCCTTGTTGATTTATACCACAACCATTGCCTACATAGTCACAATCCTTATAAAGGATTTGAAACCCTCGACCATAAAGAGAAGCCGTCTCCCTAGATGAAGGTGGAGCCTCATGGGTCTCATAGTTTGTAATGTAAGTAAGAGTATTTTCTGTGTTTGTCACAAAAGAAATTTTAGGCTCTTTAGGAATCTTCACAGATTTCTTTGTTGAAATTGATGCATCATTTGATGTTTTAGTATTAGAGTTGTTAAGTTTATACTCTTCCATAGAGGTAGAAGTAAAATATAACGAACCCCAATTGTCACCAAGGAATGAATTCAATTGTTTAGAATCTTGCACAACATTTTTTGTGGCAAGAGGAATTGATGAATCAACTTTCAAGTTGTTTAAAATCTTATGGTTAACAACTTGCTTTTGCATTACAATTTGTAAACAACTATCTAGTTTAGGATTAGCTTCAATGATATGAAGTTAATTTGCATAAATAAACTTGATTGATCAATGAAGGGTAGATGGAACTACCCCAAAGGAATGAATCCATGGTCTACCGAGAATCATATTGTATGATAATGTACCGAGCATGACATGAATGAGGGTAGACAATGTCATAGGTCCAACCTGTATAGGTAAAGTTATAGTTCTTATAGATTGTCTTCCAACATTATCAAAGCCACAAATATTAAGTCTATTCAATTTGATTAAATATGTGTCAATCTTGATCTTGTGTAACAAGTTGAAACCACAAACATTAAGAGCTGATCCATTGTCAATCATAACTTGCTTGATCAATTTCTTATTTATTGTAACAAAGGTGATTAGAGGATCATATTTGTTTTGAACTTCAATAGAGGGTAACTCATGTTATTGAAATAAAATGTTTGTTTTTGTCACATGCATACAATCTAATAGAGCTTCTACATCATTCGACTTGACAACAGGTGGTACAATCACCTTTTGTAAAGCTTCCTGGAGCATTCCATGGTATGTAGGTGATGTTTGTATGAGTTCCCAAAGAGAAATCTTGGCAGGAGTAGCATGAATCTTCTCAACAAGATCATAATCTTGATCAACTTTATGAGTAAGATGAGGTGGTTGAGGAAGCATAGGTTGAGAAGTTGGTAAAGATATACGAATGTTGGATTGTTGCTTACTTTGTTATTTCATGTATTATATGTGTGAGCAACCATAGTATGACTAGGTTTTTGTAATCCATCTTGTTGACTTCGATGTGTTATTTGTTTAGCATAGTTATAGATGTAATCAGGAGGTTGAGAAGAGGGTAGAAGACCTCTAACAGTGAGCACCAGTTTAGATTGTGTTTGAGCCACATTTGAACATAGGTTGACCACTATTATTGGCTTCATAGGTTCTTCTTGAGGTTTAGAAATATAGATTGCATTTATTGTTCTTTGAAAGAATGACGGTTTAAGAGTCATAGTGGAATATTCAATCGAGATAAAGTACTCAAGGGCTTCATCTAACATGTTGAAGTCATCAAAACTAAATGACTCATCATACACATTAAAGTATTGTAAAGAGAAATCTGACATTATAACATGTTCTATTTCCAACAAGAAAAGTGTACTTTGCAAGAATGAAAATGAATTCACTATGCAAGGCTAACTTTAATGATTTTTCCAATGTAAAGATAAATGTAACATTTACAATATGATGCATACACTATGAATGTAATGAAAATGTAATCTACATCTGATTTGGAACAACAAATTAACTCAGATCTAAGAATAAAGGATGCTTATTCGTTAATCATGGGTTCACCAAAATGTTATGTGTGAAGTAGAAGGAATGATAGCATGTATAAACCAAATCAAGCCTCTCTTTTAACAAACACTCAACATTAAGGAGATAAGAACCAAGCTTGTTCACTATGAAGGACCAAGATATTATTTTCTATTCCTTTTTATGTTGTTGTAGATGAAGGGATGCTCCAATTAGGTTTTCACAAGCTCAAGGTAACCTTATCACATGAAACCCTAATTGTAAATAATGTTGAAACAAACTAATTTCTGGCACAAATACTATCAAACAAACTACAAAAATATAGATCAGAGGTGTCAGTGATTGTGTACCCAAAAATTGGAGGCCTGTTAGACTAGGTCACCTGCCCCGATGTCCTGAAAGTTTTCTAATGATGAAACATTTTGCACCTAGTATCAGAGTCTCTGAAAAGGGTTCCAAATCCTAGATTTCAAGCTCTTCTAGACTAGGGTGCCCACCCCATAGTCTAGAAATTCTCTAATGGTGAAACTTAAAGTTCTACGACAACTATACATGCATTACTTGTTCTTCCTCCGCTCTTTTCTACCAGATCTTTTTGAATGCAACCTGCACATACAAAAGGAGGAGAAGGATGGTTGTGGCTATATAGGATTTTGGCTCATTCAAACCCTATCTTTGGTATTTCTACATAAAAAATAGCCAATCATAAAATATACAGATGTGTGTGCTTAGAAATCAAGTGTGTAAGCATAAATTCAAGATCCTAAATGACTCAAACATCAAGGATAGATCCACACAATGTTTCACTCAAGGAAACAACAACTTTACCTCAAGGAGACGATAGATGATGAAGACTTATAGAACAAGAAGGTGAGGTAGCTATATCCGCAGAGGATTCTAAAACTCAAGTTGGAGGCTTCAACCCTTCTCCCAATTATACAAAGGGCTTGACAAAACCCTAGGAAGAGCAAGATAGACTCAAGATCTTGATTCCTAATCTCCTTCAAATATATCCATGATAGCAAATATCAATAACTTCAAAGAGCTTCAACAAAGTGCAGATCTTCAAGAGCAACAATGGCAGAATTTTGGCATAATAAGCTTACATGTGAATTGTGTCTGATAAAATGATTTTCAATTCTCTTTCAATAACTAACCTTATAAATGCAAATAATTGAAATAATACACCAACATCGCGTGAAAACCAAAATTTGAATTCTGAATCTCGAGGTGCATAGAACAAGCCAACACCTCGTTAAAAACTAGGACCCAAAAATTTAGGTCCAGACTAGGGCATGGATGCCCAAGTCTAGGACCCAAATTTCACTTAAGGTCTAGCTTAAGGAGGTCTAGAATGTCCAAAATTCAAGGTTTTTTTTTGGGTTTTGTCGGTTATTGCTTCAAAATGTGACATTTCCTTGATAGGGTACATGTCAATCAGGGTTTAGGTATGTCCAAAAATAAAAAGGGTAAGAGGACACCAAAGGAGAGGAGCTAAATTATGCAAAATTGTGCTAATCCATACAGGAGTATAATTTTTGACATAACAAGTACCTACTTGGATAAACAAATCTATGAACAAAAAGAAGCATGTGATCAAGCTATGACCATAGTCAATGTTCAAGCCATTGTATCCCTCCTTATTCTAGTATAAAATCCCAAGAAATAAAAGGTGATATCCTCCATCTTTATAATTTTTTAAGGAATCAAGTATGTTGAAATGACTACCTTGGTTGGAGATAAAGAAAAGAATATATGGAGGTCTCTAATTACCAAATTCCTAGAGTGAAACTAGGAAAATCAACAAGTGAAGGAGATAAGGAGAGAATGAAGATAGTGACAACAACTATTTTCAATAGAAGGGATAAGGATAAGGAAATTTCAAAGCACAATTGAAGGGGAAGATTGATCAATTGATACAATATGTACAATATTTGGTTGGACCGCTTCAATTTTCCTCAATGTTGGTTCCTCCTATCAAAATTATGCATAAGGACTCCTTAATTGTAGGAGAAGTGGGTGGCATTGTGAAATCCATAAAAGCATGGATAATAAATCTACTAACAAATGGATCAAATTTGATCAATGAATCAACCAAGTTGTAAAACAATATTCAATTAGAAATCACCTCTTCTAGCCAATTGGAAGCTAAATATGATGAAGTGACATCTTTGAAGTGGAACATGTCATATATTGAATTCATGGCAAGGGCTAATTTTTTAATTTTGGTCTCAAAGGGAATTTATGTTAATGTGGAGTTGGGTACTTGGGTTGAATGGCATGAAACTACCAAATGGAGAATGCAAATACTCAACGAAGGAAAGAAAAAGTTCAAGAAGGCAAAACAATTGAGCTATGATACAATGGAACATATTCATAAGTTCACTGAGAAAATCCCTTGTGCCTACTAAATTAATTAGAGGACAACCAATTCACCTAGAAATTTGAAAGAACCATTTGTTGGGCTTATAGATAGTGAATCATCTAAGACATTAAACATTGATATGTATTCTAGTGCCATGTTTTCAAAACTTCAAAACCTATTTATTGATTTTGAGAAATAGCTTTAGAATTAAATATAATAAAACACCATTAATGGTAATAGAAACTTATATCTATACAATCCATTAAAGATATTCAAATGGACCAAATCAAGAAACTATCAGAGAGGTGATTACCAAATTAAAGATGTTTATTAAAGGTTTTGACTTGTGCAAGAAAAGAATCAATTGAAATTGAAGATGATGAGTTAAATAATCCCTCCTCAAAAGACATGCAAAAGGCTAAATCACTAAGTCAAATTTAAGTTGAAGTTTAATATTATAATAATAAGTCACTTTTTGAATTTTAATATTACAATAATAAGTCACTTTTAGAATGAATACATTAATTAAGGAAAAATGAAAGATGTAATGTTACTCTTGAAGAATTGTAGTTGTCAAAACCCTTTTCTATTATGCCTAAAATGCATAATGGTATTGGCTACGTCAACATGAATGTCATGGCAATTGGAGTAGATTGATGTTTCGTTACAAATTTAGGTCTCTCACTAGTGCCAAATTCTAAATTTCTCCATGTTAGCATCCCATTCTTTCAGGGATGCCCTCATGTCCTTAAGTCCTTAGGTAAAGAATGAAGGATTAAAGAGTCACAACATTTTGGATAAAATGGTGATGGCTTCCCCATCCCAGGATACCTCACAGTCATGCCCTAATAGTGGTTCATCTCCCAATCAAATTTTGCTTGATGTGATGTGCCCTACTATAGTATCTTTGGCTAGTTTTTAGCATAACAAGGGGCATAAAATCATAGGCATTTCCCCCATTTAGCTTCGAGTGAGGACACTCCTACTATGGATTTTGGTGATGTTTCTTTTGTAAAGGAAGAGCAACACAAAAAAAATTCATTAATTAGTCATTTCCATAACTTCTAGTCAAAATTGGAAAAGTAAAATGGGTGGATACTCAAACACTGATAGCCTCTTCTAGATGGTGAACTCTACATTATCTACCTTGTGCCAAAGGTTTCTTTTATGTGACCTAAAAACTATTATAGGATAGACCTATGATGGTACAAAAAGGTCCCTATGCTTGGGATAAATTTTACCTAAGCATGAAACCATGGTTTCCAAAATTTGACCCCTTCACAAAAACATTTTCTTTTATTCTAGTTTGGGCAAGTCTTCCAAATCTACCATTGCACTTTTGGTTATCCTCTTGTCTTCAATCCATTCAAAATTTTATCTCAAGTCCATCACCTTTAGGTGCTCAATCATCCTTCACTCTTCACTTTTCCTTCACATTTGCATGAAGTTTAGTGGAAGTGGATCTCTCAAAACCTCTACCTATTGATATTAGAATCAAGGCTAGCTCCAAAAACTAGAACTAAAAGGTAGACCATGAAGGCATTGCATTTAGGTATAGATGGTGTTATGCTATAAGGCATTTAACAAAGCATTTTTTTAAATTTCTCTTCCCACAAATAGAACTAACCCTCCAAAGAAATTAACTTGGTGGAAAGGGGCTAACCTCAATTGCCAACATATTTATCCAATTATAAATGATGGTGCTAAAGACAATGCATTAGAAAATAATGAGTTCATTGCCTTAGCCCCAAGTGGAGTGGTGGTTAAAGAGGTGAAGACGTCAAAATAAAATAAACAAGATGAGGAGCCATCTTCAGAGGAGGTGTCCACACAAAGTCAAAGATTATAAATTGAAGATCCATGCATGTAAAATACAGATGTCTAGACCCCTGTCAACTAAAGAAAGAAGGACAAAGTGGATAATGGGAAGTGTCCCATGACTTTGCACTCTGATGGTAAGATTGGAAAGTGAGAATCATAAGAAAATAACTTTTAGCTTACTAGGGTTCTCACCACAATAGGTGGCTTGAGCTTGTTTTTATTCTTATACATCCCTATTTACAAGGTTGATGCATACAATTTTAATCAAATGTAATATTTTGTTAATTTCATTCTTACACACCTAGTAATGAGTTGTGACTTTCTAGCTCTTCCTCTAGGAGCAACCTTTGTTCTTATTTTGAAAAATATTACTATAATGGGTTGGACCCCTAGGCCATTTTCACCAACTAAAGATAAATACAAAATAAGTTACTTTTTTAATAAATTTATCTATTATAATATTATAATTCATTTTATAATATAAAGTGTCTTTTCTATTCAAAAGTGTAAATTGAACCCTAACTAACTTTTAAAGCCAATTATTATTTCTATTTAAGAGACTACTAACATATTGTACAAGGATTTTTTAACATTTTACACACAACAAATGTACATGAAAGAGAAGAAGTGACTTTTGCCTCTAATTTTTGAAAAGAGCTACAAGAATGAAATTGTTGAACTTTGTGACTCAAAGTTGTTCTTGGGATTCATAGCCTTTTTTTTTTGTGTGTGTGTGTGTGTTCTTATCAATTTTGTGAGTGTTTAATTGTCATTAAAAACAACATAAATCTACTTGTGTTATTAAGTTGCATATTGCATTTACTTATCTTAAACCACATTCCTTTCCTTCAAGATTTTGCTCATTTTTAATTTTACAAGTTCTAAAATCTAAAATTTTGAATCAAACAATATGTAAATCTCTATAACTATTGTAAATAGCTAGCTTAGAATTTTGGTTTTCAATAAGGGAGCCTCCCCTTATAATAGAGGATGGATTTTTTTTCCAAAATTGTTGCAAATTGGTAAAGTACAAATTTACTTACCAACACCTATCGGAAACCACCAATCACTAACAGGGTATGAGTCATCAAATTAAACCAAACCAATGGCTACTACTTGCCACTTTCAACACAAAGTGCCTTCCACCCACCAAAATTGTTCAATACTAAACAAAACAAAGGTGAAGGCAAATTATTTAAACCTAGTCACCATGGACACATGCCAATAACTCAACAAGGAAACAAAGAAAGGAGAAAATCACACACAAGCAAAAGAATTAACCATATAACAATAATTTTGAATCAATCTGGGGAGAATTTATATGACCAAGGCAATAACCAGAGACCAAGATCACAAGGAAAGGAACAAAATTATCATAGAAATAGGTCTAGATGATGAATAAGGAAACATGTAAAACCATAATTTGAATTTCTCTTCACCCTAAAACTCCACCTATTCTTAAATATCATCCACTTCAATAGTCAAAGTTTAATTTTGGCCAATAAAAATAGGACAAATATTTATCATTTTTTATTGTGAATGAAGTGTAAAATTACAATTAACTATTTAATCATTAAAATGGATGATATTTAAACAAATATAAAAGTCCTAAAGAAGAAAACAAAAATAAAAGTACTTATAAATCAATTCTCAATACAATTTAATTTCAGTTCAGATAGTTAAAATCAGGACCTCTAAGTTAGAACCATATATTTGTAAGATCAAATAGAATGGATGTAAAGTAAATCATAGAGTCAAAGCATCTAACAATACATTGAGTGCAGGTGATCCATTTCCTAATTCCATCGTCAAATCTTCCAATAATCTATATTTATATGCAATATAAAATAAGCTATATCTGGGTTACTTGTGCCAAGTTGATAGTGGATCAAAACCATGGCAATTTTAGATGATTGTCTTCAAGATTGAAAATGTTGATATCAATTCAACACCATGCCCAGACAATGGCAAACCACAGTTGATTTTAAAGCAAAAGACCACGAGGTAAGTAAGGCCAAGTGCATATGAAGAAATAGTATATTTTTAAAATAAAAATGAAACTTACATGTTAATAAATCACGGTGCTGTTGATCATGATGTTAGTCATAAACAAACATAGAATAAAAGTACACATTAACCTTTATTCATCTTGAAAGATATGATGAATTCAAAGAATTCATGATCCCAATCTCCATTGATTAGGTCTTAATCTTCTAACGTTACTTAGAGCTTGATGTGTGTTGTTGTTTCCATTTTGGGGCCTTACATAGATCTCATCAGTAAGATAATGTTTCCTGTAATGTGTGGTTACACAACACGCCTCATTTTGACTTGACAAAATAGGGACCCAACTTTTTGCTTGGCTTTGCTTGTGTTTTCTGCTTGCTAGTGGTTTGGTAAAAGTAAGACCATGTAGAAAATCTTGCATAAAAGGGACCGGGTAGGTCATCATGACAAGGTGTGTTTTTTTAAAGTTAATATTTCATGACAATAACCTCATGGGTGGATATAGTATAGAATTCCATGCAGGTTTGTCTTTTGGATCACCTTGATATTCCTTAGAAAATGAGAGTTATGGTGAGTCAAAGTCCTGGTCAAACCTGATATTCCGAGGGGGAGGACCTTATTTCTTAATATAAGATCACCCTAATCCAATATTATCACCTGATAAAATCATTTGCTCCGAACATACGGACGTCAACTTTAGGTGATAGCGATATCTACCCGATAAACAACATTATATATTTTGTGAGGATCATATTTTTGAATATCACACCAATATTTGAATATCACCCCGATATTTGAATATCGGCCTATTGCAAAATATCACCTCGAACCATTATCCTGGTGACATCATCCAAACCCAGTGAACGAAGAGATAAACATGATGACGTCACCATCCTTTTTACCATACTTATTTCCAAACATGACCCTTTCCACAAAACATGATGATGACGTCATAGTGCCACAATGCTGAACCAAGTCGATATCCTAATGATGTCATCATGATATTTCGACAGATGATCATTTTACACCCAGGGGATCATAATTGAAACATCACCCGACATTTCTACATCACCGGATCTTTCAATGCAGGTTTTCCTGCTCAAAGGCGAATGATCATTTTACACTGAGGGGATCATAATTGAAACATCACCTAATATTTGAATATCATCCTATCCTACGAAGATCACCCCGCGTCTTGTTGCCATAACAATAAATGCCATAAATATAGTAGGTGGTTCCCACCGATTATGAACTCGATACATACACTTGGCAAGATCCGGGAGTTTCATACAAGAAATCCATGATTGTAATCAATTCATCCCTAATTTTGCCCTAATTTTACCCTAATGAGGAAGTAAAAGTGGTTTATAGGGTCATTTTACACTTATCCTGTGATAAAACAAGTTTTTACAGAGTCGAGCTTGCAAGCCCTCATACGATTACCCATGGATGCATATAGCTTGTACCAGAATGATACACGAGAAGTACTACTGGTAATTGAGTCCCTTTTGTAGATATTAACCTAATTTGGAGGATAAACACATCAGGTAAGTAATTGAAACCCTCTGGTTGTCATATTTTGCATATCCAGGTATCATGGTGTCTTCTAGTTTGAGGTTCTAGGTTTTTTTTACATACCAGGACAAACGAAATATGGAAAGAATATAATATGCATGATGAATTATGAATATGTAGTGTATGTGCATGCTTATAAGTATCAATTGTAAGACCAAGTCTTGATAATTGCAGGCATCCATGGCAGATAAACGGCTGGCTAAGTCAGAGGCAGAATTTCTAAAGCCCATGTTTGCTAAACCTGAGGGTGTCCAATTCAAATATGGTGTCATCACAGACACACCAGGGGAATACAGATCTGGCTACCTGGTCAGTTAAAATGAGTGATGAGAAGAATAAAAGCACCTTGCTGGATGTAGTCTTTGTGTTTGGAATGTGGAGTGCAGCTGGTTTCCCATATTCTATGGAAACTCTTGAGTTAGTCATTGAATGTGCAAGAAACTATAACCCACAGACAAGGAAAGTAGAGAAGCATGGCAGAGTATATGCTGATCTATCAATCAAGGGTATTGCTGCTACATTTTGTTTGCCATTGGGCAAGAAAGTTGCCAATATAGATTTGAAGAAATTAGAGGTAGAATATGAAAATAATAAGAGGGCTGCTAGGAAGAAAATGTACCAATAGAGGGCGAAGAATAGTCCCTATCCTGTAGCAGCTAAACTTCTAGTTCACTTATATAAATTTGATTTTGACAATGAGTACCAATACATGATAGCCTTGCTCAGTAGAGTGACAAGCCAGCTTGATGCTAGAAGTTTTAAAGACTGGATGTACGCAATCATCCTGATGTGCCTTTACACGGATAACAAGCCAATGTGGGCTAAGATGATAAGTGATGCTCTAGATGAGCAGCTGATGAACCTAGGAGGTTCAGATTGTTCCTTCTACATGACCTCATACATAGCTTATTCATGTGCCTACAAGGGTACATTTGATGCATTGATTATAGTTGGGAGAATTGGTGGCACAACCAATGATGCACACATATGGGATCATTATCCCTAGCTACAAAGAGTAAATTACCTCTAGGATTACAAACTAGTGAATGATGTATTCTCTATGCATTTGGTAAGAACAATGGAGGAGGATAGAAATAAAAGACTGAGCATGGAAGCTCAAGAAGTCATATACAGGCATGGAGCCTGGTTTATTCAATTTGCAATATTCTCTTATATAAGAATTGAAGGTTTTGAAGACGAACCCCTCATGCTCCCAAGATACCCCACTGATGTAGTAGTTTTAATGGAGTTCATGAGGCAAGTGGTTACAATACTAGATGCTTATAAAGGAATTAACAAACTCCCACCAATATTGTTTCCAGTAACAATGGGCTGGTATATGTGCCCCAATTCTGAGAACATTAAAATATCCATAACTGGTTTTAAAATGATGAATTTCCAGTCATTCCCTTTGGTTAGGTCATATGATCCATATGGGAGGATGCAGAAAATCCTGGGGAAGCCCATCCACCAAAAGAATCTTGAAGATTTTTGGGCAGATTGCAAGGATGAGGCTGAGGCTAGAAGGAGAAGGTATTAAAGATTGACCCTTAACCAGATCAGGACCTTCAACTACATTTCAGTCCCTGCACAATTAAAAGGGGATGATGGTAATATAATGGTAGATGAGTATGAATAGAAAAAGATATATAATGATACAATATCCACGCCAGATCTTACTATGCCTGAGGATATTTCTTTAGATCCATTCACAAAAAGGAGATTGTAGCTGACCCAGGCATGGGTCAATGAACAAACAAATACACTGAAGAAGAAAGGCATAGCCCTTACGGTTGATAATAAGAGGAAGAGATAGGAGGTTCCTAAAGATGAGTATGATGATTTCCTAGTTGAGAAGAGGAAATCCAAAGGAGAGAAAGCACCACCTCCTGAGAAAAGCAAGAGATCTTCAAAAGGTAAGAAGGTTGATCCTGAACCCCAAGGGGTTATAATTGAAAGAATAAAAATGTCAGCTGAAGATGCATCAGGATCAAGACAAATATCAGCATCATCCACACCACCTCCCATGGATAAACAAAAGGCTAAAGGAATTCAGAGGCCAGCTACACATCCTGCTGATATATATGAAGAGGGTCAGACATCACAGGAAAATATAGAGAAGGATACGCCTCTAGAAGAAGAGCCTAAAGAAGAGGAAGGGCCTATATCCTTCACAAGAAAGAGAAAAGCACCTCAGGTGATACCAAATACACCTAAGAAACCAGGAACTACAATGAGAGGTGAAATAAAACAAATGCCAGTAGTGCTAAAAGGGGCAGGTGGGGAAGTATTCAATAGGGAACCGCAACATAACGTTCCACTTCCTACCATTGTAAAGTTCAAGACTGAACAAGTAGAAGAACAATTGAAAGAAGCCTCTAAGGTAGTGCAAAGTGGTCTAGTCTCATTGGATGAGACAATTGACCTATTTGATGATGAGGTAGTGAAGGATGTAGCTTCACAAATGATGGAAGCCCTTGCTACTAATACCTAGATAACTCCTCAGGGAATCCCAGCAGTACAAGTGGTGTTAGAAGAGCTAAAGCAAATTGAGCAAGAAAAAGAAAAGAGTCCAGAGAATATTACACAACAGATAGGACTCGATGCATTAGTTGATCAGGTGACAAGTCCTGCAACTATAGATTTGACAAATGTAGAGTATGTAAATCCTAAAGATATAGCAGGTGCACCTGAAAGAATAGAAAATATTGAGGAACTCAAACATAAAGAAGTGGAGAGCAAAGCTCCAATTGTGGTTCAGCAACAATAGGATGCATCAACTAAGCCCAAAGCAGTAGAAGTCCCACCAAAGGACAAAGGAGATAAAGAAACATCAGGTCATGATGACCTATAGGCTCATGAGGTAGATATATCAGGTGCAGAACAAGATGCGATCCAAGATCAAGTGGAGGCACCTAAGGCAGATACATTGACATCTGAGGATACCAATATGCCTCATGACGAGGAAATCACCAAAGTGGATGAAATACCTATGGAGGAAGTAAAAGATTAGGATCATGATCAACATGCAGATGATCAGCAGGATCACCCTCCAGAAAAGGAAATTCCTCAACAGGAGGATATACCCAAGGATCACCCTCATGAGGAACATCATGAGGAAGAGATGAGAAGATCACCCTCCCCATAGAACATGATGGTGGATACCGAAGATCAGGATGATCATCATGATAATGATGGAGACCAACAGTCGAAGGATCAAATCCCTCAATGGCTCGAGAGAGAAATTGGCACAGAGTCAGGTATAGAGGCACAAGAATTTGATATATCTACATTGTTTTCTAAGACCTTAATAAAGCCTAAGAGGAAGGCTAGAATAGCTTATGCAATAAGAAGAGATCCTGTTATGGGTAGGAGGATTGCATAGGTAGCCGTTCCTACAGCTGACAAAGAAAAGGGCAAGATCACTCTGGATGAATTCCAGATTAGTACAGTAGATTTGGGATTTGCCAATGAAGATCAAGAAGGCCAAGAAGGTAAAGATATAATTGATTCATTAACCCAGAGGGTGAAGAGAGAAAAAGAAAAGAATAAGCAGCATAAAGAGCACATTGCTCAGTTGCATGCATATATAAAGGGGTTAATTAACCCTGATGATACATCAAGTGATCATGCAGTCCCATTGACTGCAATTTCTCAAGAGGAGGTCAACAGGTTGAACCTCATGAGGCATGAATCAATAATAATGTTGAAATGGATGACATTTGCGCTCGATGGAGCTGAGGAAGTGATAAAAGCCTCTTTGAAGAGGTGGAATTCTTTAGGTACCTCCAGGAGAAAGGTAGATAAGCTACAGATGGAGACAGGGAAGAGGTCATTTCAACTAGAAAAAGCCTTGAGTGCTTTAGATGAAATAAGGAGGATTGATCCTCAAATTCTTATAAACAATCAAGTACTAGATAATAATACTGCCATTTTGATTGATATATGGTACAAAGACATCTGATTTGAATGTGATGTGCTTCAATGGTGCAACAGCAAATTAAGAGACATCAGTATAAAGTTGCATGACATGATGTCATATGAGGCAGAAGTCCTAGAGACCTTAGAAGGAGAAGCAAAAGGGAAAATTGATAATAAGGATGAAGAGTTTGTAATTAAAGCTCTACATAGTAATTTCCAGCTAGTTGCTGAAGATCCTCTCAACCATCTTACAGAAGAAGTGCTAGATAAAGTAATGAGAATAAAGGTCAAGGTGGAATATTATAATGAAACATCCAGCAGCAGGAGGAATAAATTGGAATCTCTCCAAAGAAAATATTAGGTGCATAAACATGCCATCACCAAAGCGAGAACTTAGGATGGCAGAGAAGTGGAGAAGATGGTGCAAGCATATGAGAATATTAGGATAGATATGCAGGTCCATATTCAAAAAGACAATCATCATGATGATGAAGATAGCAAAAGTGTTGAAAGTGATGATCATGACAATAAGGAAGATGATGAGGATGCACCATAAAGGGAATATATGCATCCGGTACTTATGAAATATAAGTTGCCTAGATGGTTGCCTGCTGGCAACCTGTGCCATGTGGAAAAGATTGACTTAGTCAATGAAATGTAAACCGTAGATTTTAATAGATAAATCTTAATCATAGATCAATTGTAACCGCCCCCTCACCTTGTTCTATAAAAGGTGCAGGGGTGCCTCATTTTAAAACATTTTCAAAACTTAATTGAAATTTGTTTGCTGAAGTATTCAGGGCTCATTTCAAAGTTGTTGTATACATATATGTTCTTGCATACCTAATGAATGAGAAGACTCTTTTGATTACAATCCATAATAAATCTTGAGTAATCAGTGTATGAATTCTTGATACATGCTTTGATTTGCTACATCCCTTGGAGTGCATATTATCTTGCATGTGTTGTCTTCATACCTTTCCTTTGAAGTTAGCATTGACTGTATCTAGCTATGGAATGTCCTGGTGAACATATGGTTTGATTTCTTCTCTTCATGACTGTATCTGATGTATATGTGCCTCAATAGCTAAAGGTTCAACATTAATTTGAAGTATTTCTTTCAATTTCTTTCAATTTCAGAGCATTTCAACATCACAATTGCAAATAGTTGACAATCTTAAGCAAATAATACAAATATGCAGACATCCCGTAGATAACTGAACATATTCAGCATATTTGAGGTTAAAGCATGTTAAAATGACAAATATCATGCAAAGATTTAAAGATAGATGCATTATTTGAAGCATATCTTGTGTAGAATAGCTTTCTGTGTAGCATAATTATAGGAAACATTATCTTACTGATGAGATCTATGTAAGGCCCCAAAATGGAAACAGCAACACACATCAACCTCTGAGTAACGTCAGAAGATTAAGACCTAATCAATGAAGACTTGGGATCATGAATTCTTTGAATTAATTGTATCTTTCAAGATGAATAAAGGTTAATATGTACTTTTATTCTATGTTTGTTTATGGCTAACATCATGATCGACATAAATTGGTGCTAGAAGGAGGGCCTGAAGCTAAAAGGGATTGTCATCAGTAGTTCAGGTAATGATGCAGAATGTGAGGTAACATTAAAATACCGCCAAACTTCAAATAGTACACAAATATTTATTGTTCTAATCTTGTACATGCTAATCTTGTGTAAAGTTTTTGAGATTAACCATAAATATTGCAGGGTTTACAGCCAATCATCATGAATTTGCAGAAAGAGGCCTTGTCTCATGCAAATTTGCCCAAATCTTTGAGGTAGTTAGCTTGAAAACTTGATATCCTATTGCTCATGACATAGAACCTCAAATATCACCTCATATTTGTAGCATCTTTGCAAATATTCCATAAATATCTAGTCAATAACTGTTTCAGACCATAAATATAGCTTTTGCTGGTAAATTCCAGCCAATCTTTACAGTTACCCACTTGATTTGCTTAAATTTGAGACATCCTAGCTCACAGGCCAAATACCAAATCCTGATCTGGTGGAATCTTGGAAGAACTACCTATCAGGGGTTTAGGCCAAGAACTATTGATATTCACCATACTCTAGAGTCTAGTTCATCAGGAGCATCACCAGAGCCTCCTCCTGTAACTCCTATTGGTTTGCAAATACCTTCAGGATTATTTGTGACACCTCTTGTCCAACCTCAACCCCAGGTTCAACCTCAACCAATCATACCTCAAGTGATACCACAGGTTCAACCTCCACCGGTTGTAATGTCTTTCTTTGCAGCAGAATCACCTCTAACTTTCTTGGCATATCATGCTTTGCCAAAGAATCCTGACAAACTCTGTCCAAAGTATCATCCTTATCAAGATGCTGGTGATCATATCAGAACTTTCAAAGTAGCCTGTTGTAGAGCTAGAATAGAGCATCAAGATGTTGTATGCAGATTATTTCCTTTTTCTTTAGGGGAAGAGGCTTATAATTGGTATACTAGCCTTGGTCAGGGTTTTGCCGGATCATGGGCTGTTCTAGAAAAAGCATTCACTGATAGGTTCAAAATACCAATAGATCCTTCCATGAACTATCACTTATTTGCTACAATAAAAAGATTTGAGAATGAGCCTATTGCTAATTTTAATGCCAGGTTCCAGAAGATGCTGTCCAAGTTAGTAACTCCCTATGTTGTAAATGATGAGTCTGCCATGAGTATTTACTATTTAGCTTTGGATCCTTTGACTTCTATGTTCATCAAGAGAGTACACCCTCAGATTACAACTTTGACACAAGCTTTCCAAGAAGCCATAAAGGTTAGTCAGCAGCTAGTACCTACTCCAACACCAAACATAGCATTTCCAACACTTCCTGGTTATCATGGTTATCCAAGTTACCCTGCCCAGCAACAACCTAATGGAGCCATGATGCCTAGTCCTTTGCAAGTACCTCCATTGAGTATCATGCCTCCACCTAATGGAAATGGTCAGATAATGCAATATCTAGGACAAGCACAAGTACAAACACCCCAAGGTGTGGATCAAAATAATAAAACTAGATCCTCTTTCTTCAAGCCTCAAACTGAAAATGTAGTGGCTAAGGTCTAAGAAGAGAAAGAAGAAATCAAAGAAATATCAGCTTAGTTAAGAAAGCTTACAACTGAGATCACTCACTTGAGGAGTCAAAACTTCTACTCTCAGCCCAATCAAAATAGAGGCTATAACAATGATAGACCAAATTATCCTAACAGAGGATATAACAATAATAATAACTTCAACAATAATAGTGGTAACAACAATCCTCAAAGACAGCCTAGAGTATGGAACTCTAGGCCAAACAATGGTTCATTACCATCACCTTTAGATAATCAGCCCCTTGGTGAAGCTAAACAGACTACTAGAGTCAACCTTGTAGAGGTAGCACTCACTAATTGGTGTAGGATTCACAATACCAATGCACATGCAAAGTTAGATTGTCCACAATTCAGAATTGTTGCTAGCATTTTTCAGATTGGAGTTGTAAATACCTCAGGAAATCAACCTCAGGTAGAAGGAAATGAGCTTGTTCCTTGTGGATATGATTCTGCATTAGTATTAGAGAGTTACACTCATCATCCCTATCAGCAGATAATGCCTACTTACTAAGACCACAGCCTAGCATGTGAGGAATCAGCCATGGCTTTTGAGTCAAATTATGTTTTCCCTTTTGAGGATGAAAATGAGCCTTCAAATGAACATGAGGAGGTACATGCATACCAACAACAATATCAGGGTAAGCATAACTATAACCTGAGAAGTAATGCCAGCAGACCTACTGGTCCATTAACCAGTTCCTTGCCTCTGAATAATTTCAATACGCCTCCAGATCCCAAGGCAAGTAATAACCCTAGTTTTCCCAAGGTGAATGCTTAGTATTTAGCATCACCTAATTCAGTGCCAAAAGCTGCCACTTTACCTCATGAATCTAACAAACTAGTCACATATCTGGCTAATGAAATGAAGAAAATCAAGGTCAGCTTGTCCTTGTCAAAGTTGTTCAAAACTCCAGCCATCAAGAAAGCATTCATGAAATCACTAGATGATCCTGCTTCCAAAGAAGATAGCCATCCCACAGGTCAG
This sequence comes from Cunninghamia lanceolata, assembly GCA_027924645.1. NCBI lineage: Eukaryota > Viridiplantae > Streptophyta > Pinopsida > Cupressales > Cupressaceae > Cunninghamia > Cunninghamia lanceolata. Next base: position 27,052,600 of record BSBN01000047.1, read on the forward strand.
TCCGGTAGTAAGGATCATCCTGCAAGAGACCCTAATGTTAAACATAAGGTGCCAGCTACAGTTCAAGCTGCAGAGACCTCCCACATGACCTTATATAGAGATAAAAGTGAGTCACCTCCCTTCCTCTTGACTATAAGGATGTTCAATAAAAACCTGCACAATTGTCTAGTCGATTCAGGTGCATCTACATATGTGATGCCCTTATCTATATGCAATGCTTTAGGCTTACATCTTGCTAAATCTTTGAAGAAAGTGACTCAACTAGACAAAATAGAAGTAAGTGTGGTAGGAGAGCTTACTCATATCCACATGCAGCTAGCATTTGATCTCAGAATCCAATATTATATTGACATTCAGGTAGTTGACATACCTAATACCTATGGGATGCTCTTCAGTTGAGACTGGTCTAAAACCCTCAATGGCTACATGGCCACTGATTTTAGCCATATGTGGTTACCCTAGAAGGTGATACCAAACCAAATAAGAATCGATGTTGAACCAAGAATGAAGCACATGATCATTGAATATAACAGAACTAACGATATCATGTATGTAGACGTAGAACCCAGAGTTTACTCCATCAGACCATAGACGGTCAAGATAGAAGAAATCCTGATGTATGATGTTCAACATCATCATCATCATGATCCTCAGGATGACAAATTAATTGTAGAGTCTGATAGTGGTCCTGAGAATGATAATGAGGTAGATCACTTCAGGAATTTTGAGATGCATTTATCTAAGCAGGTGAAATGCTGTAAGTTATTAAGATTACCTTTTCATGATATATTACCTTTTCATGATATTCTAATCGAAGGATGGTGCAGGTTGCATAATGAAGTACATTCAGAGAAAACCTATGAGTCGTGCATAGATATGCTGGAGCTAGAGCAAGCGTATAGTGATGCATCAGCATCAGCATCAGAGGTAAATTCATCAGAAAATGATAGTGATAGTGATGCTGACTATCTTTTATTTCCTGTAGGGACAAGAGAAGCCACACAGCAGGATGAGGATCATATTCAAAAGATAGAAGAGATGCTGGTATGCAACCAGAGTCATGTTAAGAAAAAAGAGAAAATCACCCTAGGGAGTGATTGTCTGATGGAGTTAGATTATGAACTGTCTGATGAAGACAGAGGTAGTAACTTGACCAGATTTGAAGAGTTCTTATCAAGAGAAATTAAAAGGATGATAGAATGAGAAAAGCCCCCACAAGATGCACTGATTGAAGGATGGTGTAGGTTGCATGAGGCACCTCACTCAAAAATTGTTTGTTCATTATGCTTGCATATTCTAAAAAGACATTTAGTACTTAGTTCAAAAGATCATCCTCCTGATGATAAAAAGAAAGAAAAATCCACAGCTTCACGGAAGAAAGGAAAGGTGAAGTTGGATGAAGTTAAGATACCAAAGATAAAGTGGATATCAAGTGGTGTATCTGCTAGAGCTGCAAAGAAGAAAGAAAGCTCAGCTAAGCCTCCTGCTGAAGATAAACCCTGGGTCCTGAGATTTGATGGATCCAAGTCTAAACAAGGTGCTGGGGTAGGAATTGATCTCATTGATCCATCAGGAAAGTCTTACCTAGCAGCCTACAGATTATAGTTCCCCTGCACCAATAATGTGACAGAGTATGAGGCTCTAATACATGAGATACTATTTGCTCTCAAGAAGAAGGTAAGAGTTCTGCATGTCTTTGGAGACTCAGAATTAGTTGTCAGATAGGTAAGAGAAATTTACTCTTGCAACTATAAGAAATTGTCAAATTATAGACACAGAGTGTGGGATTTGATTGAAGACTTTGATGCATTTAATATCACTCATGTACCTAGAGAGCAGAACCATAGGGCAGATGCCTTAGCACAGGCTGCCAGTACATTAGAGCCATTGTCTATATCAGGCCTAAAGAGGTTTTTAGTAGAGATGATATCAGTGCCATCAATAACTGATAATGTTACTAATCTCCAGGTTTTTGATGATGATCAACATATCCTTGATTTCATCTCCAATAGAGATATATTTGATACGCAGATCATAGATGAGAATAATGTGGAAGATCATGTTTGGGAAGAAGAAGAAATATTAGAGTTGCACAGCAATAGGATTCAAAAAGGAATGATTGAGCTAGAAAGAGCCTTTGACCTGGATAACATGCTGAAGCAGAAGGATCTTCCAAAAGCTGATGGAGGACAATATTCACAAGTGAATATTGGACAGAATGATGAAAAGAAAAATGTTCTAATAGGGAAAGTTTGCATAGAAGAAGAGTTAGAAGGGATAACTCAGGCACTCAAAGATTACATCCATGTTATTGCATGGACTTATAATGAGTTGAAAACATATGACACATCTATCATCACACACACCATACCCCTCAAGCCGGATGCTAAACCTTTTAGACAAAAGCAAAGGCCAGTCAATGCTTTGCTTGAACCAATAATTTTTTAAGAAGTCAAGAAACTGTTAAGTGCCAGGATCATATTTCCTATGAGGCACTCTACCTGGGTAGCAAATTTGGTCCCGGTGAGAAAAAAGAATGGAGACATCAGGCTATGTGTAGACTTCAGGAACCTGAACAGAGCATCAGAGAAGGATAATTATCCTTTACCCTCCCTAGACGAGGTTCTGTAGATTGTAAATGGTGCTAAAATGATGTCATTCCTGGATGGTTTCTCAGGTTACAACCAGGTCATGGTTGATAAAATTGACAGGTTGAAGACTACCTTCACCACAAAGTGGGGTATCTTTGCATATAGATGCATGCCATTTGGATTGATAAATGCTAGAGCAATATTCCAGCATGCAATGGACATAGCCTTCAGAGACTTAATAGGAAAGTGTATAGTCATATACATGGATGACTTGACAGTATTCTCTAAAGATAGAGGAAACCATGTAGCAGATCTCAAAAATGTGTTGAAAAAATGTGAAGAATACGGAATATCTTTGAACCCCAAGAAATGCATATTTGGGGTGACAACTGGAAAGTTGCTGGGCCACCTGATAACTGAAAATGGGATTATCATTGATCCTGATAGGGTGGATTCCATCATGAAAATACAGCATCCTGGAAGCAAGAAAGAACTCAAATCTTACTTTGGTAAGATAAATATTGTCAGGAAGTTTATCACTAGCTTTGCTGAAATAGTTAGACCTTTAAATGCTATGCTGAAAAAGGATGCAAAGATTGAGTGGACATTAGAAGCTAGAGCAGCCTTTGAAGACATAAATAAAGAAACATCTGAAGCTCCAGTACTGATTAGCCCAGACTACACCAAGGACTTTTATATATACTCATTTGCTTTGGAACATACCACTACACTAGTGCTAACCCAAAGGAATGAAGAAAAGGAAGAGAAACCAATAGCATTCATGAGCTGCCTTTTCAGAGATGAGAACTCAGGTATATGGATGTAGAAAGACAAGCTCTTGCTTTGGTCAGAGCAGTGAAGAAATTTAGGCATTACATTTTGAGAAGTAAAGTGATTGCTGTGGTACCTGATGCAACAGTGAAGATGTTATTAATGCAAAGTGAGCCTGGTGAAAAGAGGGCTAAGTGGATCACTATCCTACAGGAATATGACATGGAAATTGGTAAGAGGATAGGCTTTAAGCCAAATGATATCAGAGATTGATCCAAATATCATAAGTCAGTAGTATGTTATTAATGAAAAGGACAGTAGAGAGTGGTACTTAGATATCAGACACATCCTGATTACTGGAAGATGTCCTCCTAGACTACAGGCTTCACAAAGAAGAGCCCTGAAAATAAAGTCCCAGAAGTACATGATGAAAGCAGGAGTACTTTTCAAGAAAAATTATGAAGGAATATACCTAAGATGCCTAGAGAGGCCTGAAGCAGATAAAGTATTATCAGAATTACATGACAAGTTTGGAATAGCACATGGGTCATCCTTGGCCACTACACATGCAATCCTCAGAGCAGGATATTATTGGCCTACAATTTTTAAGGATACTGCTGAGCACATTAAATGCTGCCATACATGTCAGGTAGCTGCCAATAGGGAGAGATATGCTGCCCAACCCCTGCAGCCAGTGATGGAAGCATGCCCATTTTTACAATGGGGCATGGACTTCATAGGGCCAATCAATCCCCCATCATCATCTGACCATAGGTATGTTTTAACGATTATTGATTATTGTACCAGGTGGACCGAGGCTGTCAGCACCAAGACTTGCAGCGCAGAGGATGTCATCAAATTTTTGGAAAGTAATATAGTCACCAGGTATGGGGTTCCCTATGCTATGGTAAGTGATAATGGCTCTGCTTTTGCTTCAACCAAATTGTCAAGTTGGGCCTTTGATTATGGGATCATACTGAAGTTCTCATCTAATTATTATCCCCAAGGGAATGGATTGGCAGAATCCACCAATAAAAATTTGCTGAATATCATAAAAAAGTTAATAGACAAGAACCCTAGGGAGTGGAACACACTTCTAAAATATGCCTTATGGATAGACAGAACCAGAAACAAGGCTGCACTAGGAAACTCACCTTATCATTTAGTCTATGGGTGGATCCCATCCTCCCTATTAACTTGAAGATTCCTACCCTGTAGTTTGCCCAAGAGTACCTAGGCATAGACAATAATCAAGAAGTCAGGTTGCTTCAGCTGATGCACCTGGAAGAGAAAAGAAGTCAGGCAATTGATTAGTTTTCCAAACATCAGGCTATTGTCAAATGCTGGTTTGACAAGAGAGCCAAAATTAAAGCCTTCAGGATATCAGATTTAGTCCTGATGTGGGATAAAGCCCATGAGAGGAAATGAGACCATGGTAAGTTTGATAAATTATGGATAGGTCCCTTCCAAATTTTTGAGCTACTAGGAGACAGTACTTTCAGGCTTAAGAACTTGATAGGTGAAGATGTTCCATTTCCAGTTAATGGACAGTTTCTCAAACATTATTTCCAAGCCTAAGTAGCTTCATGTCAGTCATATGTATCATAATGTATATTTGTATAGTTGTTTGTATAGTATTTTTGTTTTGTTTTTGCCTTGCTTGCTGGTTGAGTTTTGGTTTTGGTTAGTCAGGATGATGCAACTCATCACCCCAAAAAATACTAAAATTATTAAGATTCAAGTGATGAGAACACATTTATATATAGGTTATGACTCATTTTGAGAAAGTCCTCATGATCAGGTCTGTGATACCCTGTCATCAGGGCACCTTTTCTTAACCAAAGTGATTTCTTCACAATGACTCACCTAATAGCCTTAGGTTTGTTGAAAATACAAGTATAGGTGTTAAGTGAAAAATCTAAAGGGACTTCCTTGCTACCAATGCAATTTTCAACCTAAACCAGCAAGTGACCATACCTTGCACACTGAGCTTACATGATGACATCAGATATATGAAGTATAAATGTCAAAAAAATCCAAAATATAATAAAATTAGGCCATCTAAGTAACTCTACTGGGGCTATATATGCCTGTTGGTAGTGGGGCTCTACTTAGGGGGATTGTATAGATAACCTTGCCAGGCCTATAGATGCCTGCTGGTAGCAAGGCTCTATCCAGGTTGGCTATGAGGGATGATCTCCAACTATGTAGCTTAACATTAGTTACTCATGTTTTCAACTTGCTTTCAAGATGAGGATAATTAACCATTTGCACACTACTGATCCTTTGTTAGCACTATTACCATGAGGACATTTTATCATTCAGAAAGATTATGATGATTATGTTTAGAAAGAGTTAGAATGCTATGTTAGAATGTGTTCATATCACTTCAATCATTAGAATGTTAGTGTTTTCTTTGGTGGCAAGTTGTTGTGTGGTTACACATCACGCCCCATTTTGACTTGACAAAATAGGGACCCAACTTTTTTCTTGGCTTTGCTTGTGTTTTCTACTTGCTGGTAGTTTGGTAAAAGTAAGACGATGCAGAAAATCCTACATAAAGGGGACCGGGTAGGTCATCATGATAAGGTGTATTTTTTCAAAGTTAATATTTCATGACAATAACCTCATGGGTGGATAGAGTACAAAATTCCATGCAGGTTTGCCTTTTGGATCACCCTGATATTCCTTAGAAAATGAGAGTTATGGTGAGTCAAAGTCCTAGTCAAACCTGATATTCTGAGGGGGAGGATCATATTTCTTAATATCAGGCATCTTATAAAAGATCACCCCAATCCAATATTATCACCCGATAAAATCATTTGCTCTGAACATCCGGACATCAACTTTAGGTGATAGCGATATCTACCCGATAAACAACATTATATATTTTGTGAGGATCATATTTTTGAATATCACCCTGATATTTGAATATCAGCCTGTCGCAAAATATCACCCTGAACCATTATCCTGGTGACGTCATCCAAACCTGGTGAATGAAGAGATAAACATGACGATGACATCACCATCCTTTTTACCTCGTGGAGGTATATTTCCAAACATGACCCTTTCCAAAAAACATGACTATGACGTCATAGTGCCACAACGTTGAACCAAGTTGATATCCTGATGACGTCATCATGATATTTTGATAGATGATCATTTTACACCCAGGGGATCATAATTGAAACATCACCCGACATTTCTACGTCACTGAATCTTTCGATGCAGGTTTTCCCGCTCAAAGGTGGATGATCATTTTACACAAAGGGGATCATAAGTGAAACATCATGCGATATTTGAATATCATCCTATCCTGCGAAGATCACCCTGCGCCTTGTCGCCATAACAATAAATGCCATAAATCTAGTAGGTGGTTCCCACCGATTACAAACCTGATACATACACTTGGCAAGATCCAGGAGTTTCGTACAAGAAATCCATGATTGTAATCAATTCATCCCTAATTTTTCCCTAATTTTACCCTGATGAGAAAGTAAAAGTGGTTTACAAGGTCATTTTACACTTATCCTATGATAAAACAAGTTTTTACAGAGCTGAGCTTGCAAGCCCTCATACGATTACCCGTGGATGCATATAGCTTGTACTAGAACGATACATGAGAAGAACTGCTAGTAATTGAGTCCCTTTCACAGATATCAACCTAATTAGGAGGATAAACACATCAAGTAAGTAATTGAAACCCTCTGGTCATCATATTTTGTATATCTAGGTATCATGGTGTCTTCTGGTTTGAGGTTCTAGGTTTTTTTTTGCATATTAGGACAAACGAAATATGGAAAGAATATAATATGCATGATGAATTATGAATATGTAGTGTAGGTGCATGCTTATAAGTATCAATTGTAAGACCAAGTCTTGATAATTACAGGCATCCATGGCGGATAAATGGCTGGCTAAGTTAGAGGTAGAATTTCTAAAGCCCATGTTTGCTAAACCTGAAGGTGTCCAATTCAAATATGGTGTCATCGCAGACACACACCAGGGGAATACAGATCTGGCTACATGGTCAGTTAAAATGAGTGATGAGAAGAATAACAACACCTTGTTGGATGCAGTCTTTGTGTTTGGAATGTGGAGTGCAGCTGGTTTCCCATATTCTATGGAAACTCCTGAGTTAGTCATTGAATGTGCAAGAAACTATAACCCACAGACAAGGAAAGTAGAGAAGCATGGTAGAGTATATGCTGATCTGTCAATCAAGGGTATTGCTGCTACATTATGTTTGCCATTCGGCAAGAAAGTTGCCAATATAGATTTGAAGAAATTAGAGGTAGAATATGAAAATAATAAGAGGGTTGCTAGGAAGAAAATGTACCAATGAAGGGTGAAGAATAGTCCCTATCCTGCAGCAACTAAACTTCTGGTTCACTTATATAAATTTGATTTTGACGATGAGTACCAATACATGATAGCCCTGCTCAGCAAAGTGACAGGCCAGCCTGATGCTAGAAGTTTTAAAGACTGGATGTACGCAGTCATCCTGATGTGCCTTTACATGGATAACAAGCCAATGTGGGCTAAGATGATAAGTGATGCTCTAGATGAGCAGCTGATGAACCTAGGAGGTTCAGATTGTTCCTTCTACATGACCTCATACATAGTTTAATCATGTGCCTACAAGGGTACATTTGATGCATTAATTACAGTTGGGAGAATTGGTGGCACAACCAATGATGCACACATATGGGATCATCATCCCCAGCTGCAAAGAGTAAATTACCTCCAGGATTACAAACTAGTGAATGATGCATTCTCTATGCATCTGGTAAGAACAATGGAGGAGGATAGAAATAAAAGACTGAGCATGGAAGCTCAAGAAGTCATATATAGGCATGGAGCCTGGTTTATTTAATTTGCAACATTCTCTTATATAAGAATTGAAGGTTTTGAAGAGGAACCCCTCATGCTCCCAAGATAGCCCATTGATGTAGTAGTTTTAATGGAGTTCATGAGGCAAGTGGTTACAATACTAGATGCTTATAATGCAAGTAACAAACTCCCACCAATATTGTTTCCAGTAACAATGGGCTGGTATATGTGCCCCGATTCTAAGAACATTAAAAAATCCATAACTGGTTTAACAATGATGAATTTCAAGTCATTCCCTTTGGTTAGGTCATATGATCCATATGGGAGGATGCAGAAAATCCTGGGGAAGCCCATCCACTAGAAGAATCTTGAATATTTTTCAGCAGATTGCGAGGATGAGGCTGAGGCCAAAAGGAGAAGGTATCAAAGATTGACCCTTAACCAGATCAGGACCTTCGACTACATTTCAGTCCTTGCACAATTAAAAGGGGATGATGGTAATATAATGGCAAATGAGTATGAACAGAAAAAGATATATAATGATACAATATCCATGCTAGATATTTCTATGCTTGAGGATATTTCTTTAGATCCATTCACAGGAAGGATATTGTAGCTAACCCAGGCATGGGTCAATGAACAAACAAATACATTGAAGAAGAAAGGCGTAGCCCTTACGGTTGATAATAAGAGGAAGAGATAGGAGGTTCCTGAAGATGAGTATGATGATTTCCTAGTTGAGAAGAGGAAATCCAAAGGAGAGAAAGCACCACCTCCTGAGAAAAGTAAGAGATCTTCAAAAGGTAAGAAGGCTGATCCTGAACCCAAAGGGGTTATAATTGAAAGAATAAAAATGTCAGCTGAAGATGCATTAGGATCAAGACAAATATCAACATCATCTGCACCACCTCCTATGGATAAACAAAAGGCTAATGGAATCCAGAGGCCAGCTGCACATCCTGCTGATCTATATGAAGAGGGTTAGACATCACAAAAAAATATAGAGAAGGATATCCCTCTAGAAGAAGAGCCTGAAGAAGAGGAAGGGCCTATATCCTTCACAAGAAAGAGAAAAGCTCCTCAGGTGATACCAAATACACCTAAGAAACTAAGAACTGCAATGAGAGGTGAAATAAAACAAACCCCAGTAGTGCTAAAAGGGGTAGGAGGGGAAGTATTCAACAGAGAACTGAAACATAACGTTCCACTTCCTACCATTGTAAAGTTCAAGACCGAACAAGCAGAAGAACAATTGAAAGAAGCCTCTAAGGCAGTGCAAAGTGGTCTAGTCTCATTGGATGAGACAATTGACCTATCTAATGATGAGGTAGTGAAGGATGTAGCTTCACAAAAGATGGAAGCCCTTGCTGCTAATACCCGGATAACTCCTCAGGGAATCCCAACAGTACAAGAGGTGTTAGAAGAGCTAAAGAAAATTAAGCAAGAAAAAGAAAAGAGTCCAGAGAAGATTGCACAACAGATAGGACTCGATGCATTAGTTGATCAGGTGACAAGTCCTGCAACTATAGATTTGACAAATGTAGAGGATGTAAATCCTAAAGATATAGCAGGTGCACCTGAAAGAATAGAAAATATTAAGGAACTCAAACAGAAAGAAGTGGAGAGCAAAGCTCCAAGTGTGGGTTAGCAACAGCAGGATGTATCAGCTGAGCACAAAGTAGTAGAAGTCCCACCAAAGGACAAAGGAGATAAAGAAACATCAGGTCATGATGACCTACAGGCTCATGAGGTAGATATATCAGGTGCAGAACAAGATGTGATCCAAGATCAAGTGGAGGCACCTAAGGTAGATACATTGACATCTACGGATACCAATATGCCTTATGATGAGGAAATCACCAAAGTGGATGAAATACCTATGGAGGAAGTAAAAGATCAGGATCATGATCAACATGCAGATGATCAGCAGGATCACCCTCCAGAAAAGGAAATTCCTCAACAGGAGGATATACCCAAGGATCACCCTCATGAGGAACATCATGAGGAAGAGATGAGAAGATCACCCTCCCCATCGAACATGATGGTGGATACCAAAGATTAGGATGATCATGATGATGATGATGGAGACCAACGGTCGAAGGATCAAATCCCTCAATGGCTCGAGAGAGAAATTGGCGCAGAGTCAGGTATATAGGCAAAAGAATTTGATATATCTACATTATTTTCTAAGACCTTAATAAAGCCTAAGAGGAAGGCTAGAATAGCTTCTACAATAAGAAGAGATCATGTTATGAGCAGGAGGACTCCACACGTAGCCATTCCTACAACTGACAAAGAAAAGGGCAAGATCACTCTAGATGAATTCCAGATTAGTACAGTAGATTTGGGATTTGCCAATGAAGATCAAGAAGGCCAAGAAGGTAAATATATAATTGATTCATTAACCCAGAGGGTGAAGAGAGAGAAAGAAAAGAATAAGCAATATAAAGAGCACATTGCTCAGCTGCATGCATATATTAAGGGGTTAATTAACCCTGATGATACATCAAGTGATCATGCAGTCCCATTGACTGCAATTTCTCAAGAGGAGGTCAACAGGTTGAACCTCATGAGGCATGAATCAATAGTAATGTTTAAATGGATGACATCTACGCTTGATGGAGCTGAGGAAGTGATAAAAGCCTCTTTGAAGAGGTGGAATTCTTTAGGTACCTCTAGGAGAAAGGTAGATAAGCTATAGATGGAGACAGGGAAGAGGTCATTTCAACTAGAAAAAGCCTTGAGTGCTTTAGATGAAATAAGGAGGATTGATCCTCAAATTCTTATAAATAATCAAGTACTAGATAATAATACTACCATTTTGATTGATATATGGTACAAAGACATTTGATTTGAATGTGATGTGCTTCAATGGTGCAACAGCAAATTAAGAGACATCAGTATGAAGTTGCATGACATGATGTCATATGAGCCAAAAGTCCTAGAGACCTTAGAAGGAGAAGTAGAAGGGAAAAGTGAAAATCAGGATGAAGAGTTTACAAATAAGGCTCTACATAGTAATTTCCATCTAGTTGCTGAAGATCCTCTCAACCATCTGACAGAAGAAGTGCTGGATAAAGTAATGAGAATAAAGGTCAAGGTGGAAGATTATAATGAAACATCCAGCAATAGGAGGAATATTATGGAATCTCTCTAGAGCAAATATCAAGTGCATAAACATGCCATCGCCAAAGTGAGAACTCAAGATGGTGGAGAATTGGAGAAGATGGTGCAAGCATATGAGAGTATCAGGACAGATATGCAGGTCCATATTCAAAAAGACAATCATCATGATGATGAAGATAGCAAAAGCATTGAAAGTGTTGATCATGACAATAAGGAAGATGATGAGGATGCACCATAAAGGGAATATATGCATCAAGTACTTATGAAATATAAGTTGCCTAGATGGTTGCCAGCTGGCAACCTATGCCATGTGGAAAAGACTGACTTAGTTAATGAAATGTAAATCATAGATTTTAATAGATAAATCTTGATCATAGATCAATTGTAACTACCCCCTCACCTTGTTCTATAAAAGGTGCAGGGGTGCCTCATTTTAAAACATTTTTGAAACTTAATTGAAATCTGTTTGTTGAAGTATTTAGGGCTCATTTTAAAGTTGTTGTATACATATATGTTCTTGCATACCTAATGAATGAGAAGACTCTTTTGATTACAATCCATAATAAATCTTGAGTAATCAGTGTATGAATTCTTGATACATTCTTTGATTTGCTATGTCCCTTGGAGTGCATATTAGCTTGCATGTGTTGTCTTCATACCTTTCGTTTGAAGTTAGCATCAACTGTATCTAGTTGTGGAATGTCCTCGTGAACATATGGTTTGATTTCTTCTCTTCATGACTATATCTGATGTATATGTGGCTCAATAGCTGAAGGTTCAACATTAATTTGAAGTATTTCTTTCAATTTCAGAGCATTTCATCATCACAATTGCAAATAGTTGACAATCTTAAGAAAATAATACAAATATACAGACATCCTGTAGATAACTGAACATATTCAACATATTTGAGGTTAAAGCATGTTAAAATGACAAATATCATGCAAAGACTTAAAGATAGATGCATTATTTGAAGCATATCCTGTGTAGAATAGCTTTCTGTGCAACATAATTACAAGAAACATTATCTTATTGATGAGATCTACGTAAGGCCCCAAAATGGAAATAGCAACACACATCAACCTCTGAGTAACATTAGAAGATTAAGACCTAATCAATGGAGACTTGGGATAATGAATTCTGTGAATTCATCGAATCTTTCAAGATGAATAAAGGTTAATGTGTACTTTTATTCTATGTTTGTTTATGACTAACATCATGATCAACAGGTGCCTACATATTAATGAGGATTGAAACAAACGTGATGATATTAACTATTGGAATTAAATGAAAATGCATGGGGACTCAACCCTTGTAAATCAATGCAGATCCACATAACTCTTGAATCTATTAAGAAAGTGTGTCATAGAAAAGAAGCACAATTGGTTGGAGTCAGTGAATAAGCAAAGTGGGCCTGCAAGCATATATATTTTTAAAAGCCATGAGTGTATATCAAAGTGAAGCCTGCATTTTATTAAGTCTTGGAGATAATAAAAGAAGAAGCAGCTCACGTGAATGGATATATAGAGTTTAGCCTTAATATTATAAGGCAAAGGTGGTGCATCCAAATAAAAAATTATAAAGGCTTTCGCAGCTCAACAGAGATGAACTCTCACATGAAATATTGGTTTGGAATTTATGAAAAAAGAGATGCACTACAGCTAAAGTCACTGCCAGTGCTATTAAAACAGTTATGTAAAAACATGTTGGGAGAATGCTCTACTGTAAAGCATACATAGTTTTTTGGTATTTGGGCTTCTTGTAGAAAGCTGTTAAGTGTTTCTACTCTATTATAAGTTGGGTTTATTTTGTTATATAATCATGAGAAATATTTTTTTTGGTTAAAATAAGCATCTCTTAAATTTGGACTAGTGTAAGTATTTTTGTTGTCTTTAGCATCACAACAATTTTAAATAAATTGCATACTGGTACAAAAAAATTGGTACAATTTTCTAGTTGATGAAATCTTTTGAAGGAAAGAAAATAGATCAACATATAGTAGAATAGAATAGTAGCACTCCACTATACTCATTATTTTTGACAAATGAAATTTGTTTCGTCTCTGGTTAAAAACTCTATCAATATATTATAGACAAGAAAATCGTCAATGCCAAAAACTATTTGCTCACACTACATATGAATGGATTTGAGACCAAATGACAAGGTCAACATAGCCAAAAGTACAAAATTGTTTTGCATGATATTCTCACATGTGATTGGAAAGAGGTGAGCATCCAAATCTAATGCTTTAGGCTCACTTCAATAAACATAGTAACATTTCTTTTGGAACCTTGATCTGTTAGGATTTGGCTTTGAAAAACATTCCAGACACCTTGAGGCAAAATGATCAATCTTATTACAGTTAAAACATTTAAAAATCAATTTCCCCTCATACTTACTAGATCCTCTTGACAGTCTTTTTGCAATAAGGGCTTCAAGTTGAGCAGCTTCTACTTCATCTTCTTCCAGGTATTTTCTTTCTTTTTCATACCATGATAGCTTCTTTGAAGAATTCTCTCCCGGATCAAACTTTTGTTTTCCTTTTATAGAGGCACTAGCTTTGAATGTAGATTCAGTCTTGGGGGGGCATCTCCAAACTCGGTCAATTCAAATGCAGCCAGTTTACCAACCAATTGATCTCTTGTGATACCTGAAAAGGATCTGAATTCTTCAATAGCAGCAACCTTATATTTGTAAGAATCAAGAAGGGATCTAAGAACTTTTCCAATAATCTCATCTTCATCCAAGATTCCACCAGCACATCTAATGCCACAAACAAGCTCATTTACTCTTGGCATAAATGAAGTGATATTTTCATCTTCTCTCATCTTCAGGTTTTTGAATTTTTCTTTCAGACTCTGTAGCTTGGCACATTTAACATACTTGTCTCCTTCATGCAAAAGTTCCAGTTTTTGACAAATCTCATATGCAATTTTTAAATCAACAACATTTGTCAGCTCCAAATCAAATAAGGCACTTAGAAGAGCTTCTTTAGTCCATAGATTATTTTTAGCATCTCTGATTTCATCTACGGTATGCGGACCATTCTGTGGAGGATCATACTTCTTTGAGGCCATGATCCAATACTACATTCCCATACACTGCAAGTGACATTCCATGCGACTTTTCCAAAGAGTGAAATTGGTTCCATCAAACCTTGCACTATCCTTCTTGTAGGATGACATCCTAGATCTCCTCAAGCGATTAAGCTCTTTTAGAGGAACTTGGCTCTGATACCAATTGTTAGATTTAGGACAGACAACTGAGAGGGGGGGTGAATCAATTGTCCAAAACTTTCTTTCAATTAATCACTTAAATCATTTTATTAATTCAGCAGCATAATAATAAATCAATCATGGAAACATAATGCAGTAATTCAAGAGCAGAAACACATTAACACATATGACACCAAGATTTTTGACGTGGAAAACCTAGTTAAGGGAAAAACCATAGGATGACTAACCCAAGATTGTATTCTCTGTTAAAAGAATAGAAAGAACAAAATGGCACATGCCAATTAGGGCTCACTGCCCAAGCACACTGCTCACAAGAGGCCCACTACCTACGGGAGACACACTGTCTATAGAATAATAAGTATTGCATACTTGAACTAAAGAATAGCATCTTCACCATGCTTGAGTCAGTTCCATTTAAGCCCAATACTTCTGCTCTGCCTTTCGCTCTGCTCCTCTCTACTACACTCTCGTCTCCTCTTTTTGTCTTTGAAATGACTTTACAACTCTTTATTTATACAAGACATCAACTTAGGAATAATCATCCAAGTCGGCATACATTATAGAGCAAATACATAAATACAACATGACTTATTACAGAAAGACTTCATGCGGATCAACACGCTGTCGGCCACACAGATTTGAGACTTCAATCTTCCTTTAGGAATGCGCCAATCTTCATAGAACATCTTCAAGATCATCCGCAGGGTGTGTAACTTATCCAATCAGCCAGACTTAGGAAGAACATCATCATCCAGAAGTACTTCTTCAATTAAGAGATCAATCTTCAATGCAAACCACCAACACAAACTAGACACAATCCAAAGACCTCCACAAGCTTGCCTGAATCACCAAGAACATCCACACTACTTGTACTCACTGAAATCATTCTCTCCTTTATCTAGAACCTCAAGAACACAGTCTATCATCACTGTCATATTGGAATAGATGCTTGTGGACCTCCAAACCATGAACCAATTGGGTTGTCAATTCACATTGACTTCCTAAACACTCCACCAAATCCACAGAGCAATATATTGCATTTCTGGATCTCACTGGACCTATCTGTATCACTCTGTCACCTTTGAACACCTGCCAAAACCAGCTTTACTTAAGTGGCCATAACTTCTTCAAATCTTCATGCAGACCTCTGAAATCTTTACTGGATCATCTTAAGACACATATCTACAAACCCTTTGATTCGTATCCTCTGATCTTCATCTTAACTGGGATCTTTTACCTCACTGTCTTCACTATTCTTCTCTATTCCTGATAGGACTAATATTCTCAATATCCTCAGCATAAAGCTCATACAATCCTTATCATCAATGCAATAGGAGTATGTTGACATCAATGACAACACCAGTTGGGCCCATACTTGCAACAATCTCCCCCTTTGTCATTGATGGCAACATATGATGTGAAAAACTATTTTAACCATCAAGACAAGAACTTCTCCTTACTGACATAACTCCCCCTATCAACAACAACCACTCACATGTCTTTTCTTCCTTTACTGCTCCCCCTTTGATCAGTAACTACTTGTTTTTCAGATGTCTTCTCTCCCCCTTTGACATCAATGGAAAAGGGCACATACTTGCAATCATATCAGCTGCTCCCCCTGAGTAGCAACTTCCCATCATCAATCTGGACCACAAAATATGACTGTGAGATCCACCGGACTGATGCACATTAGTGCACCTTAATTCAGAACCAGAAGGGTAATAACCCCTAACTTCTCCCTGAGATACTCAAAAGAGTCCTTAGGTAGAGGTTTAGTAAAAATATCTACAATCTAATCCTTGGAAGGCACAAACTCCAATCTGACTTCATTCTTGTTCACTTGCTCTCTCAAAAAGTGAAATTTGATGGATATATGTTTAATCTTTGAATGCAACACTAGATTCTTTGATATGTTTATTACACTTGAATTATCATGGAAGATTGTGATAGGTTCCTCATACTCCACTCTGATGTCTCTTAGCATTTGCTTCATCCACAATACTTGAGTGCAACTACCTGCTGCTGCAATATATTCTACTTTTGTAGTGGATAGAGATATTGCCTCTTATTTCTTGCTCAGCCAAGAAACCAATCTCTTCCCCAAAAAGAATGCTCCACCACTAGTACTCTTCCGGTCATCCACATCTCCTGCCCAATCTGCATTTGTGTATGCATGAAGAGAGAAATCATGATCTCTAGGATACCACAAACCATACTCAACTATCCCTTTTAGATATCTAAAAATCCTATTGATTGCCATGACATGAGATTCTCTAGGATCAGCTTGGAATCTAGCAACAAGGCCAACAACATTCATAATGTCAGGTCTAGTTTGAGTGAGATACAATAACCCTCTAATCATAGACCTGTACTTTTTCTAATTAGCCTTAGGAGAGTCGTCATGTTTTCTCAATTTACATCTGGTTGCCATGGGAGTACTCATTGGTTTTGAGTCTTCCATCCCAAATTTCTTCAACAATTCTTTCACATATTTAGTCTGAGAAATGAAGATTCATTTCTTTGTTTGAGTGATTTGCAGACCCAAAAAGAAATTCATTTCCCCAAACATGGACATCTCAAATTCACTTTTCATTTGATTTGTAAAAGTTTTGCACATACTATCTCTTCCTCCAAAAATGATATCATCAACAAACACTTCAACAATCAAGATATATTCATGATCAATTTTGAAGTACAAATTACTGTCAGCAGTACCTTTGTTGAAACCAATCTTTAAAAGATGTTTATCCAATCTTTCATACTAGGCTCTTGGGGCTTTCTTGAGTCCATAAAGTGCTTTCTTCAACTTGCAGATCATATCACCATAATCAGACAATTGAAATCCATCCGGTTGCTGAATGTAAACTTCTTCTTCCAAGTCACCGTTCAGGAAGGCAAACTTGACATCCATCTGATATACTTTGAAGTCCTTGAAGGCAGCAAAAGCAAGAAATAATATGACTGCTTTAATTCTTGCCATCGGAGCAAAAGTTTCTTCAAAATCAACTCCTTCTACTTGGGAGTAACCCTTCCAGACTAATTTGGCTTTGTTTTTAACTACTTCACCATCTTCATTCAGTTTATTCTGAAAGACCCATTTGGTTCCAATCACATTCTTGCTTTTAGGTCTGGGAACAAGATCCCAAGTGTGATTTTTCTCAATTTGCATCAGCTCTTCCTCCATTGCTTTAGTCCAGTTTTCATCATTGCATGCTTCATTCACTATCTTAGGTTCAATCTTTGAAATCAGACAATACTCTTCTAAATCTTGAGCACTCCTTCTTCTTGTTTGAACACCTTTGCTTTTATCACCTATGATCTGGTCTTCAGAGTGATTCAGTTTTACATACCTAGGAATTTTGGGACTTACTTGCACTTCTATTTCTTGTACAAGTTCATTCAAACTTATCTCTTCTTCTTAATTCACCAAATTATTTTGAATCTAAATTTCAGAAGGGGCTTGGACTCCTTGGATCAAAACATCATTTTGATCATCTTCATCATATTCATAAAACCTTGAGGGTTTTTCCACACCTTCATCAACCTTCACATTTGTACTTTCTATAATCTTTCTCAATCTCTTGTTATAACACCGGTATGCTTTGCTTTGAGTAGAATAAGCCAAGAATATTCCTTCATCACTTCTAGCATCAAATTTTCCTAGATCTTCATCTCTTTTAATCTAACATTTTCTACCAAAGACTCTAAAATACTTCACAGTGGGAGTGATGCCAAACTAGAGTTCATAAGGAGTCTTACCAATATTGCCTCTGATTTGAACTTGATTAAGAGTGTAGACTGCAGTGCTTATAGCTTCTCTCCAATATATATGTGGAACATTTTCTTCCATCATCATGGTTCTAGATGCTTCCTAGATGGTCTGGTTCTTTCTCTCCACTACTCCATTCTACTGTGGTGTCCTTGGAGCAGACAACTATCTTTTTATCCCATGTTTCTCACAGAATTCTATGAACTCACCGGATGTGAATTCTCCACCTCTGTCAAACCTTGGACATTTTATGTTCAATCTGATTTCATTTTCTACCATTGCCTTGAATATTTTGAATTTCTCAAGGGCCTCAAATTTCTCTTTCAGAAAGGTTACCCACATCATCCGGGAGTGATCATCAATTAATAACATGAAGTATCTATCACCTTGCACACTCCTGATTCTTGTTGGACCACATAGATTAGTATGAACTAAGTCCAATAATCTGGTAGAAGAGTGTTCTTTACTTTTGAATATGACTCTGCTTTGCTTACCCAACTGACATTCTTTCCACAAACTATTAGTAGGTTTCACCAGTCTTGGAAGATCTCTTACAGCCTGAGTGTTGCTTATCTTGATGATATTATCAAAATTCACGTGACACATTCTCCTATGCCACAACCAACTCTGATCAATTTAAACAAATAAGAAACTTTTACCAGTACCAACCAAGTGGAAGATATTACCTTTAGTTTGAGTACCTGATGCAATCTATGTTCTGAAACTTTCAAAGATCTTGCATTTTCTATTTTTGAATCAGAGATCATAGCCTTTGTCCACCAACTGTCCAACACTGAGAAGATTGTGCTTTAGGCCTTCAACATATAGTACATTATTGGTTTTGTTCTTTCCATCAAAAGAAATAGTTCCTCTACCTCTGATTCTACAAGTAGAATTATCACCAAATTTTACCACTCCTCCTTCATACCTTTCCAAATCTATGAACTTATTTTTGTCACTTGTCATATGGTGAGAGCATCAACTATCAATGACCAAATCATTCTTTTCTTCAACTTTGGTAGCCAGAGCTCTTTCTACAATTTTATGATTGACAGATTCAGAGGGCATTGGATCTTCTTCCTTGATGGCAATAAACACCTAGTCACTTTCGGATTTATTTCCTATCTCAGATTCATCATCTGTTACTCCTTCATCATCATCATCTTCATGAACATAGTAACATTTCTTTTGGAACCTTGATCTATTAGGATTTGGCTTTGAAAATCTCTCTGGACACCTTGAGGCAAAATGACCAATCTTATTACAGTTAAAACATTTAAAAGGCAATTTCCCCTCATACTTGCCAGATCCTCTTGGCAGTCTTTTTGCAATAAGGGCTTCAAGTTGAGCAGCTTTTGCTTCATCGTCTTCCAGGTCTTTTCTTGCTTTTTCATACCATGATAGCTTCTTTGAAGAATTCTCTCCTGGATCAAACTTTTGTTTTCCTTTTACAGAGGCACTAGCTTTGAATGTAGATTCAGTCTTGGGGGGGCATCTCCAAACTCGGTCAATTCAAATGCAGCCAGTTTACCAACCAATTGATCTCTTGTGATACCTGAAAAGGATCTAAATTCTTCAATAGCAGAAGCCTTATATTTGTAAGAATTAGGAAGGGATCTGAGAACTTTGCCAACAATCTCATCTTTATCGAAGATTCCACCAGCACATCTAATGCCACAAACAAGCTCATTTACTCTTGGCATAAATGAAGTGATATTTTCATCTTCTCTCATCTTTAGGTTTTCAAATTTTCCTTTCAGACTCTGTAGCTTGGCACATTTAACATAGTTGTCTCCTTCATGCAGAAGTTCTAGTTTTTACCAAATCTCATATGCAATTTTTAGATCAACAACATTTGTCAGCTCTGAATCAGATAAGGCACTTAGAAGAGCTTCTTTAGTCTGCAGATTGTTTTCAGCATCTCTGATTTCATCTGCGGTACGCAGACCATTCTGTGGAGGATCATACTTCTTTGAGGCCATGATCCAATATTGCATTCCTATACATTGCAAGTGACATTCCATGTGACTTTTCCAAAGAGTGAAATTGGTTCCATCAAACCTCAGACTATCCTTCTTGTAGGATGACATCCTGGATCTCCTCAAGCGGTTAAGCTCTTTTAGAGGAACTTGTCTCTGATACCAATTGTTAGATTTAGGATAGACAACTAAGAGGGGGGGTGAATCAGTTGTCCAAAACTTTTTTTCAATTAATCACTTAAATCTTTTTCTTAATTCAACAATATAATAATAAATGAATCATGGAAACATAATGTAGCAATTCAAGAGTAGAAACACATTAACACATATGACACCAAGATTTTTGATGTGGAAAACCCAGTTAAGGGAAAAACCATGGGGCGACTAACCCAAGATTGTATTCTCTGTTAAAAGAATAGAAAGAACAAAATGGAACATGCCAATTAGGGCTTACTGCTCGAGCACACTGTTCACAAGAGGCCCACTACCTACGGGAGACACACTGTCTACAGAATAGTAAGTATTACATAATTGAACTAAAGAATAGCATCTTCACCATGCTTGAGTCAATTCCATTTAAGCCTAATACTTCTACTCTGCCTTTCGCTCTTCTCTTCTCTACCACACTCTCATCTCCTCTTTTTATCTTTGAAATGACTTTACAACTCCTTATTTATACAAGACATCAACTTAGGAATAATCATCCAAGTCGGCATACATTACAGAGAAAATACATAAATACAACATGACTTATTACATAAAGACTTCACACAGATCAACACACTATTGGCCACACAGATTTGAGACTTCAATCTTCCTTTAGGAACATGCCAATCTTCACAGAACATCTTCAAGATCATCCGCAGGGTGTGTAACTTATCCGATCGACCAGACATAGGAAGAACATCATCATCCGGAAGTACTTCTTCAATTACGAGCTCAATCTTCAATGTGGACCACCAACATGAACTGGACACAATCCAAAGACCTCCACAAGCTTGCCTGAATCACCAAGAACATCCACACTACTTCTGCTCACTGAAATCATTCTCTCCTTCATCTGAAACCTCAAGAACACAGTCTGTCATCACTGTCATATTGGAATAGATGCTTGCGGACCTCCAGACCACAAACCAATTGGGTTGTCAATTCACATTGACTTCCTAAACACTCCACCAAATCTGTAGAACAATATATTGCATTTTCGGATCTCACCTGACCTATATCTGTCACTCTGTCACCTCTGAACACCTGCTAGAACTGGTTTTACTTAAGTGGCCATAACTTCTTCAGATCTTCATGCGGACCTCTGAAATCTTTACTGGATCATCTTAAGACACATATCTACAAACCCTTTGATTTGCATCCTCTAATCTTCATCTTAGCTGGGATCTTTTACTTCATTGTCTTCACTGTTCTTCTTTGTTCCTGATAGGACTAATTTTCTCAATATCCTTAGCATACAGCTCATCCAATCCTTATCATCAATGCAAGAGGAGTATGTTGACATCAATGACAACACCACTTAGGTCCATACTTGGAACAATTTGCACCTTTTAAATACGAGTTTTATAAAGAATATAAGGAGAAGGTATAATGTACACTATAAACCTAACTAGTATTGAGCCAACTATAGAGTTGATGGGTCCAAAGAAAGGAAAAATGATTGCAAGAAACCATATGGGAATCACAATAGGTTATATGACAAATCCAAATTTTAACACAATGGGAAAACCCCCAAAAAGACAAAATCAATGACAACGCTTTTAAAGTTTTGAATAATTCTTTTATTTTCTTTTTAACCTAACAAATGAACATAAGAATGACTATCAAGTCATAGCATCCTAATCTTGGAAGTAATGGAATAGATTTGAGTGATCTAATAGCTAATCTCTAAATGCATAATGGACAAATGTTGTAGAGGGTAGAGTAAAAGCAAACACACATAGTGTTGCAAGCAAGTAGATTGCCTTGAATTTCTAAGGTTTCCACGTAGTATGCATTATTTTATATCTTGGCTCAGCTCATTGGTTTTAGTCTCCACTTGCTCACAAGACTCACTTTTCATGCTCTTAAAGACATCACTTTCATTATTTTTGTAGGATTACAGCTCAGCTTTAAGCCCTTCAACCTGCAATGAATTAAACAATTTTAGAATCTAGAAAGCAGAAACATAGAATATGCTTAAAGTCCCAGGGCTAGAGGAAAAATAGAGCATTTCACAACACAACAAAACCAAATAGAGTACATCAAAGCATAATAGAATATAAATTGATTGATAAACAAAGAATAATTAAACAACTAGATTGCTACACAGATAGTTTCATTATCATTCATTCATTAAATCGGATATATATAGTTATTTATGTGTATCTCGTACTAATGGGATTCAATTATGTCTATTATATGGTTTCACAATTCTTTCTAGCCTAATTTATAAGTTATAAGTCCCTTATGAACTGCTAGTTTATTGGCTTCAAAGTGACCCACTCTAATGATAACTTTGTAGAATTCCTCTGTGTATTCTTTGACTATTTTTCTCATCTACCTCAAACTTTGTATCTTTTTCAAGAGTTCAACTCATAATCTACAGGCATAAATTGCCTCTTTAATTTGTCAACCATTCTATCCCATTGAGTGATCTTTTTCTTTTCCTCTTCTATTCCTCTCTAACTATACTTCCTTCCACCAAATGCTAGAATGACACTTGAGCTTGGTCTTGGCAAACTTGACCCTCTCATGATCTTCTATTTCTGTATATTCAAAATATTCTTCCATATCATTGATCTAATCTATCAATTCTTCTAGATTGAGACTCCCAGAATATATAGTGACATCCATCTTTGGCCTTTTTCAAATTTTTTATGGCCTTCAATATTCTGACATTTTCAGGTTCTTCTTCTTCATCACTCTCTTCAGATCATGCATTACCTTGGGCTGCATTATCTTCATCTTCACTTTCATCTCTCCTTCTCAGTTCAATCCTTCTTCTCAACTCTTCTTGGATTGCATTGATCTACCTTTGCAGAGCTCTAAACCCTTCTTAAGTCATAGCAACATTTCTATCACCACGATTTCTTCATGGAGGCATCTTGATTTGATTCTTATTCTCTTACACTTAATGTAAAAATTTCTTAGTGTGAATCTTCCTCAAATTGATGGTTTTACTTCCACCTTCAAACCCCCTACCTCAAGGTCCTGGCACAAACTGCCTCACTGTTCGGCGATCTATTTGCACAATCAGGATAGCCTACTTTGATACCACTTGATGAAGGTGAACTCCACCTAAAACACATATAACAACAATTTATAGATTTCAAATAGACAAGAACAAAATCTCAATAAAGATTAGTTAAGAAAACTACTAATTGTTTCATAATTTCTTCATTACACTTGCCTATAAAGGACTACAAATTTGAAATATAATCACCAGGGTCATATGCCCACTTATTACAACAATATGGATTTTTGTACAATAGAAACATCTAACTTACAGAGCCTTTTGGAGCTATCTTTTGATATCTACCTAACCTCCTTATTCACATGAATAGGACTTGCCAATAACTACCAATATCCCACAGCCCTGGAACTATCAAAAATAGGCTATAAATATAAATCAATACCACTTAGTGTTGTTATGTCATATAAAGTTTCCCTATGACTTTTTACCTCCTAGTTTAGCTCCTAGGTCTCCTTAATTTCATTTTGCAAGCTTAACTCTTATCCCAGGGCAATTCCCCTAAAACCCATGTTAAATGGGGCCTAGGGGTTCATTTTAAAGCTTAATCAAGACTCAAAAGTGCCTTGGGACTTGGGCGCATGCGTCCAAGTCTAGGTTGATTTGATGGAACCTAAATTTTAGGATGTCAACATAGGACCTTTAAAAAGGTTTCCCTTTGTCGACCTTTTCAATTTGAATTATGAAAGTTAGTGGAAATGCATATATAAGTGAGCTTATGTCTTCATTTTGAACCTAAATGGATAATGCAAACTTGTGATATTGAGCTAAGGGATTTCAAAGCATTCATTATGTTGCAGAGCAGAATTGTGTTGTTGTGTTTGTTTGTTGCAAATTTGGCTTCATCAATCCATCTCCTCATGGTGTGAAAGATCTTCATCTCTGTGAGGGCTTCACCTCTAAGGTGACATCTACTTGTGTTTTAATCAATCTATTTCATCTTTTGATTTGGCCTATGTCCTCCAAGGATACATACTCTATCTAATAATGGTGTTGGACAGGCTTGAATGCCATTCTGGGGCTTGACCAAGGCAAGCTTCTAAACACCACAACCCCCAAACCCCTCTCTTTGTGATTGTAGGTTACAGGTGTAGAATTTGGTGAAGCGGAGTTGTAGAGAAGTAAAGAAAAGGATAAAGATTTTTAGATTTGGAGAAAAAGTTCAAAGAAACAACCCTACTAGACTAGGGCACCTGCCCTATAGTCCTCTCAACAAGATTCATCCCGAAAGTAGGATCAGGATATCATTCGATACACCTCTATGTTCCAGATCTATAGAAGAATAGCCCTGTTGGACTAGGGCACCTGCCCCATTATCCCCAAAGTCTTCACCTCCAAAAATCCAACTTCTTGTGAGTTTTTATTCCTTCTTGAGTGTCTTCATGTGCGGTGATCTGTAGCAGTTTATTCGTCTGTACCCGATTTCATTATAATTAAGGTTTGAGGCCTACCGAATCTAGGGTTTAAAAAATATTTCAATCTAATCAATATTTCCATATCATTCCTAAGTGGCATCAACCTATAGTTGAGTCCTCCTCCATCTTGTAGTGACTTGGCTCAGTTGTTGTCCTTGAATGTTATTGTGAAAGGAGGGTTTGATTGGGCACATTTAACACTATCTTCCATCTTTCCCACTTTTCATATATAACATTTTGGTGAACCCATGTTTTTACTAAACTTGCATCTTGTTGAGTCTTTTAATTAGTCTTTGCATTCATTCATATCATATTTTTCATCTTGCATTGAAAATTTTTGCATACATTTAGAATTTTTTTGAAAAAACAAGCATTCTAGGCTTGCATTAAGGCATAGTTTTGCATATTTTGTATTGCATATTATAAAAAGATTTAATTTTTAGATATTTACATTAGATATAATCCATATTATAGTCATTCATCATTGCATCATATCAAATCTTGCATTTGATGATCTCATTTGCTAGGGTTTTGCTTAAAAAGTTACATTTTTCATATAACCTAGTAATTCCAAAAGCTAGGGTTTATAGTAAAAATCTTATTTCATATTTTGCTGCTTTCATACATATCTTTCAAATCAGATCTAGAAATGATTTAAAGAATATTTTCATTTCTCATTTGAAAATTTTGCATCATTTCATACTTTACTTTGAAAATTTTACATGTTTTTAATTACACAATGTGTATTTCAACATAATCAATTTAACCTCTCTTTAACATTTCTTTGCAAAGAATATTAAAAGTGGTCTATACTACCTTTTGTGAATCACTCTTTACATCTTAATCACTCCATTTGTAAGGACACTAGTGTGTTTTTTTTTCTTGGTAGAAAGCTTCAAAAACCCTATTTCCTCAAACTAGTGTTGTGGTGTACAAAAGTCTCTCATATTGGTTGTATTCGATAAATGAAAAGATCTTACTATGTATTGCTATTCCAAGACATTCTATTATGGCATCTTCATCTCATTACTCTTTGGTATCTTTACATACATATGTATACACCTAAAAATGGCTCGTGTGGAATTAAATAAATATGTTAATATTTATTTTATTCTTATTCCTCTATCAATTGAATAAATATCTTAATTTATTTAATTAGTTCATTATCCCAAATAATTAAAAAAAAAATCAATTTATTTAATTAAGTCACCCAAATTCCTCTAAGTCATTCTTAATTAAATAATCCCAAATTATTTAATTAATCATCATCTATCCTAAGTCCTATGTTTAAATTCCATGTCACTAATCCATGTCATATTTGACACCTCATCATGTTATACATAATTAAATATTTTTAATATTTAATTAGCTAATTATCCTCACTCACATGTCCTATTATTTCTCAATAATCTCCATGGTCAAAGACACTTGTCTTTGAAATCCCAATTTATTTCTCACATTCCAACGGATCAAGAGTCCTTCCACAATCTCCTCAAAGTCCTCCACTTTTAACTCACAGGTCTTTGTAAGCATAATCACATGTGGCTTATGGATCCACATATTCCTCTACCTTGTAAAAGGAGTAGGAACATTTCCAATGATTATCTCCCTCATCCTAACCAACTCCATCCTAACCGTACATGTCACAGATAAATCCCTCCAATCGTGGATCTTATGACACTTGGAATTGGTCGATCCTTAGCCTATAAAAGCAAGGTTCTCACACTCATTTTTCACCACTCAAACTTTAGTAATCTTATTCTACAAAAATTCCACCATAGTTTTCAAGCGTTCCTTTGGCTCCCCTCATTTGTATTGCATACATTAGTATCATTATCTCATCTAGCTGCATATCCATATCATTATCATGGCTTTATATTATAGTCTCCATCATTCATCTTAGTGTTGCATTTTAGAAACCATTCACTTTGCATAATCCTCCACAAAGCCATTCTCTCTTTGTCATCTTAAAACAACAAGGAAGTATACTTCTGAGAGCTCAATCACAATCTACAAGATCATTAAAGAGATAGGAAACAATGAAAGACATGAGGTAGATCGATTTGGCAAGGTATATCTTTGTTTTATTGCATTTGTCTCATTTTCATTGAAGTTATTGAATATTAGGTAGTTTCTACTATAGTTCAGAAATTCAATCACAACATATATCAAGGACTTTGAAAATTTCAACAAATTCCTTAATATGAATCCTCATGTTCTCACTCATATACAATTCATGTATCACAAGGATATATTTAAGTGCTCTTCATTTGAAATCCTTGATTATGTATCTCATTTTGACAATTTCCTAGCTCTCATGAATACATACCCTTGGTATTAGAAGATCTATCTAAGTACATTTCCATGAAGACTCATGAGAAAGATGAGTGTGAAAGTTCTTCTATTAATGCATTGGATATAATATCTAAAACATATGATGATGATGATGATTCCATGAGTTATCCTATTCCTCCTCTATTTGACTGTTCAAACACCTTGGACATCCCTAAGGAAGCAAAGAACTTTGATCTTCCTCCTTTGGATGAATGTTCAAGAACCTTAAACATCTCTAAGGATATGAAGACATTGGGTAGCTCTCCTTCAGTTGCAAGCTCTATTCCATTGGACATCACTAAAGATCAAACCATCAACAATTCCTTTTCTCTTTGTTCCAATGCTCCCCCTTAAAAATATGAAGCATCAGTGGATAAAGAAAGGTCCCTCACATTAAATTATATAGGGATGAATGTCAAGCTTAATCAAAATCAAAGAAATGTTAATTCAGTTACCTTTAATAGGTCTCTTCCACCCACTAAGGGGTTATTAGAAACATGTAGTAATATTCCTAAGATGATTGTGCAAGGGGTACTTAATGCACCTTCTTGCTTAAAACCAGTGATTATGGTTCAAGGTGATCAAAAACCACCTCAACGCCTAGATTACATTCTAAATTATGCAAGACAAATCACTCAAAGGAATCAAGGTGTTCAAAATCTATCGCAACAACCACATTACAATGTGATTGCTCACACACACAACACCCGTAATAACAAGCAAAGCAATAAGGCACCACATGTGTCTGTCTCTCTTCCATCTTCTCAACCTATGCTTCCTCAACCACCTCATCTTACTCATAAAGCTGGTCAAGATTATGATCTTGTTGAGAAACTTCATGCTACTCTTGCTAAGATCCCTCTTTGGGAACTCATACAAACATCACCTACATACCATGGAATGCTCTAAGAAGCTTTATAAAATGTGACTGTACCACCTGTTGTTAAGACAAATGATGTAGCAGCTCTGTTAGATTGTATGTATGTGACAAAAATGGATATTCCATTTCAACCACATGAATTACTATCAACTGAAGTTCAAAACCAATTTGATCCTCTTATAATATTTCCCACAATAGATAAAAAGTTGATAAAGTGAGTTATGATTGACAATGGATCATCTCTTAATGTTTGTGGCATTGACTTACTACGTAAAATCAAGATTGACACATCTTTAATCAAACTGTATAGGATTAGCATTCGTGACTTTGATAATTATTAAGAAATGTGTCTCAACCTTGCAACTTTGAAAGGTAACTATTCTTCCCAATTTTGTTCTTTTTGAATACCCTTTATCTTGAAGAATGATCAAGAACTTTCAAAGTTTCCAAAGGGCTAAAAATTATGGGACTTACTATTTGTAGTAACTTTACATTTGACCTCGGATTGACCTAAAATTTTCCTAGAAGGTGTAGAACAACTAAGTAAAATCTCAGGTGAGTTTTGACTCAAGATCATACCTGGATCAGGCGATATTAAAGTTTATGTTTTTGAAACTATCGAAAAAAGTTTTGAACTCAATTTTGAGGCACTTACAGGTCCCTAAATGCTCTAAAAATTGTCATAACTAAAAAAGTGGGTTACAGTGTGATAGATCTCTTCACGATCTTTCCAATGCATGAAACAGTTTGTCAATCAGACACCCAGATCAAAAGTTATGGCCTCTAGAAGTTGGACCTCCCATTTTTGGGAAATGTAAAGACGTGTTGGACACTCAAAAGAGCTGTAAAGGGGAGAGTTACATGTGTTGGTGTGTCTTTTGGCACATCACAAGGCATCTTTGATTAGAGATAATTTGGGCACCACTTTTGCTTGGTTTTGGCTCATGGTTTTGTAATTACCGTTGACGATTTACTATATTGTATCTCCTATATATTAGGAGCTTGAGATGGAGATTATGTGTAAGAGTCTTATAGATGTTGAGTTACCTCCTAGATCTTTGGTTGTTTATACTCCTATGAAAGCTTTCTCTACAAGTATATTGTAATCATTTTGATTCCTGTATAATATATTGGGCAGCTTTGGAGTGTGGGGTTTTTTTACCTAAAAGGGTTTTCCCCACGTATATCTTGTGTTGTAAATTTTGTATTTGCATTTGAATGTTGTTATTATCTTTCTATTAATGTGCATCTTAATTTTTAACTGGATAAAGTTTGCATAAATCTTTCCTTAGTAGATCAGTGTAGGAAGCATTTTCTGCATACCTTGTTTTCTTTTAGTTGGTATCAAAGCTTGATCACCTTTGGTTCTAGTTGTTGGGTAGAGGGTTTTTTGAGCTGATCTTTGTTTGAGTGGGAGCTTGTGCAGAGGAGTTTGAAATCTTTATTGCAAGAAAGAGATGGTGAGTACATCTGGGAGGTTTGAGATAGAGAAGTTTAATGGTAGTAATTTCGAGTTGTGGAAACTCAAAATAAAGGACATACTTGTAGATCAGGATTTATGGGATGGCACATTTGGTACAAAACCAACAGTAATGTCTCAAATAGATTGGGATCTCAAAGATTGAAAAGCTAAGGGTTTGAGAAGACTCTGTTTGGTTGATTCAGTGCTCCTGAATATCCTTGAAGAGAAGACTGCAAAGGATCTTTAGAACAAGCTTGGAGATGTTTATCAGGATAAATCCCTAGTGAACAAGTTATTCCTACGAAAGAAATTGTATTCTCTAAGGATGGAAGATAGAGGATCTGTCACTGATCACCTCAATACATTCAATATACTTGTCACCTAGTTGATCTCTGTTGGTGTGAAGATGGAGGAGGATAAATGTATGACATTACTGTGTTCCTTACCAGACTCATGTGACCACCTTGTTATGGCCATTGGGAGTACCACTACCACCTTCAAGATGGATGAAGTGGTTTCTTCATTGTTGTTTGAAGAGATGCAGAGAAAGCCTTCTGAATCAGCTAAGGAGGCTCTTGCGGTTCATGGTAGATCTAAAGAAAAGGCAAAGAAAAAGGATAAGAAAAATGAAGAAAAAGGAAGATCCAAATCCCGTGGGTGATCTAAGTCTCCTAGAAAGTCCAAGGCCCTATGTTGTAACTACAGCAAAATTGGTCACTTCCGCAAGGAGTGCAAGGAGCAGAAAAAGAAGAAGAAGAAGAATTATGATTCAGATTCTGACCAGTCCTCTCAGGATGAAGGAGAAGCATTTGTCGCTACCTTGGAAACACATGCATCTAAGGATGTGTGGCTTATTGACTCTGGTGCAACTTTTCACATGACCTCCCATTGGGGTTGGTTTTTGAAGTATGAAGAATATGATGGTACAAAGGTGTACTTGGGTGATGATTCTCATCTGAAGATTGTTGGCTATGGAAGAGTCTTTATTCGATTCTTTGATGAATGAGTGAAGGGAATCAATGGTGTTCTACATATCCCTAGTTTGGTATGAAACCTTCTTTCCATAAGTACGTTGAATGATGTGGGGGTGCAGGTTGTTTTCTCAAATGGAGGATGCAAGATGACTAGAGGATCTATGGTGTTGGCTAAGGGTGTTTGGATTGGCACTCTGTTTCATCTTGATGCATGCGTGGTTCAGTGCAATAGTGCCTTTGTTTCAAAGAAGAGAGCTTCAGAGTCTTCATCCTCACCATTGGAACTAGCAGCGAAGAGGACTATTGCATCTACTTCTAATGGTCATGCTTTATGGGTACATAAGGGTGCTCATTCTATGGAGATGAAACTTCCAACTGAGAAGACAATGTTATGGCACCAAAGGCTTGGTCACATTGTTGAAAAGGGTTTGAGGACCCTAAAAAATAAAAATCTTGTTGAGGGTATGAATGATTGTAATCTTGAGTTCGATTTCTATGAACATTGCATTTATGGAAAACAAAACCATGTTTAGTTTTATTCCAGTTCTCATGAATCTTCTGAGTTGTTGGACTTGATTCATTCTGATGTGTTTGGTCCTGTTAATGTTCCTTCAATTTCAAAATTTATTTACTTTGTTTCATTCATTGATGATTACAGTAGAAGGACATGGGTGTATTTCCTTAGAAGAAAATCTGAAGTCTTTAGTAGATTCAAAGAGTTCAAAGTTCTTGTAAAGAATTAGAAGGATAGAAATATTCAGTGTTTGAGGACTAACAATGGTGGTGAGTTTTGTTCAGTAGATTTTGACAAGTTCTATAAAGAACAGGGGATTGAGAAGCATAAGACAACTCTGTATACCCCTTAGTAGAATGGAGTTGTAGAGAAGATGAATAGAACATTGATGGAGAGGGCAAGGAGTATGCTAAGTGGAGCTAGCCTTGAACAAAAGTTCTAGGTTGAAGCTATTGCTACCGCTTGTTACCTGGTCAACAGGTCTCCTACATCAACACTCATTGATAAGACACCTATGGAGGTGTGGTCTAGTAAAAAGCCTTCATTGAGACACATTTGAGTATTTGGTTGTGAGGCATATCCACATGTGCCTAAGGAGAGGAGGTCTAAATTAAATGACAAGGCTGTGAAATGTATCTTCATTGGTTATGGCATCAGTGTGAAGGGGTACAAGCTTTGGGATCTAGTGGTTGAGAGATTTCTTTATAGTAGAAGTGTGATCTTCAGAGAGCTCAATCCTTCTTCTATTGTCTTGCATCTAGAGAAAGAAGAGAAGAAAGAGAATTTGGTTCAACTTCCTTCCACCCTTGAGAAATTTGAACCAAAAACATCTATTGGACCTGATGATGAGGAGAGCTCTAGTAGCTCTAAAAGTTCAGAAGAAGATGAAGAACCTCAACCTCAATCTTTAAGGAGGTCTGCGTAGATAAGGTGGCAACCTAATAGGTTTGGTTATTCATTGCATGATTCTAGTTGTATTTAGCTTTGATATCTAACACTGATGAGCCTAGAACTGAGAAAGAGGCTATGGACATGAAAGATGTAGGTTCTTGGAAGGAGGCCATGGAAGAGGAGATGGCTTCTTTGTGAAAGAATAATACTTGGGACTTGTTGCCTTTACCTGAAGGACAAAAACCTGTTGGATGCAAATGGATGTTCAAAACAAAATTTGGTGTAGATGGCAGTGTTGAGAAATATAAGGCTTGATTGGTTGTGAAGGGGTATTCTCAGGTGGAAGGCATTAACTATGGTTGAAAGGGAAAGAGAACCCAGTATTCACCTTCTAGCATCCTATAATTTTCTTAAACATATATTTAATTAGTCGATACAAGCACATACTACTATGCCCTTAAAGTGGAAATAGACATAGTTGATTTCCCACCACATTAACCCTCAGAGGAAAGATAATGTAGCTTATAGATCTAAGTAAATTTTGGCAACATAACGGCATGTAAATTAACACTTTCAAAATATTAAAGAAGAAGAATAGAATAAAGATAGACAGAAGAGAAGAGACACCAATATACGTGGGGCAAACCTTTTCGGGTAAAAAACCCCACACTCCAAAACATTGAACCAATGTATTAATCTGCAACAACAAACATGTTACAATAAACTTCCAAGCTCAAAGCCTTAACATGGAGACTTACATCTTTCTCCTCTAGAGGAAAAATTGACAGCATAACCCTACATAAAAACACTCCTCAATGCCCCCATCTCAAGCCCTCAATATATAGACTCATGGGGGCCCAAAATACAACCATAAGTCATTACCATGGGCCCAAACAAGGTCCAAAAATACCATGGTAAAAATCCATACGACCCACATTTCCATGACATAAAATTCCAATGCCTAGGCTAAGTTTGGGCTTCCAAACTATTATTAGAATATTCCTTACACATGTAAGATGCTGTCATATGTTGTCCTAGTCAACCCACCAACTTAGGCACCCAAAATATAGCATTTACCTCCTTTAGAAAGATGCCTATGACATACGTCATAAACTATCATAATGTTGGTCAAGATTCCCAGTTCACAATTAGTAACTCCCTATAATCATGCTCTTACGAGTCATAAAAATCTGTCATAAAATCTATCATAAGAATCTACTATAAATAAACCTTCTGATGACACCTTACAACACACCACAAGATGCTGACACGTGGCAAAGATGCCACCTTGGAAATCCCATGCCCCATTTTAGTGGAGCACAATTATTAAATGAAATACATTATGACAATTTCCAAATAATTACAGGAAAATGAGTAATTATAAATAAATAAATCTAGGAACTTGCAAAGGTTGAGACACCTTAATTCCCAACATTCTCCCACTTGTCAAACACCATGCAAGAGAAAAATAGAAACACAACCAATCTGTGAACCACCAAGGTTACCATACTATCTGAACTAAACTCCACTGTGCTCACAAGCTTTACAAGAGAACCTGCGACATCTTCCAAGTGATCACCAATGTGATAAAAGATTAGAAAGCCAAAAACATAATGAAACACTAAATGCCACATTGACACACCAATGTATCCAACTTCAAACCTGTTACGAGAACACAACTCTGAAGTCCAAACTTCCTCCAAAACATGATCAAGCATGAATGATCCATAATAGTTAGAATAACAACCACGGCTAGTTGTTTACATCTAACTAAAAACCCCACCATTGATAGAACTTCTACATATGACATATCTAGCCCATACTGCAACTCTCATCCCTGTATAATCCACTATCTTTCTCAAAGTTACCATCTTCCATGATAACAAACACACCAAAAACATTGATGTGAAAAAAATTTGAAGACCCTTGATACTACAGTCCAATGAAAGATAATCTACCAAAGACATACATACATCCTAGGAATCAAACTGCATGAGCAATGTCAACCAAAGAAACACAATGTCTACCAATCAGCACTTACATAAAAGTGTGGCTTATAATCAAATCATGTAATACAAAAAACAATCACAATCACAATGATCTGCAAACTACAACCAACTGCTGCAAAATAGAGTATACTTCCACAAATAGTTTTCTTCTCACTCTCTCACCTTTGATCTCCACTTCTCCCAAGTCCTCCACATATCAAATGATATACATTAAAAGAACACATATTGTAGCTAAATAATAATAAAGTACAACAACAGTAGATGACCACAAACCCAATGATCATAATAGATGAATAAGAACCTCTAGGAAGAAATGTGAGACCATAAAGAGAAACTGTAAACCATATCATGTCCTTATGCTAACACCACCAAGTGCTAAGTTGTGCCAAGTATGATCTCCTTCACAAAACCCCAACTGAAAAGCCTTAACAACACCCAACTGTTCAATCTCATTAGATCAAACAAAACATATATATCTCATATAACTGGAATGGATGTTAGCTTCTAACCAAAGAAGATCAAACTCAAAGAAAAAATCCATTCCAAAAATAGGCTTACAACCCACTAACATCTCCAAAACTTCTCATAAATCAAACTATATACCTAAGGAGATAACCATGCCAAGTAATCCTCAAATGAATGCACCAAAACTAGAAACTATAGCTCAAGATCCATATCCATGAGAAATCAAGGCATAAAACAAAATGAATCTGAAAGAACATGGGCACTACCTATCATATCATTTTCTGTCGAGTGAACTGAGAATGGGGAATGAGAATGATCCACTAAGATACACTGAGTCTCATAGACTCTCTCTAAGAACAATCTCCTCTCAAGTTCAAACATGAATTCATGTCCATAACAAGTGAAGGCTCCTTGGTCTTTCTGTTGAAATTTCACCATGCCAAAACATGATTCCCACAACAAGAGATCTCTAGCCTCACCTCAAGTCTCTCTAGTATCCATGAGCATCCATCAACCAATACATGCCAACTTCAAATGCATCCTACAAAATCATGAAGCTTCAAGCAAATGATTAATACTCAAAACCAAAGAGAACTTCACTAGACCACTATCAAAGCTCCCACTACACATTTGCAAAATCTAGGAACACACATGACATCATGATCTAGCATCTCCACCTAGGAGATCACTACTTTCTCCAATGAACATATCTTGCCAAAGGGGCACCATCATGCCAAAACTCCAATCTAGAAACAAGAATCCATCATGGCATAATACCATCTCCAATCACATGATGATAACTATCCTCTCAAAATAATTTCATAGCATACAAGGATCATAATCCAAAAGTCTTACCATGACACCTACAACCACTATAGAAGATCATCCATCACCAAGTGATAGATCCACATCACTGTCGAAGCTCCCATTGAAACTTGGATACCAAACTTATCAAGGCATTATGATAACCATCCTCTCAATGAAGATCATCCATGGCTCTAACACAATCTAATAATTAACTTGTACAATACCAACAACACAAAAGAATAAAGTAGAACCAAGATCTCCAAGTCAAGAAGATAAAACCATCACTGTCAAAAGCTCACACTAAACTATGTAACCAAGCTATCCATGACATCATGATAAACATGCTATAAGTCCCAATAACTAACTATCCAAGCACTCTAATCATCCACCCTCTTATCCCAATGCAACATATCAATGTACAAATGACCACAGACAAGGCCAACTAACAAAGTCTGCATAAACACTGAATCAATATCATGGATAAAGACAGTCCACATTCGAGTCATCCCACTACAGCTAATGGGTAGCTAATCCACAAACTACATAACTCAAATATCCAAAACAAATGTAACATACAAACTCATCATTACATTAGTAACCTGCAAACTGAGATATCAAAGAAGACAACCTGTAGACTTCAAGACTCAAACACCAAATCATCCATGATTCGATTTGCCAAACAAGTCCACATATAAGTAACCATAGTCAAAGAACCCATCAAGCATATACTACAGAAATGATGAGTGACTAATCACATACCAACATCTCCACACTGAGAAAGCTACAAACCTCATAACACCATGCACAAAGCATACATGCAAACCTACAACTATCTTACATCTAGAAACACCCTCAAGGAATCATAATCTGAAAAGTAGTTTGTTCACAGATCTACAAAACCACAAGTTTTGATTAACCATGTAAAACCTACAAAACCACTATGTCACTGACATACATGCAAATCCATATCCACTTATCATCTAGAAGACCCACAAGTCTGAAAACCACCAAAATAGTTAAACCAGAATAATGGAATAACACAGATAAGCATAAACATAGATTTTGAATGGAAAATCTACAAAGCTCTCAGATCCAACCAACATGAAACTGAGACATGCAAGTACAACCAACCAAAAGGAAGAAGAGGTCCAGAAATTCCAAGCCCACTTGTAGGCTAACTCCACAACCACCACCATGTACAAGCATACAGAGGAGCTAGGCTATTCTAGAAGCTTTGAGATCATCCAATGATCAAATCCATAGCATACATGTATTCAAGGTTAACAAAACAATACCTTCCAATGCCAAGGACTAAAACCAAGCACCCAACATAAGCACATCAAACCATAGTCATGACAACCCAAGTTCCTCCATGTGATCAGGGAGTGAAGAACAAACACCCAACATGAATACTTTGTTGCAAAGGGACCATAGAATGAAAGAACATAACCACCATGCATGAGGGTTATTTCATACTATCAAATAGGAAATCCAGATCAATATCATATTAAATCTAACCACATGATCAACTCGATAATACTCCATCTTCTCCATCCTTCAAATGTCTGTAGTACCCTGAAAACAAGATCAACTACAAGACTTCCATTCAAACAAGGATTAATAATCAGCCAA
Source organism: Cunninghamia lanceolata (assembly GCA_027924645.1). Classification (NCBI taxonomy): domain Eukaryota; kingdom Viridiplantae; phylum Streptophyta; class Pinopsida; order Cupressales; family Cupressaceae; genus Cunninghamia; species Cunninghamia lanceolata. The sequence goes on from BSBN01000047.1 coordinate 27,089,526, forward strand.
TTCCTTCCTATAGATTCCCTCAAGCTTCCCAAGCTAAGAAATCACAACAGAAGAAATACCCAGAACCTTAAACACGATGAATCCATCACATGCAAGCATAGGCAAGCAACATGCATGTCCATGCAAGTACATGTAACTCACATGCAAGAACATGCAAACACATACAAGAACATGCAAGCAATAGGCAAGTACATGCAACTCACATGCAAGCACGTACAAGCACATGCAAGCCATGGAACAACCTTAAGCTCTAATACCAATTGAAAGGGAAAGAGAACCCAGTATGCACCTTCCAGTATCCTATAATTTTCTTAAACATATATTTAATAAGTCGATACAAGCACATACTACTATGCCATTAAAGCAGAAATAGACATAGTTGATTTCCCACCACATTAACCCTTAGAGGAAAGATAATGTAGCTTACAGATCTAAGTAAATTTTGGCAGCATAACGGCATGTAAATTAACACTTTCAGAATATGAAAGAAGAAGAATAGAAGAAAGATAGACATAAGAGAAGAGACACCAATATACGTGGGGAAAACCCTTTTGGGTAAAAAACCCCACACTCCAAAGCATTGAACCAATGTATTAATCTGCAACAACAAACATGTTACAATACACTTGCAGGCTCAAAGCCTTAACATAGAGATTTACATCTTGCTCCTCTGGAGGAAAAAATGACAGCATAACCCTACATAAAAACACTCCTCAATGCCTCGATCTCAAGACCTCAATATATAGACTCATGGGGGCCCAAAATACAACCATAAGTCATTACCATGGGCCCAAACAAGGTCCAAAAATACCATGGTAAAAATCCATACGACCCACATTTCCATGACATAAAATTCCAATGCCTAGGCTAAGCTTGGGCTTCCAGACTATTATTAGAATATTCCTTACACATGTAAGATGATGTCATATGTTCTCATAGCCAACCCACCAACTTAGGCACCCAAAATATAGCATTTACCTCCTTTAGAAATATGCCTATGGCATACATCATAAACTATCATAATGCTGGTCAAGATTCTGAGTTCACAATCAGTAACTCCCTATAATCATGCTCTTATGCGTCATAAGAATCTATCATAAGAATATACTATAAATAAACCTTCTGATGACACCTTACAACACACCACAAGATGTTGACACATGGCAAAGATGCCACCTTGGAAATCTGATGCCCCATTTTGGTGGAGCATAATTATTAAATAAAATACATTATAACAATTTCCAAATAATTACGAGAAAATGAGTAATTATAGATAATTAAATTTAGGAACTTGCAAAGGTTGAGACACCTTAATTCCCAACAATGGTGATATTTTCTCTCCTATTGCAAAGCTAACATCTATTCAGTTCCTGTAATCTCTTACAGTAGCGTATGATCTAGAAGTGAAATAGATGGATGTAAAGACAACATTCCTTCATGGTGACTTGGAGGAGGAAATCTATATTTCACAGCTAGAGCACTACGTGGTGAAAGGTAAATAAAATCTCATTTGTAAGTTGAAAAAGTCTTTGTATGGTTTGAAACAGTCTCCTAGGTTGTGGTACTAGAAGTTTGACGCCTTTGTGTTGATTATTAGATTTCTAAGATTGAAATCAGATCATTGTGTTTATTACAAGTTTGACAATGGTTGCATTCTCTTTATTGCATTATATGTCGGTGATATGTTACTCATTGGGAATGGTAAAATTTTGATTTTTGATTTGAAGTCTCAGTTGCCAGCATAGTTTGAGATGAAAAATCTAGGGGCATCTTAGTACATTCTGGGGATGGAGATCAAAAGAGACAAAGCAAATAGAAAACTTTGGTTAGGCTAGAGTAAGTATGTTAACACTGTGTTGGAGAGATTCAACATGGTGGATTGCAGACCTTTGATTGTTCCTATTACAATGGGGAGAAAGTTATCTAGTGCAGATTGTCCAAAGTCTCCTTTTGAGATGGATGATATAAGAGTTCCTTATGCTAGTTCAATTGGCAGTTTGATGTATGTGATGGTTTGTATAAGACTAGACATTGCCCAAGCAGTGGGAGTCCTTAGTTAGTTTATGGCCAATCTTGGATAGGTACATTGGGATGCAGTGAAGAAAGTGTTCAGATATTTGTGGGGTACTTTCGAGTACTCCTTATGTTATCATGGTTATCCTATAGGACCTTGGCATTCACTTTGTATTTGTCAATTTGTCAATTTAGATTGGGCAGGTGACATTGACAACATGAGATCCACCAGTGTTTATGTGTTCACTATGTTTGGTGCTGCTATTAGTTGGATGAGTAAGTGGCAACCTATGGTTGCTTTGTCCACTACTGAGGCTAAGTACATAGAAGCAACTCATGCTTGTAAAATCCATTTGGCTTAAGAGATTGTGTTCTGATGTTGGGTTTGATGCAGGGAAGATTATTATTTGTTGTGATAGTCAGATTGCCATATGTTTGGAAAAGAATCCTACTTTCCACATGAGGACTAAGCATATTGATGTCTAGTACCATTTTGTTTGTGACATGGTAGAGGATGGGAAGGTAAACTTGGAGAAAGTTGACACTTTGAAGAATATTGCAGATTCATTGACAAAACCTGTGAGCACAGAGAAGTTCAGATGGTGTTTAGAGTGTATGGGCCTCTCAGCCCCTAGTAATTAAATCACATTATTGATACTCCCTTTACTCTTGCAAGGTGTTTGACAAGTTGGAGAATGTTAATAAAAGTGTCTCAACCTTGAAACTTTGAAAGGTTACTATTCTTCCCAGTTTTTGGTCTTTTCGAATACCCTTTATCTTGAAGAATGATCTAGAACTTTCAAAGTTTCCAAAAGGGCTAAAAATGGTGAGACATACTATATTTAGTAACTTTAAATTTGACCTCGGATTGACTTGAAATTTTCCCAAAAGGTGTAAAACAACTAAGTAAACATCTCAGGTGAGTTTTGACTCAAGACCATAGGATCACGAGATATTAAAGTTTATATTTTTGAAACTGCTAAAAAAAATTTCAAACTCAATTTGAGCCACTTAGAGGTCCCTAAATGCTCTAAAAATTTTTGTAACTGATGAAGTGGGTTACAATGTGATAGATCTCTTCATGAACTTTCAAATGCATCAAACAGTTTGTCAATCGGACACCCAAATCAAAAGTTATGGCCTCTAAAATTTGGACCTCCTATTTTTGGGAAATACAAAAACATGTTGGACACTCCAAAGAACTATAAGGGGGAGATTTACACATTTTGGTGTGTGTTTCAACACATTACAAGGCATCTTTGATTAGAGATAATTTGGGAGCCACTTTTGGGTGGTCTTGGCTCGTGGTTTTGTAATTACCGTTGATGGTTTATTGTAATGTATCTCCTATATATTAGGAGCTTGAGATGGAGGTTGTGTGTAAGAGTCTTATAGATGTTGAGTTACCTCCTGGATCTCTAGTTGGTTATACTCTTGTGAAATTTTTCTCTGCAAGTATATTGTAATCTTCTTGATTCCTGAATAATATATTGGGTGGCTTTGGAGTGTGGGGTTTTTACCTGAAACAGTTTTCCCCGCATATATCTTGTGTTGTGAGTTTTGTATTTGCATTTGAATGTTGTTATTATATTTTTGTTAATGTGTATCTTAATCTATAACTAAAAAAGATAAAATTTGCATAAATCTTTCCCCAGTAGATCAATTTAGGAAGCATTTTCCACATACCTTGCTTCCTTTCAATAATGTTGGTAGACAATCCCTAGGTACCATAACTTTGCCTGTAAAGGTTGGACCCATGACATTATCTAACATTTCTCATGTCATGCTTGGTTCGCTTTCATACAATATGATTCTTAGTAGACCGTGGATCCATTCCATGGGGGTAGTTCCATCTATCATTCATCGATCAATAAATTTTATTTATGAAAACAATCTACACACTGTTGAAGCCAATCTTGAACTGAGTAATTGTTTACATATTGAAATGCAAAAACAATTTAACAATCATAAGAATCTAAACAACTTACGAGTTGATTCATCAATACCTCTTGCCACAGATAATGTTGTGTAAGACTCTAAACCATCAAATGCACTTTTTGGTGATGATTGGGGTTCATTAGACTTTACTCCTTTTATGGTGGAATATAAACTTAATAACTCTAATCCCGACACATCAAAAGTCACATTGATCTCACCCAAGTAATCTCTAGAAACACCTACAAGACCTAAAGTCTCCTTGGCAGAAAACAAAGACAATATTATTGCAAGTATGTGCTAATCGGTGTTGTCACTGATGTCAACATATCTATGTTGTCATTAGTGTCAATTGTGCTCTTATTTTGTTGCTTACTGGTAAAGAGTATTTCTTTGCATAAGTCCTAAAGATCATTAGAATATATTTTTGTTATTAAGTTTCCAAGTGCTTTTGAGAAAATTTGCTCTCCTAGTGAAAGCAGAGTATTCTGGTTTACTGAAGAATAGTTTAGTAATTTGCTCCGCATATCATATAGATTGCATATCTTTGTATGTATTTTGGAAGTTGTTTAAAGGGAAGTCTTTAGATGCTATATTTCAAGTTTGAGCCTCCGGTATGAAGATTTGAGAGAGTTTTGTTCACCAAAGTAAAAAATATTTTTTTGTTCATTCAGTGGTGATAGGGAGAAAGTATTTTTCTCTGCATTCCTCTGCATTGAAGTATTATGGTCTATGGTTCTAATAGTTAAGTCTGGGATGATTTTATGTGCCTTCAACTCAAATGGTTTGTGATTTGGTGGTCTGCAAGCGATCTTTTCTTTATAACAGTGGCTAACAATGTTGTTCAAGTGCTTCAGTTTAAGAATCTTCTGGCTAAAGTGGTTGGGTGTTGTACAAATGTTCTTGATGATTATAACATACTTGTGGATGTCTCTAGATCATGTTCCAACCTTTTGATTGGTCTAAAAGTATAATCTGGATCATGGACGAAGCTTGTTCCTAAATGTCTTTATTGATAGCACTGGTCTTGGCTGACCTGGTTGTTCTCACTACTTGCAGTTGTATCTTGGAGATTGTCGAAATGTGTTGTTGTGTGGAAGATTGTATTTGAGTCCTAGCTAAGGCATAACGTGATCCGTATACATCTTTTCTTTAGCTAATTTTGTTTAGGTCCAAACCTATTTCTATGTATGTTTGTAATGCCAACCTTGGAGATTGTTCCAATGGTTGATGAATGTAATGCCGACCTTGATGTACATTCCAAGGTTGATGAATTGTATAAATACTTGTAATGAAATTGTGAAAAAGGTATCAGATGTGAAGATGTGAAGATAAGTGTGAAGTGTAAAGGAAGAGTAGAGCAAAGAAAATGTATTGCACTTAATTGGAACTAAACTCAGGCATGGAGTAGATGCTATCAAATTAGTTCACAAACCTTTGGCAGTGAGCCACCCCTTGGCAATGCGCTGATCTTGGTAGTGAGCCCTAACTTTTGCAGTGAGCATTTTGGACTATGAGCCCTAAGGCAGTGAGCCTCTAATTTTTGGTATTGCAATAACATATTATTTTGTGAGCTAACACTCATTGTGGTTTTTCCCTTATAGGGTTTTCCATGTAAAAAATCTATTGTTTCATGTGTTGAATAAGTGATTGTGCTTAAGTTTTTGATTTCATGCTTTCATGGTTAAATCATAATAACAGTGATTAAGTGATTGATGTATTGATGTTCATAAGAAGTTAAGTTTTGGTGACAACTGATTCACCCCCCTCTTAGTTATCCTGTGCATTTCCATAATTGGTATTAGAGTAAGGTTCCTCAGAAGAAAGTCTAACAACTTGAGGAAGATCCAAGATGTCGTACAAGAAGCATGCTCCGCAGTTTGATGGAACGGATTAAGCTCTCTAGAACGTATGAATGAAAAGCCATCTCATTTTTCTTGGTTATAGTGTTTGGAAGATGACAAAAACAAAGTATACTATACCTCATAATGGTCCATCAAGTGATGATGAAATCAAACAATATGATTTAAATGGAAAAGCTAGAGATGCTCTATTAGGTGCCTTGTCCAACACTGAGTTAGTAAAAGTCATGGATTTGGAAACAACTCATGAAATCTGGGAAAAGTTGAAGAATTTATATGAAGGAGATGATTCTGTAAAAGATGCCAAATTGCAAAACCTAAAAGCTAAGTATGAAGGTTTGAAAATGAGTGAAGATGAGAACATAATAGTCTACTTACAAAAGGTTGATGAAATTGTCAATGGAATCAAAGTTCTTGGAGGAACTGTTGATGATAAAGAGGTTGTGTTGAAGATTCTTAGGTCATTTCCTAAATCCTATAGTCACAAAGTATCTACAATTGAAGAAATCATGACTATGAAAGATGTTTCAAAAGATCGGTTGCTTGGAAAACTTACAGTCTTTGAGATGAGAGAGTTTGGTGATGCCCTACCTAAAATAGAGACTGCTTTCAAAGCTAGTACTTCAGAGAAGACTTCAAGAGCTAAGAAGTATGCCATGGAATCTGATGATGATCTTAAGGATATTGAAGCCAACTTTGCAGATAAAATGCAAAGAGGTACTAGTAAGTACAAAGGAAAATTACCATTCAAATGCTTTTCATGTGGTCAGATCGATCACTATGCTTCTAGGTGTCCGGAGAGAATTGAAAGAGGTAGAAAGAAATTTGAAAGTAAACCTAGGGTTGTAAAGAAATGTTATATTGTCAAAGATCTTGATGATGATGGTGTTACAGATCATGAGTCTGATGATGCTAGTACTAGTGCAAATGAATGCTTGTTTATTGCTATTAAGGAAGAACCTGTATCTACTAATCCTGCTAGCTGTGTGAAGGAAGAAAAATTAGTGGAAGAAAGTGCTTTGTCTGTTTAGGTGGAGAAAGATAAGGATGAATGGATTAATGATAGTGGATGCTCAAATCACATGACCAATGATAAAAGTAAATTTGTAAGTCTAGAAAAGTATGATGGAGGACTGGTTAGGTTTGGAGATAATGCAGCTGGTAAGATTTGTGGAAAAGGATCTATTTCTTTTGATGGAAAGCACAATACAGATGATGTCTTATATGTAAAGGGTTTAAAGCATAATATTTTGAGTGTTGGTTAGATGTGTGACAAAGGTTATGATCTGAGGTTTAAGGATAATGGATGCAAGATCATGGAAAGCTCCAAAACAATGATTGCAATTGGAAAGAAGACCAGAGGTAATATTTATCAATTAAGAGGAACTAGTGATTATTGTTTATTGGATCAGATAGATGAGAGTTGCTTGTGGCATAGAAGAATGTGTCATATCAATTTTGACAACTTGGTGAAGATAAGTTCAGTACAGGCTATGAGAGATTTGCCTAAGCTTGTAAAGACTACTAATACTATTTATAAGGAATGTCAGTTGGGAAAGCAGACAAGAACAAGTTTCAAAAGCAAAGAACAATTTTCTACCGGATTACTAGTGTAGACACCTAAAAATGTCTCCATCGTCAAACTGACTCTCGGCATCCCTAAACATACCAATTTCCATTCTAATCAATTAATTTAATTTTTATTTAATTAATTATCCCTTCATTACCTAATTTTTCATCATTCTATCCCCAACAATTGGATTAATTTTATTAATTCAATAGTTCAACTTTAGCCAATTAATTAAATAAATATGAAATATTTATTTGGTTAATTTTTCCCTTCTCACTAAAACCAATTAATTAGTTAAATCAGGTTAAATAGTCATTATTTAATTGCCTACCCTAGCCTATATCATCCTAGCCTTAGGATTAATTAAATAAAACCTTATTTAATTAATCTTAACCTCCCATTAACCCATTCCCTATTTTTTTCCAGCCATATTAATTAGGCTAATCACCCTAATTAAAATGGTCAAACCTTGATTAACACTCCTCCCCACATCCCACAAATAAAAAATTGAAATATATCTCATATAAATCAATTTTTTATACACGTGTCATAATCCTCATTTAATACCTCTTACACCCCTTACACATGTCATAACACATTAATATCCACTCTTCCCCAAATAAAATTTTAATTCACTTTACTCTTCCCCATGTGAATTTTTAATTCACAAATAATCCATCTCACACAACCTCATTTAATTCACCCCTTTTCCAAGATGAATATAAAATTCATCTTTATTCCTAGCCCTCCATATCATCTTCATCCTCCACCATTTATCTCCCAAATCAATCTCAACCATTAGATCAAAATCTCTCCAAAATGCCTATAAATACAACATCCTACAAGCCATTTGATCATCTAATTTCTAAGTAATGTTACCATGCCAAAATATCCCTTGAGCCAAGTAATTTCTTGAGTTGTATTTATAAGTTTGAGAGCATTTCGCATCTCCTTTGAGCATCTAGGGTATATCTTGGAGCATTTGGGTGCAAGCTCCTTCACCCTTATGAGATTGGGTCTTCATATCAAGGTATAACTTCTTGTTTTGCATGCATTTGGTTTACATTTTACCTCAATTTGGATTTCCTAATCACATTGGCACACTCGGTGGGACCCACAAGGTCTCAATCTAATCATTTTCTTGTGAGTTTTTGTTGTTTTGAGCCGTGTTTATAGGTGTGGCGCTATTTACCTATGCAGTGGCACCATTTGTGGTGAATTTTAGTGCTATGTTCTGACTGTTTTAGCACTATTTAACACGACAATTTTTGTTGGCTCTTACTCACACCTTGTTCTTTTTTTTGATCTTCCTACCGACTTCCTAGGTTATTTGCTCTTAGTTTTGTAGGTGTTTAGGCAAAAACAAGGGAGAGGTCATGCCAAAATCTTCTTAAGAACCAAACATACACTTTTGCTTTCATCTTGTTTTAGTTTTCACTCACTAGGCTATTTCATTGCTAAGAAGACTAACAAGACCCCTCTTTTTGCAGTCTAACCCCCTGTTTGGTTAGGAAAACTTTGTTTTGCAGGCCTGACAATTTCAACCCTGTATCAGCGCTATCAGCACCCAAGGCGGTGCCATATTCCACAGTCGACCAAACCATTCAAATGCATGCGCAGTGGCTCTTTGTTTCATGTATATTAGTGCAATATTTAGTTTTAGCACTTTTTGTAATATGTTGTAGCACTAATTATGTTTTTAGTGCATTCTATGTCCCTTTTAGTGCTATACTATATGTCAGTGCTATCTGTATGTATTTGTAGTGATATTTTCTAGGGCAGTCAGGTTTTGTGTCAGTTTCTATCAGTAGCGCCATTGCAGTTGACGGTGGCACCATTTGGTGTCTATTTTAGCACTATTTTCATAGGCTAACCTCAGGTTCTGTGCAGGGACTGATAGCTATTTGTAGGTCATCATGATTATTCTGAAACCACTAACAAGTTTTTGTAGGGTTTTTTATCTTTAGGTTAAACAAACACTTCGATTGATGCTTAAAAGGAACCCTTGTATGTTAGTGTAAACAACATTTCAATTTGCTGCACTAAAATTGATCAAACAAACAACAAACAACAAACAAACATCTCCATTGGTGCTCATAAAAAGAATCTTTGTGTGCCTTAGCATAGAAAAACATTTGAATTTGGTGCTCTAAAATTAACAAGCGCTTGCCAACAAATCTAGGAACATTTCGATTTTGGGCTTTGTTGGTTAACAGATTTGTCCTTATTCTGACTCTATACCCCTCTTTTGAAGAACAAATGAGTTAAACAACAAATGGGTGAACCTTTTATATTAGTTCCCCTCTGAATTTAGGTATAGCTCCCTTTAAGATTTTCAATGAATTTAACCTATTCAAGTATCCAAATGCACTTTTAACTAGAAAATGCTTAAGGCAGACTGATATTCATACATAACTATGTTATGAACACGATAAGTTTATACAGTAACAGTGAGCAATAGAATGCACAGATTCTACTTTTGGTATATTCAAATACATGAATACATTCATACGAACTTGCTAAACCAATAAATAATAGAACACATATGACGAGTTGTCCAAATAAAGAGCAATTACCAAATGAAAGGAGCTTTCACATAGAAAATCTAATTCCACACACTCAGACACACAGATCCAAATAAATAGTAATTGTTTCTTCTTCTCATTCACAGATGAAAATTACTCAGACAGTCATCACATAATGTAAAACTATGAATTGTTTTGCTAAAAATTCCCTTCTTTTCTTTTTTTTAAACTTTTATCTCCCATTCAAAGATTTTAAAAACCTATATATATGAATGTCTTAATCATGTCCTTGAGTAAATCAAACCCAGAGTTAACATAACTCTGACCCGTAAGGGATTTAGTTTATAACAACTGATTTTAAAGATCAAGATTTGCCGAAAATAACATAATAGAGAAACAGAAATAAAGAAAGTAAGCCAACGAAATCATGACTGGGACAAAGGATTTGCATCTCTAGATTTGTCATCGGTGGCCTGGGAAGCACGTTGGGACTTCCACTCCTGAAAACCTACAACGAATTCCTAAATCTTCGAGAAGTTGGGAATATCTATATGTTTCATTCTTGACTTCCAAACTTCCTTTTCCCTTCGCATTTTCCCAAATTTTTCTGTGTTCTGGAAGTGCATCGATGCAGAGGTAAAGTAGTGACTCAACTTTAGAAATCCTGGAGAAGTCCTCAACCTTGTAACATGAGAGGGTAAGATATCTGTGAGGACTCTTTTGGACCTCTTAATGGTAGGGCTTCTTTCAGTTAATGTCTTGGAGGCACCTGCACCAAAGATAGCAATAGGTTGGTTAGAAGAGTCTATAGGAAGTGAAGATCTAATCATTGAAGTGATTTGTTGGGCATTTCTATCCTGAAGCCCTTCCTGTCTCTTTTACCTCAACCATTTCTCAGTTCTCCTTATCACTGGAAGAGTTTCAACTTCAATTCTGTCTTCCTCCTTTTTGTTCTAGTCCACCTCTGGAATGGGTAAGTGTTTTACTTTTTCAAACTGTAGGTCAACCACCTGTTCTTCATTATCAATAATTCTAGAAATATCCATGTTTAAATTGAGGGTAATTATTTGTCCCAAAGAAAATCTACACCATAGCCTTCTCCTAACCTCAAATTTGTCTGGACAATCTTCCCAGTAGTCCTCTAGTTTAGGAATATGTGAAAGCCATGTTCCAGGGTCTAGGTTATTTCTGACAAATCCTTTACTGTCGAATTGAGTCCTGGTAGTGAAGAACTGAAAATTGAACCTTTTGAGGTTCACCTCCAAATTCAAGGCATCGGATTTTGATTGGCATGAATAATGCCCAAGTTCAATAGGAAAAGAAATACCAAAACCCTTTTTTGATGAGAATTTCTTATCAACATGTGCCAGCTACCTACATACCTCCATCAGCACGAAACGATCAAACACATATGTAGGTAACTTCACATGTTCACCATCAAATCCTCCAACTCTGATGTAAGTGAACTTAGAAAATTGGATGAAGAAGCTACCATAGATGCTAATCAGTTGCATTGCTTCACTGGACATTCTTTTACCCAGGTTCCCTGCCAATTCATAAGTCATTTTCCCAATGAAGACATCATTAATCCTTTTATAATTTTTCATAGCAATTCTTTCTCTGCAACTGTGAATAATATTCATAAATTTTACTATTCTCAGCTATGGGTGCATGGGGTAGGTCAAACCAATCTCTTGTAGATGCTAGACAATAGAACAGGTACGAAGACATATAGAAATCTCTGTTACCCAGACAATTGTTCAAACCCTGATGTAGACAATCAGCCACTATTTCAGCCCAATCTAAATATTGTTCCCCTTGAAGGATGACTTGTATGAAAAAGTACATCCAATCCTCCCAATAATAGGCATGCTGATTGCCCCTCAGTCTGTGTAACAATACTACAATATCCCTCACTTCTTTAATCAAATGATCCCTAGTGAGTAGCCTGGGCAACCTTGAACCACCCTTCTGAAACTTCAGCAGCCAGTTCCTCGCTAGTACACTTTTGTAAGTTGGTTTCTTCTCTGAGAAATACCCATTGGAGGAAGTAATGTCAAGGCTGGAATACGCCTCTTTAGGCGGTATCTTCATCACAGCCATGAGGGTTTGTCTGTTGACATGAAATAACACATCACCGCTTGCATTTCTGATGCACCTGTCCTAGGGGTCATACCTATTCATACACTCTTGAACCAATTCTGGGCATAGTATAGCCTGAGGAAAAGCTGCGGCTTCAACTAAGCCGCTATCTACAATTTTCTTCATCGTAGGGGTTTGAACAGGGTTTCTAGTTCTTTCTTTAAATTCCTCTAAATCATATTGAACCAATGCAGTATCTCCAAATTTTGAGTGAGAATAAGTAAGACCAGGGCCATGTTCATTCCCCAAACATGTAGATTTCAAAGACATACTTGGACGATTATAATGAAACACTTCAAATTTTGAAGACAATAGAAATTCCAGAGATTCTTCTTTCCAGCATAAGAACTAGGAATAGCATAGGGGAAATAGAACTCACCTTCAGGATATCTGAATTCACTGTGAAAACTTGAATAACAAGAGCCTTACACTTCCGGCACTATCCTTCTCCGCGTTGCGTAGTATGTTTACTTACTAAACTTGGCTTGTTCTTAGTTAATAATGGCACTAACCACATTGAACAATTATCGCTTGGAATGATACATGCCAAAAATATTTGACAAGACATGAACTCTGACTTCTTCATTAATAGCAAGTATTATTCACGCGTCATCACAATGTATAATGATTATTTGTAGCCTCTGCTAAATTAGAGCTCTCGCTTTCATGATGAGTTTCTGACATATTTTTCTTCAACTTTCCCGCTAAATTAGACTTATAAAGCCGTGGGAACAAACGGGACCAAAATCACCAAATCTTCAAACTATTGAACCATTGAACCTTTAGGACGTGGTTCAATGCGGTGGTTCAATGTGATGGTTCAAACATGCCAATTGGACCATATAAATAAGCAAAGGATTCACTTACGGAAGTAGGAACTTAAACTCATGAACCGTTGAACTTGTAAAGATATGGTTCAATACGAAAGTTCAAAGACGCAAGGGTTATGTAGACCAACAAACAGTTACGTAGCTTTGGTAAAAGGCTTCCAATTATAAAACAGTGAACTATTGAACCTTGAACCATTGAACCCCGCTATAGAGTATGAACAGAAGGTTCAACGATACAATAATTACACAAGGTAACTGCATGACCCGACTTATAAGAAGGCAGTGAGTGTTGAACCTTTAGACCGTTGAACGATTGAACCTCAAACAAAAAGGTTCAAGTTCAACCTAAAAGTTCAAAAATGTTTAAGACAAACAAAATGACAACTTGCTTTATGAGATACTTAAGACATATTGAACCATTGAACTTTGAACTTTGAGAATGGTTTGGGTTCAAAGGTTCAAACCTTAAGCAACTTTGTCTACAAAGATGACAAACGGGTAAAAATTGAAGGACCAAGAGTCGATTTATGAAACAAAGCTATGACCAAAAATATAACACGGTAAACTGACTCTTGTTCAAGAAATATTACCAATAAATAAATGAATAAGGGCGACTCAAAAGGTAACATTGGCTCTGACTGGGGACTGCATTTTATGGAAAAATGTAGAGAACTCAGAAGCTCTGGTTTCGCAGAAAAAGGAAAATAGAGAAGAAAGGAAACAGAACGGGGCAAAACAAAAATGGGAAAGGAAAACACAAAACCAAACAAAAGGGAAGACTATGTACAAAATAGGGGACCCTGTTTACAGATGATACAGCTTGAGATCCTGTCCATTATAGGACAGGGGTAAAATAGTTCCATCAAGATATTCCAATTTAAAAGAATTTGGACCCAATACCTAGTGAATCTTGAAAGGCCCACTCCAGAGCGAGTCAAATTTGCTATGTGTACCCTTTGGTTCTCTTCTTCTATCCCACAGTAATACTTCATCTCCTTCCATAAACTTCCTGGGTCTTGTTTTCTTGTCAAAAATTTCTTTAACTCTGGCCTGATGCACAGTAATTCAGTCAACCAACTCATTTCTCTCTCCTTCAATCTTAGTTAAATACATAATCCTCTTCTCCAGGGAATCTTGGAAATACTGATCCTTAATTACACTTTGCAGCTTGGCTGTAGATAGCTCTAGAGGTAAAGATAATTGGGCACCTATCCCATAAACTAATTCAAAAGGTGCCATCCCAATTGCTCTTTTCAGAGTTATTCTGTCGGCCCAGAGTGCTTCATACAACCTCTTATGCAAATCTCTGGGGTTGTCATTCACCAATTTCTTCATGATAGCAATCAGATTCTTGTTACTAGACTCAGCTTGTCCATTCCCTTGGGGATAGTAATTTGATGAATGGGAGAGAGATATACTATGTTCATAATAGAAAGAAGTCATTTCAACTGAAGAGAAACTGGTAGCATTATCTGCTACAATCTTCTGGGGAACACCAAAATGTACCAAAATATTTTCTTTGAGAAAATTACAAACCACCTTCGAAGTTGTTCTTTTTACAGGGGCTTCCTCAACCCATTTTGTGAAATAATTTGTTGCTGTTAAGATGTGGGTATGCCCTGCACTGGAGGGGGGTGAGATAGGCCCAATAAAATCCAATCCCCATTGTTTAAAGGGTTCTTCAACAACAAGAGGCCTCAAAGGTAGAGCTGCAAGTTGTGGCCTTCCTGAGAACATTTTACATTTTTCACAGTTGGCCACCCATCTATACGCATCCTTAAACATTCCTGGCCGGTAGTAACAATTTCTGAAGATTTTGAAAGCTATAACTAAAGAAGAAAAATGTCCACCACAAGCTTCATTATGGAAAACTTCTAAGAGCTTATTCTGTTTCTCTTTATCTACACACCTCAGGAAAGTTCCATCTAATCCTTTCTTGTAAAGTACATCCCCCCAAATAACATATTTCGCAACTTTTAGTTTCAGGTTTCTTTTTTCTTTAGGAGTTAAGTGATTAGGACAATCCCCATATGTAAGATAATGTGCCACATCCAAAAACCATGGGTCCTGCAAGCTTACCAATAAGACTGTGGGGAGTCCTTCTCCTTCTTGTTCTTTGTTCTCAGCAATCAACTTACATAATCCTTGACCCCTGATTAGCTTAGTAGGCTTAACTTCTAGATCATATTCCTGAATTTTAGCAACCCACATTGCTCTATTGTTTAATCCCACTTCTTGCTGGGTCAAAATACTTTTCACAGCTGAATTTGGAACAAATACAACTAAATAGGAATGGAGTATATAATATCTGAATTGTTTAACAGCTTTAACCACAGCAAAAGCTTGTTTTTCAACCAAAGAATATTTCAGCTCATGCTTTTTAAGGGGAACGCTCATAAAAGCTATGGGAACCTCTTCATCCAATTCATTTTTCTATAACAAAATACCTGATATGGTGTGTTCCGAAGCATAACAGTAAATAATATAATCCTTTTGAAAATTAGGATTTACCAAAGTGGGAGTGTTTGCAATCACCTCCTTGATATCCTCAAACACCTTCTTAGCAACTTCATTCCACTTGAAAGGTTGTTTCTCGCTCATCATCCCAACAATGTGTTTTGTAATCTCAGCAAAGTCACGAATGAACCTTCTAAGAAAATTAATTTGACCAAAGAAGGACTTGACTCCAGTTCTATTTGAAGGGAGACTAAGCTGTTGAATTGCCTTGACCCTCTCTGGGTCAATTCTGATTCCGTCTTTTGAGACTAGGTGTCCCAACAATTTTCCCTCAGTCACACAGAAAACTGACTTCTTGGGATTGAGTGAGATGCCATGGCTTCAACACCTTTGCAAGACAGACTCCAGATCTCTCAAGTGATCTTCTCTATTCTTGGAAAAAATAGTCAAATCATCAAGGTAAATAACAATAATCCTATTCTTCAGGTCTCTAAAAGATGAATCCATTGCCCGCTGAAAAGTTGCTCCCGCATTAATCAAGCCAAAAGGCATTCAACTATAGGCAAAAGTTCCTCGAGGTGTGGTGAAAGCAGTCTTATGTTGATCTTCTATAGCTACACCTATCTGATTATAACCTAAGAAACCATCCAGCATAGACATCATTTTAGATCTGGCAACTGTCTGCAAGATGTGGTCCATCACAGGCAAGGGATAGTTATCCTTCAGCTAGCCTAGTTCAAATTCCTAAAGCCAACACAGATCCTTATTTCTCCATTCTTCTTTCGTACTGGAACAATATTTGCCACCCAAGTGGAGTGATGGATTGGATAGATAATTCTAGCTTTCAGCATCTTATCAATCTCCTTGAAAATGGCTTCAGCAACTTTTGGATTATAATTCCTCAGCTTCTGTTTAAATGGGGCTACATTTGCTTTCAAAGGAATATGGTGTTGAAATTGTCCATGTCTAAAATTTTTAAGATCATTATAGCACCAGGCAAAAACATCCTTATACTTGATTAACAATTTGATCAGCTTGTTTTTCTCCTCTGAAGAACAACACCTACCAATAGATATCCATTTGGGATCAGCTTCATTCCCAATGTTTATCTTCTCATAATCCTCTGCTTTATCAGGAACACAGGGAGGTTTGCCTTTAATATATTCATCTCTTCGAGAAAACAAATGTTCTAAAGAAACCAGTCCTTTAGG
The DNA here is from genome assembly GCA_027924645.1 of Cunninghamia lanceolata. NCBI lineage: Eukaryota > Viridiplantae > Streptophyta > Pinopsida > Cupressales > Cupressaceae > Cunninghamia > Cunninghamia lanceolata. The sequence continues at coordinate 27,106,071 of BSBN01000047.1, forward strand.
GATTTTGTTTCCATTTAACTGAATCATGTCATCTTTTGGATTAATCCTAGGGTCAGGACTGAATTCTTTACATTCTATTTCGGAACCTTCAAAATAGGTCCCCAGGAACATTTTAGCATTTTCTAAAAACTTTCTGATCTGATTATCACTCTCAAAAACTTGCGAGTTTTCAGCATTGTCGGGGACATTAGGACTATATACCATTTCTATTCTATAAGAATCTTTTTTGAAATCCGGATGTGGCAAAAGGAGAGAAGCTAATACTGCTAAAGAATTTGCTTGGGAGTTTTGATCTCTGGGAATTGTTTCGATAGAGAAGGCATCAAAATATTCAATCTCATCCCATACCCTATTTCTGTAATGCCTTAGTCTCTCATTCTTAATAGAAAAGATCCCCCTTACCTGTTTCACAATTAATTCAGCATCACCCTTCACCTTAAGTACCTTCACGCCCTTTCCTTTGGCTTCAAATAGCCCAAGCAATAAGGCTTCATATTTCGCAGTATTGTTGGTGTTTTTAAACTCTAGCTTAAAAGAATAAGAAAAAAATTCACCTTCAGGTGAGATCAACACAACCCTAGCCCTTGAACTAGCAGTAGCACAACTGCCATCAAATTCCATAACCCATAGTTCATCAGAGTGTATAGATCTTTGCATTAATTCTTCTTTGGGGTCTACCTTGCAGCTCTGTTCAGAGGAGAGAAAATAGTTGCAAAATTCACATTCCTCAAATAAAATCTGGGCCTTGGGATCATCAGAGGGGTAGACAGTGAACTTGCACTTGGGCTTAGGTTCCAGCTTCACTTTCTGCTTCCCCACTAGGGTTGTGGCCTCTGACCAATCCAGTTTGATTTGTCTACCCAAATCCTTGCAAAATGTCCTGCTCAAAAGCATTCCATAACTGGCAGAAATATCTGCTACCAAAATAGTCAATTTCACCCTTTTGTCAGGGTAAGCTGCAAGAGCAACTCATGCATCTTTAATCTGCCCAAGCAAGGAAACCTATTTTCCATCCATAGAATAACATCTACCAAATGTTTTTGTGAGTGATAACCCTAGGGCTTTAGCCACAGAGGAAGGCATAATGTTATCAGAGGCTCCTGAATCTATAATGCAATTACTAAGTTTATGACCATTGATAAACAGAGACACATAGAAAGGATTGGGTTTCAAATCAGTATAAGGAGCATTGGTTGCTGAATTGGGAGTTGTTTTAGGGGTAGACAAGGATGACTCAGATGAGGAGGCAAATAGTCTAGCAATGGGGGATTCAGTATCAACCTCCAATTGATTCTCAAATTTAGTTTGTGCAGGACTACCCTTAACATGTTTAACTAATTTATCAAGTTCAGTAGGTTTCAACTTGAGATACTCAATAGGAGAAATTTGAATTTTTGCAGACTTACAAAAATCTACAATATCAAAAGAAGCATCTAGATCATTTCTATGTAGCAATCTATTTTCCTGAGCCTTCAAATTAGCATCATGAGTTTTAGTTAAAGGCTCCTTACCTTTGCCAGGTACTTCCTGAGTATTAGAGGGTCTCATATTCCTCTGACTCCTAGTGAGCACAGCGCATGAAGGGTCTTCAAGGGTTACCAATATTTCACCTCCCCTTTCTGAATCAGACTCATATTCCAGGAAGTGTATTTCAGAGCCGCCAGGTTCCTCAAAGTTCCTTTCTTCTTCTGTGGATTCCCCTAGCATATCTTGAGTAGCAGTCATCTGAGTGTACCTGAGCATTTCTGGGCAAGAATTTCCATCATGGTCAGTATTCAAGTGTAAAATACAAATGTTTCCCCTCCTAGGAGGAGCTTCAATAGCCAGTCTTGGCTGTGCTAATGTCAGGGGTAAAGCTCTACCAGTATTTGCTTGTTGATTCAAATTCCTTTTGCTTATATCTTGATACGGTTGTTGGAAGGAGGCACCAGTTTCAGGTAGTTGCCTCTTTAAGGCAATCATATCATTAACCAACCTTTGCACTATAGGATCCGTAGATGATGAGGGCTGGGCATTTGGCACCTGGACCTCTCTCTTCCATTACCGGCCATAATGAGATCATCCTCCAATCCGACTGCTAAGGCTTGTGCAGTTGGTAAATCAGCAATTACTCCTCTACCGAGATGGAAGCTAATATTAGGAGGCATGGAATTAATAAAAAAACATTTTTGATTTTTGCCAGATGGTCTTTTAGTAGTAGGGATTTTGTTCACAATTCTATTAAATTTAACCACAAACTCCCTCATAGGTTCATGAATCTCTTTCTTAAGCTGAGTCAGTTGTGCAAGGAGGTAATGCTCGTCCTCTGCACTTTTGAACCTATTTTCAAAAGTAGTCTTCATATCATTCCAATTTGAAATTGAGGAATCAGTTAGGTGGTAGAACCATTATGCCGCAGTGTCAGTCAAAGTCTGCACAAAGAGCCTTATGGCAACATCTTGGTGTTGTACACCTAACACACTACATGCTGCTGCAAAAGCACACAAATGTTCTTCTGGTGATTGTTTACCGTCTCCATTGAACCTAGGCAAATTTTCTCTTGCATTTTTAGGTAAAGGATTTAGGTTAGCCCCTAGGTTTAGAGGCCCTATGGCTGCTCCCCAAGGTTGAGCCTGTTGGTTTTTTCCCAGACTGGATGCTTATTCCCAGATTTCCCTACAAGGTAGCCATCAGTGATCAACAGGATCTCTGGGCCAGGGGCCAACAGTGTAGGAGATAGACTCTATATTTTATCTCCTCTTCTTCTTCAGGCTCTGCAAGACCTAGGGGTTATTCCCTACTCAACATCCATAAGGATATGCATACAAGGCTGGGATGCTGACAGAAAGTAGATAAGTCCTCCTGTAAGTAGACCAAAACTGAAAGATAAGAGCAAAGGGGCTAGCTTTGGGCCTATTTGCAGTTGTAGACAGAGGACTAAGGATCCTAAGACTAACTCTAATGTCCTAATGGTTGTTTTAGATTTTGATTTGGATTTTAAGTTTGGATGCAAAGTTGGACATGGTTGTAACACAAACACTAAGCAAGATTGGTGCCTATCCAGGGCCTGGAGTCAGTAGACATACACCTATGAATGATCAGCATGAACAACTAAAACTGGATTTCAGGGGGATATATGTGATATCTGCCTTACAGATACCTCCCAATACAGAGTGTTAAGTTATCTCTACTTATGGCATCCCTACTGCAGTATACCCTTCCCAATGTTCAACCTGAAAACAGTTTAATCTACCCCTTGAGTAGAAGTTAAAAGATCAGACATTCAACATAGGAATTATATGCTCTAGAATCTAAACATTACCCAAATATCTAGATTCAGAAGAAGAATACATGCAATACTGGAGACAGAATTAACACAACACATGCTAAGATAGCATTTCTCATATAAGATTAATCATGAAATCAGTGGGTTCATGCCAAAAACATACAACAAGAGATACATAAACTCACAGGTTAAGCTGTACAGAGCAACCAGATCAGCTTGTTATGAGTTACAGAGCCAAAAATCTTCAACTTTCAACAACCACAAATGAGTAACACTTCCTGCTTATAACAGCCAGGTAGTGTACCACAGCAATTAATTACATGGTTGACCAAAAATCCCGCCAGATACATAGTATCAGCAAAATGGCGCTCAAACACATTACCAGATTGGCGCCCAAACATGAATGCAGCAGGTAGGGGAGGAGACAGGAAGATATCTCGAGCCCTGCGCCACTGTCCGCTGATGTACACCTTCAATCGGGTACCAGATCCGCCCATACCTCTGCAACCTTCGCCATTAATGGCGCACCAACCCGCGGCCTTGGGAAGAACATCTAACAGTCGATCGCAACCATCTCCCGCCGAGATTCATCATCATGATATTTGAAAATGCAGGATATCAATTATCCCACATGCACCCCGCAGCAACCTCTTTAACACTTTATATACTAGGTCATGAGCATATATGATGTCGGTGCTTTTGCTCCTGACGACACTAGTATAAGACTTCATCATCATCATTCTCCAGCAGCATGATATCCTGTCGCTTGAAATATCACCCTGACGTCAGCATCATATCGCAATATAACCTGCATGATAATCGCCTTCATCTGCACAACCTGATCCATCGGAGGAACATCCTCCTGCTGAGCTTATACCAAAAGTCTGGCCGATGAACATCCTGATGACGTCATCATCATATCCTGCTGACATCATCATCATATCTGCCTACTGCGCACCTCCTCATATCTGGATGACGTCATCATCATGTTTGCAAATATTGGGGGATCTCCACAAGGTGATCAGTGTTAGAAATATGACCCCCCCGGACCTTGATGACGTCATCATCATATTAACATCAGGATGATATTCGGAAGACAACCGGATATTTGGAAATATCATCCTGATGCACAAATATCAGGTTGCACTGTAGCTCCACTATAAGATTGGGGCGATAGATGAATATGATGATGCTTGAAAAGATCACCCCCCACTAGATAATGCACGAAGCCGGCAGGAGGATATCTCCTTGATATCAGCATCATCATGACGCTGGAACAAACATACATCCGGGTGATATTCAAAAATGAAAATATCACCCCCTCCTTTGGAAATATCATGATGCAGATAGGCAGAGAAACAGATATCACCCTGACATAAGAATGACGTCAGCATCATCAGGATGATAAAACAACGAACATGAAGTGATACAACATCATCAGGATGATATTGACTAAGATCATCCTGACGTTCAAAATATGATGACCCCCGCAAGCAACACGGTGATAACTGGAAATATGATGATGATGATGACGACCCTTAAGAAAGAACAAGTCAGGTCGAACAACTCAAAGAATAACTCCTTCAGAATATCGGGGCAACATCATCATCATGTTAGGGCAAGGTGATAATGGAAGATCACCGGGTACTTGAAAAATCACCCTCGCAAGCAAATCAGGGCGCACTGTAGCTCATCAGCAGGATCAGGATGATATCCAGACATCACCCGATAGTGAAAAATGATGATCCTGATGAACAACAAGTGGACAGAAAACATGATAATGCAGACCATCATCGAAGACAAGATGATGATGACGATCTCCTCCTCAAAGAAAATATGATGCTGCAGCTGAAAAATGCTGAGGAGGTCCAACACTTTAGGAAAAAGGGCAAGAAGATAAAGGGTTCAAATGAAGAAACCCCCTGATCATGAAAATCAACCCCAGGTCAAAATGAGTGCTAACAGAGCCATGGGTAGAAAATTTATAGCTAAGGGGATAACGGTGCCTGAAAGAGTTAAAGCTTGACAGACAGGGGAAGTAAAAGGTTTAGGAGGACTCAGAGGTCTACTTCTATCTTTTCTTGCACGCGTAGGGATATAAGAAAAATTAAAATTTTGTAGTGCTTGAAAGGTGGGGTCCTCAACTACCTCTCTTCTCGAAGACCTGGTATACGGTCTAGAATCTAGCTTAAAATATTGAAGCTGGATAGGCAGTTATTGATTTCTGTGTTGTTCTTGATTTCTTTGTGCTTCAAGGACTTGGTTTCTTGCTGCGTTTCGTGCCTGCCCTCCTCTCTGCCTGAGTAATAGTAATCTCAGGTTATCAGCCAATTCCTCTTCTTGTTCTAATACTCTGCTTGCTCTTCTGTAATCTTCACTATTCTGATGAGTACGCCAAGCAAAGGTATTCAACTAGCCAATAATGTCTTCCTGCTCATCTTGAAATCCAAGATTGGGTTGTAGAACAGGAATTATGTTTTCATGTGGAAGCACCATTGTTGCTTCATATTTAGGTGACCAATCTTTTAATTAGTGATTTTCTTTTACTCTCCAGTAGAGTCACCAAAAACTATTGGTTAATAGATTTGTCCTTATTCTGAAAATAATTTATTCTGACTCTATACCCCTCTTTTGAAGAACAAATGAGTTAAACAACAAATGGGTGAACCTTTTATATTAGTTCCCCTCTGAATTTAGGTATAGCTCCCTTTAAGATTTTCAATGAATTTAACCTATTCAAGTATCCAAATGCACTTTTAACCAGAAAATGCTTAAGGTAGACTGATATTCATACATAACTATGTTATGAACACAATAAGTTTATACAGTAACAGTGAGCAATAGAATGCACAGATTCTACTTTTGGTATATTCAAATACATGAATACATTCATACGAACTTGCTGAACCAATAAATAATTGAACACATATGACGAGTTGTCTAAATAAAGAGCAATTACTAGATGAAAGGAGCTTTCACACAGAAAATCTAATTCCACACACTCAGACACACAGATCCAAATAAGCAGTAATTGTTTCTTCTTCTCATTCACAGATGAAAATTACTCAGACAATCATCACATAATGTAAAACTATGAACCGTTTTGCTAAAAGTTCCCTTCTTTTCTTTTTTTTAAACTTCTATCTCCCTTTCAAAGATTTTAAAAACCTATATATATGAATGTCTTAATCATGTCCTTGAGTAAATCAAACCCAGAGTTAACATAACTCTGACCCATAAGGGATTTAGTTTATAACAACTGATTTTAAAGATCAAGATTTGCCAAAAATAACATAATAGAGAAACAGAAATAAAGAAAGTGAGCCAATGAAATCATGACTGGGATGAAGGATTTGCATCTCCAGATTTGTCATCGGTGGCCTAGGAAGCACGTTGGGACTTCCACTCCTGAAAAGATGCAACGAATTCCTGAATCTTCGGGAAGTTGGGAATACCTATATGTTTCATTCTTGACTTCCAAACTTCCTTTTCCCTTCGCATTTTCCCAAATTTTTCTTTGTGTTCTGGAAGTGCGTCGATGCAGAGGTAAAGTAGTGACTCAACTTTAGAAATCCTGGAGAAGTCCTCAACCTTGTAGCACGAGAGGGTAAGATATCTGTGAGGACTCCTCTAGACCTCTTAATGGCAGGGCTTCTTTCAGTTAATGGCTTGGAGGCACCTGCACCAAAGATAGCAATAGGTTGGTTAGAAGAGTCTATAGGAAGTGAAGATCCAATCATTGAAGTGATTTGTTGGGCATTTCTATCCTGAAGCCCTTCCTGTCTCTTTTCCCTCAACCATTTCTTAGTTCTCCTTATCACTGGAAGAGTTTTAACTTCAATTTTGTCTTCCTCCTTTTTGCTCCAGTCCACCTCTGGAATGGGTAAGTGTTTTACTTTTTCAAACTGTGGGTCAACCACCTGTTCTTCATTATCAATAATTCCAGAAATATCCATGTTTAAATTGAGGGTAATTATTTGTCCCAAAGAAAACCTACACCATAGCCTTCTCCTGACCTCAAATTCATCTGGATAGTCTTCCCAGTAGTCCTCTAGTTTAGGAATATGTGAAATCCCTGTTCTAGGGTCTAGGTTATCTCTGACAAATCCTTTACTGTCGAATTGAGTCCTGGCAGTGAAGAACTAAAAATTGAACCTTTTGAGGTTCACCTCCAAATTCAAGGCATCAGATTTTGATTGGCATGAATAATGCCCAAGTTCAATAGGAAAAGAAATGCCAAAACCCTTTTTTGATGAGAATTTCTTGTCAACATGTGCCAGTTGCCTACATACCTCCATCAGCACGAAACGATCAAAAACATATCTAGGTAACTTCATAGGTTCACCATCAAATCCTCCAACTCTGATGTAAGTGAACTTAGAAAGTTGGATGAAGAAGCTACCATAGATGCTAATCAGTTGCATTACTTCACTGGACATTCTTTTACCTAGGTTCCCTGCCAATTCATAAGTCATTTTCCCAGTGAAGACATCATTAACCCTTTTATAATTTTCATAGCAATTCTTTCTCTGCAACTGTGAATAATATTCATAAATTTTACTATTCTCAGCTATGGGTGCATGGGGTAGGTCAAACCAATCTCTTGTAGATGCTAGACAATAGAACAGGTACGAAGACATATAGAAATCTCTGTAACCCAAACAATTGTTCAAACCTTGATGTAGACAATCAGCCACTATTTCAGCCCAATCTAAATATTGTTCCCCTTGAAGGATGACTTGTATGAAAAAGTACATCCAATCCTCCCAATAATAGGCATGCTGATTGCCCCTCAATCTGTGTAACAATACTACAATATCCCTCACTTCTTTAATCAAATGATCCCTAGTGAGTGGCCTGCGCAACCTTGAACTGCCCTTCTGAAACTTCAGCAGCCAGTTCCTCACTATTACACTTTTGTAAGTTAGTTTCTTCTCTAAGAAATACCCATTGGAGGAAGTAATGTCAAGGCTGGAATACGCCTCTTTAGGCGGTATCTTCATCACAGCCATGAGGGTTTGTCTGTTGACATGAAATAACACATCACCGCTTGCATTTCTGATGCACCTGTCCTAGGGGTCGTACCTATTCATACACTCTTGAACCAATTCTGGGCATAGTATAGCCTGAGGAAAAGCTGCGGCTTCAACTAAGCCGCTATCTACAATTTTCTTCATCATAGGGGTTTGAACAGGGTTTCTAGTTCTTTCTTTAAATTCCTCTAAATCATATTGAACCAATGTGGTATCTCCAAATTCTAAGTGAGAATAAGTAAGACCAGGGCCATGTTCATTCCCCAAACATGTAGATTTCAAAGACATACTTGGACGATTATAATGAAACACTTCAAATTTTGAAAACAACAGAAATTCTAGAGATTCTTCTTTCCAGCGTAAGAACTAGGAATAGCACAGGGGAAACAGAACTCACCTTCAGGATATCTGAATTCACTGTGAAAACTTGAATAACAAGAGCCTTACACTTCTGGCGCTATCCTTCTCCACGTTGCACAATATGTTTACTTGCTAAACTTGGCTTGTTCTTAGTTAATAATGGCACTAACCACATTGAACAATTATCGCTTGGAACGATACATGCCAAAAATATTTGACAAGACATGAACTTTGACTTCTTCATTAATAGCAAGTATTATTCACGCGTCATCACAATGTATAATGATTATTCGTAGCCTCCGTTAAATTAGAGCTCTCAGTTTCATGATGAGTTTCTGACATATTTTTCTCCAACTTTCTCGCTAAATTAGACTTAGAAAGCCGTGGGAACAAACGGGACCAAAATCACCAAATCTTCGAACTATTGAACCATTGAACCTTTAGGATGTGGTTCAACACAGTGGTTCAATGTGATAGTTCAAACATGCCAATTGGACCATATAGATAAGCAAAGGATTCACTTACAGAAGTAGGAACTTAAACTCATGAACCGTTGAACTTGTAAAGATATGGTTCAATACGAAAGTTCAAAGACGCAAGGGTTATGTAGACCAACAAACAGTTATGTGGCTTTGGTAAAAGGCTTCCAATTATTAAACAGTGAACTATTGAACCTTGAACCATTGAACCCCGTTATAGAGTATGAGCGGAAGGTTCAATGATACAATAATTACACAAGGTAACTGCATGACCCGACTTATAAGAAGGTAGTGAGTGTTGAACCTTTAGATCGTTGAACCATTGAACCTCGAACAAAAGGTTCAAGTTCAACTCGAAAATTCAAAGACGATTAAGACAAACAAAATGACAACTTACTTTATGAGACACTTCAGACATATTGAACCATTGAACTTTGAACTTTGAGAATGGTTCTGGTTCAAAGGTTCAAACCTTAAGCAACTTTGTGTAGAAAGACGACAAACAGGTAAAAATTGAAGGACCAAGAGTCGATTTACAAAACAAAGGTATGACCAAAAATATAACACGGTAAACCGACTCTTGTTCAAGAAATATTACCAATAAATAAATGAATAAGGGTGACTCAAAAGGTAACAGGCTTAAAAAGAACTACAAAAGTGCATCATAACTCATTGGATTAAAAAGAACCACAAATCTACATTTTTCACTCATCTAAACAAGAAAACAGATCAATTGTATGAAGTGTTTTGTGATAATGTTTGTGTGGTGAAAGTGTATCCTCTTCCCTCGCACCATTGGTGATCTCAGGAATCAAAATCTTCTCACAACACTTGCATAAATCACCCCCAACATAATCCAAGAACTAAAAAATGAACCTTGTTTAGTGTAACCCAAGCACAAAATATACATATGATCTCCCCTCGCATCCTTGTATGAACTTAGGGATCAAAAGTATTTTTGTGCTTGTGTTGCTTTTGTTAAACCTTTAGAGGGCATGCCACCTTGCTTTGAAAGGTGGGAATGACCCAAGCAGCAACAAGCTAAAGCCAAGCTCTTTCAATCTGCTATATAAATAATGTGTTTGCGATGAAAGTCACAAGAAACGGGTCTTGTTGTGTCATACCAATAGCCAACCTCCCCCAAAACCCTCCAAGACGTAACCCTTGAAGGCTGGGAGACTCCATAACAGAGAGTAGTGTTGCCACACATATGGCCACCTAAATGAATGCACTTACTATGAACCTTTGTTTTAGTGAGCCAAAAACCTTCTATTTGTTGATGCAAAAGGGTAACCTTTGAAGCAGCCCTGATTCAAGTAGTTCTTAGCCGAGGTAGCAGGGACAATCCTAAGGTTTGGTGAGAGACAAGCCTTCATGGAAACCCAGATCTTGGTATGCATGAGAAGTGAGTGCACTGTAAGGGGGAGCCCGTGCTACCAAGATCTTGGAGCTACCCACTTTGAATAAGCGCAGCTAGGGGATTCAACAAATATTGTCCTATCTTTGCCTTAGGTTGTACAAAGTGCTTGTTTAAGAAAATCCCATGTCTTTTCACAAACAAAATCTTGGTTATTGTGTGTTATTGTGCTTAAAGTGGTTTCAAGAAACTCACCAAGAGACAACAAAAATCATTTGGTCAAATTTTATATCAATACGAATCCAAATTTGTCATCAAAACCTATCTTTTTCAAAGCCTCAAGCAACACTGACCTGTTTCAGTGCTATCTCTATCTATTTTTAGTGCCATTTCACCTATGGATTGGTGCTATTTGCAGACTGGCCTGCCTGAAACTAGAAAAAATTTCATTGTGATCTTTAGCACCTGCCTGGCCATAATCCATAATCACCTTCCCAAAAATCCGTCAATACCCCACCCATTTTCTTCTAAATTTTCCAATCATACCTTCATTTGGACCTTAGAGAATCAATCATTATCATTATCGGACCCCTTGCTATACCATAATCCACTCAATTCCATGTCTGCTCATCCTCATTAATCTTTGCATAGCCTTTTGGACCAAATGAACATCCTTGTTACAAGAAATCATTCCCAAAATCCTTTCGTTTCTCCCATCAAAAACATATCCAAAATCTTCTAAATCCAAACACCCATCAAAAAACCATCAACCAACATCCAAACCTCATCAACCCTTGAGCTAAAGCTAGATCTAGATTTCTTTTTTACATCATATTTTGCTTGGAGAGTCATTAGTCAACCTTTCAAGTAAAATAATTATCCTTCTTTGTGTAAGGTCATAAGTCTACCCTAAACAAAGAGAAACATCCATTTGTGCAACACGAAACTAGATCTTACTTAAGCTCATTTGTTGACCTTCAAATCCTTTTCAAAAACATCATCCTAATCTCTCATACCAAACATCTAGTTCATCTAAAAGTTTCACCCTCCAAATCAAAATCAAAATCCCTTCTGTCAAATCATCCTGAAGTAAACTCCATCTATCATCTACCATTTTGGTCCAAATTTTTGTAAAAAATTAATATCATCCACTCTTATCATCCTTAGATTGACACTTTTCTTGAGACTCATCTCTTAGAAGTGAAAATCCATCCTTTATCACACTACGATCACCCTTTCATCTTTTCCTTTATTTCCTTCTATGACCACATCCTCTTTGGGTCCAAGAAATCAATCCGAATTCTCTAAGGTCTCTATCCACCTTTCATCCACCTCAAAATCAAATCCATACACTTGCATGCCCATAACTAGATCACAACATAAGAAGAATCAAGCAATGGCAAACATTAGACAACATATGGGCATAGGGATGCCTAACACCAATGACAACAACCTACCAATCGACCAAACATACAACCTAACTTTGGTCTTTCAAATCCTAACATATAATCCCAATGAAAATCCCTTCCATTTCTTAGAACCACCACCACCACAACCACCCATCTTGGTGGTGTCCACCTAGGTTTTGGGTTTCAAATATTCATCTGCGGGCCTTTTTAGGGAAACCCAAAAAATTTCTAAGTCCCTCAGCCTCTAGTTGTATGAATGTAGCTTTGTATATGCATTGTTGTTTGTATGTACATTTAAATCCGTAGGTGCAATTGTACATTGGTGGACCTGAAAAGGAAATTCAATCAGCTTCTGAAAATGAAAAATGAGTTGTATGCATGTAAGTTTGTATGTGGTGTTGTGATGTTCACAACACGCCCCATTTTACTCCTTAGCAAAATGAGGACCCCTGCTGCGGTTTTTTGCTTTTTGCTTGTGTGTGTCATTTTGCTTGGTGGTAAAGGGAAAAAGGAGTTAAAATTGCAAACCTTGTTAAAAATGGAGAAGAAATGCATTTCAGTATCAGTGCATAGTATGGTTGGATTCCTTGTCAAAAATGAGCTAGGGTTGCTTTTTGAACCATGTTAAAATTTGCCGTATATAAAGATTTAAACAAGGAAATGGGCGGGAAATGAAGCAATTGGATTTTTGAATCCATTTTTGGAGCTCGAGTGCATGTTTTTGTCAATGATGATTGAATTGACTGGTCTTAATGCTATATAGGCATTTTGATGTGCATTTTCCATGGTTTTTGAGCCCGATGGTTGTGTTTATGCATTTGGAGCCTAATTTAATGTAGATGTTCATTTTTCCTGCTAATTTATTAAACGATGGTGCTAATTCCTACTTGTTTATTGCAGATTGTTGGAGTAGCTGGGAAGAAGTAGAGTTGCTGACACAGTAATGACATGCAGGTGAATGCAAAGGCAGGGTTTTAAATGATGATGATGTCCCAGGCGGCGGACTAGATCCCGAGAGGCCAAACACACCAGAAGGAGACGAAGCTTTCAATGCGGAGGAGTTTGCGGGTTGAAACATTATTGAAGGAGCGGCACCCTATCTGGGTATGCTACTCAAATTCTTGGCAGGATTCATTTCTCACCATTAGATGCTGCATTTCAAGATGCTGACCATTGATCTCCTAGGGTTTTTGGGCGCTAGATTGGGGAAAAACCAGAGATATATATATTGAGCCCCTGTATTGTACAAAAAGAGGAGGAAAAAAAGAGAGGTCAATAATACAAAAAATCAGACCTGTAATAGTTTTAGGAGAGATCAGATTACTAAGACTAGTGAGGACTAGATTGTTGAAATAATCAAGGTCCCTTCCTCAGATCATTGTAAATGTATCTATTTTATGAACATACTGTATGGAGATGAAGTTTCAGACTATACCCTGATTGTAAACCTTAAGTAGTCTTCAAGTTGATTTCTGGATATGTACTGGTGAATGCTGTGTTCTATAGAAGCACTTTCATTTCATTGCATGTTGTTGTCAACTTTTCCCTTGAAGATTTGCACTAAATCATGCGGATTTGTGGACTGTTATGGTGAAGTATGTTTTTAGTTTTCTTCTCTCCATTGTTGTATGGGAACATGTATGTGGATCAATGATCTCAGTCAAGTAATTTTAGGAATCTCACTCTCTAACCCTTTTTCTCATTTTAATTTCATTGAAATCACTTTCATAACTGCACATCATGATAAATCAAAAGTAGAACATAGAAATATGCTGACATCTCATAGATAACTAAATATCATTAGAGAATTTTAAGCTAGATGCATGCACTGTTGAAAATATCATGCAGAGAATCACAAATAAGGGTAGAACTCATGCAAATATCAACTTAGACACATCATTTGAAGATATATACTGTGTAGAGTAACCTCCCTATATAGCATTGTTGCAGGAATAGAATCTACTAATCTATGTAAGGCCCCAAAATGGAAAACAACAATACACATAAACCACAGAGTAACATTAGCAGATTATGAACTAATCGACGGGGACTTGGGATCATGAATTCTTGGAATTCATCGTATCTTTTAGGATAAACAAGGGTTGTTGTGTGACTTTTGTTTTGTGTGCTTGGTTGTGACTGACATCACAAACCAATCAACAAGGAACTGGCACTAGAAGGAGGGCAGTTGACAAAGGAAACTGTAGATTCCTGCATACATTGCTTAAACATCCCGACAGTTTGAATTTTGGCCATAAACTCGCCCTTTTGCTTTAAAAACTTGAGAAATCCTGGCTTTCAGGCCAAATACCAGGTCCAGATCTAGTGGACTCTTCAAAGAACTGCCTATCAGGGGATTTAGACCTAGGACTGTGGACATTCATCACACTCCTGATTCTAGTGCGACAGAAGCCTCACCAGAGCATGCTCCTATAACCCCTATTGGCTTTCAAATACCCACAGGACCACCTATCACACCTCAGGCCCAGCCTCAGCCTGTCGTACCCCAGATCCAACCTCCACCGGTTGCGATGTCATTTTTCATAGCAGAGTCACCGCTGGCCTTCAATGCATATCATGCTTTGCCTAAAAATCTAGATAAAATTTGTCCTAGGTAGCATCCGTATCAAGATGCTGATGATCATTTCAAGACCTTCAAGGAAGCTTGTTATAGGGCTAGAATTGAGTATGAGGATGTGGTATGCAGATTATTTCCATTCTCCTTAGGGGAAGAGGCCTATAACTGGTATACCAGTCTAGGTTAGGGTTCAATCTATTCATGGGATGCCTTAGAGAAAGCTTTCAAGGATAGGTTCAAGGTGCCTATAGATCCTTCAATGAACTATCATCTATTTTCCACCATCAAGAGGTGCGAAGGAGAACCCATTGCAAACTTTAATGCTAGATTCCAAAAGATGCTGTCTAAACTGGTTGCTCCCTACGTTGTAACAGATGAGGCTGCTAGGAGTATTTATTATTCATCTTTAGATCCCCTAACCTCCATGTTTATCAGAAGGACACACCCTGGTGTAACAACTTTGGCATGGGCTTTTGAGGAAGCTATCAAAGTTAGTCAACAATTGGCTCCTGCTCCCACACCAAATATTGCTTTCCCTACACTTCTTGGTTATCTTACATATCTTGTCCACCAATAGACCAATGGAGCCATGATGCCTTCAGCTATGATGCCAACCCCTTTGCAAATACCACCACTCAGTGTCATGCCCCCACCAAGTGGGAGTAACCAGATGTTACCATATCAAACACAAGTGCCTCAGGGTGTAGAACAATCCAACAATAACAATGGGTCTTCCTTTTTCAAGCCCCAAACAGAGAATGTGATGGCCAAGGTTTAGGAAGAGAAGGAAGAAATTAAAGAAATATCAGCTTAGTCAAGAAAACTTACTACTGAGGTCACTCATCTAAGAAATTAGAATTTCTACTCTCAACCTAATTAAAATAGAGGTTATGCCAATGACAAACCTAATTATCCTGACAGGGGGTACAACAACAATTACAATAACAATAATGGCAACAATAATCCTCCTAGACAGCCTAGAGTGTGGAACACCAAGCCTAACAATGGTTCCTTGCCATCACTCCTAGACAATCAACCCCCTGGTGAACCTAGACAGACCACCAGAGTAAACCTTGTAGAGGCAGCACTTACGAACTGGTACATAATACATAACACCAATGCTCATGCAGAGTTGGACTGTCCTCAATTCAAGATTGCTGCTAGCATACTCCAAGATGAAGTGGCCAGTACCTCAGGTAACCCACCTTATGCAGAAGGAAATGAAATTGTCCCCTGTGAGTATGATTCTGCCCTACTACTAGAAAGCTTCATGCATTGTCCTTATCAACAGACAATATCAACACATCAGGATTACACTTCAACATATGAGGAATCAGCCATGACTTTTGAGTCTAACTATGTTTTCCCCTTTGAGGATGAGAATGAACCATCAATTGAGCATGAGGAAGTCAATGCTTATCAACAGCAACCTCAGGGTAGGCATAACTACAACTTAAGGAATAACTCAAACAGATCTACTGATCCTTTGACTACCTCATTGCCTCCAAACAATTTCAATACTCCACCTAATCCCAAGGCAAGTAATAACCCTGGACTCCCCAAGGTTGATGCTTAATATCTGACACCGCATAACACAGCACCAAAAGCTGCAAATCCACTTCCTAAATCTGACAAATTGGTTACATATCTGGTAGATGAAATGAAAAAAGTAAAGATCAGCCTTCCAATGTCAGAGTTGCTTAAAACCCCTGCTATCAAGAATGCTTTCATGAAATCATTGGATGGTTCTGCTCAAAAGGAAGATAGCCATACCCTGGGCCAATTTAGAAATAAAGATCATGCTGCCAAGGACGTTAACGTCAAACCTAAAACCTCGGCTACTATTCAAGCTGAAGATACCTCCCACATGACCCTATACAAAGACAAGAGTGAGTCACCTCCCTTCCTCCTTACCACAAGGATGTTTGGTAAAAATTTGCACAACTACTTAGTAGACTCAGGAGCATCTACCAATGTAATGTTCCTATCCATATGCAATGCTTTAGGGTTACATCCTGCTAAATCATTGAAGAAGGTAACACAATTGGACAAAATAGAAGTAAGTGTGGTAGGAGAACTGACCCACATTCACATGCAGCTAGCATCGGATCCCAGAATCTAGCACTATATTGATATTTAGGTAGTAGATATACCTGATAAATATAGAATGTTACTCAGCAGAGACTGGTCAAAAACCCTCAACGGATACATGTCAATTGATTTCAGCCATATGTGGCTACCTTGGAAGGGTATACCAAATCAGATAAAGATTGAAGCTGAACCTCGCATGAGACACATGATCACTAAATATAATAGAACCAATGAAATCATGTATGTGGATGTGGAACCTGGAGTTTACTCCATCATACCTCAAACTGCCAGCATAGAAGAAATCCTGATGCTTGACATACATGATCATAATGGTGACCTTTGGAGTGATGAAATAAATTCAAAGCCTGATTGTAATCTTGGAAATAAAATAGAACTAGATCATTTCAAGAAATTTGAGATGCATTTGTTTAGACAGGTGAAACGATGTCAATTATTGGGTGTGCCTGTTCACGATATTCTAATTGATGGATGGTGCAGGTTGCATGATGAGGCTCATTTTGAAAAAACTTGTGATGCCTGTTTAGATATGTTGGAGTTGGAACAAGCATATGGCGAAGCATCTTCACCTGTGGTGAGTTCCACAGATAACGATAGTGATACTAATTTATGTTTGTCTCCTGCAGGAATAGGAGGATGCACACAGAAGGATGAAGGTTCTGTCCAGATGACAGAAGAGATACTAGTATGCAACGGGGGTAATGATAAGAACAAGAAGAAAATCACCCCTGGGAGTGATTGTTTAGTGGAGTCAGATTACGAGTTATTTGACAAGGATAGTGGCAGTAATTTGTCCAAGTTTGAGGAGTTTCTATCAAAATAAATCCAAAAGATGATGCAGCAGCATAGGCCTCCCTAGGATGCCTTGATTGAGAAGTGGTGCAGGTTGCATGAGACACCTCACTCAGAGACATCTTGCTTGTTGTGCCTGCATATCTTGAGAAGGCATACGCTACCTAGTCCAGAGAATGATCCTCTTGGTGATAAGAGAAAAGAAGAAGTATCAGCTCACCATAAAGCTGATGAGGTGGTGTCTGAGAAAACTGGGACACCAAAGCTAAAATGGATATCCAGTGGTGCGGCTACCAGAGCCAAAAGAAGAAGGAAGCACCAGACAAGCTTTTAGCTGAGGATGAGCCATGGATCCTCAGATTTGATGGATCCAAGTGAAAATAAGGAGCTGGAGTAGGAATAGACCTCATTGACCCATCTGCAAAATCCTATTTGGCAGCATACAGATTGCAGTTCCCATGTACAAATAATGTGATAGAATATGAAGCTCTAATTCATGGAATACTATTCGCTCTTAGGAAGAAGGTGAAAATTCTGCATGTCTATGGGGACTCAGAATTAGTTGTCAGACAGGTAAGAGGTATATACTCTTACAATTACAGGAGGCTATCCAATTACAGACACAGGGTGTGGGACTTAATAGAAGAATTTGATGCATTCAATATCACCCATATACCCAGAGAGCAAAACCACATAGCAGATGCTTTGGCCTAGGCTACCAATACTCTAGAGCCATTGTCCATATCAGGTTTAAAAACATTCTCGGTTGAATTAGTATCAGTGCCTTCAGTACCTGATAATGTAACTAATCTCCAAGTATTTGAAGATGATCAGTATATATTGGATATTATTTCCAATAGAGATGTTTTTGAGGCACAGATCATTGATGAAAAGAATCTAGAAGATCATGTCTGGGAGGAAGAAGAAATCCTGGAGCTACCAAGTAAGAAAATCCCTAGGGGAATGATAGAGTTGGAGAGAGCATTTGATTTGGATAGCATGTTGAAACAAAGGGATCTTCGAAAGGTTGATGAGGGACAGTATTCGCAGGTCAACCTTGGGCAAGGTGATAGAAGAAGAAATGTTCTGATTGGGAAGGTCTATACAGAAGAAGAGTTGAAAGGGATAACTCAGGCCCTCAAAGATTACATCCATGTCATTGCTTGGATGTATGATGAATTGAAAACTTTTGATACATTAGTCATCACTCATACGATACCTGTGAAGTCAGACGCCAAGCCTTTTCGGTAAAAGTAAAGACCTGTCAACGCTTTACTGGAGCCAATCATTTTCGAAGAATTTAAAAGACTACTCGATGCCAGGATCATATTTCCTATGAGACACTCCACATGGGTGGCAAACCTGGTCCCAGTGAAAAAGAAGAACGGTGACATCAGACTGTACGTGGACTTCAGGAACTTGAATCAAGCTTCTGAAAAGGATAATTATCCTTTGCCTTCTCTAGATGAAGTCTTGTAGATTGTGAATAGCTCCAAGATGATGTCCTTCTTGGACGGTTTCTCTGGATACAACCAGGCGATGGTGGACAGAATTGATAGATTGAAAACTGCATTCACCATGAAATGGGGGATCTTCACCTATAGGCGCATGCCGTTTGGATTGATAAATGCTAGAGCCACATTTCAGTGAGCAATAGACATAGCCTTCAGAGGCTTGATTGGTAAGTGCATAGTAATATACATGGATGACTTAACGGTGTTCTCCAAAGATAGAGCGGACCATGTAGAGGACCTCAGAAAGGTGTTGAAAAAGTGCGAGTAGTACGGGATATCCTTGAATCCCAAGAAGTGCATATTTGGGATGACCATGGGGAAATTGCTAGGCCACTTGATAACTGAAGACGGGATCATCATTGATCCTGACAGAATAAAATCCATCATGAAGATACAACTACTTGGAAGTAAGACGAAGCTCAAATCTTACTTTGGTAAGATTAATTTCGTTAGGAAATTTATCACTGGATTTGCAGAGATAGTCAAGCCCTTGAACGCCATGCTCAAGAAGGACACTAAAATTGAATGGACCTTAGAAGCTAGAGCAGCTTTTGTAGACATTAAAAAGGCCATATCAAATGCTCCATTCCTGATCAGTCCAGATTACACCAAGGACTTCTACATCTACTCATTTGCTTTAGAACATACCTCTACAGCAGTACTGACACAAAAAAATTAAGAAAAGGAAGAAAAGCCTATAGCCTTCATGAGCTGCCCTTTCAGAGACACAGAGCTCAGGTATATGGACATTGAAAGACAGGCGCTTGCTTTGGTCTGAGCAGTCAAGAAGTTCAGGCACTACATCCTAAGAAGTAAGGTGATTGTTGTTGTACCTGATGCAGCAATGAAAATGTTGCTAATGCACCTAGAGGAAAAAAGAAGTGTAGCAATTAACCAATTTGCTAAACATCAGGCTACTGTCAAGTACTGGTTTGACAAAAAGGCCAGAATCAAGGCTTTTAGGATCTCAGATCTGGTCTTGATGTGGGACAAAGCACATGAAAGGAAGGGTGATCATGGTAAATTTGACAAACTCTGGATAGGCCCCTTTCAAATTTTTAAAATTCTAGGAGACAACACCTACAGGCTCAAGTCCTTAATAGGTGAGGATGTTCCATTACCAGTTAATGGATAGTTCCTCAAACACTATTTTCAGGCCTGAGGATCGCATCATGACAGTCATGTGTATCATAGTGTACTTTCTTTGTATAGTTGTTTGTATAGTGGCTTTGTTTTGCTTGTTTTATTTTGGTTGCTTTGTTTCCTCAGCTTTTGATTTAGAGTATAAAGGGGCAAATTAACAACCACTGAAAACAATGGAAAATTTAGGTGATTCAGGTCAATTGTTTGAAATCTACGCATAACTTGTTGTGACTGTCATGAATGTAGAGAGTTGTTTAACTTGTGAAATTTTGTATTCAATAAGAATGGGTCGAGTATTCAAGGAATGTTTCTCACAATGACACACCTAAAATCCTTGGGTTTGTTGAACTTACCAATGTAGATATTAGGTGAAAAATCAGAGGTCACCCTTGCTACCATTACAATTCTCAGCTTAATTTCAGCAAGTGTTCACTCCTTGCATCATGAAGTTACAACTGCAATATCTTGTGAAATCTCTTTCAAAAATCAAAAAATATAAAAAAATATATATATATATATAAATAAAATGGATTATACTGAAAATCCAGATTAAGCCATTTAAGTAACTCTACTGGGGCTATAGACACTCGCTAGCAGTGGGGCTCTACTTAGGAGAATTGTAACGATAACCTTGCTAGGGCTATGGACGCTCGCTGGCAGTAAGGCTCTATCCGGTTGGCTATGAGGGAATGTCCTCACCTACGTAGTCTAATATCAGTCACTAGTTTGTTCAACTAATCTTCAAGATGTGGCTTATTAACCACGTGCACCCACTTAAACTGAAATGAAAATTCATGCACCTTATTGAATATATTGAGTCTCAAGTTGGATAATAATTTGCAAAAAAGATAGTTGGAAGTTATGAATTTATTTCATTCAATTTTCTTTAATGGGTTGAATTTGATTATTTTGTTTGGTGGCTAGTTGTTGTGATGTTCACAACATGCCCCATTTTACTCCTTAGCAAAATGAGGACCCCTACTGTGGCTTTTTGCTTTTTGCTTTTGTGTGTCGTTTTGCTTGGTGGTAAAGGGAAAAAGGAGTTAAAATTGCAAACCTTGTTAACAATGGAGAAGAAATGCATTTTAGTATTAGTGCATAGTATGGTTGGATTCCTTGTCAAAAATGAGCTAGGGTTGCTTTTTGAACCATGTTAAAATTTGCCATATACAAAGATTTAAACAAGGAAATGGGCGGGAAACGAAGCGATTGGATTTTTGAATCCATTTTTGGAGCCCGAGTGCATGTTTTGGTCAACGATGGTTGACCCGACTGGTTTTAATGCCATATAGGCATTTTGATGCACATTTTCCATGGTTTTTGAGCTTGATGGTTGTGTTTATGCATTTGGAGTTTGATTTAATGTAGATGTTCATTTTTCCTGCTGATTTATTAAACGATGGTGCTAATTCTTGTTTGTTTATTGCAGATAGTTGGAGTAGCTGGGAAGAAGCAGAGTTGCTGACATAGTAATGGCGTGCAGGTGAATGCAAAGGTGGGGTTTTAAATGACGATGACGTCCCAGGTGGCAGGCCAGATCCCGAGAGGCCAAACACACCAGAAGGAGACAAAGCTTTCAATGCGGAGGAGTTTGCGGGTGGAAACATTATTGAAGGAGCGGCGCCCTGTCTGGGTATGTTGCTCGAATTCTTGGCGGGATTCATTTCTCACCGTTGGATGCTGCATTTCAAGATGCTGACCATTGATCTCCTAGGGTTTTTGGGCGCCAGATTGGGGAAAAGCCAGAGATATGTATATTGAGCCCCTGTACTGTACAAAAAGAGGAAAAAAAGAGAGGTCAATAATACAAAAAATCATGTAATAGTTTTAGGAGAGATCAGATTACTGAGACTAGTGAGGACTGGATTGTTTAAATAATCAAGGTCCCTTCCTCAGATCATTGTAAATGTACCTATTTTATGAACATACTATATGGAGATGAAGTTTCAGACTATACCCTGATTGTAAACCTTAAGTAGTCTTCAAGTTGATTTCTAGATATGTACTGGTGAATGTTGTGTTCTATAGAAGTGCTTTCATTTCATTGCATGTTGTTGTCAACTTTTCCCCTAAGACTTGCACTGAATCATGTGGATTTGTGGACTGTCTTGGTGAAGTATGATTTTAGTTTTCTTCTCTCCATTGTTGTATGGGAACATGTATGTGGATTAATGATCTCAGTCAAGTAATTTTAGGAATCTCACTCTCTAACCCTTTTTCTCATTTTAATTTCATTGAAATCACTTTCATAACTGCACATCATGATAAATCAAAAGCAGAACAGAGAAATATGCTGACATCTCGTAGATAACTAAATATCATTAGAGTATTTTAAGCTAGATGCATGCACTGTTGAAAATATCATGCAGAGAATCACAAATAAGGGTAGAACTCATGCAAATATCAACTTAGACACATCATTTGGAGATATATGTTGTGTAGAGTAACCTCCCTGTATAGCATTGTTGCAGGAACAGAATCTACTAATCTACATAAGGCCCCAAAATGGAAAACAACAATACACATCAACCATAGAGTAACATCAACAGATTATGAACTAATCGACGGGGACTTGGGATCATGAATTCTTGGAATTCATCGTATCTTTCAGGATAAACAAGGGTTGTGTGACTTTTGTTTTGTGTGCTTGGTTGTGACTGACATCACAAACCAATCAACATGTGGCTGATGCAATATACAAAGTAATGATACAAAGGGAGGAAACAAAAGTCATATTGCTGAGACAATGCACATCGGTGTCTCATTCTGTGGTCCCGTTGATAGGCCGATGAGTTTGTATGTTCGAATATACAAGGCAGATATGCAAGGTCAATATACAATGGAAAAGATACAAGGGATAGACATACAAAGTGTCATCACTGAGATAATGCACATCAGTGGCCAAGTCCAAGGTTTCTCTAACGGGCTGATGAAGATACAAAAGATACATGCAAGGCAAAATCCAAAGGTTGGGGCCCACCAATTGCATGTATATGCGATTGTATCTTTGCACATGCAATCGAACATACAAGGGAATATGAAATCCTGAGATGCAAAGCCCAGACCTGAAATGAATATACATTCTAGTTGATAAAGGTAGAACTCTGATTATATGTATGTTTTGCTTGTATATTTGTAGTTGTGTATGCGATATACAAGGCAAAGATACAAGGGAGGATATACAAAGTAGACCTGATCAGAAAATGTAAATCGACAAATTCAAAGTTGGGGTCCGCAGTTTGTATGTTAAGTGCATTGTATATGCCAATATACAAAGAAGAAGAGATACAAGCCAGACCTGTTGCAAAGTTACAATATGGTTAATAATCATTTGGGATCCGTGGTATGTATATTGCATGTTGTATATGCAATATACAAGGAGATATGCAAAAGGGAGATACAAGCCGAACCCGAATGTGATTTCAATTTGTTTCATAAAGATTTGGGGTCTGCGCCTTTGTATACAGGGGATTGTATGTATATACAATTACACATATAATTTCAAAAGGAAAGGGAGATACAATGGATTGGTGATGAAGATGGAAAGGCACAGCGATAGAGATCCAACCAGATGCTGCCACGTGTCCAAATGCAGTTGTATGTACATGCTTTTGCATATAAAAGAGATTTGAATGTGCAACAGGTGAAAAGGCAGAAATGTTTGTTCGAGAGGGAAAAGTTAGCGATGGAAAAAGGGCACCTACATGGCACAATCTCACTAGTGGAAGACTTTTCAATGGTGCCGATGTGGATTTTTATGATGGATGCATGATTTGAAGCCATAGATTTCGGTGGAAAGAGGGAAATCGACGGCCTTCTTCAAATTTTCATGAGAGGAGGAATTTATGTGTGTTCATGGCTGCATTTCAGATAGAGGAAACTTTAGAAACCCGCAAACCATTGCTGCATCCCAAAATGGGTAGGTTGGCCATTTATGGAAAAATTACAGAAGTATGGGTCTGAAGGGACAAGCCAGCTACCATTTTAATGAAAAAATCTTCAATCGACAACACACTTCCTGAATTTCACCTGCTCCTTTCTTCTTTGTCTCTCTGCTGCATTGAATATTTTGGGTGCCATTTTGATGGTGTGATGTATCTGGCAGAGTTTTGAATTGATCATGTAATTATTTGCTAGGTACATGTTCTTGGTTTATATCAGAACTGTGTTACTCATTTTTAGGTTGTTGAAGACTTGGGCAATTTTTTTTGGAGGAAATAATGAAGATCATAGCATTTCTTGGCTGTTCTATCTCTTTTGGAGTTTATGAGTTGCATTTTGAATGCAGGTTGCACACATGTTCAGTTTCATGTTGTTTTTATATGAAAAATGCTTCATTGCATGTGTTTAGTTGTTTGTCTCCATTTGTTGTATGCATCCCTTCTTTTGAATCTGGGTTCTAAGGGTTACTAAGATTCTAGGATATAGATTTTCGGTATCATATGCTTAATCTATGACTTCCATTCAAGGAGTGGGTTAAATTGTTTTAGGTTAAGTATGAAGAAGATTGTGTGTCATCTGGGATGTTTGTAAGTAGAGATAGCTAAATACTTATCCTTGGGTGGTGTTTGTAAGGCAAATACCAGTCCTAACCCCTTGAAACTTGAATGCCAGTGCAAATCATTCTCTTGTATACATCTAGTTGACTCCTTGCCCTGAGATAGGCACCAGTCTACCCTTGTGTACTAGTTATGATCCAAAACCCCCTGTCTTGCATCCAAAACATTAAATCAAATCCTTTCATACTTCCAATCTGTTAGTTTGTAGGAGTAGGAATAGGACCTCTGCATACTCTCATCCCTCAACCAGTTAGATATGTCCAAGAACACTGCCAACCTTGTGACTTATCACACAAATCTTAGTCCAAACATGAGAGTATTCTGCCTATTGTTGTAAAGCTAAATCTTTCTATCATTGGGTGAGTCAAAGTGAAATCTTTAGCTATAGGGATACCCCCCTTGGTGCAGCAGAACCAGAAGTGAAGGGAAGGCAGCTCATGCAACCTCCTCTATTTTTTGGCTGAATCTACTTGTGCATAGGAACTGGCAAACCCTCTACTGATTTAGAGAGAAAGAGCCAACAAAGTGGCGATTCCACTGGGGAGTTGATTTGAAAGTGTTATCTTTTTGCCCATCTGAGTCTCCAACAAAGTGGCAACTCTACTGGGGAGTTGATTTGTGTTGGGAATTAAGGTGTCTCAACTTTGGTAATTCTCTACATTTGTAATGTTTGTATTTATTATTCATTTGCTTATGTTCTAAATATTTGGAAATTCTACTTTGTCATATTGTGGGATGTGGCACGATGATGTGTCAATCCTACATGGATTATAACAACTTGTTATTTTGTCCTCACATGAGGAGATAGGAATCCCACTTAGTGGTAGGAATATTCTGCCATGTGTCGGCAACTTCTATGTTGTGTAAGGAATGTTTGACCAAAACAGTTATGACAGATTCCTATGACGAATCTATGACATGTAAGAGTCGAGAATAGAAGGTTGTAAGATAGGTAATGACATGTGTCATGAAGCATCTTTGAATAAGGCATATTTGGGCACCCCAAGGTGGAATATGATGTGTTGTAAGAGAATATGTTATTTATAGCATGTGTATGATAGATTCTCTTACAACTGTAAGTTGTAAATGCTATGATAGATTCTATGATGGTCATAAGTGTTGTAAGAGCATCTGTCATAGCCCATTTTGGAAAGAGGTGGGAGCTATGGACAAGTGTCAAACACATTCTACAATGTTGACCAAGTGTCCCTAGCCATGGGTTTTGGTCCAAGATGCCATATTGGATGCCCATTCCAAGAAAGGTCCAAAATTGCCTTGTATGTTCTATTTAAATAGGTGCTTGGAGATGGAGTTTGTATCACAGGTTTACAGGTACGTATATGCTACCAGATTGACTCTAGACATGAGTGTCAAAGACCATTGAAGCTTGCATTGCAAGTGTATTGTAAACATTCTTTCAGATTTGTTAATACATTGTGCAGGTTTCTGAGTGTGGGGTTTTTCACCTGATAAGGGTTTTCCCCACCGTAAATCTTTGTCTCTCTTCTTCTGTCTACCTTCTAGTTCTTGTGTTTTGCTGCAATATCTCATGTTAATAGTTTAACATTGCTGTAATAGTTAGGATAAAGTTGAATTTGTATAGCCCTCTCCTCAATAGATTAGTGTAGGAAGCGTTTTCCGCACACTTAGCTTCCTTTTAGTTGGTATCAGAGCTTGATCACCTTTGGTTCTAGTTGTAGGGTAGGGGTTTTTTGAGATAATCTTAGGTTGAGTGGGAGTCTGTGTAGAGCATTCTATATCTTATTACAGCAAGGAGATGGCAGGCACATCAGGAAGGTTTGAAGTAGAGAAGTTCAATGGTAGTAATTTCAAGCTGTGGAAGCTCAAAATGGAAGACATGTTAGTTGACCGAGACCTTTGGGAAAGTGTGAACGGAACTAAACTAGCTACAATGACACAAGCTGATTGGGATCTCAAGGATCAGAAGGATAAGGGTCTCATAAGACTTAGTCTTGCTGATTCTATGTTGTTAAATGTCCATGAGGAGACTACTACAAAACTTCTTTGGAAGAAGTTGGGGGATGTGTATCAAGCCAAATCCCTAGTCAATAAACTTTTCCTGAGAAAGAAGTTGTATTCTCTTCAAATGGAGGATGGAGGATCCGTGGCTGAGCATATGAATGCCTTTAATATGCTGGTTGCACAATTAACATCTATTGGTGTAAAGATGGAGGAGGAGGATCGGTGTATGACCCTACTTTGTTCTCTACCGGACTCATGGGATCATCTTGTCATGGCAATCGGAAGCACCACATCCACATTCAAAATCAAAGAAGTGGTTTCTTCACTGTTGTCTGAAGATATGCAGAGAAAGTCTTCTGAGGTAGCCAAAGAGGCCCTTGCAGTTCATGGAAGACCCAAGGAGAAAGGGAAGAAGGACAAGAAAGCTGAGAAGGGTAGATCCAAATCCCATGGGAGATCCAAATCTCTTAGAAAGTCCAAGGCTCTTTGTTGGAACTATGGCAAGACCGGGCATTTCCAAAAGGAATGCAAAAAGGAGAAGAAGAAAAAGAAGAAAGCTCCTGATTCAGATTTTGACAAATCACAAGATGACAGTGATGCCTTCATCACAGCCCTGGTAACCCATGCATCTGATGATGTGTGGCTAATCGACTCTAGTGCATCATTCCACATGACCTCGCATCGAGACTAGTTCACTAAGTATGAGGAGTTCGATGGTGGAAAGGTGTATCTAGGTGACGACTCTCATCTGAAGATCATTAGTCATGGAAGAGTCTCTATTCGATTCCTTGATGGGGTTATGCACATCCCAGGCTTAGCACAGAACCTACTTTCTGTAAGTAGTTTGAATGATGTAGGTGTGCAGGTTGTCTTTTCGAAAGAAGGATGCAAGATGACTAGAGGATCTATGGTGCTTTCTAAGGGTACTTGGAGAGGTACTCTGCTTCAGCTGGAAGCATGCATTGCACAATGCAATAGTTCTTCTAACTCAAGGAAGAGGGCAGCAGTCACTTCATCCCCACCATCTAAATGAGCAGTGAAGAAATTTGTTATTTCTAGTCTTGATGGTTGTAATCGTGCATTGGAAGTTAAACTTCCTACAGAAAAGACAATGTTATGGCATAAGAGATTTGGCCACATTGGTGAGAAGGGTCTGCGTACCCTAAAAAATAAGAACCTCATTGAGGGGTTAGATGATTGTAATCTTGATTCAACTTTTACGAACATGCATTTATGGAAAACAAAATTGTGTTCAGTTTTACTCGAGTTCTCATAAGTCTTCTGGTGTGTTGGACCTTATCCATTCTGGTGTGTTTGGTCCTATTAATGTTCCTTTATTATCAAAATTTGTATACTTTGTATCTTTTATAGATGATTATAGTAGAAGGACATGGATTTATTTTCTCAGAAGCAAATCTAAAGTCTATAGCAAGTTTAAGGAGTTTAAAGACTTTGCTGAAAATCAGATTGGTAAAAAGGTTAAATGTTTGAGAACTGACAATGGTGGCGAGTTTTGTTCTATAGAATTCGATAAGTATTGCAAGGAACTTGGGATTAAAAGGCACAAGACAACTCCATACACTCCGCAGCAAAATGGAGTTGCAGAGAGGATGAACAGGACACTGATGGATAAGGCTAGAAGTATGCTTAGTAGAGCTGGTCTAGAACAAAAGTTTTGGGCTGAAGCTTTTGCCACTGCTTGCTAACTGGTAAATAGATCTCCTACATCAGCTCTTGTTGGAAAGACACCCATGGAGGTGTTGTCTAGTAGAAAGCCTTCAGTAAGGCATCTTCGTGTTTTTGGTTGTGAGGCATATGCACACGTGCCTAGGGAGAAGCGGTCAAAGTTGGAGAACAAAGCTATTAAGTGTATCTTCATTGGCTATGGTGTTGGTGTGAAAGGATACAAGCTTTGGGACCCTGTGGCTGAAAAAGTGTTGTATAGCAGAAGTGTCATCTTCAGAGAGCTTACACCTTCTTCCACTGTTTTGCAGCTAGAAGAAAAAGAAAAGAAAGAGGATGTTGTTCAGTTTCCTCTCACCCCTAAGAAGATTGAATAGAAAGACAATGTTGGACCTGATGATGAGGAGAGCTCTAGCAGCTCTGAAAGGTCAGAGGAAAAAGATGAACCTCAACCTCAGCTCTTGAGGAGGTCTACACGGATAAGAAAGCAACTTGAAAGGTTTGGTTTTACATTGCTTGATTCTAGTTGTGCTTATGCTTTAATCACTAATAGTGATGAACCTAGAACTGTATCAAAGGCTTTGGATATGAAGGATACAGGTTCCTGGAAGGAGGCCATGGAGGAAGAAATGGCTTCTTTAGAAAAGAATCAAACTTGGGACTTGGTGCCTTTGCCTCCTGGATAGAAACCCGTTGGATACAAATGGGTGTTCAAGAAGAAGATTGTTGCAGATGGCAGTATTGAGAAGTATAAGGCCAGATTGGTTGCGAAGGGGTATTCATAAGTGGAGGGTATAGATTATGGTGAGATCTTCTCTCCCATTGCAAAGCTGACATCCATTCGATTCCTGTTGTCACTCGTAGTAGCTTATGACTTGGAGGTAGAATAGATGGATGTGAAGACAGCTTTCCTTCATGGTGACTTGGAGGAAGAAATCTACATGTCACAGCTAGAGCATTACATGGTGAAAGGTAAAGAAAATTTGGTTTGCAAACTTAAGAAGTCTTTGTATGGTTTGAAACAATCCCCTAGGAGATGGTACTTGAAGTTTGATGCCTTTGTGTTGTCAATTGGATTTGTGAGATCGAAATCGAATCACTGTGTGTATTATAAATTTGATGGTGATCATATTCTCATTGGTGCACTATATGTTGATGATATGTCGCTCATTGGGAAGGGTAAGAATATTATTTCTGACTTTAAATCTCAGTTGTCAGCTCAATTTGAAATGAAAGATTTAGGGGCAGCCAGGTACATTCTAGGAATGGAAATCAGAAGAGACATAACCAACAGAAAACTTTGGTTAAGCCAAAGTAAGTATGTGAAGATCATGTTGGACAGATTCAACATGGTAGATTGTAGACCATTGTGTGTTCCCATTTCTTTGGGGACAAGGTTGTCTATTGAGGATTGTCCAAAATCTCCTAGTGAGGTGGAGGACATGAGCAGAGTACCGTATGCTAGTGTTGGTGGCAGTTTGATGTATGCTATGGTCTATACAAGACCAGACATTGCCCAAGTAGTGGGAGTCCTTAGTTGATTTATGGCTAATCCTGGATGGATTCATTGGGATACAATTAAGTGAGTGTTTAGATATTTGAGGGGTACTTTCAAGTATTCCATTTGCTATCATGGTAATAATTCAGGACCTCCGCATTCTGTAGATATTCATGGATTTGTGGATTCAGATTGGGCAGGTGACATTGACAGTAGGAGATCCACCAGTGCTTATGTTTTTACACTATTTGGTGGTGCTATTAGTTGGATGAGTAAGCGACAACCAATTGTTGCTTTGTCCATGACAGAAGTTGAGTATATGGCAGAAACTCACGCTTGTAAGGAATCCATTTGGCTTAAGAGATTATGTTCTGATATTGATGTTGATGTAGGTCAGATCACGATCAGTTGTGACAGTCAGAGTGCAATTTGCCTTGCAAAGAATCCAACTTTCCATGCTACAACCAAGCACATTGATGTTCAGTTTCACTTCATGAGGGACATGGTTGAGGATGGAAAGGTAAATTTGGAGAAGGTAGATACTTTGAAGAATGTTGCAGATGCATTGACGAAACCAGTGGGGACAGAGAAGTTTAGATGGTGTTTGGAGTCTATGGGCCTCTCGGCCTATAGTAGCTAAATCTTGTTTTCTATTGGCTCTTACAAGGTGTTCTACAAGTGGGAGAATGTTGGGAATTAAGGTGTCTCAACCTTGGTAATTCTTTGCATTTGTAATGTTTGTATTTATTATTCATTTGCCTATGTTGTAAATATTTGGAAATTCCACTTTGTCATATTGTGGGATGTGGCACGGTGATGTGTTAATCCTACATGGATTATGACAACTTGTTATTTTGTCCTCACATGAGGAGATAGGCATCCCACTTAGTGGTAGGAATATTCTGCCATGTGTCAGCATCTTCTATGTTGTGTAAGTAATGTTTGACCGAAATGGTTATGATGGATTCCTATGATGAATCTATGACATGTAAGAGTCAAGAATAGAAGGTTGTAAGAGAGGTAATGACATGTGTCATGAAGCATCTTTGAATAAGGCATATTTGGGTGCCCCAAGGTGTAATATGATGTGTTGTAAGAGAATATGCTATTTATAGCATGTGTATGATAGATTCTCTTATAGCTGTAAGTTGTAACCGCTATGATAGATTCTATGACACTTGTAAGTGTCGTAAGAGTATCTGTCATAGCCCATTTTGGAAATAGGTGATCTCTTTGGGATGGAAGTTGTGGACAAGTGTCAGACACATTCTACAATGTTGACCAAGTGTCCCTAGGCATGGGTTTTGGTCCAAGATGCCATATTGGATGCCCATTCCAAGAAAGGTCCAAAATTGCCTTGTATGTTCTATTTAAACAGGTGCTTGGAGATGGAGTTTGTATCACAGGTTTATAGGTACTGTTATGCTGCTAGATTGACTCTAGACATGAGTGTTGAAGACCATTGGAGCTTGCATTGCAAGTGTATTGTAAACATTCTTTCAGATTTGTTAATACATTGTGCAGGTTTCTGAGTGTGGGGTTTTTCACCCAATAAATCTTTGTCTCTCTTCTTCTATCTACTTTCTGGTTCTTGTGTTTTTCTGCAATATCTCATGTTAATGGTTTAACATTGCTGTAATAGTTAGGATAAAGTTGAATTTGCATAGCCCTCTCCTCAATAGATAAGTGTAGGAAGCATTTTCCGCACACCTAGCTTCCTTTCAATTTGAAGGTGTTATCTGTTTGCCCATCTGAGTCACCAACACATCCAAAATGTCACCACCATTAGCCAAGATGATGAACTTTACACAAGACACTAATAACATGGACATGCTTGACAAAGTCCTAAGGTCAGATCTAAATAGCTATCTTGACTACCTTCTCATAATTGCTGCCCAAACACCCCACAACATGACATCATCCCAACCATCCACCTCTAACAACAATCCTACAAAACCCTCTCAACCATCTACATCAAACACCCATCCTACCATCTCTCAAACCTCAACTCCCATTGTATCTACCACCCCCACAAACTCTAATGTTACCACATCTACAATGTCCACAAATGTCTCGAATCCTACCACCTCCCAACCCATCATCACATCCACTACCATAACTAACGTAAACTCTTCCATTCCGCAAATCACCTTGGGCATCCAAGGGAACCCCACACATGCAAGTGCTTCCACAAGTTTACCTCCACTCAACCCTCAAACCATAGCCTACATGAGACAATTCTTTTCACAACCACCTTACAACATGACCAACCCATCCAACGTTAATGTATCTCATATCAATCCATCCAATGTCAACCCATCTAATCTCACATACCTACAAAATTATGTAATGTCATCAACACAACATAATCCCAATCCTCAAATACCTCCTCATATTCTCCAACAAATCCATGCTTACCATAAAATATCTCACACAACTCAACCAAAACAACACCCCACAGTACCAAAACATGATCTCCCCAAATCTCCAACATCTCATCAATCAGCAAACCTACACACCACAACCACCACCAACCCTGGATCTAACAAGTGTTGTACAAGCCTTGATTCAAAAGGTAGATGATATAAAAACTGGGAGCAAGTATAAACATTATTCTTTTGAGGATATTTGTCCCTATCCATTTGATCAAACACTATACATGCCCCCTTTCCCAAAAATTTTGAAACGCCCAAATTTGACAAGTACAAGGGAAAGGGAGACCCTATGGATCATCTTAGGGAGTTCTACCTTGCTTGCTTAGAAGTCTCGAACAACAATACATATTTAATGAGACTATTTCCTAGAAGCCTCAGTGGTCAAGCCGCTAAATGGTTTGCACATCTTCGCCTAGGCATTAGGTCTTTCCCTAAGCTTGCGGAAAAATTTGTCAATCATTTCTCCTATAATTTTGAACATGAAATATCTATGACAGGCCTTTGCAATACAAAACAAAAGAGTGGAGAATCCTTCACTTCCTTCTTGCAGAGGTGGAGAGGCTTAGAAAGAAAACTCCCTTGGCCAATTCCTGAGAAGTAATTAGTCACCATGTTTGTGACTAACCTAAATCAAGAAATAGGGTTCCATCTACAAATCCTTTGTGTGTCTACCTTTGAAGAAGTCATTGACAAAGGTACTACCAAAGAAAGGGCCCTTATCACCAAGGGCTGGATCAAATTATACAACAACAAGTCCTACAACAACAACAACAATAACAACAAAGTCAATATCAACGTTCCCAATACAAACAACAACAACACGCAATCAAATGAAAAGTCACATTTTTGGGGAAAGAACAAAAACACCCTGAATGATGGCATCACTGATGTAAAGGCTGTCCAACATCTACAAAATCAAACACCCTCAAGTACATATGCCACCAATGTAAATATCCCAAAGGGGCAATCTAAACAAAACAAACCTCGAAGATAATTCACACATTTAGGGGAACCAATCGAGGATATCCTCAATAGATGTCTAAAGAAAGGTTTGATAACTCTCCCACCTGTTAAACCCCACCAAGAGAGTGAGCTCAAAGATGCGTGGTACAATGAAAATGATTATTGCGACTACCACCACATTATGGGCCATAAGATGACTGATTGCATGAAATTAAAGTATTGTGTGCATGACCTCATAGATCAGAACAAAGTCAATCTTCAAAAAAGCACCCAACCATCGCCCAATGCTAATCTAGGAGCTTACAACGATCCACTGCCCAATCATAACAAGGCCTCATCATCTAATCAGGCCTACAACATCTCCCCACCTCTCGCATCCTATGACTCTATTGTAGAGCGGATAGAACCATTGTCTAACCATGTCAACATAATCACCATTCGGGCTCAAGCACCTGATTGCATCGTCACAACCTGTCATGGTTGTGTATCCATCCACATAGCCCCTACCACTGATCAAACACCCTCATCCATGCCAGACTCCCTACCCAATCATCTAGCTACGCGCACATCACCTACCAATAAATACAACCTCCTAGAACATCTAGGAAAGACCCCTGCACAAATCTCCATACTTGAGCTACTTCGCACGTCACCTCTCTATAAAGAAGTCCTTAATAAAGCACTCTTGGAAACCCAAGTTCCCACCAACCTAAATGTGAATCAATTCCAATCCATGGTGGGCCATATCACCACGCCTCATCATCTCACCTTCTCAGAAAAGGATCTTCCCACTTCCGAGAACTCACATAATGACACCTTGCACATCAAAGTCTGCATCCACAAGAATATCATCAAGATAGTCTTAATAGATGGTGGCTCCAGCCTAAACCTGTGCACTCTTAAATTACTAAAACACTTGGGATACTCATATGTGGTTGTAGACACCAGTGAATGTATAACAATCAAAGGGTATGATGACACTGAACGACTATCTGAGGGTACTATCAAGCTCCCTATTCAAGTGGGACAAAAGATAATGGAAACAAAATGTCAGGTCCTTGATCTTGCTCTCCCTTACAACATTCTTCTCTACCAACCATGGATCCATGCCATGCAAGCGGTCCCCTTTACATTCCATCAATGTCTAAAGTTCCCTCACAATGGCACAAAAGTAACTATCTATGCCGACCCCCGCCCCTTCCAATATTGCAGTTTCTTGGAAGGCCATGACCACACGTTCTGTTCGTATAACAAAGCTATCACAAAAGCCAACCCCACAACATACACTTCGTACATTGACCCCACCAAAATTACCACCACTTCATCCCAAACACCTCCACTGCCCAAGGTCAAGATCAAGCTCAGGGACATGGGATGTGGGGAATATGACCTACATGGTACCTTTTGTGTAGGCACATTACCCAACCCTAAAATGTTCGGTGTCCCAAAGAAAGAAGAAGCCAACACAGTTGTCATCAAATGTAAACCATCACCTACCTTTGAGAAGAAACATCTCCTTGATCAAGATGTGCTTGAAGACATATCGTCATGGCTATATAAAGATGAGGAAACATAGCAAGAAGCTCCCACAATACCAACAGAGATCTATGGCAAAGGGTCAGAGATTGTCAAAAACATGGGCTATAAAGGACAAGGCGGTATTGGCCTTTGTGAACAAGGGATCATGGAACCAGTCCAAGAGACAAGAAATCCTTATACTCAAGGGTTAGGATATGGTCAACGACAACATATCCTCGCTATTGGTGAATGTATCCTAGCTGAGGTCTCTATGGTCTCCCTTGAAGTCAATAATGTCAACAAAATGGGCCATCAAGACTCCTTTAGTGACTTCACCAAATTCTTCTAATCATCCATATGTACCATATACACAGTCACCACCCTAACCTCTTCATCCAATGACTTACCCCTTGTATACCTGAACCTCATAGACTGGGACCAACAGGGACCTCTCGTCTTCAATGTAGCACCAAATGATGAAGCAATTGCTGAAATGATGGGGGTTAGAGATCACTTACCCCTGGGAGATCATAAAGACAGATACATTATGGAACATGATACGGCTACCTATTTTGGGGAGACAACCCCTGCTTCTAGTTGCAAAAATATAAAAATAAAACCTAGATCTGATGGTGAAAACCACTCTGCGACAGTGTTAGATCCCAAAAGAGTAAAAATAAAGGACATATCTCCTAGTGAAAACCTCCTCGAGGTGCTAGGAGATGGAAGCATGGGCCTTCTTGAGATAGAGAAGGTATATCCCAATAGGTCACCCATCCTGGTGGAGCCAGCTCAAGAGATGAATCTTGGGACAAAAGAAGAGCCAAAAATCACCTTCAGGGCAGAATCTCTCAATGCAATAGAGCAAGAAAATTTCTTGGCCTTCTTCAACCATAGAAATCATAAATTTGTGTGGACTTATGTAGACATGCCAGGGCTCGATCCTGCTTTGGTCATCCATCACCTTGTAGTATGGACTGATGCAAAACTAGTGAAACAGAAGCTAAAAAAAATGAATCCTCAAGTGGCCCTACTAGTCAAAGCAGAATTGAAGAAACTACTAGATGTCAGGTTCATCCAACCAATTGATTATCCTGAATGGGTTGCCAACCTAGTACCAATAGCCAAACCTGATGGCTGAATCCATTGCTGCACCAACTTCCACAACCTTAACAAAGCCTACCCGAAGGACAACTTTCCTTTACCAAACATTGACATGATAATGGATCTTACGGCAAGACACGAGATGTTATCTCTAATGGATGGTTTTTTAGGGTATAATCAAATTAGGATCGCAGAAGAGGACCAACATAAGACATCCTTTATATGTCCGTGGGGGGCATACTATTGGGTGGTAATGCCTTTTGGCCTAAATAATGCTAGAGCTACATATCAACGAGCCATGACTGTCATCTTCCATGACTTTTTCCACCACATCATGGAAGACTATGTGGATGATTTGCTAGGAAAATCAAAGACAAGGGAGGAACACCTAGATCTATTGGTGAAGATTTTTGATCGACTGGAGCAATACAATGTTTGCTTGAATCCAAAGAAATGTGTCTTTGGGGTCACCTCTGGAAAACTTTTGGGATACATAGTCTCCAGAAGGGGAATTGAGGTAGACCTCGCAAAAGTCAAAGCAATCACTGAAATGCCTCCTCTGAAAACACTAAAACAACTATGAAGTCTGCAAGGGAAACTCTAGTCCATGTGTTGGTTTATTGCTCAACTTGCTGATAAATGTCAACCTTTCCAGAATTTACTCATAAAGAATACAACCTTTGTCTAGGACAATCAGTGTCAAGTTGCCTTCGACAAGCTATAAGAATACCTCACTAATCCCCCTATTTTGACTCTGCCAAGGGAAGGAGAGCCCCTCCTATTAAACATCTTAGCAACAGAAACAACTATTGGAGCCTTATTAGCATAGCACGATGAGAAAGGGAAGGAAAGAGCCATATATTACATTAGTCACACCTTGATATCCTACAAGATAAACTATACACCAATTGAATGAGCATGTTTAGCCCTAGTCTTTACTTCACAAAAATTAAGACACTACATGCTCAATCACAAAACTAAGCTCATTGCCAAGATCGATCCACTAAAATATTTGCTAAACAGAGCTACTCTTACTGGGAGAATGGCAAAATGGGTCATGATCCTTAGTGAATTTGACATTGAATATACCAAGAGAAAGGTTATCAAAGGATACGTTATCACTGATCAGCTGGCTGAAGCACCCATTCCTATAGAATATCCTACATTGGCAGAATTCCCTGACGAAACCATCTTGACAATAGCATCGGCAATAGAAACATGGAAAATGTACTTCGATGGGTCATATACACATAGAGTCTCGAGGGTAGGTGTCTTGTTTGTTACTCCTCAAGGTGACACCATCCCCAAGTCATTCAAAATTACATTTCCTTGTACCAACAATGTGGCAGAGTATGAGGCCGTTATCACAGGTCTCTGAATGGCAATCAAATGGAGAATTGAGAAGCTGATAGTGTATGGAGACTCCCAACTGGTCATCCGGCAAGTAAACAATGAGTACAAGACTAACGATGATAAACTCCTGCCTTATAAAAAGATGATCGATGAGTTTAAAGACTATTTTGATGACATCCACTTTGAACAAATCCCAAGGCTAAACAACAAAGCTGCAGATGCCATGGCCACCATCAGATCCCTGGTCGACATGAAGAAAGATAGCAAGAAGTGTGAATTCCTGATAGAAGAGCTCCCTATTCCAGCATATGATGTTCCCCAATCAGAGCTAGTGTGTGAAGTCATTGGTCCCTTATCCCCATGGTATCAAGAAACTTATCTATATCTCCATGATAACATCATCCCTCCTAACCTATCTGCCTCACAATGAAAAACTTTCATCCGCCGAGCCTCCCGCTTCACCCTTGTAGGAGATACCCTATACAAAAGGAGTCTTGATGGCATGCTTTTGCAATGTTTAGACGCTAGGGAAGCTGAAGTGGCCTTGCAAGAGGTACATGAAGGCATCTATGGAGCACATTCAAGTGGACCCACTCTCACTAAAAAGATCCTGAGGACTGGATACTATTGGCCAACCATGGAACGAGATGCCTACCAGTTTGTTAAAAAATGCCTACCATGTCAACAGCATGGAGATCTCATTCATGCACCAGCACAAGAATTGTAACCAATCATGACACCGTGGCCTTTCTCATAGTGGGGGCTTGACCTCGTAGGCAAAATACATCCACCATCATCTAATGGTCATAAATTCATCATCACAGCTATTGAATACTTCACTAAGTGGGTGGAAGCTACCACTCACCTTCACCACTGGAACACAGATATCCAAGTTCATCCTCCATTATATCATATGTCATTATGGTATCCCTCATTCCATCATCACCGACAATGGAAAACCATTCAAGAACTAGGAAGTCCATACTTTATGTGAAAAATTTCAAATCCAACACCACTTCTCCACTCCATATTACCCTCAAGGAAATGGTCAAGCAGAAACTTCAAATAAAACCATCCTCTGCATTCTGAAGAAGACGGTTAATGAAGCCGGCCGTGACTGGTACCTCCAGCTCAATCCCGCCCTATGGGCCTATTGCATAAGCATCTGTACCCCCACAGGAGCCACTCCATATTCCCTTGTATTTGGATCTGAAGCCATTTTACCTATTGAGGTTGAGCTCCCATCCCTAAGAGTATCTCTATAAAATATAATCAATGATGAGGAATACCGAGTCGCAAGGTTGCATGAGCTAGAACTACTGGATGAGAAATGTCTGGATGCATTGAACTACCTATAGGCCTATCAAAATCACCTCAGAAGAAGCTATCACAAGAAAATCAAGAACCAAAAATTTGAAGTAGGCGACCTTGTCCTTATGGAAAACCAAAAAAACTTACAGGAGTGCCCTAAGAAAGGAAAATTTGAGCCCAATTGGCTAGGGCCTTGTGTCATCATAGCCAGCTATGGATCAGGAGCATACTAGCTTGCAACCCCTGAGGGGCAGCCTCTAGATGAGCCTATGAACATTCTACACCTAAAGAAATTCTACGCATAACCCATCGAGTACCCCAAGCAAAAAATCAAAAATCAAAAAATCAAAAAAATCAAGAAAAACCCGAGTGCAATAAAGACTTCCAATGGTGAAAATCACTTCGGTGATGCCTTGGATTGGTACCATGGTGAAAAGCTATCTCAGGTGCCATGTGTAGTGGCCAGTTCTACCATCTAATAGGTCCTCTTTCCATCACAACACTCCATATTGTGCACATCGCATGGCTTGGAATTCTGAAACATCAAATCATATCGCCCACCCCATGTTATCCCACCCAAAGCTAGTTCATGGAATGAGGATCCTTGTAAGCTTCCTTTTGTACAGCTAAAAATCCAAAAATCCAAAAATCCAAAAACAATAGAAAATCAAAAAATCCAAAAACAATAGAAAATTAAAAAATCCAAAAACAATAGAAAATCAAAAAATCCAAAAACAATAGAAAATAAAAAAATCCAAAAATAATAGAAGATAAAAAAATCCAAAAACAATAAAAAATCACAAAATCCAAAAACAATAGAAAAATCAAAAAATCCAAAAACAATAGAAAACTCAAAAAATCCAAAAATAATAGAAAAATCACAAAATCCAAAAACAATAGAAAAATCACCAAAATCCAAAAAATCCTTTCTAACGATTCACTGCAAATCACCCCCATACATCGATCCATAACAGTACTCACTGCAACTCGCAACTATCAACATCCATCAACCCTCAGCATCACAACCATCCTAAACCATTTCCACATCATCAAGTCATGCCAGAACTACATATTCATCTCGTCCACATCTTGAAAGTACTTTGATCCTGTGGACATAGGGTATGTAGGCAGTCTGGAATATGAAGGAAGTATCTAGTACTCAGGTACATAAGATGCACCCATCCAACCCGTTTGGATGGTCCCTAGTCACTGAGCTTGCTGGACCCAATAAATGATACACACGCTAGGTATACTCTTGAAGCATGGTCCCTAATGCAAAAATCATCCATCAACATACCAACTATAAGTCAACACATGGCCTGACTATTATCCAACAAAATCCAACCGATTCGCGTTCTAGGATATATCGTTCCTACAATGGACAAGAATCTGTCATTCTATCAACACTAATCTTGGCAAGAGCACACAATGACTATTTGTATCTTTTTGTTGGTCTTTTTTATTATTGATTTTTATCTCCTTGTCTTGCTCTAGGTCAATTCCAAAGCTACCTTGATCTCATCATATCATGGTCAGTAGAGGACGGCACCTAGAGGGGACATGGTCAGTGCTTTTGTATGATGTGCTTGTGGGTTGCTTTCTTTGACTTCTGGGATAGTATTCATATCTTGAAGCTGGGGTCGGTTCTAGAATGCAGTGCCTCATTTACATATACAGGAAGCAATACCTTATATATACTATGAGTATCAACGGCTATGAGTCCCCTTCCTTGGCTAGGCAAGGTTCTACTACCTTGGAAATCCATGGCATCAACCTATTGTTTGTGGGTCTAGTCCATGCAATCATGGGATATACACATCAACACTCAGGTCATCTCATACCTTTGTGGAAGGCATCCTACATTTCTATAATAAACTAAGAAATGCTCTCAATTAATGTTATGTAACTACTGTTACTAGCTCAAATCATCCTGCTAATCATTTATTCAACTATACCATCTGGGCCTAGTTTTCATAATCCCCTAGCTTAACCCCCCTCTCCCAGATCCCCTCACTAATCCCACTTCTCCAACTTCTTCTCACTCAACACATCCTAAGCCAAAGTAAATCTCCCCTTAATGACATGGTGTCTTATGACCTAACAATTTCCTTATCTCCCACCTCACTCCCCCCTCCCCCCCAATCTAGCCGCAACCAATCATATCTATACCCAATCCATCAACTCTTATCCTCTTCCCACCTATTCCACTATCACTAAGCCCCACCACCCAAGGTTAAACAAAGAACATCATGTGTATCAAGACCTAATCACCTCATATATCATTTAGCTTGCATAGCATAATCCTTTAGTTTACATATCATAACCATTTACTCTCCATTTTATAATCATTTAGTTTGCATTTCATAATCACTTAGGTGCATTTTAGAATCATTTATTTGCATATCATAATCATTTAAGTTGCATTT
Source organism: Cunninghamia lanceolata (assembly GCA_027924645.1). Lineage (NCBI taxonomy): Eukaryota > Viridiplantae > Streptophyta > Pinopsida > Cupressales > Cupressaceae > Cunninghamia > Cunninghamia lanceolata. The sequence continues at coordinate 27,146,943 of BSBN01000047.1, forward strand.
CGTAATCACTTAGGTGCATTTTATAATCATTTAGTTTGCATTTCATAATCACTTAGGTGCATTTTAAAATCATTTAGTTGCATATCATAATTATTTAGTTTGAATTTTGTAATCACTTCGGTGCATTTTAAAATCATTTAGTTGCATTTCATAAATCATTTACTCTCCATTCCATAATCATTTAAATTGCATTTCATATAATCATTTAATTTGCACTTAGTTTGCATTCCATAATCATTTAAATTGCATTTCATATAATCATTACATTGCATTCCATAAACATTTAATTTGCATTTCATAATCATTTAGTTACATTTCATAATCATAATCATAATCATTTAGTTGCATTTTATAACCATCTAGTTGCATATCCATATTTCCATACATAACATGTGTTTATTAAGATAAACATACATTTCCATTGCATTACATTTTACAACCATAATAAATGTTTATTAATTTGAACATTTATTTTCATTCTACATCATAGTCCATAAATCACAAACATGCATATATCAAAATAAGTAAACCATCATTGCATCCATCATATTACATCAATAGGTACATCCATAACATCAACATAATACATCGCATAAACACAACACATCCATAGCATATAATCCATAAAGCGTACTACATCCATCAACATAAGCATCATCATAATTGTATAAAAGCATCATAAACAAACATATAAGCCATCAAAAAGCATCATCTCATATATCATCATCGCAAAAATGTACATCGCTCATGTATATACATCAAAAAAATATAATAATAGGTCATGATACAATGCCTCCAAGGGCCAAAATGATACAACTATCAACCCTAAATAGAGGACCCTCTCTCTGACTTAGTAGGGAATCCTCGTCGTGGTGGTGCCTGTAACTGTGACTGTGGTCCTACTTATGGCTGTGGCTGCGGCTGCAACTAAACCTATACTTGTGTAGCCTACTGGAGCACATGTGATGGGGGACCCATCGGCTGCTAAATAGACTGAACTAATCTAGATATGTGTGACCTAGACATCCTGGATCCACTGAGCTGACTATAGCTTGGTACACGTTGCTCTGTAGGCACTACCGCCTAATAGACACCCTAATAATAATATGCCCGTCCTCTAGCCTTTAACAGCTATCCCTGTACCTGAGACAACTGTGTCTGCATCAGTGTCAAAAATGGCCTCATACCGGCACCCGAAGCCTGTAAACTAGCCACCATAGCCTCCGCCTGCCTTGCTCTCAAAAGTGCAACATCCCACTCTCCTGTCAAAATAGCTATCTCACCCTGTGCCTAGGCTAACTACATCTGTAGTGTAGCCACCTGTCCATCTATACCATCTAATAGTGCAACTATACCTCACAATTGCACTAACTCTGCATCATGACTCTCTAAAGCCTCCTGCAGGCTAGCAACCTGTCCTCATAGAGTCTCAATCTCCTCCTCCTCTCCACTCCGAGGCCACCGATGAGATGAAGATCCTCTAAGCCTTGAACCTCTACTTGTTGTTGAAGTACCCACCTCTACCTACTGTCCTGCTACAAAAGCCTGATGTTGCTGCGATACCTGTGGTGGGAGCAAAACACCTCTACCAACCCTTGGTTATCCCCCACACTGTCACGGTACTCCCTGCCTCGGCACCACTCCAATCTGAACCTACTCAATAGGTACCCCCTATCGCACCTACTGCTGGGGCAACTACGAGCTACCACCTACCTGCCCCTCTCCCCTGAGCCTGACCTGTCCAACTACCACTGCTGCCAACACATCCATCAGCTCCCCATATCTCCCAATCTCCCTCTCCTCCCCATCCCCTCCAACCTCCAAAAGATAGTCTGCAATAATCTCCTCTCCCTCCTCCAAGAAATCATCTCCATCAGTATCCTCATCTCCATCCTCCTTTGACTCCTCATCACCTGATGCTGCTGCCTCCTCTGGGGGGACTACCTCCTCTACAGGGTCTGTGAACCATGTAGGCCGCCACATCCGCCACCATGTCTCATATGCAGGAGTAGTGCCTACATCCCTAACCACACTTTGCCAATCCCACATCAATGGCTCCAAAGCCTCAAAATCCTCTAGGGCAACCTGGGGCTGTATTGCTGCAGGCCAATAACAGGCATCTCGACAGGTCCGTACAAAAATTGCCATCAGCTGTGGAACATCCTATCATAGCCCAAACTACCGCATAACTCATGATGGTAGATACATATCGATCATATGATCCCCTTGACCTATCAGGTAATGCTGTTGGAAAGTGAAATACATGTGAACATCGTCATCTGGCCAGGGCTCCACTCCGATGTATGGTCGCCAACTAACCCAAATGACATCATCCAAAACCCGTCTCCAATACCGAACCTGCCCGGTGTATGTATACTAGGCATCTCAATATAAGAAAACAAAGGCCTCAAACTGACGATGATAGCATTGGCAAGAGACATTGTGTGGCTTCATGAGTGTTGTCATTGATTGCAACAAATTCCATCCCACTCATCTGCAGCACATAGTATGTCTATACCGGAAGTCAGATTGAAGAGTGTTTTGGTCCGGTGAACAAGAACAGAGCATGCAGCAAGGTCTGACAATCAAGTCCAGAACTCTCAGAGAAAGTATCTCAGTAAAGTGCAGACTTGGGGAAGTCAGTAAGAGTACCATGACTACTACATTCTAGAGATTGAGCCTCTGGTGTTGAAAGAGAGAAAAGATATGAGCATCTAAGTGTTGGGTTCCTGACAGGTAGAGCAGACTGAGGAAGAACCAACCAACAGAGCATCATACTTTAATCTGGATGAGAAATTGATAGTGATCAAGCTACTTGAGGGATCATTCATGGTTGGCCGACATGATTGATGACTTTTATGTCTATGTCCTTGATACGCATCACATAGTAAGCATGGATTCAACTGACAGATCAGTATGTGGGGAAAATCTTGAGTATTCTGTATGCAGACTAGAAAGATGTTGAGATCCTTGATGCGGATATATATACTAGATAGATTTTAGTATGAAGGTGTGTGTGTGCATGTGATAATGTGTGAAGAAATGTAGAGATAGGTGTGGAAGAAATAATACAAGTCTGGTATGTGACAGAACAACACTAAAGGAGAGGAAGAATGAAGTGCAGTAGATTAGTTTATTGAGCCTAACTGGAATTGAACCTCAGCATATGTGGATGCCTCTGATTAGTTTAAACACCTGGTTACTTTCTTTATACCTTGTAGATAGTGAGTCTCTTGTAGGCAGTGAGCCTCTTGTGAGAAGTGTGCTCGGGCAATGAGCCCTAATTGGCAAGTACCATTTTGTACTTCTATTCTTTTAATAAAGAATACAATCTTGGGTTAGTCACCCTGTGGTTTTTCCCTTAACAGACTTTTCCATGTAAAAATCCTTGTGTTATGAGTGTTGATTTCTCTTCTGCTCACATGTTCATGTATGCTCATATGTTTTGATACTGCACTAATTGTTAAAGAAAGTTAAATAGTTAAGATAACTGATTCACCCCCTCCCAGTTATCCACCTTGTTTCCAACAATTGGTATCAGAGCTAAGTTCCTCCAAACAGAGCCTAACAGCTTGAGGAAGATCTGGGAATCTCAATGGATATGTATGGTATGAGGGAACAACTTTAGTCTGCCCTAGATGATCTTGAGCAATTTCACTCTGAAGTCAATAACTTGAGGGAAAGACTCAAACAAGATGATGATTTCATAAATGAACTAAAATAGAAACTGAGCATCTCTATGAAAAAGAGAAAGGAACTACTTCAACAATTAGCAAGTCAATGTGAAGCCAATGATACTAATGAAGATTTCAATGAGAAGGACAAGTTATGTGATAAGCTATCAAAAGAGGTCATTATGGTAAGACATGAAATGGAATTAGGGGTTATGAAATTCACCCAAGAAATTGAAGAGAAAAGAAAAATGGAAAATAATCTAAGACAATCTCTCAAGGAGAAGTCAGAAGACTGCCACAAAATGGATAGAATAATCAGACATCTGGAATCTGATCTTGAAGAAGCTAGAGATAATGAAGAACAACTTGAAAATCAAATAGACACTCTTAAAAGGGATCTTCAAACGACAAATGAATACAAAGAAAAATTCAATATAAGCTTTTCTCAACTTGAAGTTCTTCTTGAAAGCCAAAAGAGGGTAGATGACAAGCATGGCTTGGGATATGAGAAAGGTGAAAGCTCTGGATCTGGTTAGAAGAACTCTAGATCAGGAAATCTAAGGTACAGGCCTAGAAGACCTCTGGTAAGACAACCAAATGCTCAAAGATATCCATTCTTCAATGGATACTACCACAATTGCAATAACTTTGGTCATAAAGCAAATTAGTACAGAAGAAGAATTAATCAGACTAATTCATCCTTCTCCAGACAGTGTTTTAACTGCAAAAGGTATGGTCACAAATCTCATGAATGTAGAAATATGCAAATAAACAATTCATTCACTAGTAGATGTTTTGCATGCAATAGAATGGGACATATGGATAATCAATGCAGATCAAGAGGATATCAGTCAAATATGCAAAGAAATATAGCTTGCTACAAATGTAATAGATCCGGTCATATTGCCAAATTCTACAGAAGTAAGAATGAGGATAAAAGGGGTCTGGTGCATCATAATCAAAATCAAGACAAAGGAAAGGAAAAGTGAATGTGGATGAAGTTCAAAGGGAGATGAACAAGATTTGGGTGAAGAGAAGTACAGAAAATGTTGGGGATGGATCCGCACTAGAATCTAGTGTTGATATTCCTTCCGGAAACTAAATAGATGAGCTCTATCTCAGGGGGAGTCACAAAAGAAAACAATTTCCCCCAGCCAGTCAATTAGTGCCTAAATTGGCACATGGAGTGCAGCGGATTGAAGAGTTCTCAAAGAGATATCTAAATAACCTTTGGTAAAAATATAAAAGATCTACAAGAAGATTGAAGAGGCTAATCATCCAAAATTGATCCAGTTTGACAGTCATCTGGTAAAAGTAGGAATTTCACAATTAGATCTAGTATGACTCAAAATTTGAAATACCTTGATCTGCGGATAAATAGGATGATTCAAGGAAGGAAGATACATTGTAAGTTATCATTCTAAGTGCATCTCAGTGATCCAGAAGGATCTCTCTTAGAACAAGGAGAACAAGGCAACCGGAATGACTTAAGTTGTGCATTTATTGCAATATGGAATTAGGGTTTGCACAGAAATAAAAGGGTTCTTTTGTTCATAATTTGCACATTTGCATTCGAGAAGAAGAAAGAAAGAGCTCTGCAACAAGATTGCTTCAACCCTCTCAAGGATCAATAGCATAATTTGATTCAACCATTGATCTTTTTGGCTCTTATCATGAACCCTAGAAGCGTAAAAAGGTATTTCTGCTCTTGAATATCTCTCTCTAAATCTTTTGAAAGATGGCTACTCCAAATGTTGTTAAGATCACTAATAGGCTGTGCCCTAAGTTCAAGTAACATCATTACAAATCCTTAGAAGTTGATCCCCTAGGCACATTCTCTAGCATTTCGCATGGGGTTCTGCAAGTAGAAGATGTTAGGGTATACATTCACACCAACATTGAGGAATTTACGGAATCCAAGCTGATGGATATCTATCAAAAGGAATTAATAGATGAAACATTTGAAATTAAACCCCAATACAAGGCCATCCAGGATAAGTATTTTGGACATTGCATCCATTTCCCCTATTTTGCAGAAGATGAATGGGTCCAGTATGTTCTGAGCAGACTGCATGACAACTTCATGTGGTTGATGAGGCCATTTAAGATCACAAAAGATGCCATTAGGGTGGTAACCGAATTGCACTCATCCGGTGGGTTGCCTGCTCTCAAATTAGTCAAAAACCAAACTATAAGTGAGGCTACCAGATCAAAATTTGACAAGAGGGTAATGACAATAGAAGACATCATAGATCCGGATATCAAATTTACCTCTATGATAATTGGTTACAAAATCTATCACTCCAGCAGGGAGATTTTAGTATCTGGAACTGCTATATATACTGCATATGAAATGCTAAGGAAAAATGCTGACTATGATCTTTGTGAGCTTCTCCTGAACCAACTATTAGAGAATTTATAGAAAATAAAGGATAAGAAGAATTCATTTAAGTACGGTGGCTTGATACTATGTCTTTTCTTTACTATATGAATGAGCTACCCGGATCCAGTGGTTGGGTATGGCAAAATGATAGACATGTGGCCATACAAATTAGAGACTATATGTATGGGCTTGGTGATGCCAAGGCTCAAAGCACAGCTCTCTGGGGATATTTCAAGAATTTCGAAGGTATGATGTAGGCCAGAGAAAGAATTCCTCAGACATTAGTTGAAAAATATAAGGATACAGTGTGTTTTATGGTAGACACTGATCAATGCCTAATGGAGGTAGTAGAGCCCAGAATAGTCTGGATTATGCCAATGGGCTATGAAGTAGATGAGAAAATCTTGGAGCTACATATCCAACACTTTCTAAGCCAACCCAAGGACCCTGAGGCAGAAAGGTTTGGAACCTTTCAAGAGTTGAGTGTAAAAATTCATGTTGAACTAAGATAGCCTGAGATCAAGAGAAAGATAAGAAGGGAAGTAGAAGAAGTTTCCAAGAGATATGGCATTTCCAAAGAGGCAGTTGATGCAAATAGAGAGAAAGTAGAAAGAGCAGAAAAAGAGAGACAAGAAGCAGAAAAAGAAAGTCATCCGGTACAAGCTCCCTTCCGGACTAGATCCTCCAAGAGCTCTGCACCTGCCACTTCTAAGAGCTCAAAAGCCTCAAAATTGGAAGCAAAGACATCCGGTAAAGGAGAAAAGAGAACAAAGACAAAGGGCACAAGTTCATACACAAGCCACAAGGATGATGAAGAGACAAAGATAGATGAGGAGGTTAAGAAAATGAAGAAGAAAAAGAAAACTTCTGTGGAATCATCTGTTGGAAAAAACAAAGAAGAAGAAGCAAAAGAATTTGTTGAAAGACCTACACTTTCCATTGATGATGTCATCAAGGTAGTCACTGTGGATGGAAATCTACAACCAATGACAGAATTCTATGATGAATGTATTGAAGCTAACCAAAAAATCTTGCAAGATGCTTCAGTCAGGTATCTAAACATCTATAACAAAGCATTCATTGAAATCATATCTCTAATTCCCAAAAGCCTAGAGAAGGAACTTGAAATGAGAAAGAACAATGCTAAGGCAAAGGACCTAGAGATCTGGGAATAGATTGCTATTCAACTATATCCTTCCATTACCTCTCAACAAATGAACATGATCTTCAAGGACTGCAAGGATGAGTTCCAGAGCAAAGCAAGAATGAACCAGCTTATGCTTGGAGAGACTAATAGGGTGGCAAAAGAAACTGAAGACATCCTCTGGAATTCCTTCATGAGATTCAATCTCCCTGTTATAGAGGACATAAAGGAAGAACCCTCTACCATGGACATTGAGGGATTAATTACTTCAAAAGAAGAAACTTCTGAGAAAAATGTAGAAAGGCAAAAAGAGATGGATGAAGAAAAGACTAAGGACTTGGATTCCTCTATTCTAGAAGAGGAAGCCCAAGAAGAAGTTAACATCTCTCTTTCTGATCCCCCTACAGACTCCAAAATTGAAGGAGAAGGAAGAAAAGAGGAGAAATTTAGTCAAGAAGAAGAGGAAAATGGAAGAAAAGAAGATCAAACAGAGAAGATTCCAGATGACAGATCTGAGATGGAAAAAGGAAAGAAGATTCAGTCTCTGGCAAGAGACACTACTGACATAGTAAAGAGCTTCTTGAACAAAGAAATGTTAGAGATAGATGAACTGGAATTATTCCAAGTACCACTCAATTTTGATTCTCTCTCTCTGGTACAGACAATGAAGATAGCATCTTTTGCTCAAGATAAAGCAAAAGAAAAACTTATGAAGTCTCACATGGAACAATGTGAGCTGATAAAGATTGCATCTAGTGTACTAGAAAGATCATGCCATCATTTCAGAAGGATCTTACGGCTTCTTCATCTAGTAATCTGAAATTGCTTGTCAATTTTGTTAGCACACATTTTGATTCTTTGGAGAAATTAGCAGAAGAGAAAGTCTGGAAAGATTTTTTGGGTAAGAGATTCTCTGAAGTACAGGGACTCATACCAAATGATAGGAGAAATCTGGATATTGGGATAAAGAGCCTAGAAAATCCTCTTAAAGATGGCAGAGAAATATACAAATTTTGTCTATCTTGGTCCACAGTGACAACAGACATTGCCAAGAAGGTGGAAGAACAAGAGGGTAAACTGTTAAGTTTATCTCAAAATTTTGATCCTCTCACCTCATCCATAATGAATCAAGAATTCCAGGCTATTGCCACTATGAATGAGATAAAGAGGCTTGAGAAGGAGAAGAAGAATAGAATAAGCAGAATGAGTGAACTAAGAGGGATAATCATCCCTAAGTTAGAGGCAACGCATGAGACTCTAACTGATGCTCAGACTACAGCCCAGACCAGTGATCCAGTAGACTTAAAAAGGGCAGAAGCTTTTGCATTTTTGTTGAGTTGCCACATTTCAATTTTGGACAGGATGATCAGAGTTGGGCAACAGAATTTGTCCAGTTGAAAACCACTTTTGCGGATATACTTAAGCATATGTAAGTATAACTTGTATATATACTTAGGCAGCTATGTATAGGCTGATTTTTGGAAATTTTGGTGTGTGGATTCTACCCTTTACCATTGATGTCAAAGGGGGAGTGAGGAGTAGTGAAAAATGTAGAATCCAGCTAAAGGGGAGCTCTAGTAAAAGTGTACATAAGATAGAGCATCAGCCAAGGGGGTGTTTGTTATAACACTTAGTCATTTTTCACTAAGTGTTGCCATCAATGCCAAAGGGGGAGATTGTTGGCAAGAGACACTGTGTGGCTTCATGAGTGTTGTCATTGATGGCAACAAAGTCCATCCCACTCATCCGCAGCACATAGTATGTCTATACTGGAAGTTAGATCGAAGAGTGTTTTGGTCCAGTGAACAAGAATAGAGCATGCAGCAAGGTCTGACAATTAGGTCTGGATCTCTCAGAGGAAGTATCTCAGCAAAGTGCAGACTTGGGGAAGTTAGTAGGAGTACCATGACTACTACATTCTAAAGATTGAGCCTCTAGTGATGAAAGAGAGAAAAGATATGAGCATCTAAATGTTGGGTTCCTGACAGGCAGAGCAGACTAAGGAAGAACCAACTGGTAGAGCATCAGACTTTAATTTGGATGAGAAATTGGTGGTGATCAAGCTAATTGAGGGATCATTCATGGTTGGCCAACATGATTGATGACTTTTATGTCTATGTCCTTGATACGCATCACATAGTAAGCATGGATTCAACTGACATATCAGTATGTTGGGAAAATCTTGAGTATTCCAGATGCCGACTAGAAAGATGTTGAGATCCTTGATGCGGATATATATACTAGATAGATTTCGGTATGAATGTGTGTGTGTGTGTGTGATAATGTCTGAAGAAAGGCATAGATAGGTGTGGAAACAATAATACAAGTCCGGTATGTGACAGAACAACAACACTAAAGGAGAGGAAGAATGAAGTGCAATAGATCAGTTTATTGAGCCTAACCGGAACTAAACCTTAGCATATGTGGATGCCTCTGATCAATTCAAACACTTGGTTACTTTCTTTATACCTTCTAGATAGTGAGTCTCTTGTAGGCAGTGAGCCCTAATTGGCAAGTGCCATTTTGTACTTCTATTCTTTTAACAGAGAATACAATCTTGGGTTAGTCACCCTGTGGTTTTCCCCTTAACGGGGTTTTCCACGTAAAAATCCTTGTGTTATGTGTGTTGATTTCTCTTCTACTCTCATGTTCATGTATGCTCATATGTTTTGATATTGCACTAATTGTTAAAGAAGAAAAGAAAGTTAAATAGTTAAGATAACTGATTCACCCCCCCTCTCAGTTATCCACCTTATTTCCAACATATAGTACCCACATCTCGGCTGAGTGACCGGAATATGCTCCAAGATCCATACATGAAGCAAAGTAACTCTGGCTGATAAAGTTGAATCACGATGATAAAAAATTGTATGCATCTCATGATAAAACTATGCCAACATCGTTGGTCCCCAAGCATACACTGTCTCATGTCAGACCATCCCCTCAATGACCTCTCCCCATCCAACTAGAAATCCCCTACCTCTCCTATCTAGCATCACTACGCCACTGACCAATGAACATAGGAATAAAGCAAAGTGATATGCACCTGCCGCTAGTGTCCTGTCATAGCTCATCTCCCTCCTATCTGCTAACAAAACAATGTGATCACAGCCAAATACTCTAACTAGGGCCCTCTGTCTCCTCCTCATGTCATACGTCACCCGATGACCATGAATTGATAGCTTGAGGATGCGATAAACATCCTCAAGAGTGATGGTGATCTTGCCAGTAGGAAGCAAAAATAAACAAGTCTCTAACTGATACCACTCTACAATAGCTATAATCAAAGCTCTATGAGCTTGCAACACTAGCATCGATGCAGCTGTCAAAAGCCCTAACCTCACTAGTCGAGATTGGGTGGCATCATCAAACTGATCAAATAACACCATCACAGATGGCACACGTCGCTCCTGTGAGGACACTATAAATGACCTCGTATCCTACATCCACAATTTTTTGGTCAAAAACCTACCTATCTTTTTCAAAAATCCACCCTTTCTTCTACTATTGAAAGCTAAAAACATTTTGGCACCACAACATACCACATTTTGTGCCATTTCTAATGATGGCAATACCACATTTCCCCAAGGCGCTAATTCACAATATAGCGCCACTGTGTAGCCTTTTCGCACCATTCAAACAAATGGCACTACCCTTCCATTTGGTGCCAATCTGACAAATGGGGCCACCCTTCCCAATAGCACCTATATGAAGTATAGCGCTATTCTTCCATACAGCGCTAATATTCTAGATAGTGTCATTACCCAGCATAGCATTTATCTAAAAGATAGCGCTACCCTGCCACCTATTTGGTGCCAAAATGCCAAAATCCTAAGCCTACACAACATTGCGCTAATACAGGGGATGACACCAAAATGATAAACATATGGCACCAATCAATCCCTGCTCTACCCTAGCGGATAGCACCAATCCAGAGGATTGTGCTAATCTGCTCCCCTTTAGTGCCGTATGATGTTGCGATAGCACCACAACAGTAATCCCAAATTCCTGAAGCCAAAAAAATGTGATAAAATCAAAAAATGACAATGCTAGGGTTAGGCCCTACTTGGGGTCTAGCCTCCGGTGCCCGGCCATATGATCGAAAATGCTCAGAAATGTGGGTGTATCACAGGAACCTGGGATTGCGGTCTACCATCTCTGCTTTGCTCCTTCTTCTCAAAACTCAATGTGTGCAAATATGGCACCCTTAGGGCCCACTATTCTAAATATAGTAAGCCATGTCATCCTTCCGCACATTTTTTCCCCTCCAGGGTGCAGATCACAACTTTTTTCCTCCATTTTTCTTCTTATCATCTTCTTTTTCCATCCTCTATCCAACTTTCACTCCCTTCGCGTCCTTTCATGAGCTCGCCTGAGAAAATTTTATTTTTTTCACCGACCTCTTGAGGGGGCATCCCTCACTCATTTTATTCCTTCCCGACAACTGGGGCATATTTTTTCTTTGACCTGATGCCACTTCCCTGTTAGGTCCTGATGCCATGTCAAAGAGGGGCAAATGTAGACACCTAAAAATGTCTCCATCGTCAAACTAACTCCCGACATCCCTAAATATACCAATTTCCCTTCTAATCAATTAATTAAATTTTTATTTAATTAATTATCCCTTCATCACCTAATTTTTCATCATTCTATCCCCAACAATTGGATTAATTTTATTAATTCAATAGTTCAACTTTAGCCAATTAATTAAATAAATATGCAATATTTATTTGGTTAATTTCCCCCTTCTCACTAAAACCAATTAATTAGTTAAATTAGGTTAAATAGTCATTATTTAATTACCTACCCTAGCCTATATCATCCTAGCCTTAGGATTAATTAAATAAAACCTTATTTAATTAATCTTAACCTCCCATTAACCTATTCCCTAATTTTTTCCAGCCATATGAATTAGGCTAATCACCCTAATTAAAATGGTCAAACCTTGATTAACACTCCTCCCCACATCCCACAAATAAAAAATTGAAATATATCTCATATAAATCATTTTTTTATACACATGTGTCATAATCCTCATTTAATACCTCTTACACCCCTTACACATGTCATAACTCATTAATATCCATTCTTCCCCAAATAAATTTTTAATTCATTTTACTCTTCCCCATGTGAATTTTTAATTCACAAATAATCCATCTCACCCAACCTCATTTAATTCACCCCTTTTCCAAGATGAATGTAAAATTCATCTTTATTCCTATCCCTCCATTTTCTAAGATGAAATCTAGGCCCTTCACATCATCTTCATCCTCCACCATTGATCTCCCAAATCAATCTCAACCATTGGATCAAAATCTCTCCAAAATACCTATAAATACAACATCCTACAAGCCATTTGATCATCTAATTTCTAAGTAATGCTACCATGCCAAAATGTCCCTTGAGACAATTAATTTATTGAGTTGCATTTATAAGTTTGAGAGAATTTCACATCTCCTTTGAGCATCTAGGGCATATCTTGGAGCATTTGGGTGCAAGCTCCTTCACCCTTATGAGATTGGGTCTTCATATCAAGGTATAACTTCTTGTTTTGCATGCATTTGGTTTACATTTTACCTTGATTTGGATTCCTATTCACAACTGGATCTAGTGCACATAGATTTGTGTGGTCCTACAAGGATAAGAAGTCTACAAGGAGACATGTACTTTATGTTTCTTATTGATGATTATTCTAGAATGACTTGGGTCACTTTTCTAAAAGATAAATCAGAAGCCTTAGAAAAGTTCAAATCCTTCAAGGCAATGGTTGAGAATGAGATAGACCTGAGAATCAAGTGCTTAAGGTTTGATAGAGGAGGTGAATTCACATCAAATGAATTCAATATTTTCTATGAAGAACAAGGGATAAAAAGACAATTGTCTGCATGAAGGACTCCTCAGCAAAATGGAGTTGTTGAAAGGAAAAATAGGACAGTTCAAGAAGGTGCTAGGACTATGATGAAGGAGGTTGACCTACCAGAAGTATATTGGAAAGAAGCTATACATACTGTTGTGTACATCCAAAATAGAGTTCAAGTCAAAGGTAACAGTACTAAAACTCCTTATGAATTGTGGTATGGAAGAGTTCCTACAGTGAAATATTTCAAAGTTTTTGGAAGAAAATGTTATATCAGAAGAGAAGAAGAACTAGGCAAGTTTGATGCTAGGAGTGATGAAGGAATTTTTCTTAGATACTCTACCAAGAGTAAGGCCTACCAGTGCTACAAAAAAAGGCTAAAAAAGATTGTTGGGAGTGCTAATGTAAAGGCAGATGAAGACAAGGAAAGAATATCAAATATGAGTGGCTATGAATCAGATGAACCTGTTACCACAGCAAATGAAAAGAAAGTTGAAGAAGAAAAAGCTCTGGAAAGTGTAGTTAAGACTCCCAGATATGTAAGGATCAATCATTATGAAGATCAGATAATTGGTGATAAAAAGCAAAGGAGTATTGACAAGGAAAAGGGCTACAAAAGTATAGGTCAACTACTGCCTACTTTCAAAGATTGAACCTAAAACTATAGGTGAAGCTTGCAATGATGAAAATTGGATAAAGGCTATGGAAGAAGAGCTAATCTAGATAGAGAAGAATCAAACATGGGAATTGGTTCTGTTATGTCAGAAAAAGTAACCTTGGGGGCTTTTTCCTCTTAAGGTTTAGCTCTCGGGTGCCTTACAATTTATTTAGAGCATCTTGCATGATTTTGATGACTTCCGATGAGAAAACCCTGGAGTTTCATGGAAAATAGGATTCAAGGGATGCACTTAACATAAATCCTGCTTCAAATAAGGGGGGAGAACTTGGATGCATGTGCCCTAGTCCTACCCTATTTTAGGTCATGACCAATTTCAAAGTGTCAGTTTATGACCGTTATTTATGTCCTATGCCGACACGGTAAGTTTGAATTATGAAATTCTTAGTGGGAATGTTTGTAGTTGCATATATAAGCATGATTAGTGATTCATTTGTAAACTAGATGGACATGAGAAGGCATTTTTTATTCATGTGTTGATGTTAAAGTGATTCAAGGCATTCATTGTGTAGAAAAGTAGAATTTTGTGTTGTTATTATGTTTATATTTGCAGATTTGGCATCCATCTCCTTATGGAATTTAGAGCATCTTCCTTCCATGAGATCTTCACTACAAGGTGATATCAATTGTGTTTTCTATCATTTATCATTTGGATTTTTCCTCTATCGTATAGGGATATGCACTATTTTTCTGACAACGGTGTTCGGAAGACTTGAATGTCTCTCTAGGGCTTAACTGAGGCAAGCCTCTACACACCACAACCCCCAACCCAGTTTTCTTTGATTACAGGTTACAAGTTGTGAAAGCAGGAGAAGTGGAGTTATAGGAGAGTAGTGCAGACTATAGGAATTGCAAATCAAAGAAGAAAATAGGGACCTGGACTTGGGTGCCTGCTCATTAGTCATCTAGATACCGCAACTAGAAAATCACTAGAACATCAGGAAAATGTTACAGATAAGATTCCCAGGTCCTAAAGAAAATTGTGGCACTAGACTAGGGCACCCACTCATTAGTCCCTGACTTTTCCACACACTAAACTTTGAAATCTGGTACGCATTTGTTTGTCATTTGATATCTCTGTGTGCGATCCTTTTTCGTAATTTGTCCATTTGTTTACGAATTTATGAAATTACGGTTTTGAGCATAATTGAGCTTAATTGAAAAACAAAATCACACAATTCCAATCTTCCCCTATGTTCCAAGTGATAGGAGATTTTTAGTAGAGTTCTCTACTCAGTTGAATGTCCTTGAATGTTTAGTGGTGAAAGGAGGATCAACACAAACCATTAAAATCAAAACCTAAACAACCCTCTTCATTTTTCATCCTAAACATTTTGGTGAACCTGAGTTTTTGGAATTTTTGGCACCTTTCTAAGTGTTGTACTTCATATTTACATTCATTTCATTCATTTAAATCATTGTTCATCTTATTGCATTTAAAAAATTACAAAAAAAATTGAAAATTTTGAAAAAATTGGCATTTTTAGCTTGCATTTTCAAATAATTTGAATTAGTTAGCATTTAATTTCAATAAATTTCTGTCATTATCATCAGATCTGATTTAAAATATATAAATGTTTTATTCATTATTCATTTAGATTACATTTTCATGCTTGAATTGATAAAAATTGCTTGAAATTGTGTATTTTTCCATATAACCTAGTTTTGCATTAGCTAGGGTTTGTAGTCAAAATCTTGTTTCAGATTTTACTACCATTTTAAAAGACTCATTAGGATATATTTATAACTTTATTTTTGCATCATAGCGGCTCCCTTGCAAAATTCCATGCCTAGGGTTTGAAAACCTTGCTTTTTCACTAGATTTTGGCCTTATCGTCTCTCTAGATTTGCATCATAGGCGTGTTGTTAAGGATTTTTATGAACTAATTGGATGTTATCAGGGTTATTATCTTCTTCCCCTCCTCAAATTCTTTACAACACCCTTTCTATTGGACCCTTGCATTGAAAATTTGTGAAAATTTGTATATTTTGGCTATATTTTCACTAGGGTTTGACTTAGATTTGCACTCTAACCATGTTGTGATGGATTTTATGGCTTTATGTGACTAATAGTACTGCTATAATATTCTATACCTCCTAAAATTCTTTACAACACCCTTTTCATGGGGTCTTTACATTAAAAATTTGTGAAAATTTGCATATTTTAGTGTATTTTCACTACGTTTTGACTTGTCATCACCCTAGGTTTGCATCAAAAGTGGGTTGTGAAGGATATTATTGCTTTATTGGATTGATATTAGACATATTATTTTCTTCCCTTGATCAATTTCCTTACAACACCTTTTCTTTCACTTATTTGCATTGAAAAAAGTAAAAAAAACAAGCATTTTAGGTCATTTTCATACATAGTTTTGCACTTGTATCTTGCATAAGTTTTTAAACGATTTTAAAATCTAATTTACATTGATTTGAAAACTTATACACATGGCTTCTAATTGCAACAATAACAATACGTTTCCTCCTCGGCCTTACATGAAAAGAAAGGTCCCTGAACCTAAAATTATGTTTACACGTCATGATAGAACAACTAGAGACACTGAAGGACCTCTTTATATCACTGTGAAGATAATGGAAAATCTTGTGGATGGAACCCTTATTGATCCTACTTTCATGACTAATGTGGCAATGAAAGAGTTCCTCTATTCACATGGATTGATGCAAGGCTTTTATGACCCTTTAGATATGATGATTAAGACACATAAGGGAACCTTTATAAAATACTTCTGGGAAGATATCTTTATTGGTGACCATATTTGAGATATCCGTAGAACAATTGTTTAATGTTGTCCCCATTTATGACTTTTTTTGCATAAAATTAGGACATCCATGGTTAAAGGCTATGAAAGCTATCCCTTCAACAATTTATAACTATGTAAAATTTCCTTTGAATGGACAAGTGCATACTATTCATCACAATAAGTATAAACCTTTGGTTACAAGACAACACTTTACACTTGATTACTTTTGGGAAAGATCTAAAGTGGAACTGGAGCCACGAACAAATTTTAACTTCTTCAGCTATAGAAACTACAAAATAAAACTATTACATCAAGTGGTCAGTCCTTCTATTCAAGAAACAAGAGACGAACAACCCGCATTTGAAGAACTTCCTAGACTGAAAGTAAAAGGACCCTATGCTATGGTTCCTCCCCCATCATCCTTACAAGGACCGGGAGGTACTCATCGATAGCAAAACATTCCACCTAGACAAATGAGATTGATCCTGGTGCTTCCTCCTCTAAAACACAAAAACCTACGGAAGAGGAAAACACTATCTTACAAGAGATAAGTGATAAGACAAAAAGAAATAGACAAGCAAGAGAAAGGAGGAGGAGACGACAAGCTTTTGCCCAATGAATTGCAACTCAACAAGAAAACATCTCACCAAACATTTAATCAAACCAATAAGATCTTCAAAACAGACAATTTAAAGAAAAGAATAACAGTTGGGCTATGGTACCTTACATCCCACTTTCCTCTAACATTCAGGAGTGGGAAGTTGATGATGATTTTCTTGATGACAACCCTTAGGTAGGTTGCCCCTACAGGTAAGTATTTCTAACCCTTTACCTTCTTGTTGTGTTTCCCCCGTGATGTGCTATGTGTTGTTTAGGCCTCTTGGGATGACCCTTGATTCTCTTGTAAGGTCCAAGACACCAAGAGACTGCCTTTGTTGTGACCTTCTATTTGTATCATCATTCTTCTATATTTCTTCTCCTCTATTTTCACTATTGTGTGTTGTGTCTTACGGACATAGCATTGCAGTTGGTGACTTGGGGGAACCCTCCTACATGACTGTCCCTAAGGCACTTGTTTCTCCTCTCAATTTATTGTTTCCCTTCCTTAGTGTTTCTATCTAGCAGGTGAATGACGAAAAACATATTATACGGATATGGACCTAGTGTCCCTTCAGCAAGAAATCAAAAAATGGACCAAGTCCATACATGATGATGGGGTTGATATATATTATCTGACACTTGGCTAGTAGAATCACTCCATGTGATTTTGATGTTGTCTTATCACACTTACAAACCATAACAATACTGTTGCTCCTTGCACTTTGTTTATCTTCGAATCTCACCTTGTTTACACACAGCTTTTAGATTTCTATGGTATAGCCCCATGGTTATACTCGGTCTCTAGATCCATGGTATAACCTTGGCTCTTTCTGTGAATGATCATACACATTGTTGTTTATCATGATTATATGGATGCTAACACATTTCTTGTAGGAATGTGTCTATGGGAACATTTGGTGATCATAAAGTACATGTCACCTCTGGGGGTCATAGGCTTTGTGAGAGCTCGTGTTCCCTTGTGTATTTTCTACCTACCTTAATGTGCTTGATATCAGTACATGATATCAACCACCTTAAGGTGGGGGCATATAAAAGGTAAGTTGTTTGCTCTAGATACTAGTAAAGTGTGTTTGTTCTCAGGTGTAGTCTTAAAGACCAGTGGCGATGAGTCCCTCCTGCACTTTGAGATTTGTTTGAAATCTATTGCAATCATTTAAAGCTCTCTGTAGAGGCAGGATATTGCGTATATCCTTTTTATCTTAAGCCTTCTATAGAGGTGGGGATGGTGTATTTCTCGTGGAGAGTGCACATCCTGTAATTTTCAAAAGTCCTTTATGGAGGTGAGGAGTGGTTCTGTGACTTACTTAACTCTTAAGTGTGTCTTCAACGATTGTTGTGGAAAGGTGCAATTGTCGGTGTGTGCCTGTAATGTGCCTGAGATGGTAATGAACCTAGAAATAGGTACACTCCATCGCTTGTCTATCATGTTTTCTCTGGGTCTTCCAAGTGTGTGTGTATTGTGTGTTTGTTCCCAAGCATAGTCTTAAAGACCAGTAGTGATGAGTCCCTCCTATGCTTTGGGATTTGTATGGCATTCATGATTTGTATGGCATGTTTGTTCTCAAGTGTAGTCTTAAAAACTAGTGACAATGAGTCGCTCCTGCACTCTGAGATTTGTTTGGCATGTGTACCCCATATGTAGTTTAAAGACCGGTGGTGATGAGTCCCTCCTGCAGTATGGGTGGTGTGTTTACTTTCCTTGTACTTGCATCTGCATTTCATATATATGAGAAAAAGAAAAAGAAAATCATCATTGTATTCACTACATTCACTATGTTTTGTGTGTCTTCAATACTATCTTCTTCATGGTTTGCATGGCTATAACTGTCTTCTCCATGTTTTGCATGCCTGTTACTGTCTTCTTTGTGCTTGGCGTGTTTGTTGCACTTGTTGACCATACTTTAATGCATGTATTAGCCTTGCGTTCATACATACATTAAAGTGGTTGCTAAATGTTATGTCAGAAAAAGTAACCTTGGGGACTTTTTCCTCTTAATTAAGGTTTACCTCCCGGGTCACTTAGAATGCATTTAGAGCATCCTGCATGATTTTGATGACTCCCGATGAGAAAACCCTAGAGTTTCATGGAAAATGGGACTCAGGGGATGCACTTAACATAAATCCTGACTAAAATAGGGGGGAGGACTTGGGTGTCCGCACCCTAGTCCTGCCCTATTTTAGCCCAGGACCAATTTTTTTTATTTTAAAGATAATGCACCTGGTAAACTTTTTAACATGACCAGTGACATTGGTGCGACACGCCCTCCAGCTCCACACAATGCTTTTGCTTGGAGCTATGAACCAGTGAGGCCACAACACGGGGGACCTCATTCCCAAGAAAGAACACTTCAAACCCACGAGCTCGTTGGCCCAGCGAAGGCATAATGCCTGTGAGCTCATTGGCCCAGCGGGGGTTTGAACTCTAGTGGCCGTCACTACAACCGAGCAACTTAACCACTGAACCACGCCCTTATTGGCAGGCCAGGACCAATTTTAAAGTGTCATTTTATGACTATTATTTATGTCCTATGTCGACACGGTAAGTTTGAATTACAAAATTCTTAGTGGTAATATTTGTAGTTGCATATATAAGCATGATTAATGATTCATTTGTAAACTAGATGGACATGAGATGGCATTTTTGATTCATGATTTAATGTTAAATTGATTTAAGGCATTCATTGTATAGCAGAGTAGAATTTGTGTTGTTATTGTGTTTATATTTGCAGATTTGGCATCCATCTCCTCATGGCATTAAGAGCATCTTCCTTCCATGAGATCTTCACTACAAGGTGATATCAATTGTATTTTCTATCATTTATCATTTGGATTTTGCCTCTATCCCATAGGGATACTCACTCTTTTTCTAAAAATGGTATTCAGAAGACTTGAATGTCTCTCCAGGGCTTGACTGAGAACAGCCTCTAAACACCACAATCCCCAACCCATTTTTCTATGATTGCAGGTTACAGGTTGTGAAAGAGGAAGAAGTGGAGTTGTAGGAGAGCAGCGTAGATTGTCAAAATTGTAGATCAAAGAAGAAAATAGGGACCTAGACTCGGGCACTCGCTCATTAGTCCTCCGGATCCTACAACTGGAAAATCTCTGGAATAGTAGGAACATGTTACAAAGAAGATTCTTAGGTCCTAAAGAAAATTGTCACACTGGACTAGGGCACCTGCTCATTAGTCCCTAACTTTTCTACACACTGAACTTCAAAATTTGGTATGCATTTGATTGTCATTTGATATCTCTGTGTCTAATCATTTTCTGTAATTTGTATGTTTGTTTACGAATTTATGAAATTAGGGTTTTGAGCATAATTGGACTTAATTGAAAAATAAAATCATGCAATTCCAATCTTCCCCTATGTTCCAAGTGATAAGAGATCTATAGTAGAGTTCTCTACTTGGTTGAATGTCCTTGAATGTTTAGTGGTGAAAGGAGGATCAACACAAACCATTAAAATCAAAACCTAAAAAATCCTCTTCATTTTTCATCCTAAACAGGTTCCTAGACTTGCTGATAAGAATGTGATTGGAACTAAATGGGTCTTCAGGAACAAGCTGAATGAGAATGGAGAAGTGGTAAGAAACAAAGCAAGGTTGGTTTGCAAAGGATATTCTCAAGTTGAAGGGACAGATTTTGAAAAGACTTATGCTCCAATGGCTAGGATTGAAGCAATTAGAATGTTTCTAGAATTTGCAGCACACAAAGATTTCAAAGTGTATCAGATGGATGTGAAGTCTACATTATTGAATGGTGAGTTGGAAGAAGAAGTTTACATTGAGCAACCAGAATGATTTTAGTTATTAGACCAAGGTGATATGGTGTGCAGATTGAAGAAAGATTTGTATGGACTCAAGCAAGCCCCTAGAGCCTAGTATGCAAGATTGGCCAAGTACTTATTGCAATTAGGGTTCAGTAAAGGTACTGCTAACAACAATCTCTATTTCAAAATCAATGGTGATCAAATTCTAATTATTGAAGTCTTTGTTGATGATATTATCTTTGGAGGTAATGAAGGTATGTGTAAGAAATTTACAGAGGAAATGCAAAAGGAATTTGAGATGTCCATGTTTGGAGAAATGAATTTCTTTCTAGGTCTACAAATTACTCAATCAAATAAAGGAATCTTCATTTCTCAGTCCAAGTATGTGAGAGAATTGTTGAAGAAATTTGGAATGGAGGACTCTAAACTAGTATGTACTCCCATGGTGACTGGATGCAAATTAAGCAAGACTGATGATTCACCCAAAACTGATCAAAAAAGGTACAGATCCATGACTGAAGGATTGCTTTACCTAACCAATACTAGACCAGACATAATGCATGAAGCCTGTCTTGTGGAAAGATTTCAAGAAGATCCTAGAGAGTCACATGTGATGGCAGTCAAGAGAATCATGAGGTATTTGAAAGGTACCCTAGATCATGGCCTATGGTATCCAAAGGATAATGATTTCACTCTTAGTGCTTATACAGATGTAGATTGGGCCAGAGATGTTGATGATAACAAAAGTACCAGTGGAGGTTCTTTCCTCTTGGGCAACAAATTGGTTTCATGGTTGAGCAAAAAGTAAGAATCAGTTTCTTTGTCTACTATAGAAGTAGAATATATTGCTGCAACATGTTATTGTACTCAAGTGCTTTGGATGAAGCAAATATTGAAGGATATAATGAGTTGTGTATGAAGAACCAATCTCAATCTTCTGTGATAATACAAGTGCTATAAACATTTCAAACAATCTAGTGATGCACTCAAGAACAAAGCATATATCCATAAGGTATCGCTTTCTGAGAGAAAAGGTAATAGAGAATGAAGTAAAGATGGAGTATGTGTCCACCAAGAACCAGATTGTAGATATTTTCACAAAGCCTCTGCCTAAGGATACTTTTGCATATCTCAGGGAAACGTTAGGGGTTATCACCCCTCTTGCTCTAAACTAAGATGCATAGGAGTGCATCAGTCCATTGACACTCAAATCCTTATTCTTTGATCTAGATTGATGTTTGAGAGCTACCTCTCAGGGGGAGTAGCTAGATGTTGCTAATATGAGTTTTTGATAAAGAATAGTAAGTGTTGTAGACAAAGTAATTCTAGTTTGATTAGAGCAGTTGCAAGTATATACAAAAAAAGAAAAAAAGATGTCCTTTGCCATTGATGTCAAAGGGGGAGAGAGAAATCATGTGAAAAAATTAGGAAGAGAAAGAGTCTAGATGTGTAAAGAGAAAGGGCGAGAAGATAATCAATGCAGAATCTTGTCTTGATGGTTCTTACGGTTTTTCACATCAATGTTGTCATCAATGACAAATGGGGAAATTGTTTCAAGTATGTGTTAATCGGTGTTGTCATTGAAGTCAACATATCTGTGTTGTCATTAGTGTCAACTGTGCTCTTATCTTGTTGCTTTTTGGTGAAGAGTATTGCTTTGCATAAGTCCTGAAGATCATGAGAATATGTTTCTGTTATTAAGTTTCCAAGTCCTTTTGAGAAAATTTTCTCTCTTAGTGAAATCGAAGTATTCTAGTTTACTGAAGAATAGTTTAGTAATTTGATCCACATATACTATAGATTGCATATCTTTGTCTGTAGTTTGGAAGTTATTTAAAGGGAAGTCTTTAGATGCTATATTCCAAGTTTGAGCCTCTGGTATCAAGATTTGAGAGAGTTCTATTCACCAGAGTAAAAACTATTTTTCTATGCATTCAGTGGTGATAGGGAGAAAGTATTTTGCTCCGCATTCCTCTGCATTGAAGTATTATGGTCTACGGTTCTAATAGTTAAGTTTGGGATGATGTTATGTGCCTTCAACTCAAATGGTTCATTATTTGGTGGTCCGAAAGTGGTGCAGAGACCACCATAGTTAATTTTGACTTGTATGCTCACTAGGAGCCTTCAATTTTGGATTTTATGCTCATTATGAGCTTAGGTCGAGTCATGTATTAGTTTATTATTGTAATAAGGTCTGTGGTCAGATCATTCTCATGATTTATGACCCACTTTGTAGTGAAATTCCATGTTTTGCTCTATGTTGAGTTGTTTCTATGTTTAGAAGAGGAGTGGCAAGGCTAATTTTAGCCTCTTTTTTGCCTTTTCCATGATGTGGAATCTTGTATGATGAAAGGATTAAGGTAAAACATTGTTATTTAACTATGCTGAGTTTGAGGAAAGATAGAGAGGAAATTTTATGGAGAAAAGAATACAAAACAAGACTGTTTGCTGCCTTTTTTTGTGTTTTTCGTTGTTCTTCACTGCAGTACGAGCCCGTACTATACTATCATGGTCTCTAGTGCATAAGAAGGTGTGATCCATCAAATTACCATTCATTCAAGTCCATTTAGAATCCTTGACACTATTGCAGAGGGATTTTCCAATCAGTTTTCTGATTTTGCTCATTAAAGTAGGGTTTTTGAGGGTTTAATGGAATTGATGGGGTTCTGACCCAAATCACTATGTTGGGGCCCCAAAATGGATGAATTAGGTTTAGTTAGGGATGTTTTACAATGGGTTTTGTGTGAAAGTGTAGGGGAGTAGTCTAAGGTAAGATTTGATGAGGTTTTGGCTTGATATCACCATGTATTAAGCCATTTGAGTTAGCTAGAGTGAGATTGAGTTGGTTAAGTAATTTTAAATACCCAAGGAGGTCCAAAACCTATTGAACCCTTCTATTTTCAACCCATTCTAAGTCCCAGAAGTGGTTAGAAGTTCTAGACAACATTGGTGGGGTACTTCCTTTGTAAAACAGGGCTAATTACTCCTTGGAACAGTAGGTACAGTCCTTTTTTAAGGCAAGTACTCCAAAGAAAGGTACCTTGCATGTCAAGTATGTTATATAGGGCCTTAATGGGTATCTAAAAAACTAAATATTTTGTCAAGTTGTTTGGGAAGTTTGGGAGTTATGCCCTCAGAACCTCATTTCTAGGGCTACAAGGAAAATAGGCAAATTGTGAAGAAACGTTGGGTAGGACAGCTTGCTAGGTCACTTGGTGAGTTTGAGGAGTTTTTTTGAGTCAAATGAACATGTCTTATGCTCTCCTCAAGTGTTGACAATCATCTCACATACCCAAACCAATTTGGGCTCCAAAATGGAGGTTTTAGATGCCATGATGGACAAGTTTGCTATCCACCTCAAGAAGGATCAGTAACTCAAGTTTGTAAAGGTCCATTAGTCATCCCCTACTCTACATAAAGTGGTATTAGAGCACAATTTCTGATTGGGAAATTGTGAAGAAGAAGGAGTACAAGATGCCTCCTAAGAACAGTCCAGTCCTCGCTAAAGAAGTGAGATTGATGAAGGAATCTCAAGAGGGAGTCCTGACCAGACTTGCAGCCATTGGCTGCAAACTTGAGAAGAGGTGGGGTCATGGAGGAAGATAGTGATAAGAGTGTGAGGGTGAAAATGTAGACCATCAAGAGGGATCCAGTAAGGCAGAGATGGATCTAGATGCTAAAAGGTTTATGAAGATGTTGCAGACTGTGAAAGGAGAAAACACTGATGTCAAGATGGAGTTGCCCATGTATGAAGGGAAGATGAATAGTGAGGAAGTACTAGATTGGATTGACTCTTTTGATAACTACTTTGAGTACAAAGAGATGCCTGAAGAGAAGAAAGTCAAACTGGCAAAGACCAAGTTGAAGGGAGCAGCATTGACATGGTGGAACTATGTTCAGTCAGAGAGAATAAGACAAGGAAAAACCAAAATCAGTTCATGGGACCAGATGGTGTCCAAGGTGAAAGGTCAATTCCTTCCAAAAGACTATGTCATTCAAACCTTTAGAAGGTTGTAGACCCTAAAACAGAAGGAGATGGATGTAATGGCCTACACAGAGGAGTTTCATAAACTCAGTATGAGAACTAGCCATAATGAGGATAAAGTTGAAAAGATTGCTAGATACATGAATGGGCTTAGGTTCAATATCCAAGATGAACTAAGTCTTAATACACCTAGGAATGTGGAAGAATTCTTCTAGTTGGTAGTGAGAGCTAAGGAGAAGATCAAAAGGAAACAAGAACAAAATGGAAGGGGTAGAGGAAGGAACTTCAGAGGAAGAGGAAATTTTGGTGGAAGAGGACAAAAATAGCAAGGAGAAACAAACAACAACAAAGAGAATTAGGAGCCTAGAGGGGAGTCAAGTGAAAGAGGCACGTTTAGAGGAAGATCAAATAGTAGAGGTAGGTTTGGAGGCCAAGGTAGAGGGTTAAGCACCTTCACAGGAAAATGTTACAACTGTAACCAAGTTGGACATCCTACATTCAAGTGCCTAGACAAACAAGCATCGAGTTCATATGGTGGTGATAGAAGAGTCCAAATAGTACAAGAGGAGGACCAAGAGAGTGTGAACTCATCTTTTGTACATGCAACACTAGAAGGAGGAGAATCATTGATGATAAGAAGGACATTGTTGAAAGTACCAACAGCCAATGAGTCCCCACAAAGGAAGGCTTTATTTAGAACAACTTGCAAAGCACAAGGGAAGGTATGTAAGGTGATTATTGATTCTGGTTCTACTTACAATCTTGTGTCTCTAGAAATGGTAGAAAAGTTGAAGATCAAGAGGATTCCTCACACTACACCCTACAAGGTGTCATGGCTCAATAAGGGTCACCAAGTACTTGTGAATGAACAAGCTTGGATAGAGTTCAACATTGGTGCCTACAAGGACAACATCCTGTGTGATATCATTCCCATGGATGTATGCCATCTACTACTAGGCAGGCCATGGCAATTTGACAGGAAGACCAAGCATGATGGAGAAGAGAACACCTACATGATTGTGAAGGATGGAGTGTCATACCAACTTACTCCACTAAAATAAGATGGTTCAACAGTCCATCAAGGACCAATCATGATGATGGTAAAAGAGAAGGAGTTTTTGAAGACACTGAAAGAAGAAGAGGTTGGATATGCCATCATTGGCAAGCCTATAGCATCCAAGGCAGAAACAGAGGTAGAGAAGATACCAGAGGAGGTGCAGGTCCTATTGGACAAGTATGAATACATAGTGGTAAAAGAATACCAAGTTCATTGCCTCCTGTCAGAGATGTGATCCATCATATTGATCTCATCCCTGGTGCAATTTTGCCAAACAAGGCAGCATACAAGATGACACCATAGCAAAATGAAGAGGTCAAAAATCAGATCCAAGAGTTATTGGACAAAGGGCTGATCAAGGAGAGTATAAGCCCCTGTGTTGTTCCAACTATCCTAGCACCTAAGAAGGGTGGAGAATGGAGACTGTGCACTGATTCCAGAGCCATCAATAGGATAACAATTAGGTATAGATTCCTAATACCTCGGATAGAAGATCTAACAGATAGTTTGGGTGATGCATGTTACTTTTCAAAGATAGATTTAAAGAGTGGTTACCACCAGATAATAATAAGAGAGGGTGATGAATGGAAGACAACATTCAAGACTAATGAAGGTATTATGAGTGGTTGGTAATGCCATTTGGGTTATCAAATGCCCCAAGTACATTCATGAGACTTATGAATGAAGTTCTCAAGCATTTCATAGGAAAGTTTGTGGTAGTCTATCTAGATGAAATTCTTGTGTATAGTAGAACCAAAGAAGAACACTTACAACACTTAGACATGGTGTTGAAGAGATTGAATGAGGAGAAACTGATGATCAACCTCAAGAAGTGTGAATTCATGAAAGAGGAGCTTGTCTATCTTGGGTTTGTGATCTCCAAAGGTACACTAAAGATGGATCCAACCAAGGTAGAAGCCATACTCAGCTAGCCAAATCCTAGAATAGTAGCAAAGGTAAGAAGTTTCCATGGTTTGGCCACATTTTATAGAAAGTTTATCAAGAATTTCAGTCACATTTGTTCTCCTATTCTTGATACTATCAAAGGAGATAAGAAGAGAAAGTTTCAATGGATAGAGGAAGCTAAGAAAAGCTTTGAATACTTGAAGACAAGGGTGGATCAACAACCTATTCTTGCACTCCTTGATTTCAGCAAGGTGTTCACAATTGAATGTGATGCAAGTGGATATGCCATAGGTGCAGTCCTAAGCCAAGATGGGAGACCAGTTACATTCTTTAGTGAAAAACTCAATGAAGCCAAGAGGAAGTACTCTTCCTATGACCTTGAACTCTATGCTATGGTACAATTACCCAAGAAGTGGAGGCACTATCTATTGCCTAAGGAGTTTATTGTCTTCACAGACAATCATGCTTTGAGTTTCTTGAATAGCCAAGATAAGTTGAGTCACAGACACATGAAGTGGATGGAGTATATGTAGGCCTACACCTTCACCATCAAACTCAAGAAAGGATAAGCAAATAAAGTTGCTGATGCTCTAAGTAGAAGGTCCATGATGGTACCAGAGATCAAGTTACAGAGTGTAGGTATTGATGCACTTAAAGGTATGTATGAAAATGATGAAGATTTCAGTGATGTTTTTGCTGTTTGCAATCAATCCCAAGATGTTTTTCACAATGAATTTTCTAAGTTTGTAGTACAAGATGGTTTACTATTCAAGGGAGCTCAGTTGTGTGTGCCAAGATTCTCCATGAGAGCAAATCTGATTAGGGAAAAGCATTGCGGTAGCAGGAGTGGTCATTTTGGTTATGACAAAACTTTGGAGCAGGTCAAGAGGTTTTACCACTGGCCTAAGATGCATAATGATGTGAAGAAGTTTGTGGAGAGTTGTGTGATATACCAGAGGGCTAAAGGATCAAGCTCTAATGCAGGTCTATATCAACCCTTGCCAATAGCCAATCAGCCGTGGGAGTCAATCAACATGGACTTTGTTCTAGGTCTGCCCAAGACACAAAGAGGTTATGATAGCATTTTTGTTGTTGTAGATAGATTTAGTAAGATGGCACATTTCATTGCCTGTAAGTCCACTAATGATGCCTTTCACATTGCTGGTCTATTCTTCAAGAAAATTGTAAGAATCCATGGCTTGCCTTTGACAATAGTGTCTAATAGAGATTCCAAGTTCATTGGTCACTTCTGGAGAACCTTGTGGAATAAGTTGGGAACAAATCTAACCTGCATTTCTGCCTACCATCCTCAAATAGATGGGAAAATTGAAGTTGTTAATAGGTTCTTGGGAAACCTATTGAGATGTCTAACAAAGGAACATAATCAGTCATGGGATCTCCTACTGCCCCAAGCAGAATATGCCTACAATGACTCTGTTAATAGGAGTATTAGAAGAACACCTTTTGAAGTGGTGTATGGTATGAAGCCAAGAGGCATTTATGAGTTGAGAGACCTAAGAGGAGTAGACAATAGGAGTGCACAAGGAGAAGATTTTTCCACAGCCATGAAGGAGATACATCACCAAGTAAGAGAAACTCTTGAAAAGAGTGTTGCCAAGTACAAGGAGAAGGCTGATATAAGAAGAAGAGTTGTCCAATACAAAGTAGGTGACATCGTGCTGGCTCATTTGAGGAAGGAGAGACTGCCCAAGGGTAGATATACAAAACTGATGAAGAAGAAGATAGGACCCTGCAAGGTGGTCCACAAGTTTCGTCAGAATGCTTATGAGATAGAACTCCCTCCTAGAGTTGCTATCTCACCCATTTTCAATGTTGCAAACCTGTATCCTTTCAAGGAATCCAATGTTGCAGATGAAGAAGTAGAAGAGGTTACTAATGATGATTGGATAAGGGATCTCCCACCTAGTCAACCAGTGAAACTTGAAACTATCTTGGACACAAGGGAGGTTAAGAGGACAAGAAACAAAGTCTACAATGAACATTTGGCGAAATGGCATGGTTTGCCAATTGAAGATTCCACATGGATGATAGAAGAATATATCAAGCAACATGGAACCTCTATCCAAGAGCTCATTTCATCAGGACATTGAAATCTTTTTACCCTGGTTGTATGGTGTAGAGACCACCATAGTTAATTTTGACTTGTATGCTCACTAGAAGCCTTCAATTTTGGATTTTATGCTCATTATGAGCCTAGATGGAGTCATGTATTAGTTTATTATTGTAATAAGGTCTATGGTTAGACCACTCTCATGATTTATGACCCACTTTGTAGTGAAACTCCATGTTTTTCTCTATGTTGAGTTGTTTATATGTTTAGAAGAGGAGTGGCAAGGCTAATTTTAGCCTCTTTTTGCCTTTTCCATGATGTGGAATCTTGCACGATGAAAGGCTTAAGGTAAAACATTGTTATTTAACTATACTGAGTTCAAGGAAAGATAGAGAGGAAATTTTATGAAGAAAAGAATACAAAACAAGATTGTTTGTTGCCTTTTTCTGTGTTTTTCTCTTTTCTTCACTGTAGTACGAGTCCGTA
Organism: Cunninghamia lanceolata; assembly: GCA_027924645.1. NCBI lineage: Eukaryota > Viridiplantae > Streptophyta > Pinopsida > Cupressales > Cupressaceae > Cunninghamia > Cunninghamia lanceolata. Next base: position 27,176,334 of record BSBN01000047.1, read on the forward strand.
CTGTACTGTCATAGTCTCTAGTACATAAGAAGGTGTGATCCATTGAATACCATTCATTCAAGTCCATTTAGAAGCCTTGACATTGTTGCAGAAGGATTTTCCAATCAGTTTTCTAGTTTTGCTCATTAAAGTAGGGTTTTGGAGGGTTTAATGAAATCGATGGTGTTCTGACCCAAATCACTATGTTGGGGCCCCAAATTGGATGCATTAGGTTTATTTAGGGATATTTTACAATAGTTTTGTGTGCAGGTGCAGGGGAGTAGTCTAAGGCAAGATTTGATGAGGTTTTGGCTTGATATCACCATGTATTAAGCAATTTGAGTTAGCTAGAGTGAGATTGAGTTGGTTAAGTGATTTGAACTGCCTAGGGAGGCCCAAAACCTATTGAATTCTTCTATTTGAAACTCATTCTAAGTCCTAGAAGTGGTTAAGAAGTTATAGACAACATTGGTGGGGTACTTCCTTTGTAAAACAGGGCTAATTAGCCCTTGGAACAGTAGGTACAATCCTTTTTCAAGGTAAGTGTTCCAAAGAAAGGTACCCTGCATGTCAAGTATGTTATAGAGGGCCTTAATGGGTATCTAAAAAAACTAAATAGTTTGTCAAGTTGTTTGGGAAGTTTGGGAGTTATGCCCTCAGAACCTCATTTCTAGGGCTACAAAGAAAATAGGTAGATTGTGAAGAAACATTGGGTAGGACAGCCTGCTAGGTCACTTGGTGAGTTTGAGGAGTTTCTCTGAGTCAAATGAACATGTCTTATGCCCTCCTCAAGTGTTGACAATCATCTCACATACCCAAACCAATTCGGTTAGATGCCATGATGGACAAGTTTGTTGTCCACCTCAAGAAGGATTAGTCACTCAAGTTTGTGAAGGTCCATTAGTCATCCCCTACTTTGCATTACCGAGAAATATTTTCTTTATAACAGTGGCTGACAATGTTGTTCAAGTGCTCCGGTTTGAAGAATCTTCTAGCTAAAGTGGTTGGGTGTTGTGTGGATGTTCCTAATGATTATAATGTGCTTGTGGATGTCTCTAGATCATTTTCCAACCTTTTTATTGGTCTGTAAATTATAATCTAGATCATGGACAAAGATTGTTCCTAAATGTCTTAGTGATAACACTGGTCTTGGCCGACCTATTTGTTCTCACTACTTGCAGTTGTATCTTAAAGATTGTGGAAGCGTGTTGTTGCATGGAAGATTGTATTTGAGTCCTAGCTAAGGCATAATGTGATCTGCATACATCTTTTTCTTAGCTAATTTTGTTTAGGTCCAAACCTATTTCTATGTATGTTTGTAATGTCAACCTTAGAGATTGTTCCAATGGTTGATGAATGTAATGCCAACCTTGATGTAGATTCCAAGGTTGATGAATTGTATAAATACTTGTAATGAAATCATGAAAAAGGTATCAGATGTGAAGATATGAAGATAAGTGTGAAGTGTAAAGGTAGAGTAGAGCATAGGAAATGTATTGCACTTCAATGGAACTGAACTCAGGCATGGAGTAGATGCTATCAAATCAGTTCACAAACCTTTGGCAGTGAGCCACCCCTTGGTAGTGAGCTGATCTTGGTAGTGAGCCCTAACTTTTGCAGTGAGTGTTTTGGGAAATGAGCCTCTGATTTTTTTTTGGTCAGTAAGGAAGCATAGCTTCATAATATTATATTAATATTTAAAATGTTTTTATAAAAAGAGGTCCAAAGACCAAGATATTACATTCTATGAGTAGTATAATTATAAGGCTCAAGATAAAACATGAAAGAGTAGAGCCATTACATCAAAACAAACCTATAATATGAGGATAGTACTAAAAGAATTACAAAGTAAAATAAAATTCTAATGATTCATTGAATTCAGGTCTCCCACTTTGAGGCCTTGGAAGCTGACTGAGTCATCATCTCCCACAGTCTGATTATCCATGTTTGGAGGAAAGGAGTTGGAGGCTGCAAGTGAAGAAGGAAGTTCCAGGCATTAAATGCATCAACAATTTTTTCCCTTCTTGCAGAACTGATCTATTTTTTATGTGCTTGCAAAGAGCACTCCAAAGTGTCAAAGCAATTGTTCTACAAGCTATATATCATTGACTAATATACACAGTTTAAATGTGGTTTTTCCAAGAGTTCTACCCTACTGAAGAGACCTCCTACATCTACCACCCCGTCATGGAGGTCATACCAAGTGAAACCCAAATGTAATTTTTCTTCTCCATAATAGCTACTTCAATGTTGGCGTTGAAGATTTTGAAAGCCCTCAATAATCCCATAGAGTCTAGGCATCCATGAATCAGTTGTTCCCACATTTGGACTGGAAGATGAAACCTTGTGTTGCGCAGAGTTAGAGTCATCATTCAGTCCACCGAGCGAGCAAGAGAAAAACATAGAGAAAGAAGGAATGACCTTCGCTGCTGATAAGAGCCCACAATACGAGCTACGAAGAAGAATGCAGAGTCTAGAAGATGGGAGATGATTTAAAATTAACTCCACATGAGCCTGCTAGAAAAAACCATCCTCTATGCCATCCTTGCTGGAAATTATTATTGGGAATGATTTGAAAGGAATGCTTAATCAATGTGCCACTTGATAGAGCAAAGTCACCACACGGGGAAGATATCTAAACCCATGTGCTGAAAAAACAAAGAATCAAACTGGTAAGTATTATTAAATCTTGTCAAACAGACAAAAAAGAGGTTAGCTAAAAGTAAAGGAATGATAAGAGAAATTATCATTCTCTTTGTTCATTTTTAAGGATTTCCATCAAGTTAGGAAACTTTGTTATAGAGTGTAGATCCAAGAAAATGTATCCTAAAGAGATACTACAAGCAATGTTTGCCAAATAATCTACAACCTTGTTTCCTTCTCTGGGAGTATGAGAAATCTAATAGTCCTCAAAGTTCTGCAGCATCCTCCTAGCTAGTTGTAGAATAAAACCAAATCTCCAGTTATTATCCTATTTATTTTGAAAGGATTGGATAATCACCTTCGAGTCTCCCTCAATAGCTACCTTTTTGATACCTAATTTCAAAGCTAGACGTAAACCAAGCATAAGAGCTTGTGCTTCTGCCATATTGTTCATACCCTCTATAATCCTTTCTACTTGAGAAACAATCAGATTGTTAGAGCTATCCCTTATTACACATCCTATACCTGAAACACCTGGATTTCCTTTAGATGCCCCATCAAAGTTTAATTTGAGCTAGTTTGAATTCGGAGGAATCCAATGAACTGAGTTTCAATCTTTTGATATATCTTTTGACATACTTCTAGCCTTTGGGAGTTTAATCATCTTCCATTCTGATAACATAGAGTCATCCCAATGAGTGAAAACAAAGGTTTTTAGATGAGACACCACAACCTCTGAGACAGAGCTTTCAATTCTAAACAAAATTTCCAAAATGGGCAAAGATTCTTCTATTTCTTTCAAGACAAATGTTCTAGATCAGAATTGAAGGTGACACTACCCATAAAGCTACCAAGATAGATTTTTTATGAAAGAAAAGGCTAACTTTGGAATAAAATGACAAGAGATCTTGGAATAGGGGACTCCCAATGAAGTTTTTGGAACAACCAATTCCAACATTTCCAAGCAAAAGGGCATAATAGAAGAAGATGATTAACTAATTCTTCATGAGAACCACATATAATGCAATTAAAGGGTGTTACAAAACCAAGTTTGACCAATCTGTCACTAGTAAGAATTTTAGATTTCAGAGCTAATGAAGAAAAAGCTCTAACTTTGGGAAAAACATATTTTCCCCAACAAAGGAAATATGGCCAGTCACTTTCATTACTTTTTGAAGAAGTGATGGAAACGTATCCTTGCTTTACATTATAAGAACTTGATTTAGAGGGACACCATATTAATTTATCTGGTACTGGAGAGAAGTAGACTTTTCTATCTTATAGAATATTGCTAAGAGAGTCTTTTTGCCTTTGAGGGAAATCAAGAAGTGAAAAATGTTTCCACTTAACTGGTTCTCCTAGAAAGGGATCTAACATACAAAAATAATCTTTGACACGTTTACCCCAGTGTGCTAAAAGAAAAGATTTAGCTTCCACCAATTCTTGGTTTTCATCTAATTTTGGAAACCCATTCCACGAATCTTCCCAAAAGATGGCTTTTTCTCCATTATGAACTATCCAAGAGAGAAAGCTTTTAATTATAAAATTCTAAATCCGAGAACCTAAAGGAGGATTAGCAACTATAAAAATTCTTTCAAGTTCTTGGGAATCAAGATATTTCTTTTGCATTATCTTATACCATTTGAGATGAGGTTTGTTGTATATGTGCCAAGCTAATTTTTCTCCAAGTGCAAGATTATGGGCTTCAATATTTAAAATACCTACCCCTCCAACTTTTTTTGTCAAACAACATTTCTCTAAAGCAATTAGAGAAAGAGCCTTTTTTCCAGATGAATCCAAATTCCCTTTCTAGAGAAAGTTCCTAATGATTGTTTGAACTATCATCATAATTCCTTTTGGCATATTGAGAACTGACATAAGATAAATAGGAATTGCTGAAAGAACTGATTGAACCATTGTGAGTTTACCTAAAAAAGTTAACCATCTATTTTTCCAAGTAAAAATATTGTTTCCAATGGATTCCACAACTTTATTCCAAAATTCATTTTTGTTAGTTCCAGAAAATAGTAGTACCCCCAGATGCTAAGAAGGTAAATATCCCAACTTGAAATCCAATAGACTACAAATTTTTTGCTGAGTGGGAGCTTCCGAGAAGAAGAAGAAAATTTGGGACTTTTGAGGGTTGACCTTTTGACTAGACACACTGCAGTAGGCATCTAGGATAGTTTTGATATTTTTAGCTTCTTTCAACGAAGATTTGCCAAAAAGAAGAGTATCATCTGCAAAAAAAGAATGAGAAACTATAGAAGGAAAGTGATTGCTTCTGATACCCATCCAAACATTAGAAGACACTGTTGTTTGAATACTTCTACTAAGAGCCTTAGCCATGATAATAAACAAGAAAGGAGACATAGGATCTCCTTGTCGAATTCCTTGAGAAGTTTTGAAGAAGCCACAAATTTTCCCATCCAAGATAATTGGAAAACTAGGACCTGATATGAAAGCATAAATCCATTGCTAAAAGCATCTGAGAAACCAAATTTTCTTAGGACTTTCATTCAAAAACTATAATTTACTCTATCATAGGCTTTTAGCATATCCAGTTTCAACATCATAGCTTTTATTTTTCCCCCATAAATGGAATGAATTATCTCATGTGTAAATATGGAGCCTTCTGAAGTTTCTTTGCCTGGCACAAAACCCCCTTGTTCTTCTGAGATGATTTTTGGAATAAAACTAGCCAATCTCAGAGTAATAGCCTTTGTAATAATTTTATATAGAGTATTACAAAGGGCTATTTGTCTAAAGTCTAGAAAGGATTGAGGATTTTTCTTCTTTGTAATAATGGCTAGAAAGGTATTGTTTAGTTCTTTGAGAATATTTCTTGTCTTTCTGGCTTCTTCCACAACCTGCCAAACTTCTTTACCAATAAAATGCCAAGCTTTCTGAAAAAAATGGCTGAGAACCCATCAGGACCTAGACCTTTATCTGGGGCCATAGAGCAGACAACAAATTTAATTTCTTCAAGAGTGAAAGGTTTTAGGAGAAAAACATTGTCTTCTTCAGTGACCAAGGAGGGGATATTCTGAAGAATATCATCTTCAGAATTATTAGAAGAACCTGTTGAATTTGAGGAAAGAATATTTTGATAGAAAAGAACTGCCTCATCTTGAATGTCTTTTTCATTTGTCAAAAGAGAGCCATCTGATGCATTAATGCTTGAAATTGAATTTGTGTAACTTCTGATCTTGGTGGAAGCATGGAAAAATTTAGTATTTCTATCCCCTTCTTTTAACCATAATTCTCTTGACCTCTGCCTCCAAAACACCTCTTCTCTTGCAAGCACCTCTTGGACTTGAAGTCTCAAAGAAGATTCCAATTCAAAATCACTTTTATTCATCCCAAAAGTAATTATTTGTTCATTTAGGAGTTGCAGCTTCTCTTGAAGAATAACTTTTTCAGAAAAAATGTTTTTAAAGTGGTTGTTATTCCAAGATCTGATTTTAGATTTCAAAAATTTAAGCTTTCTTGTGAATTGGAACATTCTAGAGCCCAACACAAATGGAGCATTTCTCCAAGTATCTTCCAGAAAAGGAAGAAAGTTTTGGTCCCAAAACCACATAGCTTAAAATTTGAAAGGAGACTTCAAGGAAGAAAAAGTCTATTTGTCAAAGCAGAGATCTATAGAAAAATAATCAGATCTAGCATAAGGCAAAATAGATGACTTCAAATTTAGAGAATTTATAAACTAGTTTGGAGAAACTAGAAATTTGTCTAATCTTTCCGCAATCTGGCAAAAATCTTTTCTTCTATTGGACTAGGTAAGAAGACCATTTTTAGGAAAGAAATCTACTAGCTGGTTGTGAGAAACAAAATTTCCAAAATCCTCCATAGTTTTTGGAGGGGGAATTATACCCCTAGATTTTTCATCCATAGATAAAAGTGCACTAAAATCACCAGCTACAATTAGGAACTCCTCTTTTATTGGAGCCAACACCAAATTAAGTCTTTGCCACAAAAGATGTTTATCTATAGTAGAGTTTGGTCCATAAATGTTGCAAAGCCAAAATATAAAATTTGAATTTATGCAGCAAACCTAAGAAAGCATCCAGTTAGACTAAGAAGAGACTAGAGAGATAGAAGTAGAATGTTTGTTAGAAAGGATTGCCAATCCACCTGAAGCTTTGACAAAATCTTCCAAAAGAACATCTCATTTAGACCAGTTTGAGAAAATTTACTCACCAAAGGAGGCTGATAGCTTAGCTTCTTGAAGAAGGACAATATCTGCACCACAAGAATCTATTTGATGTTTTATCAGGTGTCATTTGTTAGGGGCATTTATGCCCCTAACATTCAAAGAAATGATTCTCATTGCTTCCAAGGAGAGCGACATGCTCTCCTCGTTCTTAAGTGTCTATCAAGTGTGCATTGAACTCCCAAATCCACCTCTTCTTGTGTTTTTTTACTCTTAGTTTTCCTTCCTCTTTTAGCCTTTGGAGTGGTATCCTCCACAGAAAGCAAAGTCTGAGAGATCACTTTATTTTTTTAGAAATCAAAGAGATCATCTTCATTTACAACCTCCTTAGCAATATTCCCCATTAGCTCATTGCCTATTTTATTTATGATGTCTTGAACCATCTTCTGAATATCTTTATCTTCGAGATCAGGATTGTTAGCTTTTGAAATGAAACCAAATTTTTGGTATTGCTATAACATATTATTTTGTGAGATAACACTCACTGTGGTTTTTCCCTTATAGGGTTTTCCACATTAAAAAATTAGAGTCTCATTCGTTGAATATGTGATTGTGCTTAAGTTTTTGATTTCATGCTTTCATGGTTAAATCATAATAGCAATGATTAAGTGATTGGTGTTTATTAGAAGTTAAGTTTTGGCGACAACTAATTCACCCCACCTCTCAGTTGTCTTGTGTATTTCAATAAATACTCTTACTTATACTATAGATTATGAGATCTACGAGGCCTCACCATCTTCTAAAGAGATGGACTCTCTCTATGGTCATAGATTTCAAATTTTATACAAAAATTATGACTACGTAGGGAATGGTTGTGGTGTAAACCAACAAGGAATCAGAGTACCTTTACAAGTTGCTAGAATTAACTATATGACCAACATTGGATACCATTCTCTGAAGCCCGCCAAAGCCTATAGTCATCCTAAACTTAATGTTAATACAATATCAGCAAATATGATATATCTCAAGCTGATAGACATGGATTGGCTACTAGCAAATATCCCATCAAATTAGGTAAGTATTTCTCCCTCCTTTAGCCACACTTGATGTAGCACCTATTCTAGATGCTCTCAAGGGTGGCATCCTCCTATATATTATTGAATACACAAGACACCTGAGATGGGGGGTGAATCAGTTGTATCAAAAATTTTAAAATCTTACAAACATAATCACATCCACATCATTTCACTTAAACCCTTATTCTATTGTGAAGATTAAACATGAAAAAAAGATAACAAAAACTTAATCACATCAACACCATATTTTTACATGGAAAACCCTAAAAGGGAAAAACCATGGTGAGGATTAGCTCACAATATAATGTAGTATCAATACTGAATTACAAAGAGGCTCACTGCCTTACAAAAGAAAGAAAGACTCACTATCCAAGTCAACTCACTGCTCACTAAAGAATAAGGAAGAAAAGAAGAGAAGGCTCACTGCCATGAACTGATATGATAGCATCTACTGCATGTTTGATTTTAGATCCAATGAAGCACAACAAACATCCCTTTTGCAGTCTCTCTAAAAATAGTAGATGACTTCTACTCATTGCATTAGGTCTTCTATGGCATGAAAGTCCTTACTACCTCTAATTCAAATTCACAACACCAACATCACCATCCTCATGCATGCTCACATACACACAATGTTGAAAGTAAGGAATATTGAGAGGTGGGGTGAATCATTATTTCGCAAAACCACTTATTAACTTGTTCATCAATCCAATATCCAAAATTAATAACATGAAAGCAAAATAAACATAATAATAGCAACCATAAAGACATAACACATGGACACCAGGATTTTTACATGGAAAACCCAAAAAGGGAAAAACCATGGTGAGTGTTAGCTCACAATATATTATGATAACAATACCAGATTACAAAAGGTTCACTACAATGGGGCTCACTGCCCAGAGAAATGTTTACTGCAAGTGGATCACTATCCACTGAGAAAGAAGAATAGAAGAAAGAAGAAAAAATGGCTCACTACCAGTAATGAACTGTTGTAAGTGCATCTACCATATGCTAGATCATAGTTCCATTGAAGGCTCAATACATAGATTCAAAGGTCTTCATTTATTCTTCCTTGCTTCTCAACTCTTCTACATATACTTTGTTTCTGCCCTTGTTTTCTTTTTCTTCTCTGTACTCTGCTTATAATCCTTCACACTCTGAATTCACACATAACATCACCATACAACATCATCAATATCACAATCCATCGAGTATTCATATCTGCAACAAGATTCATTTCATAATTAGGTCGGTAATCTAGACATGAAGCATGTATATAATGTATTTTACTTTGTTGGCTTGATTAAGTGTACAAACAGTAATGCAGACCCAAACAATCATTGAATAATCTTCATACAAGTCAGCACCAAACATACAACCACTAAGATTTATTATTCAAACAATATACCTTCTCCACATAAAGATCTAACTACCTGTCAGCTTGTCTCTTAAGAACATGCTTGACCCAATTCATCTGTCACATCAAAACTCTCATTGTGGACCACAAGAGACTCAAGGATTTATAACCAACATTCATTCTTGACCTCTTAGCATACCTCTAGAACCGCAAGACAAAATATGTTGTTTATATGTGCCAAACAATTGAGAGGGAGGGTGAATCAGTTGTCACAAAAAATTAAACATTTTCTACAATTAAACATTCATCACTTATCCACAATTATTATGATTTAACAATGAGTGCATGAAATTAGAAAATTAACCATAGATACAACATCAAACACAAGAGACACCATATTTACGTGGAAAACCCCAAGGTGGGGAAAAACCATGGAGAGGATTAATTCTCAATATATATTGCAATCTTAAAATAATGATGTTCAGGCTTGGTCACTCCATGGGCCTAAACATACCGGCTTATTGCCATGAAGAACAACTAGGTCTAGAAGACTCACTGCCTCAACCCTAAACCTAGCAAGATTACAATAAGGGTTGTTAAACCCTGAGGGCTATTAAACCCTACTAGTAGCTTACTTCTAGACTCACTGCCACAGTCAACACCTTTTTGTATTGTGAATAACAATTCCTCTACTCTACTCTTCCTCTGCTCTGCTCTTCCTTTTCTTTCCTTTGCCTCTTCTCTACTCTACCTTTGGACCTTTCTTAATATATTTTGATTTTCGCTCAAGCACCTTTTCCATGATTCAACTACAAGTATTTATACACTACATCAACCTTGGAATGATCATCAAGGTTGGCATCACAATCATCAACCATTGGAACAATCTCCAAGGTTGATATTACAAACATTTACAAAATAGGTCCTGACCTATTGCAACATCATGCAAAGGGAATGAAATGTGGATCACATCATGCCTTAGCTAGGACTCAAACACGATCTTTCATGCCACAACACGCTTCCACAATCTTCCAGAGATCTCCGCAATTATTGGGATCAACTAGGTCGGCCAAGACTGGTTACACACTACCTTATCTAGGAACAATCTTCATACACCATCTCAATTTCTTAATGTGGACCAAAGTCCAGATAGGAATATGATTAGGAGACATCCACAAGCATGTTATAATCATTAGGAGCAACCACACAAACCTTAACCACTTTTATCCATAGGAATCTTCTCACCGGAACATGTGAACTTCACTGTCTTCAACTGTCATAAAAGAAAGATAGCTTGCGGACTACCAAACCATGAACTATTTCCACTATAAGCACTTATCATCACCCCAGACTTCCCTCTAGAACTATAGAGAAAAATACTTTATTGCGGAGGAATACAGAGCATAATACTTTCCTCCTGTCCCAACTAAACTTACAGAAAAAGTAGGTTTCACTCTGGTGAATACAACTCACTCAGATCTTCATGCAGATCACTCAAACCCAGAATGTAGCATCCTCAGACATACATCTAACTTACTTCCAATCCACAGAGCATGATCTTCAAGAAGAAATAAATGCAAAGCTATTTACCAGACTATTCTTTAGCATACAACTCACTGTCTATATTGGACTTCTCTGTAACTCACTTGTTTCTTCCAGAGAGGCTAATTTTTTCAATATCCTCAACATACAAGTCTTCTAAAAAAGTAATAGAATAAGATACAGTTGACACCAATGACAACAAGGATATGTTGACATCAATGACAACACTTATTAGGCACATACTTGCAACATATGCAACTATAGAGAAATGGCGACCTTTTTTCTTAGGCACTGTGCACTATTCCTATCTTAGTTCTGTTCACTTGGACTTAGACATTTCATAGTAAGACTTCTAGAGGAAGTCAGGTCTTGATCATTGGAACATAACATCATCAAATATCTATGAACAACATACCTGAACCACATATAATGATCTTCTACTATGGAGGCATACTAACCCAACCTCTGTTACTTACTCTGTATACTGTCCATAGTCATTTTAGCCTTCTAGACCAAAATACTTTAGTGCCTTTGGTGCAGTCATGGTAGGAGGGTTCATAGAATGAACTATCTGGACTATGTAACAAGAGTAAACACAATAGAAACAACTCAAAGAAATAGAACAAATGCAGATTCAGTCATTCAATATATCATAGAATTCAAATATATATTGGCTGGCAACATGCTAACTTAAAATTAGGGCACAAAGGCCTGATTACCGAATATCAAAATATGCACAAGTTATATCTTTTAAGCTCCTTCGCAAAGAATTCAAACTATCAATCTTCCAAATAATGAGAACTACTTTCCTACAGATCTATTACATCAATATATATCAAGTCTGGATTAATAGATTCCTCCACGTCGGCCAAGGAAGATCACAAATTCCAATGAAGAGATGTAACGCATGTATACAAATAGGCCAAACCTAAATGCATAGAACACTTCCAGAAAATGAATGGAATGATGTGCGGACCTCCTAGGAAGGTCAGCCATGAACCAAAGATAATTTAATGATGTGTCATTAGGCTCCAAAGATCAGGAAATGCTTCCACAAGTTTCTCCTTCAGTTGGCTGTTTGTGATTATCAGGGTGCTCTGTTCTGAGAAACAATCAATCTTCTAGTGGTGATATCTTTCTGGTATTGATGTGCGGATCTCTAAATTCTGGATATGATGTAGATGCTAAGTCCAACTCCACAAGGTCTAAAATGTAACTGTGGTAAAATACGAACCAAAATGCAGAAACTGCTTCTGACTAAACTGCCTAAACTAAATTGGAAAATGAAAAAAAAAATTAAACTGCAAACAAACTGAAATGCAAATGTTTTTGGTTGATGCAAGATTGCTCTTGACCCAGGGATGCTCCTGCATCAGACATTTAGGGTTATTGAAAAAGTGAGTCCCTCACTTTGCTAGGGCTAGGGGAGAACCTAGATGGTCTACCTCAACCTAACAAATCCATGATGAATCTTCTTCCAGTCTACCTTTCCACTTCACAAGATATTCTTTGTATTGTCTTCCTCTGATGCTACGCCCAACTCTACTATCTAAAAAGTCTTCGATCTATTCTGGTACTTGTGGTAACTGCTTCTTCAAGTCTTCTTCTATGTTGTCATTAAACTCTACTTCATGATACTGATAAAGATCTGCAATGTTGAAAATAGGTGATATACCCAATGCCTCTAGTAATTCTACTTCATATGCATTTCCTGAATCAAATTTTCTGAGTATCCTACAAGGTCCAAACTTCTTCATCTTCAACTTGTTATATGTCCCAACTGGAAATCTCTCTTTTCTCAAGTACACCATCACTTCATCTCCAACTTCAAATTCCTTATGTCTTCTCTTCTCATCAGCCTTCTCTTTGTACCTATTTTTCATATTCTCCAAATGCTTCTTAACCTGATCATGTATTATCTTCATGTGGTCTACAAATTCTTCTGCTTCAGCACTTCTCTTTTCTTCTATACTGATATCTCTTAATTCTGCAACTCCTTTAGGGTTTACTCTAGTAACAATCTCAAAAGGTGTTCTTCTGGTACTCCTATTCACTGAATTATTGTATGTAAACTCTGCTTGTGAAATAATCAAATCCCAACTTCCTGTCGTCTCTCCAACAAAACATCTCAGCAAATTTCCCAAACTCCTATTCACTACCTCTATCTATCCATCGGTCTATGGATGAAAAGTTGAACTGAACTTCAAATCTGTCTTCATCTTCTTCCAAAGTGTCCTCTAGAAGTATCCAACAAACCTTTTATCTTTGTCTGAAACTATACTCTTAGGTAATCCATGTAATCTCACAATCTCCTTGAAAAATAGGTCAGCTATATGCACTGCATCAGTTGTCTTCTTAAAAGGTATGAAATGAGCCATCTTCAAAAATATTTCAACCACTACAAATATTGAATCATGTCCTCTCTATGTCTTAGGCAATCCCATTACAAAATCCATGCTTATGTCTTCCAAGGTCTCTCTAGTACTATCAAAGGTTTATACAATCCAATGTTCTGACTACTCCCCTTTGCAACTTGACAAACTCTACAACTCTCCACAAATCTCTGAACATCCTTATGTATCTGAGACCACAAGTAGTTTTCACTTACCAAAGCCACTATCTTATCAATGCCAAAATGTCCTGTCAATCCACCACTGTGTTTCTCCTTGATCAAATTATCTCTCATTAAACTTCTAGGTATGCACAACTAGTTTCCTTTGAACAACATATCTTCTTGAATGAAATAGTCCAACCACTTACTCCTATCTATCACAACAGGTTCCTTACATGCTTTCCAAGGTTCTACAAAATTAGTGTCTTCCTCATACATGTTCTTCAATTCATCAAAACCCAACACTTCAACTCTCATCTCTGTCAACAAATTTATTCTCCTACTCAATGCATCAACAACTTTGTTTGATTTACCACTCCTATGCTTCAACATAAAAGTATAACTCTACATGAACTCTACCCATCTCATATGTCTCTGATTCAACTACCTTGACTGTTCAAATACTACAAATCTTGATGATTTGTATACAACACAAAATCCTTAGGCAACAAGTAATGTCTCCACTTCTTCAAGGATTAAATTATGGCATAGAAATCTTGATCATAAATTTAATATCTTCTCCTTGCATCATTCAACTTCTCACTGAAATATACTACAGGTCTACCTTCTTGACTTAAAACTACTCCAATCACATTTCCACTTGCATCACAATCAACTTGAAATACCTTATTGAAATCTGGTAATTCCAAAATAGGTTTCTCTGTCACCTTCTGCTTCAACAATTCAAAACTTTTATCTACTCCAAATGTCCACTTAAAATCCTTTCTATCTCCTCTCATTGTCTCTATCATAGGGTTACAGACTGAACTAAAATTTTTGATGAACTTCTGGTGGAAACTAGCCCATCCATGAAATGATCTAACTTCTCCAATGCTCTCTGGTGTAGGCCATTCAATAATTGCTCTCACCTTCTCAAGATCTATCTCCAACCCTTCCACAGAAATGACAAATCCCAAATATACTAGTTCTTCCTTCATGAAACTACACTTCTTGATGTTTATTAGCAATTTCTCTTCTCTCAGTCTCTACAAAACTTATCTAATATTCCACAAATGTTCCTCTTTTGTCTTACTAAAAATTAGAATATCATCCAAGTATACAATAAAAAAGTTACCCAAGAATTTCTTCAAGACTTATTCATCAACCTCATGAAAGTACTCGGTACATTTGTCAATTCAAAGGGCATCATTAACCACTCATACAATCCTTCATTTGTCTTAAAATTAGTCTTCCATTCATCACCTTCTCTAATTCTAATCTGATGGTATCCACTCTTCAAATCTATCTTTGTGAAATATCTTGCTCCACTCAAATAGTCCATGATATCATCCATCCTAGGTACGGGGAATCTATACTTAACTATGATCTTGTTTATTGCTCTAGAGTCAGTGCACATTCTCCATTCTCCATCCTTCTTAGGTGCCAACACTGGAGGTACTACACAAGGACTCAAAATTTCTCTGATCAAACCTTTCCTCAACAACTCTTGTATCTATCTATTCAGTTCTTCATTCTTTGTCAGTGTCATCTGGTGTGCTGCTTTGTTAGACAAACTTGCTCTGGTATAAGATCCATGTGATGACTGATACTCCTTATAGGTGGCAATCCTTCAGATACATTATCTGATATGATGTCTTCATATTCTATCATCAACTCTCTTATCTCCTTCGATTGTTCTTCTTCAGTTTCTTTCTTCTGTGTTTCACACTTCTTAGGAATCAAATCATAACACATATTCTCATGTCTCAATCCATCCAAAAATTTCCTTCCATTTACCAAACAGATTCTAGAATTTCCACATACCACATCTTTAGGATCATCCTCCAAAGGAATCAAAGTAATTCTCTTCTCATTTGTTGTTATAGTATAAGTATTCTTTCTCCCATCATGTATAGCTTTTCTATCATATTGCCAAGGTCTACCCAACAAGATATGACATACATCCATAGGCATAATATCACACAAGACTTTGTCATGATAAGATCCAATATTAAATTTCACCAAACATAGTTCACTCACCAGTACCTTATGATCATCTTGAATCCATGCTATCTGATATGGCTTAGGGCATTTCAACCTTTCCAACTTTAGCTTAGTCACCATTTCCTCTGAAACTAGGTTATCTGAACTACCACTATTAATCACAACTTTACAACACTTACCTCCTAATTTACATCTAGTTCTAAATAGACTCTTCCTCTACGGTGGTTCCCCATTTCTTTCTTCTTGAAATAGTGCTTTCCTTATCATAAGTGATTCTCCTTTCTCTAGTTTACCAACAGAACTAGGTGATCCAACAAGTTCCTCTTCAACATAGGTTGCCCTTCCACTGTTCTTTGTCCTCTTACTTGTGCTACCCTGATTACATTCAAATGCTCTATGTCCTTCACCTTGACACTTGAAACAAGTACCTCTAAATGTTCTCTTATCTAATCTTCTTCCTTCTCTTCTATATCCTTCATTCCAGTATGAATTATAGTTGCCTTTGGGATGAAAATTTATGTCATTTCTCTGGTATGTATTAGTATCTTTGTAATCCTTCTTAAATGGGCTATCAAACTTGTTTTGCACTAGAAATGATCTATCTCCTCCAGAATAAGTCCTACCTCTCTAAAATTTACCTCCTCTACCTCTCTGTCTCTAATTATGTCTTTTATTCATCTTCTCTTCAACTTTCAGGACAAACTAATATGCTTCTTCCAAAGATGTCATCCTTACCAGGCTTAGTTCTTCTTGAATGTTCAATCTTAGTCTATTGATATATCTAGCCACTTTCTCCTTTCTTGCTTCACTATGTCCTATTCTTATGATCATCTTATGAAATTCTTTAGTATACTCCTCAGATTTATCCTTTTGTCTCAGGTTTTGCAATCTTTTCAACAGCTCCAACTCATAGTCAGTAGGTATAAACTAATTTTTCAACTTTGTCACCATCCTATCCCATGTTGTAATATTTTCTTTCCCTCTCCTATTTCTTTCCAACTGAACTTTCCACCATATAGTAGTATGTCCTTTCAACTTTGTCTTCACAAATTTCACCTTCTCTAGATCTTCAATTTCCTCATATTCAAAGTATTCTTCCATGTCATTTATATAGTCAATTAATTCTTCAGGGTTCAAATTACCAGTATAGTTTGGCACATCAACTCTAGGTCTCTTTCTAATCATTGAAATAGCTCACAACATCTTTACTTGATCTAATTCTTCTTCTTCTTCATCTCCTAGGGTTTCGTCAGTTTGTTCAACAAATTGAGATTCTTCTTCATCATCGCTTTCAACATTAGGTCTAGGTGTCAATCCTCTTTGCCTATCTTCTTCAATAGCATCCAATCGAATTCACATTGTTTTCACCATCTCCATTATCTCATCCATTCTACCAGCCATTGTTCCAATAGTAGCAACTCTTCTCGGTGGCATTCTTCCTAGGATCAAGTGTAAACTGCCTCAAGTTCGGCAATCAGGCTACAAGGTGACAACTGCCACTCAATCAGTGATCGATTGCAACACAAGTAACCTGCCTCAATATGGTGATCTATCCACAACAAGATCTTACAGAATTCCTTCACCAATTTTGCTCAATCTACTCCCAAAGATTCAAACTTTCACTCTGATACCACTTGGTATAGTCACGGTAGGAGGGTTCACAGAATGAACTATCTAGACCATGCAGCAAGAGTAAACACAACAAAAACAAATCAAAGAAGTAGAACAAATATAGATTTAGTTATTCAATATATCATAGAATTCAAATAGAGATCAGCCAGCAACATGTGGGCTTACAATTAGGGCACAAAGGCATGATTACCGAATATCAAAATATACACAAGATATAGCTTTTAAGCTCCTTCACAAAGAATTCAAACTATCGATCTTCTAAATCATGAGAACTGCTTTCCTAAGGATCTATTACATTAATATATATCAAGTCTGGATCAATAGATTCCTCTGTGTCAGCCAAGGAAGATCACAAATTCCAATGAAGAGATGTAACGTGTGTATACAGATAGGTCAAACCTAAATGCATATAACACTTCTAGAAAATGAATGGAATGACGTGCGAATCTCCTGGGAAGGTTGGACATGAACAAAAAGATCATTGAATGATGTGTCATTAGGCTCCAAAGATCAGGAAATGCTTCCGTAAGTTTCTCCTTTAGCTGGATGTCTATGATTATCAAGGTGCTCTGTTATGAGAAACAGTCAATCTTCTGATGGTGATATCTTTCTGGTATTGATGTACGGATCTCTAAGTTCTGGATATGATATAGATGAATGAATGTAGATGCTAAGTCCAACTCTACAAGGTCTAAGATACAACTGTGGTAAAATGCAAACCAAAATGCAGAAACTGCTTCTGACTGAATTGCCTGAACTAAACTGGAAAATGAAAAGAAACAAACTGAAATGCAAATGTTTTTGGTTGATGCGAGATTGCTCTTGAACCAGGGATGCTCTTGCATTAGTCTTTTTGCCAAACCAAGTTGTTCTTCTAGAGTAATGTCACTTTGTCATGTCCATGGGATCTCTTTGCCCTGTTGCCATCAATGACAACATGCAATCCTTCTTCAGAGAAGTGTCTCTTGCCAATAATCTCCCCCTTTGGCATTGATGGAAACACTTACTAAAAAATGTGTATCTACTCCCCCTTTCTTTATACACTCTATTCTTTCACTCCCCCTTAGGTGTTTTCCCATTTTTCACTGGTCTTCTTCTCCCTCTTTGACATCAATGGCAAAGGTGTATGTACAAGAGTCAAAATTATGTCAAAACTGTAAAAAAAAAAAATCATACTCTGCCACATATGTACACATACAATCTTCAACTCAATTAGTTTTTGGTGAAAGAATATCCTTATACACAATCTTTAATTGTGTAATCTCTCCATCCCAATGTTTCTTAGCTCTTTCCAAAATTTGAATGTGACCATTTATCAAGAAGACTAATTTTTCTGCCTTTTGCACATCAGAAGGTATGTCAATTTGTGAAGCTACCTGAGCTTCTGCTGCAAGATTTGTCATGATCTCAACTTTTAGGCTTAATAACCTTCTTAGAAGACACATTTTATTTTTAATTTCTTCTTGTCTGTTAAGCAGACTACTTATGTTGTTCTGAATATTTTCAACTTATATTTCTATGTTGTTGATTGAGTCAACTATTGGATCAAAAGTCTTAGAAATATTTGTGAGTTGAAACTCCATGCTTCTGGCTTTGTCATCTATTTCCTTAGTAGTTTTAGGCCATGACAAACAAAATTTATATATATCACAGGCTACCTTGATTGCATTTTTCATATTCTTGATGTTGCTTTCTAACTAAAGTTTATCACTGTCTAACTTGGTTTTTGATACTGCTAGTCTTTTGTCTTCATATTCCTTTTTAACCTTAATGTCACTAGACTTTTCAAAAGATTCAAAATGAGTACTTACAAAATTTATAAGACCTTTGAGATGAGCAGTTGATGACACTGATGTATCTTTCTGGTATGAGGGCATCAACTTCTCTAGAATACTGGATGTCTCATCAATGAGTTCATTGTCCTATATGAAAATTTCTAGCACTTATTCCTGAGCCTTAGCTTGTACGATTGATGCTAGTTTGAGTTTCTCCATAGGAGACAAAATCCAAATTTATTGGTCCTTGTAGAGTATTGGGTGAATTTAGAATCTGTACACTTTTCTATTCTTCCAAAAACTTTCTAGCATAGTGTTGGTCATGATGTTAGTCATTCACAAACATAGAATAAAAGTTACACAACAACCTTTACTCATCTTGAAAGATACGATGAATTCAAAGAATTCATGATCCCAAGTCTCCGTTGATTAGGTCTTAATCTACTGACGTTACTCAGTGGTTGATGTGTGTTGCTGTTTTCCATTCAGGGGCCTTACGTGTTTCTGCACTGTTCATCATCATCATCTTCAAATATCCTGCTCTGGATGTTCGCTCTGCATAAGTCTCCAACAATTCTACTTCTGCACTGTAAATTTAGTCAAATAATGTGCATACAGGCCGATATTTGCATGATTTCTACCATTATTTATGATTCTTTGCATGATATTTTCAGTACTACATGCATTTAACTCAAATATGCTAAGGATCTTCAGTTACCTACGGGATTTCAGCATATTTCACTGTTTCTGCTTGTTATTTATCATGATTTGCAGTTATGGTGATGAATTAATGAAATTGAAAAAAGGAAAAGGGTTAGAGAGTGAGATTCCTAAAATTACTGGACTTAGATCACTGATTCACATACAAGCTCCCATACTTGCAATGAAAAGAAGGAAAACTAGAAATCATACTTCACCAGGACATTCCACAAATCCGCATGATCTAGTGCAAAGCTTCAAAGGAAAGTTGACAACAACATGTAATGAAATGAAAGCGCTTCCAGTTGAACACAGCATTCACCAGTACATATCCAAAAATCAACAGAAGATTACGTAAAATTTACAATCAGGATGTAATCTGGAACTTCATATTCATTCAGTATGCTCAAGAACAGGTACATTTACAGTGATCTGAAGAAAGAACCTTGACATTTCAACAATTCTATCCTCATTAGTCTCAGTAATCCGATCTCCTAACTTATTCTACAGTAATTGACTCTTTGCGCCAGATGCGTCTGTGTATTCTAATGTATTTCCTCCTCTAAAAAGACACGCTCTGGATGTTATATAGAGCAACTGCCAGAAAACGGTTACAATGATCCAAGGATCAGGATCCTCTCATAACAAACAACGGCCCAGATGAAAAGCACATGCTTCGTCAGTTAGCAAATGTACGGCTGGCACAGAATATTCCAGCATCTTCAACTTGATTCGGCCTCCAGCTGGCGAACAGCATATTTGACAATATCCTCCTCATTTCTGGCTCATGTTGACTCCATGCGCAACTTTGTAATGCTCAGCTTCAGCAGCATCATCATGATTTCAACGCCCAGCTTCAGCAGCATCATGACTTCAATGTTCAGCTTCAGCAGCATCATGATGATTTCCTGCAAGTAAACAGACAAACACTAAGTTCATCATCATCATGATAAACAACAGGAAGTAAACACTTTATTAAACATACCTCCCCATGTGCAGCTGTAGGCAATCAAGCTTTTACCTGTGAAAATATGCACTAAATGCATAAACAGCATGAAAACAACCAGGTCAACCCTCGTTGACCAAAATCAGGCAGTCGGGCTTTCAAATTTCTATCGCTTCACGTTTTTGCCCATTTTCTTGTATATCGGGTTCGAAATATGATGATGATGATCTCAGATTATACAAAGAAATAATCGCCTTTCAACCATCCTTAGAATCCGGCTTTGCATCATCATCATACTTGCATCGGCGTGACTACATATGATCAGGGTGACAATTTTACCTTAGGCCGACGGCAACAGTTATACCGACGCCAAAAAATCATGATGATGACCAACTATATATCTTCAAAGTGGCCGCAGGATGATCCTCCTTTCCTAATGCTCTGATGGAAAGTACATCAGGATGTTTTGTTTTTGCACATTCGGGAAAGAAAGACATCGTCATCATCATCATGATGAAGACAAACAGGAGGACTTGGAAAATGATCCTGCCGCTGAGGAAAATCATGATGACGCCATCGTCATCATCAGGCTTGGTTAAAATGCAAAGGGATGACGTCATCGTCATATTCATTAAAATCAGGAGGTAAATGGAATATCGGGTTCCCTCTAAGGAAGATGATCAGGTCATGAAAGCAGTATGACCCTTTTTCGGCCAAGGCAATCCGCTCAAAAGATCAGGATGATGAACATCATCATCCTCATATACGCACTGGGTGATCAAAAATATGATCCTGCTGAAAGTCCTGATGACGTCATCAGGATATCCGGGGCTTGTGTTAATCTTTGAAGATGACGTCATCGTCATCATCATATTGGCGAAATGGATCACGCCTTGGAAAATATCCTACCGAAGGAGAAGGTGATGATGACGTCATCGTCATCATCATATTTGCAAAAGGTTATACTCGTCGGCAGGATGATATTACGAACTGTTGGGAGAGACGAACAAGATCATGATGATCTTGTTCAACACGACTTAAGAAACGAAAATCACCCTCCGCTTCGAAAGATAAGGTGATCATCATGATCACGCAAAAGGAGGTCAGGAGGATATTAGGAAATGTCGGGTCTCGAAATATCATGATGATGTTGATCACCAAGACTGTCGTGCACGCGCAAATTATGCAGATGGCAGATTTCTCTAAGTAAGGTGATATTATAATATCAGCATGATATTATAATATCGGGTGATGCTGGAATATCATGATGATGCTCGCAATGTTTCTAAGGTTACTCGACGGGTAAAACACACTAGCACTTAAGATTGACGTCCGGATATTTCGGGACTGCATGATATTCACCGGGTGATAGAGTAAGATCATGATGATGACCTTTGGCGATATAAAAGACCGCCTGACGGGAAAAGATTACTACGACTTAAACTTGACGTCCGGATGTTTCGACCTCAGGATATTATCGGGGGGCTTTTCAAATATCATGATGATGATGTTCATCATACAGCAATTATCAGGTTTGACCAAAACTTTGACTGCTCATAACTCTCTCATACGGACGAATTTTCAAGTGATGCAAAAGGCAAACCTGCATGGAATTTCAAGCTCTTTCTAACCATGAAGTTATAGAAACAAAATATGAACTTTGACAAACTAACCTCATGATGATGACCTTATCTCATCCTGACCTTCATGATGATGATGCACCTGACTTAATTTTTACCAAACCGCCAGAAACAGACAACACAAGCCAAAACAAAAGCTGGGTCCTTGTTTTGCCAAGTCAAAATGGGGCGTGTTGTGTAACCACACAACAACTTGCCACCAAAGAAAACAACAAAATTCAAATGATTCAAGTGATGTGATCACATTCATCTATAGTGTTCTAATTTTGTCTAAGTAAATCATCATGATCTTTGAATGATAAAATTTCATTATGGTGATAAAGCTAACAAAGGATCAGGTGTGTGCAGATGATTAATTATCCTCATCTTGAAAGCAAGTTGAAGACATAAGTAACTGGTGTTAAACTACATAGTTGGAGATCATCCCTCATAGCCAACCTGGATAGAGCCTTGCTGCCAGCAGGTGTCTATAACCCCGGCAAGGTTATCTATACAATCTCCCTAAGTAGGGCTCCACTGCCAGCAGGCGTCCATAGCCCCGGTAGAGTTACTTAGATGGCCTAATTTTATTTCATTTCTGATTTTCCTTTAAAAATTTAAATTTGATATCATCATGTCTGCTCATTTGTACAAGGTGTAGTCACTTGCAGCTTTAGGTTGGAGATTGTATTGGTAGCAAGGGAGTCCCTTTAGATTTTTCACTTAACACCTATACTCATATCTTCAACAAACCCAAGGCTGTTAGGTGTTTCATTGTGTTTGATTCACTTTGGACAAGAAAAAGTACCCTGATGAAAAGACATCATAAACCTGATCATGAGTATTTATCAGAATGAATTACAATCTATATCTAAATCTGATCTCATCACTTGAATCCTAACAATTTAGTTATTTTCTTAGGTGATGAAGTGCATCATCCTGACTTACCAGAACAAGGTCCCAACCAACAAAACAACAACAACAACAAGCAAACACTGGACGAACAACTATACAAATATACAATATGATACACAAGACTGCCATGAAGTCACTCAGGCCTGGAAATAATGTTTGAGGAATTGTCCATTGACTGGCAACGGGACATCCTCACCTGTCAGGTTCTTA
The DNA here is from genome assembly GCA_027924645.1 of Cunninghamia lanceolata. Classification (NCBI taxonomy): domain Eukaryota; kingdom Viridiplantae; phylum Streptophyta; class Pinopsida; order Cupressales; family Cupressaceae; genus Cunninghamia; species Cunninghamia lanceolata. The sequence continues at coordinate 27,199,441 of BSBN01000047.1, forward strand.
AGCCTATAAGTGCTGTCTCCTAAAATTTCAGAAATCTGAAAGGGACCTATCCATAGTTTATCAAACTTACCATGATCACCTTTCCTTTCATGGGCTTTATCCCACATCAGGACTAAATCTGATATCCTGAAAGCTTTAATTCTGGCTCTCTTGTCAAACCAGCGTTTGACAACAGCCTGATGTTTTGCAAATTGGTCAATTGCTTGGCTTCGTTTTTCTTCCAGATGCATCAACTGAAGCAACCTGACTTCCTGTTTATTATCTATGCCTAGATAGTCTTGGGCAAACTGCAGAGTAGGAATTTTCAAGTTTACAGGGAGGATAGGATCTACCCCATATACTAGCTGGAAAGGTGAGTTTCCTAATGCAATTTTCATTCTAGTTCTGTCTACCCATAAGGCATATTTCAGAAATGAATTCCATTCCCTGGGATTTTTCTCTATCAATTTTCTTATGATACTCAGTAAATTCTTATTAGTGGATTCTGCTAATCCATTTCCCTGGGGATAGTAATTGGATGAGAACTTAAGTATGATCCCATGATCAAAAGCCCAACTTGACAATTTAGTGGAAATGAAGGCAGAACCATTATCACTTACCAATGCATAAGGAGTTCCATACCTGGTGACAATGTTGCTTTCCAGAAATTTAATGACATCATCAGCAGTACAAGTTTTGCTGCTGATAGCCTCAGTCCATCTGGTACAATAATCAGTAATTGTTAGGACATACCTCTGGCCTGAAGAAGATGGAGGATTGATTGGTCCTATGAAATCCATGCCCCATTGTGCAAATGGGCGCTCCTCCATCACTGGCTGCAATGGTTGTGCAGCATATTTTTCTCTGTTGGCAGCAACCTGGCAAACATGACAACATTTAACATGATCAGCTGTGTCTTTAAAAATGGTAGGCCAGTAATATCCTGCTCTGAGGATTGCATGTGTTGTGGCCAACGCTGATCCGTGGGCAGTTCCAAACTTGTCATGTAGCTCTGTCAAAACTTTATTGGCTTCTGATTTCTCTAAGCATCTCAGGTATATCCCTTCATAATTCTTTTTAAACAGGGCTCCTCCCTTCATCATATATTTCTGGGATCTCATCTTCAAGGCTCTTCTCTGTGAAGCCTGCATCTTCAAAGGACATCTTCCAGTGATCAGGATGTGCCTGATGTCTGAATACCATTCTTTATTGTCCTTCTCATCTATCACATACTGTTGACTGATGATGTTTGGATCAGTTTCAGATATCATCTGGCTCAGAGCCTGTCCTCTTACTAGCTTCATGGGTGTGATCTCCATGTCATATTCTTGTAGTACCGTAATCCATTTGGCCCTTTTTTCACCAGGTTCACTCTGCATCAGCAGCATCTTTACTGCTGCATCTGGTACCACAGCAATCACTTTGCTTCTCAGTATATAATGTCTGAACTTTTTTACTGCTCTGACTAATGCAAGTGCCTGTCTTTCAACATCTACATATCTCAACTCAGCATCCCTGAAAGGACAGCTCATGAAGGCAATTGGTTTCTCTTCTTTATCTTCATTTCTTTGAGTTAACACTGCTGCAGAAGTATGTTCTGAAGCAAATGAGTAGATGTAGAAATCTTTTGTATAATCTGGACTAATGAGGACAGGAGCATCTGAAATGGCCCTCTTTATATCTTCAAAAGCAGCTCTGGCTTCTGGTGTCCAGTCAATTTGTGCATCTTTTTTCAACATGGCATTCAGTGGTCTGACAATCTCAGCAAAGCCAGTGATGAACTTCCTCACAAAATTTATCTTACCAAAATAAGATTTAAGCTCCTTTTTGCTTCCTGGAAGTGGTAATTTCATAATAGATTCCACCCTGTCAGGATCAATGATAATCCCATCCTCTGTGATTAGGTGGCCTAGTAACTTTCCTGTTGTGACCCCGAATATGCACTTCTTGGGATTCAAAGATATTCCATATTCTTCACACTTCTTCAGCACACTTCTGAGGTCAGCAACATGATTTCCCCTTTCTTTGGAGAACACTGTCAGGTCATCCATGTAGATGACTATACATTTTCCTATTAAGCCTCTGAAGGCTATGTCCATTGCTCGCTGGAATGTAGCTCCAGCATTTATCAATCCAAACGGCATACGTCTATATGCAAATATCCCCCATTTTGTGGTGAAGGCAGTCTTTAATCTGTCAATTTTATCAACCATCACTTGGTTGTATCCTGAAAAACCGTCCAAGAAGGACATCATCTTGGCTCCATTTACCATCTGCAGAACTTCATCCAAAGAGGGCAAAGGATAATTATCCTTTTCTGATGCTCTGTTCAGGTTCCTGAAATCTACACACAATCTGATGTCTCCATTCTTCTTCCTGACTGGTACCAGATTTGCCACCCAAGTGGAGTGCCTTACCGGAAATATTATCCGGGCATTTAACAATTTCTTGACCTCCTCAAGGATGATGGGCTCAAGCAGAGCATTGACTGGCCTCTGCTTCTGTCTGAAAGGTTTTGCATCTGGCTTGAGGGGTATAGTATGAGTTATGACAGAAGTGTCATACGTCTTCAGCTCGTCATAAGTCCATGCAATTACATGTATATAATCCTTAAGGGCTTGAGTTATTCCATCTAACTCTTCAGGTGTACAAACCTTACCCAACAAGACATTCTTCTTGTCATCAGCTTGTCCAATATTCACCTGTGAATATTGACCTCCATCTGCCTTAGGCAGATCCTTATGCTTGAGCATATTATCCAGATCAAAGGCTCTTTCTAATTCAATCATACCTTTGGGAATTGTGTTGCCAGGCAACTCTAAAATCTCATCTTCTTCCCAGACATGATCTTCCATACCATTTTCATCTATGATCTGAGCTTCAAATACATCTCTGTTTGATATGAAGTCCAGGATGTGCTGATCATCATCAAACACTTGGAGATTGGTCACATTGTCAGGTACCGAAGGTACTGACACCAATTCTACTGCAAATCTCTTCAGACCAGATATAGACAGTGGTTCCAGCGTACTGGCGGCCTGAGCAAGTGCATCTGCCCTTTGGTTCTGTTCTCTTGGCACGTGAAGGAGGTTGAAGGCATCAAAGTCTTCAATCAGGTCCCACACACGATGTCTATAATTTGACAGCTTTCTGTAGTTACAAGAGTAAATTCCCCTTACTTGTCTTACAACTAGTTCTGAATCTCCAAAGACATGCAGGATCTTCACCTTCTTCTTATGGGCAAACAACAGTCCATGAATCAGAGCTTCATACTCTGTGACATTATTAGTGCAGGGGAACTGTAATCTGTAAGCTGCTAAATGGGATTTCCCTGATGGATCAGTAAGGTCAATCCCTACTCCAGAACCTTGCTTGGATTTGGATCCATCAAACCTCAGGATCCAAGGCTTATCTTCAGCGGGACATTTATTTGAACTTTCCTTTTTCTTTGCAGCTCTGGCTGCTGCTCCGCCTGATATCCACCTTAACTTAGGTGTGCCATCTTCAAGCTTCTTCCTTCCTTTATCTGATGAGCCTGATGGCTTTTCTGTTTTCTCTTCCATCCTAGCAGGAGGATGATGTTCAGCACATACAACTGCATGCTTCTTCAAAATGTGTAAACACAGTGAGCAAGTGGTTTCTGAGTGAGGCGCCTCATGCAGCCTACACCAACCTTTGATTAAAACCTCCTGGGGAGATCTACACTGTTGTGTTATTTTTTTCATTTCTTTGACCAGAAATTCTTCGAACTTCGTCAGGTCACTGCCTTTATCCTCATCAGACAACTCGTAATCCGGTTCCATGAAGCAATCACTACCAGGAGTGATCTTTTCCTTTCTCGCATCATTTGTCTGATTGGACACCAGGATCTCTTCTGTTTTTCGGATATGATCCTCATCAGGATCCGTCGACTCTTCTGTTCCTGCAGAAGACAAATAAAAATTAGTATCATCATCATCATCAGATGTAGCACTCACCTCGGAATATGATGATGATGCTTCACTATACGTCTGCTCCAGCATGATCATGTCTAAGCATGGTTCGCAAGTCTTTTCCGAGTGTGCTTCTCCATGCAATCTGCACCATCCGTCGATCAAAATATCATTAGCAGGTATATTTAATAATTGACAACGTTTTATCTGAGTAGATAAATGCATCTGAAAATCCCTGAAGTGATCTATTTCATTCTCATTATCAGGATCATTATTAAGTTCTACGACTGGCATATCCTCATGATAATCATCATCATGATGATGGTGAACATCAAGCATCAGGACCTCTTCTATTTGGACAGTTTGCGGCCTGATGTGATAAACTCCAGGTTCTACGTTTACATACATGATCTCATTTGTTCTGTTATATTCGGTGATCATATGTTTCATCCTAGGCTCAGCATCAATCCTGATCTGATTAGGTATACCTTTCCATGGCAACCACATGTGACTGAAGTCTGTGGACATGTATCCGTTAAGCGTTTTAGACCAGTCCCGGCTAAGCAACATCCCATATGTATCAGGTATGTCAACTACCTGAATGTCAATGTAATACTGGATCCTAGGATCAGACGCTAGCTGCATGTGAATATGAGTGAGTTCTCCTACGACACTTACTTCTGTCTTGTCCAGTTGAGTGACCTTCTTTAATGATTTAGCAGGATGCAGTCCTAATGCGTTGCATATTGACAAAGGCATAACATTAGTTGAGGCTCCTGAATCAACTAAACAATTGTGCAAATTCTTACTGAACATTCTTATGGTGAGGAGAAATGGAGGTGACTCAGTTTTATCTCTGTACAAGGTCATGTGAGAGGTTTCAGCAGCTTGGACTGTGGCTGACACTTTGGGCTTGATAGTGCTATCTTTAGCAGTATGGTCTCTGCTATTGGATTGACTCGAAAGGTGATTATCCTCTTTAGAAGCAGGATCATCCAGCGACTTCATGAATGCCCTTTTGATGGCAGGAGTTTTCAGTAACTCAGATAGGGACAGGCTGATCTTGATTTTCTTCATTTCATCAGCCAAATAGCTGACTAACCTGTCAGACTCATGAGGTGCATTTGCAACTTTTGTTACTGTGTTTTGAGGAGACAAGTACTGAGCATTCACCTTAGGGAACCCAGGGTTATTGCTAGCCTTAGGATCAGGAGGTGTGTTGAAGTTGTTTGGAGGTAGAGATGATGTCAATGGACCGGCAGGTCTGTTGGCATTACTCCTCAGGTTATAATTGTGCTTACCAGGGTATTGCTGCTGGTATGCATGTACTTCCTCATGCTCTCTTGTAGGTTCATTTTCATCCTCAAAAGGGAAGACATAATTTGCTTCAAAGGTTAAGGCAGATTCTTCACAGGTCTGATTATATTCCTGATGAGGCTGATTAGTGTAGGTTTCCAGCACAAAAGCTGAGTCATATCCACAAGGAACTATTTCATTTCCTTCTGCCTGAGGTGGATTTCCAGAAGTATTAGACACTTCAGTCTGAAAAATGCTGGCAGCAATCCTAAATTGTGGACAATCTAATTCTGCATGTGCATTGGTGTTGTGAATCCTGCACCAATTGGTAAGGGCTGCTTCAGCAAGATTGACTCTAGTAGTTTGTTTGGCTTCACCAGGAGGCTGATTGTCTAGGGGTGATGGTAATGAACCATTATTTGGCCTGGAGTTCCACACTCTAGGCTGCCTAGGAGGATTATTGTTATTTGCAGCACTACTGTTGAAGTTATTGTTGTATCCTCTGTCAGGGTAATTTGGTCTGTCATTGGAATAACTCCTATTCTGACCTGACTATGAATAAAACCCTTGGTTTCTCAAGTGTGTTACTTCTGTGGTGAGCTTTCTCAACTGAGCAGACATTTCTTTGATTTCCTCTTTCTCCTCTTGAGCTTTGGCCACTACATTTTCAGTCTGAGGCTGGAAAAAGGAAGATCCATGGTTATTATGGGATAGGTCTGTACCCTGAGGTGTCTGAGTATGTGCAGGATATTGTGGCAATTGGCCATTTCCATTAGGAGGAGGCATGATACTCAATGGAGGTACTTGCAAAGGTGCAGGCATGATTGGTGGGGGCATCACTGCTCCATTTGGATATTGTGCAGGATATTGCGAAGGATAAGCTGCAGGATACTGTGCTGGATATTGTGACTGCATGCCAGGCAAAGCAGGGAATGCTATATTTGGAGTAGGAGCAGGTATCAGCTGTTGATTTACCTTGATAGCTTCTTGAAAAGCTCCTGTCAATGTGGTGATCGCAGGATGTGTTCTCCTGATGAACATGGCGGTTAATGGATCCAGGGCTGAATAATAAATACTTCTGGCAGCATCATCAGCCACCACATATGGGGTAACTAGCTTGGACAACATTTTCTGGAACCTAGCATTGAAATTTGCAATAGGTTCATGCTCCAATCTCTTAATTGTGGCAAACAGGTGGTAATTCATGGATGGATCAATAGGGACCTTGAATCTGTCAAGAAAGGCCTTCTCTAAGATAGCCCACGAACCTACAGAAGATTGACCAAGACTAATGAACCAATTATAAGCCTCTTCCCCTAAGGAAAAAGGGAATAATCTGAACACCACATCCTGATGTTCTATTCTGGCTCTGCAGCAAGCTTCTTTAAACATCCTGATATGATCATCCGCATCCTGATAAGGATGGTATTTTGGACAAAGCTTGTCCGGATACTTTGGTAACTCATGATACGCAGTAAAGGTCAATGGTGATTCTGCTGCAAAGAACGACATTACAACCTGAGGGGGCTGAACTGGTGGTGCAGTTGGCTGAGGTTGGACTAAAGGTATACCCTGAGGTTGAACAGGAGGTGTCACGGGTATACCGGAAGGTATTTGCAAACCAACAGGAGTTATAGGGGGAGGTCCTGGTGAAGCTCTGGACGTACTAGACTCTGGAGTATGGTGAACGTCTACAGTCTTAGGTCTAAAACCTCTGACAGGCAATTCTTCGAAAATTTCACTATGTCTAGACCTGGTATTTATCCTGTGAGCCAGGATTTCTCGATTTGGAGGCCAATTAGCTGAAACTTTGCAAATATTGGCTGGATTCCACCGGACGAGGTGATATTTGCGGTCAACTTGCAAATCAGACTGAATATTTACGCGATATTTGCGAAGATACTGCAAATATGACAGGATATTGGGATATTTCGACCAGTAGCACCAGATCTCACGTGTCTAAGGCTCAAATTCTCAAAGCTTGAACAAATTTATGCATCTTTGGCCAATATTTAGTGAATTTAAAGAAATCTACTGTAAAGCTTGCAATATTTATGTGAAATTTGGAAATCTTTACACAGAATGTGCAAATACAAACTTGTCGCAGCAAATATTTACGCAATTTGATGAAATTCACAAATGATCTGAAGTTACCTTACTCTGAGCGTCATCAAACCTGAAAGTACTGATGATGAACGTGATCTTCCGGAGCCGGCCCTCCTTCTAGCACCAATTTATGTTGGTCATGATGTTAGTCATTCACAAACATAGAATAAAAGTTACACAACAACCTTTACTCATCTTGAAAGATACGATGAATTCAAAGAATTCATGATCCCAAGTCTCCGTTGATTAGGTCTTAATCTACTGACGTTACTCAGTGGTTGATGTGTGTTGTTGTTTTCCATTCAGGGGCCTTACGTGTTTCTGCACTGTTCATCATCATCATCTTCAAATATCCTGCTCTGGATGTTCGCTCTGCATAAGTCTCCAACAATTCTACTTCTGCACTGTAAATTTAGTCAAATAATGTGCATACAGGCCGATATTTGCATGATTTCTACCATTATTTATGATTCTTTGCATGATATTTTCAGTACTACATGCATTTAACTCAAATATGCTAAGGATCTTCAGTTACCTACGGGATTTCAGCATATTTCACTGTTTCTGCTTGTTATTTATCATGATTTGCAGTTATGGTGATGAATTAATGAAATTGAAAAAAGGAAAAGGGTTAGAGAGTGAGATTCCTAAAATTACTGGACTTAGATCACTGATTCACATACAAGCTCCCATACTTGCAATGAAAAGAAGGAAAACTAGAAATCATACTTCACCAGGACATTCCACAAATCCGCATGATCTAGTGCAAAGCTTCAAAGGAAAGTTGACAACAACATGTAATGAAATGAAAGCGCTTCCAGTTGAACACAGCATTCACCAGTACATATCCAGAAATCAACAGAAGATTACGTAAAATTTACAATCAGGATGTAATCTGGAACTTCATATTCATTCAGTATGCTCAAGAACAGGTACATTTACAGTGATCTGAAGAAAGAACCTTGACATTTCAACAATTCTATCCTCATTAGTCTCAGTAATCTGATCTCCTAACTTATTCTACAGTAATTGACTCTTTGCGCCAGATGCGTCTGTGTATTCTAATGTATTTCCTCCTCTAAAAAGACACGCTCTGGATGTTATATAGAGCAACTGCCAGAAAACGGTTACAATGATCCAAGGATCAGGATCCTCTCATAACAAACAACGGCCCAGATGAAAAGCACATGCTTCGTCAGTTAGCAAATGTACGGCTGGCACAGAATATTCCAGCATCTTCAACTTGATTCGGCCTCCAGCTGGCGAACAGCATATTTGACAATATCCTCCTCATTTCTGGCTCATGTTGACTCCATGCGCAACTTTGTAATGCTCAGCTTCAGCAGCATCATCATGATTTCAACGCCCAGCTTCAGCAGCATCATGACTTCAATGTTCAGCTTCAGCAGCATCATGATGATTTCCTGCAAGTAAACAGACAAACACTAAGTTCATCATCATCATGATAAACAACAGGAAGTAAACACTTTATTAAACATACCTCCCCATGTGCAGCTGCAGGCAATCAAGCTTTTACCTGTGAAAATATGCACTAAATGCATAAACAGCATGAAAACAACTAGGTCAACCCTCGTTGACCAAAATCAGGCAGTCGGGCTTTCAAATTTCTATCGCTTCACGTTTTTGCCCATTTTCTTGTATATCGGGTTCGAAATATGATGATGATGATCTCAGATTATACAAAGAAATAATCGCCTTTCAACCATCCTTAGAATCCGGCTTTGCATCATCATCATACTTGCATCGGCGTGACTACATATGATCAGGGTGACAATTTTACCTTAGGCCGACGGCAACAGTTATACCGACGCCAAAAAATCATGATGATGACCAACTATATATCTTCAAAGTGGCCGCAGGATATCACAAAATATGATGATCCTCCTTTCCTAATGCTCTGATGGAAAGTACATCAGGATGTTTTGTTTTTGCACATTCGGGAAAGAAAGACATCGTCATCATCATCATGATGAAGACAAACAGGAGGACTTGGAAAATGATCCTGCCGCTGAGGAAAATCATGATGACGCCATCGTCATCATCAGGCTTGGTTAAAATGCAAAGGGATGACGTCATCGTCATATTCATTAAAATCAGGAGGTAAATGGAATATCGGGTTCCCTCTAAGGAAGATGATCAGGTCATGAAAGCAGTATGACCCTTTTTCGGCCAAGGCAATCCGCTCGAAAGATCAGGATGATGAACATCATCATCCTCATATACGCACTGGGTGATCAAAAATATGATCCTGCTGAAAGTCCTGATGACGTCATCAGGATATCCGGGGCTTGTGTTAATCTTCGAAGATGACGTCATCGTCATCATCATATTGGTGAAATGGATCACACCTTGGAAAATATCCTGCCGAAGGAGAAGGTGATGATGACGTCATCGTCATCATCATATTTGCAAAAGGTTATACTCGTCGGCAGGATGATATTACGAACTGTTGGGAGAGACGAACAAGATCATGATGATCTTGTTCAACATGACTTAAGAAACGAAAATCACCCTCCGCTTCGAAAGATAAGGTGATCATCATGATCACGCAAAAGGAGGTCAGGAGGATATTAGGAAATGTCGGGTCTCGAAATATCATGATGATGTTGATCACCAAGACTGTCGTGCGCGCGCAAATTATGCAGATGGCAGATTTCTCTAAGTAAGGTGATATTATAATATCAGCATGATATTATAATATCGGGTGATGTTGGAATATCATGATGATGCTCGCAATGTTTCTAAGGTTACTCGACGGGTAAAACACACTAGCACTTAAGATTGACGTCCGGATATTTCGGGACTGCATGATATTCACCGGGTGATAGAGTAAGATCATGATGATGACCTTTGGCGATATAAAAGACCGCCTGACGGGAAAAGATTACTACGACTTAAACTTGACGTCCGGATGTTTCGACCTCAGGATATTATCGGGGGGCTTTTCAAATATCATGATGATGATGTTCATCATACAGCAATTATCAGGTTTGACCAAAACTTTGACTGCTCATAACTCTCTCATACGGACAAATTTTCAAGTGATGCAAAAGGCAAACCTGCATGGAATTTCAAGCTCTTTCTAACCATGAAGTTATAGAAACAAAATATGAACTTTGACAAACTAACCTCATGATGATGACCTTATCTCATCCTGACCTTCATGATGATGATGCACCTGACTTAATTTTTACCAAACCGCCAGAAACAGACAACACAAGCCAAAACAAAAGCTGGGTCCCTGTTTTGCCAAGTCAAAATGGGGCGTGTTGTGTAACCACACAACACATAGTCAATTGAAATTTGGTCTATAGTAGAGTCTCTTGCCACATATTCATCACTAAGTGTAACTTTCCTTCTTTTCTTTTCTTCTATTGGATTTTCTTCCTCTACTTTGATAGTGGCTTCTATAGTGGATGAGATCCTTGTCCTTTTCTCAGGACCAGATATATGTTTTTCCTTTTCATCTTTCTCATCTTTTCTATCTGGAGTGTTTGACTTCCATTTCACCAGAGGTCTCAAAGATCTTGATTCTTCTTCTTTAGTTTTTTCCTTGCTTGTTTGTTCATCAAAAATTTTCTTTGAATGCTCAAATTCCATAGATAATTCTTTGAATGTTTCAAACCTATCTTCTTTGAGATCTTTTAGTTTCTTTAGTAGTTCATCAACTAATTCAGTCAGGATATCTTCTGTAACTTCATACCCTAATGGAGGAACCCATACAGTTCTTGGTTCCATAGCTTCCATGAAGCATTTGTCTTTGTTCACCATGAATACAATGTCATTTTCATATTTTATCACTACTTTTTTAGGTATCAGGACCCTACTTAACATTCTCTTTTGAAAGTTCATGAAGTATCCCCATAATTTAAACTACACAGAAGGGTTTTCAAGCTATAAATGCCTTTTCTACCATATAAGGGTTTTTCTTCGCTTGAAATCGACTTGATTTGAATTACTTTGAAAAACTCTACAGGCACTTGGATTTTCGCTCTTAATTCTCCTGGATGTTTGAAAGGTGGAATACAAAGTGAATTATCTATCAAATGAGCCACTTTTTATCTTCCATAAGGATGACCTAGTTATCATAAATGCCCCTATTAAAAAGCTGTCAAACATATCTCTACAGAATGTAGTCTATTAAGATTGCTCTGCAATGTTCCGCGTTTGATCCTTTTCTTCCAAAATTTCTTTCAAAAGATCTATCATTTGAATTCTTTCAACATATTTTTGTGCTGGATCTCAAAACTAATTATCTAGTTGGGGGATTAAAATTTTCATTGTAGCTCCCCCTGAGCCAAAGCTCACAATCTACTTCCCCAAGGAAGTATCTACACCAGATGCTGGTGCAAATCCATCCTTGACTTTAATCACATCTTTATTGATCCATATCTTGCCCATTTATTTTTTAGTTTTAACTAGATCAACTTTTTCTTTTCCTTTATCATTCCTCTACTCTGTTTTCCTTTCTTCAGCATAGTAGTTTCTTTTCACATTCTTGCTTCTATAGAATTTTACCATATGACCAAGTTTGTTGTAATTATAGCACACAATACTTCCATGTCCTTGATTCCTTCCTCTGAATGAATTCATCCTTGATCTACATTGATTAGCCATGTGCCCAAATCTATTGCAAGAAAAATACTTTCTATTGAATGATTGAGTATTCCTTACATTGTAAAAGCCATTCCTTACCAGACTTCTGCATTCATTTGATCTATGAAAAATTTTCTTCCAATTGTAACATTGACCAGAGAATGATGGAGCATTCTAATTTATTCTACTCCTACACTGAGTAGCTTTATGACCAAACTTATTGCAATTAAAACAATGGCCATTGAAAGATGGGTGCCTTTGAGCATTTGGTTGTTTAACCAGAAGTCTTCTAGGTCTTCTTCTTTGATTCCTGAACTAGTTGTCTTTGTTTTGCTTTAACTCAGTGTTTGCTTGACCTAATTTTGAAGTTCTCCTTTCTCAAATCCCAATCCTTGCTTGTCATCGAAACTCTTTTGACTAGAAATTATCTTATCAAGTTTAGCAAAGCTTATCTTGAACTTCTCTTCATAGCTCTTGGCTTTTTCCAAGTCTGATTTTAGGCTCACAACTTCTTTTTCAAGTTTGACACATTATTCTAACTTGCTCTTTACATCAGATTTAGATCTTCTTCTACTTTAGCTCTTTCTATAACTTCCCCTTTCAAAAAATCCAGGGTTTCATTTTCTTATATTAATTGTTCACTAACCTCTTTGTATTTTTCTTTGAATTTTTGACTTGTTCTTTTAGCTTTAAAATGCATTCATTGGCTTCTTGTAAGTTATCTTTCAAAACCTAATTTTTGCTTTAGATTTTTCAAGATCAATAAGAGTTTCTCTTAGTTCAACATTGTCTGAGAAGTTTCCAAATCTCTTGGCTGCCATGAGTCAACTCACCCAGATCTTCCTCAAGCTGTTAAGCTTCTTCCAAGGAACCTTGCTCTGATACCAATTATTGAAAGTAAGGAATAATGAGAGAGGGGTGAATCAGTATTCTGCAAAACCACTTCTTAACTTGTTCATTAATCCAATATCCAAAATTAATAACATGAAAGTAGAATAAGCAGAAGAATAGAAACCATAAAGACGTAACACATGGACACCGAGATTTTTATGTGGAAAACCCAAAAAGGTAAAAACCACAATGAGTGTTATCTCACAATATATAATGATAAAAATATCGGATTACAAAAGGCTCACTGCCATGGGGCTCACTACCCAGAGAAATGCTCACTGCAGGTAAACTCACTATCCAAGTGGACTCACTGTCCACTGAGAAAGAAGAATAGAAGAAAGAAGAAAATTTGGCACACTGCCAGTAATGAACTACTGTAAGTGCATCTACCATATGCTGGATCACAGTTCCATTGAAGGCTCAATACACAAATTCAAAGGTTTCATTTATTCTGTCCTGCTTCTCAACTCTTCTACATATACTCTATTTATGCCCTTGTTTTCTTTTTCTACTCTGTACTCTGCTTATAATCCTTCACACTCTAAATTTGCACATAACATCACCATACAACATCATCAATATTGCAATCCATTGAGTATTTATATCCGCAACAAGATTCATTTCATAATTAGGTTGGTAAGCCAGACATGAAGCATTTATATGATGTATTTTACGTTGTCAGCTTGATCAAGTGTACAAAAAGTAATCCGAACCCAAAAAATCATTGAATAATCTTCATACAAGTTGGTATCAAAAATACAACCACTTAGATTTATTATTCAAACAATATACCTTCTCTGCGTAAAGATCTAACTACCTGTCAGCTTGTCTCTTAAGAACATGCTTGACCCAATTCATCTGTCACATCAAAAGCTCACTGCGGACCACAAGAGAATCAAGGATTCATAACCAACATGCATTCTTGACCTCTTAGCATACCTCTAGAACCACAAGACAAAATATGCAACTGGGGAGAAATGCGGACCCTTTTTCTTAGGCACTGTACATTGTTCCTGTCTTAGTTCTATTCACCCAGACTTAGACATTTCATAGTATGACTTCTGGAGGAAGTCAATTCTTGACCATTGGAACATAACATCATCAAATAGATATTAACAACATACCTAAACTACATATAATGATCTTCTATTGTGGAGTCATACTGACCCAACCTCTATTACTTACTCTGTATACTGTCCATACTTAGTCATCTTAGCCTTCTGGACCAAAATACTTTAGTGCCTTGTTGCCAAACCAAGTTGGTCTTTTAGAGTAATGTCTCTTTGTCATGTCCATGGCATCCCTTTGCCTTGTTTCCATCAATGACAACATGCAATCCTTCTTCATAGTAGTGGCTCTTGCCAACACACGAATCCTTTGCACTTATTTATATTAATCATCAACCTTGAAACATTCACCAAGGTCAACAACACACTCTACACCCTTTGAAACAATCTCCAAGGTCAACACACATACAAAATTCAAATTAGGTCTAGACCCAAACATTCCCATGGAGAAAAGGAATCAAATTGGAATACTTCACAACTTAGCTTGAACCTAGAAACATCTTCACATGCTTAAACATGCTTCCTCAATCCATGAAGCACATCTGCAATTAGTGTTAATACCCATGTTGACTAAACTTGTGTAAACACCAAGAAAACTTAGGCACATGCCTCCAAGAACACAACCATAAATTGCAGACCAAGAAAAATCCTTTAACATGATCTTGAATCATCCACAAACAACATGAAATCACCTAGGAGCTGACAAATCTAGCTACAACAAATCTCACTTGACGACACTTGACAGACTGCTCACAATCAACACTGCCAAGTTATGAAAATCAATAAAACTACATTCCAAAGTACCAAAACACAAGTCCTTTGGACAAAATATAGATATGGACCTTATGAAAACTCATCCAAAACTGTAAGACCAAAAACCAAACTACAGAGAAATGCGGAGCAAAATACTTTCTCCTAGTCACACTGCAAGCACTGCCAGGCACAATCTTCAAACTGGTGAACATAACTCTCAAACCAAAATATTCCATAGCACCAAATTATAGATTTAACATCTTCAACCAATTCTCTAAAACATATCCAAACCTCACACTTTGGTCTTCAACACAGAAGGAATGCGGAGCAAAAACCTAGACAGTATCCTGTAAGCCAGAATACTTCTTCACAACACTGTCTTAAGTATTTATCAAATTTTCTCAAAAGCACTTGGAAACCCAGAAACAAGAACAACATACTAACATCATCAACGCTTCTACAATCCATTCAAATCACCTTACCACAAAGACTCAATCAACCAATCAACAAAAACATTAGAAGATACAGTTGACACCAATGACAACACAAACATGTTGATGTCAATGATAACACTGATTAGCACATACTTGCAATAGATATGTATATTGTTACCATTGTGTTGTGTTCCCCCATGTTGTGTTATATGTTATTTAGGTCTCTTTGGATGACCTTTGATCCTCTTGTAAGGTCAAGGATACAAGGAGACTACCTTTGTTGTAACCATTCTTCTATTTGTTTCATCAATCTTCTATCTTTTCTCTCCTCTATTTTATTGTTGTGTTGTGCCTTAGGGGCATAGCATTATGAAGGGTGTTTGGGGGGCATCCTCCTACAGGGTATTCCTAAGAAACTTTGTTTCTCCTCTTATTTTTATTGTTTCCATTCTTTAGTGATACTACCTAGTCGGTGGATGACAAAAATAAACAAATACTGATACAGATCACGTGTCCCTTTAGTGAGAAAGCAAAAATGGACCTAGTCCATATATGAAGATGGGGTTGATATACATATTTGATTCTTGACTATTAGAATCACTCCATATGATGCATCATGTTATCTTATCTCTTCTAACAAATCTTTGCAATACAGTTGCTCCGTGCAGTTTGGATTGTTTTTATCTCACCTTGTTGTTACACTCAATCTTGAGATACCTGCAGTATAAGTCCAACGACTATACTCAGTTCCAAACCCACAAGTGTAGCCTTGGTCTTTTATGTGATCTTATATATGATTTATGCATAGCTTCTATGATTTGATTTGGTTATTATCTTAGAATTAGATTTTTCTAACCAAAGTTTTTATCTTGTTGATTATCTTACACATCTTATCAATTGTCTTAGCATATCTTATCAATGTGTTTGTGGGAACATTCGGCGATCGTGGCACATGTCACCTATGGGGGGCATGGGCTTTGTGAGAGCTCTTGTTCCCTTGCATGTTTTCACTCTACCTTAATGTGCTTGATATTGGTAAGTGGCATCAACTACCTTAAGGTGGGGGCATATATAATGGTATCTATCTGATTATCTTTTACACTAACAAAGTGTGTTTTTTCCATCTCTGTGAGGAGGGATGTGGTATCTTTGGTGTTGGTACACATCCTTTTATAAAAATAAAACTTCCCTCTTTGTGAGGAGAAATGACCTATCTCTTGAGCTAATGTGCATCCTTTTACAAAAATCCCTCATCACGAGGCAGGATGGGGTATCTCTTGAGCTAGTGCACATCCTTTTATACAAAGTCCTCTGCAGAGGTGGGGTTGGATCTTGAGTCATCCTCCCTTAAGCGTGTCTTTGGTGGTTGTGGTATTGTGCTCAACTATCAGGTGTGTTTAGTGTGTTTAGATGGTGGGACTTAGAAATAAGCTCCTTCCATCACTCTTGTTTTCCATGTATAAGACATATAGTGTGTCTATGGCATGCTATGCGACACTTGTGTATTTTGTCTTTTTCTTGTGTGTTTGCTATGTCTATCCTCGAGTGTGGTCTAAAAGCATGTGGTAATGAGCCCCCTCCAAATTCAATTCTTTATTTGGCATGTCTTCCCCCGAGTGTGGTCTAAACGCTCGTGGTGATGATCCCCCTCCACATTTGGGTCTTCGTTTTGCATGCTTTTGGTGGTTGAAAGGCATGTGGCAATGAGCCCCCTCTACCCCCTAGTTTAGGATTTATTTCAATTGTTAATTAATGTATTCTTCATGTATTGCATGACTACTCTAATTTCTTCTCTGTTTATTATGTGCTTCACTATATTCTCCATGTTTTGCGTGCTTCTTACTATCTTCCTTGTGTCTTGTGTGTCTTCCATGTGTTTTCTAGTGCTTACCTGAGATTGGGCGCTAGAAATAGTCCTCCAACCTTCATGTATGCCTTAGCTTCATGTACTTGGTGTGTTTGATGTGTTTTCAACTGTACTTTAATGCATGTATGGAATTGTAAGATCATACATACATTAAAGTGTATCTTAAAAAATTACCCTATACTTTTTACCTCCTAGTTTAGCTCCCAGGTCCCCTTAATTTCATTATGCAAGATTAACTCTTATCCCAAAGCAATTTCCCCCAAAATCCACATTAAATGTGGCCTAGGGGTTCATTTTAAAGCTTAATAAAGACTCAAAATGTTCCTTGGGACTTGGGTGCCAGCACCCGAGTCTAGGTTGATTTGTCAAGACCTAAATTTTAGGATGTTAGTATAGGACCTTTAAAAAGGTTTCCCTTTGTTAGTCTTTTCGATTTAAATTATGAAAGTTAGCGGGAATGCATATCTAAGTGATTTTATGTCTTTATTTTAACCTATATGGATAACACAAACTTGTGATATTCAGCTAAGGGATTTCAAAGCATTCATTGTGTTGTAGAGCAGAATTATGTTGTTGTGTTTGCTGCAGATTTGGATTCATCAATTCATCTCCTCATGGTGTGAAAGGTCTTCATCTCTGTGAGGGCTTCACCTCTAAGGTGACATCTACTTATGTTTCAATCAATCTATTTCATCATTTGATTTTGCCTCTGTCCTCCAAGGACATGCACTCTATATAACAACAGTGTTGGAAGGCTTGAATGCCATTCTAGGGCTTGACCAAGGCAAGTTCCTAAACACCACAACCCCCAAACCCCTCTTTGTGATTGCAAGTTATAGGAGCAGGACTTGGTGAAGTGGAATTGTAGAGAAGAAAAGTAGAGGATAGAGATTCAGGATCTAGAGAAAAAGTGTAGAGAATCAACACTACTGGACTAGGGTGCCTACCCCATAGTCCTCCCAACAGGATTCATCCTGTGAGGCCTACCATTTCACTTTCTTATTTTTTCTCATGTATTACTGTTGGAGACACATTTTAGACTTTTGGGGACTGTTGATCCAGATATGTAGAATTATTAGACTATATGCTTTTATTTTTATTAATTATGTTTAGCATGTTTTGATGAGACTAGTTCCTAATTTTTGATTCACTGATGATGATTTGACATGCGATATATATTATGACGTTATTTGTGATATTAGTTGTGAGATTATATTATGGATTTATTATGTGATTTTTTTTTGAGATGGATTATAGAAATGCAAAATTATAAATCTAATTATGATGTGATTTTATGATGTTTTATATGATTATGCGATGATGTGAGTGTATGTTTCCCTTGCTTCGGCTACGATATACATGATTGGATTAATCTTTTGTTTAAGTGTGCAGGTGTTTATCCCAAGCCATAGATAATTAGAGATTATCCCACACATTTTTGTGAAATCCTGTGTTAAGTCGATCTAGTTCCAAGAGGAACCAAGATCAACTATGTGAATGCATGATGAAATTTCGTAATGTTTATGTGTGGTGTCTTTTGGGCTAGGTCTACCCTCTTTCATTTGATTGTATATTGGTGTTGTAAAGGTGTAATGTTTAATTGATTTCATTTTTTAAAAAAATTTTGTGACCCCTTTTCATGTGATTTACTCACCCTAAGGTGCTCAAAATGGGTTAAAAGTGACCCTGGGTTGTGCCCCTAGGGTCTAGGGACCATTTGAGCTTGTCTAACCCTAGGATAAATTGCATTTGATCACTTAAACTTCACCCTGAAGTAAAGTGATGAAAATGGAACTTTGGGAAGGAGTGGAAGGTTGGGTCAAACACTCAACCTTATCCACACCTCTTTCCAAGGATTGGGGAGTCTTCAAGACCCCTAATTGTGGAGGACCCATCTCCAAGGCCTTCTCACATTGGTGAGGGTACCTTGGGGTTTTGTGGGCTTTCATGGGAGGTTAGGATTGGGGCACTTGTTGTACTCACATCCTTTTTGGGCTCAACCTTTCTCTCCCACATGTGTGAGAGAGCACAAGTGGAGGGGTAAAGACTTGGTGGAATGGGAGAGTGACATGTGTCACCCCCACATTCCATGAAGCTTACAAGTGGTTGTGAGGAGGAAGGAGAAGGTGACATGTGTCACCTTCCCATTCCTCAAGGCTCATGAGGAGAGCCTATTTTAATCCCTCTTGAAGAGAGGGAGAGGGTTGTTGATTTCATTGGATTTTTCCAATTTTATTTGAATTTGGGGAGAGAGTTGGAGGGAATTTTGGAGGCACACTTGGAGGACTTGGAGGTGGCGTTAGAAGAGCTCTACTTCAACTACCTACCATTGTTGGGCTATTAAGGTAGGATTCAAGGCTTGATGCCTTTCCTTATGCAATTTACTTTCTTGTGTGTTGCTTTGTATGTGTTTTGTGTTTGTTGTTGTGGGTTTTGAGGGTGTTGTAAGAGCCCCTCCATTTGGAGAAAATGCTCAACATGTGTGGGGTGGGGGAGGAGTGAACCTCCTTGAGGTCACCTCCTAGTTTTGGTATTTTGGCCTTGAGGGAAAGTTTATGAGTATGAGCATTTTTAATGGCTTGAGAGCCATGAAGAATATGTGAGATTTGGTATAAATGTGTTGGCTTGAGGCCTTTTTAGAGTTGAGTTTGGAGATATTTGGAGTGGCACTCTTTAGTTGAGTGATGTCCACTCCCCTACTCCTTTAAACTCATTTCTATGAGTTTTGTTTTGTGTAAACCATGGGTGTTCTTCATGTCTCTTTGTTTTGTGTTTTTTTGTGTTGTGGAGTGAAGGATCCTTGTGTGTGGATGACCTCCAAACTCAGGGGTGACTCCTGAGTGAGTCTATGGTAGGGAGGAGAATGATACTTCGTGGCTTCTTTCCCCTCTCTTGTTGTATATTTCTTGCAAGTGTATTGTTGGTTTAGAAGTTTGGAGGAAGAACATTTGATGTTTTGTTCATTGTTATTTTGGCTATTGTGAGACTTGGCCAAGATTGGCCTTTGTAAAGTTGTATCAAGAGAGAGAGACAAAAATTACTCTCTTGTTTTTTTGTAATGATTAAAATGATTTCTATTATTTTAATGCATTTTTGGAAAGTTTGTAAAGAATGTTAGTTGGCTGTTTTAAAATGTTGTTGTTGAAAATGGAATGTAGGTGTTGCTGATTTATTTCAAATATATATATATATGTGTGTGTGTGTGTGTGTGTGTGTGTGTGTGTGTGTGTGTGTGTGTGTGTGTGTGTGTGTGTGTGTGTGTGTGTGTGTATCTTTTATGTTGTTGTTTTAAAAGAAATATTTATATATTTGAGTTGTTGGGACAAAAAAAAATGGTTATAACAGAAATATTATGTTGCCCTTTCATTCAAAAAAAAAAGAGATTTTTGTTAGTTGTTGTTTTCCTTTAAAAAAAAAATATGTATGAGAAATTAGTTATATGCACTTTCCTTTTAAAAAAAATAAAAATTAATCTATTGATGGATGTGTAAAATATATTTATATATATATGGTTAGATATAAAGTTAAATTTTTAGCTTGTTGGAAAATATAATGTATTAGAAAGAAATTGTGTATACACTTCTTGTTTGAATATATATATACTATTTTTATTTTGACTGGAAAATATAACTAATCTGACTAAATTATATATATACATATACATATATAAATGGGCAAACTGTATCTCTTTTATTAAAAAAATTATAAACTAAATAAAGTTTAAACGTTGTTTTAAACAGTGATTGACGTCTTTTTTTTACAGCTCATATTTCCTTTTGAAATAAGGGTTGAAGGAGGGGGGGCAATGGTAGTACTATCGCCGCCCCACTATTCTATTTTATTTATGGAGTGGGGGTGGGGTAGATGCCCCACCCACCACTCCACTATATGTGGAGTGGCAGGTGGGACATCCACCCCATCCCCCCCCTCGTTCCTTTT
This sequence comes from Cunninghamia lanceolata, assembly GCA_027924645.1. Taxonomy (NCBI): domain Eukaryota; kingdom Viridiplantae; phylum Streptophyta; class Pinopsida; order Cupressales; family Cupressaceae; genus Cunninghamia; species Cunninghamia lanceolata. The sequence goes on from BSBN01000047.1 coordinate 27,220,322, forward strand.
TGTTATGGCTTTAAATCTAACAAAAACAAAAAAAAATAGTGTAACCCCTATACCTCATGTGGCAGCGCCTCCCAACGGTTGTCCCTCCATTTCATACAGTCGGCCTTTTGGCTGCTAGAACACCATGGACCTGCTTGAAAATTGATATGATATATATATATAATATACAGAAAGCCACAGCAAAAAATTATATATATATATGCTTCAAAATAAAGAGGGCTTTTAGAAGAAAAATGGGTATCTACAATGTATATACCTTTACTTGAGTGGCGGCCATGGTTGCCTCCCATTCAGGCTTGCAACAAACAAGAGAGAGGTAAAATGAGAAAACATTTTGTGAGAAAGAAAATGATGAATGGGGTAAATCATAAAACACACAACAACAGAAATTACACACAGAAAATAGAACTTTCTTTATTGATTCGGACAACTTGTTACATTACAGAAGCTCAAATACAATCAGAGGAATCAACCATCCACAGGCTACAACACATTACAACTTCCTGTCACAAGACTCTAGAATCACCTGCCTTCTGTAACCCCAAATCAGTTAGGGTTTCTATTTTCCCGCCTACTCTTGACTCCACACTTGCCCCCTCAACTCCACTACTGCCCAGGGTTCCCAAAAATAGTTATTAATAGCCTTTTTGGCGGCCAACAACCTAATTTTGAAATTTGCATCTCCCTCCAAAAATAGGTCAACTTCTGAGAGCCATAACTTTTGATCCGGGTGTCCGACTGATGAACCATTTTATGCATCAGAAAGCTCGCAAAGTGCTCTACCCACCAAGAATCTGCTCTGCTAGTTCTATCCATTTTCAGGCCCGTACGGGGCCATTTAGTGCCTCAAACCTAAGTTTGAATAATTTTCAGGCATTTTTTAGGAAACAGAAACTTTAATATATTTCAGCTCGCAAATGATCTTTGCATGATTCCTTCACCAAAGGTCTTATATTTCTATTGTGTAACTTCCTATAAATTTTCACTTCAATCTGTGCCCAAATGTAAACTTTCTAAAAATAGCAGGTTACTATTTTTAGCAGTTTGGAAAAACTGAAAGTTCTACATCATTATTCAAGTGATTATGGAACCAGAACCGCAAATTTTGAAAAGAAATGGAAAGAACATCAACAATTTTGAAACACATCTTTTTTTGGGTGATTCAAGATTGCCCTTACACCACTGGATGCTCCTGCATCAGACACCTAGGGTAATTTGAGAAGTGACCCTGTCACGTCTCAGGTGTTTGCGTGAGGAAAACCCAAATGGTCAACCTTTGCCTTAGACAACCAAGAAGAATCTTCAACAAGTATTCCTTTTCATTTCACCAGATATTCTTCATATTGCCTATTCTGAGTACTTCTTCCCACACGGCTATCCAAGATCTCTTCTATCTCCTCCGTTGAAGTAGATGCCGGAATACTCTATTGTTCTTCTGTTGTTCCATCCTCTATTCCACCTTCATGATATTCTGATAAATTAGCAATATTGAAAAAGGGGAAATATTGATCCCACTCGGTAGCTCTACCTCATATGCATTTCCTGAATCATGTTTCTTTAAAATTTTGCATGGTCCAAATTTCTTCATTTTCAGCTTATTGTATGTTCCAATTGGGAACCTTTCTTTTCTCAAGTGAACCATGACTTCATCTCCTACCTAGAATTCCTTATATCTCCTCTTCTGATCTGCCTTAGCCTTGTATTGAATATTCATCTTATTAATGTGCTTTTTCACCTCTTCATGCAAATTCTTCATGTGTTCTACAAAGTCTTCAGCCTTGACACTTGTCTTTTCTCCTTTGTCTAGGTTCTTTAACTCTGAAGCATTTCTTGGACTATTCCCATATACAATCTGGAATGTACTCCTATTAACAGAATTGTTGTAAGCAAATTCTGCCTATGGTAAAATCAAATCCCATCCCTTGGGCTTATCTCCTACTAAGCATCGTAGTAGGTTACGCAAACTCCTATTCACCACTTTTGTTTGTCCATCAGTCTGTGGATGGTGCACAGAACTAAACTTCAAATCTGTTTTCAACTTCTTCCACAATGTCCTCCAGAAATAACCAACAAAATTGGTATCTCAATCTGAAACTATGCTCTTTGGTAGACCATGTAATCTCACCACCTCCCTAAAAATAACTCTGCAATATGAACAACATCATTAGTCTTCTTGCAAGGAATAAAATGTGTCATCTTTGAGAATCTATCCACCACCACAAAAATGGAATCATGTCCTCTTTGTGTCCTTGGTAAACCAAGAACAAAATCCATACTAATATCATCCCATGGCTTCTCTGGTATAGGTAGTGGCTGATATAGACCTGTATTCTGACTTGCTCCTTTCGCCATCTGACATACTCTACAACTCTGCACAAATTTCCTCACATCCTACTGCAACTGCGGCCAATAATAATTTTCACCAACAATAGAAATTGTCTTATCTCGACCAAAGTGTCTAGCCAATCCTCCACTATGCTTCTCCTTAATCAGGTTCTCTCTCATGGAACTCCTCGGAATGCACAATTGGCTTCCTCTAAACAACATGCCATCTTGGATTATGAAATCCAACCATTTTGTCATGTCCAAAGTAACGGGTTTCAAACAAGCTTTCCAGGCCTCTACAAAATTTGGATCTTCAGGATACAAACTTTTGAGCTCATCGAACCTAACAACCTCTATCTTCATTTCTGTCAACAAATTTTGCCTTCTGCTCAAGGCATCTGCAACTCTGTTGGACTTCCCACTCCTGTGCTTCAAAACAAAAGTATAGCTCTACAAAAACTCAACCCATTTTAAATGCCTTTGGTTCAACTTTCCTTGACTATTAAGATACTATAAAGCCTGATGATCAATATATAAAACAAACTCTTTTGGCAACAAATAATGTCTCCATTTCTTCAAAGCCTGAACTATTGCATAAAACTCCTGATCATAAACATAATACTTTTTCTTGGCATCATTAAGCTTCTCACTAAAATAAGCAATGGGCTTACCTTCTTGGCTCAAAACAACTCCTATACCACTACCACTAGCATCACAATCTACCTGAAATACCTTGTTGAAATCTGGAAGTGCCAAAATAGGTTGTTCTATGACTTTCTGCTTCAACATATCAAATCTCTTGTCTGCTCCTTTAGTCCATCTAAACTCTTTTCTATCCCCTCTCATTGTCTCAATTAGGGGTGTATAAATGCTACTAAAATTCCTGATAAACTTTCTATAAAAACTTGCCAAACCATGAAAAGATCTTACCTCCATTGCACTCCTTGGCGTAGGCCATTCAATGATAGCCTTTACTTTTTCTGGGTCCATCTTAAGACCTTCCTCTGAGACAACAAATCCCAGGTATACTAACTCCTTCTTTGCAAAACTACATTTCTTTAGATTAATCAGCAACTTCTCCTCCCTCAGCTTCCCTAGAACTCTTCTAATATGCATCAGATGCTCATCCCAAGTCTTACTAAAAATCAAAATATCATCCAAATAAACAAAACAAAACTTTCCAAAAATTCTTTCAGTACTTTGTTCATGAGTTGCATGAATGTGCTCAGTGCATTGGTTAGCCCAAATGGCATGACTAACCACTCATACAAACCTTCCTTTGTCTTGAAGGCTGTCTTCCATTCATCTCCTTCTCTAATACGGATCTGGTGATACCCACTCTTCAGGTCAATCTTCATGAAGTACATGGCTCCACTTAAACAATCCATGATGTCATCCATTCTTGGCAATGGAAATCTATACTTGATCGTTATCTTATTGATGGCTTGAGAGTCTATACACATCCTCCATTTTCCATCCTTCTTTGGTGCTAGTACTGTAGGTACTGCACATGGACTTAGGCTCTTCCTTATCAGTCCCTTCCTCAACAACTCCTGAACTTGTCTGTTCAGCTCTTCATTCTCTGCAGGGGTCATTCTATGGGCTTCCTTATTTGGCAAACTGGCTCCTGGTATCAAATCCATTTGATGACTTATTTTCCTTACCGGTGGTAAACCTTCTGGTACATTATCAGAGACAATATCTTGAAATTATTCCAACATCTCTGAGACTTGAGCTAGTACATCTTCACATTTCTCTTGACTAATCTTAGGAATCAATGCATAGCAATGACACTCATGCTTCATACCCTCCAAAACGTTTCTACCATCTACCAAGCAAATTCTAACAGTACTACATACCTTTTCTTCTGCCTCCTTCAAGGGCTTCACTTTATGACAAACTCCATCCTTTGTTAGGGAATATGTGTTTGCACAGCCATCATGGACAGCGCTCCTATCACACTGCCACAGCCTCCCCAACATCATATGACATGCATCCATCGGTATGATATCACATAGCACCTCATCATGGTAGTCCCCAATCTTGAACTTCACTAAACACAACTCATTGACCAAAGCTTGGTGGTCCTTCTGCAACCATGCAATCTGATATAGATGTGGATGCTTTCTTCTTGTCAACTTCAACTTGTCAACCATCTCCTCTGAAACAAGATTGTCAATACTTCCACTGTCAATAATAATGTCACAACACTTACCTTCACATTTGCACCTTGTGTGGAATAAACTCTTTTACTGATTGGGTTCTTTCTCCTCATTCAACAAAGTTCTTCTAACAACTAGGGTTTCTCCCCTTTCAACATCTTTAGAATGCTTAGATTGTGCATCTTCATCTACATGTGCAACTCGTGTGTTACCTTCAGGTCTTCTATTTGTCCTTCCTTGATGTTGTGGACACTCATATGCTCGATGCCCTTCTTCTCCACATTGGAAACAAGTTCCTCTAAAACCTCATCTTCCAGGTCCTTTCCCAGGTTTGCCTCTTCCTCTTCCTCTTTGCTCACCATTGTTTTGGTCACGAGGGCGGTAGGCATTATCCCCTCTGATTTCGACTGGTGCTGGCTTCTTCACTTTTCTTTGAATCTTCATTTTGACTCCCATAGGGTCTTCCACCAGTCCTTCCACCTTGACCTCTTCCCCTTTGCTTGTTGTCAAATCTTTTATTCAGCTTCTCTTCCACCTTCAGGGAAAACTGATATGCATCTTCTATGGTGGTCATTTTCACTAGGCTCAGCTCCTCTTGAATACTTGGCCTCAACCCATTAATGTAACGGGCTACCTTCTCCTTGTTGGGCTCTGCATGGCCTGTCCTAATAGTAATTTTATAAAACTCTTATGTATACTCTTTAACAGACTTGTTACCTTGCTTCAGTCCTTGCAGCTTCTTCAACAACTCCATTTCATAGTCCACAGGAATGAACTACTTCTTTAGTTTCTCCACCATCCGATCCCATCTGGTGATCTTTCCTTTTCCTCTTCTATTCCTTTCTAACTGGACCTCCTTCCACCAAATACTTGCATGGCCGCTTCAACTTTGTTTTTGTAAACTTGACCTGATCTGGGTCTTCCACATCTTCATACTCGAAATACTCCTCCATGTCATTGATCCAATCAATGAGTTGTTCTAGATTCAAATCTCCAGAATATGTAGAAACTTTGATCTTGGGTCTCTTTCCAATCTTAGAAATGGCCCTCAACAACCTAACTTCTGCAGGATCTCTAGCAACTTCTTGTTCTTCCTTGGATAGCTCTTCTTCAACTTCATCCTCGCTTTCTTCTCTTGTTCTCGGATCAAACCCTCTTCGCAGCTCCTCTTGTAATGCATCGATCTACCTTTGTAGGGATCTAAAACCCTCTTCTATCAAAGCATTCCTCCCAATAGGATTTCTTCATGGAGGCATCTTGGTCTCTATAGAAAACCCACAACCTCAGGTCCTAGTGCAAACTGCCTCATGGTCGGCGATCTATCTACACACTTAGGAAACCTTGCTCTAATACCACTTGATGAAGGGGGTAAATCATAAAACACACAACAATAGAAATTGCACATAGAAAATAGAACTTTCTTTATTGATCTGGACAACTTGTTACATTATAGAAGCTCAAATACAATCAGAGGAATCAACCCTCCATAGGCTACAACACATTACAGCTTCCTGTCACAAGACTCTAGAATCACCTGCCTTCTGTAACCCCAAATCAGCTAGGGTTTCTGTTTTCCCACCTATTCTTGACTCCACACTTGCCCCCTCAACTCTACTACTACCCAGGGTTCCCAAAAATGGTTATTAATAGCCTTTTTGGTGGCCAACAACCTAATTTTAAAATTTGCATCTCCCTCCAAAAATAGGTCAACTTCCGGGAGCCATAACTTTTGATCCAGGTGTCTGATTGACGAACCGTTTTATGCGTCGGAAATCTCACAGAGTGCTCTATGCGCTAAGAGCCAACTTTGCTAGTTTTGGCCATTTTGGGGCCCATACGAGGCCGTTTAGTGCCTCAAACCTAAGTTCTAATAATTTTTAGGCATTTTTCAGGAAACGGAAATTTAATATATTTCAGCTCACAAATGATCTTTGTGTGATTCCTTTGCCAAAGGTCTTATATTTCTATTATTTAACTTCCTGTAAATTTTCACTTCAATCCATGCCCAAATGCAAACTTTCTAAAAATAGCAGGTTACTATTTTTAGCAGTTTGGAAAAACTGAAAGTTCTACATCTTTATTCAAGTGATTATGGAACCAAAACCACAAATTTTGAAAAGAAATGGAAAGAACATCAACAATTTTGAAACACATATTTTTTGGGGTGATGCAAGATTGCCCTTACACCACTGGATGCTCCTGCATCAGAAAAAATAGAAAAGAAGAGGATATGAGAAAAGCAAAATAGGGTTAGGGTTGGAGTCATAAGGATATTAATTTTTTAATAGGTGAGTTTTAGGGCAAGAGGAATTTTATATTTGATTTTATTTTCTTTCCCTCACTTGGAGACTTTTTATTTGTTTCTATTTAATTTGGGGATGTATTTAACCTCTTGGGTAGAGGGGTAAGTTAATTAAGTGTGGGATTTATAATAAATTTTATTTGTGTAGTTGATAGCTCTTTTATTTAAGAGTTAGGGGATTACTTTTATTTAATTATTTGGCTAGGGCCATATAGAGAATTAATAATTGTTATTATAAGGGACTATTGTTTTATTATAATTATGCCTTGGGATTTAATTTAAATATTTTAACCTTTGTAATTTTAATGCAACTATATTTTTAATAAGATCGATTCAATTTAATTAATTGTATGTTGGTTTAAATGAAGTAGGTTATTATTTAATTTATTTAACCTCATTTATCGACTAGAGATCCTTAGTGTGACAATTTAATTCCCCTAGTATGACTAATTTAATTAATCAATGTTAGCAAGTTTAGTGAACTTTTGTGCGAATTTTATTTATTAGAATAATTCCCATACACGCCCTAGAGGCGTTATGCTGCCAGATTTTTTCGGGACATTAGGGTTAATTTCCTTAGACGATTTAACCCTTGCAATGAGTAATATTTTAACATTTCTACAACTTAGATGTTTTATTTTATGAGGTTATTTATTTTTTTATGCAATTAGAAATTGGGGTTTTGATTTCGACTCGTATCGAAATCCCGTCACTCACCTAGGAAAACTTAGGGTTTTGATCAATCGATCCTAACCCTAATGGTGATGTTCCTTGTGTTACATTGATCCCCTTAGTTAGCTATCATCATGTAGGGGATTGTGCATGTGATCACATTACCCTGAATTTGATTGACATGTTTACGCCTTATGCATATTGCCACCGAGCATGCTGATGCATGCAAGGGGTTTCTAGGGACGTGTGGAAATGTATTTAGATATTTCATGTCATGACCACATGACAAATGTGGACATGACACATGTGTTGCATGTCGTGATCTCGTGGAAAATGTGGGCATGACACATCCTGAAAGTAGGATCAAGATATCATCTAACACACCTCTATATTCTAGATCTCTAGATAATCTACTTTGTTGGACTAGGGAACCCACCCCATTTTCCCTAAAGTCTTAACCTCCAGAAATCCAAATTTTGGTGATTTTCTATTCCTTATTGGGTGTCTTTCTATGCGGTGATTTGTAGCAGTTTATTCATCTATACCTAATTTCAGTATAATTAGGGTTTGAGGCTTATTGAATATAGGGTTTGACAAATATTTCAATCTAATCCATCTTTCCATATCATTCCTAAGTGACATCAACCTGTAGATTCATCCTTTTCCATCTTGTAGTGACTTGGCTCTATTGTTGTCCTTGAATGTTATTGTGAAAGGAGGGTTTGATTGGGCACCTTTAACACTATCTTCGATCTTTCCCACTTTTCATAAATAACAAGTGTAATTCACCCCAATGTTAGATTGATGTCAAATGTGTAGCTCCCACTTGGGCACCAAAATGAACCCAACTATCCTTATTCCCACCCAAGAAAGCATTTTGAAATTTTAAAATTGAGAAACTACGTAGTGCAACATCCAAGAACCATAACTTTGGAACCGAGTGTCTGATTGACGAAGCATTTCATGCATTAGAAAGATCATGAAGAGAACTATCAAGACATAACCAATTTTTCTGGTTATGACAAATTTTAGGATGTTTAGGGATGTCTAAGTGCTTTAAATTTGATTTCAATTTTTTTTTGGGAACCTCAAAAACTAGAAACTTTAATATCTTGAAATCTAGACATGATCTTGGGCTGAAATTTACCAAGAATGTTTATTTGACTATTTTGAATCTTTGAAGAAAATTTTGGATCCAACCACTTCTCCAATATAGGCTTACTAAATAGTAATTCTTGGTATTCTCTGACTTTTTCAAAAACTTTGAAGGTTTTGAATCATTATTCAAGGAAATGGGTATCTGCAAAAACTGAAATTCAAAGAAATAGAAAAGAAAATCATTTTTTTAGTGATGCAAGATTGTTCTACACCTCTAGATGTTCCTGCATCATATCCACTTTCCTAATAAGGAGCAATTAACATGACACTATCCAATGATTCACCAATCGTATGGGTATCGCATTAATCTAACATTCACATTCAACACTATCAATACCACAAGGGAGAATTGGGTTGGAAATTAATCTCTTACCCAACATTCCATCCTCAATATATTAAAATTTCTTGACGACATGATGACAAGCATATCTAAAATAGGAACAACATCACTCAAATGGAATATTTATGTAGGAACAACACCAAAATCATGTTCTCAACACAACAAGATTAATCATACTAACATGATTCACTAGGAATGACAAGTTGTTGGGGCTCTAGTCCACACCAAACCAATCAATCTTTCAATGTACCACTCCTTTTACAACTCAAATGCACACTATACAATAGGGGAGAAGACAATTCAAGGTCACAAGACACATGGTTTACTAATGCACTCATTATTCTTACAAAACATTCATCACAACTTCCATGCATATGACCGATTAACAAGCTCCTTTCTCTTTAACCTTTTAATCAATGCAATGCAATAACACACCTAAGTTCCCACATTAAGCACTTAGCCAAATTATAAAATTATGAATTAAGGAATTAAACCAACAATGTCCACATAAGCAAATATGATAAAATCATTACAAAACATTGTGCCCATTTAATGCCAACATTGAGATGTGCTAGAAACAAGGATAGGATCCTCACCACATATATGTTAGAATCTATAAAATAGATTATAACCTAGAATCAATTGAAAGAGTTAGAGACATAAACTGTAAATGCAAAAGCAATTGAAACAGCATAACAACGATACCAAGAGATTGATGTGAAATGCACAAAAGGCAAAATAGCATCAGATAACTATCTCCAATATCGAATATAAGAAAATACAAGCTAGGTAGCATGCTTATATAGACCAAGGAGAGGGAGGAGGTGGCAACACTGACCAATGAGGAGAAACCATCTATCAGACTAAAGATAGCAAATTATCTTCCCAAGATATCTAATGGATGCTCACATGTAGGAAGGTGACACCTCATAATCCTCTCAACTAATAAAACATGCTTTATTAACCTAAGCAAGCTTAAATAAATGTGTAGGAAAAACATTATAATAAGGAATAAAAAACCTACACTAACACCCACCCTTAAGCACAGTTTAGGTGGGTGAAAAAGATGGGTCCTGGGAAATCAAGCCTGATGAGGTACCCATGTACAATGAATTCCCCTCCAAAAGAGAAGTACCCCCCCCCACACAAAAGAGAGTATGCCCCCTAGAATAGATAGAGAAAGAAAGGAGCTAAGAAACCCCCTCAATGGAGAACACCTACCACACCCCAAGAAAAGCTCGCAAATGAATGAACTTGATTTCAGTGAAGGGTTTGGTGAAGATGTCTACAGTTTGATCTAATGTCGAATAGTACTGAAGATCAAGAACCTGCTCATGAATCAGCTCATGAATGTAGTGCATGTGAATCTCACTATGCTTGGTCTGCTGATGATGGACCAGATTGTGAGAGATCTAAATAGCACTCTAGTTGTCACAAAAGATTACTGTAGGTTTCCTGAAGGAAATACCAAACTCAGTGAGAATGTGTTGAAGCCAAATGGTCTCAGTAGTAGCATTAACTGATCCTTGATACTTAGCCTTTGTAGATGAAAGAGAAATAGCAGACTACTTCTTTCTCAACCAAGAAATCAGATCAAAACCAAGAGAGAAGCAATACCCTAAAGTAGACTTGAGATCCTGAGAATTGCTCTCGCAATCTAAATATGTGTATCCCACTAAATCAATATCCATGCCCACTGCATAATGAATCCCATAACTATGAGTACCTTGTACATAGTAAAGAATCTACTTAGCTTCTTTCCAATGCAGCTCATCTGGCTCCTGCATGAACCTGGAGACTCCTAACCAATTGGTGATACAAGGTAGTAGCTACCAAAGGTGAAGAACAAGAAGCCTCAATTTTGACCCCTGACAAAAATGAAGTTGGTGCAGGCTTATAGTCAGCCATACAAAATCTAGAGAGTATCTCAAGAGCATACTTGGGCTGAGAAAAAAAGATACCAGCTAAAGACTGTGTGATCTCAATGCCCAAGAAGTAATGAAGAAGACCCAAGTCAAACATCAAAAACTGATCATGAAGAGTAGTTTTCACTACCTTGATGGTGGATGAGGAAATCCCTATAATTAACAAGTCATCAACATAGAGAACAAGGAAAGTGAGAGTTTCATCCTGCTATAAAATGTAGATGTTCAGATCAGAATAGCACCGAGTGAACCTAACTGATAGAAGGAAGGAGTCCATATTGGCATACCAGGCTCGAGGGGCCTATTTAAAGCCATAGAGAGACTTCTGAAGTCAGCAGACAAGTGAAAGGATCTTGGATGAACTCCTGTGGCTGCTCCATATATAGCTCCTCCTGAAGGTCACCATGAAGGAAAGCACTCTTCACATCCATCTGATGAACTTCCCAATGATGGGCTACAGCAATGGCAAGGACAAGTCAGATTGAATTCATCTTAGCAATCAGTACAAAAGTCTCAAAGTAGTCAATCCCAGGAACCTGGGAGAATCTTTTTGTGAGTAAGCGAGCCTTATGTTTATCGACTGACCCATCTATAGTAAATTTTGTTCGATAGACCGACTTACATCCAACAAGTTTTCTTCCCTTAGGAAGTTAGACTAAATCCCAATTATGATTCCTTTCCAAGGAACTAAACTCTTCCTACATAGCAGTATCCCACTCGGGGACACCAGAATCTTCCCTGAAGGACTATGGATCAGAAGCTAAAGCAAAGAAGAGATGAGGAGCCTGCTCAAATAGTGACCTTGTTCTTCTTGCACCTGAAGGATCACCAACCCAATCACCTGCTTACTCCAAAGTCTAACAAGACCAAAGAGGCCCAGTGGCAGGAGAATCAGGAGAATCTGGAGGAGAATCAGTATCCTCTGAATGATGACTAAGAGAGGAGGAAGATGAATCCTCATCATCGCCATCTGAAGTGGAGGAAGAAGACTCCTCAAGAGAATTAAGATCCTTAGAAGAACTATCATCATGAAGTCACAGTGTCTCCATGGGAATGAATGATGGAGAAGTGGTAGAAGAAGTATCCTCCTCAAAATGAACACTCCTCTCAACGAAGAGCTCATGTGTGGTAGGGTGGAGTAGCCTGTAGCCTTTGACACCATCTAGATAGCCAACAAATATGCAAGGCCTGCTCTGCGGATTCATAGCCTTGCATTTCTCTACTGGAATGTGGTCTCATGCAGGAGACCCAAACACTCGAAAGTGCTTGACTGTGGGTTTTCGACCGGTCCAAGCTTGAAAAGGGGTTACCCCCTTCACAGCTCGGTGAGGAACTCGGTTCTGGATACAACAAGCATAGTTGATGGCCTCTGCCCAATACTGAGGTGGCAATGATTTGGAGTGAATCATGCAATTGGCCATTTCCTTTAATGACTAATTATTTTGTTCTGCAACTGCATTTTGTTGTGGACTATAGGGAATTGTGTGCTGAAGATCAATGCCCTCTGAGGTACAAAACTGCTCAAACCTCTGGTTGACATATTCCCCACCATTATCAGTGCGCATAATCTTGAAAACCTTCCTAGATTGTTTCTCTAAAAAAGATTTAAAGTCCTAAAAAGACTCAAAGACTTTAGATTTTTGTTTGAGAAAGTATACAAAGGTGTATCAGGAAAGATCATCAATGAAGGTCAATACATATCTAGCTCTGTTGAATGAAGGATGCTGAAATGGACCTACCAAATCACTGTGTACTAACTCCAAGAGTTGTGTGGCTCTCCATGCTTTACCTTTATCAATTTTTTCTTTAGGATGCTTCCCAAGAATGCATCCTTGACAAACTCCATCAAAAAATTGAATAGAAGGAAACCCTGTAACCATGTCATGTTGACTGAGCTGTCGTAAGTAGCGATAGTTCAAATGGCCAAACCATTGATGCCACAAATGGCTTACCTCATCTGAGTGAGTGAGCAATGCAAGTGAAGGAGAATTAGGAGCAAAATGAGGAAAGTGATAGAGCCGTGAATGGTTAACAACTTTTCCTATAGCAACTGTAGACCCACTATGCAAATCACTGATAACCACTAAGTCAAGTGTAAATTTAACTCTCTCGATGGAACCTGTATGGGTGATCTGGTAGACAAAATGCAAAGAACATCATGGAATGTCCCATCACCAATGTCAACAGACCCTCTCCCAAGGACTTCTTCTAGCGTATCATTACCCATAACAATATTAGGCATAGAACATGACTCCAAGGATGAGAAACTTTCCTTTGTATTGGCCATGTGGTGAGAAGCACCTGAGTCAATTATCAAACTATCTGGTGGTGTAGCAACTGCAACAAGGGCCTTGCCCTTCCCCTTATTATTTTTCGTGTCCTTTGAAGATTCTGAAGAATCTTCCTTAGCTGAATCTGGCACTTTGATATTATTCTTTTCAAGAAGATAAGTGAGATGAGCTATTTTCTTTTTCAAACACTTCTGCTCATCATGACCAGATTTCTTACAAAAGGCACACTTTGTCTTCTCCTTTTTAGACTTGTTGTCTTTAGAGGAAGACTCAAGAGCTGCATTGGTTGCAAGTTGTTTTGGACCTTGCTTCTTCTCTCCTTGATCCTTCTATTTGTTATTTTGCTTGCCATTGCCTTTCTGATCTTTAATGCCCTGATTTGCAGCCAAGACATGAGACTTAGAAGGCTTAATAGTGCCCATGTGAACCAATTTATCCTATTCTTTAGTGAGTTCAGCAGCAAATTCATCTAAAGAAGGCATTTTGTAGGTAGTACCAAGAGCACTTTTAGTGGCATAAAATGTAGAAATAAACACTGAGTAGTTAGGACCAAGCTTAGAAAGAATACTTAAGATCAATTGTGTGTATTTCTTCTCAATCCCACATTGTTTCAATAGTAATTTAATGGCCTTTAGCTTTGTGAAGAAGTATTGTATTATATAAAAATTACATGGATTTAACCCTATTAGCTCATTCTCCAATTGATGTCCCCTTAATTCATCTTGTTTACCAAAGAGATTTTCTAAACTAGTCCATACATCATTTGGTGTTGTAGAAGATTCAACATGAAAAAGATGATTAGGAGATACAGACATGCATAGAGTTCCAAAACCTTCATCTAGCCTATTATGAAATTTAGGCCTTTCTACAATTAAGGTTGGTTCAGTTTCTAAACCCATAGTTACTCTATATAGTCCTAACTTCTTAAGTTGGATAGTCATCTTAGACTTCCACTCATAGTAGTTGTAGGGTGTTAGAATAGGCACTATTAATTGATCCATCTTAATGTAGAATTAGATTGTTGTTGTTGTTGTTGTGAGGAAAGAAAAGATGCAAGAAAAAACACATAAGACAGCCCCCTTTTCCACTCAATCAAAGAACTCCCCCCCAAGAAAATTTGATTTGGCACTTTATATTTAGTTCTTTTACAATTGCCACCAGTAAGAAATACTAAGTGGCCTTGATCTCAATGCTATTATAAATCCTCAAAAAAGAGCATATGCTGAAAAATACAACTTAGGCATAATAACTAGTGAAATAAATAGCACCATTGCAAGGTGCACAAAAAAATATCCACTTTCAAAAAATGAATCACCTCATTCCAAGGTTTTCTACAAAAGTTATGCTTCTTTGAAGTTCCCAAAACGAGTAATGTGCAGTGTTATGACTAAAAATTTGTAATTTCTAAAAATTCTCTACATCAAAATCAAAAAATGTCTATACTAATGTATAGATCACGAAAAAATAGCCAAAATAAAAAAAAAAATCTTGAGAAACGGAGTCCGTATGAGCAAGAACGAAGCATTTGAAAACTACCTTCAAATCTGCAACTGTCAACGAAGAGGGGTACCGTTGTAGCTTTCTGAGTTCATTTCTACAAAAATATACAAACTACATGCATACACTAAAAGATACCCAAATGGTTTTTCGATGCTGGGAACAAAACCTAGAAGGCATTTTTCTTATTGATGTATAGAAGATGTAGATCTAATGTAAAATAGACACCTTTAGCAATAAAAAATAGCTCCAGTAACCAAAAAATGGCATGCAAAGGTAGAATCAGCTACCTAAGATAAGAAAAGGCATGCTATAACCTACAATATTGATGAAAACACAAAATATGCAAGCATCAAAACTCTTGTTTGTAGGTATGGCCAACGATCTCCAAAATGAGTGAAATGAAAGCCAAAAAAGACTTTCAAGAGCCTCCCAGATGCAATGAAATAGTCAAAAATGCTGCCAGACTACCTGAAGATGCTGCAATCACCCAGATCCCATACATGTAAAAAAAAGATTATTGGATCTGTTGGTTTTTGCTTCTAAATCAACATTAGGGTTTGCCAGTTCTAATGCATAGGCAGATTCAGCCAACTAAATACAAGAGGTTGCGTGAGCTCCTCCCCTTCACTTCTGGTTATGCTGCACCAAGGGGGGTGTCCCTATTTGATAAAAGTATAACCTTGACTAGCTCAATGACAGAAGGATTTAACTTGACGGCAACAGGCAAAATACTCTCATGTATGGACCAAGATTTGTGTAACAAATCACAAGGTTGGCAACATTCTTGGACATAATGTCTGGTTAGGTATGAGAGCATGCAGATGTTCCTAATCCTAATCCTACAACTAACAGGTGGAAGTGATGAGATGGGTTGAAATGGTGTTTGGAGTGATGGGACTTTCCTAGACCCATTGAACAGACAAATTCCCAAACTAGTGCCTTATTTGGGCAGCAGAGTCATATCTAAGACTGTAAATGTCTCCCCATGACAACATAAATTCATATCCAGAGGACCTGAGAATAATGCTACTGCCTAACAACAACATGTCCAAGAAAGAGTATCATTAATGATCATGCTTAACAGATCCTATGATGCAATCTATTTCCCTTTGTATCTGATCAAAAGCCTATTTAACTACTCCTTGAGCAGACGCAATAAATCAGACACACAGTATGCATACACTGAAAAACTTGGAAGTCCTTGACAACCTTGTTTGAAAGGAAAACAAATGACATACAGGAGACAATTAGAAATAATACACACACAGGTGTTTTTCATTTAAAATCAATCTACATAGAAGGTCATCACAGAGAAAATCATTATTTACAATCCAAGATAGATTAGTACACCAGACTAAGGACCGAGTCTGTAGCAAAAAATGCCTTTCAAAATGTGAACACCTTATGTTCAGAGTCAGAGCCGAAAGCCCAAAAAACCTCCAACCTCTCAAAAGTAACACAGCCAAAACCATTTATACAGAATCGTGTACATTCAACAATTAGTTACATGGCCAGAAGTCAAAAATCCACTAGATACATCCATCAGAGGGAATGGCACTCAGAAGCCATCAATGCAGCAAACAAGGGAGGCCTCAAGCCTTGCGCCACCATCTGGGAGTCTTCATTCACAATCGGGTAGTTTAATCACTTGTACCATCGCCCATAGTCCTGCTACAGTCGCCATTGATGGCCCAACAACCCGCAACCATCGAGAAAACTATCACTACGTTCAAATGGAAGTTTCCCGCCAAAATGCCCTCTTCGCAAGCTCAAACTACACAGGGGAATAATCCCACATGCACGGTGCCGAGACCACACTAGCACTTTATAAACATAGCTGCATGCATAATAGGTGTCGAGCATTTTGCCGCGCTCGACACACGACCCTTCACCAAAAGCCCATCGGCCAAATCTACACCATTGGCTTGCCCCAAAAACCTCTCGCCGATCTCAATCGTCTCACCGACGACACCTCCGCAAGCCTCTGTCGGCCAGACATAGTCTATCGACCAGCCCAAAAGCTTCCTTGGCCGATAGACCAACTCTCCCCGATGGCCACCAAAACACCCTCGTCGGTGAAACCTCCACTGTCGGCCCAACATCTGCCCATTCACCCGACAATCTATGTCATGCCGATGACCATTCCAAATCCCTTGTCACCAAGACATAGACCATCGGCACACCAATGAAAGCTCCCACCGACCTCAAAAGTCCTGTCGATGCCTACCTTCACATTCCCCATCGGCTAGAGAAATGCCATCGGGCCAACACATTCCATCCCTGCCGACACAGCCAGTCACACTGACCACCAACGAGCCACACTCTGCTCCACTATCGGCCAAACACTCATCATCGGAGCAACTAAAAAAACACTGGCCAACACCCTTAGTCACACCAACGAACACCTCCCTAAAGCCTCCAACTTCCACATCGACCAGAGAAGACCCATCGGTGGACCCTCCAACTGCTAGCCCGATATGCAATCTTACTCCGATGGCATTCCCCATCAGGCAAACTCCTTACATCGGTGGCCCAAAAATTTGCTTCGCTGATAGCCAAACACAGTCCGATGGACATCCATCAACCAGACCAAAACAATCGGAGCACTCAAGAAATCTTTCGCCGATGAAGCCAATCACTCCGATAAGACCAAAAACATAAAGCCTTGAACCGTTGAACCCCGAACCAAAAGGGTTCAACACGAGGGTTCAACGCGATGGTTCAAACATCAAAAATAGAACTCCATAGGCAACAAAGCTTCGAACCATTGAACCTTGAACCAAAACAAAAAGGTTCAAGCGGGAGGTTCAACGATGCAATATTTGCGCAAGGCAAATGCATAATGCGACCCGTTAGAAGAAAATTGAACCCTGAACCGCTGAACCACTGAACTTAGAGAAAAAAGGGTTCAAGTCCAAACCGAAATGTTGAAGACACAAAAACGAACCCATGCCGATGGAGAAAAGACGAAGACCCCTCCTCAAGAAATGAGATGCAGATGCTAAAAAGTACTGAAGGGGTGCCAAAACTTAGAACCTTTTGGATATTTTGGGATGGTGCCTACATGAAAATTGCTAAATTAACTGACAGTGAATTCAGGCACCAACAGTGGCTCTAATTGGGGACGTGCAGGTGCAAGACTGCAGCAAGAACCCCAGATCTCTGGGATGCAGACCAGTGCCTTATCCATTGGGCATAGAGTCATGAAGTTACCATGATTTGCATCACCAATCAAACTTGATGGCCTAAGGCCACCAAGAAAAGGAAAACCAATATTTCCTTTTGTCAAACACCTTGTTCTCATCTGCATACACTGGGTCAAGCCTGAGAGTACTGCCATGATCTGACCATAAGCTACCTTGGTCATTTGCATGTTCAACCTTCTGATTCAGTTTGTCACTATCACCCTTATGCAAACAACCCTCAGCATAACAAATGGATGCAGAATGTATCAAGCAATGCATACTCAAATGGCATAGAACATAGGTTATCATCACTATGCATTGCAAAATGATTTCCTAGCTGGACTAAAAATTGAAAGCACTCGAAGTCCACCACACAACTAGGAAAAATAGAGCTCTCTTTATACGCTGGCCTCTCAAAAGAAAAGCTTTCAAATTCACAATTGTGCACATCATGCACACAACCAATAGCAGCACCAAACTGGAAAAGATCAGGCTCTGGCATCTCTTTCAAATCAGGCACATTTTTACAGTCACTTACCTGATGTATGTTGTTTCCTTTTTCATCAGGATGAGAAACAGAATCCAAGTCAAAAACAATGTCTAGATCCGCACCATACTCAGACAAATCCTCATCATCACATGTGTCATAAATGGGTGACCCAGGTGCATCAGTTTCATCGTAGTATGCCATTGGTTCATGGGCAGCAGAGCACGCATTTTCATCACCAATGGATTCACTCTGTGGAGGAGTATCAGCCTGTGTGTCATAAGCAAAATAGCCATCAAATAAAAAACAATCATGCTCTACACTAGCACTTATTTCAATTTCTGACTGCTCTTCATGATCTCCATGTGTTTGAAAGGTAGGCAATGGGTCACACATGGGACTGTTTTTCTAATTGCTTATACCTTCTTTGTCTTGAGTACAATACTCACAATTGTCTCCATAGGTCCATTCCAAAAGTTGCTCATTACTATCCACAACCTCGTTGTTTTTTTCATGGCCAGCTGCCTCATCATTGCAATGGGAGTCTTCATTAGTTCCTTCATTGGCATCCTCAATTGGTGAACAATCCAGTTGAGCTGTATTGTTAGAATTATGTTTAAATACAATAGTCTCAACCTCTATGCTTTCATTTTCATTTTTATTTGCACATGATGCTTTAATTATTTGGTCATTTGCAGCTTCACAACTATTTTTCACACCAAAGCCTATGGACAGGGGTTTCAACAAGTGCTCATTTCTGATTTTTTCTATATTTTCTACGAACTTGTATGCCATCTGCATACTTGTCACCTTGAAATCCCTCAGTAATGCACTAGAGCCCTCCTCAAAAGCCTCAAAGAATATGCCTACACAAGCTGAAATATCAGGTTTGAAGACTTCTGGGATCTGTGAAAAGGCTACTGCAAACCTATGACTGAAAACAACACATGGCTCTTCATCTTGTTTTCTGATTCTCATCAATTCTGCAACAAGATCAGCTGGTTCTTTTGCAAATTCTTCCTTGAAACAGTCAGCAAGATCATCCCAACAGGCAAAGGATCTTTTTGAAAAGCTCAAATACCAGTCTTTTGCTTTTGCATCAAAGGACCTAACAAAAAACCTCATCCACATATCCTCATCTCTGAATGAATGCTTTCCCATGAACTCATGAAAATTTTGGATATGTGCATTCCCATCACATACAATGTGACCACTAAATCTAGGCATCTGACAGTATATCCTAGCAGGCATAGTTTCTACTTTATAGTCAACCCATGACAAATCTAATTGGTCAAACAAAGGATCAAAAGGGGTGGTAGGAGGTTTAGCTTTCTGACTGGCAGACACAACAGGGTTATTGTTTTTTAACTGGGCCTGCTCAGCCTCTAAGAATATCAACCTATTTCTTATCTCTTCTATTCTTTTATCCAACATTTCACCGCTGAGTATGGGATAATTCATACTTGGATTCATAAAAATTTTACTCTTAGACATCCTTTGTCTGCCTAAGACCTAAGGCTTCCCCTGGCATCTAACTTATGCAGTAAAACAACAAATATAAAGGGGAAGGAACAAGGTACCTTTTCTCATACAGATGCTGAAGTCTGAACAGCACATTTTTGTCACAACACACATCAACTTTTCATGTGCATTTAGATCTTTTGCAGAGTCACCACCTCTCCAGAGACGACAAAATCTACAGTAGCTGAAAGCTCAACACATATTTTTCTGAGTTCATACCACCAGCAGAGCATCATTATTCACATGAAAGACTCCCCAACAGAGTCACCATTTTGTTGGTTTTTGCTTCTAAATTAGCATTAGGGTTTGCCAATTCTAATGCACAGGCAGATTCAGCCAACTAAATACAGGAGGTTGCGTGAGCTCCTCCCCTTCACTTCTGGTTCTACCGCACCAAGGGGGGTGTCCCTATTTGATAAAAGTATAACCTTGACTAGCTCAATGACAGAAGGATTTAACTTGACGGCAACAGGCAGAATACTCTCATGTATGGACCAAGATTTGTGTAACAAATCACAAGGTTGGCAACATTCTTGGACATAATGTCTGGTTAGGTATGAGAGCATGCAGAGGTTCCTAATCCTAATCCTACAACTAACAGGTGGAAGTGATGAGATGGGTTGAAATGGTGTTTGGAGTGATGGGACTTTCCTAGACCCATTGAACAGACAAATTCCCAAACCAGTGCCTTATCTGGGCAGCAGAGTCATATCTAAGACTGTAAATGTCTCCCCATGACAACATAAATTCATATCCAGAGGACCTGAGAATAATGCTACTACCTGACAGCAACATGTCCAAGAAAGAGTATCATTAATGATCATGCTTAACAGATCCTATGATGCAATCTATTTCCCTTTGTATCTGATCAAAAGCCTATTTAACCACTCCTTGAGCAGACGCAATAAATCAGACACACAGTATGCATACACTGAAAAACTTGGAAGTCCTTGACAACCTTGTTTGAAAGGAAAACAAATGACATACAGGAGACAATTAGAAACAATACACACACAGGTGTTTTTCATTTAAAATCAATCTGCATAGAAGGTCATCACAGAGAAAATCATCATTTACAATCCAAGATAGATTAGTACACCAGACTAAGGACCGAGTCTGTAGCAAAAAATGCCTTTCAAAATGTGAACACCTTATGTTTAGAGTCAGAGCCGAAAGCCCAAAAAACCTCCAACCTCTCAAAAGTAACATAGCCAAAACCATTTATATAGAACCGTGTACATTCAGCAATTAATTACATGGCCAGAAGTCAAAAATCTGCTAGATACATCCATCAGAGGGAATGGCGCTTAGAAGCCATCAATGCAGTAGACAAGGGAGGCCTCGAGCCTTGCGCCACCATCTAGGAGTCTTCATTCACAATCGAGCAGTTTAATCATGTGTACCATCACCCATACTCCTGCTACAGTCGCCATTGATGGCCCAACAACCTGCAACCATCGAGAAAACTATCGCTGCGTTCAAATGGAAGTTTCCCGCCAAAACGCCCTGTTCGCAGGCTCAAACTACATAGGGGAATAATCCCACATGCACGGTGCCGAGACCACACTAGCACTTTATAAACATAGCTGCATGCATAATAGGTGTTGAGCGTTTTGCCGCGCTCAACACACGACCCTTCGCCAAAAGCCCATCAGCCAAATCTACACCATCGGCTTGCCCCAAAAACCTCTCGTCGATCTCAATCGTCTCACCGACGACACCTCCGCAAGCCTCTATTGGCCAGACATAGTCTATCGGCCAGCCCAAAAGCTTCCTTGGCCGATAGACCAACTCTCCCTGATGGCCACCAAAACACCCTCGTCGGTGAAACCTCCACTGTTGGCCCAACATCTGCCCATTCACCCAACAGTCTATGTCATGCCGATGACCGTTCCAAATCCCTTGTCACCAAGACATAGACCATCGGCACACCAACGAAAGCTCCCACCGACCTCAAAAGTCCTGCCAATGCCTACCTTCGCATTCCCCATCAGCTAGAGAAATGCCATCGGGCTAACACATTCCATCCCTGCCGACACAGCCAGTCACACTGACCACCAACGAGCCACACTCTGCTCCACTATCGGCCAAACACTCATCATTGGAGCAACTGAAAAAACACTGGCCGACACCCTTAGTCACATCGACGAACACCTCCCTAAAGCCTCCAACTTCCACATCGGCTAGAGAAGACCCATCAGCGGACCCTCCAACTACTAGCCCGATATGCAATCTTACTCCGATGGCATTCCCCATCGAGCAAACTCCTTACATCAGCGGCCCAAAAATTTGCTTCACCGATAGCCAAACACACGCCGATGGACATCCATCGGCCAGACCAAAACAATCGGAGCACTCAAGAAATCTTTCGCCGATGAAGCCAATCACTCCAATAAGACCAAAAACATAAAGCCTTGAACCGTTGAACCCCAAACCAAAAGGGTTCAACACGAGGGTTCAACGCGATGGTTCAAACATCAAAAATAATACTCCATAGGAAACAAAGCTTCGAACCATTGAACCTTGAACCAAAACAAAAAGGTTCAAGCGAGAGGTTCAACGATGCAATATTTGCGCAAGGCAAATGCATAATGCGACCCGTTAGAAGAAAATTAAACCCTGAACCACTGAACCACTGAACTTAGAGAAAAAAGGGTTCAAGTTCAAACTAAAATGTCGAAGACACAAAAATGAACCAATGCCGATGGAGAAAAGACGAAGACCCCTCCTCAAGAAATGAGATGCAGATGCTGAAAAGTACTGAAGGGGTGCCAAAACTTAGAACCTTTTGGATATTTTGGATTGGTGCCTGCATGAAAATTGCTAAATTAACTGACAGTGAATTTAGGCACCAACAGGATCTTCATAAATCCTTTCTGATTCTCCAGATCATTCGAAAATGCAAGAGAAGAGCATACGGGATTTTGCAAGATCTCTACAAAGAATCTAACCTTACAAAATTTGCTCTGATACCAAGTTTTTTTTTTGTTTTTTTTAGCCCAGAGGTATCCCCTAGCCCTACCCCCCGAGAGAGATAGGAGTATTGTGACTTTGCCTAGCGTTGTCCACTGCACCTTGCTCTGATACCATGTTAGAATCCGTAAAACAGATTATAACCCAAAATCAATTGAAAGAGTTAGAGACATGAACTATAAATGCAAAAGCAATTGAAACAACATAACAATGATACCAAGAGATTGATGTGAAATGCACGAAAGGCAAAATAACATCAGATAGCTATCTCCAATATTGAATAAATGAAAATACAAGGTAGGTAGCATGCTTATATAGATGAGGGAGAGGGAGGAGGTGGCAACACTGACCAATGAGGAGCAACCATCTATCAGACTAAAGATAGCAAAGTATCTTCCTAAGATAGCTAATGGATGCTCACATGTAGGAAGGTGACACATCATAATCCTCTCACCTAATAAAACATGCTTTATTAACCTAAGAAAGCTTAAATAAATGTGTAGGAAAAACTTTATAATAAGGAATAAAAAACCTACACTAACACTATATGGGTGGAATGTGATCCAATAATAACAAAACCATATTCTTCATTTACAACATTTAATAACTTGAAGCTACTATGCAAAAGAATAATAACAACACAAAGCATAATAAGAATCTGGATGGCTGATGAGATGGAGGAGGAATTAGACTTAGACCCTACTCAAATTGAGAGGGAAATTGAAGAAATTGAGATTGGTGATCCTGACCAGCAGATACAACATGAATAGGAGGTGAGGACAGATGCTAACTTGAATTTCCAAGTTGACCAAGGAGATATTAGGGGTAATTCCTTTGGTGAGAATTACTATCATGATATTGGTAATAACATTGGGACATTTGAGAATGACTTGAATAAATTTGAAAAGACTGAAAAAGACAACAGAGATACTCAAATGAATGAGGTGTCTAACAGATTGGAAAAAATGGAAAAAGTTTTTAATAGGAGATTGAACTGTACTACTTGTCAGAATAGTTGGACAAATATGTATGAAATGCTTCAAATTTATTAGCAAAGAATTGTGAGATTGGAACAAGGTCTCAAAGATCTAGCACAATTTTCTAATGATATAATGAGGAGGACTACCTCTGAGGCGAAAGACATTCAAACCCAGCTTGAGAAACACAAATTTTAGCAAGTGAAGGAGATGGATGCTGGTACAAGACAAAAGATTGAGTATCACAAAAGCTCATCTTCCTAGGAGCAGATGATGGCCTAGATGCACAAGGATTGGAGCATGTTTAATCTTTAGTTTAATTGTCTATATTTGGTTTTATGCTTTTGGTTGTTTTCTAAAAACTGTTGTTATCTTTCTATTTTTTGGCTGCTTCCTTGGCTTGGTTGGGTTATTATTAGGATTGACTACTAGTATGTTACTTAAGTTACTAAATTATTGGTCCTTTCATGGTTTCATTATTTCCCTTGTTGCAAGTATGTGCTATTTGGTGTTGTCATTGATGTCAACAAGCTTGTGGTGTCATTGGTGTCTATTGTGTCAAGAGTGTGAGTTAAGAAATAATGCAAGAGTATGACTAGTTTGTGTTGAGCAGAGATGAGGATATGAGCTATTGCTGAAGGTGATCTAGTTTCTTTGTAGAAGTAATGAAGATGATGATAATATGCTTCTGTTGTTTGGTTTCCAAGCGCTTTTGAGAAAATTTGATTAATTATGGAAACAGTGTGTTGAAGATGTGTTCTAACCTAACAGAGTTGTGATCGAGATATGCTCCGTATTTCTTCCTTATTAAAGAACTACTTGTGTAGTTTGAATATGTTGTTCATAGGTGTTCAGAGATGTTATATTCTAGATCTTGTGCTCTAGTTCATTGTGCAAAGAAATTTATGTTCACCAGTGTGTGGATAGTGTTTCTGAGTTGTGCAAAAGTGTCTGGGAGAAACTATTTTGCTCCGCATTTCTCTGCAGATCTATTTTTGTCTTTGCGGTTCTAGATTCATGATTATAAGGTCTATATCTTTCTTCAATTCAAGTGGTTCATGGTCTAGTGCTCCACAAGTTCGTTTCTTGAGTTGTAGTTGATGGTTTCTTAAGTTGTCATTGATGACCAAGTAATCTAAGTGCTCTGGTGTGAACTTTCTTTAGGTGAAAGATGTTGCAAAAGATTTTATTAATTTTTAGGTGCTTGTGGATGTTTCTAGATCATGTTAAATATTGGTGCATGGTCCACATGTCATCCTTTGATGTTGAGGAAGCATGCACTTAAAAGTTCATAGTGTTAACACAAATCTCACCACTTGGTTGTTTACACTAATTGTGGTTGTGCTTCGGTGATTGTGAAAGCATGATGAAGTATGTATGTATAGATTTAGGTCCATGCTAAAGTGTGATGTGGTCCCCATTCATTCCATTCCTCCATGGGAATATTTTTGTCTAGACCTAATTTGAATTTTATGGATTAAGATGTTTTGCCAATCTTGGAGAATGTTTTCAAGGCTGATGATGGTATAAATAAGTGTCAAGGATTCATTGGTGTATGTATGCATGATGGATATGATGTTTGTGATGTGAATTTGATCAGTGCAGTGAGAGCTTTAATGTGTTAGGCTACTAGATGTAGTCAGCAAAAGGTGTCTACTATTCTTCAGTGTTGATGCAAAGGTGTTGTTTGTGTTGTGGTGAATATTGAGCTTAATTGGAACTAAACTCCATGCATAGGTTAGATGCAATTATATTAGTTCATCCCTAGCAGTGAGCCTTCTCTTCTATCTCTTTCTTCTAGACATTGAGTCCTTTGGTGGTGAGCCCTCTAGTAGTGAACCTTTTGTAATTTGGTATTGCTACTACTTTATATTGTGAGCTAGTCCTCACCGTGGTTTTTCCCTTATTTGGGTTTTCCACATTAAATCTAGTGTTGTCTTGTGTTTGGTGCTGTTATGATTCAGTTTCTATTATTTTCTTTTCATGCTTAATCATCATAACAATTTTAAAGGTTAATGTGGATCTGAATGTTTGTGAGGCTTTGAAATTTTTGATACAACTGATTCACTGCCCCTCTCAGTTGTCTTGTGCATTCAACAATTGGTATTAGAGCTAGGTTCCTTTGAAGAAAGCTTAATAGCTTGAGGTAGATCCAGGATGGTGCACAAGAAGGATATTCCCTTATTTGATGGATCAGACTATGCTCTCTGGAAGGTAAGGATGGAAGCCTTTCTAATTTCTCTTGGTTATGAGATCTAGAAATCCATTAGGTCTAATTCAACTATACTTGAGAATGGTATAATTATTGATGATGAGATAAAAGCTACAAAAATAGATGGTAAGGAAAAACATGCTCTCTTAAGTGGTCTTACTAATTCTGAGTTGGTGAAAGTTGTGAATTTAAAAATTGCTAATGAGATTTGGAAATAGTTGGAAAGTGTTTATGAAGGAGATGATAAGGTCAAACAAGATAAAATGCAGAATTTAAAGCTCACATTTGAGACCATGTGAATGTCTAAAGATGAAAACATTACAAGATACTTACAGAAGGTCGATGAAGTTCTCAATGGCATCAAAGGACTTGGTGGAAATATAGATGATAAAGAAGTGATATTGAAGGTACTTAGAACTCTTGCTAAAGATTACAGTCATAAGGTCTCTTCTATTGAAGAATTATTTTGAATTGATTTACCAAAGATCAGTTTCTTGGCACCTTAACTACTTTTGAAATAAGAGAGTTTAGCACAACTAGTGGAACTGCAAAGCATGAAACTGCTTTTAAGGCTAGAAAATCATAGAAGACTATGGAATCAGATCCAGAAGACCTTAATGAAGTGGAAGATAACTTTTTGAGAAGGATGAAAAAGGGTACTGGAAATTTCTATGGTAAGTTGCCTTTCAAATGTTTTAGTTGTGGAAAAATAGGTCATTATGCTTCAAGATGTCTAGATAGAGCTCTGAGAATTAAGAATAGGGAAAACAGAGGTAAGATGGTTAAGAAAAGTTACTATGTTAGAGAAGATGCAAGTATATCTAATGATGAATATGATTATGAGGATGATAATGATAATAAATTCTTATTCATAGACCTAAGAGATGAAACTATATATGCTAACTCTAGAAGCTGTGTGAAGGAAAAGGGTCTGAAAGCAAGTACTAACCCTGAAGGCACTATAATGTCTACTTTTCATGCTAGAAGAGAAAAAGATGACTTGGTCATTGACAGTGGATGCTCAAATCATATGATAGGTGATAAGAGTAAGTTTGTTAAACTTGAAAAATATGGTGGTGGAGTTGTTAGGTTTGGTGATGATGCAGCTGCTAAGATCTGTGGAAAAGGTTCAATCAATTTTGATGGAAAGTATAACACTGGTGATGTTCCTTATGTTAAGGGTTTAAAGCATAATATTTTGAGTGTTGAAGAGATGTGTAGGAAAGGATACAATCTTATGTTTCAAGATGATGGTTGTGAGATTAGAAAAAGCTCCGGAACAGTGATTGCTGCTTGAAAGAGGACAAGTGGGAATGGTTATCATCTCAAAGGTGGTGATAGTTATTGCTTTATGACTCCGATTAGTGAGAGTTGGCTATGGCATAGGAGATTGTGTCACATCAATTTTGATATCCTAGTAAGGATTAGTTTAGTAAAAGTTGTGAGAGATCTGCATCAATGTTGTCTATAAGGAATGTTAGATTGGAAAGAAAACAAGAAGAAGCTTCAAATTCAATGATTAGTCATCTACCGAACTATTGGAATTGGTACATACAGATCTTTGTGGTCCTACCAGAGTAAGGAGTTTTCAACGTGATAGGTATTTTATGTTATTTATTGATGAATTCTCTAGAATGACATGGGTCACTTTTCTTAAGGAAAAATTAGAAGCCCTAGATAAGTTTAAAGCCTTTAAAGAAATGGTTGAAAATGAAATGGATATGAAGATCAAATGTTTGAGGTCTGACAGAGGTGGAGAATTTACTTCTAATAAGTTTAACATGTTTTGTGAGGATCATGGGATAAAGAGGCATTTATCTGCCCCTAGGACTCCTTAGCAGAATGGAGTGGTTGGAAGGAAGAATAGGATTGTTCAAGAAGCTGCAAGGACAATGATAAAAGAAGCAAACCTACCAAAATTCTACTGGAGAGAAGCAATTCATACTGTTGTCTACATACATAACAAAATACAAGAGCAACTGACACAAAGACTCCCTATGAGCTATGGTATGGAAGGATTCCTACTATTAAATATTTCAAAGTTTTTGGAAGCAAATGTTATATCAGAAGAGATGAGGAACTAGGAAGTTTGATGCAAGGTGTGATGAAGGTATTTTCCTTGGGTATTCTACTAGAAGCAAAGATTACCAGTGCTACAACAAAAGGCTAAGAAAAATTATTGAAAGTGCTAATGTAAAGGTCGATGAAGATATACAGAAGATTTTAGAGGTTAATGAATATGAATCAGATGAGTCTTCTTGCAGAGAAGAAGAAGAAACTAAAGAAAAAGAAGTACAGGTTGAAGAACAAGAATCTCTAAAAAGAATTCCTAAAACTCCCTAGTATGTGTAGAAGCATCACTTTGAAGACCAGATCATTGGTGATAAGAGCAAAGGTGTATTGACAAGAAGGGGACCTACTAAAGAATAGGTAAATCTATGTCTACTTTCTAAAGTTGAACCTAAAATAGTGGTTGAGGCATGCAAGGATGAGAATTGGATCAAGGCTATGGAAGAAGAACTAATGCAGATTGAGAAGAATCAAACTTGGGAACTTGTCCCAAGACTAGAGAACAAAAATGTAATTGGAACTAAGTGGGTATTCCAAAACAAATTGAATGAGAATGGAGAAGTGGTAAGGAACAAGGCAAGACTTGTGTGTAAAGCTACTCACAAGTAGAAGGAATAGATTATGAGGAAAATTATGCTTTGGTGGTAAGAATGGAGGCCATTAGGATGTTTTTGGCTTTTGCAACACTTAAGGATTTCAAAGTATATCAAATGGATATGAAGTCTTCTTTATTGAATGGTGAGTTGGAAGAGGAAGTGTACATAGAGCAATCAGAAGGATTTCAATTGTTAGATAAGCCAGATATGGTTTGCAAGTTGAAAAAGGCACTTTATGGATTGAAACAAGCCCCCATAGCTTGGTATGCAAGGCTAGAAAGGTATCTATTATAGCAAGGATTCAATAAAGGGTCTACAGATATCAATATGTACATCAAAGTAAGTGGAGATCAAATTCTGATTGTGGAAGTGTATGTAGATGATATAATCTTTGGTGGAAATGAAGGTATTGTTGCAAGAATGTGCTAATCGATGTTGTCATTGATGTCAACATGTTTGTGTTGTCATTGGTGTCAACTGTATCTTTTAATGTTGATGTTGTTGGTTGATTAAGTTATTATATTAAAGTGACTTGAATGACTTGTAGAAGTGCTAATGATGTTAGTATATTGCTCTTGTTGCTAGGTTTCCAAGTTCTTTTGAGAAAATTTGATAAATGCTGATGACAATGTTGTGAAGATGTATTCTAGCTTACAGGATACTATCTGAGTTTTTGCTCCGTATTTCTCCTATGTTGAAGACTGGAGTGTGAGGTTTTGATATGTTTTAGAGAATTGGTTGAAGATATTAAATCTAGAATTTGGTGGTCTGAAACGCTATGGCTTGAGAGTTATGTTCACCAGTTTGAAGACTATGCTTGGTAGTATCTGCAGTATGACTGGGAGAAATTATTTTGCTTTGCATTCCTCTGTAGTTTGGATTTTGGTCTTGCGATTCTAGATGAGTGTTCATAAGGTCCATATCCATGTTCTATCCAAAGGAGTTGTAATTTGATGCTCCGGAATGTAGTTTTCTTGAGTAGCAGACCTTGGTAGTATTCGTTGTGAGCAGTCTATGAACTATCTTCAAGTGAGATTTGTTGTACCTAGATTTGTTGGCTCCTAAGTGATTTCATGTTGCTCATGGATGTTTCCAGATCATGTTGAAGACTTTTTCTTGGTCTACAAGTTATGGTTGTGTTCTTGGAAGCGTGTGCCTAAAAATTGTAGTGTCCACACTAGTTTTGGCCAACTTGGTTGTTTACACTCTTTACAAATGTGCTTCATGGATTGAGGAAGCATGTTGAAGCATGTGAAGATATTTTTAGGTCCAAGCTAAGTTGTGAAGTGTTCTACATTCATCATTTTTCTCTACAAGAATGATTAGGTCCAAACCTAATTTGAATTTTGTATACTTGCCGACCTAGAAGACTGTTCCAAAGGTTGTAGAATGTGTTTCTAACCTTGATGAATGTTTCAAGGTTTATGATTGATATAAATAAGTGTAAAAGATTCATGTGTATGTGAGGGAGTGTAAAGATGAGGATGTTTGTGTTGTGAGTTTGAATCAAAGTCAGCAAGGACTTTCATGTGGTAGAAGACCTAATGCAGTGAGCAGAAGTCATCTAAAATTTTTAGAGAGGCTGCAAAGGTGATATTTGTTGTGCTTCATTGGAACTAAACTCTAGCATGTGGTAGATGATATCATATCAGTTCATGGTAGTGAGTCACCCTTTTTGGCAATGATCCACCTCTTTTTGGTAGTGAGCCTCTTTGTAATTTAGTATTGATACTACTTTTATTGTGAGCTAATCCTCACTGTAGTTTTTCCCTTTTAGGGTTTTCCATGTAAAAATCTTGTGTTCTCTTGTGCATGGTGTTGATGTGATTAAACTTTTGTTACCTATTTTTCATGTTTAATCTTCATAACAGAAAAAGGGTTTAAGTGAATTAATGTGGATGTATTTATGTTTGCAAGGGCTTAAAGTTTTTGATACAACTAATTCAGCTTGCATCTCAGTTGTCTTGTGCATTCCAAAAATTGGTATCAGAGCGAGGGTTTCTTGGAAGAAAGCCTAACAGCTTAAGGTAGATCTGGGATGGCACACAAGAAAGAAATTCCTTAGTTTGATGGAACTGACTATGCCTTCTAGAAGGTAAGAATGCAAAGTTATCTTATTTCTCTTGGTTATGATGTTTAGAGAATGGTTCAAAAGGAATACACTATACCTAAAAATGGTTTAGAGTTTGCAGCTGAGATTAGGACTTATGAGATTAATGGTAAAGCTAGAAATTCCCTACTAAATGATCTGTCTAACATTGGACTGGTGAATGTTTAGATCTAGAAACTACACATGAGATCTGGGAAAATTTGAAAAATATCTATGAAGGTGATGAATCTATTAAGAAAGTTGTTTCAAAATTTGAAGTTCAAATATGAAACTCTGTGGATGTCTGAAGATGAGAACATAACAAGTTATATGTAGAAGATTAATGAAGTTGTCAATGGCATCAAAGGCTTTGGAGGAGACATGGATGATAAAGAAGTTTTAAATAAGATACTCCAAACACTTCCCAAATCTTATAGTCACAAAGTGTCTACCATTGAAGAATTGCAAGATATGGACAAGATTTCAAGAGATCAATTGCTTGGTAAACTGACTGCTTTTGAGATGAGAGAATTTGGTACTAATGATGGAATTGTGAAAGTTGAGACTGCTTTTAAGGCCAAATCAAAAAGACAACTAAATTGGATAAGTATGAGGTGGAGTTAGGTGAGGAAGACTTTGATGTGATTGAGGAAAACATTGTAAGAAGAATAAAAAAGGGAACCGAAAAGTTTAGAGGTAAGTTACCTTTCACATGTTTCAGTTGTGGTAAGATTGGTCATTATGCTTCAAGATATCCTAATAGAGGTTTTAAGATTAAGAACAAAGAAGGTAAAGGTAAGATGGTAAGGAAAAGTTATTATGGTGTAACTGATGATGAATCTGATTTTGAGGATGGTAATGCTAGTGAATTCTTGTTTATTGCCCTAAAAGAAGAACCTATTTCTACTAACCTTACAAGTTGTGTGAAGGAAGGAAGTCTGGAAGAAGAGAAAGTCATGTCTGCATTTCATGCTAGAAAGGAAAAGGATGAATGGATCTTTGATAGAGGATGTTCAAATCACATGAGAGGAGATAAGAGTAAGTTTGTTAAATTAGAAAAGTATGATGGAGGACAAGTTAGATTTGGTGATGATGCAGTTGGTAAGATTTGAGGAAAAGGGTCAATTACTTTTGATGGCAAGCATAATACATATGATGTTCTTTATGTCAAAGGCTTAAATCATAACCTTCTAAGTGTTGGATAGATGTGTGAAAAAGGATACAATCTAATGTTTAAGGACAATTGGTGTGAGATAAGGAAAAGATCTGGAACAACAATTACTACTGGTAAGAAGACTCATGGTAATGTTTATCAATTTAGATGTACTGATAATTGTTGTTTGTTGGCTTAGACAAATGAAATTCAGGTATGGCATAAGAGAATGTGTCATATTAATTTTGATAATCTAGTGAGAATAAGCTCAGTTCAATCTATAAGAGACCTACCTAAGATTGTGAAGCTTGCTAATACTATTTGCAAATAATGTCAATTTGGGAAGCAAACAAAGAATAGTTTCAAGAGCAAAGAACAATCCTCTACTAATCGGTTGGAGTTGGTGCATCTAGACTTGTGTGGTCCCACAAGAATAAGAAGTCTACAAGGTGATAGGTATTTCATGCTACTTATTGATGATTATTCAAGAATGACTTGGGTTACTTTTCTTAACGAAAAATTAGAAGCCCTAGACAAGTTCAAGGCATTTAAAGCAATGGTTGAAAATGAAATGGATTTGAGAATCAAGTGTTTGAGGTCTAACAGAGATGGTGAGTTTACATCAAATGAATTCAATTATTTTTGTGAAGAACATGGGATAAAGAGACAATTGCCTTCCCCCTGAACTCATCAGCAAAATGGAGTAGTTGAAAGGAAGAATAGAACAGTTCAGGTAGCTGCTAGAACAATGATCAAGGAAGTAGACCTACCAGAAGTATATTGGAAAGAAGCAATTCACACTACTGTCTACATTCAGAATAGAGTGTAAGTCAAAACAAATGGAATGAAGACACCTAATGTAGGAGCATCCCTGGTTCAAGAACAATCTTGCATCAACCAAAAACATTTGCATTTCATTTTGTTTCTTTCATTTCCCAGTTTAGTACAATCAATTCAGTCAGCAGCAATTTCTGTATTTTGGTCTGCATTCTACCGCAGTTTTATTTTAGACCTTGTGGAGCTAGACTTCACATCTACACACTATCATCTACATCATATCCAAAATTTAGATCATTTGGATCAGTTTCTGGAAAGATATTGCTATCAGAAGATCGACTATTTTCTCAGAGCAGAGCATTCAGACAGTCTCAGACAATCAGCTAAAGGAGAAGACTTGCAAAGCACTCCATGACTTATAGAGCTAAAAGACACATCATTAAAGATACTTTGGGACGTGGCCAACCTTCCCTGAGAACTACACATGGATTCATTCACTTGTGAAGGATTCCCATATGTTTAGGTCTGACCTATCCATGTACACACATTACATCTCTTTCATTGGAGTTTGTAATCTGGTTGGCCAACATGTAGGAATCTTGTGATCTAGAGATAATATATAATCATGTAATAGATGCATAGGAAAGTAGTTCATGATTAGAAACAATTAGATAGTTTGAATTCTTTTGTAAGGCACTTCAAAGCTATATCTGGTGCATATATTGTAACTGGAGAATTAGGCCTGTGATCCCTAATCTGTAAGCCCACAAGTTGCCAACATGTTTTTATTTTGAATCTATGATATACTGAATGATTGAATCTGCATTTTCATTCTATAATTGAGTTTCTTCCTTTGTGTTTACTCTTACTGCATAGCCTGGACTGTTCACTTTGTGGACCCTCCTAACCGTGATTGCACCAAATGGTATCAGAGCAAAGTTTGAATCCTTTGGGAGTGAAGTGAGTGAAGTTTGTGAAGGCATTTTGGAAGATCTTTCTATGAATAGATTGTTGAATCTAAGGTAGACTACTTGTGTTGTCAACCGATCACCGATTGTGAGGTAGTTATCACCTTGTAGCCCGATTGCTGAATTTAAGGTAGTTACACTTGATCCTAGGAAGAGATGCTACCGAGGAGAACACCTAATGTTGGTACTATGGCTGGAAGAATGGATGAGATTATGGAAATGATTAAGACAATGCAAGTTCACTTGGATGTTGTTGAAGAAGATCAAAGAAGAGGACTTACACATAGACCTAATGTTGAAAGTGATGATGATGAAGAATTTCAATATGCTGATCAAAATGAAGAAACCCTAGAGGAAGAAGAAGAATTAGATCAAGTGAAGATGTTGCGATCTATTTTGAAGATTGGGAAAAGACCTAGAGTGGATGTACCAAACTATACTGGCAATTTGAATCCTAAGGAGCTGATTGATTGGATAAATGACCTAGAAGAATACTTTGAATATGAAAAAATTGAAGATCTAGAGAAGGTGAAATTTGCAAAGACTAAGTTGAAAGGACATGCTTCTATTTGGTGGAAAGAAGTTTAGTTGGATAGAAATAGAAGAGTAAAATAAAAGATTACAAAGTGGGATAGAATGATGACAAAATTGAAGAATCAATTTATACCTACTGACTATGAGTTGGAACTATTGAAGAGATTGCAAAAATTGAGACAAAAGGATAAATTTCTAAAGGAATACACTAAAGAATTTCATAAGATGATAATAAGGATAGGACATAGTGAAGCCAGCAAGGTTAGAGTGGCTAGATACATCAATGGATTGAGATTGGGCATTTAAGAAGAACTAAGTTTGGTAAGAATGACAACATTGGAGGAAGCATATCAGTTTGCCCTGAAAGTTGAAGAAAAGTTGAACAGGAAGCATGAGTAGAGACAGAGAGGTAGAACATTTTCCAGAGGAGAAAGATCATTTGCATAGTAGAATAGACAAGATAGAACATTCAAGAAGGAAGATAGAGATAGAAGTTCATACCGAAGGGATGACAAAACTTTCTACTACAGAGGAAACCCTAATTCATACCAAGTGAATAATATAGAAGAGATGGAAGAGGACTTGATAGGAGAACATTTAGAGGAACTTGTTTTAAGTGTGGAGGTGAAGGACACGGAGCATTTGAATGTCATCAAGGAAGTACAAGCAAGAAGACAAAGAACAATGGAAGAACAACCTATGTAGAAGAACATATTGGATCACCTAGTTTAGTTGGTAAACCTAAGAAAAGAGAATGCTTATCATGAGGAGAGCACTATTTCAAGTAGAAACAAATGTGGAACCACCATAGAGGAAAAGTTTGTTCTCATCCAGATGTAAATCAGGAGGTAAATGTTGTAATATTGTAATTAATAGTGGTAGTCTGATAATTTGGTTTCAAAGGAGATGGTGACTAAGCTAAAGTTGGAAAGATTGAAACACCCTAAGCCATATCATATAGCATGGATGCAAGATGATTATAAGGTACTGGTGAGTGAACAATGTTTAGTGAAATTTCATATTTGATCTTATCATGATGAAGTAGTGTGTGATATTATGCCTATGGATGTTTGTCATATATTGTTGGGTAGACCATGGCAATATGATAGATAAGCTATACATGATGGAAGAAAGAATACCTACACTATACAAACAAATGGGAAGAGAATTACTTTGATTCCTTTGGAAGATGAAACTAAGACTGAAGTATGTGGAAATGCTAGTATCTATTTGGTTGATGGAAGGAAATTTTTGGATGGTTTGAGACATGAAAATATGTGTTATGCTTTGATTCCTAAGAAGTCTAAAAACTTGAAGATAGAGACTGAAGAATCATAACCTGAGGAGATAACTGAGTTACTAATAGAGTATGAAGACATCATATCAAATAATGTACCTAAGGGATTGCCACCAATTAGGAGTATCAGTCATCACATGGATCTTATACCTGTAGCTAGTTTGCCTAATAAAGCAACACACAAAATGACACCAACAGAGAATGAAGAATTGAATAGACAGATACAAGAATTGTTGAGGAAAGGTTTGATCAGAGAAAGTTTGAGTGCTTGTGCAGTACCTACAATGTTAGCACCAAAGAAAGATGGAGAATGGAGAATGTGTACAGACTCTAGAGAAATCAACAAGATCACAATTAAGTATAGATTTCCATTGCCTAGGATGGATAACATTATAGATTGTTTGAGTGGAGCAAAGTGTTTTACAAAGATAGACTTGAAGAGTGGATATCATTAGATCTGAATTAGAGAAGGAGATGAATGGAAGATTTCTTTCAAGACAAATGAAGGATTGTATGAATGGTTAGTGATGCCTTTTGGATTGACTAATGCACCAAGTACTTTCATGAGGTTGATGAATGAAGTTTTGAAGAAATTATTGGGTAAGTTTGTTATTGTATATTTGGATTATATTATGATTTTCAATAAGACAAAAGAAGAACATTTGTGGCACCTAAGACAAGTATTGCAGAGGTTGAGAGAAGAGAAGTTGTTGGTAAACATCAAGAAGTGTAGTTTCATGAAGGAAGAATTGGTATACTCAGAATTTGTGATTTTTGTAGAAGGATTGAAGATGGACCCTAAGAAAGTAAGAGCAATTGTTGAGTGGCCTACACCAGAGAGCATTGGAGAAGTCTAATCATTTCATGAATTATCTAGTTTCTACAAGAAGTTAATCAAAAATTTCAGTTCAGTATGTAAGTCTATGACAGAGACAATGAGAGGTGATAGAAAGGACTTTAAGTGGACATCAGGAGAAAATAAAAGTTTTGAATTATTTAAGCAGAAATTGATAGAGCAACATTTATTGCATCACCAGATTTCAACAAAGTACTTCAAGTAGATTGTTGATGCAAAGGAAGGATTTACTTTAAGACAGACCATGAAACTTTGTGCATTCTTGACATTTTAACCCCTAAAACCTAGTAGCCTTTCAAAATGACCTTTTTGACCATACCTTTTATTATAGACCTATTATTCAAAATGTAAGAACTGTTTGGGATACCCTTTTGGCCATCACTACTATTAGTGCCTGAATTGACTGACAGTTTTTGAGCAATTTTCATGCAGGCACTTTCCCTAAGTATCCAAAAAATGTTCTAAGTGTTGGACCTCCTCAGCATTTTTC
The DNA here is from genome assembly GCA_027924645.1 of Cunninghamia lanceolata. NCBI lineage: Eukaryota > Viridiplantae > Streptophyta > Pinopsida > Cupressales > Cupressaceae > Cunninghamia > Cunninghamia lanceolata. The sequence goes on from BSBN01000047.1 coordinate 27,257,182, forward strand.
AGCTGCAGCATCATATTTTCCTGAGGAGGAGGTCATCATCATCATATTTTCTTCGATGGTGGTCAGCATCATCATGTTTTCGGTCGACTTGTTTTTCATCAGGATCATCATGTTTCAATATCGGGTGATGTTTGGATATCATCCTGATCCTGCTGAGGAGCTACAGTGTGCCCTGATTTGCTTGCGGGGGTGATTTTTCAAGTATCCGGTGATCTTCCAATTATCACCTTGCCCTTTTATGATGATGATGTCACCCCGATCTTCTGAAGGGATTATTCTCTGAGTTGTTCGACCTGACTTGTTTTTTCTTAAGGGTCGTCATCATCATCATCATATTTCCAGTTATCACCGTGTTGCTTGCAGGGGTCATCATATTTTCTGCCTGCATGATATTTCGCCGGGGTGATATTTTTATCATCGGGTGATCTTGGTTATGATCATCCTGATGATGTTGTTGAAGAGTTCTAATTATGACCCGATATTCACTGGGGTCATCATATTTTGAACGTCAGGATGATCTTAGTCAATATCATCCTGATGTTGTTGTATCACTTCATGTTCCTTGTTTTTTCATCCTGATGATGCTGACGTCATTCTTATGTTGGGGTGATATCTTTTTCTCTGCCTATCTGCATCATGATATTTCTAAAGGAGGGGGTGATATTTTCATTTTTGAATATCACCCAGATGTATGTTTGTTCCAGCGTCATGATGATGCTGATATCAAGGAGATATCCGCCTGCCGGCTTCGTGCATTATCTAGTGGGGGGTGATCTTTACAAGCGTCATCATATTCATCTATCACCCCGATCTTATAGTGGAGCTATAGTGCAGCATGATATTTGTGCATCAGGATGATATTTCCAAATATCCGGTTATCTTCCGAATATCATCCTGATGTCGATATGATGATGATGTCATCAAGGTCCGGGGGGGTCATATTTCTAACACTGATCATCTTGTGGAGATCTCTCGATATTTGCAAACATGATGATGACGTCATTCGGATATGAGGAGGTGCGCAGTAGGCAGATATGATGATGACGTCAGCAGGATATGACAGTGACGTCATCAGGATGTTCATCGGCCAGACTTTTGGTATAGGCTCAGCAGGAGGATGTTCCTCCGATGGATCAGGTTGTGCCGATGAAGGCGATTATCATGCGGGCTATATTGCGATATGATGCTGACGTCAGGGTGATATTTCAAGCGACAGGATATCATGCTGTTGGAGGATGATGATGAAGTCTTATACTAGTGTCGTCAGGAGCAAAAGCACTGACATTATATATGCTCGTGGCCTAGTATATAAAGTGTTGAAAAGGTCACCGCGGGGTGCATGTGGGATAATTGATATCCTGCATATTTTCAAATATCATGATGATGTATCTTGGCGGGAAGTGGTTGCGATCGACTGTTAGATGTTTTTCCCAAGGCCGCGGGTTGGTGCGCCATTAATGGCGAAGGTTGCAGAGGTATGGGCAGATCTGGTACCTGATTGAAGGTGTACATCGACGGACAGTGGCGCAGGGCTCGAGATATCTTCCTATCTCCTCCCCTACCTGCTGCATTCATGTTTGGGCGCCAATCTGGTAATGCGTTGAGCGCCATTTTTCTGATACTGTGTATCTGGTGGGACTTTTGGTCAACCATGTAATTAATTGCTGTGGTACACTACCTGGCTGTTATAAGCAGGAAGTGTTACTCATTTTTGGTTGTTGAAAGTTGAAGATTTTTGGCTCTGTAATTCAAAACAAGCTGATCTGGTTGCTCTGTACAGCTTAACCTGTGAGTTTATGTATCTCTTGTTGTATGTTTTTGGCATGAACCCACTGATTTCATGATTAATCTTATATGAGAAATGCTATCTTAGCATGTGTTGTGTTAATTCTGTCTCCAGTATTGCATGTATTCTTCTTCTGAATCTGGATATTTGGGTAATGTTTAGATTCTAGAGCATAGAATTCCTATGTTGAATGTCTGATCTTTTAACTTCTGCTCAAGGGGTAGATTAAACTGTTTTCAGGTTGAACATTGGGAAGGGTATACTGCAGTAGGGATGCCATAAGTAGAGATAACTTAACACTCTGTATTGGGAGATATCTGTAAGGCAAATATCACATATATCCCCCTAAAATCCAGTTTTAGCTGTTCATGCTGATCATTCACAGGTGTATGTCTACTGACTCCAAGCCCTGGATAGGCACCAATCTTGCTTTGTTTTTGTGTTACAACCATGTCCAGCTTTGCATCCAAACTTAAAATCAAAATCAAAATCTAAAACAACCATTAGGACATTAGAATTAGTCTTAGGATCCTCAGTCCTCTATCTACAACTGCAAATAGGCCCAAAGCTAGCCCCTTTGCTCTTATCTTTCAGTTTTGGTCTACTTACAGGAGGACTTATCTGCTTTCTGTCAGCATCCCAGCCTTTGTATGCATATCCTCATGGATGTTGAGTAGGGAATACCCCCCTAGGTTTTGCAGAGCCTGAAGAAGAAGAGGAGATAAAATATAGAGTCTATCTCCTATACTGTTGGCCCCTAGCCCAGAGATCCTGTTGATCACTGATGGCTACCTTGTAGGGAAATCTGGGAATAAGCATCCAGTCTGGGAAAAAACCAACAGAAATTGGCGACTCTACTGGGGATGTTGATGTAAAGTGATATCCTGCAGTCTTTGGTGAAGTTTTGCTCTACTGGTGGAATGAACTCAGAAACATATTTGATGAGCTTTCAGCTGCTGTAAATTTTGTCCTCTTTGGAGAGGTGGCGACTTTGCAAAAAAGATCCAAATGCACATGAAAGATAGATGTATGTTATTGGTTGAAAGATGTACATATTTCTGCATCTGTATGAGAAAAGGTACCTTGTTACTTCCCCTTTATTTGCTGTTCTACTGCATAGGTTAGATGCCAGGGGAAGCCTTAGGTCTTAGACAGACAAAGGATGTCTAAGAGTAGGATTTTTATGAATCCAAGTATGAATTATCCCATACTCAGTGGTGAAATGTTGAATAAAGGAATAGAAGAGATAAGAAATAGGTTGATATTCTTAGAGGCTGAGCAGGCCCAATTAAAAAGCAGTAACCCTGTTGTGTCTGCCAGTCAGAAGGCTAAACCTCTTCTCAGCCCTTTTGATCCTTTGTATGACCAACTGGATTTGTCATGGGTGGATTATAAAGTAGAAACTATGCCTGCTAGGATATACTGTCAGATGCCTAGATTTAGTGGTCACAATGTATGTGATGGGAATGCACATATCCAAAATTTTCACAGTTTTATGGGAAAATATTCATTCAGAGATGAGGATATGTGGATGAGGTTTTTTGTTAGGTCCTTTGATGCAAAAGCAAAAGACTGGTATTTGAACTTTCCAAAGAAATCCTTTGCCTGTTGGGATGAGCTTGCTGACTGTTTCACTGAAGAATTTGCAAAAGAACCGGCTGATCTTGTTGCAGAATTGACGAGAATCAGAAAACAAGATGAAGAGCCATGTGTTGATTTCAGTCATAGGTTTGCAATAGCCCTTTCACAGATCCCAAAAGTCTTCAGACCTGATATTTCAGCCTGTGTTGGCATATTCTTTGAATCTTTTGAGGAGGGCTTTAGTGCAATACTGAGGGATTTCAAGGTGACAAGTATGTAGATGGCATACAGGTTCATAGAAAAGATAGAAAAAATTAGAAATGTGTACCTGCTGAAACCCCTGTCCCCAGGCCTTGGTGTGAGAAATGGTTATGAAGCTACAAATGACCAAATGATTATGGCATCATGCGCAGATAAAAATGAAAATAAAAGCATAGAGGTTGAGACTGCTGTGTTTGAACATAATGCTAACAATACTGCTCAACTGGATTGTTCACCAGTTGAGGATGCCAGTGAAAGGACTAATGAGGATTCCCATTGCAATGATGAGGCAGCTGACCATGAAAACAATAACGAGGTCATGGATAGCAATGAGCAATTTTTGGAATGGACCTGTGGAGACAATTGTGAGTATTGTACTCAAGACAGAGAAGATATAAGCAAACAGAGAAGCAGTCATATGTGTGACCCATTGCCCACCTTTCAAACACATGGAGATCATGAAGAGCAGTCAGAAATTGAAATAAGTGCTAGTTCAGAGCATGATTGTTTTTCATTTGATGGCTGTTTTGCTTATGACACACAGGCTGATACTCCTCCACAGAGTGAATCCATTGGTGATGAAGATGTGTGCTCTGCTGCCCATGAACAAATGGCATACTATGATGAAACTGATGCACCTGGGTTACCCATTTATGACACATATGGTGATGAGGATCTGTTTGAGTATGGTGAGGATCTAGACATTGTTTTTGGCTTGGATTCTTTTTCTCATCCTGATGAAAGAGGAAACAACATACATCAGGTAAGTGACTGTGAAAATGTGCCTGATTTGAAAGAGATGCCAGAGCCTGATCTTTTCCAGCCTGGTGCTGCTGATTGTTGTGTACATGATGTGCACAATTGTGATTTTGAAAGCTTTTCTTTTGATGTGCCAGCATATAATACAATGAGCCCTGATCTTCCTAGTTGTGTGGTGGACTCTGAGTGTTTCCTATTTGCAGTCCAGCTAGGAGATCATGTTGCAATGCATGATGATGATACAGATGATAACCTGTGCTATATGACATATGAGTATGCATTGCTTGATACATTATACACCCACATGTCACATGATGCTGAAGGTTATCTACACAGGTTTGACAATGACAAGCTAAATCAGAGGGTTGAGTGTGCAGATGACAAGGTTTGTTTGTGGGTGGATCCTGACAGTATCTCCAAGCTTGACCCAGTGCATGCAGATGAAAACAAGATATTTGACAAAGGGAGATACATGTTTTTCTTTTCTTGGTGGCCTTAGGCCATCAAGTATGTTTGGTGATGCAGGTCGGTGCAGTATTTGACTCTGTGCCCAATGGATAAGGGGCTGGTCTGCATCCCAGAGATCTGGGGTTCTCGCTGCAGTCTTGCACCTGCACGTCCCCAGACAGAGCCAGTGTTAGTGCCTGAATTGACTGACAGTTTTTGAGCAATTTTCATGCAGGCACTTTCCCTAAGTATCCAAAAAATGTTCTAAGTGTTGGACCTCCTCAGCATTTTTCAGCTGCAGCATCATATTTTCCTGAGGAGGAGGTCATCATCATCATATTTTCTTCGATGGTGGTCAGCATCATCATGTTTTTGGTCGACTTGTTTTTCATCAGGATCATCATGTTTCAATATCGGGTGATGTTTGGATATCATCCTGATCCTGCTGAGGAGCTACAGTGTGCCCTGATTTGCTTGCGGGGGTGATTTTTCAAGTATCCGGTGATCTTCCAATTATCACCTTGCCCTTTTATGATGATGATGTCACCCTGATCTTCTGAAGGGATTATTCTCTGAGTTGTTCGACCTGACTTGTTTTTTCTTAAGGGTCGTCATCATCATCATCATATTTCCAGTTATCACCGTGTTGCTTGCGGGGGTCATCATATTTTCTGCCTGCATGATATTTCACCAGGGTGATATTTTTATCATCGGGTGATCTTGGTTATGATCATCCTGATGATGTTGTTGAAGAGTTCTAATTATGACCCGATATTCACTGGGGTCATCATATTTTGAACGTCAGGATGATCTTAGTCAATATCATCCTGATGTTGCTGTATCACTTCATGTTCCTTGTTTTTTCATCCTGATGATGCTGACGTCATTCTTATGTCGGGGTGATATCTTTTTCTCTGCCTATCTGCATCATGATATTTCCGAAGGAGGGGGTGATATTTTCATTTTTGAATATCACCCGGATGTATGTTTGTTCCAGCGTCATGATGATGCTGATATCAAGGAGATATCCGCCTGCCGGCTTCGTGCATTATCTAGTGGGGGGTGATCTTTACAAGCGTCATCATATTCATCTATCACCCTGATCTTATAGTGGAGCTACAGTGCAGCATGATATTTGTGCATCAAGATGATATTTCCAAATATCCGGTTATCTTCCGAATATCATCTTGATGTCGATATGATGATGACGTCATCAAGGTCCAGGGGGGTCATATTTCTAACACTGATCATCTTGTGGAGATCTCCCAATATTTGCAAACATGATGATGACGTCATCCGAATATGAGGAGGTGCGCAGTAGGCAGATATGATGATGACGTCAGCAGGATATGATGGTGACATCATCAGGATGTTCATCGGCCAGACTTTTGGTATAGGCTCAGCAGGAGGATGTTCCTCCGATGGATCAGGTTGTGTCGATGAAGGCGATTATCATGCGGGCTATATTGCGATATGATGCTGACGTCAGGGTGATATTTCAAGCGACAGGATATCATGCTGTTGGAGGATGATGATGAAGTCTTATACTAGTGTCGTCAGGAGCAAAAGCACCGACATTATATATGCTCGTGGCCTAGTATATAAAGTGTTGAAAAGGTCGCCGCGGGGTGCATGTGGGATAATTGATATCCTGCATATTTTCAAATATCATGATGATGTATCTTGGCGGGAAGTGGTTGCGATCGACTGTTAGATGTTTTTCCCAAGGCCGCGGGTTGGTGCGCCATTAATGGCGAAGGTTGCAGAGGTATGGGCGGATCTGGTACCCGATTGAAGGTGTACATCGACGGACAGTGGCGCAGGGCTCGAGATATCTTCCTGTCTCCTCCCCTACCTGCTGCATTCATGTTTGGGCGCCAATCTGGTAATGCGTTGAGCGCCATTTTTCCGATACTGTGTATCTGGTGGGACTTTTGGTCAACCATGTAATTAATTGCTGTGGTACACTACCTGGCTGTTATAAGCAGGAAGTGTTACTCATTTTTGGTTGTTGAAAGTTGAAGATTTTTGACTCTGTAATTCAAAACAAGCTGATCTGGTTGCTCTGTACAGCTTAACCTGTGAGTTTATGTATCTCTTGTTGTATGTTTTTGGCATGAACCCACTGATTTCATGATTAATCTTATATGAGAAATGCTATCTTAGCATGTGTTGTGTTAATTCTGTCTCCAATATTGCATGTATTCTTCTTCTGAATCTGGATATTTGGGTAATGTTTAGATTCTAGAGCATAGAATTCCTATGTTGAATGTCTGATCTTTTAACTTCTGCTCAAGGGGTAGATTAAACTGTTTTCAGGTTGAACATTTGGAAGGGTATACTGCAGTAGGGATGCCATAAGTAGAGATAACTTAACACTCTGTATTGGGAGATATCTGTAAGGCAGATATCACATATATCCCCCTGAAATCCAGTTTTAGCTGTTCATGCTGATCATTCACAGGTGTATGTCTACTGACTCCAGGCCCTGGATAGGCACCAATCTTGCTTTGTTTTTGTGTTACAACCATGTCCAGCTTTGCATCCAAACTTAAAATCAAAATCAAAATCTAAAACAACCAGTAGGACATTAGAATTAGTCTTAGGATCCTCAGTCCTCTATCTACAACTGCAAATAGGCCCAAAGCTAGCCCCTTTGCTCTTATCTTTCAGTTTTGGTCTACTTACAGGAGGACTTATCTGCTTTCTGTCAGCATCCGAGCCTTGTATGCATATCTATTGGCAAGAGACACTATATGGATTCATGGTTGTTGTCATTGATGGCAACAAAGGTCATCCCACATATCCGCAAGACATGATGTGTCTCTACCGGAAGTCAGAATAAAGAATGTTGTGGTCCGGTGAAGAAGAACAGAGCATGTGGCAAGGTCCGACAGACTGGTCCGGACCTCTCAGAGGAAGTGTCTTGGTGCAGTGCGGATTTGGGGAAGTCAAGAGGACTACCTTGAGTGGTATATTCCAAGGATCTAGCCTCCGGTGATGGACAAGGAAAAAGATATGAATGGTTGAGTACCGGATTCTTGAGAGACAGTGAAAACAGAGGAAGAACTGACTGGCAGAGTATCAGACTGCTTTCCGGATGGGTTACTATTGATGACAGAGGTTGTGAAGGCATGAATCATGTTTGGCTGACATGATTAATGATATCTACAAGTATATGCTTGATCCGCATTGCTTGGTGAGGAAGGATTCAGCCGACAGAATGAAAGTTTATAAGAAACTAGACTGTTCCGGATGCCGACTAGAAAGGTGATGAAATTACTTGTGCGGATATATATAGAGGATGGATTTAGTTGTGAAGTGTGGTGTTGTTGTGCGAATAAGTCCAGATAAAGAGCAGAGGTAGCAAAAAGGATCCGGTATGTGAAAGATAGCAGAATAAAGAACAGAGGAAAGATGAAGTGCAACAGATCAGTGTACTGAGCCTAACCGGAACTGAACTCCAGCATATGCAGATGCTTCCAATCAGTTCAAGACTGTGATTCTCATCACTTTGTAGACAGTGTGTCTTCTTGTAGGCAGTGGGCCTCTTTGTGAGCAGTGTGCTCGGGCAGTGAGCCCTTATTGGCAAGTGCCATTTTTGTAATTTCCTATTCTTCTAACAGAGAATAATTTTGGGTTAATCACCCCGTGGTTTTCTCCCTTAACAGGGTTTCCACGTCAAAAATACTGTGTCATGTGTTTCTTATTTCATGGTTAATGTTTTGTGTTTGATTTTATGCTGCATCAATTAAAAGGAAAGTTCATTAAGGGAAATAATTAGGATAACTGATTCACCCCCCCCCCTCTCAGTTATCAATAATTGGTATCAGAGCTAAGTTCCTCCTAATAGAGCCTAACAGCTTGAGGAAGATCTGGGATTTCAAATGGATGCATATGGTTTAAGGGAGCAACTCAAGACTGCTCTTGAGGATCTTGAACAGTCAAATTCTGAAGTCAGTGAATTAAAGGAAAGACTCAAACAGGCTGATGAATTCATGAGAGAATTAAAAGACAAATTAAGTCTCTCTATGAAAAAGAGAAAGGAGCTGCTTCAACACTTGGCAAGGCAAAGTGAAGAAAGCAATACAAATGAAGAATTGACTGAGCAAACCAAGTTATGTGAAAAGTTATCAAAAGAAGTCATTATGTTAAGACATGAAATGGAATCAGGAACTATAAAGTTTACTCAAGAGATTGAAGAAAAAAGAAAGGCTGAAGACAATCTAAGACAATCTCTTAAAGAAAAATCAGAAGAATGCCACCAGATGGATAGGATTATCAGACATCTTGAATCTGATCTTGAAGATGCCAAAGATAATGAAGGAAAACTTGAGGATCAAATTGCCTCTCTCAAAAGAGACCTTCAAACAGCAAATGAATATAAAGAGAAATTCAAGATAAGTTCTGCTCAACTTGAAGTTCTTCTTGGAAGTCAAAAGAGGACAGATGACAAGTATGGTTTGGGATATGAGAAAGGAGAAAGCTCCGGATCCGGTCAGAAGAATCTTGGATCAGAAAATCCAAGAAGCAGGCCTAGAAGACCTCCGGTAAGACAGCCAAATGCTCAAAGATATCCATCCTTCAATGGATATTGCCACAGCTGCAACCACTTTGGTCACAAAGCTAATCAGTGCAGAATGAGAATGAATCAGATTAATTCATCCTTCTCCGGACAGTGCTTCAACTGCAAAAGGTATGGACACAAATCCCATGAATGCAGAAGTATGCAAGTAAACAAATCATTCAAAGGTAGATGCTTCACATGCAATAGAGTAGGTCATATGGCTAATCAATGCAGATCAAGAGGATATCAGTCAAATATGCAAAGAAATGTTATTTGCCAAATCTGCAATAGGTCCGGTCATAATGCTAAAGTTTGCAGAAACAAGAATCAGGACAAAAGAGGTCCGGTGTATAATCAGAATCAAGACAAGGGTAAACAAAAGATGAATGCGGATGAGGTTAGGAATCAGATGAGCAAGATTTGGGTGAAGAAAAGTTCAGAGAATGTAGAGGTTGGATCCGCACCAGACTCTGGTGCTGATATTTCTTCTGAAAATTAAAAAGTGAGCTCAGGCTCAGGGGGAGACTCAAAGAAAATCTTGTTCCCCCAGCCAAACAAATGGTGCCGGATGTGGCACAAGATGCGGATCAAAGGGTTTGTAGATATGAGTCTTGAGATACTTCAGTCAAGTTTTCAAAGGTCCGCATGGAGTTATGAAGAAGCTGTGATCAATCAAATAAGACCTGTTCAGGTAGATGCTCCGGTATGATAAAGGATTACAAAAAGATCCGGAAAAATCCGGAAATGCACTATCTTGTTCTGCGGATTGGACAGAGTGTTTGGGATGTTCTTGCAATATGTTACCTCGATTCATTCATGATTAAAAGATCCGGATGATATCCACAGATCAGGACTAATCCGGGATACTCCAAACTATCCAGACAAGGCAAACCGGAATGATGTAGGTGAAGCATTTATTGCAGACAGATATTAGGGTTCGCGGAGAAATTTAAGGGATTTCTCAAAGGTCATTTGCTCATTCTGCACTCGAGAAGAAGCAAAAAGTGGAGCTCTGCAACAAGGTTCATCAAGCACACCAAGGATCTCCTGCCGAAGCTATTGCATAAAGAAATCAATCCAACCACTCCGTGCAAACCGAAGACGCATAAGGTATTCTCCGTTTTTCATTACCTCACTGCAAATCTTTGAAGAATGGCTACTCCAAACATAGTTAAGATCTCTGATAGACCTCGCCCCTCATTCAAGAAACATCCCTACAAATCATTGGAGGTAGATCCACTAGGAGCCTTCTCTAGTGTTCCCCACGGAGTTTTACACACCGAAGACATTAGGGTTTACATACATGCAAACATTGAGGAATTTGGGGAATTCAAATTAAGAGACCTCTATCACAAGCAGCTGATTGACAATGCTTTTGAGATTAAACCAGAGTATAAGGATATTCAGAAGAAACAATTTGAGCAATTTATTCATTTCCCCTGCTTTGAAGAAGATGAATGGGTCCGGTATGTACTGAGCAGGATGCATGACAACTTTCTATGGCTAGATAGACCCTGCAAGATCACAAAAGAGGCAATTAGAGCAGTAACTGGTCTATACTCTTCCAGAGGGGTACCTATCCTTAAATCTGTCAAGAACAACATTGTAACTGAGGCCACCAGATCAAAATTTGATAAGAGGGCAATGACCATTGAAGACATCTCGGATCCGGATATCAAATATGCATCAATGATAATAGGATACAAGATCTATCACTCCAGCAGGGAGAATTCTGTATCCGGAACTGCAGTATACACTGCCTATGAGATGCTAAGAAAGAATGCAGAGTATGATCTCTACGAACTACTGCTAAGCCAATTAATGGAAAATATACAGAAAATCAAGAAGGATAAGAAGAATTCCTTTAAGTATGGTACTCTGATTGTATGTCTATTCTTCTACTTCATGAATGAGCTACCCGGAACAAGTGGATGGGTATGGCAGAATGACAAACCTGTTGCAGTCCAGATAAGAGACTATCTGCATGGACTTGGGGATGCAAAAGCGAGAAATACAGCTCTATGGGGATACTTCAAAAACTTTCAGAGTATGATGCAAGCAAGAGAGAGAATTCCCCAGTCTCTTGTTGAGAAATACAAGGACTCAGTGTGCTTTATGGTTGACACTGATCAGTGCCTAATGGAGCCAGTGGAGCCAAGGACTGTCTGGATCATGCCCATGGGGTATGAAGTTGATGAACAGATAGTGGAGTTGCATGTTCAACACATGCTAAGTCAGCCCAAAGATCCTAAGGCAGAAAGGTTTGGAACCTTTGAGGAGCTGAGTATAAAAATACATGTAGAACTCAGGGAACCTGAGATTAAAAGAAAGGTAAGAAAAGAAGTAGAGCACATTGCTCAAGGCCTAGGTATCTCAAAGGAGGCACTTGATGCCAGCCGGGAAAAGAGGAGGAAGGCAGAGGAAGAAGAGAAAAGCAAAGAAAGTGTTCCGGTTGAAACTCCCACCCGGACCAGATCATCAAAGAGACCTGCACCTTCCACAACCAAAAGTTCAAAACCGGAAGTTCAGGCATCCGGTAAGAGATCCAAGACAAAAGCCACAAGGGCTTATGGAGGCCAAAAGGATGAAGAGGAAATAGAATCAGATGAGGGAGTAAGAGAAGTAAAGAAACAGAAGAAGAAAGGATCCGGTAAGCCCTCCACAGGCCAAGACAAGGATGAAATGGCAGAGGTAACTGTTGAAAAGCCCACTCTGTCACTAGAGAGCATAATCAAGTCGGTCACGGTGGATGGAAACCTTCAACCAATGACTGAATCATATGATGACTTCAGTGAGGCCGACCAAAAGACTCTGCAGGAGGCCACAGTAAAATATCTTAACATATATAATAAGGCTTTCATTGAAATAATATCTCTTATTCCTAAAAGCCTAGAAAAGGAAATGGAAGTAAGAAAGAATAATGCTCATGCTAAAGATCTTGAGATCCGGGAGTAGATAGCTATTCAGCTATATCCTCAAATTGATCCCAAGACAATGAACATTATCTTCAAAGACTGCAAAGATGAGTTCAGAAGCAAAGCCAGGATGAATCAACTCATGCTTGGCGAGACTGACAAAGTGGCCCAAGAAACAGAAGAGATCCTCCAGAAGGCCTTCAAAAGGTTCAATCTTCCGGTTGTAGAAGATTTAGGTATAGAAACAGCTGAGGACTTGGGACCCTCTACTCCAGAAGAAGTGGCTCATGAACAAACTAGCATCTCTCCTCCGGTTTCCCCTACAGTCTCTGGATCCAAAGAAGAAGAGCAACTACAGGAGAAGGAAGCAGTGGTGAAAGACAAAGAGGTTGACAGTTCTAAGACTGCAGAAGAAAAGAAACATCTGTCTCCGGCAAGAGACACTGCACAAACTGTTCAACAATTTTTGAGTAAAGAAACTCTAGAGATTGATGAACCGGAGCTTCTAAAAGGCCCATTTGATTTTGACTCTCTCTCTCCGGTACAAACAATGAAGATAGCCTCATTTGCAAATGCCAAGGCAAATGAAAAGCTCCTGAAGTCTCATATGGAAGACTGTGAGTTGATAGAGGCTGCTTCCGGAGTACTTGTAAAAATCATGCCATCAATCCAGATAGATCCGACAGCCTCCTCTTCCGGTAATCTAAAAACCTTAGTCAGCAGTGTTGATACACATTTTGATTCTCTAGAAAAATCAGCTGAAGAAAAGGTCCGGAAGGAATTTTTGGATAAAAGATTTTCAGAAATATTAGAATTAATCTCTAAGGATAGGAAGATTGTAAGCATTGGAATAAGGAGCTTAGAGAATGCTCTTAAGGATGGCGGTGACATCTACAAATTTTGTATATCCTGGTCAAAGGCAACAGCAGCATTTGACAAGAAAATAAAAGAGGAACATGATAAGCTACAAAGCTTATCTCAAAGTTTTGATCCCCTCTCTTCCTCTATAATAAATCAAGAATGTCAGACCATTGCAGTCTTGAATGAAATAAAAAATCTTGAGAAGGAAAGGAAGAACATCACTAACCGGATGGGAGAACTTAGAAGGATTATAATCCCTAAGTTGGAAACAATGCATGAGGCCATCAGTGATGCTCAGACCACCGCCCAAACAAAAGATCCGACAGATCTCAAGCGGGCAGAAGCGTTTGCATTTTTGTTAAGTGGTCACATTTCAATTTTGGACAGAATGAAGCAAAGTTGGGCTACAGAAATGATTCAATTGCAGACATCCTTTGCAGACATTCTTCAGTATATGTGAGTATGTAAATATGCGGCTATGTATAAGAAATTTTTGAAAATTTTGATATGCAGACCCTACCCTTTGCCATTGATGTCAAAGGGGGAGTGAGGAGCAGTGAAAAATGAGGAATCCAACTAAGGGGGAGTTCCGGAAATTGTATATAAAGACAGAGCATCAGCAAAGGGGGAGCATAGTGAAAACACTTAGTCATTTTTCACTAAGTGTTGCCATCAATGCCAAAGGGGGAGATTGTTGGCAAGAGACACTATATGGATTCATGGTTGTTGTCATTGATGGCAACAAAGGTCATCCCACATATCCGCAAGACATGATGTGTCTCTACCGGAAGTCAGAATAAAGAATGTTGTGGTCCGGTGAAGAAGAACAGAGCATGTGGCAAGGTCCGACAGACTGGTCCGGACCTCTCAGAGGAAGTGTCTTGGTGCAGTGCGGATTTGGGGAAGTCAAGAGGACTACCTTGAGTGGTATATTCCAAGGATCTAGCCTCCGGTGATGGACAAGGAAAAAGATATGAATGGTTGAGTACCGGATTCCTAAGAGACAGTGAAAATAGAGGAAGAACTGACTGGCAGAGTATCAGACTGCTTTCTGGATGGGTTACTATTGATGACAGAGGTTGTGAAGGCATGAATCATGTTTGGCCGACATGATTAATGATATCTACAAGTATATGCTTGATCCGCATTGCTTGGTGAGGAAGGATTCAGCCGACAGAATGAAAGTTTATAAGAAACTAGACTATTCCGGATGCTGACTAGAAAGGTGATGAAATTACTTGTGCGGATATATATAGAGGATGGATTTAGTTGTGAAGTGTGGTGTTGTTGTGCGAATAAGTCCAGATAAAGAGCAGAGGTAGCAAAAAGGATCCGGTATGTGAAAGATAGCAGAATAAAGAACAGAGGAAAGATGAAGTGCAGCAGATCAGTGTACTGAGCCTAACCGGAACTGAACTCCAGCATATGCAGATGCTTCCAATCAGTTCAAGACTGTGATTCTCATCACTTTGTAGATAGTGTGTCTTCTTGTAGGCAGTGGGCCTCTTTGTGAGCAGTGTGCTCGGGCAGTGAGCCCTTATTGGCAAGTGCCATTTTTGTAATTTCCTATTCTTCTAACAGAGAATAATTTTGGGTTAATCACCCCGTGGTTTTCTCCCTTAACAGGGTTTCCACGTCAAAAATACTGTGTCATGTGTTTCTTATTTCATGGTTAATGTTTTGTGTTTGATTTTATGCTGCATCAATTAAAAGGAAAGTTCATTAAGGGAAATAATTAGGATAACTGATTCACCCCCCCCTCTCAGTTATCAACAATATCCTCATGGATGTTGAGTAGGGAATACCCCCCTAGGTTTTGCAGAGCCTGAAGAAGAAGAGGAGATAAAATATAGAGTCTATCTCCTATACTGTTGGCCCCTGGCCCAGAGATCCTGTTGATCACTGATGGCTACCTTGTAGGGAAATCTGGGAATAAGCATCCAGTCTGGGAAAAAACCAACAACTACACATATCCAAAAATGGGTAGGGATTTCTTTGTATGGATTAGGGCAAATTTTGACTATCCTCTTTCTAATTAGGCCTAATTTCAGCAATGCAACTAGCAATACATATGATCTAGAATGGATTAACACGTAATGATAGTAAAATTGGTATGTAATTGACTCAAAAGCCTTCATACCTTCCAATCCTAATGATCTTACACAGGTTTTAAGGTTTACACTCAACAAGAAATCCAAACTTGATTGTTACTCTTTCTAGGTTTTCACTGTCATACACAGTCCTTATAGGACAGTCTTTGCATGTTGTCATATATTTGTTATTAAAGACTAACAACCCCTTAATCAGGTCTATAGTACCCTTACACACACTCCCAACACCTTATCCAATCACAAAAAGATCAAAAATTGCATTGGTGACCTCCAAACTATCATTCAATGTCTTCACAGTCTGATACATACAGCATATTAGACCTAAAACCTTCCAAAAGCACGTGCAAAATTCATCATGGGACCCTGCATGGAAACATGATCCAATCAGTTTCAGACAATCATGTGGTTTGTATAGTCCATACCAAGGGAAAGAATAGACTACAACGTTCAGATAACATAGAAAAAAAGCTTGCTTTATTTCACCAAAACTGCAAAATCAATTTTACAATGCTCAAATCTGACTTTGGTGGGTGCATACATATATTTATAATCAATCCCAACTAATTTGAAATGGTTTCTTGGTATGCATGTAACTCTTTCTTTATTTTTACACCTTTCCAAAGTTACATGACCACTAACATTGACAATTTTTGCAATTTTCCAACTTTTCCCACCAATGACTAAACCCACAACCAAAAATGAATTGAATACATAGGAGATGGTCATAAATGACCTTATTAACCACTAATGCCCATTTTCAACTCAAAATTATAAAAATACCAAAAATGAGCAATAATGAAGCACCTAGTGCCCCTACACCATACACCCAAGGGGAAGAATACTCAAGTCCCACTTGAGTGCAGGTCTTGAATAGTGTATCCATGCTTGATGATATAAGCTTTAGACATCCAAGTAGCATCTTCCATGGGAAGACCCCTCCACTTGACCAAGTATTGCAAATAGGTGGTGTTTCTTGTCTTCTTGAGCTCCTTTGTATCTAATATGCACTCCAACTCTAAAGGCTTGCTGGGAGGAAGGTCTTGGATCCATTCTTCATCTTCAAATGCTTGAGAACCTGCTTCATTACCTACAAAAACATCCCCTTTGAAAGGGTAAAGATCAAAAACATTAAATATAGGTGAAATTCCAATTCCACTTGGTAGTTCAATCTCATATGCATTTGGACCAAACTTGTGAACAACCCTACAAGGTCCAATTTTCTTCATTTGTAGCTTGGAATACTGTCCCTTAGGAAATCTCTTCTTCCTTAGATGAGCTAGAACCAAATCTCCAACCTTAAAAGTGACTTCTTGCCTACCCTTAGGAAATCTCTTCTTCCTTAGATGAGCTAGAACCAAATCTCCAACCTTAAAAGTGACTTCTCGCCTATGTGCATCAACCCTTTGCTTATACTTTTCAACACTCTTTTGTAGTTGATCCTTGACCTGTTGGTGAATCTCTTTCATAGACATAGAAAATTGTTCACCTTCAACACTTATCCTCTCTATCCCACTTGTATCTCTCAATTCAAAGACTCCTCTAGGCTGCAACCCATAAACTACTTTAAATGGACTCTTACCCACACTCCTATTGACTGAATCATTATATGCAAATTCTGCCTGAGGCAAGATTAGATCCCATTGAGTAGAATGCTCTTTTGTAATACATCTCATGAGGTTACCAAGACTCCTATTGACTACCTCAGTTCGCTCATTAGTTTGGGGGTGATATGCAAAGCTGAAATTAAGGTTAGTGCTAAGTTTCTTCCACAAAGTTCTCCAAAAATGCCCAACAAACTTACTATGCCTGTTTAAAACAATACTCAATGGAAAACCATGAATCCTTACCACTTCTTTGAAGAACAAACCTAAAATGTAGGATGCATCATTAGTACTCTTGCATGGGATGAAGTGTACCATCTTAGAAACCCTGTCCACTACAACATAGATAGAATCAAAACCTCTGGGTGTTTTTGGTAAACCCATTACAAAATCCATGCTTATTGATTCCCAAGGCCTATTAGGAATGGGAAGAGGCTGATACAAGCCTGCATTAGTACTACTTCCCTTTGCCCTTTGACAAATAACACATTTCTCAACAAACGTCCTTACATCACTTTGCATTTTAGGCCAATAATAGTGCCTTCTCAGCTACTCCAAGGTCTTATCAAGACCAAAATGACCTGTCAAACTACCACAATGCTTCTCCCTTATGAGATTATCTCTCATGGAACATTTAGGCACACAAAGTCGAGCCCCTTTGAATAGGAAACCATCTTGAATCAGAAAATTAGAATTGAACTCATGAAGAACACCATTAGATTGGGTACAAGATGCATAAATCTCCTTGAAATCAACATCATCTATATACATACCTTTTAGTGCTTCAACACCTACACTTTACAATTGGATTTCTTACACCATGAGTGTCCTCCTACTCAATGCATCAGCTAGTTTGTTTGACTGCCCCTTCTTATGCTTGATGGTGAAGGTGTAACCTTGCAAGTATTCTACCCATTTAACATGCCTATGATTGAGTTTGTCTTGAGTGTTCAAAAATTGGAGAGCATGATTATCAGTAAAGACTATGAACTCCTTGGGAAGTAGCTAGTGTCTCCACTTTTTCAAGGACTGAACTAAGACATACATCTCTAGGTCATAGGAAGAGTATTTCTTCTTAGCTTCATTGAGTTTTTCACTAAAGAAAGCTATGGGCTTGCCCTCTTGACTTAAGACTGCCCCTATGGCATAACCAATTGCATCACACTTGATAGTAAAAACCTTATTGAAATTAGGTAAAGCTAATATGGCCTGCTCTACTACCCTCTTTTTCAAATATTCAAAGCTCTTTTCAGCCTCACTAGTCTGAACAAACTTCTTTCTCTTATCCCCCTTTATAGTATCAAGCATTGGAGCACAAATATGACTGAAACCCTTAATAAATTTTCTATAAAAAGTGGCCAAACCAAGGAAACTCCTTGCCTCAACAACTAATTTGGCTGGAGGCAAACTTAGAATAGCTTCAACCTTGTTGGGATCCATCTTCAAGGTGCCATTAGTAAGCACAAAACCAAGATAAACCAACTCTATTTTCATAAACTCACACTTGTTCAGATTTATCATTAGTTTCTCTTCATTCAATATTCTCAAAACCAAGTCCAAATGATGTAAATTTTCTACCTTACTTTTACTAAAAACAAGAATGTCATCAAGATAAACCACTACAAACTTACTAATATAAGGCTTGAGGACTTCATTAATTAACCTCATGAAGGTACTGGGTGCATTAGAGAGACCAAATGGCATTACAAGCCACTCATAGATCCCTTCATTTGTTTTAAAATTTGGCTTCCATTCATCTCCAAGTCTGATCCTCATTTGGTGATACCCACTCTTGAGGTCTATTTTAGAAAAGTAGCATGCTCCACCCAAGTAATCCATTAAGTCTTCTATTCTTGGGATTGGGAATCTATACCTGATTGTGATCTTATTGATGGCCCTAGAATTAGTACACATTCTCCATTCACCTCCTTTCTTTGGTGCTAGGACAACGAGAACCGAACAAGGACTAAGGCTTTCTTTGATTAGCCCCTTATCAAGCAATTCTTGGACTTGTCTCTTAATCTCCTCATTCTGCTGTGGTGTCATCTTATATACTGCTTTATTAGGTAAACTAGCCCCTAGGATGAATTCAATATGATAGCTAATATCCCTCATTGGTGGTAGGGAGTTTGGGAGTTCATCCACCACAATGTCAACATACTTGTCCAACAAATCTTGGACCTCCATAGGCAAATCATCAAACTTTGTTGCTCTCACAATAGACCTAGGCTTGGCTATGATGGGAAAACCCATATTCTCCTCATCCATGGCCTTTATGAATTCCTTCTCTCCTACCAACATCACATTGGATTCCACTTGTGGTGTTTTATCTTCATCATTCAATGGTGTTAGAGTATATGAGACTCCATCCTTCTCTATGACATATGTGTTCTTTCTACCATCATGTTTGGGATTTCTATCATATTTCCATGGTCTACCAAGTAACATGTGGCACACATCCATTGGAATGACATCACACAAGACTTTGTCCTTATAACCCCCTATTTGAAACTCTACCCAACATTGTTCATTCACCAACACTTGTTGCTCTTTGTTTAACCAAGACACCTTGTATGGAGTGGCATGAGGCAATCTTTTCAACTTTAACTTCTCTACCATTTCAATAGAAACCAAATTTTCAGTACTACCAGAATCAATAACAACTTAGAAACATTTACCTTGGCATTTGCATGTAGTCTTGAAGAGTGACTTTATTTGAGGTG
Source organism: Cunninghamia lanceolata (assembly GCA_027924645.1). Classification (NCBI taxonomy): domain Eukaryota; kingdom Viridiplantae; phylum Streptophyta; class Pinopsida; order Cupressales; family Cupressaceae; genus Cunninghamia; species Cunninghamia lanceolata. The sequence goes on from BSBN01000047.1 coordinate 27,276,794, forward strand.
ATTCCTTCTCCATGGGCACTTTGATCAAGGTTCTTCTCATCAATAAGGACTCTCCAACTTCTAGTTCTACATTTTTTGATGGGGAATTAATACTTTCAGCATCATCTCCACTTTGTGCAATTTGATTTCTCCTCTTACCTTTAAAAGAAGTAGATGACTGCTCCTCAGGTCATTGCCATGCTTGATGGCCTACAAATTTATTGCATTTGTAGCACTTTCCAATGAATCCACTTGAGCCTCCTCTATTGCTAAATCTGCCTCTAAAATTTGGTCTTCTTCCTCTAAATCTGCCCCTTGAATCTGATGTTTGTTCTTCTGAGTTACTTGTCTCTCCTTGAGACCTTTGGGACTATCCTCTACCGGAAAAAGTCCCTCTTCCTTTGAAATTTGTCCTTCCTCTACCTCTGCTTTGCTTCTCTTGTCTCCTTCTCAACGTGTCTTCAGCCTTTATGACCAACTGATAGCATTCTTCAATAGTTCTTGGACTTGAAAGACTTAGCTCATCTTCTAGACTATACTTTAGCCCATTCAAATGCCTTGCAACTTTATCAGCATCTTCTTCCATGTGACCTGATCCGATGCTTAGTTTGTAGAACTCGTCTGTATAGGTCTTCACATCCATGTCATTTTGCTTCAAATTTTGAAGTTTCTTGTACAACTAAATTGCATAGTCTTTAGGTAAGAACTTGCCTTTCATTTTTTCTACCATTCCATCCCATGATGTGATCTTTGCCTTACCCTTCTTCTTCCTCTCTTCGTGTACATAGTCCCACCATAGGGATGCATGTCCTTTTATCTTTGTCCTTGCCAATTTCACTTGTTGCTCCTCATGTATCTCCTCAAACTCAAAATACTTATCCAAGTCTCATATCCAATCTAGGAGTTCTTCTCCATTCAGACTCCCTGAATACATTGGAAGATCTATCTTTACCTTGGAAACATCACTCTTAACTTCCTTTAGCAATCTCTTCAACCTTCTTTCCTCAACATCTCTTTCTTCTTCCTGTTCCTCTGGGGGTGGATTCTCACCAATTTCCTAATCTTCTTGGTCACTCAAATCTCCTGTGACCACTCATTTTCTCTGGTTGGTCTCAACTAATGTGTCTTGCATCAAGGCTTTCTTGAATGGCTCTCAACTATGTGGCAAGAGAATCTCTCACCTCTTTGACAATCCTTTCCACATTTATCCTGGGAGGCATCTTGGCAATGTTCAACTCAATTTATCTACTACCTTTACTAATCTCCCCTACTCTGATACTAATTTGATGCAGAAGAAGGACCTACTTTAGGACAAACCACGAAACTTTGTGCATTCTTGACATTTTAACCCCTAAAACCTAGTAGCCTTTCAAAATGACCTTTTTGACCATAACTTTCAGTACAGACCTGATATTCAAAATGTAAGAAATTTTTGGGATACCCTTTTGGCCATTACTATGCATATCCAAAAATGGGTAGGGGTTTCTTTGTATGGATTTGGGCAAATTTTGAGTGTCCTCTTTCTAATTATGCCTAATTTGAGCAATGCAACTAGCAATACATATGATCTAGAATGGATTAGCACCTGATGATGGTAACATAGTTGGTATGTCATTGAATCAAAATCCTTCACACCTTCCAATCCTAATGATCTTACATGGCTTTTAAGGTTTACACTCAATAAGAAATTCAAACTTGATTGTTACCCCTTCTAGGTTTCCACTATCATACACAGTCCTTATAGGACAGTCTTTGCATGTTGTCATATAGTTGTTATTAAAGAATAAAAACCCCTTGATCAGGTTTGTAGGATCCTTCCACATACTCCCAACACCTTATCCAATCACAAAAAGATCAAAAATTGCATTGGTGACCTCCAAACTGTCATTCAATGTCTTCATAGTCTGATACATACAGCATATCAGACCTAAAACCTTCCAAAAGCACATGCAAACTTCATCATGGGACCCTAAATGGAAACATGATCAATCAGTTTCAGTTGATCATGTGATCTATACAGTCCGTACCAAGGGAAAGAACAGACTGCAGCATTCAGAAAACACAGAAAAAAAGCTTGCTTTAATTCACCAAAACTGCAAAATCAGTTTTCCAATGCTCAAATCCGACTTTGGAGGGTGCATACATATATTTATAATCAATCCCAACTGATTTTAAATGGTTTCTTAGTATGCATGTAACTCTTTCTTGATTTTTACACCTTTCCAAAGTTACATGACCACTAACATTGACACTTGTTTTGCCACATTGACAATTTTTGCAATTTTCCAACTTTTCCCACCAACAACTAAACCCACAACCAAAAATGAATTGAATACATAGGAGATGGTCATAAATGACCTTATTAACCACTAAAACCCATTTTCAACCCAAAATTACAAAAATACCAAAAATGAGCAATAATGAAGCACCTAGTGCCCCTGCACCAATTGTGATGCAAGTGGAAATGCAATAGGAGTAGTGTTAAGTCAAGAAGGTAGACCTATACCATATTTTATTGAGAAGTTGAATGATGCAAGGAGAATATATTTAGTTTATGATCAAGATTTCTATGCCATAATTCAAGCCTTGAAGAAGTAGAGACATTATTTGTTGCCTAAGGAGTTTGTGTTGTATACAAATCATCAAGATTTGCAGTATTTGAACAGTCAGGGAAAGTTGAATTAGAGACATAAGAGATGGGTAGAGTTCATGCAGAGTTATACATTTGTATTGAAGCATAGAGGTGGAAAATCAAACAAAGTTGCAGATGCACTGGGTAGAAGGAACTTGCTGATAGAGATGAGAGTTGAAGTGTTAGGATTTGAAGTGTTGAAGAACATGTATGAAAAAGACCTTGATTTTGTGGAACCTTGGAAAGCATGTAAGGAACTTATTGTGACAGATAGGAGTAAGTGGTTGGATTATTTCATTTAAGAGGATGTGTTGTTCAAAGGAAATTAGTTGTGTATACCTAGGATTTCAATGAGAGACAATTTGATAAAAGAGAAACACAGTGGTGCATTAGTAGGACATTTTGGGATTGATAAGACAGTGGCTTTGGTAAGTGAAAATCACTTTTGGCCTCAGATATATAAGGATGTTAGGAAGTTTGTGCAGAGTTGTAGAATATGTAAAGTTGCAAAAGGAAGTAGTCAGAATACTGGATTGTACAAATCTTTGATAGTACCAGAGAGACCTTGGGAAGACATAAGCATGGATTTCATATTAGGATTGTCGAAGACACAGAGAGGACATGATTCAATATTTGTAGTGGTGGATAGATTTTCAAAGATGGCACATTTCATACCTTGTAAGAAGACAACTGATGCAGTGCATGTGGCTGAACTATTTTTCAAGCAAATTGTGAGATTGCATGGATTACCTAAGAGCATAATTTTAGACAAAGATACAAGATTCATTGGATACTTTTGGAAGACACTTTGGAAGAAGATGAAGATAGATTTGAAGTTTAGTTCAGCATTTTGTCCATAGACCGATGGACAAATAAAGGTCGTAAATAGGAGTTTGGGTAACTTGTTGAGATGCTTGGTTGGAGAGAAGGAAAGAAATTGGGATTTGATTCTATCACAGATAGAGTTTGCATACAATAATTTAGTTAATAGGAGCATAGGAAAGACACCATTTGAGATTATGATAGGAACTAACCCTAGAGGAGTAGCAGAATTGAGAGATATCAGTATGGAGGATAAGAGAAGTAAAAAAGTAGAAGAATTTGCAAGACACATGGAGATAGTGCATAATTAGATTAAGAAACATTTGGAGGAGATGAACAGTAAGTATAAAGAGCAAGAAGATGAGAAGAGAAGACACAAAGAATTTTCAATGGGAGATGAGGTTATGGTATATTTGAGAAAAGAAAGATTTCCAATTGGGACATATAACAAGTTAAAGATGAAGAATTTTGGACCATGTAGGATACTCAGAAAGTTTGATTCAGGAAATGCATATGAATTGGAGCTACCAGAGACATTGGGCATATCACCTATTTTCAATATTGCATACCTATATCAGTATCAAGAAGCAGAGTTCAGTGATAGCATTGAAGAAGACTTGAAGAAGCAGTTACCACAACAAGCACCAGAGCAGATTGAAGACATCTTGGATACTAGAATTGGACGCGGCACCAAAGGCAAGCAATATAAAGAATATTTAGTTAAGTGGAAAGGCAGACCAAAAGAAGATTCATCTTAGATTTCTTAGGTTGAGGTTGACCATCTTTCTTTTCCTCTAGCCCCAGCAAAGTGAAGGACTCACTTTTTTTAACAACCCCAGGTGTCTAAAGCAAGAGCATTCCTGGTTCAAGAGTAATCTTGCATCAACCAAAACTATTTGCATTTTATTTTGTTTCTTTCATTTTCCCAGTTCAGTTAGTAGCAATTTCTATATTTTGGTTCACATTCTGCCACAGTTTCATTTTAGACCTTGCAAAGTAGGACTTGGCATTTATAGACTATCATCTACATCATATCCAAAATTTAAATCATTTGGATCAGTTTCTAGAAAGATATAGCTATCAGAAGATTAATTGTTTTCTCAGAGAAGAGCATTTAGACAGTCTCAGACAATTAGCTAAAGGAGAAGACTTGCAGAGCACACTCTACTAGAGGGCTTAATGCCCAGGGCCCGCTATCCAGAAGAAAGAAAGGCTTATTGCCAAAGGATTCATTGTCTAGAAGAAAGAGAAAGAAGAGGAGGCTCACTACTAGGGATGAACTGATATAATTGCATCTAACCTATGCATAGAGTATAGTTCCAATGAAGCTCAATATTCACCACAACACAAACATCACTTTCACAACAACATTGAAAAATAGTAGACACCTTTTACTCACTACATCTAGTAGACTAACACAAGAAAGCTCTTACTACACTAATCAAATTCACATCATAGACATCATATTCTTCACGCATACATCCAGTCACGAATCCTTGACACATATTGATACCATCATCAACCTTGAAATCATTCTCCAAGGTCGGCAACACATCTTAACCTAGAAAATTCCCATAGAGGAAAGGAATGAATGCATACCACATCACACCTTAGCACGGACCTAAATCCATACATACACGCTTCTTTCACAATCACCAAAGCACAACTGCAATTAGTGTAAACAACCAAGTCAACCAAACTTGAGTTAACACTAAGAACTTTTAAGTGTATGATTCCTCAAGACCAAAAGATGACATGCAGACCATGCTCCAAGCTAGAACATGATCTAGAAACATCCACAAGCACCTAAAAACCAACAAAAATCTTTGCAACATATTTCACCTAAAGAAAGTTCACACCGGAGCACTTAGATTACCCTGTCATCAACTGCAACTCAAGAAATGAACTTGCAGAGCACCAAGCCATGAACCACTTGAATTGAAGAAAGATATAGACCTTATAAGCATAAATCTAGAACCACAAAGCGAGAAATAAATTTGTAGAGAAATGCAGAGAAAAACAATTTCTCCCAGACACCTCTACACAACCCAGAAACACAATCCACACACTGGTGAACACAACCTTTTTTGCACAATGAATTAGAGCACAAAATCTGGAACATAACATCTCTAAACACCTCTAAACAACATATTCAAACTGCAAAAGAAGATCTTCAATAAGGAAGAAATGTGAAGCAAAATCAAAACATTACTCTATTAAGTCAGAACACATCTTGAACACATTGTTTCCTTTATTAATCAAATTTTCTCAAACGCACTTGGAAACCAACCAACAGAAGTATATTCCTATAGATTCATCACTTCTACAAAGAAACCAAATCACCTAAGGCAACTTAATCAAATAGCTCATATCATTGCAACATCCTCAACTCTGTTCAACCTTATCTCTGATCTCTACTCAACATAAACTACTCATACTCTTGACACAATTGACACCAATGACAATACAAGCTTGTTGACATCAATTACAACACCGATCACACATATTTGCAACAATACGATGTTCACTCATGAGGATTAGGAATCTATGAAAATCAAGATCTTTGACATATCCATGCAAAGATACCAAAGATAAATGACAAGAAGTGTCGCAGTGAACTATGGTGTATCAACAATATACAATAGGATCTAGTAAAACAATTCATGTAAAATTTTATGATACTTAATACACCCTAGATGTGGGACTATTTCACACCTAAAACACTTGTTTGAGGGAAACAAGTAAAAATACACATAGAGTCCACAACAAACAAAGTGGATAGAAGTAAATAGTGCAACACAAGAAGGCCCAATTGATGATTCTAAAGGTTTTGGTCAAAAGATGTGAATGAGGTGTGCAAACAAATAGTGTTGAAATACACACTGTGTAATTAAGATTGTGCCAATTTTCACACAATGATATGAAATTATGTAAAATTTTCAAATGACAAATGAATATATGCTTGAATATGAGTGTAAGATCTAGAATTCAAGATATCTAAGATGAATACAATGAAACAACACCAATCTATGTTTGTTTATGCACCTAAAATGCTCAATTTTTTCACTTTTTTCAATGCCAATGCACAAAATATGTAATGAAATTAGAAGAATGATGAGGGGCAGAAAATTAAAACCTTTTAATCAGTCCAATAATGCAGGAAAAGTTTTCACAACACACCAATATTGAAATGCTAGATGAATAGTGGAATTAAGGCATGAAAGTATGCAAAATGATGAATGAATGGAATCTAATCAGATTTAATATGTAAAATAACTCAGACAAGATTTAAAAATGATGCCAAAATCCTACAATTCTTAATGCAAGCCAAATTTTAAGGAAAGATGAATGAATATGCTATTTTTTGTTGAAATACACAATGTGTAAATGCAAAATTTGAAATGTAGATGCAAACACACACAATGATGAAACACCACTATCCAAAATCAGATTTTAATGAGTGTTAAAATGAGTAGTAAAATTTGAAACAAGATTTTAGCTGCAAACCTTAGCTTTTGGAATTACTAGGTTATGAGAAAAATGCAAAATTTCAAGCAAAACCATAGCAAATAAGATATGTATTGCTGTAATTTATCTCAGATCTGATGTAAATATCAGATATTTAAATTATTTAAATGAAATGCAATGAAAATAGTGCAAATTATGCCTTAATTCAAGCCAAAAATGCCTATTTTTTTTTAATTTCTCAATTTTTATGTAAGATTTTCAAATGTATAATGATGAAAATGAAATGTACGAATACAAATCTGATTTACAACACTCAACCAGATGTGATGTTCAGCAAAACATAAATTCACCAAAATGTTGTGTATGAAAAGTGGGAATGATGAAAGGATGTAAGGTGTATGGTTAATTAGATTCAAACCCTTCTTTCACACATACATTCAAGGACATGGATCGAGCTAAGTCACAACTATTATAGAGGACTCAGCTACAGGTCTGATGTCACTATGAGATGATTGGAAAGATAGAATAGATTGATATTTTGTTAAAACCCTAGTCTGATTAGACCTAAAACCCTAATTATGCAAAATCATAAACAAATGGATGAAACCTGACAAATGCTCCAATTAGGGATATTTTCTATCATTTTCTTCAGATCTAGAATCTTCCTACTCTACTCTAATATCCTACAACTCCTCTCGACAAGATCTGACACCTGTAACCTACAATCACAAGAGAGGGGTTAGGGGTTGTGGTGTTTATGAGCATGCCTCAATCAAGCCTTGGAATGGCATTCAAGCCTTCCAACACCATTGTTAGAGAGAGTGTGTGTCCTTGCTGGATAGAGGCAAAATCAAATGATATGATAAATTGATTGAAACACAAAGTAGATGTCACCTTGGAGGTGAAGCTCTCATGGGGAGATGAAGATCTTTCACACCATGAGGAGATGGATTGATGAAGATAAATCTACAACAAACAAGTACAAACACAACACAATACTACTCTGCAACACAGTGAAAGCCTTGAGTATCCTTAGCACAAGATCACATGTTTGCATTATCCATCTAGTTGTAAAATAAAGTTCTAAACATGTTTATATATGCATTCCCAATAAACATTCATAATTCAAATTGAATAGGCTGACAAAGGGAAATCTTTTAACGGTCACTTTGTGGACATTTAAAATTTGGGTCCCAATAAAATAGGTCTGAACTAGGGCGCAAGCATCCATGTGTAGGGCCTTATTTGCGACTTGTTTAAGCTCAAGAGTGTCCCCTGAGTCCCATTTGTCATGGGTTTTAGGGGATTTTGCTCTATGATTCATTTTTAACATGCATGATTAAATCTAAGGGACTTAGAAGCTAAACTTGTTGATGTTTGTCATTGAAATCAAAAGCTAGAGTTTTGTGTTGTTTGAGTTGATGTTTGGTATGGTGCTCATGCTCAGGATCATGCTTCAGGAGTTCATACTTGATGGTGTTGATCATCCTTGTTGATGTTAATGGTGTTGAGTGTTTATCATATCATGATACTTGATTGGTTTATCACTGGTATTGATGATTGTCACCCATTGATATCATTGGTATTGATGACTATCAACTATTGATGTGAGGTGATCAAATAAGGTGATCATTTAGTATGTTGATCAAAGGTGCACGAGATGTCAAAAGATGATAGAGGGTATGTTGATCAAAGGTGCATGAGATGTCAAAAGATGATAGAGGGTATGTTGATGCTTTGTATGCATTTTATGGTAGGTTTGAGTTTGTTGATGGTATTTGTCATTGATGTCAAAGATTGTCAAAGGTATGAGTTGTAGTGGTTTATGACAAGGTACTATGATCAAAGTCAAAGGTCACATATTTGTTCCATGAGAAGGTACTTGTCCTTTTTTAGTTCACAATGTTTGATACAAAAGCAAAAGAAGTGGTATCATAGGTATTGATGCAAAAGCAAAAGATGTGGTATTTGTCGTGTCCCTTGATGTTATCTTTATGATAGAGTTACAGTGGAATGGTATTTGTTAATTGATGAAAAAGGTGTTAGTGTTGCTTCATGTCAAGGTTTAGCATTCATATCATGGTGCTCATGGTTCATGGTTCATAGGGTTGCTTCATTACAAGGTGACTTGATTCTTCATTATGTCAACTATATGATATGACATGGTTGATTCATTACAAGGTGATTGTGTTCTTTGTTGTGTTCATTTTCATAATGCAAAAGAATGTACCTAGTTGATGTAAAAGTGATGGAGATGCTAAAGGTACCTGTTTAGTGATCTTCATTGTTGTTGCTTCATGACAAAGTCATTGGTTTATTGAGTTGATGTATAGTGAAATGGGTTTGCATAAAGGCATGGTTTGTATAGAAGAGGTCATAGAACATTCACATGTGTTTAAGTCCATAAAGATTTTGAATTTAATTAGGGTTTTGATTTTGTTTTGAAGACCTATGTTCTAATGTCTAAAAGACCTAAAACCCTAATGATCTAAACCCTAGACTATAACTCATAAATCCCTTTAAGTGGTAGGAGGTTACTTTTCTTATAATTTGGAGTTGACTGGCTATACCAGGTAAGCAAACCACTTAAGTTATAACTTAACAGTTTGATATCATGAATTGACCGGCCCCTTGACCTAAGGGAACTAGTGCCCACTGGTGAAAGGTTTGTATTTGGGCGAAAAGTCTTAATCAACATACTTTATTCAATTGACTAAGGGCATTAAGTATGAGATGTGTGGTCTACGTTCAAACTTAAACAACCCTACCTTCGTGCATGAATATTGATAGTTGAATGAGTGTTTAGCCTATGTGGTAGTTTCAATAGTTTTTAGTAACTATTTTTTATTCTCTGTTTTGAATGAAACTAAACACTAATAGTTTGAACGTTCGAAAGTCATGTGTGAAGTGGTTTTGATGCAAGACTATGTGTGGTTTTTTCAAGAAAAATATTGAATATGTACAATGGTGTTTTGAATAAAACGTAGAAGAAACTGATAGCAGAACACTGTAGCTAGTAAAGGAGATGTTCTAATAACCTTGAAGGCTTCTATGTGAACAGAGATTCAGTGGAATGAAAGTAATGACAATGATTGGTTTTTCAATGATATAAGTAGATAATGAAGATCAATTTGGCAATGTATAAAGATGATAGACAGAAAGATGATAGCAGGGTTTAAGGACATTATATTTGTTGTAGAATCATAGTTTAACATCAATTGCAGAGGTATGACAACAGGTGATGTATATGTTTACATATATGGTAATCTTGATGCCTTTGAAGATTGATTGAAAGCATTGTCTATGTTGTGAGAAGGATATGATTGTGTAAGGGTCTTCTTGTGTTTTCTATTTGTTCATTTAAAGAAGATTACAGTTAAGATGTGAGCAGAGATCAAGAGTTCTTTGTTTTTATGTATATCAGATTAAATCTTGTTTGTAAGAAGAGTCTTGTAAAGAAGTTATCATTCATGTATGCAAGAAGGGTGACTGAACAAAGGAGTTATAGAACTCATCTATAACCTAGGATTTCGTTGTAGATAGAGTAGTACTCTGTATAACTTCATGTTTTGTGTTTGGAGTTGGTGTTCTTGGTATGTGCAGAGTTGGTGTTCTTGATGTAGGGATTGGTGTTCTTATCAGGAGGTGATCAGTGAGATCTTTTCCAGTGAGGCATGAATGTAATTAGTGAGATTTTCGTCAGTGAGACCTCATGAAGATTTTGGTGATGTTGGATAGTGGTTTTTCCCTGTTTAGGGTTTTCCACTTTAAATCTTGTGTTATGGTTTAATTTGTATGTTTCAAATCTTTGTGATGTCTTTGGTATGTTGATGTTAGTAATTATTTTTACAAGGTTGGTGAATAAACTAGTTTTATTTGATAACCGATTCACCCCCCCTCTCAGTGATCCATTACATTCCAACAAAACTTAGGAGGTAAAAGTCCTAGGGGACATTTTATGACATAACATTTAGCCCCCACTTTAATGTATGTATGATCTTATGACCCATACATGCATTAAAGTATGGTCAAAAACACATCAAACATGCTAGGCACTTGAAGCTAAGGCATACACAAAGATTGTGGAACTATTTATAGCCCCTAATCTCAAGTAAGCACTAGAAAACACATTATAGACATGCAAAACACAATGAAGATAGTAGGAAGCACGTAAGACACGGAGAAGACAATAACAGACACATAAAACATGGATACGACATGAGAGAAGTCACGCAAAACATGATGAATACACTGGTATAACATTTTCATAATATTTTTATAACATTTTCATAGCATTTTCATATATATATGCATGGAAATAAAATTGCAACATAAAACCCTGAGTGTGGGTGGAGACCACACAAGGGGGGAAACATGCCAAACAAACCTCGAGTGTAGGTGGAGCTCATCGCTACACATACAAGAGGGGAAAACATGCCATACAAAGCCCAAGTGGGGGTTAACCATGTTGGTTTAGGACTGGACAACTAAGAGGGGGGGGGAATCAGTTGTCACACTTTTATAATCTTTTTTTTCTCAATCTTCCTTTTCCAGTTACAATTAAATTAATGATATAAACATTTCGGCATCAATCAACAACATATGAATAGAAAACATAGATAACACATTCGACACCAAGATTTTGATGTGGAAACCAGGTTAAGGGAAAAAACACATTGGGGGTTAACCCACAAATATTAATACCCTGTTAAAAGCATTTTTACAAATGGGAATGCATATGCATTCAGGCTCACTACCTAGAGATCACTACTCAAAAGAAGGGTCACTTCCCATGGAAACATTACAAGAGAATGATAGATATTTGAACTGATTAATAACATCTACTTATGCAAGAATTTTAGTTTCAATTAAGTACAAGAACTGATCTTACACATTTCATCTTTGCTCTGCTCTTCTTAATGTTCTACCTTCATTCACATTTTGGATTTCTGCTCTTCTCACATTCACCTTATTTGTACACACACACACACACACTGAATCATCTAATTTCATTGGCTATATATATTCACAATATGATCTACAATCATCCTATCAGTCAGCTTCAACAACACTTAGAACTTTTATGAATGCTCTGCTCTGTCAGCTAGATCTATGTATAACTTAAGGTGCAGACCAAAACTTGCTCTTGAAAATCATTAATCATGTCAGCCACTAACACTGATCATAATCATTTGTCCAACAAATAACTTCCATACATCCAAAATCAAGATCTTCTGCAAGGTTGGCCTATTCTTCTTTTGTCTGCTCTGACAAACTAGAACCTGGTACTCAGAGGCTAATTTCTTTTCAGTCCTTCATCACTAGAGGACAAAAATCTAGAGTTAGACTATCTTGACAATGCATATGACTCCCCTAGATCTGTAGCTAATCATAACTTCCCACCAGAGAGATCTAGACCAAAATGCTAGACCCTGTTACTGTTCTGTTCCTAACTGACTAGACTTAGACAAATTATGAATTTGACTTCCAGTATAAACAAATTGTGTTATGCGGATGATCTCAGTTGCCATCAATGACAACATATATCATGCCTATCAGTCTCTTGCCAATAATCTCCCCCTTTGGCATTGATGGCAACACTTAGTAAAAAATGGCTAAGTGTCATGAGCAACTCCCCCTTTGTCTGTACATTCATGCACTTCACTTGTTTCGTTGCTCCCCCTTTGCTAAATACCTTATTTTTCACTGCCCTTCACTCCCCCTTTGACATCAATGGCAAAGAGTGGGGTCTGCAAGTCAAAGTTCTCCAAAAATTTTGTATACATTGTCGCATATGTACAATTAATTTACATGAACTTGAGAATGTCTGCAAAGCTGGTTTTTATTTGCACAAGTTTAGAGGCCCAAGTACTCTTTATTCCATCCAAAATCGAGATGTGCCTACTTAGTAAAAATGAGTATGCTTCTGTCTTTGACAGATCTACTGGATCACTAGTCTAAGCTGCACTCTAAGTGTAGACACCCAAAATTGTCCCAAATTTGTGTATGTCTTACAACACCTTGTTAAAACATTATCCTAGACATCTTGTAGCATTTTGTCCTAATTCCACTTATCCCATTAAGCCAATTAATTAAATAAATTTAATTTAATTAATTAATTTCCACATCATATCCCATCCCACTATCTAATTAATTAAATAAATTTTATTTATTTAATTAATATCCAACTCATATCCCAACTAATTCAAATATTTTATTTGAATTAAGTTCTCATCATAAGCCGACTTTCCAATTAATTAAATAAATTTTATTTATTTAATTAATTTATCTTATCATTAAGCCGACATGTGTGCCTCTTTCATTTAAAAAAGATAAGTGGTACTACAGCCTTTTATTTAATATCTTACATATGTAGTACTTTTTTATGTACACAAGCACACATGAGCCCTATCCTCCTTACACTTGTCAAATGACTACAACTCCCTTGAAGAGTGGGAATACCTAATCAATCCTAGCTGTCCACATCAATCATTTAGCTTTTTAATCTCAACCATCCAATTGAACCAAGCCTTTTCTATAAATCAAACCCCTCACAAGCCATTAGCATGCATTGAGCTTCAAGTACCATTATTCTGCCAAATTTTCTAAAATGCATTGATCCTCAAATATTCACATGCTGTTGAAATATCATTAGAGCCTTTGCATCCTTCAACTATCATCCTCATATCATCTTCATCTTAATGTTATGCTGCAGAAGTGAGTACCCAACATTCCTCCAACAATAATCCTTCAAAATCTTGCATGCTCATGCGAGGTGGAGAAGAGCAATGGAGATAAATCAAGCATAGCGTGGAGATCGGTTTGCATTTACATTTGTTATTTTGATTTTCATGTTGTCTTGTGCTTCATTGTGCATTGCTAGGGTTTTTATCATTGCTGATTATACATTTACCCTAATTTGCAATTTTACCCTAACTACATTTGGCACGCCCGGTGGAACTCACTTCGTTTGATCTTTTTTGCAGGTTTTTGTAGTAAAAATTTGCATTCATATAACCCCCATTGTTGAGTTTTGCAGGTTTAATTAACTTTTTGTTGCAGATCTGCTACTTTTTGGACAAAACCCTAGGTTTTAAAGATTTCATCATATCTTCCAAACGGCTGCGAATTTTTCTACACGATTTTAGTAGTAGTTTGTCCATGATATAAGGAAGCTATAGCAGAAACATTTTGGGTTTATCATGATTTTTGCGGGATTTATCACGTTTTTATGTTTTTTCACAAAATCACAATTTTGGGTGCAAATCAGCGAATTTTTCAAAAAAATTTATATTTCTGGAAATCTCTTGAAATTTTAATGGGGGTCTATGTTTTGCAGATTTAATTTGGAGGTCGTTTATAGTGTGAAAAAATTAGACCTTTGCCGACTGTACCTTTTTCATAAATCCGCATTTCTGGGCGCAAATCAAGGAATTTTTCTGATTTCTTTACATTTTCGGAAAGCTCTCTGAAAATTAATGGGGGTCTCTTCTTTGATTTTGTTAATTTTTGAACCAAAAATCTATCGAAATAATCAAATCTAATTCGGCTATGCATCTAAAATTACAATTTTCCTTGCCTCATGAGCCTATTTTTTATGCCTGCATTATAATATCATTTTTTTTATGTTGTAGGTGATCATAAGGAGCTGGAGCAGCATTGGCATCAACATCTACAACAATTTAGATAGCGAATTAACTAGGTGCAATCATTTCATCTTTCATCTTAATCATTGTTTGAATCACACATTTGGATTTGGGCATAAAATGAACAATTGTTTGCTATCACACCATTGAAAAATTGGGCTAAAACAAACCATTGTCTTTCATCACATTTGGATTTGGGCTTTAAAACAAACAAGTGCTTGCATTGTCTTCCACACATTAAATTTCTAAGGTTAATGAACCCCATGCGAGTGTGACCAAGTAAATGTGTATGCTCTCTCCTCGCGTCCCAACACGAACTTGGAGATCAAAAACATTTACTTGTGTTGCTTTTGTTTAGCCTTAGAGAGGCCTGCCTTGGTATCCACCCCAAGGGAACGACCTCAAGCGGTATTTTCATCCAGTCCGCTATAAAAATCAGAGGATAAGGCGAAAGCTAAGTCTAACCGGTATTAGCGCTCACCATACAGTGCTAACTCGAAAGGAGGTGTACCTTTGTGTATATTAAAACTCCTAGTAGGGTTAGTTAAAGTCTTAAGTGGCTTGCTGGATGCTCGTGGGGTGCCGGTCCCCCAGATTTTCACTAGAACCTCCTTGTGATAGTGGCCTTGCCTTGACTAGGACTTGTTGAAGTGTCTTCATGTGCTTGCTTAACCATCATCACATTCTTCAAAACTAAAACTTGCTTATGTGTCTTACGTGAGTGATTCATGTGTGTATATGCATAATCATTTGTTTGAATATTGTCACATCAAGCTCTAAACACCCAAACACATAAAGACAAGTCATCCTACACATTCTTCCAATAACATTCAAACCCAATCACTTTCATCCCAAACATAGCTTAGTCATCATCCAACCCAAACATAGCCAAGTCATCCAAATAATCCACATCATCATCAAAATCCCTAAACAAGCACTTGCTAAAAGGACTTAAGACAAACACTTGGTGACAACATGTCTACACTAGAGGACCTAGAAATCAAATTCCTAAGATTCCTTCAAAATCTTTATCAAGGATCACAACCCCTAAACCAAGATGCCATTGAAATATTACAATTCTTCATCCAAAGAGCTCAACCCCATGCAAGCCAATCACCTCAATTGCAACACTTCATAGCCCAAGTTCAACACCTTTTCGCCACTAGTCAAGCTCGACAAGTACAACAATCTTTAGCCACTCCATACCAACCTAATCTACTTTATAGCCACATGTCATATCCATCCACCTCCTATCAACTTAATCCACCTATCCACCAAGTCAATGCCACATCAACCTATGAATATCCACCTCAAGCTTATCCAATCCCTCATACCACCATTCTAATGCACTACCAAGCCCATCCATAAAGAAATCAATTGATATTACAAGAACAACATGCAAGTCCAAATAGCCCTTTGTACATAAATCAAGCAAGTCCAAGTACACCTCTTCAATAAGACCATCAAGCACTATTGATAGACCTAAGTCCACCTTTCCAACAAGAACAATATCCAAATCCAAGTGGCCCCTTGTACATAAATCAAATCCCAAATTATCCTATGCAAGATCTAATAACCTTTGACAAGGGAGATACCAATCTAGAGTGGCCTTCACCATCCAATCACATGCCAACACATGAGCCGGCTAATCCTATCCCAACACCACCATGTGATCCCATTCCTAGTCCATTGATCCCTTCATCTTCCAAATCACCAAGCCCTTCATTACCTTCATCACCATGTCATTCTAATCCTTCACCAAATGATGCAGCTGAGATAGTTTTACAAAGAATGCTTGAAGCAAAACTCATTAAACTTCCTGAAGTCAAACCATGTGAAGAAAGTCCATATGATGAACATGATTATTGTGCATACCATAGGACCAAAGGCCATAATACAAATCAATGCCCAATATTTGTCTCAATTGTTTACAAGGTGTACCTACCTATAATGGGAAAACATGCCCACATCATCCCAATCCCATGTGTCACCCCCATCTAGTCCAAATCCTAATCCATCCAATCCAATTAGCTCTCAACCTAATCCTCATCCTAATCCTAATCCAACACCATCTACCATTATAATCCATCCATTATATTGCCCATCCACTCATACCTTTGCAAAGGATGTGATCCATTGGCTACTAGCAAGGAATAAACTACCTCCATGTCAAACACCAATTCATGAGCCTACGAAAGAATTTCTAAAGGTCATGTCCAATCATATAATCCCATCATGTGGTCCACCTATCCTTGAGCCTATCCAAGAGCCCTCAATTAACATTCTTAGCCCTTCAAGCCCATCATGTGACATACACACCATCAAGCCTATTCAAGAGTCATCATGTTCTCATGTTGTTGACCAAGAGCCTATCCAAGAGCCTTCCACTTCCATTCAAGCAACCCAAGAGGTATGTCAAATGTTTAATCCTAAGCATGTGGAAACATTAAGCCCTAGTCCAACTCAAGATCAAACCACTTCCATTCAACCCATCCATAACATTTACCTTCTTTATGATCAAGATGATACCTATGAAGAAGCTATCCATGAGCACCTTGATCCTATCCATAATCATATATCTATCCATGAGCAAGATATACACATTGCTCCTAGTCATCCGCTATCTAGCCCTATCCATCATGAGCAAACATCAACTTGTCATGATGAGACACTTGTCCCCCAAGTAAGCATAAAAGATCAAACAAATAACTTGGATCTACATGAACACAATGTTAATCAAGATCCTAATGATCCTCCTTCAACATCCACCATCAATTCCACTTCAAGTCCACCATCATGTCCTAGTGGTCTTACAACCTTTGTCCATGAATGTTCCTCCTTAGGACAACAACAACCTTTGTCCTCCACTTCATCTTCTACATCCAATAAAGAACTCAAGTCTAGTTCCCAAAACACATCTAGTCCCATTGTCCATCACATACTCCAAAACATGAACTACAAAGGTAAAGGCCTAGGCCTTTATAAACAAGGTATTTTGGAGCCAAACCATGTCAAGATCCCTCCAAGCTCATATGGCCTTAGATACACACCCCAAGGTAAACAAGGCCAAGATGTTGGTAATCCCTTCATGCATCCTAAACCTATCACTTTCCATCGTACCCCCTATCATCTACCCAAAACATATGTAGCCATTCCAACTCCATCATCCTATAAAAGTCCAAAGCATGTGACTATACACCTTCTGCCATCCACTTTGCCTCCACTTTTACCAACTCCAAATATCCCTCCATCTACCTTGCCACCATTGCTTCCAACACCTAACATACCTATCATTCAGAAGTATCCTTACATCCCTAATCATGGCCAACAAAAGCACACATCGTCTAAGCATAAAGCTTCCAATCATTCCATCCACTCCACCCACCCCATGGGATTCAAAAGCAAAATTTTTGATGTCTCTACCTACAAAGCTAAAAGTCCTACCAAAAATCCTAAGGACTCTCATGCCTTAGGGCACAAACATGAAAAATCAATGCAAATAACCAAAGCAAAGCAATTCACAAAGCTATCCAAGCCCATACCTCTAAATGCAAAGCCCAAAAGCAAAATGGTTTGGGTTCCTAAGCAAATAGCTAGCAAAGCAAATGAGGCATCCTCATCCACATCTCAAGAATCACAATCACCTATATCCATCCAAGAGCCTATTTCCTTCCAAAACTTCCATTCCTTTCAAAACTCCCACAAGAAAAGTAAAAGCGCTAAAAATACTAAATCTATGTGGGTTCCTAAATCACTTCATCAACCATCCCCTAAGCAAACATCTCCATTGCTTCCTACACCACCATCTCATCAAAAGCTTCAATGTTTATCATGGTGTGTGCAACCGTTGGTCATGGTTCCCTTCCAATCCGTAACACCTCATCATAACTATATCTCCCCATCCTTCATCCATTATCCTATATATCTTTCCCATCACCTTCCTATGGTCCATGCTTTTGCATAAGCCTTTCATCTATCCTCCATAATCCACATCATAATCTATTATCCACCTAATCCATCTCCCATCCATGCGATCCCTTATCAACATCTATGAACATAATGACATGGTCCATGCGATGACATCCATCTCTAATGGGACTACCAATATCCATTGAACTAAACACTTGAGTCCCTCCTATCCATTACCATGGTGAAAACCTGGCAAACAGGCGCCATGTGTACTTGTCAACCCATCTAAAAGCAAAAAAGAAAAAAAAGAAAAAAAAAAGTAAAAAAAAAAAATCAAAATAGTAAAGAGAAATCCCTTCGTCCAATGGTGAAAACCTGGTAAACAGGCGCCTTGGATAAGTACCATGATGAAAACCTAGCAAACAGGCGTCATGTGTAGGTTGATCTTCTATGTCACTTACACTTGGGGGCACATTGTCTCATCCAACCTATCCATTTCCAAACTATCTATCCCATTATATCATGTCCTACCATTACCATACCATCCTACCATCCTTAGCCATTACATAAACATGCCTATCTTATTGAACCCATTCATCCACCCATCCTCCTCCTTTTGATCTTGATGAAGACACAGGGGCAAAATGTTGAAACATGTTGGGATATTTCTTGACATACCTTCTTTCCAAACCAAGTCCTATCCATTGACCATTTATCCGTCCCATTTAATCCAATCCATCATGTCATCCCATTGTCATGAATCTTATCATGTAAAATCCAATCTTATCATCCCATGGTCATAAGCTTTGTCATGCAAAGAATCCTAAGCATTACCACCTAGAATGGCGCAAGTTATTCTTCCTATGCAACATAGCCTTTGAAGATCACATCCTAGCTCCCTTATGATCCATCCACTATGGTGTATCCTTATCATGAGCTTTCCATCGTATAGCTTATCCCTATCTATTTATCATGAGCTTTCCACTATAGCTTACATATCCATTTATCATGAGGCATGCATCCATCCCTTATATGGCCTATCCTTTTTATCCATCCAATTATCATGAGCCTTTCACCCTATCCACCATCACCCATCCTTTTATCCATCCATCTTACATCCACCCTTGCACCTAGACTTGGTTTTCCCTTGTCATTGGTATCAAGCACAAAGGCTACCCAAATTGTAAATCCATTGGCATTTTCCAAAATATTTCAAAAATCTAAAAAAAATCAAAATATTCTCAAAAATCCAAAAAAAAAACAAATATCCAATGAAAAATTCAAGCAATAAAACCAATCACATCATCCAAATCAATCCACTTTATCAACAACCAATCAAAATCAAATCCTCGTCATCATCAATTCTTCCTATCAATAACATTCATTCATCCATTTCAATCAATCACTTCTTCCAATCATATCAATCAAATCAATCTAAGCAATGATCTTAAACCTATGTCACATTAATCCATATCAAGCAAGCTAATCAATCAAGGAACATTATCCAATCAAATCAACAAGTTTTTGATCCTAATCTTGTCATGAGCCAAATCAATCATCATCAATCATCATCAATGGGATATAGCGTTCCCACATCCTTGTGTTGATCTAGGGATATAGCTTTCCCCACAATGACAACACTATCTATCAACAAAACAAACAATCAATCATTGGTTTATGACTTGACAAGGGCAATACCTTGTTTATTTTACATCCTTTATGCACACTAAGAACACTTGCTTATACTTAGATTGAGTGGACACTCTCATCATCACACCATCACTATCATCATTCTAAACAAATCCAATCATCAAAACAATCAACCCAGCAATAGCAACCATCACAACCAAAGCACATCAAGCCAACCATCAAAACAAATCCTATCAATCATCAGCATTAACACCAAAGAAAATCAACTCAAAGCACATCAATCCAACCATCAAAATAAATCCTATCAATCATCAGCATCAACACCAAAACAAATCAAATCAATCACATCCAACTCCAATTGGAACAAATCCAATCACTCCAACAAATCCAAAGCAGCTCAATCCACCACATATCATCCCATCATCAACATTTTATCAAATCAATCTAATCAGCATTTCATCATCTTCCAACTATTCAAAGCAATGATCCAAATGCAAGCCCATCCTTAATCTATACGAATCAAGTTAATCAATCAAGCCAAGTTATCCAAATGCAATCCATGGTCTTGATCCTAGCCTTGTTGTAAGCCAAATCAATCAATCAACTAGCCAACCAACTTAGCAAACAACCTTGTGTTGATCTAGGGATATAGCTTTCCCTGCAATGACAACACTCTCAACTATCATCAATTAACAATCAATCATTGGTTTACAGCTTGACAGGGGCAATACCTTGTTTGTTTTTGAATCATTTGTGCATGCTCGCTTGCTTGCTTGTGTGTGTTATCATTTTATCTTGCATTTGTATCAAATCCATATGATTCCAGCTAATATTCATATCTTGTGTATGTTGAAATAGCTTTTTGCATTATCCTTTGCATCTAAGGTCATATCATACCTTTTGTGCATTAGGACTTTAATGCTCTAAGTTTACTTCCTCATACGATAGACAAGGTTGTATTACGCTGGGGCACAAGACATATTGTCACCCTGGTCTTTATACCTTGGTACATAACATCTAGTGCTATATCAAACATTATGGTTGCTCACCTTTCATCGCAGCATAACGCATCATTCATTTCTTCTATCCATTCCCTTAGCTATCTTTCTTAGCCAAACCATTTCTTTTCGAGAGCCTACCCGTGTTTGTCCAACCCGCCTATCCTCTCGAGGGGGCATCATCATCCTATCATTCCATCATCATCTTATTCTTTTCATCATTATCTCTATCGATTATCCATACCTTAACTTCTTTGAAATGATGTTACTTGACATAAATCTTATCATCTCGAACATCATCTCAAAGAGGGGCATTGTGTATGTCTTACAACACCTTGTTAAAACATTATCCTAGACATCTTGTAGCATTTTGTCCTAATTCCACTTATCCCATTAAGTCAATTAATTAAATAAATTTATTTATTTAATTAATTTCACATGCATAATTCCATTTATCTTATCCTCATCCCAATTAATTAAATAAATTTAATTTATTTAATTAATTTCCACATCATATCCCATCCCACTCTAATTAATTAAATAAATTTTATTTATTTAATTAATATCCAACTCATATCCCAACTAATTCAAATATTTTATTTGAATTAAGTTCTCATCATAAGCCGACTTTCCAATTAATTAAATAAATTTTATTTATTTAATTAATTTATCTTATTATTAAGCCGACATGTGTGCCTCTTTCATTTAAAAAAGATAAGTGGTACTACAGCCTTTTATTTAATATCTTACATATGTAGTACTTTTTTATGTACACAAGCACACATGAGCCCTATCCTCCTTACACTTGTCAAATGACTACAACTCCCTTGAAGAGTGGGAATACCTAATCAATCCTAGCCGTCCACATCAATCATTTAGCTTTTTAATCTCAACCATCCAATTGAACCAAGCCTTTTCTATAAATCAAACCCCTCACAAGCCATTAGCATGCATTGAGCTTCAAGTACCATTATTCTGCCAAATTTTCTAAAATGCATTGATCCTCAAATATTCACATGCTGTTGAAATATCATTAGAGCCTTTGCATCCTTCAACTATCATCCTCATATCATCTTCATCTTAATGTTATGCTGCAGAAGTGAGCACCCAACATTCCTCCAACAATAATCCTTCAAAATCTTGCATGCTCATGCGAGGTGGAGAAGAGCAATGGAGATAAATCAAGCATAGCATGGAGATCGATTTGCATTTACATTTGTTATTTTGATTTTCATGTTGTCTTGTGCTTCATTGTGCATTGCTAGGGTTTTTATCATTGCTGATTATACATTTACCCTAATTTGCAATTTTACCCTAACTACACTAAGCTTCAGATAGAGCATTATATATTGTCTCTAACTTAGGAGCAATTAATCCCCGGAGCTCACACATTCTCTTCATAATGTTACCCTTTTCTTTAACAAGCCTCTTTATTTCATATGTCAGCTTGATTACTTGGCATTCTTGACTTATAGGGGAAACTATTAGAGGATCAAAATTTTGAGAGAGATCTGACAATTTCTGTTCTTGCTCCTTTATCTTTTTCTCGATATCCTCATTAACTCTGGGCCATGATAGACAAAATTTGTATATATCACTTCCATCATTCAGAGCATTCTGAATACTTTTTATGCTAATACTTAGTATTCTTCTATCATTTCCTATCAGATTCTTTATTTCACAAAATTTCTTATCCAGGAATTCTTTCTAAACTTTTGCCTCCGCAGACTTCTCAAAGGATTCAAAATGAGTATTCATAGAGCTTACAAGATTTTTCAGATCTTTAGAGGGGGAATCAAATGGACTCTTCTGGTAGGTAGGCATTAACTTTTCCAAAATCCTAGATGCAAGCCTCAGTAGTTCATTGTCCTCCATGTGGAATTTTAACATCTTTTCTCTAGCCTTTATTTGGGTGAATGAATCTATTTTCATCAGTTGAATTGGAGAGAGAGCATCTGGATTGGCTAGACCTTGGAGTAGTTCAGGTTCATCAAGCTCACTCAACTCTTTTTCAAGAAGACTTTTTACTGCATCTGCAGTGTCTCTTGCAACATTTTCTGAACCATCCTTTTGTTCATCAAATTTCTTAGTATCTCCTTTATGTGTTTCAACATTTGCACCATCTTCTTCTACTTTATCTTCTTTTGTGTTCTTGATAGAAGAACTCTTTCCTATTTGTTCACCACTTGCTACCTAATTTAGAGGGCTCTATGAAGAAGTAATATTGTCCTCTTTCTCTGACATGTCAAGTGAATTGGGAGTATCTTTTGTACCAACTACTTTATCCAATATTTTTGTATTCTCCTGATTTGCTTGTTCTACTTTTAGAACATAGGCTTCACCCAATTCAGGTTGTTGTTCAATAATGTTCTCTTCTTCCCCATCCGGAACTTCTTTTGTGATTATGGGAAAATTGTGCTTTCTTAATGCTTTCAAAAGAATCTCTTGGGTTTCTTCAATGATTTCACTTGTTTCTCCAAGCATGAGCTTGTTCATTCTCCTTTTTCTTTTAAAGTCATCTTTGACTTCCTTGAATATCATATCTATTTGATCAGGAGAAATTTGAGGATACAAATTTATTAGCTCATGTTCTCTAATCTTCATGTCATTGCCCTTGGCAGTTTCTTTTCTCAACTCCAAGATATTTTCCAAACTTTGTGGTAACTCAGAAGTTATCTCAATCAGTGCCTTGTTGTAGATATTGAGATATCTGACCATTGCTTCCTCCAACACCCTTTTATCCATATCATTGTATTCATCATAGAATTCAATCATGGGTTTTATATTACCATCCACAATGACTAATTTTATCACATCTTCTAGGGAAAGTGTGGGCTTCTCGATATATTCCTTATAATCTTCTGTCTTTTACTTTTTGCTAGTCATTTTGCTTCCGGTTAACTCTGCAACTTTTGTTCTAGTGACCTTTAGTTCCTTGATTTCAATGTCAGAGTTTGTATCTACTTCTTCTTCTCTTATGCTTTCATAGGTCTGGGATGCTTTTGTTTTCTTCCTTTTCTCCCATTTTTTGGATGATTTTGTTTCCGGTTTTGCAATTTTGGAAGCACCAGAGGCAGTAGTAGAGCTTCTAGTATTTCTTGAAGTGCAAGAGAATTCCACTGGATCACCTGTTGGTTTCTTAACTTGTTTCTTTCTCTGAATTTCTTCACAGCTTCCTTAGTTAGGCCAAAATTTTCAGCTAACTGTTCAACTTCTTTTCTTACTCTCCTATTGGTTTCAGGTTCTTTGAGCTTAGTATGTAATTTTAAACTCATCTCCTCATAAGTTCCAAATCTTTCAACCATTGTGTCTTTAGTCTTTCTTAGCAGATGTTGAGCATACATATCTAAGATCCTTTCATCTACTTCATACCCCATGGGCATGATCCAAATAGTTCTGGGTTCCACTACTTCCATTAAACATTGATCAATATCAACCATGAAGCATATTTCATTCTTGTACTTGTCAACAATTGAATTAGGAATTCTTTCCCTTGAGTGCGTCATACTCTGAAAATTCTTGAACTAACCCCATATTATAGTTTTCTGAGCTTTGAAATCACCAATTTGTGAAGATGATTTCTGATTTGAATGGCAACTGGCTCATCCTTAGTCCAATGCACACCTTTTACCCCAGGTACTTTATTCATAAAGTAAAAGAATAGACATAGAATCAATGTACCATATTTGAAAGTATTTTTTTAATCTTTCTTGATCTGGTTCAAATTTTCAATCAGCTGATTCAGTAGTAGTTCACATAAGTCATAATCAACATTTTCCTTTAGCATCTTAAATGTAGCATATATGGTTGTTCTAGAAACAAAATTTTCTCTCCTTGAGTGGTAAATCTTGTACCCAATCACCATGGAGGCGAATTTGACATCTAGTTCTATAAAATCATTAATGGTCATTGCCCTTTTGTCGAACTTAGCTCTAGTAGCATCAGTTATTGTCTAGTTTTTCACGGCTTTTAGCATGGGTAATCCTCCAGTTGAGTTTAAACTAGTTACATTTCTGATAGCATCCTTGGTAATCTTGAATGGTTTTAATAGCCAAATGAATTCATCATGCATCTGACTCAGGACATATTGGACCCATTCATCCTCATCAAATGTTGGAAACCCCATAATTTGAATAAAGTGTTTATCCTGTAAGGCCTTATACTAGGGTTTGAGTTCATGATTTTCATCCATGAGTTGTTTCTCAAATAAGTCTACATACCTTGAATCTCCAAACTCATCTATATTTGCATGAATATAAACCCTAATGTCATCTACATGTAGCACACCATATGGAACACTTGAAAAAGAACCTAACGGGTCGACTTCAATTGATTTGTGAGGATGCTTCTTAAATTTTGGTCGAGGCCTTTCAGTAATGTCAATAACATGACGAGTAGACATCTCAATAGATTTTAGATTCAAATCTTTACAGAGAGGTATCTTTTTCTTTCGCAGGGTTGGGGTTGATCAATTGTCGATTGAATCCGCTCTTTGCCTCAATCTCTGGATTTTTAGCTCAAATACTCTTCTTCTTGTTTCCTTCTTAAGCAAGATGATTCAAATGAGTGACCAAGTGACCTTTTAAAGATTCACATTACCTAATTTGCATTTGTAATAAATGAGTTGCCCTAATTGTATCCGGTTACATTGTTTTTGACAGATTCTTGATGAATCACTCCACAAGATTTCATATCAATATCTTTTCTTCTGGAAATTCTTCCAAAGGTTCTGAACCAATTTAGAATATTCTCTTTTATTGTGCTCAACTTAGCCACCCACTTACTGATCGGGGGAGTTTGATGTTTAATGCAACTCCCCCTGAGCCAGAGCTTCTGACTTAATTCTCAGAGGAATTGTCAGCACCAAATTCTAGTGTGAACCCATCACTATTGTTTATTGTATCTTTCTTTATCAAAATCTTGTTCATTTCACTCCTTATCTCATTCAAATCAATTTTCCTTTTGCCTCTGTCTTGTCTCTGCTCATCTGGTTTTCTGTTTACCAGACCTCTTCTTCCATTGTTCCTATTTCTACAGAATCTTGCAACATGACTAGATTTGTTGTTGTTAAAGCATACTTGATTTCCTCTTGACCTGCACTGATTAGCCATGTGTCCAAATCCATTGCAAGCAAAGTAGTAGCCATTGAAAGAATTGTCATTTGAGTTATTCATTATCATACTTCTACATTCATTAGATTTGTGACCATAACTCTTGCATTTGAAGCATTGACCAGAGAAGGATGGACCATTTTGATTTTCTCTACTTTTATGGGCTGATTTTCTAAAATGGGAAATGGATTAGTTTGATCTTCTTTGGATTGGGAAGCTTACTTCCATGCTATTTTCTTGGTTGTTTTCTATGAGATTGAACAAATTTGGGTGTTTTAAGAAGGAGATCATACTTGACATAGTTGGCACTTAGAGGTGTTTGTAGGAGGATTTTCCACAAGTTTATGATGTGCAGTGTTTCTCTTGGTCTTAGTTTTTTTTTCTGATGGTGTGTTTCACATTACATTGGTTTGAGTTTTTGTTTGGATCTAATTGTGATCACTAGCTTGTGGTCATGTGTTTTCACTTATGTTCTTGGGTGATGACATGGAGGTTCTATTGTCTCTTTTCCTTTGTTGGGTGTGGAGAATTTGGGAGAGTACTGGATTGGTGGGGAAAATTGTTGAAAGATATTTGTTTACAGGTTTTGCATATCATTGTGGTCGATTCCTTGGTACTACATGATGGTGTTATTATACCTACCATATGGTGCTATTGGTAGACTTTGTATGCCATGATCTTTTTCAGATCTACATTACCCATGCAGTGGGAGTTCTTGGATGTGTTTGGTCTTTTTCAACTGGTTGACACATGGAGTTTGTATCTGCAGTTGATGGGTGTATATGTAGGTGGCATGATTCTACTGAAATGAATACCTTCAAGGTATGAGTGATTGGATGGATTAGCACTTGCTGTGTGTGCTATTTTTAGTCAAGTTGGTTTTTTCTTTAGTTGGATGGAAGCAGTCAGTTTTCTGGTTGTTGTTCGAGCTGATGTTCTATCTTATTTCTGGAGATTGACTTCACAGTTGTGTTCTAGTTTTGGGCTTTGAAGTTGATGTTGTGATGCTACTATATAGATTGTGAGCACAATGGAGTGGAGGCAATGTCTAAGCTGATATAGTGTCTTCGAGAGTTAATGGAATCTTGTAAATCCTTTCTCAAGCGGGAGAATGTTGAGTACATGTGTCTCAAATTTATAGGCATCAGCAAGAGTGGACCTTAGTATCACATTGTTCATAGTGGATTGTTCCTTGTATCGGCAAGATAGTATGTTGTGTTACCCCAACGGTTGGACATCGGCATGACAATCATTATCGGCATGGTTTGCAAATGTCACTCTGATAGTTTGTGTCACTCTGATGAAAGTTGGTGTCGGCATGAGGATTACTATCGGCGTACTGTGGATATCTCCCTTTGATGCGTTGGGTCGCTCTGATGGAGGTTTGGCATCAGTGAGAGTCATTCCGATGAAGATCAATGGAGGTTGGCGTCGGCATGAGTCACTCCGATGAGTAGCTTTATCAGCTCAGTGGTAATGGTTCTTACTGGAATCTTGCAAATCCTTCATCAAGTGGGAGAATGTTGAGTACATGTGTCTTAAATTTACAAGCATCGGCAAGAGTGGACCTTAGTATCTCATCAATCACATTGTTCACAGTGGATTGTTCCTTGCATCGGTGAGATAGTGTGTTGTGTTACCTCGACGGTTGGACATCAACATGACAATCATTATCGACGTGGTTTGCAAATGTTGCTCCGATAGTTTGTGTTACTCCGATGAAAGTTGGTGTCAGCATGAGGATTACTATCGGCGTGCTGTGGATATCTCCCTCTGATGCGTTGGGTCACTCCGATGGAGGTGTTACTTCTCAATCCAACTGGATGCTTATTCCTAGTTATCCCTACAAGGTTGCCATCAATTATCAATAGGATTCTTGGGCCAACGGCTAACAGTATAGGAGATAGACTCTATAGATATCTCCTCTTCTTCTTTAGGCTCTACAGAACCAAGGGGGGTATTCCCTATTCAACATCCATGAGATATGCTATGAAAGGACTAGGATGCTGACATAAAGAAGATAAATCCTCTATTAAACAGACCAAAACTGTGAGATAAGTACAAAGGGGCTAGCTTTGGGCCTATATTCAATTGTAGACAGAGGATTTTGGATCCTAAAACTACTTCTAAAATCCTAAAAGGTTTGTTTATGAAGTTTGAGTTTGATTTATATTTGGATGCAAAACTAGGACCTGGAGTGTAACCTTAATGCAAGGCTAGATTGGTGCATATCCAGGGCTCGGAGTCAGTAGACATACACATGTGAATGGTCAGCATAAACATATACCAAATACTAGGTATCAAGGGGATTTATTATATCTACCTTACAAATACCTCCCATAATAGAGTGTTTAGTCATTCATACTTAAAGGAATCCCTATTGCAACATATCTTCTCAATGATTAATCTAAAACTTTTAATTTGTCCCTTGAACAAAGGTAGGAGATTAAACATTCAATACAGAAAACCCATATTCCTAAATCATAAATAACCCTTAGTTATTTAGACTCAAAAGAAAATACAGCCACAACTTGGAGACAAATGATTAAACACATGCAATTAGTGCATTTCTCATATAAAACAGCATGAAACTGATTAATTTATGCATGAAACATACAACACGAGACTCATAAACTCATAGAACTTCCAGGACAGGGCCACCAATTAAGTTGTATTGTATCACAGAGCCAAAAGTTTGTCCAGTTTTCAACAACCACAAAAAAGTAACACAGTTTGCTTAAAATAGCAAGAAAGTGTACTTCGCAGAAATCAATTACATGACAAGGTCAAAATTCCTGCCAAACAATGCACCAGAGATGGCGCTCAAAATAATGAATGTAGTAGGGGACAAAATGGGAAGAAGAAAGAGGAGGGTGAGGGTGGTTGAGCTCGAGCCCTGTGCCGCCGCTGGAAGACTCTCTGTCATAAAACCTAGTACTTGGTCATTCAACCATCGGCCCATGCCTGTCTGTAATCCAGCCATTAATGGCTCAACCACCAGCAGCTCCTCTTGGAAATAGTAACAGCATACCCATGGAAAATTCCCGCTCAAAAAATGACTGTAGACACAAGGAAAAAACCATCGCTGAAAGCTCAAAACCCAATCGTTGATCTGAAAACCCATCACCGAGATCAATGGTGCCAAAAAATGCATGAAGAGCCGCTTCCTTATTTTGCCTTTATCGCTTTTGCACATGCGTGTTGAAATGCATATACAAACACCACTATTCATCTGCTAAAAACCCTTGTATATGCAAGAACAAATGCATATACAACTGCTCATTACACAAGGTGGACACCAAACCATCATAAAACAAATTGGAAATCAAATCGGGTCCGGCTTGTATCTCCACCCTTGTATATTTGCAATGTACAACACATATACACATACAGGCCACGGACTTCAAACCACTATGCATCAAAACATATCCCCTTTTGAAGTCTGGCATGTACATCTCTCATTGCACATTTTCAAATGTATAATTGCATATACATTCGCCTCATACATACAAGGTGGATTTCAAATTTTAATGAGGCACTTTGAAATTGTTTTGAAATCTGGCTTGAACCTAGCCTTTGCATATTCGCAATGTATATCAGCACAAACAAGTACCCAATATACATGCAACGGACCCCAAATCTTATATACTGCAATTGATTTATCCCTCGGGTCCAAAATGTATGTCTTCTTTTGTATATTAGCTTGTATGTGCAAACATACAAATCCCCTAACATACAAGCAAGGAATATTCTAGGATATGCAATATGGATTCCCTCTTGTATGTCGCCAATGTATGTCTAACATACATTCAACCTTGTATCTGCTTCTTGTGTATGCCGAATATACAAACCTATTTGTATATGCCTGTGGGCCCTACCACATGTATCTTTTCATTGTATGTGCTGGCGACAAACCTTTACACTGTAGCAAATGTATATCGGGCCTCCTTGTATATTTCATTGTATAAACCCAATGTATGTTCAGACATACATTCATTTTTGCATCTTTTTCTTGTATATAGCCATTGTATTTTAAAACATACAAGCCCGATATACAAGCAGACCTAATATACAAGCAGCGAATATTCCCAGGAATCTATGAAAGATTCCTCCTTGTATATGCAACCCAATATGCATTTTAGAATGCATACAACTCATTTTTACCATTTTTTGAAGGCCAATGGAGATTTTTCACCCGCCAATACACATTTTGACCTACATGTATATACAAACACCTATGTACATATACAAAGATACTTGTACCTTAACTGATTTTTTGCATTTTTTCAACTGAAACCAAACTGCTCATACAGGCGGTAACAGGAGGTTTGGCATCGGTGAGAGTCATTCCGATGAAGATCAATGGAGGTTGGCATTGGTGTGAGTCACTCTAATGGAGGACCATCAGAGTGAGTAGCTTTATCGGCTCAGTGGTAATGGTTCTTACTGATGAACCTGTCATCCCAATGTTCAGCGAGAAGATATTCATCGGCGTAGCGTAAATTCTTTGGGCCGATGGTAGAGGTCACTCTAATGGAGGATGAAGGCTTGGGCATTGGTGGGACAAGGAACCATCGGTGTAGGCAATGAACTGGTCTTTGATGACTTAGGCTATTCCAATGAGACTTAGCTTGGCGTCGTCGGCAACAAAATTGCTGACGATAGACTTAGTGAGTATGCGTGTATGTAAACTAGGATAGCAGTCGTCGACTGGTGCATGTGGGATAATTAGATCTCATGAATATGAATAGTCATGGAAACATTTATGAGCTAGGATGCTAGGAATTAGTTTGATAGTGGTAACCATTACTCCATGACATGGCAGAAGAATAGAAAATCAAATGTTGTATTGGAAATACATACGAAATGCATTTGTCTTTTGTAATTGTCCAGTCTATTGTAGTAGTCAAACCGAATGTTCTCTTTTGTAATAGAGAGGGGGTAGAGAGAGTTCAGGCTATTTTGTTCGATTGGTAATTAGAGACAAAGAAGAGTAATCTCTACACTCATGCATGGACATGTAGTTCTGAATGCTGGATGAGTGTGATACTTGGAACCGAGCAAGACAGACAAAGAAGAGGAGAGACTGTCAGTTATTCTTCTAGATGGAATAGAATGTTAATCTCCATGAAAGGGTTAGTTCCATAATCGTATTGTAACTATATTTTCTATTGCTAAATAATACATTGGTAATCTGCGCTTTTGGAGTGTGGAGTTTTTTACTCATAAGGGTTTTCCCCATGTAAATTTGTGTTTTTTGTTCTATCTTTCATGTTTAATAATTCTGTTGTTGAAACTGGTTAATGTTGCTTGTACTTTCCTCTAAGGGTTAATGTTGGAAATGTTCTATGTCAGTTTCTACTTTGTGGCATAGTTGTGCGTGCTCTTTAATAGATTGAAAAGAATTTAAACATGTTGAAGACACCACTATTCTTAGAAATATGTTCTGATATGCACTCATTTCCTTACAGGGTTAACCCACAAATATTAATACCTTGTTAAAAGTATATTTACAAATGGGAATGCACATCAATTCGGGCTCACTGCTCAAAAGAAGGCTCATTACCTATGGAAACATTACAAGAGAATGATAGATATTTGAACTAATTAATAACATCTACTTATGCAAGAATTTCAGTTCCAGTTAAGTGCAAAAATGTATCTTACACATTTCATCTTTGCTCTGCTCTTCTTATTGTTCTACCTTCATTCATATTTTGGATTTCTACTCTTCTCACATTTGCCTTAATCACACACACACACACACACACACACACATACTAAATCATCCAATTTCATTGGCTATATATATCTACAATATGATCTACAATCATCCTATTAGTCGGCTTCAACAACACTTAGAACTTTTATGAATGCTCTACTTTGTCGGCTAGATCTATGTATAACTTAAGGTGCAAACCAAAACTTGCTCTTGAAAATCATTAATCATGTCAGCCACTATCACTGATCATTGTCATTTCTCTAACAAATAACTTCCATACATCCAGAATCAAGATCTTCTGCAAGGTCGGCCTATTCTTCTTCTGTCTGCTCTGACAAACTGGAACCTGGTACTTAGAGGCTAATATCTTTTGAGTCCTTCATCACCGGAGGAAAAAAATATGAAGTTAGACTATCTTGGCAATGCATATGACTCCCCTAGATCCACATCTAATCATAACTTCCCACCGGAAAATTCCAGACCAAAATGCTAGACCCTGTTGCTGCTCTGTTCCTAACTGACCAAACTTAGACAAATTCTAAATCTGACTTCTGGTATAAACAAATTGTGTTATGCGAATGATCTTAGTTTCTATTAATGACCACATATATCATGCCTATCAGTGTCTCTTGCCAACAAACCACACAAGGGGAAAAATAGATGGAAGACACAAGAATACATGAGCATCGTATAGCATGCCAAAGACATACTATATGTCTTATGCATGGCAAACACCATTGATGGAAGGAGCTTATTGTTGAATCCCACCATCTAAAACATGCCAAACACACTTGATGGTTAGGCTTATGCCACAACAACCACCAAAAACATGCTTAAGGGAGGATAGTCTCAAGATCTAACCTCGCCTCTATAGAGGACTTTTGTAATAAAAGAATGTGCACTAGCTCAAGAGATACACCATCCCGCTTTCTGTAGAAGGGCTTTTGAATAAAAGGATATGCACTAGCTCAAGAGATATGTTATTGATGCAATCAAGGTAGGAGGGTCCAATTAGGGACTATCCAACCTTGCAGCCTTAAACAATTAACTCCATGGTCATACAGATATGCAACAGAAGCTTATAGTTTAACAACAGAAAGGTAAAATAGATCCATGAACACATAACATCATATTTATCCTAGGAAAATCCTAACAAGGAAAAATCCAGCCTTCAAAGCTCATTCTTCATATATATTTGATTTCAAAACACAATACATATGCCTCAAGGGCTTTACAGGTGCTAGGCCACAGCCTAGGGATTACAAATAATTCATATAACAACTCTCTCACATGAATTCCATCATCAGATTATAAATTCTCAGCTCTATAACTTCTTCTATCCTTTGCTCTATTCTTCACTTCAGTTCTACTACTTCTTTGGATCATAATAACTTATCTTCATGCTCTGGGTTTTTGTGTCATCGATCACTGCTTAGAAACAATCCTTTATTTCTTATTTATGTCATCCGTAAGCTTTCAAATCATCACCAGATCATCCTAATTGCAACGGCTAGCTTATGTAATGTGTGCACCAAATAGGTCAGGCCTAAACATAAGGCACAACTTCACAAATGCATAAAACTTCACGTGGACCTCACTGAAGATTGGCTAGGTCCTTAAACTTCATCAACCAATTCTTCTTTTCACTCCGCAAGTCACATGAATGATCTACAAGCCGATTCCACTTCACTAAACACAGTCAGCTTTGTTCTATCAGAACAGTCAATCTTTAAAAAGTGATAACTTTTCATAATCAAAACAAAACAATCTGAATTCTTGATATGTTGTAATTTCCTATGTCTAGATGCTAAGTCTAGATCCGAAGCCTCTCATACTCAAAATCCAAAATTCTCCAAGGTCACTTTCTCTACATATTCAAGCTTCTGTCAACTGTCTCAATGATTCTGAATTCTTTCGGATGCTCTTGCATCAGACTTTCGGATGCTCTTGCATTAGACTCTCGGGGTTATTTGAGAAGTGAGCCCCTTCACTTAGGTCTGTATTAAGTTTGATTCATGGATCGGCGATCTATTTTTAGGTACTTGCAATTTCCTCAAGGTTGGCGGTTTGTTCAAGTCCACCCTACAAAACTGCCTCTGATTCTTCTAGATTTGGTATCTACTTGTAATCCTTATATTGCCTCAATGATCGGTGGTCTAAGAAAATCTTCTCCACAAGTTGCCTCCAGATCAAAGTCTGTTTCAATCAAATACATCCTCCAAAACAATCAAGTCAATACACTTTCTTAGTTTCTCTACAACACTGTCTATTCTTTGGTTCTTAACACAATTTCATCTACACTCATCAAAATCTTACAACTTCCACTCTGCTTATATTGCTTATGTACTTCACTTTGTTTATTTATCCACATTTACTTTACTCCGATACACAAACTTTCTCCTCCGGTAGAATATCTTGTCATTCCCTCTTTTCTGTCACATAAACTCTTTTCTCTGCTATGCGTTACACTTGTCCACACAAACTTTATCTTGCACTACCTTCTCAGATGATTTTACAAACTTTCTATTGCACAATTCTATAACACAAATCTCCTTAAGACCAAATCTTCTAGTTTCTCTATTAAACTCAATGATTCAAAAGGTTCTCCTTCCTCTTCTGCATATACTATTTCTGCATCACTTTCTTCTCGTTCCTCTATCAAACTTAGTGATTCAATTAGATCTTCTTCTTCTGCACAAATCATTTCTATAACAACACAAACTATCTCTAAACTACTTATTGTTTCTCCTTTATTAGCTTCTTTAGTTACAGGTTCTTGATGACTTTCCTTGCTTGATTCTTTTCTCCTCCAAACTTGAAAACAGGTTCTTCTTCTTGCAAATCCTCTTTCATTCTACCGGTATCCTACACTATGATAAGAATTATGACTCCTATCAATTCTTCCTCTATAGTTTGAATTTCTTTCCTTGTTCTTCTCCACATAAGGTCTTCTTTCTTTGCATCCTAATCCAACATATGAACACTTTAGTCGATATCTTCCTCTAAACATACCAGTAATAAGTCTCCATTCTTTTCCATCTATCCACCCATAATTCTTCTGTATACAACTTGTCATAGGCTTTCTTCTCTTTAACTTATTCCAACACAACTTTTTAGAATGGTTCCTCAATCCACATAACTTACAAGGGTGTATATCCCAAAAATATTCCTCTTCATGTCCATGCCTATTACAATGTGAACAAAACATACCTTTTCTGCTTTGATTTGATTTAAAGTTTACCATAACCTCCTTAGCTCTATCATATCCAATCCCTTCACTTCTTGATCTAATCACTGGTTCAATAGGTTCTATAATTCCTTGCTGCTACTTTCCAAATCCTTGTCCTTCATATCCCATTCTTTGCATGATTTTGAAACCAATACCATCACCAACCACTCCAGGTTCAGTCATACTGTCATCTTCAATCTCACTTTCTAAAGAAACTTCTACATCATCACACAAATCATTAGTATCACAAGAAACATCACAAAGTAGGAGGGTCTAGTTAGGGACAGTCCAACCTTGCAGCCTTAAACAATTAATGCCATGGTCATACAGATATGCAACGGAAGCTTATAGTTTAACAACAGAAAGGTAAAATAGATCCATGAACACATAACATTAGATTTATCCTGGGAAAACCCTAACAGAGAAGAACCCAGCCTTCAAAGCTCATTTTTCATATATATTTGATTTCAAAACACAATATACATGCCTCAAGGGCTTTACAAGTGCTAGGCCATAGCCCACGGATTACAAACAATTCATATAACAACTCTCTCGCATGAATTCCATTGTTGGATTATCAATTCTTATCTCTGTAAATTCTTCTATCCTCTACTCTGTTCTTTGCTTCAGTTCTGCTACTTCTCCAGATCATAAAACTTATCTTCATGCTCTAGATCTTCGTGTCATTGATCAATGCTTAGAAACAATCCTTTATTTCTTATTTATATCATCCGCAAGCTTTCAAATCATCACCAAATCGGCCTAATTGCAATGGCTAGCTTATGTAACATGTGCACCAAATAGGTTAGGCCTAAACATAAGGCATAGCTTCACAAATGCATAAAACTTTGCGCGGACCTCACTGAAGGTCGACCAAGTCCTTAAACTTCATCAACCAATTCTTCTTTTCACTCCGCAAGTCACAAGAATGATCCAAAAGTTGATTCCACTTCACTAAACACAGTTGGCTCTATTTTGTCAGAATAGTCAATCTTTAAAAAGTGATAACTTTTCAGAATCAAAACAAAACAATCTAAATTCTTGATATGTTGAAATTTCCTATGTCTAGATGCTAAGTCTAGATCTGCAGGCTCTCATACTCAAAATCCAGAATTCTCCAAGGTCACTTTCTCTGCATATTCAAGCTTCTGTCAACTGTCTCAATGATTCTGAATTCTTTCAGATGCTTCTGCATCAAATTTCTGGATGCTCCTACATCAGTTATCCCGCCTCACATAGAGGGATTCTTTGACAAAGGATATGCTATCCCGTATCACGGAGAGGGCTTTTTTATTACAGTATAAATAAAGATGTGTACTCACGCCGGTGATAAAACATCCCGTCTCGTATAGAGGGCTTACAAACATGCTTCATTAGTGCCAAAATCATCAGACAGGTCAGTGCAAGAAGTTGGGTCCACTTTTTGCCCATGGAAGTGCTTTCCCTAATTTTTAGAATTTGTCACATTTGACCTAAAAATTTGACACTTAAAGATTGAATCTTAAAAAAAGTTAGTAATATGGAAAGTATTAATCAGAGTCTAGTTTCCAAATATGTAATTTATTTTAATACCCAAATGATACAAATTGATTTTCAATAGGAATTTCTTAAAACCACTGTTTAAAGTCACTTTTTCTTACCATACCATGCACGTGTACGGCCAACATAATTTGACCTAAATAAAATTATTTTTCTAAATTCTTTTGGGGAAAGATATGTAGTATAGTGAAGTTTGATGAGGATATTTTTTAATAATTTTTTTCCAAATATTTTTTTATTAATTTTTTATTAGCCCTAATTTCTGTTTTTGAAAACCCCACATGTATGGCCAGCATAATTTGAGCAAAGATAATCATAAAATGGTTTTTTTTCATTATGTAAAGAATGATGTGTAGATTGATGACATATAATTTTTTTTAAACTTTAAAAATTAAAAGTTATTAAAAAAATACAAACACCTGTCATTTCATGTTTTTAGACCACTTTGATCACAAATTTAATATTAAATAGAAAAAAAAGTCCAATAAAAAAAATTACATATTTGAAAACTGCACATCGTCATCTGTAATGGGTTTTAATTTCATAAAAGAATTTAGAAAAAAAAATCATCATCCATATTCGTAAAGTTGGTCTTTTCTCTTGCTCTGAACATGGACTTGTACTTGCAGGTCCAAGGCAAGGGGTTGGCTTACCATGCCTTTTTCGAGCCTAAGATTTTAGGAATGGGTACCCGTTCTAAAATGGGTACCCATTATGAATCGGTACCCATTCTAAAACAAGTACATGTTCCTTTTGTGTGGGGAAAAAAAGTACACGGGGCTTTTTTAAAAATTCAAATACCTATTTAGAAATGGGTATTTGTTCCTAAATGGGTACCAGTTTAGGCTTGGGCACCCATTCCTAAATGGGTACACGTTCATAAGCAGGTACCCGTTTAGGCTTAGGCACCCGTTCCTAAATAGGTACTTGTTTCTTTTAAAATGGGTACCCATTTCTATTAGGACTTTTTCTTTGCTTGCAACTTCCCCTATATGTGGACCCAATTTCTTATGGGAACCCAAACATATATCATTATATATGCCTCCACCTTAAGGTGGTTGATGTCATGTACCGATATCAAGCACGTTAAGGTAGAGAGAAAACATGAAAGGGAACAAGAGCCTTCGCAAAGCCCATGCCCCCAAGATGACATGTGCTTACGATCATTGAATGCTCCCACAAACACATTGATATGATATGCTAAGATGAGATAAAAAGAGAGGTTAGAAATCTTACTCTAAGATAATAATAAAGCAATTCATTAAAACTATGCATGAAAATAGTCACATCAAGGACCAAGTCTATACTACGGGTTCAGAGCTGAGTATAACTGTTGGGCTATACTGCAGGTACCTTGGAACTGAGTGTAGCAACAAGGTGAGATACCAATCAAAGTGTGCAAGAGTAGATTGAGTGGATTGTAAAATGTTAGTCACAAGAAATACAATGAGATGAAACATCACACGGAATGATTCTACTAGTCAAGCATCGGATATATATATATATATATCAACCCCATCATCATGTATGGACTAGGTCCATTTTTGCTTGCTCACTGAAGGGACACATGGTCCGTATAAGTATTTGTTTGTTTTTGTCATCCGTTGACTAGGTAGAATCACTAGAAGGTAAACAATAAAAATGAGAGAGGAGAACAAGTGCCTTAGGAACACCATGTAGGAGGATGCCCCCAAAACACCCTCCACAATGCTATGCCCCTAAGGCACGACACAACAATAAAATAGAGCAGAGGCAATGAAAGAAGTGTGATGATAGAAATAGAAGAATGGTCACAACAGAGGTAGTCTCCTTGTATCTGACCTTACAAGAGTATCAAGGGTCATCCAAAGAGACCTAAACAACACATAGCACAACATAGGGAAACACAGTACAATTCTAACAACATGTATATCTAGGAGGAAGCCACCCTTGAGAGAAGCTAGAATAGGTCCTACAACAAGTGTCGCTTAAAGAGGGAGAAATACTTACCTTATTTGATGGGATATTTCTGAATGGATAATTTATGTCTATCATCGCAGGATATATCGCATGTAGTTTTGGTCTTGTTGATATTGTATTAACATTAAGTTTAGGATTACGACAGGGTTTGGTGGGCTTCAAAGAGTGGTATCCAATACCGAATGTGTAATTAATTCTAGCAACTTGTAGAGGTACTATGATTCCTTGTTTATTTACACCACAACCATTGCCTACATAGTCGCAATTTTTGTACAAAATCTGAAATACATGACATAGAGAGAGTCCATCTCTTTAGAGGATGGTGAATCTTCCTAGGTCTCATAATATGTAGTATAAGTAAGAGTATTGTCTTTGTTTTCTACCAAGGAGACTTTAGGTTTCTCAGGTGTTTCCAAAGATTGTTTAGATGAGATCGATGTAACTTTTAAGTAAGGAGTAAAATCTAATGAACCCCAATCATCACCAAAAAGTACATTTGATGGTTTAGAGTCTTGAACAACATTATCTATGGCAAGAGGCATTAATGAATTAAATCGTAAGTTGTTTCAACTTTGTTAATTGTTAACTTGTTTTTTCATTTTGATATGTAAATAGTTATTCGGGTCATGATCGGCTTCCATAATGTAGAGGTTGTTTTGATAAATGAAGTTTAGTGATCGATAAAGCATAGATGGAACTACCCCCATGGAATGGATTCATGGTCTACTAAGAATCATATTATATGAAAGTGAACTAGGCATAACATGAAAAAGGGTAGATACTGTCACGGGTCCTATTGATAACTGAGAGGGGGGGTGAATCAGTTATATTAATAAATTGTCTTTATTTTCTTCTTAAACAATTGAAGCAATATCAAATCATATCAGCATACATAACCATGGAAGGAGAAATAAACTCAATACACATGACACAATATTTTTGACATGGAAAACCCTGTTAAGGGAAAAAACCATGGGGTGATTAACCCAAAATTGTATTCTCTGTTAAAAGAATAGGATAGTACAAAATGGCACTTGCCAATTAGGGCTCACTACCCGAGCACACTGTTCATAAGAGGCTCACTACCTACAATAGTTTATAGAAGGAAAAAAGATACTTGAACTAATGAGAAGCATCCACATGTGCTTAGGTTTAGTTCCAGTTGAGCTCAATATACTGATCTACTGCACTTCATTCTTCCTCTACCTTAGTGCTGCTATTCTGTCACATACCAGACCTCTATCTCTATTTCCACACTATTCTCTGCTTTTCTTCACACTTCACATTTCACCACACACACCTTCTCATCGAAATCCATCTGGTATATATATCCACACCAAGGATTTCATCATCTTTCTAGTCGGCATCCAGAATAGTCAATATTTTCCCAAACTCTGGTCTATTGGCTGAATCCTTTCTTACCAAGTGATACGTGTTGATAACTGAGAGGGGGGGGGGGGGGGTGAATCAGTTATCCTAATTATTTCCCTTATTGGAGTTTCTTATTAATTGATGCAGCATTGAATCAAACACAAAAACATTACCATGAAATAAGAAACACATAACACAGTATTTTTGACGTGGAAACCCTGTTAAGAGAGAAAACCACGGGGTGATTAACCCAAAATTATTCTCTGTTAGAAGAATAGGAAATTACAAAATGGCACTTGCCAATTAGGGCTCACTGCCCGAGCACACTGCTCACAAGAGGCCCACTGCCTACAAGAAGACACACTGTCTACAAAGTGATAAGAATCACAGTCTTGAACTGATTGGAAGCATCTGCATATGCTGGAGTTCAGTTCCGGTTAGGCTCAGTACACTGATCTGCTGCACTTCATCTTTCCTCTGTTCTTTATTCTGCTATCCTTTCACATATCAGATCTTTCTTGCTACTTCTGCTCTGTTCTCTACTTCTTCGCATCTATCTTCACACCATCACACCCTTCACAACTAAATCCATCCTCTATATATATCCGCACAAGTAATTTCATCACCTTTCTAGTCGGCATCCGGAACAGTCTAGTTTCTTACAAACTCTTGTTCTGTCGGCTGAATCCTTCCTCACCAAGCAATGCGGATCAAGCATATACTTGTAGATATCATTAATCATGTCAGTCAAACATGATTCATGCCTTCACAACCTCTATCATCAATAGTAACACATCCGGAAAGTAGTCTGATACTCTGTCAGTCAGTTCTTCCTCTGTTTTCACTGTCTCTCAGGAATCTGGTACTCAACTATTCATATCTTTCTCCTTGTCCATCACCGGAGGCTAAATCCTTGGAATATACCACTCAAGGTAGTCCTCTTGACTTCCCCAAATCCGCACTACACCAAGACACTTCCTCTGAGAGATCCGGATCAATCTGTCGGACCTTGCCACATGCTCTGTTCTTGTTCACCGGACCACAACAATCTTTATTCTGACTTCCGGTAGAGACACATTATGACTTACGGATATGTGGGATGACCTTTGTTGCCATCAATGACAACAACCATGAATCCATATAGTGTCTCTTGCCAACAATCTCCCCCTTTGGCATTGATGGCAACACTTAGTGAAAAATGACTAAGTGTTTTCACTATGCTCCCCCTTTGCTGATGCTCTGTCTTTATATACAATTTCTGGAACTCCCCCTTAGTTGGATTCCTCATTTTTCACTGCTCCTCACTTCCCCTTTGACATCAATGGCAAAGGGTGGGGTCCACACACCAAAATTTTCAAAAATTTTCTATACATAGCCGCATATTTACATACTCATATACTGAAGAATGTCTGCAAAGGATGTCTGCAATTGGATCATTTCTGTAGCCCAACTTTGCTTCATTCTGTCCAAAATTGAAATGTGACCACTCAACAAAAATGCAAAGGCTTCTGCCCGCTTGAGATCTGTCGGATCTTTTGTTTGGGCGGTGGTCTGAGCATCACTGATGGCCTCATGCATAGTTTCCAACTTAGGGATTATAATCCTTCTAAGTTCTCCCATCCGGTTAGTGATATTCTTCCTTTCCTTCTCAAGATTCTTTATTTCATTCAAGACTGCAATAGTCTGACATTCTTGATTTATTATGGAGGAAGAGAGAGGATCAAAACTTTGAGATAAGCTTTGTAGCTTGTCCTGTTCCTCTTTTATTTTCTTATCAATTGTTGCTGTTGCCTTTGGCCAGGATATACAAAATTTGTAGATGTCACCGCCATCCTTAAGAGCATTCTCTAAGCTCTTTATTCCAATGCTCACAATCTTCCTATCTTTAGAGATTAATTCTAATACTTCTGAAAATCTTTTATCCAAAAATTCCTTCCGGACCTTTTCTTCAGCTGATTTTTCTAGAGAATCAAAATGTGTATCAACACTGCTGACTAAGGTTTTTAGATTACCGGAAGAGGAGGCTGTCGGATCTATCTGGATTGATGGCATAATCTTTACAAGTACTCCGGAAGCAGCCTCTATCAACTCACAGTCTTCCATATGAGACTTCAGGAGTTTTTCATTTGCCTTGGCATTTGCAAATGAAGCTATCTTCATTGTTTGTACCGGAGAGAGAGAGTCAAAGTCGAATGGGCCTTTTAGAAGCTCCGGTTCATCAATCTCTAAAGTTTCTTTGCTCAAAAATTGTTGAACAGTTTGTGCAGTGTCTCTTGCCGGAGACAGATGTTTCTTTTCTTCTGCAGTCTTGGAACTGTCAACCTCTTTATCTTTCACCCCTGCTTCCTTCTCCTGTAATTGCTCTTCTTCTTTGGATCTGGAGACTGTAGGGGAAACCAGAGGAGAGATGCTTGTGTTTTTAGGGCCCACTTCTTCCGGAACAGATGATTCCAAATCCGCAGCTGTTTCTGCACCTAAGTCCTCTACAACAGGAAGATTGAACCTTTTGAAGGCCTTCCGGAGGATCTCTTCTGTCTCTTGGGCCACTTTGTCAGTCTCACCAAGCATGAGTTGATTCATCCTAGCTTTACTTCTGAACTCATCTTTGCAGTCCTTGAAGATTATGTTCATTGTCTTGGGATCAATTTGAGGATATAGCTGAATAGCTATCTGCTCCCGGATCTCAAGATCTTTTGCATGAGCATTGTTCTTTCTTACTTCCAATTCCTTTTCTAGGCTTTTAGGAATAAGAGATATGATCTCAATGAAAGCCTTATTATATATGTTCATATATTTGATTGTGGCTTCTTGCAGAGTCTTTTGGTCAGCCTCACTGAAGTCATCATAAGATTCAGTCATTGGTTGAAGGTTTCCATCCACCGTGACCGACTTGATTACATTCTCTAGAGACAGAGTGGGCTTTTCAACAGATACCTCTGCCATTTCATCCTTGTCTTGTCCTGAGGAGGGTTTACCGGATCCTTTCTTCTTCTGCTTCTTTATTTCTTTTACTCCCTCATCTGACTATGTTTCCTCTTCATCCTTTTGGATTTTATAAGCCCTTGTGGCTTTTGTCTTGGATCTTTTACCGGATGCCTGGACTTCCGGTTTTGAACTTTTGGTTGAGGGAGGTGCAGATCTTTTTGATGATCTGGTCCGGGTGGGAGTTTCAACCGGAACACTTTCTTTACTTTTCTCTTCTTCCTCAGCCTTCCTCCTCTTTTCCTGGCTGGCATCAAGTGCCTCTTTTGAGATGCCTAGGCCTTGAACAATATGCTCAACTTCTTTTCTTACCTTCCTCTTTATCTCCGGTTCCCTGAGTTCTACATGTAACTTTACACTCAGTTCCTCAAAGGTTCCAAACCTTTCTGCCTTAGGATCTTTGGGCTGGCTTAGCATGTGTTGAACATGCAGCTCTACTATCTGTTCATCCACTTCATACCCCATGGGCATGATCCAAACAGTCCTTGGCTCTACTGCCTCCATTAGACACTGATCTGTTTCAACCATGAAGCATACTGTGTCTTTGTACTTTTCTACAAGGGATTGGGGTATTCTTTCTCTTGCATGCATCATGCTATGGAAGTTTTTGAAGTATCCCCATAGAGCTGTATTTCTTGCTTTGGCATCCCCAAGTCCATGCAAATAGTCTCTGATTTGGATGGCAACCGGTCTGTCATTTTGCCATACCCATCCACTGGATCCGGGAAGCTCATTCATGTAGTAAAAGAAGAGACAAAGGATCAGATTGCCATATTTGAAGGAGTTTTTCTTGTCCTTAATCTTCTACAGATTTTCAAAGAGTTGGTTTACTAGAAGCTCGCACAAGTCAT
This sequence comes from Cunninghamia lanceolata, assembly GCA_027924645.1. Taxonomy (NCBI): domain Eukaryota; kingdom Viridiplantae; phylum Streptophyta; class Pinopsida; order Cupressales; family Cupressaceae; genus Cunninghamia; species Cunninghamia lanceolata. Next base: position 27,320,662 of record BSBN01000047.1, read on the forward strand.
AGTCTGCATTCTCCTTTAACATCTGATAGGCTGTGTAGATTGCAGTTCCCGATACTGAATTTTCCCTACTGGAGTGATAGATTTTGTAACCAATTATCATAGCTGCAAATTTGACATCTGGTTCAATGATGTCATCAACTGTCATAGCTCTCTTGTCAAACTTGGATCCGGTTGCATCACTGACTGTCTAATTTTTGACAGATTTGAGAACAGGTAATCCACCGGATGAGTGCAGACTGGTTACAGCCCTAATTGCGTCCTTGGTGATCTTGAAGGGCTTGTTCAACCATAGGAAGTTGTCATGTACTCTACTTAGTACATACCGGACCCATTCATCTTCTTCAAAACAGGGGAAATGAATGCACTGTGCAAAGTGTTTGTCCTGGATGGCTCTATACTGAGGTTTGATCTCAAAGGAGTCATCTATCAATTGTTTGTGATAGATATCCATTAGTTTTGATTCTCCAAAGTCTTCAAGATTCGCATGGATGTAAACCCTAATATCTTCCGTATGCAATACACCATGAGAAACACTAGAGAAGGCTCCTAGTGGATCTACCTCCAATGATTTGTAAGGATGTTTCTTGAATGAGGGGCGAGGTCTATTAGAGATCTTAACTATATTTGGAGTAGCCATTCTTCAAAGATTTGTAGTGAGGTAATGAAAAACAGAGAATACCTTATGCGCCTTCGATTTGCACGGAGTGATTGGATTGATTTCTTTATGCAATGACTTCGGCAGGAGATCCTTGGTGTGCTTGATGAATCTAGTTGCAGAGCTCCACTATTCGCTTCTTCTTGAGTGCAGAATGAGCAAATGACTTTTGAGAAATCCCTTATATTGCTCCGCGAACCCTAATATCTGTCTGCAATAAATGCTTCACCTACATTATTCCGATTTGCCTTGTCTGGATAGCTTGGAGTATCCCGGATTAGTCCTGATCTGTGAATATCATCCAGATCTTTCAATCATGAATAAATCGAGGTAACATATTACAAGAACATCCCAAACACTCTGTCCAATCCGCAAAACAAGATAGTGCACTTCCGGATCTCTCTGGACCTTTTTGTAATCCTTTGTCATACCGGAGCATCTTCCTGAACAGGTCTTATTTGATCGATCACAGCTTCTTCATAACTCCAAGCGGACCTCTGAAAACTTGACTGAAGCATCTCAAGACTCATATCTACAAACACTTTAATCCGCATCTTGTGCCACATCTGGCACCACTTGTTTGGCTGGGGGAACAGGATTTTCTTTGAGTCTCCCCCTGAGCCTGAGCTCACTTTTTAATTTCCGGAAGAAATATCAGCACCAGAGTCTGGTGCGGATCCGACCTCTACATTCTCTAAACTTTTCTTCACCCAAATCTTGCTCATCTGATTCCTAACTTCATCCGCATTCATCTTTTGTTTACCCTTGTCTTGATTCTGATTATACACCGGACCTCTTTTGTTCTGATACTTGTTTCTGCAGACTTTAGCATTATGACCGGACCTATTGCAGATTTGGCAAATAACATTTCTTTGCATATTTGACTGATATCCTCTTGATCTGCATTGATTAGCCATATGACCTACTCTATTGCATGTAAAGCATCTACCTTTGAATGATTTGTTTACTTGCATAATTCTGCATTCATGGGATTTGTGTCCATACCTTTTGCAGTTGAAGCACTGTCCGGAGAAGGATGAATTAATCTGATTCATTCTCATTCTGCACTGATTAGCTTTGTGACCAAAGTGGTTGCAGCTATGGCAGTATCCATTGAAGGATGGATATCTTTGAGCATTTGGCTGTCTTACCGGAGGTCTTCTAGGCCTGCTCCTTGGATTTTCTGATCCAAGATTCTTCTGACCGGATCCGGAGCTTTCTCCTTTCTCATATCCCAAACCATACTTGTCATCTGTCCTCTTTTGACTTCTAAGAAGAACTTCAAGTTGAGCAGAACTTATCTTGAATTTCTCTTTATATTCATTTGCTGTTTGAAGGTCTCTTTTGAGAGAGGCAATTTGATCCTCAAGTTTTTCTTCATTATCTTTGGCATCTTCAAGATCAGATTCAAGATGTCTGATAATCCTGTCCATCTGGTGGCATTCTTCTAATTTTTCTTTAAGAGATTGTCTTAGATTGTCTTCAGCCTTTCTTTTTTCTTCAATCTCTTGAGTAAACTTTATAGTTCCTGATTCCATTTCATGTCTTAACATAATGACTTCCTTTGATAACTTTTCACATAACTTGGTTTGCTCAGTCAATTCTTCATTTGTATTGCTTTCTTCACTTTGTCTTGCCAGCTGTTGGAGCAGCTCCTTTCTCTTTTTCATAGAGAGACTTAATTTGTCTTTTAATTCTCTCATGAATTCATCAGCCTGTTTGAGTCTTTCCTTTAATTCATTGACTTCAGAATTTGACTGTTCAAGATCCTCAAGAGCAGTCTTGAGTTGCTCCCTTAAACCATATGCATCCATTTGAACTCCCAGATCTTCCTCAAGCTGTTAGGTTCTATTAGGAGGAACCTTGCTCTGATACCAATTGTTGATAACTGAGAGGGGGGGGTGAATCAGTTATCCTAATTATTTCCCTTATTGGAGTTTCTTATTAATTGATGCAGCATTGAATCAAACATAAAAACATTACCATGAAATAAGAAACACATAACACAGTATTTTTGACATGGAAACCCTGTTAAGGGAGAAAACCATGGGGTGATTAACCCAAAATTATTCTCTGTTAGAAGAATAGGAAATTACAAAATGGCACTTGCCAATTAGGGCTCACTGCCCGAGCACACTGCTCACAAGAGGCCCACTGCCTACAAGAAGACACACTATCTACAAAGTGATAAGAATCACAGTCTTGAACTGATTGGAAGCATCTGCATATGCTGGAGTTCAGTTCTGGTTAGGCTCAGTACACTAATCTGCTGCACTTCATCTTTCCTCTGTTCTTTATTCTGCTATCCTTTCACATATCGGATCTTTCTTGCTACTTCTGCTCTGTTCTCTACTTCTTCGCATCTATCTTCACACCATCACACCCTTCACAACTAAATCCATCCTCTATATATATCCGCACAAGTAATTTCATCACCTTTCTAGTCGGCATCCGGAACAGTCTAGTTTCTTACAAACTCTTGTTCTGTCGGCTGAATCCTTCCTCACCAAGCAATGCGGATCAAGCATATACTTGTAGATATCATTAATCATGTCGGTCAAACATGATTCATGCCTTCACAACCTCTATCATCAATAGTAACACATCCGGAAAGTAGTCTGATACTCTGTCAATCAGTTCTTCCTCTGTTTTCACTGTCTCTCAGGAATCCGGTACTCAACTATTCATATCTTTCTCCTTGTCCATCACCGGAGGCTAAATCCTTGGAATATACCACTCAAGGTAGTCCTCTTGACTTCCCCAAATCCGCACTGCACCAAGACACTTCCTCTGAGAGATCCGGATCAATTTGTCAGACCTTGCCACATGCTCTGTTCTTGTTCACCGGACCACAACAATCTTTATTCTGACTTCCGGTAGAGACACATTATGACTTGCGGATATGTGGGATGACCTTTGTTGCCATCAATGACAACAACCATGAATCCATATAGTGTCTCTTGCCAACAATACGTATCAAAGAGATAGTTATAGAGGTCATCAATCATGTCAACTAATCATGAATGATACCTTAAGAACCTTGATCACCATCAATATCTCCTTTGGATTAAGGTCTGATGCTCTGTCGGTCAGTTCTTCCTTAGTCTACTCTGCCAAACAAGAACCCAATACTTCAATGCTCATATCTCTTCACTCTTCCATCACCAGAGGCTCAATCCCTGGAATTTATCAGTCAAGGTACTCATCTTGACTTCCCCAAGTCCACACTATATAGAGATACTTCCTCTAAAAGATCCAGGCCTAATTGTTGGACCTTGCTGCATGCTCTATTCTTGGTCACCAGACCAAAATACTCTTCAATCTAACTTCTGGTATAGACACACCACGTCTTGCGGATGTGTGGGATGGTCTTTGTTGCCATCAATGACAATACCCATGAAGCCACACAGTGTCTCTTGCCAACAATCTCCCCCTTTGGCATTGATGGCAACACTTAGTGAAAAATGACTAAGTGTCACACTACACTCCCCCTTGGTTGATGCTCTATTCTAATGTACACTTTTCTGGAGCTCCTCCTTAGCTAGATTCCACATTTTTCACTGCTACTCACTCCCCCTTTGACATCAATGGAAAAGGGTAGAATCCGTACACCAAAAATCCAACTATACTTAGCCGCATAAGTATATATACATGCTATACTTACATATATTGAAGTATATCTGCAAAACTTGTCTTTAACTAGACAAATTTGTTGCCCAACTCTGCTTCATCCTCTCCAAAATTGAGATGTGACCACTCAATAGGAATGCAAAATCTTCTGCCCTCTTTAGATCTGTTGGATCATTGGTCTGGGCCATGGTCTGAGCATTAGTTAGGGCCTCATGCATGACCTCTAATTTAGGGATAATCATCCCTCTTAGTTCACCCATCCTACTTATTATGTTCTTCCTTTCTTTCTCAAGCTTCTTTATCTCATTTATGACTGCTATAGTCTGACATTCCTGGTTTATTATGGATATGGTGAGAGGATCAAAATTCTGAGAGAAGCTTGATACTTTATCCTCTTGTTCTTTCACTTTCTTCTCAATATCCTTTGTTACTTTAGACTAGGATAAACAAAATTTATATACTTCTCCTCCATCTTTAATAGCATTTTCTAAGCTCTTTATCACAATATCCATATTTCTCCTATCATTGGTTATAAATCCTTGTATCTCGGAGAATATTTTTCCCAAAAACTCCTTCCAAACTTTTTCTTCTGCTACTTTCTCTAAAGAGTCAAAATGTGTATTAACAGAGTTAATAAGAGACTTTAGATTACCGGATGTTGAGGCTGAAGAATCCTTTTGGAAGTTTGGCATGATTTTCTCTAGCACATTGGATGCAATCTCTATTAGCTCACAATCTTCCATGTGAGACTTCAGAAGCTTTTCTTTTACTTTGGCTTGAGTAAAAGATGCTACCTTCATTGTCTAGACTGGAGAGAGAGAATCAAAATTAAATGGCCCTTGAAGTAGCTCTGGTTCATCCAATTCCATCATTTCTTTTGTCAAGAAGTCTTTGACTACTTCTGCAGAGTCTCTTGCTGGAGACAGAGTTTTCTTCCCTTCTGCAGCCTCAGCACTGTCACTTGAGGTCTTCTTAGTTTGACCTTCTTCTCTTCCCTTCACTTCTTGATTGATGCTCTCTTCTTTTCTTTCAATTTCAGAGTTTGCAGGGGGATCTAGAAGAGAGGTGTCTACTTCTCCAAGAACTTCCTCTTCCCGAACAGAGGAATCTAAGTCCTTAGTTTTTTGTTCATTTGTCTCCTTTGCCTCTTCTACCACTGTCTCAGTAGATTCTTCTTTGTCATCCATGGCAGAGGGTTCATCACCTAAGTCCTCTATGACAGGAATATTGAATCTTTTATAGTTATTCCTGAGGATCTCTTCAGTCTCTTTAGCCACCTGATCAGTCTCTCCGAGCATAAGCTTATTCATTCTGGCTTTGCTCTAGAACTCATCCTTGCAGTCTTTGAAGATCATGTTTATTTGTTTTGGAGTGATGGAGGGATAAAGTTGGATAGCAATCTGCTCCCAGATTTCTAGGTCTTTTTCCATGGCATTGTTCTTTCTTATCTCAAGCTCCTTCTCTACACTTTTTGGAATCAGGGATATGATTTCAATGAATGTCTTGTTATAAATATTAAGATACCTGACTGTAGCATGTTGTAGTATCTTCTGGTCAGCTTCATTGTATTCATCATAGAACTCAGTCATTGGTTTCAGGTTCCCATCCACAGTGACTGATTTGATGATATCATCAATGCAGAGAGTAGGCTTTTCAACAAATTCCTCTGCCTTCTCTTCTTTGCTTTGACCGATAGAGGGTTCACTAGATGTTTTCTTCTTCTTCTTCATTTTCTTGACCTCCTCATCTGATTCAGTCTCTTCATCATCCTTTTGACTGGCATAAGACCTTGTGGCCTTTGTCTTAGTTCTTTTCTCTCCTTTTCCAGATGTGCTTACTTCTGGTTTTGATGCTTTCTGGCTCTTAGAGGTGGTAGGTACAGAGCTTTTAGAGGATCTGGTCTGGGAGGGGGCTTCCACTGGAGCACTTTCTTTCTATGCTTCTTCCTTTTCTTTCTCTTCCCTTTCCATCTTCTCTCTATTAGCATCAAGTGCCTCCTTTGATATTCCGTGCCTCTTCGCGAGATCTTCTACTTCCCTTCTCACTTTTCTTTTGATTTCAAGCTGTCTAAGTTCATTATGAACTTTTACACTTAGTTCTTGGTAGGTTCCAAACCTTTCTACCTTAGGGTCTTTGGGCTGGCTCAGCAGATGTTGGATATGCAATTCTAGGATTTTCTCATCAACCTCATACCCCATTAGCATGATCCATACTATTCTTGGTTCTACTGCCTCCATCAGACATTGATCAGTGTCTACCATAAAGCACATTGTATCCTTGTATTTTTCAACTAGGGATTGGGGAATTCTCTCTCTAGCCTACATCATGCTTTGGAAGTTTTTGAAGTAACCCCATAGTGCTATGTTTTGTGCCTTGGCATCACCAAGCCCATGCAAGTAATCTTTGATTTGAATCGCAACTGGTCTATTATTTTGCCATACCCATCCATTAGATCTGGGTAGCTCATTCATGTAGTAAAAGAATAGGCAGAGTATCAAGCCACCGTATTTGAAAGAATTCTTCTTATCCTTCTTTATCTTCTGTAGATTCTCCAAAAGTTGGTTCAGAAGGAGCTCACAAAGATCATAGTCTGTATTCTCTCTTAACATCTGATAAGTAGTGTAAATTATAGGTCTGGGTACTAAATTTTCCCTGCTGGAGTGATATATCTTGTAACCAATTATCATGGAGGCAAACTTGACATCTGGATCAATGATGTCTTCTATTGTCATTGCTCTTTTGTCAAATTTTGATCCGGCAGCCTCACTCACAGTTTGGTTTTTGACTGATTTGAGAATAGGTAACCCTCTGAATGAATGCAAATCGGTTACCACCCTAATAGCATCTTTTGTGATCTTAAATGGTCTATTCAACCATATGAAGTTATCATGTACTCTACTCAACACATACCAGACCCACCCATCTTCTGCAAAATAGGGGAAATGGATGCACTGACCAAAATGCTTGTCCCGGATAGCCTTTTACTGGGGTTTGATTTCAAAAGAATCATCTATTAACTATTTGTGATAGATATCCATTAACTTGGATTCCCCAAATTCCTCAATGTTTGCATGAATATATGCCCTAACATCTTCTACATGTAAAACCCCATGCAGAATGCTTTAAAAGGCACCTAGGGGATCAACTTCTAGGGATTTATATAGATGTTTCTTGAATTTAGGGCGCGGCCTATCAGTGATCTTTACCACATTCAGAGTAGCCATCTTTCAAAGATTCAGTTTGAAATATTAAAGAGTGGAAAATACCTTTTACGCTTCTAGGGTTCACAATATGAGCCAGATCAGATTGCTAGATGAATCGATTTCTATGGTTGATCTTTGAGATGTTTGAGGCAATTTTGTTGTAGAGCTCCTTTTCTTTTCTTCTCGAATGTAGAATGAGAAAATGTTCAACAAGAGAACCCTTATATTTCTGCGCAAACCCTAATCCCTCATTGCATTAAATGCGCAACTTAAGTCATTCCAGTTGCCTTGTTTTCCTTGTTCTGAGAAAGAAAATCTTATCCAGATCTCTGAGATGCACTTAGAGTTGATGTCAGAGGTGAATTACAATGACTATCCTTTCCTCAAATCATCCCATTTATCTACAGATCAAGATGTTTCAATTTAGAATCACACCGGATCAAACTGTGAAAATCCTGCTTTTACCGGAAGACTGTCAAACCGGATTAATCTGGGAAGATTAGACTCTTCAAATCTTTTTGTGGATCTTCCATATCTTTACCAAGGCTTATTTAGATAATTCTATGAGAACCCTTTAATCCACAACTTACCATGTGCCATTTTCAGGCACCAAATGACTAGCTGGGGGAAATTGTTTTTTCTTTGTGTCTCCCCCTAAACTAGAGCTCAATATTTAGTTTCCGGAAGGAATATCAGCACCAGATTCTAGTGTGGATCCATCCCCAACATTTTATGTGCTTCTCTTTACCCAAATCTTGTTCATCTCCCTTTGAAGTTCATCCGTATTCACTTTTCCTTTTCCTTTGTCTTGAGTTTGTTTATGATGCACCGGACCCCTTTTATCTTGATTCTTGCTTCTGCAGAATTTGGCAATATGACCGGATCTATTGCAATTGTGGAAAACAACATTTCTTTGTATTTTTTACTGATATCCTCTTGATCTGCATTGATTAGCCATATGTCCCATTCTATTGCATGCAAAGCATCTACCATTGAAAGAATTATTCATTTGCATATTTCTACATTCATGAGATTTGTGACCATACCTTTTGCAGTTGAAACACTGTCTGAGGAAGGTTGAATTAGTCTGATTTATTCTCTTTCTGCACTAATTTTCTTTATGACCAAAGTTATTATAGTTGTGGCAGTATCCATTGAAGGATGGATATCTTTGAAGATTTTGTTGCCTTACCGGAGGTCTTCTAGGCCTGTTCCTTGGATTTCCTGATCCAAAGTTCTTCTGATCGGATCCGGAGCTTTCACCTTTCTCATATCCCAAGCCATGCTTGTCATCTACCCTCTTTTGACTTTCAAGTAGAACTTCAAGTTGAGTAGATCTTATCTTGAATTTCTTTTTGTATTCATTTGTTGTTTGGAGATCCCTTTTGAGAGTATCTATCTGATTTTCAAGTTGTTCTTCATTATCTCTAGCATCTTCAAGATCAGATTCAAGATGCCTAATTATTCTATCCATTTTGTGGCATTCTTCTGACTTCTCTTTGAGAGATTGATTTAGATTATCTTCAATTTTTCTTTTCTCTTCAATTTCTTGGATAAATTTCATAACTCCCGATTCCATTTCATGTCTCACCATAATGACTTCTTTTGATAGCTTCTCACATAACTTGTTTTTCTCATTTAATTCTTCATTATTATCATTGGATTCACTTTGATTTGCTAATTGTTGAAGTAGTTCCTTTCTCTTTTTCATAGAGATACTTAATTTTTCTCTGAGTTCATTTATGAAGTCATCAGCTTGTTTGACTCTTTCCTTCAGGGTATTGACTTCAAAATGAGATTGTTCAAGATCATCTAGGGTAGACTGAAGTTCTTCCCTCATACCATACATATCCATTTAGATTCCCAGATCTTCCTCAATTTTTTAGGCTTTGTTTGGAGGAACTTAGCTCTGATACCAATTGTTGATAACTGAGAGGGGGGGTGAATCAGTTATCTTAATAAATTGTCTTTATTTTCTTCTTAAACAATTGAAGTAATATCAAATCATATCAGCATACATAACCATGGAAGGAGAAATAAACTCAATACACAGGACACAATATTTTTGACGTGGAAAACCCTGTTAAGGGAAAAAACCATGGGGTGATTAACCCGAGATTGTATTCTCTGTTAAAAGAATAGGATAGTACAAAATGGCACTTGCCAATTAGGGCTCACTGCCTGAGCACACTGCTCACAAGAGGCTCACTGCCTACAATAGTTTATAGAAGGAAACAAGATACTTGAACTAATGAGAAGCATCCACATGTGCTTAGGTTCAGTTTCGGTTGAGCTCAATATACTGATCTACTGCACTTCATTCTTCCTCTACCTTAGTGTTGTTGTTATGTCACATACCGGACCTCTATCTCTGTTTCCACACTATTCTCTTCTTTTCTTCATACTTCACATTTCACCACACACACCGTCTCATCGAAATCCATATGGTATATATATCTGTACCAAGGATTTCATCATCTTTCTAGTCGGCATCAGGAATAGTCAATATTTTCCCAAACTCTGGTCTGTCGGCTGAATCCTTGCTTACCAAGTGATGCATATCAAAGAGATAGTTATAGAGGTCATCAATCATGTTAGCCAATCATGAATGATACCTTAAGAACCTTGATCACCATCAATATCTCATCCGGATTAAGGTCTAATGCTCTGCCGATCAGTTCTTCCTTAGTCTACTCTGCCAAACAGGAACCCAATACTTAGGTGCTCATATCTCTTCACTCTTCCATCACCAGAGGCTCAATCCCCGCAATCTATTAGTCAAGGTACTCCTCTTGACTTCCCCAAGTCCATACTATATAGAGATACTTCCTCTGAGAGACCAGACCTGATTGTCAGACCTTGTTGCATGCTCTATTCTTGGTCACCGGACCAAAATACTCTTCAATCTAACTTCTGGTATAGACACACCATGTCCTATGGATGTGTGGGATGGTCTTTTTGCCATCAATGACAACACCCATGAAGCCACACAGTGTCTCTTGCCAACAGGTTCAACTTTTACAGGTAAAGTTATTGTACCCACGGATTATCTCCCAACATTATCAAAGCCACGAATGCTAATTCTATATGGCTTAATCAAAGAGGTATCAACCTTAATCTTATATAACAAATTATTACCACAAACATTAAGAGCTAACCCATTATCAATCATAACTCACATGATCAATTTCTTGTTTATTGTAATGAAGATAATCAAAGGATCATAATGATTTTGGACTTCAATAGAAGGCAACTCATGTTGTTGAAACAGAATATCCATTTTTGTTGCATGCATATAATCTAATAGAGCTACTACATCATTTAGCTTAATAGAAGGTGGTACAATCACCTTTTGCAAAGCTTCTTGGAGCATTTTGTGGTATGTAGGTGATGTTTGTATTAAATCCCAAAGAGAGATCTTAGCCAAAGTAGCATGAAGTTGTTTGATGAGATCATATTCTTGACCACTTTATGAGTAAGACGAGGTGGTGGAGGGAGCATAGGTTGAGAACATGAAAGAGAGCCAAGCACATGAGGTGGTTACTTACTTTTCTTATTATTACAGGTGTTGTAGGTGTGAGCAATCATGGGATGTTGCAGCACATTTTGAACACCTTGACTTCTTTGAGTGATTTGTCTTACATAGTTTGGAATATAATCTAGGGGTCGGGGTGGTTTTCAATCACCTTGAATCGTAATCACTGGTTTTAAGCAAGAAGGTGCATTAGGTGCCCCTTATACAATCATCTTAGGATCATTGCTACATTTATCTAGTAACCCCTTAGTGGGTGGAATAAGTCTATTAATGAAGATTGAATTAACATTGTTTTCCTCTTAATTATACCCAACATCTATCCCTAAAGGATTTAATGTGAGAGACCTTTTCTCATCCACCAATGCTTCTACTTTTAGAGGGAGAGCATCAAGGCTAAGGGAAGGTACTATGTTGCTAAGGAGATTGGTGATGTCTAAACAGCTTGAATTTACAACTAAAGTAGAACTATCCATGGTCTTCACTTCCTTAGAGATTTCCAAGGTACTTGAACATTCAATCAGAGGTGGAAGATCCAATGGATTATCCTTAGGGATTTCATTTACCATATGATTATTAGTTGAATAGTCATTATCTACCCATGGAGGATCCTTCTTGAGTGGGAGCCTTTTATCCACTAATGCTTCATTTTCCAAAGAGAGGGCATTGGAATGAAGGGAAGGTAGGGTGGTGTTAAGGAATGTGTCAATGATTTCATCCTCTTGTGTCAAGATGTCCTCACAAGAGGGAACATTTTTGAGAGAATGATTATAGTGTCAAATAGACAAATCTATGTCATCATCACATGTATTAGAGACTGGATGCATAGAAGAAGTGCTATCACAATTATCTTTTTCATTACTATTCATGGACATGAACTCAGTTAAGTTTTCTAATATTGTAGGATGTTCACTCATGAGGGTTAGGAATCTATGAAAATCAAGATCTTTGATATATGCATGCAACGATAGCAAAGAGAAATTACATGAAGGTGCCATAATGAACTATGGTGTATCAGCAATATACAATAGGATCTAGTAAGACAATTAATGTAAAATTCTATGATACTTAATACACCCTAGATGTGGGACTATTTCGGACCTAAAACACTTGTTTGAGGGAAATGAGTAAAAATACACACAGATTCCACAACCAAAAAGTGGATAGAAGGAAATAGTACAACACAACAAGGCCCAATTGATGATTTTAAAGGTTTTGGTCAAAAGATGTGAATGAGGTGCAAACAAGTAGTGTTGAAATACACACTGTGTAATTAAGATTGTGCCAATTTTCACAAAATGATATGAAAGTATGCAAAATTTTAAAATGACAAATGAATATATGCTTGAATATGAGTGCAAGATCTAGAATGCAAGATATGTAAGATGAATGCAATGAAACAACACCAATCTATGTTTGTTTATGCACCTAAAATGCTCAATTTTTTCATTTTTTTCAATGCCAGTGCACAAAATATGTAATGAAATTAGAAGAATGATGAGGGGCAGAAAATTAAAACCTTTTAATCAGTCCAATAATTCAGAAAATATTTTCACAACACACCAATCGTGAAATGCTAGATGAAAGATTAGCCAAAATGTAGTAAAAATTCAAGGATTTTTGAAACCCTAATAGTGGAATTAAGGCATGAAAGTATGCAAAATGATGAATGAATGGAATCTAATCAGATTTAATATGTAAAATAACATAGATCAGATTTTAAAATGATGTCAAAATCCTACAATGCTCAGTGCAAGCCAAATTTTAAGGAAAGATGAATGAATATGCTAATTTTTGTTGAAATACACAATGTGTAAATGCAAAATTTGAAATGTAGATGCAAACACACACAATGATGAAACACTACTGTCCAAAATTAGATTTGAATGAGTGTTAAAATGAGTAGTAAAATCTGAAACAAGATTTTGGCTACAAACCCTAGCTTTTGGAATTACTAGGTTATGAGAAAAATGCAAATTTTCAAGCAAAACCCTAGCAAATAAAGTATGTAAATGTAAGCTGAATGATTATGAAATGATGTATTGCTGTAATTTATCTTAGATCTGATGTAAATATCAGATATTTAAATTATTTCAATAAAATGAAATGAAAATAGTGCAAATTACGCCTTAATGCAAGCCAAAAATGCCTACTTTTTCAAAATTTCTCAATTTTTATGCAAGATTTTCAAATGTGTAATGATGAAAATGAAATGTATGAATGTAAATTTGATTTACAACACTCAGAAAGATGCAATGTTTAGAAAAACATAGGTTCACCAAAATGTTATGTATGAAAAGTGGGAATGATGAAAGGATATAAGGTGTATGGTTAATTAGATTCAATCAAACCCTTCTTTCATACATACATTCAAGGACATAGATCAAGCTAAGTTACAACTGTGATAGAGGACTCAGCTACAGATATGATATCACTATGAGATGACTGGAAAGATAGATTAGATTTATATTTTGTGAAAACCCTAGTCTGATTAGGCCTAAAACCCTAATTATGCAAAATTGTAAACAAACGGACAAAACCCGACAAATGCTTGCACAGGAAGACACTAAATACAGATTAGATACATACTAGATTTCAGATTTTGGATGGTAGAAACTTCAGGGAGAAAAGAGTTGGTGTACTTGTCCAATGTGGCACTTTTTTCCTGAGGGCTTCTGACCAAAATGTACTTTAGACTGTAACCTGCTCAGAGATTCTTGACACTGCAAAATTGGAGGACAAAAGAACAGGCACCCTTGTCCAATTAGGGATATTTTCTATCATTTTCTTCAGATCTAGAATCTTCCTGCTCTGATTTGATCTCTTGCAACTCCTCTCTACAAGATTCAATACCTGTAACCTGTAATCACTAGAGAGGGGTTGGGGTTGTGGTGTTTAGGAGCTTGCCTTGAAGTCAAGCCCTGGAATGGCATTCAAGCCTTCCAACACCATTTTTAGAGAGTGTGTGTGTCATTGGTGGATAGAGGCAAAAGAAAATGATATGATAAATTGATTTAAACACAAAGTAGATGTCACCTCAGAGGTGAAGCTCTCACGGGGAGATGAAGATGTTTCACACCAAGAGGAGATGGATTGATGAAGACAAATCTACAACAAACAAGTACAAACACAGCACACTACTACTCTACAACACAGTGAAAGCCTTGAGTATCCTTAGCATAAGATGACAAGTTCACATTATCCATCTAGTTGTAAAATGAAGTCCTAAACATGTATATATATGCATTCCTGCTAAACATTCGTAATTCAAATTGAGTAGGTCGACAAAGGGAAACCTTTTAAGGGTCACTTTGTAGACATTTAAATTTTGGGTCTCGACAAAATAGGTCTGGACTAGGGTGTGGGCACCCATGTCCAAGGTCCTATTTTGGGACTTGTTTAAGCTCAAGAGTGTCCCCTAAGTCCCATTTGTCATGGGTTTCGGGGGATTTTTCTTCGGTATTCATTTTTAACATGCATGATTAAATCTAAGGGACCTATGAGCTAAACTTAGGAGGTAAAAGTCCTAGGAGGACATTTTACGACATAATAGGGTTGTCATGTGTGAGGTTAGATTTGGACAATAGATCCAAGTAGCTTTCTCACCATGGTTTTTCCCTTCTTGGGTTTTCCACATAAATTTGGTGTTATGGTTGTGTGCTTATGTGTTGTGCTTTAATTAGTTTAATTTGCTGATCTTCTAGTTAAAGCAATTAGAAGTTTGATTGACAATGTTAAACTGGAATAAATTTTGACATATACTGATTCACCCCCCTCTGAGTATATCCTTGTGTTCTAACAATTGGTATCAGAGAAAGGTTCCTTGGTGCAGCCTAACAGCTGAAGGTAGATCTTGGAATACAACACATGGCTCAAAAGGAGTCCTCTTCTAAAGATCTGATGTTTGATGGAAATAACTAACTTATGGAGTGTAAGGATGGAAGCCTATCTCACCTCACTAGGGTATGATGTCTAGAGGGCAATTGAGACTAATTGAACCTAATCGTCCCATTACTAGCCCTTTGTCCTTGATGTCAAAGGGGGAGAAAATTGTATATCAGATCAAGTGTTGCCATCAATGCCAAAAGGGGAGATTGTTGTACTTGTGTTGTCATTGGTGTCAACAGTGTGAGGTTCAGGAGTGTTGTCTATAGTGCTGTAATGAAGAAGGCTGGAAGTAAAGTAAAGTAGAGGTAATGAAAAAGGAAATATGTGGCAATGTGATCAGAGAGGAAGACAAAGAAGATGGACCAGAGAAGTTGTGATGAAAGGGGTAAGATAATGGATGTCATATACTATCTACACAATTGTACCCTATCTCCTGAAGTTCATAGACAAAGATTATGCTAACATGAAGATTTCTTGTTTGACAAAAGAGTTCATTGTTGTTATATGAAGTTGAGAATGAAGTCTCTGATGCAGTAAATATTGAATTCATTATTTCCTGAGGAAAAGCATTACTTTAGTTTTGAAAGAAAGATTCAAGTTATCCAAGGCACTGGACTTTGCACAGAATAAGCTTGGGAGAATTCTTTGCATTCCTCCACATTTGATGGTATGGCCTTACAATTTGGGATTTTATCAAAGACATATGTGAATGTTGTATATTCCTGATTTTAGATCTTGAAGATTAACACAGAAGTTTTTACAGCTCGCAGAATGAAGATAGTTGTTTAGAGTTGTTGCAGTCAGGATGTGTCTAGGAAATGGTCCGCATTTCTCTGCTGTTGAAGTTGAGGTCCTACGGTTTGAAGGATGATCATTTATAAATAAGAAGATCATAACATTCAAGTTTCAATTGCTAATGTGTACCATAGAGGTTCTCTAGGGTCAGGACAACAAAGACACATCTTGATGCTGACTAGGGTTGCCTAGAGGAGATAGCAAAAGCCAATTTATTTCACCATAGTTTATCTTTTGGCTTTGATGTTTGGAGGATGAGTTTAGATATTCATTTGGATGATTCAATGTCAGGTTTTAGGTGTTGAAGTGCACTGCAAGTTGGTTTTTCAATGCTCTATCTCAAGACTGTGTATCTAATGCTCATTTGTGATGCCAGGCTCAGTTTTTGTTTGTTTGTGCACTAGAAAGAAAACATATATTTCAGAAGAAGGATTGGTTGAGAAGGTTTGTGAAAGTCTTATGTTTCTTAAATGTGATGATCCACATGATGTTAATTGATCCCTCCGGTACTACTTTTTTTCTGGAGCTATTATGTTGAAGAATAAGTGTTTGTTGGGCTGACTTCATATGTTTTTGATGTTCCCACCAAACGATTTGAAGTGTGCACCTACTTGGAAGAATGTGTTAATGAAGAATAGGTCTTGGTTATCACTTGGCTTGAACCACATTGATTTTATACATATTTTGGATGCTAAATTGGTGTGGCCTTGCACGTTTCATGATTACATGTTTCATCTTGGCCGATATGGGAGAGGGATTTTGGAATTTGTGGAAGGTATAAATGAAAGATGTTGTTCATTCAGGAATGTAAGAGCATATGAGAGTGTACGAGGATGGGATAACATATGTGCATATGTTTGTGAAGGTGTGTTAGAGGTAGCAGTGTTTGTTGTACAAAGAAAGTGAAGTTTTTGTGATAAAGTGAAGTGTACGGATGATGTGAAGGTCTTTTGTTTAGTAAGATCTATTGAATGTAACATCCAAAGGTTGTAGCCTCATTTTTTAAGTGCTATTGAATTGTATTTTAGGGAGTTGAAACTTCCTTTGGGTTGTAGCCCATAAATAATATTGTAATCTTGTTTTTCATTTGTGAGGCTGGATTTGGATAGTAGATCCAAGCAACTTGCTCAATGTGGTTTTTCCCTTCTTGGGTTATCCACGTAAATCTAGTGTTATGGTTGTGTGCTTATGTGTTTTTCTTTAATTATTTTAATTCATTGATCTTCTAGTTAAAGCAATTAGAAGTTTGATTGACAATGTTAAATTGGAATAAGTTTTGATATATACTGATTCACCCCCCTCTCAGTATATCCTTGTGTTCTAACAAGTTTGACAATGCACATGCATGTCGAAAACACTCTCCAACAAGAATTGAGATTGGTGCATGCAAGACAAGTGCAAACACCAAGGCACCAGAGAGAAGGTGAAAATTAAGGACACACCTCTCTCAACACAACAAAAGCATCCAAACAAGCCAAACAAACATCGATATGTGGCCAACACACCAAGCAATGTTAACATTTGCCCTTCAAGCCAAATGGAGGGTCAACCACGACACCTCACCAAAATGATACAACCACAAGGATCCAAATCACATGGCATCCATAAAACAACCAAAACCAATCATTCTATCTAATATCAAAAGCATGATAGCCCAACATATAAATAAATATAACATTTCTAATTTACTAACACACATGCCAAATATGATAAATTCCAAACAGAATACCATGCTCGTTCGACAACAATGTTGAGATCAGCCAAATGCAATCATGAAAATATCAATCATAATGTGGGCACAATACAACCCAATCAATAAACATGGCATAAAATAAGCATAACATATAAAATAGAGGAATCCAACATCCTCACTTAACCATTTCCATCACATAAGATAATGTTACAAAATGGTAATTTCCATCTAGATCATGATTCATTTTCCAACTGAACGACATCATAAAATAGTAACATGATGGAGGCTACTTCCCAAAAGTGGAAGGATCATACTCCAATAAATAAATAATACAAGGTATGAATATAAATCAATAATAAATCACCACCAAAGTGCCCCAATAGGCACATAGTACAATATTCTCAAAAAGCTAAGAATGAACAAGGAAACCATCCAACTCCTGAAAGATCATCTTGGACCAATGGGGAATAATACCCAACACCCTATTGTATTACCATCATTGAGTGCAATAGATGCTTATGCCTTTCTGAGAAACCCCTGAGCTATGAAGAAGACAATCATGGCAAACCTGCTATCATGGTCGTCTCACACCAATCCAAGGAATACATATAACACTCAATCAAGAACAAGAGAATTAACATCATCACTCACACAAGAGTCATAGGATGGGATCACAAACAAGTAAAACAAGGTAATGTTTGCATCACTAGTGCTCACAACACATGTGACTATTCACACCATAAGGAGCATAAAGGAAACATATGGAATACATGTTGGCAACTTGACAAACATCATTAAGAGAGAGACACTACTGGCATGATGATGAATGATTGAGCATGATGTTTGAAGGTGTTGTCATTGATGGCAACATGAAAAGGAATAACGTTGTGACAAAGATTTTGGTCTGGTCAAAAAAGACTTACTCATTTTGGCTAAGTGTTGGCAGTTACAAGAGACAGCGACAGAGAGACAGTGTAATGGCTAGCATTGGTCCACAGTTGAAGATTAGATCATGTGGTTATGGTATGTTCTTTTCAGTCCTTAGATGATCTTATATCCAAGATTTTAGACTTTGATTAGTTCTGGAAGTACATCTTCAAAGAGCTTAAGTCTGGCAAAGAAGAATACAATGCTAACCAGAGCAGAGCACTCACTTGTTTTGGTCTGCATTCCTCTAATGTTAGATATTTTGTTATGTAGTTTTGAGGTGTTGTAGACACTTGTATGAAGTGTCTAAATTCAAAGTTGTATAGTTTGAAGTTCATAAAAAAGATAGTTATAAGTTGTTGAGTATCGCTACATGGCTTGACAAAGTTTGACTGTGACAGAGTCCGAGTTCTGATGGTCCACATTTTGCCACAAGATGATATCATGCTTTATGGTTCTAAAGGTACTATCTATGATGTCTAAAGAGTTTTTGATATGTTTTGAGCAAGCCTTGTGGTCTGTAGTGAAATTTGCAGTTTGACAGATGAAATGAACTAGTCGCAGTCTGTGTTGGAGGCCGACATGATAAGTTTAAGTGTATGCAGTAAGTTCTAGTGTTTAGAACTTAATCCTAAGTGGTGGTATAGTTGAATCTGACATGTGAGAAGGTAATTCAAGTGTTGTTTAGGTCTGATGTGAATTTTAGTGAATGAATTTGGTCGACAAGCTATTCAAGGCATGACTACACTCTACACCTTATTAGGCCCACCTAATATGAAGTTTTCAAGTGTTTTGGATATATATATGGGATCAAATTGGGTGTTTGATGAACAAGATGTGAATGTGAATGTGTGTGTGATATATGAAGTATAGTGCAGGCGATAAGAGCAGAAGAGAGATCTTGTTCTCATGTAAGAACAAAGAAGTTTAGCAAAGTAATTATGATGAAGAGTTTTGAGTCAGCCTTCTGAGCTTCATTAGAACTGTAACCATGCATGTGTAGATGTAATCTAAGTAGTTCAACCTAGCAATGAGCTATTCTTCTTCCTTCTCCTTTTCTCTAGGCAGTGCGTCTTTTTGCAATGAGTATTTCTTTGGTCAGTGAGCCTTCTTGTAATTTGGTATTGTTATTACATAATTATTGTGAGATAACACTCAAAGTGGTTTTTTCCTGTTTAGGGTTTTCTACGTAAAAATCCTGGTGTTTATGTGTGATGCTTTTTGGTTGTTTCTTTTGTGCTTAATTTGCTTTGTTGTTATCAAATGTGGTAAATGGAATAATGATTTAATAAATAAAATGTTTAATAGAATATGGATTCACCCCCCCTCTCAGTATTGTGGGTGTTCAACAATTGGTATTAGATCCTGGTTCCTTGGAAGAAGTCTAATAGCTTGAGGAAGATCTTGGAGATTGAACACATGGCAGGCAAAAAGTATTCTACTCCTAAAGAACTTGATTCAACTGGAACTATAGAAGAAGATTGCATACTTGTTAGTGAAGAAGAACTCAAGGTTGCCCTTGAAGATCTTGAAAAGGTTGAATTATAAAACAAGGATCTAAAATATAATGTCAAGGAAGCAGATGAGTGTATCAAGAAATTGAGGGAGAAAGTCAAGAAGTTCAAAGAAAAATATAAGGAGGTTAGTGAACAATTGATATCTTCAAATGAAACCTTAAATGGTTTGAAAGTAGTTGTAAAAAGAGCAAAGTAGAAGAAGACCTAAATCAGTTGGTGAAAAGCAAATCTAAAGACTATACAAAGCTTGAACAAGAAGTTGTGGATTTGAAAGCTAATCTGAAATAGGCATGGAGTCAGGAAGATAAATTTAGAGTGAGTGTTTCCCAACTTGATAGAATACTTGCAAGTCAAAAGAGTCCTGATGGCAAAAAAGGTTTGGGATTTTAGAAAGGTGAAAGTTCTAAGGCCAATCAAGAAAAGAATGTTGAGATCAAGAAGGACGAAGGCAAATAGATTCAGAATCAAAGGAACGGACCTAGAAGATCAACGGTCAGGTAACCAAATGCTCAAATGTACCCTTCTTTCAATGGCTATTATAATACATGCAATAAGTTTGGTCATAA
Organism: Cunninghamia lanceolata; assembly: GCA_027924645.1. Classification (NCBI taxonomy): domain Eukaryota; kingdom Viridiplantae; phylum Streptophyta; class Pinopsida; order Cupressales; family Cupressaceae; genus Cunninghamia; species Cunninghamia lanceolata. The sequence continues at coordinate 27,341,068 of BSBN01000047.1, forward strand.
GGCTACTCAATGTAGGAGTAGAGTGAATCAAAATGTTCCAACATTCTCTTGTCAGTGTTTCACTTGCAATAAAGTAGGTCACAAAGCTAATGAATGTAGAAGTCAGATAAGGAATGGGTACAACAATGGAAGGAATGCTCAAACTTTCAAAGGTAACTATTTTATATGCAAGAGGTTTGGCCATAGAGCTAGTGAATGCAGAAGTCAGATCAGGAGTAACTATAATAATAGAAGGAATGCTCAATCTTTCAATGGAAATTGCTTTGCATGCAATAGATTTGGACATAAGACTAACCAATACAGATCAAGGATGAATGAAAGAAACATTGGACAGAGAAATATTGTATGCTTCAATTGCAACAAACCTAGACATATTGCAAGATTTTGCAGAAGCAAGAATATGAAGAAGGATAATCAGGTAGAGATGAAGAAACTGGTACAAAAGGAAGATTTGGCAAAGATCAAGAAGGAGATGAACCAGATTTGGGTTAAGAAGGAAGTGTTGGGTTCCGGACTAGTGGCAATAAACCCTAAAGGTTTGCCACTTCTCATCAACAGGTCCACTACATGATTTGGCCAACAGAGACAAGAGGTCGTGTGAACGGTCTCCCCTTTACTTCAGGTTCTACCGCACCTAGGGGGTATCCCTATAACAAAATATTTATCTTTGATATTCTCATAACTAAAGATTTATATTTGTAACATAGGCAGAATGCTCTCTCTTATGCACCAAGAATTGTGGGATGAGTCCCAAGTTGGCAACGGTCTTGGATTATCCACGCTGGCTGAAACAGAGAGCATGTGGGGTTCTAATTCTACTCCTACTATCTAATGGATGGAGGTGATGAAATGGATGGTGAGTGGAGACATGGGACTTCCCTAGACCCTTTGAATAGACAAATCCTCAGACCAATGTCTTACCTGGGCAACAGAGTCAGCCTAGAAATGTGAATGTTATCCTATGATAACCTAAATTCATATCCAAGGGACCTAAGAATATATAGCTGCCTTGCAGCTGATAAGTCTAGTTTATGACTCAATTTTGTTAAACTTTATTATCCAATTGTTGTAGTTATCTTGGACTTTGGTACTTTCATCCTGATCTTTTTATGTCATTGCCTCAAAACTATAACTTGTTGAGCATAGGTCATTTCTTATATTTTTTTATGAAAAAGACATGCTATATGAACTATCTATGTTAATTTTACATATGGTTAATGAATGTTACTCCAAGGTAGTTATGGATGTACAATTATTGTGTGTACTAATATTGTTATGCAGATATAATCAACATCCATAAAGTAAAGGAAGATTCTACCGGTTGGTTACTTGCCATTAAAAGTCAAACATGGTGATCGTTCAAATGTCAAATGGAGGGAAGACAACCACCTTGCAACTAATCTTAAATACTCGTTGAGCAAATTTAGGAGTTACTATTATGCTAGATCTGTGTTGAAGTAACTCGCTTGACCAGATTCCACACATGCGTAACCTCCTTTCCACTTTATATGTTTTCCATAAAGAGGCATCCTCCTATTCTGTTGGAGTTGACTGCCTTGCTAGGTAGTTAGTTTTGTAGTTTTCCTTCTATAAATAAGACTCTGATGCTCCTTCTGAGGGGTTGTTGATTAATCAAAGATTGTATTTGCATTATCCAATTTTTAGTAATACAGTTATGATGTTCGGTTGTACTCATCTTTTCCAATGAATAAAATGAAGTTATAAGTTTGCATTTCTGAGTTTACATTTATCTTAGGGAATACTCATCCAAGGGGCCCACTTGGTGAGAATTCCATCCTCTAGTTTAGCTATATTTTTTGTTAAGCATTTAGTTAAATCTAGCATTGAATGTTCCTGCAGCCACTAGAATTCCATTATGTGTCTGTTCGTGCAGCCAAAGCAGACAGAGTAGTTTCCTATTTGTTTGCCCAGACTTTTATTTTTTGTTATGTACTTGATCCTAGAATAACTCTTGGTTGATGTTTAGCATTCATGTTATTTCTTTCCTAGCAGTTTATCTTCAGTATTATGTCTTTCTTAGCTATAGAATGAATGTGGCTACTTTGGAAGTTCTTAGTGCACATACCGTGCTGACCCATTTCAAGTTCATGTCCTTGGGTTGACAAGTGAAATGCATCTCCACAGTGATTAAGACAACTATTCAAGTTAGATGTCCAATCTCTGAGTTACAGCTTTAAAGAGCTCAGTTGTTAAATCATTATATGAGACCAACATTTTTGGTGCCGTTGTCAGGGATGGTGTCAAACTAAAAAGATCTTTGGAGTCATCTTTAGTATTATTCCTTGCATTTTTTCCCTTAAAATGTGTTTTTAGTCAAGAAGTAACCATTTACAACCCATCCAAAACATTTTTTATGTGAGAGGTGGTTGATACTAAGTATATTGCATGCATAGAGGTAGGAGAAGAGATGCTTTAGGGAGATTCCTTCCTAATGATTCAACTTACCTAGCAGAAGAAGTAGAAGTAAATCCTTTCCTTGATGCATTCTTTGATTTGAATGGTTCTGAGATATCCTCTAAAGAACAAGTTACCCCAAACTTGGTTGAAAATCCATTTGCCTTGATAATAGGTCAAGCAGTTATGGCTGCCCAAAACGTACCTAATCAACCAACCTTTCCATTTCTGATTGCTCATCAAAATGAAGTAGATAATCTCAAGAACATACCTGCTTCAGCTCTCCCCAAGTTCTATGGACTTGCAATAGAGGACCCAGACACCTTCTTGTTTGAATTTGATATCCTATGCAAAAGCTATGACTACACTATTGATGCTCATAAACTTAAGTTGTTTCCTACTACCATGAAAGAGGCTGCATTAAGGTGGTTTATGAGTCTAGGTAGTGGTATTGTCAATACCTAGGAAGAAATGAAAGATAAATTTCTTGAAAATATAAAGACTACTATAGGAGTGGGGATATGAGGAAATTATATTTGCATAATGTAGCAGAAAGAAGATGAAAGTTTGGAGGATTACATCTCAAGGTTTATGTTTTGTTTACAAAAGTCTCCCCATCATGCACTCACTAAGGAGTCTTAGAAATCGCTCTTCCTTAGGGGAATAAGTGAGCATTGCACAGATGCCTTAGATTTAATGGGAGGAGGAGATATTACCCAAGTGTCTTGGGATGATATTAAGAAGTTGTGTCAGAATTATTCCAGAGTAGCCATGAAGAAAGGAAGAGGTTACCATTCTCTTATGGGCAAAACCTCTACCAATGGAGTTTCAAGGATGGAGATAAGCCACTTGCTATCTAATTTTAAGAAAGTTATTATAAATAATATGGCCACCCAGTTGGACACACTCCAGGCAAAGAAGAAGCATGAAGAGGCTGAGGCAATGTTGGCAGAATATTGTCCTCATTGCAGACAAAAGAAGAGGGACTGCAGATGCAAGATGGTAGCTAATATTGACAACAAGCAGATTCCACCTAAGTTCAAGCCAATACAAGTTGAAGAAGATCAAGTCTTCTATGTTGCACAAAGGAGGCCATGGGCTCCAAGATAAGGTATGTCACCAGATCCATTATCATATGTTGGACCACATTTTAATACTTATGCATCTGGTAACCAATGGAAATAGCCATTCCCATCTAGTTATGGGAGATATCCACCTCATCCTTGGAACAACCCTCAAAATACTTGGCAAAATTACCAAAACCCTACACCTCAGTGGCAACAGCCTCAGGGGAATTAGCAGTCACCTCTAGGAAATTAGCAGCAAACATCTCAATGGAGAGGAGGACAGCAATGGCCAAATCAGACCACTAATTACATGTAGTCACTTCCTCAGCGCCAACAGCCTACTATAATGCCTCCACCTGCTAGCTCTAATTCAAGTGCACCTAAATCTACTCAGTTACCAGCTCAACCCTCACCTAACCCAAATAATAGACCACAACAACAGCTAGTATATTCAATCCAAACCAATTCCCTGCATATGCTATGAATGTAAGTGATATACATCTACATTTAGGAACTACCATGGCATCTCCTTCAATACCTGTTATTACTGAGCTTTCTGAGGAAGAAGAGGAATCTATCAAAACTCCCATTCAATCAAATGTACCTGGAAATCCTGAACCAATGACAGTCAAATAGACTACCCAAGAACCACCATTTCCACAAAGGTTAGAAACTATGAAACAAAAGTTAGCAGAAGAGGAACCAACCTTTGACATTCTAGAGCACTTGAAACATGTATGTGTCAAGATCCCTCTATTTTAAGCTATAAAAGATGTTCCTATATATGGAAAAGCAATTAAAGAAGCATGCCTTAAGAAGCCAGGCAGAAAAAGGAAAGACCCCACTATGGTTCATGTGGTGGGACAGTTGGCTGACATCATGCTTGGATAGGTGATTGTTCCCAAATATAATGATCCAGGAAGTCCTGTGGTGGGAGTTGTTATCAATGGAATCTAAATCAGAAATGCTTTGATTGATCTTGGAGAAGCCGTAAATATAATGACAAAGGATATCCTGCAGCAACTAAATGTTGCAACCTTGTTACCAACTCCTATTGTCCTGTAGCTTGCTGATAGCTCTACTGTTAAACCTGATGGGATAGTTGAGGACATTGTGGTATCTCTAGACTCATGGGAATATCTAGTTGATTTCATGATACTTTCTCCTAAAGCTACATTGGGAGGTTACCCCATCATTTTGGGAAGTCCGTGGTTAGCCACAGCAGATGCTTATATTGGGTGTCGGTCAGGAGACATGACCATCTCTAATGGGAGAAGCAGTAAAACACTTGTTCTTTACCCACTTGCATAGCCATCTCATGATATGGATAATCCTATTTGGTCTCATGTTGGTGAAGAGGCAGACGAAGTTAATTCTGTGGAGAAGCTTATGATGTTAGGCAGAAGTTCTTTCCTGCAGCTTCAAGGAGAGGAGGAGGTGTTGTCTAATATAATTCAAAATCATTATGAAGTAGAGGAAGCATCATCCTCTCATTCTTCTGATCCAGTGAGGATGCTTATTCCAATTCTTCTTGCAACATCAGGTTTGTTACATACATTGCTTCCACAAGAAATTAAGGTACCAAGCATTAATGAAGTAACTATGGTTGACTTAACAACTCAAGTGGAAATTTCACAAGAAAGATATCTCAATATTAATAGTAACTTGACTCAAGCACAACATTTGTCCTTGACAAATTTGTTAAAGAAACATAAAAGTACCTTTGCATGGGATTATCATGACATGAAAGGATTAGATCCTACATTATGCACCCATAGGATTTACATAAAGGAAGATTGTACACCAGTAAGACTACCACAAAGGAGAATCAACCCTGCATTAAGAGAAATTGTCAGAGAGGAATTACAAAAGATATTAGATGTAGGATTTATCTACCCAATCTCAGATAGCTAGTGGGTGTCTCCTCTGGTTCTTGTGCCAAAGAAGGGAGGAAAAAGGAGAGTCTGTATTAATTACAAAGATTTAAACTCTGCCACCAAAAAGGATCATTTTCCCCTTCCTTTCATAGACCAAGTATTGGACTCACTTGCAGGAAAGTAGTACTTTTCCTTTTTGGATGGATTCAGCGGTTACAATCAAATTCAAATTGCACCTGAAGATCAAGAGAAAACAACATTTACCTATCCCTGGGGGACATATGCCTACTTAGTACTTCCATTTGGCTTATGCAATGCACCTACAACTTTCCAAAGAGTAGTCATTAGCATATTTTCTGATATCTCACATGATTGTATGGAAATCTATATGGATGATTTCACTACTTATGGTGCTACTTTTGAAGAGGCATTAGCAAACTTAGGGAAGGTGTTGGAAAGATGTGAAGACCACAGCCTATCCTTAAATAGTACAAAGTGCTTCATGATTATGCAGGAAGGAGTAGTACTTGGCCACTACATTTCTCCAAAAGGAATTTAGGTAGACCCAGCAAAGATTGAAGTCATCATCAATCTGCCCATTATTGCAAAGCAAAAAGATGTCAGAAGCTTCTTGGGTCATGTACGGTATTATAGATGTTTCATCAAAGATTTCAGCAAAATGGCATCCCCATTATATATTCTTCTCACAAAGGATGCTGAATTTCAGTGGAATGAAGACTGTAGCAAAGCATTTTCTAATTTAAATGTAGCCTTAACCCATGCTCCTGTACTTAAAGGGCCCAATTGGGAACTTCCTTTCCACATTCATAGTGATGCATCAGATTATGCCATATGAGTAGTTTTAGGCTAGAAAGAAGGAGTCATTGAATATGCTATTTATTTTATTAGCAAAAACTTACAGGGTGCTGAGTTCAACTATACAGTAATAGAGAAGGAAATACTACCAGTCATCTATGCACTTAATAAATTTAGGCACTACATAATCGGTTATCATAACAGAGAAGCAAATACTAGCAGTCATCTATGCACTTAATAAATTTAGGCACTACATAATCGGTTATGAAATCTTTGTACACATAGATCATGCAGCCATTAGGTATCTCATGAACAAACCTCTAATATCTAGTTGATTAGAAAGATGGGTGTTGCTAATGCAGGAATTTGACATCACTATTGTGGATAAGCTAGGGAAGGCCAATGTGGTTGCAAACTTTCTTTCAAGAATGACTACATCAGAGGATAACCAAGTCATTGATGACTCTTTTCCTGATGAACATTTGTTTTCACTCATTGTGCAAACACCCTGGTATGCTGACATAGCCAATTATCTGGTAACAGGAAGAGTCCCTCCTCACTTCTCTCCTAAGGAAAGAAGGGTATTCTTTGAAAAATCTTTTCCTTTTTCATGGATTGTTGGATGTTTGTTCTACACTGGACCAGACAATGTCATGAGGAGATGTGTGAGAGAAGATGAAACATATGACATTTTGCATGCATGTCACAATGAACCTTGTGGAAGACATTTTGCAGCAAAGTGAACAGCAATGAAGATTTTGAATGCAGGTTATTACTGGTCTACACTCTACAAGGATGTAGCAAGATATACCAAGAAATGTAACAATTGTCAGAGGATGGGATGGCCAACAAAATCTGATGAGATGCCCCTTTATTCTCAGCTTATGATTACTCCATTTGATAAGTGGGGATTAGATTTTGTAGGATCTATTGATCCTCCATCAAATGGTAAATCTTATATCTTAGTATGCAATGATTATGTAACTAAATGGGTAGAATTTAAGGCCATGAAGCATGCAAGAGATAGTAAGTTTGCAGAATTTCTCTATGAGGAAATCTTTGCACAATATGGAGTTCCCAAAGAATTAGTGACTAATCAAGGAGCTCAATTCACCTCAACCCTAGTTGCAGCACTAGTACAGGAGTACAACATAAGGCACAAGAAATCTACTCTTTATCACCCTCAGGCTAATGGCCAAGTTGAGGTGACTAACAAAGAAATAGAAGCCATTTTGACCAAAACTATGGATGTCCATAGGAAGGATTGGGCAAACAGACTACCAGAAGCTGTCTGGGCCTATAGGACAACCTAGAAAACAACTACCGGCTTCACCCCTTTTGAGTTACTGTATGGCAAAATAGCCATGATGCCTACTGAATTTGAACATAAAACTCTTCAGACTACACTTGACTTGGGGATGGATCTCTCTAAGGTACAAAAAGAAAGAATCATGCAACTCAATGCTTTGGATGAGATGCGAAAAGCATCCTTACATCATACAGAAGTGGTGTAGAATCAGAGAATAAAGTGGCATGACAAATACATCAAAGATAATAAATTCTAGCCCAGTGATTGGGCTTTGCTTTATGACTCAAGGTATCAGGATAATATAGGGAAATTACAGACAAGGTGGCTAGGACCATATGAGGTTGCTGAAGTTTTTTTCCAATGGTGCTATTCAACTTACTACTATTGACCCTATCAGATTTAAGCTGTTAGTCAATGGTCATTGCCTCAGGTTATATCACAAGCCAACCTCAAAAGAAGAATTCTTGCAACAATTCACTCAGCATGCAACTCCTGAACTTCCTTCAACCAAAGGTAGTGGACCTAGTGTCCCTCCTTCTAGCTAACCAAGGTACGACACTTGTCAAATAAAGACTTCCACATTTGTGGGAGTCCACTTTTTCACTTCTTCACCCATCCACCCACCCATCTCCATTATTCTCTCTTCCATCATGTGTATTAATTACACTTCATCCCATCTCGTTTCAGCCCACTCCACTTTCATTCATTGCTTAATAAATTCTTAAGCATTAACCAGTACTTTCTCCATGATTTTTGCAATTGATCTTCCACAAATCAAGGTACGCATACTTTAATAATTCTCTCTTAATTATCTTTTGGCTCATTCATTTAATTATTGTACAGTAATATCAATATTTCCCATAGCATGTCATTATTCCCTTCCTTGTCCTGTCTCGCATCACCATTCCACATGTGTGGACACATGCTCAAAATTAGGTTGGGGAGGGAGTGTTAATATAATGTCCAAGTGTCAGTCCATATGCTTTACGCCAGCATGTCAGCAAAGTTTTAAAATTGAATGATTTAAATTCTGAGTGAGGTGAAGGCTCGCAAGTGTGAGATGATAGCCTTCATCGATCATTCATTACTGCCTATACCACCCTTGTCTTGTATTCCCAAGAAAAAAGCCAAAAAGGAAAATACAGACAACATGAGTTATTGGAAATTTAATAGGGTTGCAGGAAGGTGAAGTTAGTTTTAAAACTTTTTGTAAAAAAAAAAAAAACTTTGCAGTGTGATTGTTTTTAGGCAGATAAGTCAATGGGAGGTGGATTAATTCAAAATGAACCCACATTTCATGATGTATTGATGTAGACCGCGCAATGAAGCGGTGAAAATAGATAAAAAAAATACTGAACTATTGCTATGGTTGAACCTTTGAACCACTTGAACTAAATGAACTCGTTGAACCTATAGTTACTGAACCGTTGAACCACATGAACTATGGAACCACATCAACCATTGAACCTTCAACTATCAGTTCAACATACTTCCATCGCCCAGACTTAATGTTGTCGGCAACTATCGGTTGAACCATTTGAACCTCTTGAACCCATTTAAACCTTGTTCAACTGGCAAATTAAATGAACCTTTGTATCTCGATGAACCTATTCAACACATTGAACCATTAAACTAGTTCAATTATTGGTTCAACTATTGGCAACACTTACTACTGTCGGCCAACCCAGAATTCCTTCAGTCGATGCACCACTTACTCTGATGAACCAATTGAACCTATTGAACCTTTGAATTGGTTCAACCACCATCAAACATATACTATCAGTTCCCTCGATATGCTTCACCCCGATGCTTAAAGTCACTATGAAGATCAATGAGAGTCTTGTTCGGAGAGACTCATTCAATGGTTACACCGATACCAAACATCCCAACTCCTTCTATCGGCCCAAACGATGCTCGTCAGCCTAATTTTTCTCTGCTTCTCCGCTAATAGAAATCTTACTGATGGACTCCTCTACAATCAACCTTGCAGTCTCTATTCCATTGAACCCTAGCACATAGAGATGCTACGCTCCCTATTGCGATAGCTCTTCCATAGGTCAGATCCTCAGTTCCATTCTGCCATGACCACGAACAAAAAGAAAACAAAATAGAAAAATATGTACAAAGTCCATTCCACTTATTTCAAAGAAATCCACCAGTGGAATGGTTTCAATCTTGCATCTCGACAACAGAAAACTAGATTATGTACAGAACAATTTGATACAGAGAATATACACAAAACAATTCGATACATAGAGAATTTACACAAAACACAAAATTTGTAAACACAAACTGACAGAATTTCTATTTCTTCAATCAAACTTTGTCTCTCTCTATCTCTCCCAATGAACATAGACCAATTATAAAGATTCATACATTGACAGTTACAGAAGGTGGAAGGCGAACCGTTCCTCAACCACCTTTGCCTGTTTGGTTACCAACTCTTTTGTTTGGATTTTGTTTAACCAAGATTATAAGCCAAAACACTAACTAATCACATGACACCTGTTTAGCACAAGACAGTAAAACACCTAACAACATGACACATTTTATTTAATCATCCACATACTCCAAATGTTCAAGATGTCCAAATTTGCTTATCAGGATGCCAAATTTGTGACACTGGTTCACATGGTGGGGTCTTTATTACAAACATGAAATCACAACACAAATACTACATGACAACATGAACAAACATAGAAATGCATAAAACATAACAATATATTAAAACCTTAGTCTTCTCCCTCAGATGTATATTTGGCTTGTTGAAGGGGTGCTCCTGCACCATACTCCCCAGGAGAAGAGATCTCAAGCCCACTTGAGATCAGAGTTCGAAGGTCTGCACCATTGTTTGTGATCTGATCTTCAGTCATCCAAACTGCCTCTGAATCAGGTTTCCCATGCCAAGCCACCAAGTACTCCATGTACTCTTTGTTCCTTGTCTTCTTTGCCACTCTTGAGTCTAAAATCTTCTTCAATTATGGTGGATCATGCTTAGGAATATCATCATCTATTGTATCCTGCAATGGTTCCTATTCTACATCTGCATTTTGCTTGTATGGAGTTAAATCACATACATTGAATATGGTTGACAATCCAAGATTAGGAGGAAGTTGGATCTCATAAGCATTATGCCCACACTTCTTCAAAGTCTGACATGGTCCAATCTTCCTCTGCATTAGCTTGGTATGTTTACCTTTTGGGAGCCTCTCCTTCTTTAGATGAACCCACACCAAATCTCCAACATCAAATTGTACATCCCTCTTTTTCTTGTCAGCATATGCTTTGTACTTCAATGTAGTCTATTGTAGTTGTGTCTTGACTTGATCATGCACCTCCTTGATGGCTAATGCAAAGGCTTCTCCATCTGCACTAATAGACTCTCCTATAGGCAGATCTCTCAACTCCAAAATACCTCTTGGATGAATACCATATACCACTTGAAAAGGTGACTTCCTTGTACTCCTATTAATGGTGTCATTATAGGAAAATTCTGCTTGTGGTAGGATGTTATCCCACTTCTCTCCATGCTGCCTTGTCAAACACCTTAGCAGATTTCCCAATGAACGGTTAACCACTTTAGTCTGCCCATCTATTTGAGGATGGTAGGCTGATGAGAAGGATAAATTGGTTCCAAGATTCTTCCAAAGAGTCCTCCAAAAGTGGCCAATAAATTTCACATCTCTATCTAACACTATGCTTAATGGCAAACCATGTATCCTCACTATCTCTTTGAAAAATAGATTTGCAACTTATGAAGCATCACAAGTGGTTTTGCATGGCAAGAAGTGTGCCATTTTACTAAATCTGTCTACTACAACAAAAACACTATCATATCCCTTCCTTGTCCTAGGAAAACCCAATACAAAGTCCATGATGATGCTCTCCCACAGCCTAGAAGGAATGGGTAGTGGCTGATATAAACCTGCATTAGTGGATCTCCCTTTTGCTTTCTAACATATCACACATGCCTCCACAAATCTCCTCACATATGAATGCAACTTGGGCCAATAGTAATGTCTCTTCACAAGATCAAGCGTCTTATCTAGACCAAAATGTCCTGCCATGGCCCCACAATGTTTCTCCCTAATGATATTCAGTCTCGTAGAACACCGTGGAATGCACAACTGTCCACCCTTGAAAAGTAATCCATCTTGGATCAAAAATTTAGAGAACTCAACATGATATTTGCCACCAAAGGAAATACATTCCTTATAGATTTTTCCAAAGTCTTCATCAACATCATACATGGCCTTCAAGGAGTCAATGCCAACACTTTCCAATTGGATCTAATTGATGGTTAGAACCCTCCTGCTCAAAGCATCTGCCACCTTGTTCTTGACCCCTTTCTTGTGCTTGAGTGTGAAGGTGAAAGCTTGCAAAGTCTCCACCCACTTCATGTGCCTATGGTTTAGTTTCTCTTGACTATTTATGAAACTAAGGGCCTAATTATTTGGGAACACTATGAATTCTTTTGGCATCAAGTAATGCCTCCACTTTTTGAGTGACTGTACTAGAGCATACATCTCCAAATCATAGGATGAGTATCTCTTCTTTGCATCATTTAGTTTCTCACTGAAAAATGCAATAGGCCTACCTTCTTGACTGAGTACTGCTCCAATTGCCATGTGGCTTGCATCACATTCTACTTGGAAAATATTGTTGAAGTCAGGAAGTGCAAGGACTGGCTGCTCTACCACCTTCTTCTTCAATGTTTCAAATGAATCATTTGCCTCCTTTGTCCAAGTGAATCTGCACTTCTATCCTCCTTTTATGGTGTCAAGCATGGGTACACAAACATGACTAAATCCCTTTATGAACTTCCTATAAAAGGTTGCTAACCCATGGAAACTTCTAACATCATTCAAGGTTTTAGGAGTTGGCCAAGACAATATGGCACTTACCTTTTCTTGATCCATTTTCAGTTTGCCATGTGAGATGACAAAACCCAAGTAGATGATCTCTACCTACATGAACAAACACTTCTCTAAGTTGATCATTAGCTGCTCTTCATGTAACCTTTTGAGGACCAAGTCTATATGTTTGAGGTGCTCTTCGCTTGTATTACTGAAAATCAGGATGTCATCTAGATATACTATGACAAATTTTCCCATGAATTCCCTCAAGACCTCATTCATCAATCTCATAAAGGTACTAGGGGCGTTGGACAAACCAAAAGGCATGACCTTCCACTCATATAACCCCTTATTGGTCTTAAATGTAGTTTTCCATTCATCTCCTGGCCTAATCCTAATCTGATGATCGCCACTCTTTAGATCTATTTTTGTGAAATATTTAGTACCCCCCAAGCAATCAAGCAAATCTTCTATCCTAGGGATTGGGAACCTATACCTGATTGTTATCTTGTTGATAGCCCTTGAATCAGTACAAAGTCTCCAAGTGCCTTCCTTCTTTGGTGCTAGTATAGCCAGTACTGCACATGGGCTTAAACTCTTGCCAATTAGGCTTGTCTCCAACAAATCCTCAATTTGCCTTGCTACTTCTGCATTCTGTTCTGGGGTAAGCTTGTATGCTACCTTGTTTGGAAGTGTAGATCCTGGGATCAGATCTATGCAATGGCTGATGTCTCTTACAGGTGGTAGGGACCTTGGCATTCCATCAGAGATGATGCCTTTGTACTTGTACAATAGCTCTTGGATAGCTGGATCTATGAACCTTTTCCTCTTCTCTCCCTTGACTTCCTGCTACTGCTCCTTGTTCACCTTTAGGCATGGAATTAGAGCATATGCAACTGCACCTTCTTCTACTATCTCTTTCATGAATTGTTTGCCTTCTACCATCATCACCTTGACTTCTTTCCCTTTTGATTCCACCTCATTCTCCATCAATGGTGATTGAATATGTGTTTCTAACTCCATCATGGTGTGCTTTCAAGTCATACTGCCATGGTCTTCCAAATAGGAGATGGCAAGCATCCATATTGGCAATGTCAAATAGCAATTTGTCCTTGTATGATCCAATTTGAAATTCCACCCAAGCCTGCTCTTCCACAACTATTTGCTGACCTTGGGTGAGCCATGAGACCTTGTATGGGCAAGGATGTGGCAGTCTTCTAAGCTTAATCTTTTATACCATTTCAAATGGCACAAAATTTTCAATGGATCCGGAGTCAATCAGAATTTTACATACCTTTCCTCTTGCCTTGCAAGTAGTTCTGAAGAGAGACTTCCTTTGTGGGGGTTCTTTGTCAAGCACCTTCATAGTGGTCATTGCTCTCCTAATCATCAAAGCTTCTCCCCTCTTAGGATATCCATAACTGTCAGGAGCATTCACACTTTGATAAGTGCTTGAGCTTGTCACACTTTGACAATCAGATTCTTAGATTAGATTTATCCTCCTCTCTCCCATTGAACTTGTTGCCTTTTCCGAACATCTGCTGGCTATGTGGCCTTCTTGATTGCAATTGTAACATCTGAGAGGTCCTCTACCCTGAGATCTCCCTCTAAATGGTGGTCTTCTTCCCCTAAAGTTTCCTCTTTGATTGTAACTTCCCCCTTGATTTTGACTACTGTCTCCTTTGTTGTTTTCTTGATTTGATTCACCTTGGTGTCCAAATCCATTTCTTTTGCCTCTGAAAGGACTTCTTCCCCCTCTTTGCTACCTCCCTCTTCCTCTACTATTATGCTCTTGTCTTCTCTTTAATTTCTCTTCCACTTTGAGTGCCAATTGGTAGCACTTTTGAACTGTCTCTGGGTTATGCAGATTTAAATCTTCTTGGATGACAAACCTCAATCCATTGAGGTACCTTGCCACCTTCTCTTCCTCACCTTCCTTTACCTTTGTCTTGACACATAGTTTCATGAACTCTTCTGTGTATGAACTGACATCTAACTCCTTCTACTTCAAGTTTTGTTTCCTCTTATGTAATTAGATGTTGTAATCCAATGGAACATAGGCCTCCTTCACTAAATCCATCATCTTCTTCCAAGTAGCAACTCTGTTCTTTCCTTCTTTCACCCTGTCATCTTGGATGAAATTCCACCAATTTAGTGCAGCCCCTTTCATTTTGGATTGGGCCATTCTCACCCTTTGGTGGTCTGGTATTTCCTCAGTCTCAAAGAAGTTATTCAAGGAGTCTATCCACTCCATCACTGAAACAGGTTCCATTTTGCCTGCAAACACTGGCAGGTCTATTTTCATATCCATGGTCCTTCTCTCCATGGATTTGAGGACATTAAGTAAGGGTCTTTGGTCTGCAGGAACCTCTGTCTCTTCATGCCTAGGAATCTCCTCTTCATCCCCATATTCTCGCTCACCAGAATCTTCATCTCCCTTCTCTACTTTATCCTTCAACTTATCTAACTCATCTCTCAAGGCCTGATTCTGAGCTCTAACTGCTTTTCTCTCTACCATTTGCTTCTTCACTAGGACCGCTAACTCAGCGTTGGTCATCTTTACTAGGTACTCTTGTGACCCCTCTCCATCTAACATCTTGTCTTCTTCTTCTACCCAAAGGATACTCCTTCTCTCTGATACCACTTGATGCAGAGCGCACAACGAAGCGGTGAAAATAAAACAAAAAAATACTAAACTATTGCTGTGGTTGAACCTTTGAACCACTTGAACTAAATGAACTCGTTGAACCTACGGTTACTGAACCGTTGAACCACATGAACTGTGGAACCACATCAACCATTGAACCTTCAACTATCAGTTTAACATACTTCCATTGCCCAGACTTAATGTTGTCGGTAACTATCGGTTGAACCATTTGAACCTCTTGAACCCATTTACACCTTGTTGAACCGGCGAATCAAATGAACCTTTGTATCTTGATGAACCCGCTGAACCTGTTGAACCGTTGAACCGTTGAACTGGTTCAACCGTCAGTTCAACTATCAGCAACACTTACTACTATCGGCCAACCCAGAATTCCTTCGGTCGATGCACCACTTACTCCGATGAACCAATTGAACCTATTGAACCTTTGAATTGGTTCAACCACCCTCAAACATATACTATCGGTTCCCCTGATATGCTTTACCCCGACGCTTAAAGTCACTCTAAAGATTAATGAGAGTTTTGTTCGACGAGACTCATTCAATGGTTACACCGATACCAAACATCCCAACTTCTTCTATCGGCCCAAACGATGCTCGTCAACCAGATTTTTCTCTGCTTCTCCACTAATAGAAATCTCACCAATGGACTCCTCTACAATCAACCTCGCAGTCTCTATTCTGTTGAACCCTAGCACATAGACATGTTAGGCTCCCTACTATGACAGTTCTTCCATAGGTCGGATCCTCAGTTCCATTCTGCCATGACCACGAACAAAAAGAAAACAAAACAGAAAACTATGTACAAAGTCCATTCCACTGGTTTCAAAGAAATCCACTAGTGGAATGGTTTCAATCTTGCATCTCAACAACAGAAAACTAGATTATGTACAGAACAATTTGATATAGAGAATATACATAGAACAATTCGATACATAGAGAATTTACACAGAACACAGAATTTGTAAACACAAACTGACAGAATTTCTATTTCTTCAATCAAACTTCATCTCTCTCTGTCTCTCCCAATGAACACAGACTGATTATAAAGATTCATACATTGACAGTTATAGAAGGTGGAAGGCAAACCGTTCCTCAACCACCTCTGCCTATTTGGTTACCAACTCTTTTGTTCGGATTTTGCTTACCAAGATTATAAGCTAAAACACTAACTAATCACATGACACCTGTTTAGCACAAGACAGCAAAACACCTAACAACACGACACATTTGATTTAATCATCCACATACCCCAAATGTCCAATATGTCCAAATTTGCTTATCAGGATGCCAAATTTGTGACACTGGTTCACATGGTGGGGTCTTTATTACAAACATGAAATCACAACACAAATACTACATGACAACATGAACAAACATAGAAATGCATAAAACATAACAATATATTAAAACCTTAGTCTTCTCCCTCAGATGTATATTTGGCTTGTTGAAGGGGTGCTCATGCACCATGTATTATTCTAGGATGCAGTTAGCCAGGCCAAGTTTAGAAATTGTGGATGGATGGACTATTTCTTGAAGTTGAATGGTTTTGATGAAAATCTTGCATTAGAATTTTCTCAGGCATTATCTGATGGTAAAGCCATGGTAAGGGGGTTGGAGGTGTTGGCTACTGAACAAAGAATTATAGAAGTTACAAGTCTACCTATTGATGGTGAAGATTACCCTATTGCCAGACATGCCAGGTCAGCTAGGGCTGAATCTACAGAACCTGGTGATCCTTAATTAACTATAGACAAGCAGGGAGCCAAAAGAATCTCTCTGCCTGAGCCATGGAAATAGGTAGCTATTCATGTGGTGAAGTACATTACTTGTGAAGGTCGCCTATCGAATCTTCATTCTGTGCATTTCAAACTGCTAAATCATATGAGGCATGGGAGAAGAATGAATGTGCCAAACATGCTATATCACCTTCTCTCAATCATGGCTGGCGAGACCCAAAAAGGTAGGACTAATTATGTCTCTCACCATTGTTTGATCAAATTGCTAGTTGAAAAGTCTCTACATGATCTGTCTAATATGACTTGGGAGGAATTTCTGAATATTGATCAAATAAGACCAAGCCATTTGCGACATGTGGTTGTGCCGCAACATCATAGAACTAGGAGAAGAGTGTGTTCTCTTGAAGCTAATCCGAGAACCTCAACTTCCAATGCAAACCCTCCTGCAGTAAAACAAGCTATTGAGATTATTTCTTCTGAAGCAGAGCATGCGGACAAAGAAAGTTCTTTAGATTCTAACGATGATGATATTCCTCTTAGCAATTTAATTCAAACTAGGGCATAGAGGAGAAGGGCAGAAATAAAGAAGGGTAAAACCAAAAAGAAAACCATAGAAAGGAAGGTGATGCGCTCTAGGAAACAGAAGGTTGACATTGTTCTTCCTTCAGCTAAAGAGAAACATGAGAGTCCTAGTAAATCAAGACCTACTGAGCCTACCTCTGGTGCATCTATGCAGACAAGCCCTAGAGTTGAAGAAATGATAGCTGAGGATACAAAGGCTCCAATGGGGTATGTGAATGATGGAGAAAAAGACATAATTGAGGAAGTAGGAGATGTAACTCTGGTAGACCTTGTTGCCGCTACTGAACATATTGAGAGACTGAAACATGAAGATAAATAGGAGTTCTTGCAACAAGACACCCTACAGCCAGAATTCGTTGAGCAATCAGAAACTCTGCAGCTTATGCTATATGAAGTCAACCATATGTGCCAGGAAGCCTTTGGTAGGAATACACAAACCTCCTGATTTTTCAATGCATATGGTAGCCATGAATTTGTGGAATGAGATGCAGAGGAGAGAAGAATAATGGAAGACGGAGAAATGTAGATTAAAGGATGAAATTCAAAAGAAGGATGAAGAGATTAAAGACAAGAATGCAAAAATCGTAACTTTAAAAGAGGGGTGGATAATATGGCAGCTTTGGTGCCTCAAGAATTAGAATACAGGACTCCCCCGAGAGTCTATGCTCTGTATTTTGTTAGCACTCATTTATGTTTAGAGTTTTAAGTTCATACATTTGCAAAAAAATTTCCATTCAAACCCTAAAATTTCTGAGCCTTGGGGTCTTGCACCGTTCTACCTATTCTGATACTGGTTTTCTGTGGGGGGTTCCTGGTTATTAGGTTTCATCCTTGTGTTTTAATGTTCATGGTTTGACCAGCCCATTGCAATGTTTTACTATCTTTTCCCATTGCACATGAAAAAAGTGCCAAGTTTCTATGTATGTAAGTGATCAAATCTATTGACAAGCTTGTGAAATCTCAATCGGCTTCCAGAAATGGTAAAAAATTTGAGTTATGTGCATTTTTAGATGTATATCGGGTTGCATATACATTAGGGGAATCTTTTGTAAGATTCCAAGAATATTCGCCATTTGTATATCGGCCCTGCCTGTATATCGAGCTTGTATGTAGAATGTGCAAGAGAAACATACAAAGGAAAAGATACATTGCAGGAATATTTTGGAGAGGATTCCTTATTTGTATGTGCATGGGAATGTACATTGAAAAATATACATTGGCCCGCGATATGCAAAGTGAATAGTGCAGTGGATATACAAATGGATTTGTACATGTTCAACATACAAGAAGGAATATATTTTGCATATTCCGAGAAGGATTCCCTATTTGCATGCAAGGGGCAAATGTATATTCGGTGATATACAATTGAAGATACAAGCAAAATATACAAAGGGCCTTGTATGTTCGAACATGCAATGAAAGTGCATTCCAAAGTACAAGGTGGACTCGAAGTCATTTTCATTTTGTTCTAAAGCAGTGTGGCATCCGTAGCTTGACATTGCATTTGTGTATGCAATGTGCAAGGAAATGTGCAAAGGAAAGAGAAAGTGGGTTGGGCCCACCACTTGTATATTTACACTTGTATATGTGCTGATAGACAAACTCATGAGGATACAAGGCCTGGACTTGAAGGATTTTCAAATCTGATGGATAGATGCAGTGAGGTCCGCCTTGTATATGTTTTGCGCTTGTATGTGTGTAATATACAAAGTGATGGATGCAAGATGGAGATACAAGCCGGACCTGAACTGATTTCCAGTTTGTTCTATAACATTTGATGTCTGCCTTGTATGTTGTATATGCATTTGGGTTTGCATATACAAGAGCGATAAAGGCAAAATAAAAGGAGAAGAGGTCAGTGATAGAAGGTCAAGGTGCCTACGTGGCACGATATCATTGGCTAGCAGCTCTTCGTACATGTTTTGGGACCATTGATTTCGGCGATGGGTTTTTGATCAACGGTCGGGTTTTGAACCTTCTGCGATGGTTTTTTCCTTGTATCTACACCTATTTTTGAGCGGGAAATCTCCAGATGCATCTGTTGTTGCATCCTACGGGTAGTTGAAGCTTTAATGGCAGATTGTATAGGGAAGTATGGGTCATGTTGACAGGTCAACCACCCGAATTGAAGATGAAAGTCCTAGAGCGGCAGTGCAGATCCTGATTCCACCTGCTCATTCCTCTTTGTCTCTCCACAACATTGAATGATTTTGAGTGCCATTTCTAATACATTAAATCTGGCGTAATTTTGATCTTGCCTTGTAATTAATTTTTGCTAAGTACGTAGTCTTGGTATAAAAGCCAAACTGTGTTACTCATTGTTGTTGTTGAAAACTAGACAATATTTTGGTGTTGTGACACAATACAACTTCATTGGTGGCCCTGTTCTTGATGTCTTCTAAGTTTATGAGTCTCATGTTGTATGTTTCATGCATGAGTTCACTGGTTTCATGCTGTTTTATATGAGAAATGCTCTATGCATGTGTTTAATCATTTGTCTCCAAGATGTGGGCATAGTTTCTTTTGAATCAAGATAACTAAGGGTTGTTAAGGTTCAGGAATATAGTTTTTCTATATTGAATGTTGAATCTCCTACTTTTGTTCAAGGAACAAATTAAAGGTTTTAGGTTAATCATTGAGAAAATGTGTTGCAGTAGGGATACCATTAAGTATGAATGATTAAGCACCTAATTGTTGGGAAGTATCTGTAAGGCAGATATTAGAAATCCCCTTGATATCTAGTCTTTGGTATATGTTCACGCTGGCCATTTACATGTGTATGTCTATTGACTCCGAGCCGCGAATAGGCACCGATCTAGTCTTATATTGAGGTCACAACCAAGGTCATAGTTTTGCATCCAAATACAAATCAAACTTAAACTTCAAATCAAACCATTAGGACTTTAGAAGTAGTTTTAGGATCCAAAATCCTCTGTCTACAACTGAATATAGGCCCAAAGCTAGACCCTCTACACTTATCTCACAGTTTTAGTCTACATAAGAGAGGATTTATCTACTTTGTATCAACATCCCAGCTAATACATAGATACATTTCATAGATGTTGAATAGGGAATAGCCTCCTTGGTTCTACAGAGCCTAAAGAAGAAGAGGAGATATTTATAGAGTCTATCTCCTATACTGTTGGCCCCTAGCCCAGGAATCCTATTGATCACTAATGGCTATTTTGCAGGGATTACTAGGAATAAGCATCCAGTCTGGGAAAATAACCAACAGAAATTGGCAAGTCCGCTAGGGAGGGGTTGATGAAAAAAGAATTGTTATATTTTATCCCTAGTAAATTATTGTTGGGGAATTTGTGAAAGAACCTTGATTTTAAAAGAAAATAATTCCTAGTTATAGGTGGCGACTCTAAATCAATCTCCCAATCGGTAAAGTAAAAATGTGTATGCAAGGGAGAAGATCCCAGTGTAATACTTTGTTTGAAGAGTAACCCAGAAAAATGATGTATAGGAAAAAGGGGACTGTTCAAACCAGTCAAGAGGGTTCTCCCAAAAGTAATGATAATATTCAAGACAATCCTGGATCTTCAAAGCGAACAATACCCTATTTTTCAAACACTGAGGCTGAAATTCAGAATGTATATGAAAAACAATAGGGTGGTGCTCTGAGAATAAGGTCAGAAGTTTTTTAGGAATGCCCTTTCTTGGATCCCAGTGCTAGATTTGAGGAGGTTGAGTCTCTAAGGGATGAAGATAATGATGATCAGAATGGAATGGGACCATCCTCTTCCATGCCCAAAGAGGAACAATTAGCTAAAAAAATCAAGAGCCTGAGAGCAAAATTAGAATATCTGCAGGCAGTGAAAATTAGAGATGACATGAGACAGAAAGTATAAGCTCTGCAAGTTGGTCAGAATGATTTAGTTCCTACCCTTGAAAATGCAAATATGCAGAGAAATCAACAAAGAAATGAAGTCCAGTATCAGCATGATAATCAGGGACAAAATGCAAATAATGCTAGAATACCATTTAATAATATAAGAGACCAGAATGCAAACAGAAATGCCAATGCTAATCAATTTGGTAGACAGCCTATGTAGCTAGATAGATTCAGGCAGTTAGTTTTTGATGGCATTCTTGGTTACCCAAACCCTATTGAAAAACATGTAAGGCCGCAAGTGCCTAAATTTTTGGGAAATAATACTGTGTTAGGAGAAGACCATCTAAAAGCTTTTTAGAATATCATGGATAACTTTGAGGTTGAGCATGAGGATGTTTTCATGAAATTATTTATGCAATCCTTAGTTGATGAAGCTAGAGAATGGTACAAGGGTCTACCTGACAGAAGTATTTCATCATGGGATGACTTTAAGAGAATATTCAAGGAACAGTATGGTGACAAAACTAATCCAAGTTTTTTCATTAATGAATTCACTGGCATTACCAAAGGATCAAATGAACAGGTTGCTGATTTCAATGCTAGATTCATGAAGGTATTGAACAAACTGCCGCATCACCTGAGACCTAATGAACCTATGTGCCTAGTGTTGTACATTAATGCTTTTGATGCCAAAACAGCATATGGATTAAGAGATAAGGG
Source organism: Cunninghamia lanceolata (assembly GCA_027924645.1). NCBI lineage: Eukaryota > Viridiplantae > Streptophyta > Pinopsida > Cupressales > Cupressaceae > Cunninghamia > Cunninghamia lanceolata. The sequence continues at coordinate 27,362,954 of BSBN01000047.1, forward strand.
TCCTCACAGCCTCAGAGATGCTTTCAAGATTGCAACTAATATTGAAAATAATAGAAAAGCATCTGGTAAGACAAATAGGAGAGATGATGTAAAAATTCTACAAAATCCAAATACTAAATCTCAGACTGCTCAGGGTAGTGCATTTACTTATGAGGATAAATTAGATAAATTGACAACTATTGTCAAGGACCTGAGTTATAGAATGGGCAAAAATGAAAAGGGAATAGGTCCTGATAGACAGGTTTACCAAAGGCAAGAAAGAAGACCGTCATTACATGATATGCCATATCATACCAGTTGGTATAATGGTAAACCCATCCTCTCGCACAGCGATACAAATCAAAGAGCTTAGAATGCAAAGGAAACACCTGATCCTTTGAAGAAGGCTGTCAATATTGTTAATGACACCCCATGGTGTATCATATGTCAAATGCCTCACTCATAATCACAATGTATGATTGCTCAGTCTCTATACAACAATGTTGTTTCTTGTGATGAGTGCAATGAGCCACATTACATGGAAGATGATAATGTCAACATGCTGTCTACAAACAAAGATTATCCTTCTCATGATGTTGATACAAGCATGAATAATGAGGTTCAGGTCTACCAGCAGTTTCCTTATGATGAAGATGATGAAGACAACTATGCCTATGCTCAGGACTCACATAATTTTTTGAGTAACTTGATGAGGCCTTCTGATGAAGAAATTAGAGCCCTCACAGCTACAACAGTAGCTCAGGTCAAAAGCAATTACAATCTTAGGGGTAAAGCTCAGGTAAACAACTCACACCAACCAGAGAATACTTTTGCAAGCCAGCCAGTGCATAGTCAGAAAGGGGCTGAACCACAAAAGAAGCAATGGAGCAATAATAGGCAAAATTTTAAGCAAAAAATAGGTCATGATCCCCAAGGACCAGAAAATAGAATTCCCTAGGCTGAGGATCAAAACAGAAATTTTCAGAACAGGAATGACAGTCAAGGAGCCATAAAAACTAAAGCTGGACCATACCAGGATAAAAATAAAACCGTGGATCAGGCCACAACTGTCATACAAAATTATGCTCAGTTTGACATAACTCAGGTCTTGTCCCAGGTAAAGGTTTCTATTCCATTGATGGAGCTGATGAAAGTTGAAGAGTTCAGAAATAAGGCAGTATCCCTAATTTCAGGTGTACCCTATCAAGCTAATCAGAATATTGAGACTCAGGGTAAGAAACAAGCCCTATACATTGAAGAAGATGAGATTCCTGAGGTGTATCTAGGGATGACCATGACAAAATGCCCTTCATAAGTGGAGCCATTTTATGTCTCCCTTGTCATAAATGGAAAGGTGATTAAGAATTGTATGCTTGACTCAGGAGCATCAACAAACATCATACCTTTGGCTATCATGCAGCAAGCTGGGTTAAAAATAGATAAGGCATGTGGGAAATGCTATGCCATGGATGCTAGGGAAGTACCATTCATTGGAATTATGAAAGATGTAGATTTCATACTACCGGCATATCCAGAAAGAATGTACAAATGAATATAACAGTTGTAGATATCAAGCCACAGTATGGCATGTTGTTGTCAAGAAAATGGACAGCATTGATTGGTGGGAGTATGCAATTAGATCTGTCATATGCTATGATCCCTATGAATGACAAGGGTGCCAAATTGATTACGGAAGAAAGATCATCAGAAACAGTTGAGGACCAAGAGTCAGAAGAGCATATATGTTTTGTGGACACTGACTGTGAAAATTTCAGCGTTGTCTTAGGTGTTAAAGAAGGTAAAGAGGGAGACATGTGAATTCAAGAGTCCGATCAACATGGTATTTGGACCATATATTTTGATGGAGCTTGTTCGAAGGAAGGCTCTAGTGCTGGAATTGTATCTCCATCTGGTAAACTTCTAAAATTCTCTTTCTTGCTGAAGTTTGCCTGTACAAATAATATTGTAGAGTATGAGGCTTTGCTGTTAGGATTGAATGTAGCTTTGAAGCATGGAATTAAGATGCTCAAAGTGTTTGGTGATTCAGAGCTTATTGTTTCCCAAGTTAGAGATAAGTATGCATCAAAAAATAAAAGATTAAAACAATATAAGCATGTTGTTTGGGATACAATAGAATTGTTTGACACTTTTTCAATAAGCTGGATAGAGAGATCAAAGAATGTCAGGGCAAATTTTCTAGCTAATATAGCTATAAGGCCAGATGATGTCACTTTGTCAGATGTAACAAATGTTGAGGTCAAGCTTAGACATGCAGTGCCAGATAACGTATGTAGCTGGCAAGTGTTTGATGATGACAAAGATCTGCTAAGATTTTTGCATTGCATTGATGAGTATGAGAACCAGGAAATGGATTTTCAAAACTTTGTGGAGGTAGTAGATGGAAGAGAAACTCTCTTAGGGAAAGAGGTAATTCAACTCAAGACAAATAAAATCCCTAGAGGGCTGGTTGTTTCAGAAAGAGCTTTTGACCATAGGGACCAATTTATTACAAAGACATCTCCCACAAACAAGGACGACCTGGAGGAGATAAACTTGGGGACACATCAGGCCCCCAAAAAGGTATACATTGGCAAACAGCTCAAGCCACATATCAGAATTATGCTAATTACATTGCTGAGAAAGTATAAGCATGTGTTTGCCTAGTCATATGAGGACTTGAAAGCTTATAGAGAGGATTTATTTCAGCATGAAATCCCTTTGAAGCCTAGAGCTAAACCATTTAGACAAGAATAAAGACCTATCAACCCAACTTTAGCTCCAAAAATGCAAGAAGAGCTTATGAAGCTTAGGGAGGCTGGAATAATTATGCCTATCAGGCACTTGACTTGGGTGTCTAACCTTGTCCCGGTTAGAAAGAAAAATGGTGACATAAGACTTTGTGTGGATTTTAGAAATCTGAATGTATCCTCTTTGAAGGATAATTATCCACTACCCAATATGGAGGCTATGTTGCAGAAAGTGACTGGCTGTGAACTTTTATCCATGATGGATGGCTTTTTAGGGTACAATCAAGTGAAGGTAAAAGAATCAGAATAGTTTAAGACTACCTTCACCACTCCATGGGGAACCTATGTTTATGTGAGGATGCCATTTGGATTGACAAATGTAGGTGCCACATTTCAGAGGGCAATGGATGTTGCTTTCGCAGGATTGATTGATTCAATCTTGGTTGTATATCAAGATGACTTAATAGCTTATTCAAAAAGGGAGGAGCAGCATTGCATGCACTTGGAGCAGAATTTTATTAGAGCATTAGAGTATGGCATCTCACTCAACCCAAAGAAGTGTGCTTTTGGGGTTGTGGAAGGAAAATTGCTTGGACACATTGTTTCCAAGGATGGAGTCAGGATTGATCCTAAAAGGGTGGCTGTAATTGACAAAATTTAGATCCCTAAAATAGTAAAAGGTGTTCAGTCCTTCTTTGGACAAATTAATTTTGTAAGAAGATTTGTGCCTAACTTTGCAGAGACCACAAAAGATATCTCTAAAATGTTGAAGAAAGGTGCAACTGTCAAATGGGAAGAGGAAGCGTCTAAATCATTTCTGAATATAAAAGAAGCAATAAAGATGGCTCCGGTGTTAAAATCTCCTAATTTTTCTAAGCCATTTCAATTGTTTTCATTTGCTTCTTTCCACACTATTGCTGCATGCCTATTGCAGAAAAATGAAGAAGGGTTGGAACAACCTATAGCTTTCTTTAGCAAGTCATTGCAGGCTGCTGAGTTAAAGTACGACATCATGGAGAAGTAAGCATATGCACTGGTTAGAGCAGTCAAGAGTTTCAGGCCGTATTTGGTAGGCTCTCAGATAGTTACATATGTGCCTCATGCAGCAGTCAAAGATATCTTCACTTAACAGGAGGTAACTAGAAGAAGATGCAGATGGATAAATAAATTGTAGGAGTTCAACATTGAAATACAGATCACAAAATTGGTAAGAGGACAAGGTTTGGCAAAATTGATGACACAGTCAAATCTAGAGGCATGCCAAGTGAATGTAGTGCATAATGAAATTATAAATATGTCAGAATCTGAGTGGTATAAGGACATAGTGTATTATTTGCAGAACTTAAACTATCCTTCCCATCTCAGTGATATCTAGAAAAGGACATTGAAGCTACAGGCTATTAAATACATCGTTGTTCAAGGAGAGCTATATTGGAAAAATCTTGATGGTGTATTACTCAGGTGTGTAGATGAAAATTGGACTAGGAATATTCTAAGCGACATGCACAATGGAGAGTGTGGTGGGCACTATGCTGCCCGGACAACAGCCCACAGAATTCTCAAAGAAGGCTATTGGTGACCAACTCTTTTCTCAGACGCACACAAAATGGTAAGAAAATGTGAGTCTTGCCAAAGGTTCTCAGGAAAGCTAAGATATCAAGGTGCATTACCCCTTAGGACTATAACTGTAGAAGTTCCATTTCAGCAATGGGGGATTGATTTTATAGGGGAAATCTCAAAAAAATCAAGTGGAGGGCACAGTTGGATTCTGGTTACCACCGATTAAATCACTAAATGGATTGAGGCCATTCCAACTAAAAAAGCTACAAGAAAAGTGGTGATGAATGGACTTTGTTTTAGAAAACATTATTGTCAGATTTGGAGTACCAGCCAAGTTGGTCGCAGATAATGCTATGTGCTTCAGGTCTGGTGAGTTTATTAATTTTTGTAGAAATTACGGAATTGATTTGTCTCATATATCACCATATCATCCACAAGGGAATGGTCAGGAAGAGTCAAGCAACAAAAGTCTAATGAAAATCATCAAAAGGACGATAGATAAAAATAAGAGGTCTTGGGATTCAAAGCTAAAGTTGGCATTATGGGCTGACAGGGTGACAGTAAAAAGAGCAACTAGGAGGTCACCTTATGAATTAGTATATGGTGCAGCAGCTAGGTTGCCTGTGAATAACCTCCTACCAGTTTACAAATTCATGCAAGAAAATGTGGAGGAGATTGGGGACCCAATGACTGAAAGAATAAATTAGCTGATTGCACTAGACGAAATGAGAAGGGAGGCACAGAAAGTAAAAATCAAGACACAATAGCAAGTGAAATATTTGTTTGATAGAAGGGCTACAAAGAGAAGGTTTTAGATAGGTGACTTGGTCCTTATGTGGAATGCTAGGAGTCAGGATAAGGGCAAACACAGTAAATTTGAGCCCTTATGGACTGGCCCATATCAAATTAGCAATATCTATGGGGATGATTCTTATTTTCTCCAAGCCCTCAATGGTGAATTACTAGAATTGCCAGTGCACGGTAAATTCCTTAAAACCTTTTTCTCATAAATGAATACCTTATGTGCACACTGTAAACTAGATGTAAATATTTTGTACATGCCTTGTATAGTCGGTCATGTTTTGAGTTTTGGGTTTTGTCTGGTCCTCGCTGCAGCCTTGCACCTACACGTCCCCAATCGGAGCCTATGTTAGCACTCATTTATGTTTATAGTTTTAAGTTCATACATTTGCGTATTTTTTTCCATTCAAACCCTAAAATTTCTGAGCCTTGGGGTCTTGCACCGTTCTGCCTATTCTGATACTAGTTTTCTATGGGGGGTTCCTGGTTATTAGGTTTCATCCTTGTGTTTTAATGTTCACGGTTTGACTAGCCCATTGCAATGTTTTACTGTCTTTTCCCATCGCACATGAGAAAAGTGCCAAGTTTCTGTGTATGTAAGTGATCAAATCTGTTGACAAGCTTGTGAAATCTCAATCAGCTTTCAGAAATGGTAAAAAAGTTGAGTTATGTGCATTTTTAGATGTATATCAGGTTGCATATACATTAGGGGAATCTTCTGTAAGATTCTGGGAATATTCACCATTTGTATATTGGCCCCGCTTGTATATAAAGCTTGTATGTAGAATGTGCAAGTGAAACATACAAAGGAAAAGATACATTGCAGGAATATTCTAGAGAGGATTCCTTGTTTGTATGTGCATGGGAATGTACATTTAAAAATATACATTGGCCCGTGATATGCAAAGTGAATAGTGTGGTGGATATACAAATGGATTTGTACATGTTCAACATACAAGAAGGAATATATTTCGCATATTCTAGGAAGGATTCCCTATTTGCATGCAAGGGGCAAATGTATCTTCGGTGATATACAATTGAAGATACAAACAAAATATACAAAGGGCCTTGTATGTTCGAACATACAATGAAAGTGCATTCCAAAGTACAAGGCGGACCCGAAGTCGTTTTCATTTTGTTCTAAAGCAGTGTGGCATCCGCGGCTTGTACATTGCATTTGTGTATGCAATGTGAAAGGAAATGTGCAAAGGAAAGAGAAAGTGGGTTGGGCCCACGACTTGTATATTTGCACTTGTATATGTGCCGATATACAAACTCATGAGGATACAAGGCCCGAACTTGAAGGTTTTTCAAATTCGATGGATAGATGCAGTGAGGTCCGCCTTGTATATGTTTTGCGCTTGTATGTGTGTAATATACAAAGCGATGGATGCAGGATGGAGATACAAGCCAGACCCGAACTGATTTCCAGTTTGTTCTATAACATTTAACGTCTGCCTTGTATGTTGTATATGCATTTGGGTTTGCATATACAAGAGTGATAAAGGCAAAATAAAAGGAGAAGAGGTTAGTGATAGAAGGTCAAGGTGCCTACGTGGCATGATATCATTGGCTAGTAGCTCTTCGTACATGTTTTGGGACTGTTGATTTCGGCGATGGGTTTTTGATCAACGGTCAAGTTTTGAACCTTCTATGATGGCTTTTTCCTTGTATCTGTGCCCATTTTTGAGCGGGAAATCTCCAGATGCATCTGTTGTTGCATCCTACAAGTAGTTGAAGCTTTAATGGCAGATTGTGTAGGGAAGTATGGGTCATGTTGACAGGTCAACCACCCAAATTGAAGATGAAAGTCTTGGAGTGGCGGTGCAAATCCTGATTCCACCTGCTCATTCCTCTTTGTCTCTCCGCAGCATTGAATGATTTTGAGCGCCATTTCTAATGCATTAAATCTGGCATAATTTTGATCTTGCCTTGTAATTAATTTTTGTTGAGTACGCAGTCTTGGTATAAAAGCCAAACTGTGTTACTCATTGTTGTTGTTGAAAACTAGACAATATTTTGGTGCTATGACATAATACAACTTCATTGGTGGCCCTGTTCTTGATGTCTTATAAGTTTATGAGTCTCATGTTGTAGGTTTCATGCATGAGTTCACTGGTTTCATGTTGTTTTATATGAGAAATGCTTTGTGCATGTGTTTAATCATTTGTCTCCAAGCTGTGGGCATAGTTTCTTGATTAGGAATATAGTTTTTCTATTGAATGTTTAATCTCCTACTTTTTTTTAAGGAACAAATTAAAGGTTTTAGGTTAATCATTGAGAAAATGTGTTGCAGTAGGGATACCATTAAGTATGAATGATTAAGCACCTAATTGTTGGGAAGTATCTGTAAGGCAGCTATTAGAAATCCCCTTGATATCCAATCTTTGGTGTATGTTCACGTTGGCCATTCACATGTGTATGTCTATTGACTCTGAGCCCCGAATAGGCACCAATCTAGTCTTGTATTGAGGTCACAACCAAGGTCCTAGTTTTGCATCCAAATACAAATCAAACTTAAACTTCAAATCAAACCATTAGGACTTTAGAAGTAGTTTTAGGATCCAAAATCCTCTGTCTACAACTAAATATACGCCCAAAGCTAGCCCCTCTGCACTTATCTCACAGTTTTGGTCTACATAAGAGAGGATTTATCTGCTTTGTATCAACATCCTAGCTAATACATAGATACATTTCATAGATGTTGAATAGGGAATACCCCCCTTGGTTCTACAAAGCCTAAAGAAGAAGAGGAGATATTTATAGAGTCTATCTCCTATACTGTTGGCCCCTGGCCCGGGAATCCTATTGATCAATGATGGCTATTTTGTAGGGATTACTGGGAATAAGCATCCAGTCTGGGAAAATAACCAACACATTTAAAGGAAAGATGCCTCTCTTTTAAGTTAGCAAGGATTGTTTTTGGTTTGAACCCTTCCATTGAATCTCCTCTTGAATTTTTCAATGCTTATATGATTGCTCCTCCAGAAATAAAGAATTTGTTGGGTGAATTCTATTTACATAATTTTGCTGTGTCCCAAGACCATGAGTGGAACCACTTATTATATGTTAGGGATGTTCAATTGAGGGCATTTATGTCTTGGATGCATAATGAGATTAGTTGGGGACAACAGTTCAGGGCTTATAAACAATTAGAATTCAGCACTCCATTGCCCATTAGAGCTGAATTTGGAAATCTAGGAAGCATTTTCAATGATTGGCATAGAATGCTTTATAGGCCAAGCTATGGTAATAGAATCCTGCTTGAGAGAGAAGCATCTTATAGAGAATATGAGAAGATTGCACACTCTATTGGAGAATCTATGAAGGGATATTTGACACAAAGGTGGAACAGTTTGTCTGATGAGCTAAAACAAGCAGAGCCTCACTCTCCACAGAATTATGCTACAACATGTAAAAGAGTGGATAGATATATACAGATTGGGAGGACAAAGGGGCAATTCTGGCTTCCCTTAATCTTTCAACCACCTATCCTATTGTGGCCTGTGCCAAATTACAGATTTTACCAGTATGATATTGCTAAAGAGAGGCAGAGATGGAATAGATTGGATAGGCAGCAAGGGTTCTATTGGGATCCTAACTCATACACCAAAGAAACTGATATAGGACAACTGGCAGTTGCTAATTGTAGGGCGTTAACCAAGCAAAAGAACAACCCTTCCTCTGCTGGAGGACCAGCAAAGTCTTAGGTTGGGGAGAGTGATGAGTCTAGTTTATGACTCAATTTTGTTAAACTTTATTATCCACTTGATGTAGTTATCTTGGACTTTGGTACTTTGATCCTGATCTTTTTATGTCATTGCCTCAAAACTATAACTTGTTGAGCATAGGTCATTTCTTATATTCTTTTATGACAAAGACATGCTATATGAACTGTCAATGTTAATTTTACATATGGTTAATGAATGTTACTCCAAGGTAGTTATGGATGTGCAATTATTGTGTGTACTAATATTGTTATGCAGATATAATCACCATCCATAAAGTAAATGAAGATTTTTCTGGTTGGTTACTTGTCATAAAAAGTCAAACATGGTGATTGTTCAAATGTCAAATGGAGGGAAGACAACTGCCTTGTAACTAATATTAAATACTTGTTGAGTAAATTTAGGAGTTACTATTATGCTAGATTTGCGTTGAAGTAACTCACTTGACCAGATTCCACACATGCGTAACCTCCTTTCCACTTTCTATGTTTTCCATAAAGAGGCATCCTCCTATTCTGTTGGAGTTGACCGCCTTGCTAGGTAGTTAGTTTTGTAGTTTTCCTTCTATAAACAAGAATCTGATGCTCCTTCTAAGGGGTTGTTGATTAATCAGAGATTGTATTTGCATTATCCAATTTTTGGTAACACAGTTATGATGTTCGGTTGTACTCATCTTTTCCAATGAATAAAATGAAGTTATAAGTTCACATTTTTGAGTTTACATTTATCTGAGGGAATACTCATCCAAGGGGGGCCACTTGGTGAGAATTCCATCCTCTAGTTTAGTTATATTTTTTGTTAAGAATTTAGTTAAATCTAGCATTGAATGTTCCTATAACCACTAGAATTCCATTATGTGTTTGTTCCTGTAGCCAAAGCAAACAGAGTAGTTTCCTGTTTGTTTGCCCAGACTTTTATTTTCTATTATGTACTTGATCTTAGAATAGCTGTTGGTTGATGTGCATCATTCCTATTATTTCTTTCCTAGCAGTTTATCTTCAGCATTATGTCTTTCTTAGCTATAAAATGAACATGGCTACTATGGAAGTTATTAGTGCCCATACCGTGTTGACCCATTTCAATTTCACGTCCCTAGATTGACAAGTGAAATGCATCTCCATAGTGATTAAGACAGCTATTTAGGTTAGATGTCCAATCTTTGAGTTACAGCTTTAAAGATCTTAGTTATTAAATCATTATATGAGACCAACAACAACAATATGTACACAAAACAGTAATGCTCATGATCATGCTTCATGAATCCTTTGATATGACACCCCTCCCTATGTCTGATTTATAGCCTATTTAATCTACTCCTTGAGCAGAAGTAGAAAACCAGACACATAGTACAACAAACATATATTCGAGAACTCAGATACCCTTAATACCCTTATTCACAAGAGGAAAGACAATACAAAGGAGACAATCATGGACAAGACACACATGTAGTTTTTTTCATATATTTCAACCTGAATAAAACATTATCATATAGAAAAAATAGCATTCACAAACTAGAGAATACTCTGTACCCAGGTAAAGAACCAGCACTGTAAAAAGAAATGCCTTTCAAAGATGTGTATACCTTATATTCAAAGTCCAAAGGAGAAGCCCCAACAAACTAACACCCCCTAGTAGAATGGCCATGATTCCTTTTTTAAAGGAGCGAACAAGCTACTGGCCACCTACACTCTGACAAACTCCTTAAATGATATATTAGACCCTTACAGATTTTCCAAATACAATTGGGTCCATGAGTCAACTTTTTGTAGCTGAAGTAGTCAAAAATCTATGAAAATCTGCTAGTTATGGAGCTTTTTCCTCAATCAGATGACTAGATTTGACATTTTAATCCACGACCATGCTACAGGTTCAATCACTTTGGTATGGGAGGAGGTGGGAAATTTGCTGACAGACAACCGCTTCAACATTTAATCTCAGTTGTTGATCCTGGTCTATCCCTCGCTAAATTAACAGTCGCTAGGATTCATTGTACCTTGAAACTCTTCGTCAGCACCATTGAAAAGTCCTCCTCTGCTAAAATTGTGCCACACCGACGGTCTTCCTCCTTTGACTTTTCCCCTACACATCGGTCCTTTCCACATGGCACCATCTCGCAGCATCATAACTAGAGATGGCCCACTGCCTTTAGGCTCTGTGTGACTATGCTAAGCCATCCACATATCCCCTCTTTACTTTCTTTGTGCCCCTCATTGAATCTTGCCATGTGTCACAATCCTGTGTCTGAGTGGTAGCAAGTAAACCATTTTCCTCTTGGCCCCACGGAATCGATCAGGAGCCTCCACGTGACTTTTACCTAAGATTCTTTCTGCAACTTCCACATGGAAGGCAAGTGCATGTTTGAAATAAAGCTCCCCTGCCTTTCCTTCAAAATCCTGCAGGAGTGACACTTGGCACTGTCTGCGGCACTCAAAAACTTGGCTTCAATATTCTGGGCCCACCACATCGTACTCCTATGCTACTCAAAAAGAGTGTGGCTTCATGAGTGTTGTCATTGATGGCAACAAAGTCTATCCCACACATCCGCAGCACATAGTATGCCTATACTGGAAGTCAGATTGAAGATTGTTTTGGTCCGGTGAACAAGAACAGAGCATGTAATAAGGTCTGACAATCAGGTCTGGATCTCTCAGATGGTGTAACTCAGTAAGTTGCGGACTTGGACAAGTCAAGAGGAGTATCATGACCACTATATTCCAAAGATTGAGCCTCCGGTGATAAAACATGGAAAAGATATGAGCATCTGAGTGTTGGGTTCCAGACAGGCAAAGCAAACTAAGGAAGAACTGACCAGCAGAGTATTAGACTTCAATCCGGATAAGTAATTGATGTTGATCAATCTATTTGAGGGATCATACAATGTTGGCCGACATAATTGATGACTTCAATGCCTATGTTTTTGATATGCATCACAAATCAAGCATGGATTCAGCTGACAGATCAGGAATTTGTAAATATCTTGAGTATTCTGGTTGCTGACTAGAAAGTTGTTGAAATCCTTGGTGCGGATATATATACCAAATGGATTCCAGTATGAAGGTGTGTGTGTGTACAGATATGATAAAATAAAGTGCAAAGAAAGGCAGAGATAAGTAAGGAAGCAACAATACAAGTCCGGTATGTGACAGAGTAGTAGCACTAGAGCAGAGGAAGAATGAAGTGCATCAGATCAGTATATTGTGCCTAACCAGAACTGAACTCTAGAATTTGTAGATGCCTCTCATTAGTTCAAACACCTGGTTACCTTCTGTAAGTTTTGTAGACAGTGAGTCTCTTGTAGGCAGTGTGCTCAGGCAGTGAGCCCTAATTGGCAAGTGTCATTTTGTACTTCTTATTCTTTTAATAGAGAATACAATCTTGGGTTAGTCACTCCGTGGTTTTTCCCTTAACAGGTTTTTCCACATAAAAATCCTTGTGTTATGTGTGTTGATTTTATTTATGCTCTCATGACTATATATGCTTATATGTTTTGATGCTGCACAAATTATAAAAGAAGAAAAGAAAGTTAAAGATAATAGAGATAACTAATTCACCCCCCCTCTCAGTTATCTTCCTTGTTTCCAACAATTGGTATCAGAGCTAAGTTCCTCTAAACAAAGCCTAACAGCTTGAGGAAGATCTGGGAATCTCAATGGATATGTATGGTATGAAGGAACAACTTCAATCTGCCCTAGATGATCTTGAACAATCCCACTCTAAAGTCAATAATTTGAGAGAAAGACTCAAACAAGCTGATGATTTCATAAATGAGCTAAAAGAAAAACTGAGTATCTTTGTGAAAAAGAGAAAGGAACTACTTCAAAAAATAGCAAGTCAAAGTGAAGCCAATGATAGTAATGAAGATCTGGATGAGAAAAACAAGCTATATGAGAAGCTATCAAAAGAGGTCATTATGGTAAGACATGAGATGGAATCAGGGGTTATGAGATTCACCCAAGAAATTGAAGAGAAAAGGAAAATTGAAGTAATCTAAAAAAATCCCTCAAGGGGAAGACAGAGGACTACCACAAAATGGACAGAATAATTAGGCATCTTGAATCTGGTCTTGAAGAAGCTAGAGATAATGAAGAACAACTTGAGAATCAGATAGACACTCTTAAACACAATCTTCAAACAGCAAATGAATACAAAGAGAAATTCAAGATTAGCTCAGCCCAACTTGAAGTCCTTCTTGAAAGCCAAAAGAGGGTAGATGATAAGTGTGGTTTGGGATATGAGAAAGGTGAAAGCTCTGGATCTGGTCAAAAGAATTTTGGATTAGGAAATCAAAGAAATAGGACTAGAAGACCTCTGGTAAGGCAACCAAATGCTCAAAGATATCCATCCTTCAATGGATACTACAATTGCAACAACTTCGGTCATAAAGCAACTCAATGCATAAGGAGAATGAATCAGACTAATCCATCCTTCTCCGAACAATGTTTCAACTGCAAAAGGTATGGTCACAAATCTCATGAATGCATAAATATGCAAGTAAACAATTCATTCAATGGTAGATGCTTTGCATGCAATAGAATGGGACATATGACTAATCAATGCAGATCAAGAGGATATCAATCAAATATGCAAAGAAATGTTGTTTGTTACAATTGCAATAGATCTATTGCCAAATTCTGCAGAAGTAAAAATCAGGATAAAAGGGGTCCAGTGCATCATAATCAAAAACAAGATAAGGGAAAAGGCAAAGTGAATGCGGATGAAGTTCAAATGGAGATGAGCAAGATTTGGGTGAAGAAGAGTATAGAAAATTTTGGAGATGGATCTGCACTGGAATCCGGTGCTGATATTTCTTCCAAAAACTAAACAGATGAGCTCTAGCTCAGGGGGAGTCACAAGAAAAATAAATTCTCCCAACCAGTCAATTGGTGCCTAAATTTGGCACATGGAATGTTGCGGATTAAAGGATTCTCAGAAAAAAATCTAAATAACCCTCGGTAAAAATATGAGAGATCCGCATGGAGTTTTGCAAGAGTTTAATCATCCAAGATATCTGGTTTGACAACCATCCGGTAAAGCAAGATTTTCACAGACAAATCCGGTATGATTCAAAATTGAAATACCTTGATCTACGGATCCATGGCATGATTGGAGAAAAGAAGATACATTGTCAATCCTCACTGAAAATGATTCTAAGTACAACACAGTGATTCGAAAAGATCTCTCTCTGAATAGGGCAACTAGATAACTAAATTATGCATTTATTGAAAAAGGAAATTAGGGTTTATGCAAGAATAAAAGGTTTCTTTCACTCATCATTTGCACATTTGCATTCGAGAAGAAGAAAAGAAGAGCTCTGCATCAAGTTTCTACAACTTTCTCAAAGATCAACTGCAAAATCTAATTCAACCAGTGATCTGTTCCGGCTCTTATTTCAAACCCTAAAGTGTAAAAAGGTACTTTCATTCTAAAAATCTCTCTCTGAATCTTTTGCAAATGGCTACCCCAATGGTTGTTAAGATCACTGATAGGCTGCGCCCAAAATTCAAGAAACACTCCTACAAATCCCTAGAAGTTGATCCTTTAGGCATTTTTTCTAGCATTCCGCATGGGATATTGCATGTAGAAGATGTTAGGGTCTACATCCACACTAATATTGAGGAATTTGGAGAATCTAAGTTGATGGATATCTATCATAAATAGTTAATAGATGAAATTTTTGAACTCAAACCTCAATACAAGGCCCTCCGAGATAAGCACTTCGGACATTGCATCCACTTTCCATGTTTTACAGAAGATGATTGGGTCTAGTACGTCCTTAGCAGAATGCATGATAATTTCATATGGTTAATGAACCCCTTCAAGATAACAAAAGATGTCATTAGGGCAGTAACTGGACTACACTCATCTGGTGGGTTACCTGCACTCAAATCTTTCAAGAACCAGACAGTAACTGAAGCTACCGGATCTAAGTTTGACAAGAGAGCAATGACCATAGATGACATCACAGATCTGGATGTCAAATTTGCCTCAATGATAATTGGACATAAAATCTATCATTCTAGCAGGGAGAATTTTGTGTTTGGGACTGCAATATATGCAGCATATAAGATGTTGAGGGAAAATGTAGATTATGACCTATGTGATCTTTTAAACCAACTGTTAGAAAACATTTAGAAGATCAAGAAGGATAAGAAGAACTCATTCAAGTATGGTTGTTTAATACTGTGTCTATTCTTCTACTACATGAATGAGTTGCTCGGATCAAGTGGTTGGGTTTGGCAAAATGACAAACCGGTTGCAATACAGATTAGGGACTATATGTATGGACTTGGTGATGCTAAAGCTCAAAGCATAGCACTCTGGGGTTACTTTAAGAACTTCCAAAGCATGATGCAAGCTAGAGAGAGGATACCTCAATCCATAGTTGAGAAATACAAGGATACAATGTGTTTTATGGTAGATACTGATCAATGCCTAATGGAGGCAGTTGAGCCCAGAACAGTTTGGATAATGCCAATGGGATACGAGGTCGATGAGAAAATCTTGGAGCTACATATTCAACACTTGTTAAGTCAGCCTAAGGACCTTGAGGTAGAAAGGTTTGGAACCTTTCAAGAACTAAGTGTAAAAATACATGTTGAGCTAAGACAACCAGAGATAAAGAGGAAAGTTAGAAGGGAAGTTGAGGAAATTGCCAAAAGATATGGCATATCAAAAGAGGCAGTAGATGCAAATAGAGAGAAAGTTGAAAGAGCTGAGAAAGAGAAACAAGAAGCAGAAAAAGGAAGTGTTTTGGTACAAGCCTCCTCCCGGACTAGATCCTCCAAGAGCTCTGCACCTGCCACTCCTAAGAGCTCAAGAGCCACCAAACTAGAAGTCAAGACATCTGGAAAGGGAGAAAAGAGAATGAAAACAAAAGCCACAAGGTCTTACACAAGTCACAAGGATGATGAAGAAACAGAGTCTGGTGAGGAAATTAAGAAAATGAAGAAGAAGAAAACATCTGGGGAATCCTCTGCTAGTAAAAACAAAGAAGAAAAGGTAGAAGAATTTGTTAAAAATCCCACTCTTTCCATTGATAATATCATCAAGGTAGTCACTGTGGATGGGAATCTACAACCAATAACAGAGTTCTATGATGAATATAGTGATATTGACAAAAGGATCTTCGAAGAAGCTATAGTCAGGTACCTAAATATTTATAATAAATCATTCATTGAAATCATTTCATTAATTCCCAAAAGTCTAGAGAAGGTACTTGAACTTAGAAAAGAGAATGCAAAGGCAAAAGACTTAGAGATCTAAGAATAGATAGCAATTCAGCTCTATCCTTCTATTACTCCAAAGCAAATGAACATGGTCTTTAAGGACTGCAAGGATGAATTTCAGAGAAAAGCAAGAATGAATAAACTTATGCTTGGAGAAACTAACCAAGTAGCAAGAGAGACAAAAGGCATCCTCTACAATGCCTAAAGATTCAATCTTCTTATTGTAGAGGAAATAGATTAAGAACCTTCCACCATGGATGTTGAAGGATTAAATGCAGCCAATGAAGAATCTTCTGATAAAAATGTAGAAGGGTCAAAAGAGATAGGTGAAGAGAAGACTAAGGACTTAGATTCCTTTGTTTCGGAAGAGGAAGTTCATGAAACATTAAATATAGGTAACATCTCTCCTCTGGATCCCACTGCAGACATTTTGGATTTTGAAATTGAAGGAGAAGGAAGAAAAGAAGAAAAAGTGAGTCAAGAAGAGGAGGAAAAGGGAAAAGAAGAACAAACAGAGAAGACCTTTGATGACAGTTCTGAGATTCCAAAAGAAAAGAAGACTCGGTCTCTGGCAAGAGACACTGCAGAGCTAGTGAAGAATTTCTTGAACAAAGAGATGATGGAGATAGATGAACCTAAGCTATTTCAAGGACCACTAAATTTTGATTCTCTCTCTCTGGTCCAGACAATGAAAATAGCATCTTTTGCTCAAGCCAAGGCAAAAGAAAATCTTCTGAAGTCTCACATGGAAGATTGCGAGCTATTAGAGATTGCATCTAGTATGCTGGAGAAGATCATGTCATCTTTTCAAAAGGATCCCTCGGCCTCTCCATCTGGTAACTTGAAATCTCTGGTAAATTTGGTTAGCACTCATTTTGATTCTTTAGAGAAATCGACAGAAGCAAAGGTCTGGAAAGAGTTTTTGGGAAAAAGATTCACTAAAGTACAAGGACTCATTGCTAATGATAAGAGGACCCTAGATATTGGGATAAAGAGCCTTGAAAATGCTCTTAAAGATGGTGGGGACATGTACAAATTTTGTCTATCTTGGCCCAAAGTGACAGATGATATTGAGAAGGTAAAAGAACAAGAAGGTAAACTGTCAAGTTTATCTTAGAATTTTGATCCCCTCACTACATCATTAATGAATCAAGAATGCCAAGCCATTGTCATTATAAATGAAATAAAGAGGCTAGACAAAGAAAAGAAGAATATAATAAATAGGATGAGTGAACTCAGAGGGATAATTATCCCTAAGTTAGAGGCAATGCATGAGGCCTTGATAGATGCTCAGACCACAGCCCGGACCAATGATCAGGCAGATCTAAGAAGGGCAGAAGCATATGCATTTTTGTTGAGTGATCACATCTCCATTTTGGATAGGATGAAGCAGAGCTAGGCCACAGAGTTTGTACAGTTGAAGGCTACTTTTGTGGATATACTTAAGTATATGTAAGTATAACATGTATATATACTTATGTGGCCATGTATAGGTTAATTTTTGCAAATTTTGGTGTGCGGATTCTACCCTTTTCCATTGATGTCAAAGGGGGAGTGAGGAGTAGATAAAAATGTGGAATCCAGCTAAGGGGGAGCTCCGGTAAAATAGTGCATAAGACAGAGCATCAACCAAGGGGGAGTTTGCTGCAACACTTAGTCATTTTTCACTAAGTGTTGCCATCAATGCCAAAGGGGGAGATTATTGGCAAGAGGCACTATGTGGATTCATGAGCATTGTCATTGATGGCAAAAAAGTCTATCCCACACATCCATAGCACATAGTATGCCTATACCGGAAGTCAGATTGAAGATTGTTTTGGTCTGGTGAACAAGAACAGAGCATGCAACAAGGTCCGACAATCAGGTATGGATCTCTCAGATGGTGTAACTCAGCAAGTTGTGGACTTGGACAAGTCAAGAGGAGTATCATGACTACTATATTCTAGAGATTGAGCCTCCGGTGATAAAACATGGAAAAGATATGAGCATCTAAGTGTTGGGTTCCAGATAGGCAGAGTAGACTAAGGAAGAATTGACCAACAGAGTATCAGACTTCAATCTGAATGAGTAATTGATGTTGATCAAGCTATTTAAGGGATCATACAATGTTGGCTGACATAATTGATGACTTCAATGCCTATGTTTTTGATACGCATCACAAATCAAGCATGGATTCAGCCGACTGATCAGTAATTTGTAAATATCTTGAGTATTTTGGTTGCTGACTAGAAAGTTGTTGAAATCCTTGGTGTAGATATATATACCAGATGGATTCCAGTATGAAGGTGTGTGTGTATAGATATGATAAAATAAAGTGTGAAGAAAGGCATAGATAAGCAAGGAAGCAGCAATACAAGTCCGGTATGTGACAGACTAGTAGCACTAGAGTAGAGGAAGAATGAAATGCATCAGATCAATATATTGTGCCTAACTGGAACTAAACTCTAGTATTTGTAGATGCCTCTCATCAGTCAAACACTTGGTTACCTTCTGTAAGTTTTGTAGATAGTGAGTCCCTTGTAGGCAGTGTGCTTCTTGTGAGTAGTGTGCTCGGGCAATGAGCCCTAATTGGCAAGTGCCATTTTGTACTTCTTATTCTTTTAATAGAGAATACAATCTTGGGTTAGTCACCCTGTGGTTTTTCCCTTAACAGGGTTTTCCATGTAAAAATCCTTGTGTTATGTGTGTTGATTTTATTTCTGCTCTCATGAATATATATGCTTATATGTTTTGATGCTGCACAAATTATAAAAGAAGAAAAGACAGTTAAAGATAATAGAGATAATTGATTCACCCCCCCTCTTAGTTATCTGTCTTATTTCCAACACACTAGCATGCATTCTAAATGTTTCTCAAAAGAGTTTCTCCTTGAATCCTCGTGGTAGCGACACTTGGCACACTTCGGCAATAGATAGAAATTATACAAAAAAAAGAAACACAGCCGAAGATACATTATGCATTCAGGCCTGACTTGAGCCTTAGGCATTAAACTTTTACGATGCGATGGGCTATGAGTGCTAATGCTAGGGAGAAGGAGCCAGTCACCTTATGACTTAAAAGGCTCAAAGTTGTAACTTAGGCAACCAGGAACCTTAGCAAGCGGTCAAAAATAGAATAAAAGCTAAAATAAAAATAAGACCATAGGATTTTAGGCTTTAAAGGAGGAAAACATTTTTGAAACAGACCCAAAACCCTAAGGGGTACCACCAATGGCTCTGGTTGGGGACACATGCCTCTTGCAGGCATGGCGAGGACTTCAAGTCTCTGGGATGTAGACCTTTTGCCATATCCATTGGGCTATAGAGTCACCACACCAACTTGCATCACAAATCACATGTTCAAATTTATTTTGGCAGCCCACGGCCACCAGAACGAAGAACTAGTACTCCCTTATTTTCTTCTGATTTCTTCAAGCGAAGCCTGAAACATTGGGTTGTCTGTAACACCTTGCCTTGCTTTTGATCGTGTCTCCGGTCTTACAACAGAACTGATCTGGCCTTATTATCCATTGTTGTAAGTAGACTGAACCTTTATCTAAAAATTGCCTTCCCGATGAGAGCTCCTCATCATTCAAGTACAAGCAACCTCCCTCAAACTTTTAGAGACTTCCACGTATCCATCATTGTTGAGCTCAGTAGTTTTTTCAATGAGTTCCTCTTGGACTGTCTCGAGAGAAGGCATAGAATGTAGCCCATCATTTGAAGCTCCATAGTTACCTAAATAGTCAATACTATTCCCATGTGTATGAACATCTGCAACAGGTCTATTCATCTCTGAATAACGATCATGTTTTCCTTCTTCACAAATGCCATGAAAATTAAACCTTTCAATCCCTGCATTATGAAGGTGGCCATCAACCTCAAGGACGTACCCATCCAGATATATGTCATCATCTGGAAGGTATGGACCTGAATGTTTACACCCTTGAGCCATATTTCCTTGTATTCAGAGTGAAAATTTGCATATCCATTTCATATAGATATTCATGAACAACCAGGATATGCATATTGTTGTAGCATGCACCTTTTATTTCATCATCTGAAAGGCACACTGCGTTTGCATCTTTCTCTCTCTAAGGCTAAGTAAGCTCTTTGTTCCCATCATTATAGGATGTACCCATGTTGAAAACCAGACTCTAGCATTGTCCTTCAATGACTGAACAAAGGGCTTAATTAAAACATCTCTAGCCTCTAACATATTTTGCAGATGTTTATTTGGCAAACACTTTCTAAGCTTATTGGGAATAGCATTCTGGTAACCTATAATTTCCTTGAGATTTAGGGATTTATGCTTTTCAAAAAGTGGCCTTTTCTGCGAGCACAACCAAGATTGATGATTTATCTGAATCATTTTAACTACAAGAGAATGAAATAGCTAGAGATGTTGTTGATTCAAACAGAGTCGACAAATCATTAGGAAGGCACCTTTACTTTCTAGATTCATCCCCAACAGAGCACCACACATTCTCTTCTTGATCTTGCTGCAACAATAGTAAGCAGAGTCGCCACCCTCGAAAAGGAATTATGAACCACTATTTTTATGCAAACTCTACACATGCCAGCACTAGTATTCAGAGACTCCACAGAAAAATATAACACTTTCTCCCCAGTAGAGTCCCCAGTTCTATTGGGTTCTGGACTAGTGGTAGTAAACCCTAAAGGTTTGTCACTTCTCATCAACAGGTCCACTACATGATTCAGCCAATAGAGACGAGAGGTCGAGTGAATAGCCTCCCCTTCACTTTAGGTTCTATTGTACCTAGGGGGTATCCCTATAACAAAATATTTATCTTTGATATTCTCGTAACTAAAGATGTAACTTTGTAACATAGGAAGAATGCTCTCTCTTATGCACCAAGAATTGTGAGATGAGTCCCAAGTTGGAAACATTCTTGGATTATCCACGCTAGTTGAAACAGCGAGCACGTAGGGTCCTAATTCTACTACTACTATCTAATGGATGGAGGTGATGAAATGGATGGTGAGTGGAGCCATGGGACTTCCCTAGACCCTTTGAACAAACAAATCCTCAGACCAATGTCTTACCTGGGCAATAGAGTCAAGCCTAGAATGTGAATGTTCTCCTATGATAACCTAAATTCATATCTAGGGGACCTAAGAAAATATTGTTGCCTTACAACAATATGTCCACAAAAGAGTAATTCTCATTATCATGCTTCGTGAATCCTTTAATATGACACCCCTCCCTATGTCTGATTTATAGCCTATTTAATCTACTCCTTGAGCAGAAGTAGAAAACCAGACACATAGTACAACAAATGCATACTGGAGAACTCAAATACCCTTGATACTCTTATTCACAAGAGGAAAGATAATACCAGAGGAGACAATCATGGACAAGACACACATGCAATGTTGTTCATATATTTCAACCGGAATAGAACATTATCATATAGAAAAAATAGCATTCATAAACTAGAGAATACTATGTACCCAGGTAAAGAACCAGCACTGTAAAAGGAAATGCCTTTCAAAGATGTGAATACCTTATATTCAAAGTCCAAAGGAGAAGCCCTAACAAACTGACATGCCCCGGTAGAATGCCCATGATTCTTTTTTTAAAGGAGCGAACAAGCTACCAGTCACCTACACTCTAACAGACTCCTTAAATGATATATCAGACCCTTACAAATTTTCCAGATACAATCAGGTCCATGAGTAAACCTTTTGCAGCTGAAGCAATCAGAAATCCCTAAAAATCCGCTGGTTATGCAACTTTTTCTTTGATCAGATGAGCAGATTCGATATTTTAATCCACGGCCGTGCTACAAGTTCAATCACTTCAGTATGAGAGGAGGTGGGAAATTTGCTGACAGACAGCCACTTCAACATTTAATCTCAGTCGTTGATCCTGGTTTGTCCCTTGCTAAATCAAAGGTTGCTAGGCTCCATCATACCTTAAAACTCTTCATCAGTACCATTGAAAAGTCCTCCTCCGTTGAAATTGTGCCACGCCGATGGTCTTCCTCCTTTGATTTTTCCCCTGTGCATCAGTCCTTGCCATGTGGTACCATCTCGTGGCATCACAGCCAGAGATGGCCCACTGCCTTCAAGCTTTGCACAACTGCACTAAGCCATTCACCTATCTCCTCTTTACTTGCTTTGCTCCCCCTCATTGAATCTTGCCACATGTCACAATTTTGGGTCTGAGCGGTAGCAAGTAAACCATTTTCCTCTTGGCCCCGCAGAATCGAGCGGGAGCCTCCATGTGGCTTTTACCTAAGACTCTTTTTGCATCTTCCACATGGAAGGCAGGCGCGTGTTTGAAATAAAGATCCTTTCCTTTCCTTCAAAAGCCCGCAAGAGTGACACTTGGCACCGTCCGTGGCACTCAGAAACTTGGCTTCAATATTCTAGGCCCACCACATTGTACTCCTGCACTACTTAAAAAGAAATAGACACATGGCAGACTCTGCGTATTGCAACAAGAGACACGTAGCACACTGGCGTGCATTCTAAATGCTTCTCAAAAGAGTTTCTCCTTGAATCCCCATGGTAGCGAGACTTGGCACACTCTGGCAACAGATAGAAATTATACAAAAAAGAAACACAGCCAAAGATACGTGGCGCATTCGGGCCCAACTTAAGCCTTAGGCATTAAACTTTTATAATGTGATGGGCTATGAGCGGTAATGCTAGGGAGAAGGGGTTGGTCACCTTACAACTTAAAAGGCTCAAAGTTGTAGCTTAAGTAATTGGGAACCTTAGCAGGCGGCCAACAACAGAATAAAAGCTAAAATAAAAACAAGACCGTAGGATTTTAGGCTTTAAAGGAGGAAAACATTTTTGAAACAGACCCAAAAACCCTAAGGGGTACCACCAGGAAGTTCATGAAGTCAAGGATGAGTCTGAACCAGACTATGGTGCTAGTACTTCCTCCAAGAAGTAAATTGGAAGATCTAGCTTAGGGGAGCCTCAATGAAAATCCTATTCCCCTAGCCAGAAGTGTGGTGTTGATATCCAGCATGAAGATATGAGTTGTAAGACAGAATGATAGATCTTCTGGAGAAGATTCTAGTAGAAAACAACCTAAAGCGGTGGATTGCAGAGCAATTTGGATCGACTGTGAATGGCAGAGAAAGGTTTTGACAACTTTTTGAAATAAGCATTTATGATGATTAAGTCTTGATGAAAAGAGAATATAAGGAATTCATTTGAAATAAAAATCACTTTGCATTCAAACTCTCAAGTGACCAAAGAGACCTGAGAAGTGAGCCAAGGCGAATTTAAGCATCCCGTGAAGAAACCCTAGTGGAAGCA
Source organism: Cunninghamia lanceolata (assembly GCA_027924645.1). Taxonomy (NCBI): domain Eukaryota; kingdom Viridiplantae; phylum Streptophyta; class Pinopsida; order Cupressales; family Cupressaceae; genus Cunninghamia; species Cunninghamia lanceolata. The sequence goes on from BSBN01000047.1 coordinate 27,386,275, forward strand.
AAAGGTATTTACCATTCTCTCTTTTGAAAATTTTTTGTTTTGAGTCTGTAAAGATGTATACTCCTCAAGTAGTTGAGATAACAAGAGACCTCACCCTAAGTTCAAAAAGCATCCCTTTAAATCATTAGAGACTGATCTAGATGGCCCAATTTCTGAGATTTTGCATGGTGTTATGCATACAGAAGACATTAGGGCATATATACATGCAAACCTAGATAAATATGATCATGGAAAATTAGGGGAAATTTACCTAAAGGAACTAACTAATGACAAATTTAAGCTAAAAGAAGAATATAATGCCCTGTATGAGAAAACTTTGGATACTTGGTTGGACTTTCCAGTGGTCCCGAATGATACTTGGGTTAGGTATATCTTGAGTAGGATTCATGATGAGTTCTTTTGGCTTGATGTGCCTTATATGATAATGAAGGATGCCATCAAAGAAAATACTGGCATGTGTTCCACTAGAAGGATTCCAGCATTGAAGTCTATGAAGAACAATGCAGTAATGCAGTTGACAGGTGCAAAATTTGATAAAAGAGCATTAATTGTAGATGATATTGTGGATCTAGTGGTAACATTTGCATCAATGGTTATTGGTTACAAGGTCTATTTCTCCAACAGGGACAACTCAATCTCTGCAATAGCCATATATACAGCATATGATATGGTTAAGAACAACACAGATTATGACCTATGTGAGTTGCTCTAGCAACAACTGATGGAAAACCTAAAACGGACAAAAGACACAAAATATCCCTTCAAGTATGGTACTCTAATCATATGCCTATTTTTCTATTTTCTGAAGGAGTTACCAGGTATGGATAATATTGGTTGGCTTGGTCACTCACCTGTAGTAGTTCAAATTAGAAATCATTTGCAGAGTTTGGGAAATGCTTGTTGAAATGTGCAAGACAACTGAGAGGGGGGGTGAATCAGTTGTAACAAAAACTTTAAAACCATCAACACATCAACCACTTAATTATTGTTATTGTAATTTAACCATGAAAGCATGAAATCATAACTTAAACACATTCACACATTCAACACATGAGACACCAGATTTTTACATGGAAAATCCATTAAGGGAAAAACCACGGTGAGTGTTATCTCACAATATAAATGATATATCAAAATTTACAATGGGGTTCACTACCAATGGGGATCCCTGCCAATGGGGCTCACTGCCCAGAATGCTCACTGCAAAAGAAGGGGCTCACTACTAATGGGGTGGCTCACTACTAGAGTTGGTGAACTGAGATAGTAGCATCTATACTATGCCAAGGTTTAGATCCATTGAAGTGCAATAATTTTCCTCTTCTCCGCTCTACTTTTTCACTTCGCACTTATCTTCGCATCTTTGCATCCTCATCATTCATTCACAACCTCATTACATGTATTTATACAATTCATCAACCTTGGAATAAACATCAAGGTTGGCATTACAATCATCAACCATTGGAACAATCTCCAAGGTTGGCATACATACATATTTAGCCAATATTCAAATTAAGTCTAGACCTAAACAAATTAGGGGAGAAGAGAAATGAATGTGGACCATGCCAAGCCTTAGCTGGGACTCAAATGCAATTTTCCATGCAACAACACACTTTATAAACTTTGAAGCATAACCACAAGTAGTGAAAACAACCAGGTTGGTCAGAACCAGTGTTAACACTAAGACCTTTAGGAACACACTTCATGCACGATCCGAATTACACTTTGTGGATCAATCAAAAGGCAGGAACGGGTAAATGCACAAAATTGAGTCCACTTAAGGTGGAAGTTTTGAACTTAGACAAAAACCTGAAATTGGGAAAAGTGAAATGGGATCCCACTTTTTATGAAATGAGATCTCGTTTTTCTTCGAGACCCTAAGCCAAAAGTGGGATCCCATTTTCTAGAAATAGGATCCCGTTTCATAAAGGGATAAAATATGAAAAAACAAAACAGGATCCTATTTCTTAAAATTTGAATTTTAGGCCTAGTTTTTGCTTTGTTAACCAGTTTGAGAAAAGGTTTGGAGACCCGAACCTAGGCTTTGGACCTAGTTTGGCCTGCAAGTTGAAGGTTTTGTTAATGTCACAACAAAATAGTGACTTTGGGCATATGTCTGAAGACCTTTTTTTGTAGAATTTTTTGACAAAATTAAAACCCATTATAGATGAGAGTGTAGATTCAAAATATGTATTTTTTTTTACAATTGGATTATTTTTTCTATTTTTCAATTAATTTCTGATGAAACATGTCCATAAACTTGAATTATTAGGGTTTTTTAGTATTTTAATAACTTTTTATTAAAATAATTTTTTTTAAAAAAAGTTGTACGAAAACATACTTAAGACAATTCTTTTAAATTTGAAAAAAAAATTCAAAAAATATAAGTTTAGGTCATCTTATGTGTGACGTACACAATGATTTTTTAAAACACCAAATATGGCCAATAAAAAATTAGCAAAAAAAATTCAATAAAAAATTACAAAAAATTATGGAAAACGTGCTTCAGTGAGTTACAAATCTTTTCCCAAAAGAATTTAGAAAAATATGATTATTTAGGTCAAAATATGGATAACGTACACATGCATGGTATAGTAAAAAAAAAGTGACTTTTAAACAGTGGTTTTTAGAAAGGCCTATTGAAAATCAATTTGTATCATTTGGATATTCAAATAAATTACATATTTGGAAACTAGACTCTGAGTATTACATTTTATGATTAGTGACTTTTTTTAATATTCCATCTCTAAGTGCTTCAAATTTTAAGGTCAAATGTGACAAATTCTAAAAATTAGGGAAAACACTTCCACTTTTTGGCCAAAACGTGGACTCAACTTCTTGCACACACCCGAACACGATCTAGAGACATCCACAAGCACATTATTGTTGCAAATATGTGCCTATGATGTGTTGTCATTGATGTCAACATATATATTTGTCAGAGACAGTGAAGACAGTGCAGTTTAGTAAAGTAGATTGCTCCACACTCCTAGTATGATGAAGATCAGAGTTTACAGATTAAAGGGTTTGTAGATGATTGTCTAAAGTTGCTCCAGTTAAGATTTGAGAGGTCCACATGGAGTATTGGTGAAGTTATGGCCATCTGAGTAGAACCAGGTTTTGCAATTGTTCAGAGGTAATAGAGTCAGGGATTTGGTCTGGATTGCTCCACATTGGAATATTATGGTCTGCAGATCTAGAGGTATGTTTGGGATGTTGGTGTGTATCCTCAACTCAAGTGGTTCATGCTTTGGAGGTCCGCAAGAAATCTTTCTAGTATCACAGTCATGACAGTTAGTGTTCTTAAGTTCCCAGATGAAGACGCAAGTAATTCTAGTGATTTGAGGTGGTGCAATTGTTCTTGTTGATTTTATTATGCTTGTGGAGGTCTCTGGATCATGTGCCTATTGTGTGTTGAAGATTTCTCCTTGGGTGTTGTTGTTCTTTCCAGTCTTGGCCGACCAGATGCTTTGTGCATGTTGCGGATGATCTAAGAGAAGTTCTATGGAGCGTGGCATGTTGTTTGAGGAATATTTGAGTCCCATCGATGTTTGGCCAAAAATGTAGTGATCCACATGTAGCATTTTGTATTAAGTCAAGTCTTGTAATTGTAATTACTTGTAATGCCTATCTTGGAGAATGTTCCAGATAGATGATTGTAAGGCTGACTTTGATGTTCATTCCAAAGTCAATGTCATGTATAACTAAGTGTAATGAAGTCATGTAAATGTGTTGATGTGTGTGAAGATGTAGAGGTAGCAAAGAAGCATTTGGGGGCAAAGCAGAAGTATTGTAAGCTTCAATGGAACTGATATTTGGCATGGAGAAGATGTTGTTTCTCAGTTCAACCCTTCAGAGTTAACCATTTAAATGTTTTTGTAGACAGTGAGTCTCTTGGAGTAGTGAGCTCTAGGCAGTGCACCCGAAGGCAAGTGCCTTCCCATTTTTCTATTCTTTTAACAGAGAATAAATCTTGTGGGTTAACGCCCATCTTGGTTTTTCCCTTAACCAGGTTTCCACATAAAAATCCTGGTGTTGTGTGTTGATTATGTTTCTACTCATGTGTTGTTGATTCATGCTTTCATGGTTATATCATTAATCTGTTAATAAGTGGTAAAGAAGATTAAATGCAGCAAAAGATAAAGTTTTGTGACAACTGATTCACCCCCCCTCTCAGTTATCTGCCATAATTTCAACAATTGGTATCAGAGCAAGGTTCCTTGGAAGAAGTTTAATAGCTTGAGGAAGATCTGGTAAGGTGTTTCAATGGGTTCATTTAGGTATTCTGATGGCATCAATGAGCAACTTCAAGCTACTTTAGAAGATCTTGATCAGTCCAGAGCAGAAGTCAAAGAACTGCAAGAGAACCTTAAAGATGATGAGGATTGCATTGAGACTTTAAAAGGGAAACTAAGCAAATCTATGGAAAAGAGGAAGGAGCTACTTCATTAGTTAATAAATTAGAAGGAAGATAATGGCATGGATGAGGCTCTGAAGGAGAAGACAAAGGAATGTGAGAAGCTAGAAAAAGTTGTTATCTTAAAATATGAGATGGAATCCAGGGTGACGAGGCTAACCAAGGAAATCAAGGAAAGGAAGAAGACTAAAGAAAATGTGAATCAATCTCTGGAAGAAAGAACAGAAGAGTGATGCAGATTGGACAGAATAATTGGCCATCTAAAGTCTGATCTACAAGAAACCAGGTATAATGAGGAACAACTTGAAAGGCAAATTTTCATTCTCAAACATGACCTAGAAGCTACAAATGAATACAAAGAGAAGTTCAAGATAAGCTTAGCTAAACTTGAGATGTTGCTTGATAGTCAGAAGAAGGTAGATGATAAGCATGGTCTGGGATATGAGAAAGGTGAAAACTCTAGATCTAGTAAAAGAAATCCTAAAGCAAGAAATCAAAGAAGGAATCCTAGAAGGCCTCCAATAAGACAACCTAATGCTCAAAGGTATCCATCTTTCAATGGAAATTGTTTCAAATGCAATGAGTATGGTCATAGAGCTAATCAACGTAGAAGTAAAGTGAATCAAAATACATTATCTTTCTCCGATCAATGCTTTAATTGCAAAAAGATAGGTCATAAGGCTGAGGATTGCAGAAGTGGATCAAGGAATCCTCCTAAGAACAAACAAGTTTTCAATGGAAGATGTTTTACTTGCAACAAGTTTGGGCATGCTGCAATGCAATGCAGATCTAAACCTGCTCCAACATGTAATTGTCAGATGAATAAGATTGTGTGTTTCTACTGCAACAAATCCAAACATATTGCTAAATTTTGCAAAAGCAAAAAGGGAAACGAGAACTCATAGGAAGGTAAAGGAAGAATAGAATAGAAGATGGACAAAGGCAAGCAAAAGGTAGATCCAGTGGAAACATAGAAGGAGATGAGAAAGATGTGGACTAAAAAGGATGATTCTGAGTCAAAGGAAGGATCTGCACTAGTGTCTGGTGTTGATACCTCCTCTGAAAACTGAGCTAGAGGTTCTAACTCATGGGGAGTAGTATTGAAAATATAATTCCCCATGCCAGTAAGTGGGTGCCTGAATCTGGCATGATGAGTGAAGATGAAAACATCACTTCCTACATGCAAAAGGTGAATGAACTTTTGTGTAGTATCAGGTGTGCTTGTGGAAAACTCGAAGAATCAGAGATTGTTGGAAAGGTGCTCAGATCCTTACTTGCTTCATACAAGCATAGATTTGCTGCTATTGAGGAGATCAAGACTATGACAGATGTTACAAGGGATCGACTGGTTGGCAAGATTTCAGCATTTGAAATAAGTGAGTTTGGTGATTCTCTTCCTAAATCAGAATCTGCATTTAAGGCCAGTGTTTTCAGAAAGCAAAGATTTGATCCAAGTGAAATCTCTTCAATAAGACTAACTAGATATGAGAAGGAAAGGAAGGAACTTGAAGAAGATGAATCTAAGCTTGAAGAACTTGAAGCCCTTATTACCAAAAGATTACCAAGAGGATCCGGTAAGTATGAAGGAAAGTTGCCTTTCAAATGTTTTTCTTGCAATAAGATTGGTCATTTTGCTTCAAGATGTTCGAAGAAGGTTTCAAAGCTAAACCCTAACAGACCTAGGGTTTAGAAGAAATGCTACTATGCCCAAGAAGTTGCTGATGAAGGAGTCATAGAAGATGAATCTGATATGGGAAGTACCTCCAAAAATGAATGGGTCTTCATTGCTATCAAAGAAGAAGATCCGGTGCCTACTGAATTTGCTAGTTGTGTGAATGTGGAAAGTGCCTTGGCTGCTCAGGTTGAAGAAAATGATGAATGGGTGATTGAAAATGGATGTTATCATAATATGATTGGAGATAAAAGTAAGTTTGTAAGTTTGGAAATATATGAAGGTGGAATTGTGAAGTTTGGAGACAATTCAGCTGGTAGAATTCGTGGCAGAGGATCCATCTCTATTGATGGCAAGAATAACACTAATGATGTTTTGTATGTAGAAGGATTAAAGCATAATCGTCTCGGTGTTGGATAGTTGGTTGACAAAGGGTATGATCTATGATTCAAGGATGGAAAATGCATAATTTTGGGAAGCTCTGGAACTGAGATTGCATCTAGTACACAAACTAGAGGTAATATCTTTCATTTAAGTGGTACTGGTAAAAGTTGTTTGATTGCTCAGATTGATCAGAGTGGGTTATGGCATAGGAGAATGTGTCATGTAAACTTTGATAACATTGTCAAGATAAGTACTACTTAGGCTGTGAGAGATCTTCCAAAGCTTGTGAAACCTGCTAATAGCATGTGTAAGGAATGTTAGTTGGGAAAACAGAACAAAGCCACATTCAAAAGTAAAGAACAATTTTCAAGCGGAGTGTTGGAACTTGTGCACACTGATTTGTGTGGTCTTGCCAGAGTTAGGAGTTTGCAAGGAGACACATACTTTATGTTGCTAATTAATGATTACTCCTAGATGATGTGGGTCACTTTCTTGAGAAATAAATCAGAGGCTCCTAACAGATTCAAGGTGTTCAAGGCTATGGTGGATAATGAGATTGGTGTGAAGATAAAGTGTATGAGATCTGATAGAGGTGGAGAGTTTACCTCCAGTGAGTTTAATGCATTTTGTGAAAAGCATGGAATAAGAAGACGATTATCTTCTCCTAGGACTCCTCAGCAAAATGGAGTTGTGGAAAGGAAGAACGTGACTATTCAAGAGGCTACTAGAATCATGATGATGGAGGCAAATGTTTCACATGTCTATTGGAGAGAGGCTATGAGTACTGCTGTCTACACTCTTAACTGGGTGCAAGTCAAAGGTAGTACTGGTAAAACACCTTATGAACTATGGTTTGGTAATACTCCTACTATGAAATACTTTAGAGTTTTCAGTAGTAAATGAAGATCTAGACAAGTTTGATGCGAGATGTGGATGACTGGAAGAGTACTAGTGGTGCTGCATTTTTCTTGGGAAAGAGATTGGGTTCTTGGTTGAGAAAAAAGCAAGAGGCAGAGTATATAGCAGTAGCAAGTAATTGTACTCAGTTTTGTGGATGAAGAAAATGTTGAAGGATATCATAATTGTGTTTGAAGAGCCTGTTACAATCTTCTGTGATAATTCAAGTGCAATAAACATCTCAAAGAATCCAGTGTTGCATTCAAAGACAAAGCACATATCCATCAAGTTTCACTTTTTGAGAGAGAAGGTAAATGAGAATGAAGTCAGATTGGAGTTTGTTTCTTCAAAGGATCAGATTGCAGATATCTTCACTAAGCCTCTACCTAAGGACAGTTTTGAGTATCTCAGAGGGAAGCTAGGGGTTATTACCCCTCTTGTTCAGAACTAAGGTGCACTAGTGTGAATTAGTTCGGTGGAACTCACAAACATATCTTGTGATCCAGATTGGTGTTAAGGGGATGCTACTCATGAGTAGTAGTCAGTATGTTAATTCTGGAGCTCAGTTTGGTTTTATCTAAGAAACAAAAAGGGGGAGAGCTAATTGCAAATATGTGCCCTTTTCCATTGATGTCAAAGGGGGAGAGAAGTCATGTGAAAAACTTAGAAGTAAGTAGTTGCTGGTGAAAGGGGGAGCAGTGAAGAAAGTAGTTGCAGGTGTGATAAGAGAAAGGTGGAGAAGTCCTTGTCTTGATGGTTGAATTAGTTTTTCACATCATATGTTGCCATCAATGACAAAGGGGGAGATTTTTACAAATATGTGCCTATGATGTGTTGTCATTGATGTCAACATATCTCTTTGTCAGAGACAGTGAAGATAGTGTAGTTTAGTAAAGTAGATTGCTCTACACTCCCAGTAAGACAAAGATCAGAGTCTACAGATTAAAGGGTTTGTAGAGGATTGTCTGAAGTTGCTCCAGTTAAGATTTGAGAGGTCCATATGGAGTATTGGTGAATTTATGGCCATCTGAGTAGAACTGGGTTTTGCAGTTGTTTAGAGGTAACAGAGTGGTAGGGATTTGGTCCAGATTGCTCCACATTGGAATATTATGGTCTGCGGATCTAGAGGTATGTTTGGGATTTTGGTGTGTATCCTCAACTCAAGTGGTTCATGCTTTAGAGGTCCGCAAGCAATCTTTCTAGTATGACAGTCATGACAGTTAGTGTTCTTAAGTTCCTGGATGAAGATGCAAGTAATTCTGGTGATTTGAGGTGGTGTGGTTGTTCTTGTTGATTTTATTGTGCTTGTCAAGGTCTCTGGATCATGTGCCTATTGTGTTGGTGGTCCACATTGAGGAATGGGCTCATAGTTGAAGATTTCTCCTTGGGTGTTGTTGTTCTTTCCAGTCTTGGCCGACCAGATGCTTTGTGCATGTTGCGGCTGATCTAAGAGAAGTTCTATGGAGCATGGCATGTTGTTCAAGGAAGATAAGCTATGTTTGGCCGATAGTGTAGTGATCCGTATGTAGCATTTTGTATTAAGTCAAGTCTTGTAATTGTAATTGCTTGTAATGCCTATCTTGGAGAATGTTTCAGATAGATGATTGTAAGGCTGACTTTGATGTTCATTCCAAAGTCGATGTCATGTATAAATAAGTGTAATGAAGTCATGTAAATGTGCTGATGCGTGTGAAGATGTGGAGGTAGCAAAGAAGCATTTGGGGGTAGAGCAGAAGTATTGTGAGATTCAATGGAACTGATCTTTGGCACAGAGAAGATGTTGTTTCTCAATTCAACCCTTCAGTGTTAACCATTTAAATGTTTTTGTAGATAGTGAGTCTCTTGGAGCAGTGAGCTTTGGGCAGTATGCCTGAAGGCAAGTGCCTTCCCATTTTTCTATTCTTTTAACAGAGAATAAATCTTGTGGGTTAACCCCCACCGTGGTTTTTCCCTTAACCGGGTTTCCACGTAAAATTCTTAGTGTTATGTGTGTTGATTATGTTTCTTCTCATGTGTTGTTGATTCATGCTTTCATGGTTATATCATTAATCTGTTAATAAGTGGTAAAGAATATTAAATGCAGCAAAAGATAAAGTTTTGTGATAATTGATTCACCCCCCCTCTCAATTGTCTACCCTAATTTCAACAATTACTGTTAAGGGAAATTTGGTTAAACAATGAATATGCAATAAACAACATCAAATACCCATAACTCAATAGAATAGTGAAACTAAGAAGATTAAATGAAATGAAGCAATGAATAAAACAATGCAAACCTTCCTTAGATCAAAGCTTCTATTGTTTTCCTATTAAAACCGTCCTTGCTTGTATGAAGTAGGGCCCTCAGAGAGTGCACTCCTTTGCTATGTTCAAGGATGTCAATAGTAAATGGTTGTGGTGATAAACGTGCAATGAAGATGAGCTTCAAAGAAAATGTGTGATCTCAAGCTAATGAATAGAAATGGGGGTACCAAAGGCATGCTGGTAAATTCCTGCAGAGTAACAATACAAATAGTCTGGATGATTAGAATGGAGGAATAAGGTTCCCTTTATAGACTCAGAAGAATGAAGATCAACAGTTGAGAAGAAATAAGATCAATGGTTGAGAATGGTTAAGGAACATGCAACGAATAGGAAGAGGACATGTGTCCAAGCTCCATCATGCAATAGGGGAGTTAACAAAATTGATTGAAGAGTTAATAAAATAGACCAATTAGTTAAGTGAATTGATTGGGGAGTTAACTGAATTGATTGATCAGTTAACTAGGTAGATTGAGGAGCTGTCATAATTGATTGATCAGTGAATTCAATTGACTAATTAGTTAACAGATTTGATTGATGAGTTAACTAATTTTGACTAGAGGATAAATAGGACATGTGGGTGAGGGAATATTAGCTAATTAAATATTTAAAATATTTAATTACATGTGCAACATGGTGAGGTGGAAAAGGTGAGGTGGAAAGATGAGGTGGATTTATGAAATTAGGACTTAGGATAGAGGAATTTATGATTAATTAAATAATGTAGGATTATTTAATTATGTGAAACATTAGAAGAATTTAGGGAATTTAATTAAATAAATTGATTTTATTTAATTATGGGATAATGAACCAATCAAATAAACTTAGAATATTTGTTTAACTGATAGAAGAAATAAGAAGGGAATAAATATTAAGAATATTTATTTAGAATGAATCATGTGATTTTTAGGTGTATACATTTTGCCCCTCTTTGATGCAATGCAGTTTACGGCGTTGCTTCAAAGAATAAATAGTCTGATAATGATACATGCCCCAGTTTGCCCCTGGTACAAGTTTGATGACAGGATGCCCCCTCGGGAGATTGGACAGGAAGAAGGTAGAAGGTGTGAGACGGACAATCTCACGATGAAGAAGGTTAGGTTTGAAGAAAATGCGTGAAGAAAGAGCCGAATGATACGCGATGCAAGAGAAAATGATAACACACACAAGCAAGCGAGCAAGTATGCACAAATGATACAAGAACAAACAAGGTATTGCCTCTGTCAAGCTATAAACCAACTGATTAATTGATAACGATATACGACAGTGTTGTCATGGTGGGGAATGATATATCCCTAGAGCAACATGAAGGATAATGCCTGGTTTCAGGAAATGAAACATGTTGTGTAAGATGCGTGTATTGGTCTGATTTCGACAATGCAACATCCTATATAAGACAAGTGATTGATTATAATTGATTGAGTTGATTTATGACCAGACAAGGATCAAGACCACTGATTGTGATTGGATCATTTGACAAGATTGAATTGACTTGATCGGTATGGATTAAGGATGGACCTTGCATTTGGATCATTGCTCAGACTGACTGGACAAGGATGAAAGATATGATGATAGATAGAAATCTGATTGATAGAAGAAAGACTCGATAGAAGGACTCACAAGCTTTTGTAAACATTCATACTCTGCATGTTGTGGATCTTTTATTCCATGGGATATGGATGTATGGATGTATAAATGGATGTATAATGGATGCTTTGCTTTTGACATCTTGACGGTGTAAGTATTTTGAAGTGCTTTATTTCATCATTGGGCATTTTTTGGTACTTTTTCTGAAATGTTGTAAGTTAATACAAGTATCTAGGTATAATTGAACCGAGATGACATGAGTACTGCTTACATGGATTTTGATCTAGCAAATTAATACAAGCATTGAGGAATAATTGAACCAAGATGACCTGAGTACTTCTTGCGTATCAACAGACAAGGATTGCCCCCGTTCATGTTAGACCTTTTATGTCCTCGATGATCTTTTGCCAATCATGTCCTTAGACAAGGTGTCATATTACTAAAGTTTAATCCATAAACAACAAACAAAGAAAATAATCATGCCCCCATCATAGCATCTCTAGCTTTTGGCATCTTTGAGTAGCATAGAAAGACATGATAACAAAAATCAAGACTCTATAACTTAACCATGATTCCAATCCACAAAACATTCTTGCATTTAGATGTGTTTTTCTTGCCATAATTTAGATAGAATTAGTTAGAATGCCTTAGGTGTTTGTTTGCTTTGCCTTGGATAGATTAATGTCTTGCATCAAGATTTCTGCTTGAAAAGAATGGGTTTTGCTTGCACTTGCTTGCCTGGTGAAAGATTCCACAATCTTTATTAGGGAGATGGACCTTAAGGGACTGACCTAGTGCCTCAGGGGCGCATGGAAATATGGCCTTGCCTACATGACGACGCAAAGGCAACGTAGTTCATGGACTTGGACTTTGATGGACCTAAGATATGGATTGGATGAGACATGATATGGAACAGATACGGATTAGGCAAGACACAATATGGAATAGGTGATACCGATGACAAGGAAACACCACGGATAGGTAGATGTATGGGTGATAAAGAATGGAATGGGTAGGTATGAGGATGGGCAATAGTGGATAGAAGGAAACAAGGATGTGATCTCCAAGGACTATGTTGCATTAGAATAACATGCCCCATTGTAGGTAGAATACTTAGGATTTTTCATGGCAATGCTTACGACGATAGGAGGATGAGAGGATAATAAAGGATTTGCATGGGTTGGAGGGATAAGGTACGTCAAGAGACATCTAAAATATTTTTCAACATTGTGCCTCCAATCTTTATCAAGACCAAAGAAAATAGAGGAAAGGAAGCTTAGGATGGATAGACTGGATAGTATAGGTAGGATAGGATAGGAAATGGTACGAAAGGAAACTAATAGGAGAAGAGTGATAGGCTGATGAGACAAGGTACCCCCAAGTGTAGGTGACATAGAAGATCAACTTACATATGACACTTGTTTGCCAGGTTTTCATCATGGTACTTATCCAAGGCGCCTGTTTGCCATATTTTCACCATTGGACGAAGGGATTTTTCTTTACTTTTTTCATTTTTCATTTTTTTTTTTTTTTGGTGTTTTTTTGAACATTTGGATAGGAGAAGATAGATATGGACAAGAGGAACCCAAGTGCCTGGTTCCTTGAAAGGTGATAGTCCCGCTAGATAGATGTCATCACATGGACCATGTCAAGTGTTCTCACAGATGTTGGTAGGGGATCGCATGAAAGTGATATGGCATAGGTAGATAGTGGATTATGATGCAAAATATGGACGGAAGGCTTATGCAAAAGCATGGACCATAGGAATAGGATGAGGAAGATATGTAGGATAATAGTGGAAGGAAGGGGAGATGGAGGTATATGAAAATGTTGTGGAATGGAAGGGAATCATGACCAACGGTTGCACATACCATGATAAACATTGAAGCTAGTGATGGGAAAGTAGTGTAGGAAGAAATGGAGACTTTTTCTTGTGGATGAATAACGTAGGCATGTAGGGATCCGCATAGACTGAGTATTGTCCTAATTTTTGTTCGTCATGTGGGATGGAAGAATTTGAGACTTATGGATGGAATGGGAGAAAGTAGATGGTTGAGATTCTTGAGAGGTGGATGCCTCATGTATCTTGAGGGCTTTTTGCTTAGGTACCCAAACCATTTTGCTTTTAGATAGTACCTATGGAGGTATGGGCTTGGGTGTAGGTAGCTTTTGTGTAGCTTCAGAGGTAATTATTTTTTGGATGCAGACCCACACCTTTTTTAGTTTGGAATATAAGTGTGTGGGTGCATGCAGCTCTAGAGAAGATGTTTCTTTGATTCTTAGTTTTTGTATCCTAGGTCATGAGGACTCTTAAGATTTTTGACTTTATAGGTAGAGGCATCTAGATTTTTGCTATTAAGATCCTTTGGGATGGTGGAAGTGGAGTTGGAGGACATTCTTTGTTTAGACCACATGTGCATTTGTTAGCCATGATTGGGGTTGTTAGAAGATTCATAGATGGATGAATAAGGTGTTGGAAGAAGTGGTGGTAAAATGTATGGAGGGATATTAGGAGTTGGAAGTAGCGGAGGTAGATTGGATGGTGGAAGGTGTATGGTCACATGCTTTTGACAATTGTAGGATGATGGAGGTGGAATGGCAACATACGTTTTGGGGATATGATAGGGTTTGTGATGGAAAGTGGGGGATTTTGAAGGAGTGGAGGAAGTACCAACATCTTGAGATTGTTCACCTTGGGGTATGTATCTAAGGCCATATGAAGGAGGAGGAACATTGACATGGACGGGCTCCAAAATACCTTGTTCATGAAGGCCTAAGCCTTTACCTTGATAGTTCATATGTTGGAGCATGCGGTGGACAGTGGGATTATGTATAAGTGGAACACTAGACACAAGTTCCTTATTAGATGGAGAAGGTGAGATAGAGGATAATGGTTGCTGGTGTTCTAAGGAGGAACACTCATGAATGAAGGTGGTAAGACCAAGGATATATGGTGGGGGATTTGCAACATGGTCAATAATGGATGACAGAGGAGTATTATTGGTTTGATCTTCTACGCTTTCTTGGGAGGCAAGTCTCTCATCAAGGGAAGTGGAAGTTGTTGGATCTTGGATAGGACTAGATGGGGTTATAAGCTCAAGACCATGGAATGCATAAAGTGGGCTAAGAGGATCATCATGGTCTGCTTGATCATAGATAGGATTTAGCCTGATGGGATTAATGTTCTCTTGTATAGGTTCTTCATCAGCGATAATATCTTGATCATAGAAAAGATAGGTTATGTTGGGGCCGAAATTGGATCTCTAGCTCATGCATAGGATCAAGTTGCTCATGGATAGCTTCTTCATCAAAGGTAGTATCTTGATCCTGGAAAAGATATAGGTTATGCATGGTTGGAAATTGGATCTCTTGCTTATGTATAGGTATAGGATCATTAAAAAGATAAAGGTTATGCAAGGGTCGGATGGGAGTGCTTTGATCTTGGTTTAGACAAGGGGTTGATGTTTCCACATGCTCTAAAGTGTGCTCTCGACATAACTCTTAGGTTGTTTGAATTGAAGTTGAGGTAGAAGACTCTTGGATAAGCTCTTGGTCAACAATATGAAGGTGTGACAGACCTTGACTTTGGTGCATGGTAGAAGGCTCTGTGATAAGCTCAAGGAACTGAGGATCACATGAAGGGGTTGTAGGATTTGACATGTTATTGGAAGCATCTTTTGTAAGGTCAAGGACTAGAATTTGGGGACATGGTTGACTCTCTGCTAGTAGCCCTTGGATCACATCCTTCGTAGGTGTATGGGTAGATGAATGAGGGGATTTAGCTTTCTCCCTAGCTTTTCTCTAGTTGTATAAATTTGGAAAAACTCTTTTCCAGAAATCATCTGAGGATTCATTGGTTGTTGATTTAGAGCTTGGGGAACATGATGGTGGTGTTGGTGTAGAACCGGTATGCTTTGGAATATGTGTCTTAGAAGATGGTGAAGGAGGACTAGTAGGCATAATGGTATACGAGTTCCAACTTGGCATGGTGCTTGCCTTGTCATGAGTATGGGAAAAGGATATACAATTTTGGGACGACGCATAGCTAGTACTGGCACGTTCAGCTTGCAAGATTGTCATTTCTTGTTGTAAGACTTGGATTTGTTGAGAAATTGCTATACAATCTTGGGGCGAGGGACCTAAGTTTATTTGCAATTGTAGATATTGGAGTTTTTGACCAATATATTCTAATTGGTTTGCCATTGACACAAGACTGGAAAAGCTTACTAGTTTGGATGCGCAGCAATAAATGCGCCGTAACAGAGTGCAAATGCACCACAAGTCGAGACAAATGCGCCAATCTGGTAATGTTTTGAATGCGCTGCAAAAGGTTTCAAATGCACTGAAAGTCATAGCAAATGCGGTGAAGGTCGTTTCAAATGCGCAATTCTGGTTTTTGCTTGGTTTTTTTGTAGAATTTTGGAACGTTTTTCAAGATTTTTTTTTTTGTGGTTTGAAAACTTAGTGTTTTTGAGAATTCTGATTTTCAATTATGGAAAAGACACAGCAAACACATAGAAGTTTTCATGATTTTATCTTTTGTTATTTTTTTTGTGATTTTTTTTTTAGACTAAAAGGAAAGCAAGTACAACCCTAGGTTTCAAAAGGATTACAGGGGTTTTTGGTATACTAAACAATTGGTTCGTAGTCAAGGTAACTGTTCAAGTGGTTACACATGCGGTGGCACTACTCTCTGTTATGGAGTCTCCCAGCCTCAAAGGGTTACGTCTTAGAGGGTTTTGGGGGAGGTTGGTTGTCGGTGTAACACAGCAGCACTCGTTGTAGGAGGTTTTCACCTCAAGCACATTTATTTTAAGTGGATTGGTAGGGCTTGGCTTTATCCTATTTCCACTCAGGGTCGTTCCCACTTGGACAGGCGTGCATCCAAGGGCAGGCCCCTCTAAAGGTTAAATGGATGGAATAACAAGTCTGGCACTCTGGTCACCCAGTAAAGGGGAGAGCATAAGCCTATTGTCATTCTGAAGACACAGTAAACAGTGGTTTATCCAATCCTAATTAAAATGAGAAAACTATATGCGTTAATCTACTTGGGCACACACACAATAGTTAACTTTGAAGTGATTAAGAGATAGCAATGATTCTTTCCTTTGCAAGATAGCAATATTCTTAACTGAAAGATATAGCAATATAGCAATGATTAATGAGACCAAGATAGCAATGATTCAGTTACCACCCTCCTAGTTAAAAACTATGTGAGATGTGCATGCATATTTTTACTTTCCTAATTAGAGTTAGATTAAAATTGTATGCAAGTTGCATGAGCAATGGGTTACTCCTTCCTAATTAGGACTAGATGAAAATTGTATGCAAGTTGCATGAACAATGGTTTACTCCTTCCTAATTAGAACTAGATGGAAATTGTATGTAAGTTGCATGAGCAATGGTTTACTCTTTCCTAATTAGAACTAGATGAGAATTGTATGCAAGTTGCATGAGAATGCCTAAATCAGTCCTATTCAACACTTAGTGAAAAATGATTGTCTCCAGTGGACATTTTTGCACCAAACTGGATTAGTAGTCTCCTGATGTCCACCTGTAGTCCACAAAAACAAAAATTGAATCAAGGAGTTTGTAAATCAAATGATTAGGTGAAAAACATATAATCTAAAAATTTCATGAAAATATGATTTTTGACAGCAAAATAGATATGAAAATCAAAATCTACACAAAATTCTATGCTGTTTTTAAAAAAATTCATGAAAATTTGATAAAAAAATGCCAAAGTTATGATTGTTTGAAGTTGTCAAGGGAAAGTCAACTTTGACTAATAATACCTATTGAAGTTGATGAAAAATGCTAAAGATACCTATACCACTAAAAAGTAGAGAGAATAAGCTTTCCAACGACTATAAATTTGTGAAAATCTAATGTTCCTGCAAGAAGTTATGCCCAAAAGAAAACAAAATGCCTATTTTGACAAGTAGGAGCAAACCTAACAATCAGAGAACCACTAGTGGTTAAGGCAATTTTTTGGTCACATACAATGTTTAATGTTGGCAGGGAAGTTTAATGTTAAAGTTTAAACAGACCCTTGGTCCTCCATGTGACCAGGGGCTGAGTGCCTTAGACAAAATAAAATATTTTAAAAAAGAAAAAGTAATAGTTAAACCTAAATGCACATTAGGGTTTTTTTTTTTTTTAATTTATTTAAATGTTTTGTTGTTTTTTTTGTTTTTGGTTATTATTATTTTTTTAATTGTTTTTTATTTGCTTGTGCTGTGTGTGGTGCAGGGTGGAGGAGCAGCGGAGGTGGTGGCTGGGCGGTGGGCTGGAGGTACGGCGCAGAGGGGATTTGGGCACCGCAATACCCATAACTCAATAGAATAGTGAAACTAAGAAGATTAAATGAGATGAAGCAATGAATAACACAATGCAAACCTTCCTTAGATCGAAGCTTCTATTGTTTCCCTATTAAAACCGTCCTTGCTTGTATGAAGTAGGGCCCTCAGAGAGTGCACTCCTTTGCTGTGTTCAAGGATGGCGATAGTAAATGGCTGTGGTGATAAACGTGCAATGAAGATGAGCTTCAAAGCAAATGTGTGATCTCAAGCTAATTAATAGAAATGGGGGTGCCAAAGGCGCGCTAGTAAATTCTTGCAGAGTAACAATACAAATAGCCTGGATGATTAGAATGGAGGAATAAGGTTCCCTTTATAGACTCAGAAGAATGAAGATCAACGGTTGAGAAGAAATAAGATCAATGGTTGAGAATGGTTGAGGAACGTGCAACGAATAGGAAGAGGACATGTGTCCAAGTCCATCATACAACAGGGGAGTTAACAAAATTGATTGAAGAGTTAACAAAATAGACCAATCAGTTAAGTGAATTGATTGGGGAGTTAACTAAATTGATTGATCAGTTAACTGGGTAGATTGAGGAGCTGACAGAATTGATTGATCAGTGAACTCAATTGACTAATTAGTTAACAGATTTGATTGATGAGTTAACTAATTTTGACTGGAGGATAATAGGACATGTGGGTGAGGGAATATTAGCTAATTAAATATTTAAAATATTTAATTACATGTGCAACATGGTGAGGTGGAAAAGGTGAGGTGGATTTATGAAATTAGGACTTAGGATAGAGGAATTTATGATTAATTAAATAATGTAGGATAATTTAATTATGTGAAACATTAGAATAATTTAGAGAATTTAATTAAATAAATTGATTTTATTTAATTATGAGATAATGAACCAATCAAATAAACTTAGAATATTTATTTAATTGATAGAAGAAATAAGAAGGGAATAAATATTAAGAATATTTATTTAGAATGAATCGTGTCATTTTTAGGTGTATACAATTACAATCACCAAGAACATCTACACAACCTCTAAACACTTTATCCATAAGATTCTTCAAACCGAAGCACTTGAACATTACTGTTGGCCACTGTCATAAAGGAAAGATCGCTTGCGGAGCACCAAATCATGAATTATTTGAACTGAAGGTGCATAACATCACTACAAACTTAATTCCAGAACCGCATATTGTAAAACTTGAATGCGGATAAATGCGAAGCAGAATACATTCTTCCTATCACCATTAGATGCATAGAAAAGCATTTTTTACTCTGGAGAACATAACTCACTCAAATCTTCATACTGGAGGCTCAAACTTGAAACGTAGTAGCTACAGACATCCCTTAGCAAGACTTTCAAACCATGGACAAAGATATTTAATCTACAGGATATGTAGAGAAAAACATTGTATTGTTCTTCTCAGATACTTGTTCAAACTCATTCAAATAATTTCCTTAGATGTTGACCTTAGGTGTTGGAATCAATGACAACACTTACTGCTCATATTTGCAACAATGCTGATAAACAAAATGCAGCCTTATGGAGATATTTTAAGAATTTTCAAAAGAAAATGCAGGCCAGGGCTAGGATCCTTGAAAAGATAGTGAAGAAATATGAAAAGGACATTGTATTCATGGTGGACAAGGATAAACGCCTTATGGAGGCTGTAGAACCTAGAACGGTATGGGTCCTAGCCATGGGATATGAAGTCACAGAGGATGTCTTATCTAGTTTGGCAGATCTAATGTTGAGTAAACCAAAAGACCTTAAGGAGGGAAGATTTGGAACATTTAAAGAATTATCTCTCAAAGTGTTTATGAAACAAA
Source organism: Cunninghamia lanceolata (assembly GCA_027924645.1). Classification (NCBI taxonomy): domain Eukaryota; kingdom Viridiplantae; phylum Streptophyta; class Pinopsida; order Cupressales; family Cupressaceae; genus Cunninghamia; species Cunninghamia lanceolata. The sequence continues at coordinate 27,405,684 of BSBN01000047.1, forward strand.
AGCAACCAAAAATCAAGAAGAATGCAACAAAAATGGCAGATGAATTTGTTAAAAGCTAAGGATTTATAGATGAACAAATAAATGAAGCAAGAGCCAAGGTAGAGGCACCCAAGGCTGCAAGTACTCTGGTAGGACAAACATCAAGTGCTCCAGAGAAGAAAAAAGAGAAATCTAAGAAAGAAAAGCCTACCTCCAGCTCTGGAAGAAGAACAAGAGCCTCCACCTCTGCAGCAGCTACTTCCAAGAGCTCCAGACCGGAGAAAGCAAAGACAGAACCTGTAAAGCAAGTGCCAAAGAAGAAGACAGAAGAGAAGAAAAAAAGAAAGAAAGCAAAGGCTACAAAGAGAGAGTATATGTAAGCCTTGGAGGAGAAGAAGAAGATGATGAAATAGAAACAAATGAGGAAGCTAAAGAAAAAAGGGCAAAAATAGATTAAGCCACTACTAAGAAGCCCTCCGAAAAGGATAAGGATAAGAAGAAGAAGAAAGAACAAAATACTGAGAACAGAGAAGAAGAAGCAACTATATCCTTGGAAGCCACATTCAATGCATTTGCTCAGCATAGAACCCTGAAACCCATTGTTGATATGTATGATGAAAGATCAGATGCAGATAAGCTAATAATTGAGACAACAGTTGTAAGATACTTGAACATGTTTAGTAAATCATTATTTGAAGTCATAAATGAGTTACCAGATAGTTTAGCCAGCATCATGACAACAAGAAAAGAAGGGGCCATGGCTAAAGATGTTGAGATAAAAGAATGTCTTTTGAAACTTTGCCCAAACATCACAAGAGAAGAAAATATTAAAGTCACTAAGAAGCTCAGTGATGAATTTAGAACCAAGAAGAGAGCCAATGCTCTAATGTCTGGTGACACTGAGAAATTGGTAAATGAGACTGAGGAGTTAACACTAAAAGTGTTACATGAGCTGAAAATCCCAACTACTATTGACACAAATGAAGAGGAGCAAAATGTTGATGCTGACAATCCAATTCCTGAAATAAATATGAAATAGAACTTGGAGTAAGGTATAGTTAATCCTCCAGTGGGCACAAGGAATGAAGAGGAAGTGAATACAGAACAAAGTAAGGATCAAAGTGGAATAGTTCCTCTAGTAAGTTCTGGTCAAGATGAAGAAATAAAAGAACCTGAGGGAGAAAAGAAGTCTGAAGAAGCAAAGGCAGCTCCAGAGAGAATATACCTGAGATACAAGAAGAGCATAGAGAAGAGACAAATGAACAAATGGTAGAGAATCCTACTCCGGAACAAGAAAGAAATGAACAAGAGCATAGTCAAGAACCTACTCCGGAGGGACAAGATGTTGAGGCATCTCAAGTTGAAGAAAATAGACATTGCTAACTCTTTGAGAGAGTTTTTGGAAAAGTAGAAGAAAGCTCCAATTTTGACTACATCTGAGCTATTGCAACAACCTATTGACCTTGCTACAATGTCCCCATTGCAGAAACTAAGACTTGGGACAATCTTTCAAGCTACAACACAAGAAGAGATATTGAAATCTCATATGGAGGACATCGAGCTGATAGAAGGTGCATCAAATTTTTTTGAAAAATTAATGCATGGAGTAAGGAGAGACACATCATTGGCCCCTGCTGCACAAATGAAAAGGTTAATAAAATCAATCAATTCTCACTTTGAGTCCCTAGAAAAAGCAACAGAGAAGAAGGTAAGGACAGAGATTGATGATAAGAGACTAGCTGAACTTACAAATTTACTCAAGATAAAATTTGTTAGATAAAAGTATAGAGTATGCACAAATGGCCATTAAAGAAGCAAGTGAACTATATCGATTTTGTCTTACATGGCCTGATAAGACTAAGGAAATAAAAGAGAAAATAAATGGATGGGAAGCTCAAATAATGAAGATCTCTAGAAATTATGATCTGATAAAAGATGCTATTGGCAATCAGAGGGCACAAGTTGAGACTATTCATTCTATAATACATAATTTTTTGACCTAGAGGGAGGTCATAAAGCATTGAATAAGCTAGCTAGTAGCAGCAGCAGATAAGACAAGGAAAATCACTAAGGCCCCTGCTACCATGAAGAAAGCAGAAGAGTTGGTGTCCTAGATTAATGGGCACATACTAGTCTTAAGTGATGCTAAGGTCAGCTGGGATGAAGAAGTGGTGCAACTGAAAAAGATCTATAAAGATGTTCTCCCTGAACAACAATAAGCACTTTGATTTCACTTGTATATATGCGGAAAGTAGAAAAATAGTTTTGAAATTTTGGCAACTTGTACATATCTTTGTATCATACACCTATGCCATTGATGTCAAAGGGAGAGAAGAAATAAAGCATGTGAAAAACACTTGAAAAGTAAGAAGGGAAGCATGAATTTAGGGGGAGTAGTGTGTAAAGAGAAAGGGGGAGTTGTAACAGTTTTTCACATCAAATGTTGCCATCAATGCCAAAGGGGGAGAATGTTGGCAACTTGGCCACATCATTAAGAGAGAGACACTACTAGCATGATGATGAATGATTGAGCATGATGTTTGAAGGTGTTGTCATTGATGGAAACAAGAAAAGGAATAAGGTTGTGACAAATATTTTGGTCCGGTGAAAAATACTTAGTCATTTTGGCTAAGTGTTGGCAATATACAAGAGACAGCGACAGAGAGATAATGTAATGACTGGCATTGGTCCCCAGTTGAAGATCAGATCATGTGGTTCTAGTATGTTTCTTTTAGTCCTCAGATGATCTTATATCCAAGATTTTAGACTTTGATCAGTTTCGGAAGTACATCTTCAAAGAGCTTAAGTTCAGCAGAGCAAAATACAGTGCTAACTAGAGCAAAGCACTCACTTGTTTTGGTCTGCATTCCTCTGGCGTTAGATATTTTGTTATGCGGTTTTGAGGTGTTGTAAACACTTAGTATGAAGTGTCTAAATTTAGATTTGTATAGTCTGAAGTCCACCAGAAATATAGTTATAAGCTACTGAGTATCACTACATGGCTTGACAGAGTTTGATTGTGACAGGGTCTGAGTTCTAATGGTTTGGATTTTTCTGCAAGATGATATCATGTTTTGCAGTTCTGAAGGTATGATCTGTGATGTCTAAATATTCTTTGATATGTTTTTGAGTTACAATCCTTGTGGTCCGCAGTGAAAGTTACAGTATGACAGATGAACTGAACTAGTGACAGTCGGTGTTGGAGGTTGACATGATAAGTTTAAGTGTATATGGTAAGTTCTAGTGTTTAGAACTTAATCCTAAGTGGTGGTATAGTTGAAGCTGACATGTGAGAAGGTAATTCAAGTGTTGTTTAGGTCCGCTGTGAATTTTGGTTAATGAATTTGGCTGACAAGCTACTTAAGGCATGACTACACACTACACCTTATTAGGCTGACCTAATATGAAGTTTTCAAGTGTTGTAGATATATATATGGGATCAAATTCGATGTTTTATGAACAAGATGTGAATGTGAATGTGTGTGTGATATGTGAAGTACAGTGCAATTGATAAGAGCAGAAGAAGAGAGATCTTGTTCTCATGTAAGAATAGAGCAAAGTGGCAGAGCAATTATGATGAAGAGTTTTGAGTCAGTCTTTTGAGCTTCATTGGAATTGTAACCATGCATGTGTAGATGCAATCTGATTAGTTCAACCTGGCAGTGAGCCATTCTTCTTCTTTCTCCTTTTCTCTAGGTATTGAGCCTTTTTGCAGTGAGCATTTCCTTGGGCAATGAGCCTTCTTTTAATTTGGTATTGTTATTACATAATTATTGTGATCTAACACTCACCATGGTTTTTCCCTGTTTAGGGTTTTCCACGTAAAAATCCTGGTGTTTATGTGTGATGCTTTGTGGTTGTTTCTTCTGTGCTTAATTTTCTTTGTTGTTATCAAATGTGGCAAATGGATTAATGATTTAATAAGTAAAAGGTTTAATAGAATACTAATTCACCCTCCCTCTCAGTATTCTAGGTGTTCAACAATACACACCAATCAATGTATAAGAAAGGATAACACATGTACAAGAAACTCAAGAATGGCATCATCACTCTCATATGAGCATCAAGGTTTAAGGATGCCACCACTCTCATACGATCATCAAGAAAAGGACATTACCACTCTCATACGAGTGCCAAAGAAAGGACATTACCACTCTCATAGGAGCATCAAGGTAAGGATGCTACCTCTCTCACATAAGAGCATCAAGGTGCTCGTCCACCACTCACACATAAGAGGATCAAGGTACATGTCTGCCACACACATGTAAGAGACACAGGCTGTACATCCACCTCTCACACATAAAAGACACAAGGTGCATGACAACCACTCTAGACACTCAAAACAAGCTCAAGGGCACTTCTTTAGTACACTCCTTACATCCAACATCATTCAACGAGTTGGGAACTATTCAACCCACACAATCAAGGGCATCCTCCTTCAAGGAACCTAAAAATTAAAAAAAATAGTATTTTTCCTTTGAAAGCATGCTTCCCAATGCAACTATAAAATTAAATAAATAGGAATTCCATCATTCCACATAACATGCAATATTCAAAATTTCTAAAAAATCCATTAAAAAAAATATTAGGAATGTCTAGGGTCTGCTATTGATAGATCTCGGAACATCTTTCCCCAATTTACACACAAAATTTTACTTTTTCACAATTCAATAAAATTTAGAAATTTGAAAATACCCTCTTGGTCTAAATTAACCCAACAACAAACTTTTTCAACCACATAATTTTTTTAACAAAATCTGATAGGCCAAAACAGGAAAATTCACACAATTTTCACATTTTCCAAGAATTTCAAAAGCTGAAAATGCAAACATACCCTTTTCTTCCCTTCCTACCCAACAACACACTTTTGAAATAAAATTACAGTTTTAGAAAACTTGACATGACCTTTATAGAAAAATTAGTTTCTCAAAATTTTCTACTTTCCTACAAATAAAAATTTCAATAACAATCTCAAATCAAATTCGTATCATGAAAATAATTACCTCTATGAATGTAGAATCCAATTCTAAACAATTCTCCTTCAATTAGCTTTTAGTTCCAAGCAAATACAAGCACTCAGAAATCAAATTCTTTGAAAGAGGGTTTGAAATGTGTCTTTTTCCTTCAATTTCGCTCTCCAAAATTCTAAAATGCATAATGAATATCAAATACAAAGCCCTTTTTCCTTTATATCCCACTAATCAAGATTAGGCTAAACCCCGATTAAATTTCCCAAAGCTAATTTCACTAACACAATAATCCTCAAAATAAAATAATTCATTACAAATAAAATTTAATCTATTTCAAACACTAAGTAATTAATTAAAAATACCTTTTCAAATTAAATATTTTCTAAAACATAAAATAATCATTTAAATGCTTTTCTCCTAACTAGGAAGCAATATCATAAAATGATTATTTTCAAGGCATAATAAATCAATTCGCACACCAAGCACATGTAGAATTGCAGAAGCGATAAATTTAAACACACCCAAGAAGACATTCATAGGTCTATCACAAGGGGGATCTAGAATTGCAATCTATTCAAACAAGGTTTTCACTAGTTTTAACAACACAAGGATGATGAGGTGAGATGGCCAAGCATGCCATGTCATCTACCCCACATTTCACTCATTGGTCAATACTTGTAATTTCCTACACAGTCAATACAAATGTTACATGCATCTGCCCAAAACATAACAATAGCTAAAGCAATGACATAAATTATGTAAATAAATATTAATCATTTATAATACACATTTCAATTAAATCAAGTATTCTAAAAATATGATCAAGATGCAATTAATCATTTAAAATAATCATACTAAAGGAAACCAGATCTACACGTTCAACATGTTATTTAAAAGAAAACAATAAAGCTGAAACTCCAAATAAATATAAACACACATACACACATATAAGAGTCACATCAGTCCAAATATATATATCAAGAAACTAGATCAAGCATTGGTATCGACTAGCAATCACCAATCTACAATATAAAATATCACAACAAAATATCATACACCAGTGATACACCAAAGGCGATGAAGAGAAAGGCACAATGCATGTGGGCATTACAATTGGATGGCATCCAACATGGTAAATAGGACATGTGTTGCAAGAAAAATTCTATTAGCTACCTGAACTTTTCTAGCCAATGAAAGATATTTGTTACCGCAATTAAGTAATTTACTTTTGATTATGTTCAAGTACCAATTCCACATCGTAATCAATGAGACTCCCAACCCAAAAGGATGCCAAGCTATTAAGTTGTCTCACCATGTTTGATTTGCTTCCACTCTTTGGGAATCCATTAACGAGTAGGGCCAATTGTGACATCAAGTATTTCATTTTATGTTGAGCTAATTAAGATTCTAAAATAAAGCAATATAGATTTAGAATATCAAGTGTATTGTTTAGCTCATTTTTTTAATGTTGTATAAATAACAATTTATCATCAACAAAAGGTGAACTAATAACAACTTTATTATGAGGAATGAAAATACTAGATATAAGATTCAGTTGATTTGCTCTTTGCAGTAAATATCCTAAGGCATCTGCTATAAGAACATACAAAAATTGAGATAAAGAGCATGCCTACCTGATTGAGCATTGTAGTAAGAATGATCCAAAAATTGAATTATTAATAGCTAAAGGTGCATTAGCATCTTTAAATAGCATTTGAATGTTTGCACAAACATGAGGCCCAAAACCTAGCCATTTCATTATTTTAAGAATGAAATTCCAATGTATCCTATCATAAGCTTTGTCAAAGTCAAATTTTACCAACAAAATATTTTTTCTTGACTTTTGAGCCCATTCACTAGTTTCCCATGCTAAAATTAGATTATCAAGAAAATGCCTTCCTCCAGGAAAACTAGTTTGCTTTGATCTAAGTATACCCTACGCCACTAGTTTAATTCGAATAGCTAGTGCCTTCACAATGATTTTGTATGAAGTATTTAAAAGGGTTATAGTATGCCAGTCAAATATCGTATCTTCATTCTTCCCCTTAGGCAAAAGTTTGACTAATCCTTTATTAATATTTGAGCCTAAGGGACCTTTACCAAAGGCCTCCAAGTATAGAAGATAGAAATCATCCTTAATGTGAGGCCACATAGTTTGATGAAACTCCACTAGCAACCCATCAATTTTGTTAAGTGCCATAGAAAAAAGAGTACGTTCAATCTCTTCTAAGGATAAAATTTAGTCCAAAAACTGACTATAACCAAGGTCAATTTTGTTTGGAATACAATCTTGGACTATATCTTCAAGAGTCTCTTAAATGTCCTCCCAATGAATTTCCTCTTTAAAGAGTTTCTCATAGAAATTCTAAAATAACATAGTTATATCAGCGGGATCTATATGTAAGGAGCAATGTCATCCATTATAGCATAAATTATCTTCTTATGTTTTGTAATTTAGGTAATTAAAAAATAATTTGACCCTCTATTGTCATCCTTAATCCATTGGATTCTAGCCCTTATTTGAGCACCTTGTCGTCTATATTTATCAAGTTTATGCAATTAAATTTTTGTAGAGGCAATGGAAGCTTGAATTTGGATGTTGCTTGGATCTCTATTGAATTGTTCTCTAGCAAGCTCTAATTTCCATTGGAGAGATTTTTCTCTACTTTTCCATTGCCAAGCCATTCTTCTACCAAAGGATCGAAGAATTTATTACATGGAGAGAGAGAGAGAGAGAGAGAGAGAGAGAGAGAGAGAGAGAGAGAGCAGAGTACCACCACCCAATCTATGAATCACCTTCTTGTGGTTTAGGAATAGAGTTCCAAATCCCCACAAGTGCAGCAATACAACTAGGATTTTTTAAGTGAAAAATATTAAGCTTGAAAGAAAGATGCGAGGGAATAGATGTATTTGGAGAAAGAGCAATGGTGTGGAAGATGGGAAATCAAAGATGGTAGTTGAATAGTCAACTTGTATGGAGGCACCAGAGTGAGTATGAACTAGTTTAAGATTGTGAGATATATAAAACCTATTCAACCTACTGAGTTTTCTTTTTGTTCTAGCTCTATAATTAGACCATATAAACCAGTGATGAATGTGACTTAAATATATACCATGAAGAGGGTCAACCACACCCAAAGAGTTATGGCAGTATCAACCAATTTTTAATTTCCTCTTGGTTGAGCTTAATCTAATTATACCAACTATGATCATTATGGTGTTCCATCATATTGAAGTCTCCTCCTAAAATCTGGTTTGCATATGGAAGTTCTTTTTCCATCTAATCCCAAAGAACAATCCATTCTTTAGAACTATTAGAAGTGTACATAGAACAAAACTTGATTGTATGTTCGTTTATAAAAGTAAGAGCCCAAACACAATTGTGTGAGGGATCTTCCCCCTTATCAATGATATATGTAGTAATCCATGAAGCTAGTCCTAACACAACACCTTCGCTTCCATCTTTATGATAAGTATGCAAAAACAAGGCTTCCTTCCATATATTATGCAAACAAGCATCTAAATGAATATCGTTCAATTTATCTTCTTGAAGGAATAAGATATCAAGATTCCACTTACTAACAATCTCTTTGATTCTATGCTTCCTAGGAGGGAGAGATAACCCTTTCACATTCCAAGAATATATTGCAATTCATGATGATGAAGGTACAATGGTTTCATCCTCTAACTTGGCAATACCCCAAAACTATTTGAATGTGAGACGGGTTGTTCATTACTATTGCATTCCCTTTTAAAACTTGATGGAGATCTTGACTATTGGCATGTATTAGGAGATAGAGAAATAGAAGATTGTTTGGAGGGGACTATTGAAGAAGGGGAAAGAAAAGGGGACAGGAAGCGATCGTGGACAGAAGAAGGATGAGAAGTGTGTATGGTGGAGTTGGAAGGTTCTTTTCTTTTCCTAAGTATCTTCCAACTATTAGTCATTACAAAATCCTTATAAGGAATGGCGACTGATGAAGTGGCTAGCTCAAATTGAGAAGAAGGGGTAAAGGATGGTGGGTTAGTATTATGATGAACATATGGCACTGAGGAAGTTTTACAAAGAGTATGTTCAAGTGGAAGGGTTTGAGATAAGTGAGCTAGAGAGGAAGTAGGTGTAGGGTTTTGAATTATTTTAGTTTTCTCGATTAGATAGTCCCAAATCAAGTGACCCTCTTTGTGGCAAAAGAAGCACGTATTAAGTTTGTTTAGATAGACTAGATTGGTTGCACCATTTCAAACACTGGGCCTAGCAATTTAATGTTCTATAGCAATAACTGATTTAGATCAATTTCTATACAAGCCCTAACATGAACCCTTAGGCTAGATAATTTATCAGTATTATGTTTACACCATATTACTCTTCCAAGTTGGCCCATAATATCCTTCAAAAATGGTTGAAATGTCAAATTTAAGTATGGTAACTCAATCCACATGGGGTACTGTGAACGAACCAAGCTCTTAGTATGGAAGTCAAAATTCCAAATCTGAATGTAACAAACTTGTCCACGGATAACCCATGTGTTGTATTGAAGAACTGCTTGAACATTTTCTACAAATTTAAATACAAAATACATATTATTTTTTTCCAACTTATATGATAGTTCCAACTTATAAAAAAGAAAAATATAGTTATGAAAAATATAGTTATGAATAGAACACAATAACATAACAAGAAAACATAGTTTTGTAGGCAATCATTGATCATTACAAAATATGCCAGCCAAACTAGCATCTAGGATTTATAGTGGGAAATGCCATCATTGTGGAGTTGAATAGTTGGTAGAAGGGGTCAACCTTAGATAGATTCCCACGTCACTTTTTAAAGTTGACTTACACTAAGGTTGTGAACAAAATAGCACAAAGCTGCAATACAATTTTGACCCAAAAATTTAAAAGAAAAAAAGAAGATATCACAATCCTCCTACAACTTTAATGGTGGCCCTTAAGTGCACAAATTCTTTTGCACTATAATAAGGTTTGTGCCTTTGTACCTACACCAAGTTTTTTTTTTATTGTACAAAGAAAAAGAATTAATATCATGGTTGTTAAAGGAACTTGCATTGAAACAATTCTACTATCGTCAAAAAAAAAAAAAAGGTATGTTTTGAAGTACTTTTCTTAGAAACATAGCTTGTTATTAATCTGTCTAGCTTTATCTGTAATCTTCATTTATGTTCTCTTATTAAAGTTGTTTGCTTTCAGCATTTAGGAAGCTGCATTAAGGTTCACAGAAATGAAGGGGAATATAAGAACTCTGACAAAGAGGGACCCTTTCTTTTTAAGAAATTTCTACTCCCTGTTCACTGGAACAGGTGGGGCAGGCATGAACAGATAGAATCTTGCCTTGAAAAAGATGGCTTCTTGCTACTTTTCAATTAGCTTTCAATAGTAAGCCTAGCTTGGCAGCATTTAATTTCCCCGTGCTCTTCTCAGCAATTCTTTTGTGTCTTTACTCCTCAGGAGATGGCCCTACTAACATCAGCTAGATTGGCTGCTGGTCTATGTAATCTCTTGCTCAGCCCTCTATCCTTGTATACTTATGGTTTGTGGGTAAGAGAATGAGATTTCTGTGTGTAAGTAAAATAACAGTCTATTCTTGGTGTTGATGCGCAATGTAACTGGTGGCCTTTACGTGGTTAGCTAGATTGACTATGGGCCTTCAAATCTCTTGCCTGGCCTAAGACCACTAATATTAGCTAGATTGGCTGTGAGTCTGTATAAAATTCTGTGATTCCGTGTTTGAGTTGTAGTTCTACTTGTGTGGATAAAAAATGACAATTCATAATGCACAATGTATGTGGTCACCCCTTCTATCATTAGCTCAATAGGCCCTGGGTCTGTATGATTATGATATCATGCTTGACCTTTTCTCTTCTCTCTCTTTGATTCTTGCTTGGTATTTCCCTAGCAGATCTGTGTAATATATTGCTTGGCCTTTTCCCTTCTATCTTATGATTCTTGCTTGGTATTTCCCTTCTATCTTTGTAATTCCTTGTATGTGTAAGAGAAAAAGTTGTGCTTCTACTCGTGTGAATAAAAGAAGTGGATTCTAGGTTTCCACACCGTAGTTGATGCATAATGTAAGTGGTTTACTCTACTAACATTAGCCATATTTTCTGTGGGTCTGTGCAATATCTTGCTTGGCCATGAGAAAATATGAGCCAAAGAGGTCACCTTGCTGAAGGCTCTATTTCGTTTTAATTAATATCCAATATCTACATGCACAAAGTTATGACAACCATTCAAGAAAACATAGTAACTTTTGAATGGCAATGTTTCCTTTTATTAGGCCTGCCATGGCCAAAGATTCATTCATGTATTATTATTTTTTCTTTGCATTCAACACTTGATAATGACGAGTTAAATAGTTGATAAAGAAATGCAAAATATAAAATTAACTTGATGAGAGTCAGTGACATCAGATTTCTACTGCTGCAAAACTCACATGCCTTTTGCAGATTAATAATCATGCAGATCTAGGACACTGAATTTGGCCAATTGAAGAGATTTAATGACCACCTCATTAAAGACCTATAGACATCATTTTTTCTGCCTCTTGGTGCCACATGTACAAAGGTTATTGGCATTAAACATATCACTTGGTGACGATTAAATTGTATCACAATGATTTATTCTAAATGAAACTTAAGTTATAAGCTTCTAAACATAGAAGAGAAAGCATAGACGGGAATTCCTTTTCAGACCAATCTTAGCAAGCTTGCTATGTGTGCCCCTTTGATTGGTTTTATTATGTACAATGATGAATGGCAATGAACTGTATTTTTCTGCAGATGGGTCTGCTGGAAATATAAACTAGATACCTGTTAAGGTTTGTAGATATCTATTGTTATTCTTCTGCTGCACATATTGCCCAAGTGGTCCAAATAAATCTTAGTACCATTAGTCCCTCGACGAAACATCAACCCATAGTGTATATCTACATTAGCCATATGCATGGTCATATTTGGCCTCAAGAGTCTGTCAACATGGCCTCTGTTACTGAATTTGGTGAAAGTTGGAATTATTCTTTTGATTTAAGCTGAGACTCTCAAACAGAGTTAATAATTGACAGCCTTGATCTTTCCCTGGCTGATGTGTCAGCACTAAAACCCAAAAGGGTAGCCATTAGTCCTTTGGAAAGACCTTAACCTGATCATCTCTCTGGCATGAGTAGCAGAATTGTTGCTCAACAGGAAGTCTTCATCGTCCTCTTGAACTGCATCAACCTATATTCAAAAGAATTGATTTATTGTAATTTCAGTAATGAGAATTGCAAAAGAAAAAAAAGAAGCCAATCTTGCATAGTTTGTGACATTTTTGAAGGCGGAAATAAGCAAGGTGCATGAAAAAACCTTCCTATATACGTCCCTTATCAGTTATATTTGGTTCATCGCATGGGCTAAACAGATTTGTTAGTTGAAAAACTTTAAATCATACTAAAACAAAAAATTATGAGCAATACATATGGTCATCAAGCATCTGCGCTCATTATCCACAAAGGTCAATAGACCTTCAAAATCTATACTAATACAGCCTACATGCTAAATCTAAGAAACCTGCATTAGATAGACCTTAATGATTGAGATGATCTGGATCTTGTTTGAGCAAGAGGTGTAATATCCAATGTTTCCCCGTGATCAATGAATATGAGAAATGAAAAAACAAGTCAGCAACAAAAGGTCTGTTATATTAATACAAAAGTAGCTATAGAGACAGAAAGGAATATTATCCTATATTTCACAATGATCAACGAATATGTGAAAACAGAAAAGAAGTTAGAAACAAAAATTCATCTGAAAATTATTATTATATTCATACAGAAAAATTCCAGCCAAAACAGTTTGGAAAAATCAGATTCAATCACACAATCCAAATGAACCCCCAACATAATGAACTTATTACATTGTCATTTTCTTTTTCCAACACATTTAAAGAGAGACCTGGGATAAGGAAAATACGCTGATAGTGTCTAATATTAACCATCTACATGTTGCTGAGAATACATAAATATCAAAATTGATCTGGTTGGCATAGACTTGTCATAATGAGTTGGTAGATGCTTCAGCTGATTATAAGTAACTATAACGAGAACAGTGCATGTTTCCAAACCTTTACTGGGAATACCAAATTATGGGGATTGTCATGAAACAAATAAAATGTGACACACAAGACTACCATATAAATGCTAGGTAACATTGATCAATACCTCATCTTCATCATCTTCATCATGATGTGAACTTGTAGGTATATCGCTTGCATCCTCATTCCTTGCAAACCTTCCCCTGATTCGTGGGCGGCTATCAGCCAAAGTTTTCCTGCATGCATACTGCAAAGACAAGCATGGAAACATATAACAAAACCACAACCCAATAGGCTGAAGAGATGGACCAAACTTGGCAGCGTAAGTACAAAAGTAGGAAATGGTAAGTTGCATGTTGGTATAATGATGGTGATCTACCTTGATCTTTTTGTTAAAATTTCTTTCACTGCGCTTCATCCTGTATCTATGAATTCGTTCCTTACGCTCTTCTGCACTGTATCGGCCAATTTTAAATCCTGCTTCTTCAATGCTCAAATTATCGGATGTCAAAGGGCTTGTAGATCCATGGCTCATATGTATTCCATTGAGTGTCTGCAACAAGAGCACAACATAAAAACATTGCAGAAGCACCAAAACTGACTTGGAAAACATCCCAAGCCCTAAACCGGACAGAAATAGGCTTTCCATTAGAAAATGATCAAAAAGCCAAGTAGAATAATGTAAAGTCATATTCAAGTACATAACATCCCAATGTCTGGCTAGAAACATGAAATTGGAAGTACGAAATTCCTTGGAAGCAACTTGAAAAATCAAACTCATCAATAAGTAGCACTGTTGCAAAAAAAGCCTAGAACTACAGAAGAAGCCAACTGCCCAGCTACAAGTTATTAAGCTAAATCCAAAGGAACCAACAGTATAAGAGTCATTATGATCAGAACAATCCGACAAATTAGACTTGTGAACTTAAATTTGGAAAGACCCAAGTTTTAGAATAGAACAATGCCAAGATGGAACTCAAAAACCAAAGAATAACCGGCTCTGAACTACCACAAATTAGAGGAACCATAAATCCAGCTTATCAAGACAACTGAAGATCAAAGCAAAAACTAACAATCCAAGATAAAAATATGGTTAGGAGTAAAAACCAATTCAAAAATCAACAGATATAAGACTGCAAATGATTTTAATTTTTTTTTTTAAATCACTTTCTCATAAATTATCATTCTCAACATAAAGTTGGAATACAGAAACTCCTGAAAATCAACAGTTCCCAATTGACAGAACCCACCCAAAAAACAAAGCAACACAAGCTCCAAAATGCAATGATTTCTGTATCTACTATTTGGTGGAATCTTCTTTTCCATACAAAACCTGGTGAACAGAAAAACATGAAATAGTAAACAAAGGAAAAATAAAAAACTAAGACTCTGGAAAGGAAGAACCTGTTCAAACCCAAAGAATACCAGCACCCCTGGTGCCAAAGTTAAATGACACAGCCTATGGTCATGCAGGGAAAAGGGTCAATGCCAAAGTGCACATAACTATTCTCCAGTTTACACTGGGAGATCTTAAGTGGACTGGGAGATACTAATTTAATGGGCAATAAAAGAAAGTTTCACTTCGTTGTTGTTCTTTCTTGAATTGTGGGGCCAATAAAACCTTCATTGATTTAGCAAAAACCTGCAAAAATCCAATTCGCAAGTGTATGGACAAAGGAAAATGAAGAAAGACAGCAGGCCCAAACCAAAGAAGAACTTAGCAGGCTGAATTCCTAATTCAAGAGCAGCAACAGAAACCAAAAACAATTGTACAATGTCTAAGTGCAAAAATGGTAGCGGACAAGAACTTGCAAACCTGTATGTCTCCTGCGCTGCAAACCCGACGCATTGCCTTGAAGCTAGGCCTTATATTCATCCCTTGAAGGTCAGACAGCTGGGGCTGCAATCTTGAGTCCGAGCTTGACAATTCCAGCACTGAACTATACATGGGAGTAGAAAATTGGGGATAAAAGGAAGAAGCCTCGGGGACTCTGGGAGTAATCCTTAATTGACCCAATGAATGGCTACTAAAGCTTCTTTGCATCATAGAAGGCTTGTGAATATAGGTAGGAAGTGGGGATAATGAATCTTCACTGGCATCCTCCTTGGTAACAAATCTCCCAACCTCGATGGAGCCACTAGTTCTAGTTCTGGGTGCTGAAGAAAACTGAACAGGGGATGAAAAGTTATCATTGTCGTCTAAAACAAGCTCTTTTGACGCACTGCTTGTTAGTACTTCTGAAGAGCCATTAGACATATTAATTTGGCCGTTGGGTAGACCAATTTGACCATTGGACAGACTCACTTGGCCGTTGGGAAGACTAGCTTGGCCGTTGGGAAGGCTAATTTGGGTAGAAACTACTGAGGCTTGAACGAATGATGTAGCCAGTTGGCTATTTGGAGAAACTAAAGAAGGAGGGCTGTAATTTAAAGATGGATAGGAAGATGTGATACCGTTTGAGGATGAGTATCCCATTAGAATGGAAGGCTCTGGCTCTAATTTGGCCTCTGTAAACTGAACAAAAGGAGTTTCTTCCATAGACTCCAGGGATAAATGGTGCATTTTGTGTGTGGTGGCCTTGTTTTCTTCAGACTCAACCACTCCCTGTTTTCCAATATCTCCATTCCATAGAGATTTATCATCATCATAGGGAGCCCGGTCATTGATAGAAGAGCTGAAAAGATCTCCAGAATCAAAATCTAGCTGTGGGATTGTGACTCCTTCAAACAAATCCGCCTACACACAACACAAAATAAATAAAATTATCAACAATCATTGCTCTGTCCCTAGATGGCCTTGGCCACAAAAGAAAGTACATCCAATACACAGTACAGTAATCAGTATTACCCACTCAAAACGCAAAACAAAATACTATCACAAGCTTAAAAACCCACGCAACGAAATCATAGATTCTCACAAAATATTGTGGGAAGCTGTGAAAACAGACAATCCAAAACAACACAGATTCTGGTAAAACATATTAAGCTCAAAATGGAAAAGAAAATTTTATGAGGCTTACAGTGAGCATAACTCTATCCAGCTCCCCAAAATCTCCACCATGAAGCAAATTATCAGAGTAAGGAAGCATTAGATCACCTTCTGCAGACATCATGACAAGACCGAAACTCATCAAAAACTAGGCTAATCTTCCACTCACCAACTACCTAGGGACACCCAAAATATGTCTCTGGCCCTTTCTTAGACCTCAAGATCTTCCACCAACCCCACCACGATTATCAAGCCACCCACACCCTTCAACACAAACACAGCCTAGCAATCTATCTTATTGCTGTTATTGAACAAGTATACTGCAGACAGTACTCCCTAAAGTCCCAGTGCACAGGTTCTCAAACAGTACTTTTATGGAATGTCCATGCATACCCATCAACTAAAACTGCTTAAGCTCTAGGTAAACAGTAATTTTATGGAATCTGCAATCTTCAAAAACACCATACCCATCTACTAAAATGAATTACGCAGTTACCCATTTCATTCCCTTCAGCAAAAATAGATTCAGCACTCTCTTCCTCCTTGTTGCCTCCGTCCACTAGAACATAACTTGGCAATTAAAATACAAATCACTACAAAACCAATGTGTAACAATGAAAAATTCCAAGTTGCACTGTATTTACTGCAACAAAAATTGATTTGCAGTGAACTATAACATCATAACTAAACTAAACCATAACCAGAGTATGAAATTATCAACCCATGTAAGTCCAAAACTTCATATACATATCATATTATTTATACAGATGCTCAATGAGATCACAGTGGCATATTCTATTCATAATAATTTTTTCCTATTCTAATTCTTCATTAGTTCATATTGGCCTTTTTAGGAATTTAATAATAATACAAGTCTAATGCCACCTAAAATTTACATTTTATTTTTACACACATTGTTTTTAAACCAATGGATTATTTTATAAGACACTAACCTATAGCTATTATTTTATAAGAAACTAACCTATAGCAAGTATAAGTATACACCATTTATTTGATCTAACTAGTTTAAGAATTTTCTCTCGTTTTTTTTCTTCCGTGGAAGCTGGCAAATAACCTACTCTTAATTTGATTCCATCATCACATCCTAAGGGACCCTTCCAAATTCTTTGTTTTATTCTTTCCTTATCCATAAGTCATTTCTACAAGTACATAATTGACCCAAGTCAAATCTATGGGTGCAAAAATGAAAATGAACATAAACTTTAAAATTTGAAATTTACAATTAAGCACATGCCCCCCTATCCAACTAGTCATTATGAGCTAACCAAAGTGTGAAATATTTCAAAATGCGTGCTAGGGTGTAGTCGTGGGTAGATGATCTAGTTAAAGACTATCCAACCATGCAACTAATAACACTTCACAACGGAAATAAAATGACATAGCAAATAGATGGAACAATGATATTATTGATTCATGATCTAAATTACAATCTTGCCACAAGGGCTTACTACAGAAAAAGGCCTCAACCTTAATAGGCACAATTAGTGTGCAAACTTAATTAAAATCTTACGGGTTGATATACAATATGATGCTCTTCAATCTGCTATGAAACTCTCTTTGGGCTAACCATTAATCTAAGATCACTTAACTTATCTCCCCTTAATTGCCTTATGATGTTTATATAGTGAGTGTAAGAAAACCAAATGTTATGCACTAACCAAACAAGGTGGTATGATGCTCAATGCACATGGTAACATGTAGAAAGAACTAGCTTGGATGAATGCAGTAAGATGTAAGTATTGGAACTCAATGTTGTCCTAATCATGCACCTTTCTAAGACCAATAAGTTTGTATGTGTCTTCAAATGTTGACATGAAGCTTAAATGTCTGTTGCATGACTCAATAGGTCTTCCTTAAGTAATGTGGAAAATCACATCGCATTAACCAATGCCCAAATACTTGGCAATGATGTGGCATGCTAGGATATGATCTGAAAAATAGAACACTTACTACACTAATCTTAAAAGGAGAAACATGCAATTAGACTAAGATTCGACAATTTCATAAAGATAAAACATACATGTAGAAACATACAATCACATAGAACAAAGATGACTGAATGATTTATCTTGGGAAAACCCTCTCAAGAAAAAAACCTAGGAACAAAAAGAGCCTCAATGTATTATTCAGTCACTAATAATACTACAATTGCATTACAATCAGAGTACCACTCCCTTGTCACGCCAACTTTATCTAGAGATATTCTAACATCATAACCCCTACAAAATCACAAGTCTACAATACTCCATTCAAACATCCAATATATCAAACAAGTCCAAACAAAAAACCACAAGTGGTTTTCCATAAGCATGGGCCAAAATCCATGGGTAAATATGGTGCACAATCGTTGATCCAATTTCCAACACCCTTCATGATGGGTCAACAACTCATAATAGAATGTAACTCTTGGGTGATAGCACAATAGTGTGTCCCACTAGTACAAGGCAAAAAAATGAGCACAAGATGCCAAAATTAAAAATAACTTCAAACGATGACCCTACCTTTGAATGAAGAACCTTCATTTGAAGGTGATGTCATCATGACCTTCGAATGAAGGACCTTCATTTGAAGGTGATGTCATCATGACCTTCGAATGAAGGTCCTTCATTTAAAGCTCTTTTATCAAATTTTAAATGTTTCATACTCAAAATGCCTTATGAAAGAGACCTTAATATGAAGGACCTTTAAATGAAGGTTTTTGAAGGCCACTTTCAAGCCATCCTGTTATTGCTCACAAAGTTTTTAGAATTTTTTTATTTCAAAGTAGGGGTTGAACCATCAAATGGAGTCACCATGACATGAAATTTTACAAGATTGTAATCCTCAAAATAAGCTGTCTGAAAAGTATAATTTGTAATATATATTTTTTAATTATGATATTTTTTCTATTTTTTAGTGAACATGGATTTTTTACCAAACATAAGGCTCTCTGTTCGACGCACATGGAAAATTACAAAATGACAATTTTTTTTGAAAAATATCTACACACTTCATATTGATGGTCTTGTTTCAATTAAAACTATAATATATATGTTATGCATTTTGGAATAAAATTGTTTTAAATTAAAATTAATGTGGATTAAAAACTTAATAATAAAAAATATGCAACACAAAATTATGAAAAATATGCATGTACTAGATATCAGTGTTAGTGATATGTGTTAAGAAAATATGATTTTATTTTATTTCTAATAAAAGTTATGCACTATGTTGTTCATGGCACAATGTGATGGTTTAAGCATGGCATTGTTATCCATGCCACCAAGGATCAAACCCACATTGGGCCAACAAGCTCTCAGGCTTTGAGCCCTGCTGGGCCAACAAGCTCATGGGCCTCGCATCCTTGTAGGGCCCCTGGTGGGCCAATGAGCTTGTGGCTTAAATCCCTCATTGGGCCAAAGAGCTCACTAGTTTAAACCACCAGAATTAATGCAAGCGTTCATGGTAAGGGCATTCATGCTCAGGGATGAGGTCCCCCATGTTGTGGCCTCACTGGTTAATAGCTCTGGTCAAAAGCTTGTCACCTACCAAAAAATAGTTATGCATTATGCAATAAATGTCACTCCTTAATAATTCTACAAAGTATAAAAAATAAATTATTAAAAATACCTAAAAAATAACACAAACTATTTTTTATTTTTTTTAAATATTTAGAATCTACAACACAAAATCTAAAACATCACTAGTTCACATCATCTTCAAATTCTTAATGGTTTGCTTGCTATAATTGATAGAAAGAAAAAAAATGGTTAAAAATGTATAGTCAACCAACTATGTAGATGAATCTTCCAAATGGAATGTGGTGAAAATGGATTAATGGATCTTAGTGTGGTTCACATTATAATCAATCCTTGGCCCATTATACCTTGATCTATTTTCTTTAGTTCCCACAAACTTTAGAAAGCTACCGCAAGCCATGAATAGTGAAACTGAGTGTAAGCCTATCAACCTAGTAATAGTTTAAAGAGATAAAATTATGCCTTTGTGGTCATCAAAATCTTCTGGGAAGTGAATTTGATGTTGATGGATTAGTGCAGATCATATATCCCAAACTGTGAGGTGAGATCATCAAGTGTGGTGAAATGCGGTGGAATCTGTGATGACTAGTTGTGGATAAAAAATAGAAATAAAACCTACAAACAAAATAAACAAGTAAAATAACATATTTTTGAGTGATGCAAGATTGCTCTTAGATGCTAGGATGCTCTTGTATTAGACACCCAAGGTTGGTTAAAAAGTAAGCCCATTACTTTCTAGTGGCTAGAGGGAAACCAAGATGGTCTACCTCATCATTTAAAATCTAGGATGAGTCTTCCTCAAGCCTTCCTTTCAACTTTACTAAATACTCTTTAAATTGTTTATTCCTTGTGCCATTCCTAATATTGATGTTTAGAATCTCCTCAATCTCTTCCTTTTACTGTTGTAGTATCTAATTCTATAATCGTACTTCTGTGCCACTACCCTTTGGCTCACCTTCATAGTACTAGTATAGATCTACAATGTTGAACACTAGTAATAGACCTAAACCTTCTAGTAACTCCACTTCATATGCACTTCTTGAATCAATTTTTTTTTACAATTTTACAAGGGCCAAATTTCTTTATTTTTAGTTTGTGGTATGTTCCAACTAGACCTTCTTAAGATATACCATTACTTCTTCTCCAACCACAAACTCCTTGTGTCTTCTTTTCTGATTACATTTCTCCTAATATCTACCATTCATCTTCTCCAAATGACTTCTTACTTTTGCATGCACCTCCTTCATATGTTCTACAATTCTTTTACTTCTAAACTACCTCTTTTTTTATTAATGATATCTCTCAACACTGAAATATTTCTTGAACTACTGCCATATGTAATTATAAATGATATCTTCCCTACACTCTAGTTTACTAAATTATTATATGCAAAATCTTCCTATGGTAGAATCATATCCCAATTTTTTGTTTTATCTCTAATCAAACATCTCAATAAATTCCCCAAACTCCTATTCACAACCTCTATTTGTCCATCAGTCTATGGGTGATATGTTGAACTAAATTCTAGGCCTATATTCATCATCTTCCACAATATCCTCTAAAAGTACCTAACAAATTTTTTATCCTTGTCTAAGACTGTACTCCTTGGTAAACCATGTAACTTCACTAAAAAATAAACCAGCTATATGTACTGCATCATTACTTTTCTTGCAAGAAATTTGAAATGCACCATCTTAGAAAATATATCCACAAGTACAAATATTGAATCATGTCCTCTTTGAGTCCTAGGTAATGCCATTACAAAATCCATACTTATATCCTCCCAATGTTTCCTCAAAACTGGTAGTGTTTGATACAAACAAACATTTTGACTACCCCCCTTTGCAACTTGACAAATTCTACAACCTTGAACAAATTTCACATCTCTATATATTTGTAGCCAAAAATAGTTCTCACTCACCAATGCTACTATCTTATCTACACCAAAATGTCTTGCTAAATCACTACTATGTTTTTTATTAATCAAATTTTATCTCATGGAACTTGTTGGAAAGTACAGTTGATTACCCTTAAACATCACATTTTAAAATAAGTAATCCAACCACTTACTTCTATCCATGCTTACCAGTTCATTACATGATTTTCCATGCCTCCACAAAATTAGAATCAACTTCATACAAATGCTTCAATTATTTAGATCCAACTACCTTCTATTAGCAAACTTTATCTATTGTTCGATGCATCTATAAGCCTATTTGATTTTTCACTGTTATGCTTCAATACAAAGTGTTTAGGATGAAATTTGAAGAGGGTTTGATTTTAATGGTTTGTGTTGATCCTCCTCTCACCACTAAACATTCAAGGACATTCAACTGAGTAGAGAACTCTACTACAGATCTCCTGTCACTTGGAACATAGGGGAAGATTGGAATTGTGTGATTTTGTTGTTCAATTAAGCCCAATTATGCTCAAAACTCTAATTTCACAAATTCGTAAACAAACAGACAAATTACAGAAAATTATCGCACACAGAGATATCAAATGACAATCAAATGCATACCAGATTTTGAAGTTTAATGTCCGGAGAAGTCAGGGACTAATGAGTGGGCGCCCTAGTCTAGTGCCACAATTTTCTTCAAGATATGGGAAGCTTGTCTATAACCTATTCCTATTGTTCTAGAGATTTTCCAGTTGTAGGATCTGGAGGACTAATGAGCAGGCGCTCGAGTCCAAGTTCTTGTTTTCTTCTCAGATCTACAATTCTGACGGTCTGCACTGCTCTCCTACAACTCCACTTCTTTCACTTTTGCAACCTGTAGCCTACAATCATGGAAAAATGGGTTGGGAGTTGTGGTGTTTAGAGGCTTGCCTCAGTCAAGCCCCGGAGAGACATTCAAGTCTTCTGAACACCATTGTCAGATAAAGAGTGTGTATCCCTATGGGATAGAGGCAAAATCCAAATGATAAATGATAGAAAATACAATTGATATCACCTTGTAGTGAGGATCTCATGGAAGGAAGATGCTCTTCATGCCATGAGGAGATGGATGGCAAATCTGTAAAGACAAACACAAGAACACCACAAATTCTACTCCACCACACAATGAATTATTCGAATCACCTTAATATAAGCTTGTCAATCAAAATATCCATCTAGTTTACAAATGATAACCTAATCATGCCTAGATATGCAACTACAAACATTCCCGCTAAGAATTTTGTAATTCAAACTTACCGTGTCAGCATAGGACCTAAATAACGGTCATAAACTGACACTTTGAAATTGGTCCCGACCTAAAATAAGGCAGGAATAGGGCACGAATGCCCAAGTCCCCCCCCCATTTTAGGTAGGATTTATGTTAAGTGCATCCCCTGAGTCCCAATTGCCATGAAACTTTAGGGTTTTCCCATCGGGAGTCATCAAAACCATGTAAGATACTCTAAATGCATTCTAAAGGACCTGAGAGCTAAACCTTAAGAGGAAAAAAGTCCCCAAGGTTACTTTTTCTGACATAACATTTAGCCCCCACTTTAATGTATGTATAAACGCAAGGCCAATACATGCATTAAAGTACAGTCAACAAGCACATCAAACACGCCAAGCATGGAGAAGACATGCCAATCATAGTGAAGATAGTAACATGCATGCAAAACACGCATAAGACATTTATAGTCATGCAAAACACGGAGAAGATAGCATTGAAGATGTTGGGTTTCTTCCGAATCAGCAGAGGGTTTGCTAGTTCCAATGCACAGGTAGATTCGGCCAACTAATACAGGAGGTTGCGTGAGCTGCCTCCCCTTCACTTCTAGTTCTGCCGCACCAAGGGGGGTATCCCTATAGCTAAAGATTTGAAATCTGACTCACCCAATGACAGAAAGATTTAGCTTTTTAGAACAGGTAGAATACTCTCATGTATGGACCAAGATTTGTGTGATAAATCACAAGGTTGGCAACATTCTTGAACATATTTGTCTGGTTGTGGATGAGAGTATGCAGGGGTCCTAATCCTACTCCTACAAACTAACAGGTTGGAATAATGGAATGATTTGTATTAATGTTTGGATGCAAGACAGGGGGTTTTGGATCATAACTACTAATCCAAAAGCAGACCGGTGCCTATCTCAGGGCAAGGAGTCAACTAGACGTATACAAGAGAATGGCTTGCAACTGACATTCAAGTTTCAAGGGGTCAGGACTGGTATTTGCCTTACAAACACCACCCAATACTGAGTATTTAGTTACCTCTACTTACAGATATCCTAGCTGACATACAATCTTCTCCATACTTAGTCTAAAACACTTTAATCTATTCCTTGAATGGAAGTTAGAGATTAAGCATGTGATACAAAAAACCTATATCATAGAATTTGAGAAACCCTTAGCAACCTGATTCAAAAGAAGAAAATGCATACAACAAGTGGAGAGAAACAGATAAACACATGTAATAATGCATTTTTCATATAAAATGACATGAAACTGAACATATGTACAAGATGCACTCAAATGCAACTCATAAACTCCAAAGAGATAAAACAAACAGGAAAATGCTCTATTTTTCGTTATTTTTCCCCCAAAAATGCCCAAGTCTTCAACAACCTAAATGAGCAACACAGTTTGCTTTTTATAGCAAGACTGTGTACTCAACAAATTAGTTACATGGCACTTCAAAAATTGCCAGATGCACTGTACCTTCTAAATAGCACTCAAAACATTTAATGCTGCATGAGAAACAGAGGAAGAAAGCAGGTAAAATGGGGATTCATGTAGATGCCCAAAGAGTTTCATCTTAAATTTGGTAGTTGGCCTGTCGCTCCATTCGTCATGCACTCTGCAAACCGCCATTATGATCAACCTACCCGTGGCTTTGTTGGAAGTGTTGCAGCTGCGTGTTTCTGAAGTTTTTCCCGCTCAAGATGCAGCCACATACAAGGAAAATCCTTCACTGCTTGAAAGTTTAAAATCGGACGTTGATTTTCCTCTCGTTACTGAGATCCACGGCTCAAAATCCTGCTGAAAAGTCAAGAGCCAATGATATCGCGCCACATAGGTGGATTTTTCCTATCGCAGACTTTCTCCCCTCTTATTTTGTCTTTTTCGCCTTGTATATGTGAATGCACATACATACAACTGTCTGCATACAAGGCGCGAACCTCAAATTTCCATAAATTAGATTGAAATTGCACTCGGGTCCCGCCTTGTCTCCTCTCTTTGCATCTTCGCATTGTATACTTGCACATACATTCACCCTATACATACAAGCCGCGGATTTCAAATTTTTATGAAGCATTTTGAAGTTGCTTTGAAATCCAGCGTGTATCCAGCTCCCTTTGTATATCAGCACATATACAAGTACTCTGACATACAAGCTATGAACGCCAATGCTTTATTTGCCAACTTTGACTTTCAGGTCAGGTCTGACTTGTATATCGCAAATGTATAAAACCATTGTATATCGCATATACAATGCAAACATACAAGGAAAATATACATTCACCTTTGCCTCTTCAATTCAGGTCTGGGCCTTGCATCTCGGGAATGCATGTTTTCTTTGTATGCGCGAGCATACAATTAGAGAAATACAAGTGGTGGGTCCCAGCTTTAAATCACTTTCCATTGCATGTCAACTTGCACATTTCTTCTTGTATATTTCTTTGCATCTGTTGCTTGTATGATCCTCTTGTATATGCAAATGTATGTCACATATACAAACAACCTGACATACAAGGAAAAAACCTTTGTATCTAACCTTCTTCGCACATTACCTTGTATGTCTGCATGTACACTGCCACCGATGCATCCACCTGACATACAAACACATAATATGCTTACATTGTATGTCAAACACATACAATCTCCTTTGTATATACCTGCGGGCCCCACCGAATGCATCTCCTGCTTTGTATATTGTAGAATGTATATTCGAACATGTAATCAAATATACATTCAACCTTGCGACCACCTTTGCATGTTTGAACATACATTCATCATTGCATATGCATCGGCCCTCAGGGAGACTTTAGACTTGGTTGCCGATGAGGCTTGTTTCGCCAATGAAACCTTCACCATAGCGAATGTATGTCCCCCCTTCGTATGTCCAACATACATTCACCAATGCATCTTTCCGTTATATATCCAAACATACAAACCTGATATACAAGTAAACCTGACATACAAACACAGAATATTCCCAGAATCCTGCAAAAGATTCCCCAATGTATATGCAAACCTAATATGTACTAAAAAGGGGCATATAACTGATTTTTTCCATTTTTTGAAGGCTGATTTGAAAACTCTGCAAGCCCACCAATGTATATTTGCATTTGTACATACAAATCCCTTTGTATATACAAAGATACATGCATTTTAACTCTAAAGGCTGAAAAACCTAGCATTTTCTGAATTTTTTGGAAGGTGCCTATGAATGTAAAATGCTCAAAACTTGATGTCTGAGTAGGCACCAACAGAAGACACACAAAACACAGTGAATCCAGTGATGATTTTCTTTTTCTTTTTCTCATATATGAAATACATATGCAAGTACAAGGAAATTAAACACACCACCCATAATGTAGGAGGGACTCATCGCCACCAGTCTTTAAACTGTATATGGGGCAACACACATGCAAAACAAATCTCAGAGTGCAGGAGGGACTCATCGCCACCAGTCTTTAATATTGCAGTTGAGAACAAACATACCAAACAAATCAAGTATGCCATACAAATGCCAAAGCATAGGAGGGACTCATCGCCACTAGTCTTTAAGACTATGCTTGGGAACAAACACAGAGAAAAAATGGCAGACAAGCGATGGAGTGTTCCTATTTCTAGGTTCATCACCATCTCAGGCACATTACAGGCACACACTGACGATTGGACTTCACCACAACAATCGCTGAAGACACACTTAAGGGTTAAGTTAGTCATAGAACTGCTCCCTGCCTCCGCAAAGGACTTTTAAAAATGACAAGATGTGCACTCTCCACGAGAAATACACCATCCCCACCTCCATAGAGGGCTTAAGATAAAAAAGGATATGCGTGATATCTCACCTTCGTAGAGGGCTTAAGTGATTGCAATAGATTTCAAACAAATCTCAGAGTGTAGGAGGGACTCATCGCCACCAATCTTTAAGGTTGCACCTGAGAACAAACACTTTGCTAGCATCTAAAATAGATAGCTTACCTTATATATGTCTCCACCTTAAGGTGGTTGATATCATGCACTGATATCAAGCACATTAAGGTAGGTAGAAAACACACAAGGGAACACGAGCTCTCGCAAAGCCCATGCCCCCCGGAGGTGACATGTACTTTACGATCACCAAATGTTCCCACAAAGACATTCCTACAAAAAAAGTGTTAGCATCCATATAATCATGATAAAAAACAATGCATATGATCATTCACATAAAGAGTCAAGGTTATACTACAGATTTGGAGACCGAATATAACCGTGGGGCTATACTATAGAAATCTCAAAAATGAGTGTAACCA
The DNA here is from genome assembly GCA_027924645.1 of Cunninghamia lanceolata. Taxonomy (NCBI): domain Eukaryota; kingdom Viridiplantae; phylum Streptophyta; class Pinopsida; order Cupressales; family Cupressaceae; genus Cunninghamia; species Cunninghamia lanceolata. The sequence continues at coordinate 27,432,704 of BSBN01000047.1, forward strand.
AGGCGAGATTCGAAGATAAACAAAGTGCATGGAGCAGCAGTATTGTTATGGTTTGTAAGTGCGATAAGACAACATCAAGATCACATGAAGTGATTCTACTAGCCAAGCGTTGGATAATATATATTCCAACCCCGTCGTCATGTATGGAGTTGGTCCATTTTTTTATTTCTCGCTAAATGGACACTAGGTCCATATCAGTATAATATGTTTTTGTCATCCGCCTGCTAGATAGAAACACTAGAGGAAGGGAAACAATAAATCAAGAGAGGAGAAACAAGTGCCTTAGAGACAATCCCGTAGGAGGGTGCCCCCAAGTCACCAACTGCAATGCTATGTCCATAAGTCACAACACACAATGGTGAAAATAGAGGAGAAGCAATATAGAAGAATGATGATACAATATCCTTGACCTTACAAGAGTATCAAGGGTCATCCCAGGAGGTCTAAACAACACATAACACATCACGGGGGAAGCACAACATGGAGGGGAGGTCACATACATGAGCTGATCATGCTACCGCATAGGTGACCACCAAGGTTAGAGATACTTACCTGTTTCTTCCCAATGTTAAGAACTTACACATCTAGGAAAAGGCCACCCTTGAGAGCAACTATAATACTTTCTACAACAAGTGTGGCTTAAAGAAGGAGAGATGTTTACCTAATTCTTAGGGATAGCTCCTAGCAGACAATTATTGTTTATCGGCCCAAGATATTGCACATATTGATTTGGTCTTGTTGAAATTGCATTAACATTGAGTTTAGGACAACGAGAGGCTTTCTTTTCTTTAAAAGGATTATATCTTGACCCAATGTCACTTGAGTAATGTCTTGAATCCAATTCTATAGGTACTCAAATCCCTTGTTGATTTACACCACATCCCTTACCTACATAGTCATAGTTGTTATAGAGGATTTTTAATTCTCGACCATAGAAGGATGCCATTTCTTTAGAAGATGGTGAAGCCTTATAGGTCTCATAATTTGTAGTATAAGTAAGAGTATTGTCTTTGTTTTCTACCAAGGAGGCTTTGTTTTTCTTAGGAATTTCAAAAGATTTCTTAGATGAGATTGATGCGACTTTTGATGTGTTGGGATTATTAAGCTTATATTCCCCTACACTACAAGGATTAAAATCTAATGAACCCCAATCGTCACCAAAAAGTGCATTCAATGGTGTAGAGTCTTGCACAACATTATCTGTGGCAAGAGGCATTGATGACTCAACTTGTAAGCTATTTAGATTCATATAACTGTTAAATTGTTTTTGCTTTTCAATATGTAAACAACTATCTGGTTCAAGATCAACTTTCACAGTGTCCAGAGCTTATTTTGATAAATAAACTTTATTGATCTATGAAGGGTAGACGAAACTGCCCCCATGGCATGAATCCATGGTCTACATAGAATCATATTATATGAGAGAGAACTAGGCATAACATGAAAAAGAGTATCTAATGTCACGGGTCCAACCATTATGGGTAGAGTTATCATGTCCATAGTTTGTTTTGCAACATTATCAAAGCCACGAATGCTAGTTATATTTGGCTTAATCAAAGAGGTATCAATCTTAATCCTATGTAACAAATCAATACCACAAACATTAAGCATTGATCCATTGTCAATCATAACTCACTTTATCAACATTTTATTTATTGTGACAAAGATCATAAGTGGATCATATTCATCTTTTATAGATGGTATTTCATGTGGTTGAAAGAGAATATCCATTTTTTTCGCATGCATACAATCCAATAGACCTGCTACATCATTCGAATTAGTAGGTGGTACAATCACCTTTTGTAAAGCTTCTTGGAGCATTCCATGGTATGTAGGTGAAGTTCGTATTAAATCCCAAAGAGAGATATTAGCCGAAGTAGCATGAATCTATTCAACAAGATCATATTCTTGACCACTTTTATGAGTAAGACGAGGTGGTGGAGGGAGCATAGGTTGAGAACATGGAAGAGAGACAGACACATGTGGTGCTTGCTTACTTTGCTTGTTATTACAGGTGTTGTATGTGTGAGCAATTATGGGATGTTGCGGCACATTTTGAACACCTTGACTTGTTTGAGTAATTTGTTGTGCATATTTGTAGATGTAATCGGGAGGTCTACCTTGAACCGTAATCACCAGCTTTAAGCAAGAGGGTGCACTAGGTGCCCCTTAGACAATCATCTTAGGAATATTGCTACACAGTCTATTAATGAAAATTAAATTAACATTGTTTTCCTCTTGATTATACCCAACATCTATCCCTAAAGGATTTAATGTGAGATATCTTTTCTCATCCACTAATGCTACATCTTGGCCAGGGAGAGCATTGGAATGAGAGGAAGGTACAATGTTTGTAGGGAGATTAGGTATTGTGTCATTAATAGATTTATCCATAGTCTTCTCATCTAAGGTCCTTGGACATTCAACTATAGCAGAAGTAGGATAACTTATGGAATCATCTTCATCATCATCACAATATGTTTTAGCTATTAATTCCAAAGCATTAAGAGGAGTTTCACACTCATTATTCTCAATGTGTCTTGTTAAATATTCTACTACACAAGGGTATGCACTCATTAGAGATATGAAGTTGTCATAATCAGATACATAGTCAAGGATTTCAAATGAAGAGCATTTAATTATATCCTTGTGATACATAGCTTGTATGTAAGTGAGAACATGAGGATTCATTTTAAGAAATTTGTAGAAATTCTCAAAGTTTTTGATATATGCATGTAAAGATACCAAATAGAAATGAGATGAAGATGCCATGGTGAAATGTCTTGTAACATCAATGTAAAATCAGATTTTAAAATATTTTCAAAAGTTATGCAAGAAACAAGTGCAAAACTATGTGTGAAAATGACCTAAAATGCTTGATTTTTTCAACTTTTTCTAATGCAAACAAGTGAAAGAAAAGGTGTTGTAAGGAAATTGATCAAGGGAAGAAAATAGTGTCTTATAACAGTCATAATTAGATACATAGTCAAGGATTTCAAATGAAGAGCATTTAAATATATCCTTGTGATACATAGCTTGTATGTAAGTGAGAACATGAGGATTCATTTTAAGAAATTTGTAGAAATTCTCAAAGTTTTTGATATATGTATGTAAAGATACCAAATAGAAATGAGATGAAGATGCCATGGTGAAATGTCTTGTAACATCAATGTAAAATCATATTTTAAAATATTTTCAAAAGTTATGCAAGAAGCAAGTGCAAAACTATGTGTGAAAATGACTAAAATGCTTGATTTTTTCAACTTTTTCCAATGCAAACAAGTGAAAGAAAAGGTGTTGTAAGGAAATTGATCAAGGGAAGAAAATAATATGTCTTATAACAGTCCAATAAAGCAATAATATCCTTCACAACACACCTTTGATGCAATCCTATAGTGATGACAAGCCAAAACCTAGTGAATATACACTAAAATATGCAATTTTTCATAAATTTTCAATGCAAAGGGTGTTGTAAAGAATTTTAGGAGGGGAAGTAGAGTATAAAAGTAATATTAGTCACTTAATTCCATAAAATTTGTCACAACACGCTTATAGTGCCAATCTAAGTAAAACCCTAGTGAAAATATAGCCAAAATATGTAATTTTTTGCAAATTTTCAATGCTAAGGCCTAATAAAAAGGGTGTTGTAAAGAATTTGAGGAGGGGAAGAATATAATAACCCTGATATTAACCAATTAGTGCAGAAAAATCCTTCACAACACACCTAGGATGCAACTCTAGAGAGACAATAAGGTCAAAATTTAGTGAAAAAACAAGGTTTTCAAACCCTAGACATGAAATTTTGTAAGAAAACCACTATGATGAAACACTATAGTTAGAAATCAGTCCTAATGAGTGTTTTTAAAGGGTAGTAAAATATGAAACAAGATTTTGACTACAAACCCTAGTTAATGCAAAACTAGGTTATATGGAAAAATGCACAATTTCAACCAATTTTTATCAATTTAGGCATTAAAATGCAATGTAAATGAATGATGAATAAATTTTTTTTGTATTTTAAATTAGATCTGATGATAATGACAGAAATTTATTTAAATCAAATGCTAACCAAATCAAATTATTTGAAAATGCAAGCTAAAAATGCCAATTTTTTTCAAATTTTCCTAATTTTTCAAATTTTTTGTAATTTTTCAAATGCAATAAGATGAACAATGAAATGAATGAATGAAATGAATGTAAATCTGAAGTAAAAAGTCATCAAGGTGCAAAATTCATTAAAAACATGGGTTCACCAAAATGTTTAGGATGAAAATTGAAGAGGGTTTGATTTTAATGGTTTGTGTTGATCCTCCTTTCACCACTAAACATTCAAGGACATTCAACCGAGTAGAGAACTGTACTATAGACCTCTTGTCACTTGGAACATAGGGGAAGATTGGAATTGTGTGATTTTGTTGTTCAATTAAGCCCAATTATGCTTAAAACCCTAATTTCACAAATTCATAAACAAACAGACAAATTACGGAAAATGATTGCACACAGAGATATCAAATGACAATAAAATGCGTACCAAATTTTGAAGTTCAGTGTCCAGAGAAGTTGAGGACTAATGAGCGGGCTCCCTAGTCCAATTCCACAATTTTCTTCAGGATCTAGGAAGCTTGTCTATAACTTGTTCCTATTGTTCCAGAGATTTTCTAGTTGCGGGATCCGAAGGACTAATGAGATGGTGCCCAAGTCCAGGTCCCTATTTTCTTCTTAGATCTACAATTTTGATAGTATGCACTACTCTCCTACAACTCCACTTCTTTCGCTTTCTCAACCTGTAGCCTACAATCATGGAAAAATGGGTTGGGGGTTGTGGTGTTTAGAGGCTTGCCTCAGTCAAGCCCCAGAGAGGCATTCAAGTCTTTCGAACACCATTGTCAGATAAAGAGTGCATATCCCTGTAGGATAGAGGCAAAATCTAAATGATAAATGATAGAAAACACAATTGATATCACCTTGTAGTGAGGATCTCATGGAAGGAAGATGCTCTTCATGCCATGAGGATATGGATGCCAAATCTGCAAATACAAACACAAGAACAACACAAATTCTGCTCTGCCACACAATGAATGCCTTGAATCACCTTAATATAAGCTTGTCAATCAAAATATCCATCTAGTTTACAAATGATAACCAAATCATTCTTATAAATGCAATTACAAACATTCCTGCTAAGAATTTGGTAATTCAAACTTACCGTGTCAGCATAGGACCTAAATAATGGTCATAAACTGACACTTTGAAACTGGTCCTGACCTAAAATATGTAGGACTAGGGCACAGGTGCCCAAGTCCTTCCCCCCATTTTAGGCAAGATTTATGTTAAGTGCATCCCCTAAGTCCTGTTGGTGATTGTTTTGAGATAGTCATAACAATTAGTTAAAATTCACATAAATGAACCAAAACTGACTTGAAAGATATGAAGGAATCAGTTAAGATTCACTTAATCCCAAGTTTAATATGGTCAGGTCTTGACCTATTGGGTAAATTCAGTTGGTCGATGTGAAGCTGTAATGTTCAAGGGGCCTTACGTAGTTTAGGGTTTCTTGTTGGTTTACTGGACTCGAACTTATGCCAAGGATTATAAATATCAGTGTGTTATTCATCTCCTTTTGCATAACAGTGTTACTGTGTTGCAAAGCTTTAAATAGTCTTCTTAAATTATTGCAGCTTTCTCTTCTTAAATATTTATGAAAACTATCTACTTTAAAATCTTATGTTCACACTTTCAAATATGAGATAAATTTTCTTCAAATTTCTACGTTTTAAGCTAAGTATTTTCAGATGGGTTGGGAAAAGTTAGAAAGATCTAGTCTAAACATCATTCATTCTACCTAAGGATCTAATTGTTCTGTTATTCACTGTATAAGTATTGCAGCAAATTGATCAATTCCACAGATAAAACCCTAAGTGTAAGTTTTGAGCATTTTCACAAACATACACTTAAAATTGCAAGCTCTAAGAGAAAATGTTTCAAACACAATAAAGAGCAAGAAAACACTTAGAAGATAGATGCAGAATTCTAGATTCAATTGTATTAGAAACAGCCAGTCATATAAGATTTACAATGTCTGAATGACTCTTAGCTTCAATGATTAAACTATAGAAAACTTACAAGCTTTGCAGATACAGTAAGGAAGCTAGACATTCCACGCATTTCTTATTGCAAACACAGGCAACCTCCTTCTTCTACTTTTTAAACTAAAAGGTCCCTCTATTCTAAATGTTACTTTACAAATTCCTACTGCTACAAATCTCTATGTAGCCCCTGTGTCCTAAAAATCCCTGTGTAAAGTTTTACAGTGTATCAAGGCATAATATATAGACTTCCACTGTCCTCAATACAACTCAAAAAACCCTAGTTAAATAATGGTTCAAACCTCTAGTTACAACAATAAATGTTGGAGAACAAGTCTCCCAAAATATCTTTGAGCATACATCAAATTTGGGCAAAAATATGCCCTTTTGGAAACCCTAGCAGTTCAAAAATAACTTCTGTTGTCTGCTGCAATAATATCTTCAGCTGCATTTTGTCTTCATCAATGAATGGCCTTTGACTTCCTCACCCTTCATCCTTATCTTCCTCTACTCCTAAGATCTGATTTCCTCCTCCGTGATGTCACCGCCATCAAGTTTCAGCTCCTTTCTCAACTGTAAACCTGCAAAAAAAGATAAGCAATAAGTATTATTTCACTTAATAAATAGCAGGAACTAAAACAATCACCAAATCTAGTCGTGACTATGTGAATGCATCAATCAGGCCTTGAATCCATGAAAATCGTGTCCAAAAAATGCATATACAGTGCTTAGAAAAGTCGGGTCAACTGTCGTTGACCAAAAAAATATGCATTCGGGCCTAAAAAAAATGCCTCAAGTTCCTATCGCTTCATTTTCCTGCTCATTTTCTCTGTTTAAATCATTGTATACCCAATATACAAGCTAGATGTGATATATCCATTTAATCAGATTCCAACCCTTTTCAGTTCCGCGGCTTGCATATCGCAATGTATATCGGTTTGTATGTATACGTTGTATGTCTCGCAATATACAAATGCAAAATATACAAGCGCTTAACTCTATTTTATAACTTTTCAATTCCACCACCTAAAACAATGCATAAACCATTGTATACAACCCTTCGGACCTATCGCTGTTATAAACGACAATTTATAACCCACCAAATCTGCAATGTATCTCTTGATATGCAAATCGGACGTGATACATAGGATAAATCTGCTTTATATTCATTGGATTCTGGCTTGTATGTGGTGCCTTGTATGTTTTAGATATACATTTGGGTATACATACAAGCATTTAACTCGATTTTAATCTTTTTTGGATTCCACATTGTATGCCTCTCAAACATACAAGCGCGCATATATACAACGATTTCACCAATTTTAATACTCCCTTCAGGTCCGCGCTTGTATATTTCATTGTATGTTGTGCTTGTACCCTTCAATATACAATCGGATATACATACAACGAATTAACATTATTTCAAAAACCATTTAAGTCCGCATTGTATATCGGGCCTTGTATACTATGAAATCCTCTTTTCAAATCCGTGGATATACAATGAATTCACCACATTTAAAACCCTTTGAGTTCCATGCTGTATGCATAGAGTGTTTGTATATTTAGTTTGCATGTTTCGACCTACCAACATACAACGTGAGATACAAAGCGGAATTAAAACATCAATTCATTTTAACCTAAAAACCATTTCGGGTCCATCTTGTATGTATATTTCAAAACTTTTACCAAATGCATACAAGAAAAAAAGAAATATACAAGCAGCCCTGTATATGAACCTGATTGCAAAAGCGACTAAGTATAAAATGACTTTGCACATACAAAGGACTTTGTATATGCAAAGCGATATACAAAGCTGAATGTACATTTTACCAAAATGATCATAACTTGCAAAATATGGTGAATTTTAAGGTGGTTCAAAAAGCAACCCTAGCTCATTTTTCACAAGGAATCCAACCATATCATGCACTGGTACTAAAAATGCATTTTTCTCTATTTTCAACAAAGTTTGCAATTTTAACCCTCTTTTTCCCTTTACCACCAAGCAAACCAACACATAAAAAGCAAAAAAAAGCAAAGCCACAATAGGGGTCCGCATTTTGCTAAGGAGTAAAATGGGGCGTGTTGTGAACATCACAACAACTAGCAACCAAACAAAACAATTAAATTCAAAGCATTAAGGAAACTATATGAAATAAATCCATAACTTCCAACTATCTTTCCTGCAAATTATTATTCAACTCGAGACCTAAAGTATTCAATAAGGGTGCATGAATTTTCATTTTTAGTTTAGGTGTGTGCACGTGATTAATTATCCTCATCTTGAAGATCGGTTGAACAAACCAATGACTGATATTAGCCTACGTAGATGAGGATATTCCCTTATAGCCGACCGGATAGAGCCTTACTGTAGCGAGTGTCTATAGCCCTGACAAGGTTATCATTACAATTCTCCTAAGTAGAGCCCCACTGCCAGTGAGCGTCTATAGCCCCGGTAGACTTACTTAGATGGCTTAATTTAGATTTTCAGTATAATCTACTTTATTTTATTTTTAGATTTTATATTTTATTGATTTTGATTTTTTGATAGAAATTTCACAAGATATAGCAATTTGTAAATTTATGATGCAAGGAGTGGTCACTTGCTAAAATTAAGCTGAGAATTGTAATGGTAGCAAGGGTGACCTCTGATTTTTCACCTAATATCTACACTGGTAGGTTCAACAAACCCAAGGATTTTAGGTGTGTCATCATGAGAAACCTTCCTCAAACTCTCAATCACTATTATTGAATATAAAATTTTAGAAGCTAAACAACTCTCTACATTCATGACAGTCATAACAAATTATGCATAAATTGCAAATGGTTAACCTGAATATTCTAAATTTTGTATTATTTTCAATGGTTGTTGGTCTACTCCTTAATGCTCTAAAGAAAAACAAAGATCCTTGCTGAGGAGACAACAAACAAACCAAACAACAAACTGTACAAACCAAAAGAAAGAGAAAAGAAAGAAAAAAGAAAAAAAAAAGACAGAAAACAAAGCAAAAAGAAAAGACTGTACAAACAACAAAAATAGAAACAAAAAAGCAAAACTGTACACTACTTACATTATATTACACAAAATATGGACTGTCCTTTACCTCAAGCCTGGAAGTAGTGTTTCAAATGTTGGCCATTAACTGGTAATGGCACATCTTCCCCTGTCAAGGTCTTGAGTCTAAACGTGTTGTCTCCTATTATTTTTGAGACTTGCAATGGACCTAGCCATAGTTTGTCGAATTTTCCATGACTCCCCTTCTTTTCATGTGCTTTATCCCAGCACAGCACTAAGTCTGATATCCTAAATGTTTTGACTCTTGCCCTCTTATCAAACCACCTCTTAACTACTGCTTGGTGTTTTGCAAATTTCTTGAGGGCTTGATCTCTTTTCTCACCTAGTTGTAGCATTTGTACTACCCTGGCTTCTCTATGGTTGTCAAAGCCTAAATACTCATTGGCAAACTTTCAGATTGGTATTCTTAGATTTACTGGAAGTATGGGATCAGTCCCATAAACTAAATGATAAGGTGTACTACCTAAAGTGATTTTGAACTTGGTCCTATATACCCACAATGCATATTTTAACAAGGTGTTCCACTCTCTAGGACTCTTTGCAATCAACTTCTTGATTATATCTAATAAAATTTTGTTCATAGACTTAGCTAATCCATTCCCTTGAGGGTGATAATTTGAAGAAAACTTTAAAACAATCCCGTATTCAAATGCCCATTTAGAAAACTTTAAAGAAGAGAAAGCAGGGCCATTATCACATACCAATGAATAGGGAGTTCCAAACCTGGTGATGATGTTTTCTTCAAGAAACTTGATAACTACCTTAGTTGTGGAGAACTTGTAGCATGTGGCTTCAGCTTGCAAATCAGAAAGACAACTACCCTTGTCTTTTGTTCCTTCTGAAATCAGAGCATCTATATTACTCTGAAAGTATCTCTATGGTTGATCAGGATTCTCATTGCCCTCTTGCAACACTACCCTCTTTATGCACTTATTGTATTCATACTTAATGATGTCCTTGCACTTTCCACAACTTTCCTCAGAATGTGGCCTATCATGAACTCTACATCTGTCTTTATACAGTTTACATTGGACTGGCAGACTTTGTTTAATGCACTCTTCCACTTCTTGTCTAAGGGCATGACCAAAATTTTCCATTGCACTATTTTCTTCATTCGAAGAATCTCCATTAGACCTAATGAATAATGTTGTCCCCTTGCTGGCATGTTTTTTTTTAGGGTTTAACATCATGATCTCTTCAATTTGTACCCCATTGTTGGTAATCCGATAAACACCATGTTCAAGAGCAACATATAATATTGCTTTCGTTCGATTATACTCTGTTATCATATGTTTCATCCTGGGTTCTGCCTCTATTCTAATCTGGTTTGGGACACCTCTCCAAGGTAGCCACATATGTGAAAAGTCAGTGGCCATATATCCATTTAATGTCTTGGACCAATCCCTACTCAACAACATTCCATAATTCATGGGTATATCTACGATTTGAATGTCAATGAATTGGCTTACCCTAGGGTCTGAAGCTAATTGCATCTGAATGTTCATTAGTTCTCCTATCACACTAACCTCAGTTTTATCTAATTGTGTGACAACCTTAGCAGATCTGGTGGGAGTCAGCCCCAGAGTTTTACATATTCCTAAGGGTATTACGTTGGTTGATGCACCAGAGTCCACCATGCAATTGTGTATGTTCTTCCCACACAATCTAACAGTTAACAAAAAAGGAGGAGCATCCTTCTTATCAGCATACATTACTACATTTGTATTGGAAGGCTGCTCAACTTTCTTACTTTTCTCTTTAGGCGGTGAATCTCTATTAGGAACAGCTACATCAACAGCAACCTCATCTGTATCCAGGGACTTTATAAAAGCATTTCTGATCCCTGGGGTTTTCAATAGTTCATTTAGAGGTATACTGACCTTAATTTTCTTTATTTCCTCTAACAAGTAACTCATTAATCTTGTTGTTTCTACTGTTTCAGTTTTACTTGTTTGGGCCTTTTCTACTATTGTTCCACTATTTGTATGATGATTAGCTTTGAGTATGGCAGGATTGTTGCTAGCATTCTGATCTGGTGGTGTATTGAAGTTGTTAGGCAGAGTGGAAGTGGTGAAAGGTCCTCCTATCCTAGTGTTGTTTCTTAAATTGTAGGTGTGGTTTTTATTTGTCTGTTGAAAATCCTACACCTCTTCTGTTCAGTCAATACCTCATTTTCAGTTTCAAAGGGAAACTGAAAAGCATTTAACACAAAGGTTGATTTAGGATAAAGATTTTCACAAAAGTATGGTTCATCCTCTAACAATTCATCCTCTTTCTCTTCTGTAGTTGCAAAGGTAAAGGTTTCCAAAACTAAAGTTGTATCATACCCTGAGGGTACTACCTCATTACCTTTGGGATTGAGAAACTCAGAAGTAGGAGGCTGCACATCTATATTAAAAATGCTGGCTGCTAAATGGAATTGTGGACAGTCAAGCTTAGCATGTGCATTGGTATTGTGAAATCTGCACCAGTTTTTTAGTGATGTATTAGTCATTTGAATGCCAACCATTTGTTTTGCATCATGATTATCTGTATTCTCAAAAGGAGAAGCTAAGGTACCATTGTTTGGTCCAGTGTTCCATGTTTTGGGTGGCCTAGGCTGATTCTAATTTTTGTTATTATTAACCCAGGCCCTATTGTCTATCATTGGCCCTCTATTTTGCATTAGCTACCCTTGGTTATGACTTTGATGCTGATTATAGTTTTGACTTTGATTTGGAAATTGGCCTTGGTTGTTATTTTGGGCATGACTCTGATTGTAGTTCTGATTGTAATGCTGATTTTGATTTGAACTATAGCTTTGATTTTGGCCTTGGTTATAATTCTGATTCTGATTGTATCCCTGGTTGCTTCTTCCATAAAGATTCTCATTTCTTAGTTTTGTCACTTCGGTGGTCAATCGTTTCAAATGTGTAGTGATCTCTTTGATTTCTTCCCTTTCCTCCTGTGCTTTTGCTACAATTGTATCTCTGGGAGGTCAGAAGAAAGGCTCACCATTATTTTGACTGTTATTAGCAATGTTACCCATGTAAGGAGCTATGGTTTGGATCGAGGTAGGACTATACACAGGTGTGTAAGAAGGAACCAGATTTAATAATGGAGTGTGATGCATAGGGACTCCATTCCAAGGCTGTGCCTGATTTGACATCCCAAAATTTTCTCCATTAACAAATGGGCTACAAGTTGTATGCCTCATCTCTTGGTTTACTAAGGCTGCCTCTTTATAGGCTTTGGATATTGAATCTATGTCAGGTTTTCTTTTGACAAACATGGCAGTTAAAGGATCTAAGGCCACATAGAACATAGCTAACAAGGTATCATCATCTACGGTGTAAGGGGCTACTAACCTCGAGTAGGCCTTTTGAAATTTGTCATTGAAATTATCTATCAACTCTCCCTCACCTCGTTTTATGGTAGCTAATTTATGATACAAGATGCAAGGGTCGATGGGTCCTCTAAATCTAGATAGAAATGCTTCTTCCATAAGTGACCAAGAAGAAACATAGCCATTGGGTAGGTTTACATACCAGTTAGAGGCTTGTTCATTAAAGGTGTAGGGAAATAATCTACACACCACATCTTCATGTTCTAATCTGGCCCTAAAGCATGCTTCCTTGAATATTCTAATATGGTCTTCTGGATCTTGGTGTAACTAATATTTGGGATATATCTTTTCTAGATTTTTGGGCATCTCATTATAATCATTAAAGTGTATGGGGGAGTTTGCATTAAAATAAGCCATCGCAGGTATCTGTGCTTGACCTAAACCTGTAGGAATACCTGGATTTACTAGTAGGATAGAATCTCTGGGAGGACTAGGTACCTAAACCAAGATTTAAAGATCTGAATAAAGATCTGTTAGGACTCACAATGTTACGGATGTTAAAAGGTGACCTAGGAGGTGTTCCAGATGAACTCCCTGCTTGCGATGATTTAGGATTCCAAATCAAAGGGCTCTTACTTCACTTTGTATCAAGTAGTTGCACAAAAATATCCCCTGAACTAGATCTAGACTTGGTCACTCTATCACTATTATTAGCCAGTTTGAAACAAACCCTAAGTCAAGTCGGCCCTCCTTCTAGCGCCAGAGAAACTGTTGGTGATTGTTTTGAGACAGTCATAACAATTAGTTAAAATTCACATAAATGAACCAAAACTGACTTGAAAGATATGAAGGAATCGGTTAAGATTCGCTTAATCCCAAGTTTAATATGGCCAGGTCTTGACCTATTGGGCAAATTCAGTTGGTTGATGTGAAGCTATAATGTTCAAGGGGCCTTACGTAGTTTAGGGTTTCTTGTTGGTTTACTGGACTCGAACTTATGCCAAGGATTATAAATATCAGTGTGTTGTTTATCCCCTTTTGCATAAAAGTGTTACTATGTTGCAAAGCTTTAAATAGTCTTCTTGAATTATTGTAGCTCTCTTCTTAAATATTTATGAAAACTGTCTACTTTAAAATTTGATATTCATGCTTTCAAATATGAGACAAATTTTCTTCAAATTTTTACATTTTAAGCTAAGTATTTTCAGATGGGTTGGGAAAAGTTAGAAAGATCTAGTCTAAACATCATTCATTCTACCTAAGGATCTAATTGTTCTGTTATTCACTGTATAAGTATTGCAGCAAATTGATTAAATCCACAGACAAAATGCTAAGTGTAAGTTCTGAGCATTTTCACAAACATACACTTAAAATTGTAAGCTCTAAGAGAAAACGTTTCAAACACAATGAAGAGCAAGAAAACACTCAGAAGACAGATGCAGAATTCCAGATTCAATTGTATTAGAAACAGCCAGTCATATAAGATTTACAATGTCTGAATGACTCTTAGCTTCAATGATCAAACTACAAAAAACTTACAAGCTTTACAGATACAGTAAGGAAGCTAGACATTCCACACATTCCTTATTGTAGACACAGGCGACCTCCTTCTTCTACTTTTTAAACTAAAAGGTCCCTTTATTCTAAATGTTACTTTACAAATTCCTGCTGCTACAAATCTCTATGTAGCCCTTGTGTCCTAAAAATCCCTGTGTAAAGTTTTACAGTGTGTCAAGGCACAATATATAGACTTCCACTGTCTCCAATACATCTCAAAAAACCCTAGTTAAACAATGGTTCAAACCTCCAGTTGCAACAATAAATGTTGGAGAACAAGTCTCCCAAAATATCTTTGAGCATACATCAAATCTAGGCAAAAATATGCCCTTCTGGAAACCCTAGCAGTTTAAAAATAACTTCTATTGTCTGCTGCAATAATGTCTTCAGCTGCATTTTGTCTTCATCAATGAATGGCCTTTGACTTCCTTGCCCTTCATCCTTATCTTCCTCTACTCTTGAGATTTGATTTCCTCCTCCGTGATGTCACCGCCATCAAGTTTTAGCTCCTTTCTCAACTGCAAACCTGTAAAAAATAGATAAGTAATAAGTATTATTTCACTTAATAAATAGCAGGAATTGAAACAGATGCCAAATCTAGTCGTGATTGTGTGAATGCATCAATCGGGCCCTGAATCTGTGAAAATCACGTCCAAAAAATGCATATACAACGCTTAGAAAAGTTAGGTCAACTGTCGTTGACCAAAAAAATATGCATTTGAGCCTCAAAAAAATGCCTCAAGTTCCTATCGCTTCGTTTTCCCGCTCATTTTCTCTATTTAAATTCTTGTATACCCGATTTACAAGCCAGACGTGATATATCCATTTAATCAGATTCCAACCCTTTTTGGTTCCGCGGCTTGCATATCACAATGTATATCGGTTTGTATGTATACGTTGTATGTCTTGCAATATACAAACGCCAAAATATACAAGCACTTAACTCTATTTTATAACTTTTCAATTCGCCACCTAAAACAATGCATAAACCGTTGTATACAACCCTTCAGACCTATCGCTGTTATAAATGGCAATTTATAACCCACTGAATCTGCAATGTATCTCTTGATATGCAAATCAGACGTGATACATAGGATAAATCCGCTTTATATTCATTTGGATTCCGGCTTGTATGTGGTGTCTTGTATGTTTTAGATATACATTCGGGTATACATACAAGCATTTAACTTGATTTTAATCTTTTTTGGATTCCACATTGTATGCCTCTCAAACATACAAGCGCGCATATATACAATGATTTCACCAATTTTAATACTCCCTTCGGGTCTGTGCTTGTATATTTCATTGTATGTTGTGCTTGTACCCTTCAATATACAATTAGATATACATACAATGAATTAACATTGTTTCAAAAACTATTTAAGTCCGCGTTGTATATCAGGCCTTGTATACTACGAAATCCTCTTTTCAAATCCACGGATATACAACGAATTCACCACATTTAAAACCCTTTGAGTTCCGCGTTGTATGCATAAAGTGTTTGTATATTCGTTTTGCATGTTTCGACCTGCCAACATACAATGTGAGATACAAAGTGGAATTAAAACATCAATTCATTTTAACCTAAAAACCATTTTGGGTCCATCTTGTATGTATATTTCAAAACTTTTACCAAATGCATACAAGAAAAAAGGAAATATACAAGCAGCCTTGTATATGAACCCGATTACAAAAGAGACTAAGTATAAAATGACATTGCACATACCAAGGACTTTGTATATGCAAAGCGATATACAAAGCTGAATGTACATTTTACCAAAATGATCATAACTTGCAAAATATGGCAAATTTTAAGGTGGTTCAAAAAGCAACTCTAGCTCATTTTTCACAAGAAATCCAACCATATCATGCACTGGTACTAAAAATGCATTTTTCTCTATTTTCAACAAAGTTTGCAATTTTAACCCTCTTTTTCCCTTTACCACCAAGCAAACCAACACACAAAAAGCAAAAAAAGCAAAGCCACAGCAGGGGTCCTCATTTTGCTAAGGAGTAAAATGGGGCGTGTTGTGAACATCACAACAAGTCCCAATTGCCATGAAACTTCAAGGTTTTCTCATCAGGAGTCATCAAAATCATTTAAGATGCTCTAAATGCATTCTAAAGGAGTCGGGAGCTAAACCTTAAGAGGAAAAAAGCCCCCAAGGTTACTTTTTCTGACATAACACAAAGGTATAACTTTGCATGAACTTAACACATCTCATGTGTCTTTGGTTCAACCTCCCTTAAATATTGAAAAATTGCAATGCCCGATGATCAATGTACACCACAAACTCTTTTGGCAACAAGTAATGTCACCACTTCTTCAATGCTTGAATTATGGCATAAAATTCTTGATCATAAACTACATATATTCTTCTTACATCGTTCAATTTCTCACTGAAATAAGCTACTAGTCTACCTTCTTGGCTCAACACTATGCCTATTTTATTTTTGCTTGCATCATAGTCTACCTAAAACACCTTGTTAAAATTTGGCACTACTAGTACTAGTTATTTTATGACCTTTTCTAGAAACTCAAAACTCCTATCCACTCCTAATATCCACGTGAACTCCTTCTTGTCTCTCCTCATTATTTTAGTTAATTATGCACAAATACCATTGAAATTTTTTATGAACGCCTTATAGGAACTTTCTAAACCATAGAAATATCATACCTCTACAACATTTGCTAGCATAGACCACTCCACAATTTCTCTAAGTTTCTTTGGATCTATTTTTAGTCCTTCAACTAATATCACAAATCCCAAGTATACTATTTCCTTCTTCATGAAACTACACTTCTTTACATTGATCAACAACTTCTCTTCTCTTAACCTCTACAATACTAGTTTGATGTGTGCTAGGTGCTCTTCATTTGTCTTACTAAAAATCAAAATATCATTCATGTAAACAATCACAGACCCAAAACTTATTTTAGGACCTTAATTGTCAACCTCATAAATGTACTTGGTGCATTGGTTAACCCAAAGGGCATGACCAACCAAACAAATGTAATATCAAAAAATAAATACTTCTACTTTCTACACTACATTCATACAAGTGGGAATGAAAAACATGAACTCATTGTAAATAGAAGTACAAATTCCATAAATAAGTTACAGAGCAGAAAAGAGGGTAAAAAGGGGAACCTATCACCAAAAGGTGGGAGTCTTGATCTAGGATGCTAATGCGTCACAAGGACATCTACGCATCATGCTATCATCCGTATGGAAATAGAACATGAGGAATCCATAGTGCACAACCAAGTTCAAGTTTGTAACCTCATCTGGCCAGCATACAACACCAGAATAAGTACCTAACAACAAAATATACTAAGAAATTGACAAAATAATACATTTAATTAAAAGATAAAGAAGAAATGGAATGACAAGATGAAAGGGGAGAAATAAGTAAACTCTCACACATTTGAATCCTATTCTTCAACCTACACAACATAGAACAAGAAAATTTTTGGGGTTGCTTGGGGGTTTGCATCGGTCAAACCCCTACTTTTGTCTTTTGACCTCCATAGCAGCCAAATAGATAGATATATAAAAATGCATGTGAATGCTCCTATCACAAATGTGCTTGGTAATGGTAAGAGTTGTGATTGTGTAAATGATGTAAACTACAATGAAATAAATCGAAGGGATGTGAGGATCCCAAGGTTCTGAAGGGCACAACAAAATAAACATGCAGTAATAATAAACAAGAACAATATCACCTTAAAGAGGTTAAAGAAGCTGAGAGAACAGAGGAACTAAAAGTAGATGTTGTAGAAGAATTGTAGAAAGTTGAAGAGACTGAGAGTGACGTAGCATCCAAGCCAATTGCAAGAGAGATCCATGAGAACCAAGAAGATTGCCAAAGTGAAAAAAATTGATTCAAAAAGAGGGAATGGAGGGAAAAGGAAGAGGCCAATAAGCCATTCAGAATATTCCTGAACTGTTACCTCTAATAGGAAAAAATAAACAACTGGAAAAATGCTCAAAAATGACCACAAAACATAAAACTATCATGGGATGCTATGCATCGCATGGATGTCCACACAAAGTGCTAGTTTTTAGGCAGTTTGGGATCAAAAACAAGAAGACACAAAAACATCATAGGGTTAACACAAAAGTTACAACTGATTTAACAAAAAGATAACACTAGAAACAAATCCTAAGCACCATGGGAAGGTAAAAGACTAATGCAAGGGCTAAAATGAGCCTACAAACAAACTAAAGAAATGGACACTAAAGTAAGGCCAAAATATAGCATGAAATTACAAGGTATGCAATTTACGATATTACATTTAGCCCCCACTTTAGTGGGCTTATGACACATGAATATGCATGCTAAAGTAAAAGGATAGATACTAAAATTAAATAACATCACAATGCCAAAAGGATATTGTAGAGGATGTAGACTCTTCAAGTGGAGGAATCAAGCCTCTAGGCTAAGAACCTGCAAAACAAATACATTAGACAACAAAATCCTGCAAGACAATAGTGTTAGAGCATAAACCTGTAAAAAGACCATGTTAGAGCATCACAAACATATATATAAACATACAAAACACATACATAGAGGAAAAAACATACATAACAAACAAAGAAAAATTTTGAGTCAGCAAAGTGAAATAGACCTTAAGGTCAAAGGTTGTTTAAGTACCATGCATCTTCCTCAAAATAAAACAAAAATAAAGAAAACCAACAAATAGAAGAATTATTAAGAGGGGAGAAGAATATAATGAGTCAATCGATTGATTCAAGGAAAGAATTCATAAAAATAGACAGGAAAGCAATCAATACGAACAAAGAAGAGTACATGAGTCATACACTAGCTTGCTGTATCACTAGGGTTCATATAAATCATAATATCCTCATGGATCACAAACTAGCAAGATGCATTATGCTAGGTGACCATGAATGTAAAAAAGGTTGGTCATATGATGCACATAGGCTAGCAAGTTGTATTATGCTAGGTGGCTCACATGCTACCAATGCCTCTGGGAGTGTATAAAAAACTAAAGCCTCAAGGAGCTTATCAAACAACAATGTCTCAGGGAGCATATCAAACACCAACACCATAGGGGTGAATGCTTTGAGGAGCATTAAATAAATGTGATAGGGGGTGAACTAATACTCAACACCTCAAGGGGTGAAAATAATGCAAGATGTTAAAAGTGAAGGTGCAAACCACACAATGGAAATCTGATTCAAACCTTATTAATGTCCTCTAAATAATGTATAATTAATGTAGATTGCAACAAAAATAAAACCCACTACACAAAAATAACATGCATTAAGAACTAAACACATAACACAATATGTAACAGGGAGAAAACCCTTTCAGGTAAAAAACTCCATCAAGAAAAGAGGTTCCAAGTTGTATTATCTTCAAATATGAGATTACAACACATGCACTTCCTCTTCTTCTTCAGTCTTCAATCCAACGCTGCCTGTTCTCTCAACTCTGCTAAAAATGTAGTACAAATATCCTTATAAAAAAGGGGGTTTCCTTCTAGAGTAAGAAAACTGACATAATATCGACTATCAGATCTATGACCTAATGACGAATGATCTAGATTTACAATGATAAAATATAAATAAAATGTGGTTTTAAGGGCATTGCCCCTAATCCCTCATTGGGGTGCATAGCCCCTGGACTCGCTACCAAGGAGATGATCCTCCTGGACCCCTCGCATGGGGAACCCCATTGCGACCCCCTGTCACAGATGAATTGGCATTGGGGACAGGATATAAACATGCAGCTAAAACAAGATCGCTACTGGTGAAACCTTTCATCCCTTATAGTTGATTTATAAACAATAATAGGAATAATAAATTACATAGGATTTACAAGGTTGATGGCATCTTAATACTAACATTCTCCCACTTGACATCATACATTGTAAATACCCATAGGAAAACTATAAAATAATTAGGCACTAGAAGCAAGACCCATGGCCTCTCTACACCAAACAAATTTCTCCATGCTCACAGGCTTGGTCAAAGCATTTGCATCATTGTCCTAGGTGTCTACCTTCTTTAACTCAATCTGTCCATTTACAACCATTTCTCGAACAAAGTGATACTGTACATCAACATGCTTAGTCCAAGAATGATACATAGGATTCTTGGCCAAACAAATAGCACTCTGGCTATTAAAACCAATCTGAATCATCCTGCAGTCAAAACCAATACTTGTACACAATCTCCTCAACCAAATTGCCTCCTTAGAGACATGGGTAGTAGCCATATACTCTACTTCGGTCATGGACAAAGCAACCATGGGCTGCCTTTTGCTCATCCAACTCACTGGTTTGCCAAACAAAGTAAACACATAGCCACTATTGGACCTTCGACTAGCCAAGTCACCTACCCAATCTGCATCAACAAATCCCTATATGTCCAAAGATTTATCAGCAATGTCAGTACTAGAATAAAGAAAATAGTAATTAGGAGTACTTGCTAAATATCTAAATACCCTCTTTGCATAATTTCAATGTTGTCTACCAGGGATAGACATAAATCTGCTCAAAACTCCCACTTCTTGGGCAATATCTGGTCTAGTGAAAACTATTACATACATCAAACTCCCTACAACACTAGCATATGGCACATTAGACATATCCTCTAAATCATCCTCATTCTTTGGACACATATTTGATGAAATCTTACTATACCAATGAGTAAAGGAACTTGTTGATATAAACATTAGTCATATTCATAGAGATAAAAATTCACAAAACAAACCTTTATCCTCTTGAAGAATATGATAAATTCAGGATGAATTTATGATTCCAAGTCTCTGTTGATCAGGTCATGATCTTCTAATAATCTCTCAGTGGTTTGATGTGAAGTTGTTAAACATTCAGGGGCCTTAGGCATGAAATTTGATGTAATTTGTATCCGAATATGTAAATATTCTCTCTATTTCACCTATTTTGTATAAATCTTAACAAATTATGTTAAATCCTACAATCTCTAACCATGATATGAATATATTCATGTGAATTTGTTCTAAGTTTGATCAATTCTTCTGAGCTTTACTCTGATTAAGATTGTTCATGATGATTTATGTAACTTTGATTAGTTCTTCTGAATTTATTGAAATATGAACTAATCTTTACTTAATTCTGCTTCCGCACTTTAAATTCTCCTAAGTAATGTGCCTACAACTATATTTTCATGATTCCTATCATTATTTTCAAGTATTTGCATGATATTTTCAATCTTACATGCGATTTGCTCAAATATGCACAAGATGTTCATGTATCTACAGATGTCTGCATATTTACTATGTTCTTTTTACCATGTATCAATATTTGTAGTTGATGATGATGATTGATGAAATTTAAAAGAAATGAACTTAAATTTTGAAATTATCTGAAATGATTGAGTTTCGACCATTGATCCATATGCACAATTCAATACTTAATGAAAAGAGATAAAATCAAACCATGCTTTGCTAGGATGTTCCACAACTACATATAGTTGATGCTAATCTTCAAAGGGACAAGATGACAATAATATTCACCAGTTGACCTACACTCCAAGGGATGCAACAAATCACAGTGACATATCAAGATGACATCCACACAAGATTACTCAGAGTTTATGATTAATTTGTAATTTGAATCTCTATTTCATTCAACATTTAAAATATATGCATATATACAATTGATCTTGAGAATGAACCATGTAGCTTAACAATTCCGTCTCAATTAACCTCCATCCCCTTTTATAGAATAAGGAGAGGATGCGGTTACAATAGATGCAATGATCTAACGGTCAGGATTAAACGTGACACATAACTGCGTTTGGCAATCAATCTTGTGGAGTACAACTAGCATGTGGGAATATTCTAGAATCTTTGACTTGGTCCATGTGACCTCTTCACTCCACATTTCCATTTGATTCTTTATCTGTGGATGGCTCTTCTGTTATCTAGCATCCAATTCCCTGGATAAGTACATATGTCTAAATTGCCTTATTTACTTCTGCTCTATCTTGCACTTTTGCCTGTGTAGCAGCATGCTCTTGTGCTCTCCAACATGAGAACATCATCTTTCTGCAGTCTATGTATTTACTCTTGTATTGATTCTCTAAGGCCTCCAGATCTATCTTGTACAAATTAGGGCTTATGGGTAAGTGGAAAGCAGCTGTGATCCCTGAAACTGAGAAATCTGTATAAACATGACCATGTTTCTCCACTTTTCTTGTATCTCTATTGTAGTTATCGAAACATGTTGCCACCAGCTCAATGGCCTCTACTGCATAGGGAAATCCTCCAGCATGCCACATTCCCAAGTTATAGATGCTTATCAGCATGGGTGGTGCAGGAGCACCCCTACAAGACAGGATATAGGTTCATTGTCCGCATGACAGGACATTAGTCTTTTTTTTAGCATGTTTGACTTCATAATGTAATAAGGTCCATTGGACCAATGCGTATGTGTTTGATCCACCTAGGAGAATGTGCAGGTAGTTAGAGTTCATTATTAGGTTGTCTGAGCTGTCCTCTCCCAGCCGCTTGGAAGCTCCCAGCCGCTGGGAACCGAGTTGGTAGTACTCGTAGGATAGTGCTATAAATAACTCAGATTAGTTAGGGTTTGAGATCAGAGTAGTAGTTATGTTATGTTGTACTGGTGATTGAGTGAGATCCAGAGATCAGTCCAGACATTGTGAAACATTGTTGTTCGATAGTATTGTAGAAACAGGACATTTGTGTTTCATCTAAATAAGATCTCATCAATTGCATTATCTGGTTTATCAGCTGTTTATGTTTTGATTTATGTTCTGATTACAGGTTAATGGATACTTTCAACCCTTCCACCAGTTGATTCTGTGACTCGGTGGAATGGTCATGCATGTTAGTTTAGGTTGTATTTTAGTTTTCTGTTTATGCATTTCATTGTGTGGGAGATCGATTGGTAGCATGCTATGAATCAACCTAGCATCCTCATGTGCTAGGGTTTAGGAAGATAAACTGTTAAGTTTTGATCTGAAGGTGATCCGGCCCGATCATCATGTTTTCTTTGTAAAATTGTGCGGTTCTGTGAGTTTGCATGCAGCTGACGGATATACAGGGATCTGCATGTGCTTTTCCAGACGGAGTGAATCGTATCGTCATCTACGAGTATATTGCTATCAGGATCAGGTTCTAAAGTTGGCAAAAATTGCATGTTTCAAGTGCATCAGGATGATATAGGTTGGATATATACTCAGTGTATATATCATCGTCAAGATCACCTTTCGTGTGTATCCATCGTCCGCATATCGCTATCGCATGCAGAAGTGAAAGTTCACTTTTTGGCTAAGGACTGGAAAGGTCATCATCAGAATATTGAAAAGATCACCGGATATTCATTATCATGTTGCGGAGGATATAAGTGTCTTATATCCTGTTGACATCATCATCAGGTGCATTGACATCAGCATCGGGTGCAAGTGACGTCATCGTCATAAGGATATTGCGAATATCACCCTATGCAAGTTTATCCTGCTGTCGCTAAGTGTTTTGGCATCGGCGTAAATCATCGGCATAAAGTTTGGTTAACATCATCAGGATGTTTCAATATGACCTGATAAGTCATATCCTGATGCTGTTTGTTTAAAGAAGGTCGATATCAGGGTGACGTAAGCATCAAAGAAAAGGTGCATAAGGAATATCGTCATCAAGATATATGAGAGGAACCAGATATTTCATATCCTACTGACGAAGGGTGAAGATGATGCTAAACCTCATGATGCTGCCGATAGAGTTTGGCGCTAAGTGAATAGTGGTCATCAGGAGGATAATTGTGTTCGTCGAGTATCATGATGCTGCTGACAGGCGAAAGGCGAAAGGCGATAAGGAAGTGAACAGTAGTTAGCAGGAGGATATTTCATGCCTCTTCGAAATATGATGATGCTGTCTGTGTTAGCAAGAAATATGATGATGATGATAAGCCGATAGGTATTACATACTGCATGTCCAGGATTTTAACATGCTAGTGGATTAATGGCTTTTCCATCCTATTTGTAAGCTTCTGTTGCATTTCCTCTGCATCATAGTGGTATCAGAGCAAAGGAAGGATCTTCTGGAAAAGATCAGGATATAGCAGGATGTCAGATGAAGAAGGAACATCTGAGATTTCGGCAAGGATGACCAACGTTGAGTTGGCAGTTCTGGTGAAGAAACAGATTGCAGAGAGCAAGGCCGTGAAGGCTCAGAATCAGGAATTGAAGGATGAGTTAGAGAAGTTGAGGAACAGAGTAGGTTCTGGTAGAGAAGAAGATAGGGAAGAAGAAGAGATCCCTAGTTGGAACGAGGAGGTCGTTCCTGCAGACCAGAGACCACTGTTGAACGCCCTCAAGGCCATGGAGAGGAGAACCATGGATGTGAAATTGGATTTGCCAGTGTTTACAGGAAAGATGGAACCTGATTCAGTGATGGAGTGGATAGACTCCTTGAACAATTTCTTTGAAACAGAGGAGATACCAGAACAACAGAGGGTGAAAATAGCCCAGTCAAAAATGAAAGAAGCTGCCTTGACATGGTGGAATTTCGTCCAAGATGATAGAGTACAGGAAGGAAAGCGTAGAGTCACTACATGGAAGAAAATGATGGCGTTAGTAAAGGAAGCTTATGTCCCATTGGATTACAGTATCCAATTACATAAGAGGAAGCAAAACCTGAAGCAGAAGGAGCTAGATGTCAGCTCATATACGGAAGAATTCATGAAACTTTGTATGAAAACAAAGGTAAAGGAAAGTGAAGAAGAGAAGGTAGCCAGATACCTTAATGGATTGAGGTTCAACATTCAGGAAGATTTAAGTCTGCATAATCCAGATACAGTTCAGAAATGCTTTCAGTTGGCATTGAAAGTGGAAGAGAAGTTAAAGAGAAAACAAGAACAACACAATAGAGGAAGAGGAAGACAACAAAGGGGTGGAAGAGGTCCTTTTAGAGGTAGAGGACATGGACATGGATATCAAGGAGAATCCAGTCATGACAATAGTAAGGGAAACAATAGTCAGAACCAGGGGGAAAATTATAGTCAGCAAGGAAACTTCAGAGGTAGAAGACCTTTCAGAGGAAGATCCCAGGGCAGAGGATCCATCAGATGTTATAACTGTAACAAAGAAGGCCATATAGCCAGTAGATGTCCAGAAAAGGCCACAAGCTCAACAGGAGAAAGGAGAACAAATCTGATCCAAGAACCTGATAATCAAAGTATGACAGGCTCTAATGCTTTTCAGAGTGTGAATGCTCCTGATAATTATGGATACCCAGAAAGTGGAGAGTCTCTAATGATGAGAAGAACAGTGACTACCATGAAGGTACCTGACAAAGAATCCCCTCAAAGAAAGTCTCTTTTCAGGACTATTTGCAAAGCAGGAGGTAAGGCATGTAAAGTTTTGATTGATTCTGGTTCTACTGAAAATTTTGTGTCTGAAGAAATGGTGATAAAGCTTAAGCTTAGGAGATTGCCTCACCCATCCCCATACAAAGTCTCATGGCTTACCCAAGGTCAGCAGACAATTGTAGAAGAGCAGGCTTGGGTAGAATTTCAAATTGGAGCATATAAGGATAAGTTGTTGTTTGACATTACCACGATGGATGCTTGCAATCTTTTATTTGGTAGACCATGGCAGTATGATTTGAAGGCACAACATGATGGTGTTAGAAACACCTATACAATCACTAAAGATGGTAAGGTTATAAAGTTACTACCATTGACGGAGAAGGAGGAGAAATCTAAAGGAAAAGAGGTGAAGGTAATGCTGATGGAAGGTAAATAGTTCATGAAAGAAGTAGCAGCAGAAGGTGCAGTTGCATATGCCCTAATCCCATGTATGAGGGTGAATAAAGAACAGCAGCAAGAAGTCAAGGAAGAGAAGAAGCAAAGGTTCATAGACCCAGCTATCCAAGAGCTATTGGATAAGTACAAAGGTATCATCTCAGAGGGAATGCCAAGATCCCTACCACCTGTCAGGGATATTAGTCACTGCATAGACTTAATTCCAGGGTCAACACTTCCAAACAAAGCAGCCTATAAGCTAACTCCAGAACAGAATGCAGAAGTAGCCAGACAAATTGAAGAATTATTGGATTCAGGTCTAATTGGGAAAAGTTTAAGTCCATGTGTAGTACCAGCTGTACTAGCACCAAAGAAGGAAGGTACTTGGAGGCTTTGCACAGATTCCAGAGCTATTAACAAGATCACAATCGGGTATAGGTTTCCAATCCCTAGGATAGAGGATTTACTTGACTGTTTGGGAGGTGCTAAGTATTTTACAAAAATAGATTTGAAGAGTGGATATCATCAGATCAGGATTAGGCCAGGAGATGAATGGAAAACAGCATTCAAAACTAATGAAGGGTTATATGAGTGGAAGGTTATGCCTTTTGGTTTATCTAATGCACCTAGTACTTTTATGAGGTTGATGAATGAGGTTTTGAAAGAGTTCATTGGTAAGTTTGCCATAGTATATCTAGATGACATTCTGATTTTCAGCAACACAAAAGAAGAACATCTCAGACACATAGATTTGGTTCTTAAGAGGTTACATGAAGAGCAGCTGATGATAAATTTAGACAAGTGTTTGTTCATGCAAGAGGAGATCACATATTTGGGTTTTGTCATTTCACAAGGAAAGTTACAAATGGATAAGGAGAAGGTAAGTGCCATATTGTCTTGGCCAACCCCAAAGACTATGAATGATGTCAGAAGTTTCCATGGGTTAGCAACCTTCTACAGGAAGTTTATAAGAGGGTTTAGTCATATTTGTGCACCCATGCTTGATACCATCAAAGGAGGACAGAAGTGCAGATTTGTTTGGACTCAAAGAGCAGATGATTCTTTTGAAACATTGAAGAAGAAGGTGGCATAGCAGCCAGTCCTTGCACTTCCAGACTTTAACAAAATCTTTCAGGTGGAATGTGATGCTAGTCACATGGCCATTGGAGCAGTACTCAGCCAAGAAGGTAGACCTATTGCATTTTTCAGTGAGAAGCTCAATGATGCTAAAAAGAGGTATTCCTCATATGATTTGGAAATGTATGCTTTAGTCCAGTCACTCAAGAAATGGAGGCATTACTTGATGCCAAAGGAATTCATAGTACTCACAGATAACCAGGCTCTGATTTTCATAAACAGCCAGGAAAAGCTGAACCACAGACACATGAAATGGGTAGAAACCTTACAAGCTTTTACTTTTACATTGAAGCATAAGAAAGGAGTCAAGAATAAAGTTGCAGATGCTTTGAGCAGGAGAGTTCTAACAGTCAACCAGATTCAGTTAGAAAGTGTTGGCATTGATTCACTAAAGACCATGTATGAGACTGATGAAGATTTTGGGGAGATATATCATGTATGTACTTCTTTTGGAGAGAAATATCATGCTGAATTCTCTGAATTTTTGATCCAGGATGGATTGTTGTTCAAAGGTGGACAGTTATGTATTCCAAGGTGTTCTATGAGGTTAAACATCATTAGGGAGAAACATTGTGGAGCTATGGCAGGTCATTTTGGTCTAGATAAGACTCTTGATCTGGTCTGAAGACATTACTTTTGGCCTAAGTTACAATCAGATGTCAAAAAGTTTGTAGAGACATGTGTGATATGTCAGAAAGCTAAAGGCAGGACGACTAATGCAGGTTTATATCAGCCCTTACCCATTCCTTCCAGACCATGGGAAAGCATAAGTATGGATTTTGTCTTGGGTTTACCAAGGACAAGGAAAGGGTTTGACAGTGTTTTTGTTGTAGTGGATAGATTCAACAAAATGGCACATTTCTTGCCATGCAAAACCACTGCTGATGCTTCATACATTGCAGATTTGTTTTTCAGGGAGATTGTCAGGATCCATGGATTGCCATTGAGCATAGTGTCAGATAGGGATGTGAAGTTTATTGGTCACTTCTGGAGAACTCTTTGGAAGAAACTTGGAACAAATTTGTCTTTCTCCTCTGCATATCATCCTCAAATGGATGGACAGATTGAAGTAGTGAACCGTTCCTTACGAAATTTGCTTAGATGTTTGACAAAACAACATGGAGAAAAGTGGGATAATATTCTATCTCAAGCTGAATTTTCCTATAATGATACTGTCAATAGGAGCACAGGGAAATCACCTTTCCAGATAGTTTATGGTGTGCATCCAAGAGGAATTTTGGAATTGAGAGATCTACCTACAGTAGACCCTGTTAGTGCAGAAGGAGAAGCTTTTGCAGAAGCCATCAAAGAGGTTCATGATCAAGTCAAGACCCAACTGCAACAAACCACCTTGAAGTATAAGGAATATGCTGATAAAAAGAAGAAGGATGTACAGTTTGATGTTGGCGACTTGGTATGGGTTCATTTAAAGAAGGACAGACTTCCTAAGGGCAAATATACTAAACTCATGCAGAGAAAAGTTGGACCATGTTAGATTTTGCCTGCACCCCTACAAGACAGGATATAGGTTCATTGTCCGCATGACAGGACATTAGTCTTTTTTTAGCATGTTTGACTTCATAATGTAATAAGGTCCATTGGACCAATGCGTATGTGTTTGATCCACCTAGGAGAATGTGCAGGTAGTTAGAGTTCATTATCAGGTTGTCTGAGCTGTCCTCTCCCAGCCGCTTGGAAGCTCCCAGCCGCTGGGAACCGAGTTGGTAGTACTCGTAGTATAGTGCTATAAATAACTCAGATCAGTTAGGGTTTGAGATCAGAGTAGTAGTTATGTTATGTTGTACTGGTGATTGAGTGAGATCCAGAGATCAGTCCAGACATTGTGAAACATTGTTGTTCGATAGTATTATAGAAACAGGCATTTGTGTTTCATCTAAATAAGATCTCATCAATTGCATTATCTGGTTTATCAGCTGTTTATGTTTTGATTTCTGTTCTGATTACAGGTTAATGGATACTTTCAACCCTTCCACCGGTTGATTCTGTGACTCGGTGGAATGGTCATGCATGTTAGTTTAGGTTGTATTTTAGTTTTCTGTTTATGCATTTCATTGTGTGGGAGATCGATTGGTAGCATGCTATGAATCAACCTAGCATCCTCATGTGCTAGGGTTTAGGAAGATAAACTATTAAGTTTTGATCTGAAGGTGATCTGGCCCGATCATCATGTTTTCTTTGTAAAATTGTGCGGTTCTGTGAGTTTGCATGCAGCTGACGGATATACAGGGATCTGCATGTGCTTTTCCAGACGGAGTGAATCGTATCGTCATCTACGAGTATATCGCTATCAGGATCAGGTTCTGAAGTTGGCAAAAATTGCATGTTTCAAGTGCATCAGGATGATATAGATTGGATATATACTTAGTGTATATATCATCGTCAAGATCACCTTTCATGTGTATCCATCGTCCACATATCGCTATCGCATGCAGAAGTGAAAGTTCACTTTTTGGCTAAGGACTGGAAAGGTCATCATCATGATATTGAAAAGATCACCGGATATTCATTATCATGTTGCGGAGGATATAAGTGTCTTATATCCTGTTGACATCATCATCCGGTGCATTGACATCAGCATCGGGTGCAAGTGACGTCATCGTCATCAGGATATTGCGAATATCACCCTATGCAAGTTTATCCTGCTGTCGCTAAGTGTTTTGGCATCGGCGTAAATCATCGGCATAAAGTTTGGTTAACATCATCAGGATGTTTCAATATGACCTGATAAGTCATATCCTGATGCTGTTTGTTTAAAGAAGGTCTATATCAGGGTGACGTAAGCATCGAAGAAAAGGTGCATAAGGAATATCGTCATCAAGATATATGAGAGGAACCGGATATTTCATATCCTACTGACGAAGGGTGAAGATGATGCTAAACCTCATGATGCTGCCGATAGAGTTTGGCGCTAAGTGAATAGTGATCATCATGAGGATAATTGTGTTCGTCGAGTATCATGATGCTGCTGACAGGCGAAAGGCGAAAGGCGATAAGGAAGTGAACAGTAGTTAGCAGGAGGATATTTCATGCCTCTTCGAAATATGATGATGCTGTCTGTGTTAGCAAGAAATATGATGATGATGATAAGCCGATAGGTATTACATACTGCATGTCCAGGATTTTAACATGCTAGTGGATTAATGGCTTTTCCATCCTATTTGTAAGCTTCTGTTGCGTTTCCTTTGCATCAATGGGGTTCCTACCACCCTGAATTAATGTGGCTATCCATGCCTCCAGACTAGTATTTTTGGCATGAGTATCACCAATATGTCCATATATGAAACTAGAACCACTAGGCTGTGGAAACATGGGAGTCATGAACTCAGTTTCACTTCAATTCTTGTGAGCTTCCATCGTGTCCTGTAATAATGGATATGCATATCTTAACCTAATTTGCATTTTCTGAGTTTAATCAACTAATTCCTTAATATCATGACCTTCAACAACTCACAGAGCATAAACATGTGCATCTTCATCCAAGATTTACCCTAAGTAAGTATTATTTACCTTTTGCTGTGCAGTAATGACAAAAGTAGGGTTTTAAAGATATATATCTATTTTACCACTCTTAAACCTGATTAGCAGATATTTGGATGCTCACTTCACACTGTACAATCACCTTTACCATTTACTATTTAATATCTGCACCATTTCATTAGGGTTTGGATCTCTGCAATGGCCACCGTAAAAAACTCTAGAGCTCTGTAATTTTAAACTATAAATGCTTTGTGAATGCAAAATGACCAAAATCTAGCTTTATGCATTAAAAAACCTGAATCTAGGGTGTAATTAATGGCAAATTGCCTTTGTTCATGTATATTAACATCTAATATAGGAGATTGTAATAAGTGGTAGTTTATAGTTTGAATTTTCAAATGGCCAACTACACATTTCGTGGCATTTATTGTAGGGTATGCATATGAACCCATGTCCGGATGTTAAAGCACTACGCTCACCCTTTCAAAATGTTCATATGCATATTACATGATGTCATCATGTTGGTCAATGTTGACTGAGGGTGAATATCAGGTTATTAAGATTAAAGGGCAATTTTCCTTTGATGGTCGAATGTCTAGTCCTTACAAAATGTCTAGTGAGAAAAGTCAACTTGTGTTATGTGGCACCATTTTATTGGTTCATGGAAGTTGTGAATCTTGGTCAAGGGGACAGGGATGTGGATATTAAGAAATATCTAGACGTTAGCATTTGCGAAATATCCCCAAGTCCAAATGTGCAGATTGTTGCAAATATGTGCCTAATTGGTGTTGTCATTGATGTTAACATATCCTTGTTGTCATTAGTGTCAACTGTATCTTATTCTATTACTTGTTTAGAAGACTTGTATGTTGAGGATATTGAGAAAATTTGCCTCTCTGGAAGAAACAAGTGAGTTACATATCTCTTTGTCAGAAACAGTGAAGACAATGCAGTTTAACAAAGTGGATTACTCTGCATTTGCAGTGAGATGAAGATCAAAGTTTGTGGACCAACGGGTTGTGTAGAGGATTGTCTAAAGTTGCTCCAGTTAATATTTGAGAGGTGCACATGAAGGATTGATGAAGTTATGGCCATTTGAGTAGAACCAGGTTTTTGCAGTGTTCAAAGGTAAAAGAGTGACAAGAATTTGGTCCGGATTGCTCCGCAGTGGAATATTATGGTCTACGATTTTAGTGTTATGTTTGGGATGTTGGTGTGTGTCATCAACTCAATTGGTTCATGGTTTGGAGGTTTGCAAGAAATCTTTCTAGTGTGACAGTCATGATAGTTAGTGTTCTCAAGTTTTCGGATGAAGGTGCAAGTGTTTCTGGTGATTCGAGGTGGTGTAGTTGTTCTTGTTGATTTCATTATGCATGTGGTGGTCTCTGGATCATGTGCCTATTGTGTTGGTGGTCCAAATTGAGGATTGAGCTCATGGTTGAAGAATGTTCCTTGAGTGTTTCTATTCTTTCCAGTCTTGGCCGACTGGATGCTTGGTGTGTGTTGCGAATGATCTAAGAGAAGTTCTATGGAGCATGGTGTGTTGTTCAAGGAAGATTTGAGTCCTAGCTATGCTTGGCTAACAGAGGAGTGGTTCACATGTAGCATTTTGTATTAAGTCAAGTCTTGTAATTGTAATTGGTTGTAATACCTATCTCAGAGAATGTTCTAGATAGATGATTGTTTGGCCGACTTTGGTGTTCATTCCAAAGTCAATGACATGTATAAATAAGTGTTGTGAAGTCATGGAAAGTGTGTGAGGAGAGCAAAGATGTGTATGTAGCGAGGAAGTGAGAAGGACCGGAGTAGAGGTGTTGTGCACTTCAATGGAACTGAATCTTGCATGAAGAAGATGTTTCTCAGTTCAACTTTTCAGTGTTAACATTGTGAATGTTCCTGTAGGTAGTGAGCCTCCTTTGAGCAGTGAGCTTTGGGTAGTGCATCTGAAGGCAAGTGCCTTCCCATTTGTCTATTATTTTAATAGAGAATAAATCTTGTGCGTTAACCCCCACCATGATTTTTCCCTGTGAGGGTAAAATATCGAATCAATCAAATGAATTAAATAAGACCCAAACATCAACAGAATAGAGAAACAAAGAAGATTCAAATGAACAAAGCAATGAACAAACACAGCAAAACCTCTTCCATTTCGAAACTTCTGTTGTTCGCCTATCACGAATCGTCCTTTCGCAGATGAGATGAGCCCTCAGAGAGTGCAATCTTTTAAAGCTGTTTGAGGAAGTCGATGGTGAACGGCTATGGTGTGATATGCGATGAAGGTGAGCTCCAATGCAACAATGGTGATCTCAAGCTTGTGGATGACAAATGGGTGCCAAAGGCGCGCTGGTGATATTTCTGCAGAGTAACGATGTCAAAAGCCTGGATGAATAGAATGAAGGGATGAAGCTTCATTTATAGACTTGGAGGAATAGGAATCAACGGTTGAGAGGAGATATGAAGATCAATGGCTGAGGATGGTTGAGGAATGTGCAACCAGTGGAAACGTGCCAAGTGTCCCAGCTCCATCATGAAAGGTGGGATGTGACAAGACTGATTGGAGAGTTAACTCCATTGACTGGTCTGTTAACAGAATTGATTGATCAGTTAGAAGAGTGGATTGTGGAACTGACTGGATTGATTGAGGATTTGACTCAACTGACAGGTTAGTTAACAGATTTGATTGATTGGTTAACTAACCTCTGATTGGAGAAGAAATAGGCCATGTGGGTGAGGGAAAATAAGGTAATTAAATATAAAATATATTTAATTACATGTGCAACCTGATGAGGTGGACAAGGTGAGGTGGAAAAGGTGAGGTGTAAAGGTGAGGTGGAAATTTGAATTTAGAACTTTAGGATAGAGGAAATAGGATTAATTAAATAATTTATGATTATTTAATTGTGAAGGACAAATAGAAGAATTTTAATTAAATAAATAGAATTTATTTAATTATGGGATAGTGAATTGATTAAATAAATTTAGAATATTTATTTAGGATGAATCATGTCATTTTTAGGCATATACATTTTGCCTCTCTTTGATGCAATGCAGTTTACAGCGTTGCTTCAAAGAAGTTGATAGTCTGAATGATGATACATGCCCCAGTTTGCCCCTGGTACAGGTTTAATGACGATAGGATGCCCCCTCAGGAGATTGGACGAGAAGAAGGCAGAAGGATTCGGAGACGGACAATCTCACGAAGACGAAGGGGTTAGGATAGGTTGGAGGAAAAGGGATGAAGAAAAGAGTTGAATGATACGCGATGCAAGATGGAATGATGACACACACAAGCAAGCAAGCAAGTATGCACAAATGACACAAGAACAAACAAGGTTTTTGCCCCTGTCAAGCGGTAAACCAATGATATACTGATAATGATATACGACAGTGTTGTCATGGCGGGGAACAATATATCCCTAGACCAACACGGCAGGCGTGTTGTCATGGCGGGGAATGATAGATCCCTAGAGCAACATGAAGGATAGTGTCTGGTTTCAGGAAATGAAGCATGTCATGTAAGACGCGTGTATTGGTCTGATTTTGACAATGCAACATCCTGTATAAGACAATTGATTGATTAACTGATCGAGTTGGTTTACGACCAGACAAGGATCAAGACCACTGATTGTGATTGGATCATTTGTGCAAGATTGACTTGACATGATTGATATGGATTAAGGATGGACCTGCATGGGGATCATTGCTCGGATTGACCGGATTGAGAAGAATTGACCACAACGATAGATAGAAATTTGATTGATAGAAGAAAGACTCGATAGAAGGACTCGCAAGCTTTTGTAAACATTGATACTCTGCATTGTTGGATCTTTATTGCATGGGGTATGGTATGGATGTATAAATGGATATAGGATGGATGCTTTGCTATTGGATTGCTTTATTTCATCATTGGGCATTTTGTTTTTGGTATTTTTCTGAAATGTTGTAAGTGAATACAAGCATCGCGGTATAATTGAACCGAGATGACCTGAGTATCGCTTACATGGATTGTGATTGAGCAAGTTAATACAAGCATCTAGTCAAAATTGAATCTAGATGACCTGAGTACCTCTTGCATTTCAACAAGCAAGGATTGCCCCCGTTCATGTTAGACCTTTGATGTCCTCGATGATCTTTTGCCGATCATGTCCTTAGACAAGGCTTCACATTACTAAAGTTTAATCCACAAACAACAAACAAAGAGAGTAATCATGCCCCCATCATAGCATCTCTAGCTTTTGGCATCCTTGAGTAGCATAGGAAGGTATGATAGCAAAAATCAAGACTCTGTAACTTAACCCTAGTTTCCAATCTACAAAAGCATATGTGCATTGATACGTGTTTATTTCTTGCCTTAATTTGCATAAAATCATTTAGAAGACCTTGGGTATTTGCTTTGCATTGGATGGGTTAAGATGCTCATAGTCAAGGTTTCTGCTTGAAGCGCGGGTGTTTGCTTGCATTTGCTTACTTGATGAGAAGGTTGCACAATCCTTATTGAGAAGACTGACCCTAAGGGACTGACCTAGTGCCTCGGGGGCTCATTGTTAAATGGCCTTGCCTACGTGACGACGCAGAGGCAATGTAGTTCGGGGTAAACCCTAATGGACCATGGATGGACTAGAAGGAAGACGACAAGAATGAAGACAAGAAAGGGGATGAACGGGAGAAATGGAAGCCTCGGGGGCGCATTAGAATAATGGCCTTGCCTACGTGACGGTGCAGAGGCAACGTAGTTCATGGACTTGGACCATGGACCTAAGATATGGATCAGATGAGACGATATGGATCAAACAAGACATGAAATGGAACAGACATGGATCAGATATGGAATAGATATGGATCAGATATGGAACAGATATGGATAGGCAAGACACGATATGGAACAGATGATACCGATGACAAGGAAACACCACGGATAGGTAGATGTACGGGTGATAAAGAATGGAACGGGTAGGTATGAGGATGGGCAATAGTGGATAGAAGGAAACAAGGATGTGATCTCCAAGGACTATGTCGCATAAGTATAACATGCCCCATTGTAGGTAGAGTACATAGGATTTTTCATGACAATGCTTAAGACGAAGGAGGAGGATGAGAGGATAATGAAGGATTTGTGTGGTTTTGGAGGGATAAGGTATGCCAAGAGATATCTAAAACATTTGTCAACATTGTGCCCCCAATCTTTATCAAGATCAAGAAAAATAGAGAAATGGAGGATTAGGATGGATGGATGGGACAGTATAGGTATGTAATGGATAGAGGATAGGATAGGAAATGGTATGAAAAGAAATTGGTAGGAGAAAAGTGATATGCCGATGAGACAAAGTGCCCCCAAGTGTAGGTGACATAGAAGATCAACTTACACATGACGCCTGTTTGCCAGGTTTTCATCATGGTACTTATCCAAGGCGCCTGTTTGCCAGATTTTCACCATTGGATGAAGGGATTTTTCTTTACTTTTTTCATTCTTTTTTTTTTTTTTTTTTTTAAAGGATAAGACGAATGCAGAAGGGAGAGACTCAAGTATCTAGTTCCTTGAAAGGTGATAGTCCTGCTAGAAGGATGTTGTCGCATGGACTATGTCAAGTGTGCTCATAGATGTTGGTAAGGGAGTGCAGGAAAGTGAGATATGAGTATGTAGATAGCAGATTATGGAAGGTGCGATAGTAGATGATGATGCAAAATATAGGACTTATGCAAGGATGGAAGGAAGCTTTATGCAAAAGCATGGACCATAGGATGAGGGAGATATGTAGGATAGTAGTGGAGGGGCGGGGAGATGGAGTTATATGGAAGTGTTGTGGAATGGAAGGGAACCATGACCAACGGTTGCACATACTATGATAAACATTGAAGCTGATGATGGGAAGGTGGTGTAGGAAGCAATGGAGAGTTTTTCTTGGTGGATGAATGATATAGGCCTTTAGGGACCCACATAGACTTTGCATTGTTTTGATTTTTGTTTGTCATGTGGGATGGAAGGATTTGATACTTTTGGATGGAATTGGAGAAAGTGAATGGTTGAAATTCTTGAGAGGTGGATGCCTCATGTAACTTGAGGGCTTTTTGCTTAGGTACCCAAACCATTTTGTTTTTAGATAGTACCTGTGAAGGTATGGGTTTGGGTGTATGCAACTTTTGTGTAGCTTTCGGAGTAATCATTTGTTGCTTGGGGACCCACACTTTTTTCAATTTGGCATTGAGGTGTGTGGGTGTATGCAGGATTTGATATGGATAATTCTTTGATTCTTGGCTTTTATATCCTAGGTCATGAGGACTCTTAGGATTTGTGATTTTATAGGTAGAGGCATCCACATATTTGTCATGGAATCCCCGTGGGATGGTGGAAGTGAGGTTGGTGAAAGCTCCTTGTTTAGACAATATGTGCATTTGTCGGCCATGATTGGGATATTTAGAGGATTCATAGATGGATGGATAAGGTGTTGGAAGAAGTGGTGGTAGGATGCGTAGAGGGCTATTAGGAGTTGGAAGTAGCAGAGGTAGATTGGATGGTGGAAGGTGTATGGTCACATGCTTTTGACAAATGTAGGATGATGGAGGGGGAATGGCGACATATGTTTTGGGGATACGATAGGGTTTGCGATGGAAAGTGGGAGACTTAGGAGGAGTGGAGGAAGTACCAACATCTTGAGATTGCTCACCTTGGGGTATGTAGCCAAGGCCGTATGAAGGTGGAGGAACATTGACATGGATAGGTTCCAAAATACCTTGTTCATGAAGGCCTAAGCCTTTACCTTGATAGTTCATATTCTGGAGTATGCGGTGGACCATGGGATTATGTATAGGTGCATTAGCAGTGAGTTCCTTATTAGATGAGGAAGATGAGATAGCGGATAATGGTTGTTGGTGTTCTAAGGAAGAACATTCATGCATGAAGATAGTAAGCCCAAGGATATAAGACGACGGATTTGTAGCTTGGTCAATAATGGATGGTGAAGGATTGTTAGAATCTTGATCATCATTATGCTCTTTAGGATCTAAGTTATTGGGTTGATCATTTGTGTGCACTTGGGAGGCAAGTGTCTCATCAGAGCAAGCGAAAGTTGTTGGATCATGGATGGGATTAGATGGAAGAGGGATAAAAGAAATGGAGGCTTCTTGCTCATGAATGGGTATGGGATCAAGTTGCTCAAGGACATCTTCTTCATAGGGAATATCTTGATCATAGAACAAATAAAGGTTATGGATGGGTTGGAGTTGGGTTTCCATCTCATGTATAGGATCAAGTTGCTCATGGATAGCTTCTTCCTCAAAGATAGTGTCTTGATCATAGAAAAGATAAAGGTTATGCATGGGTTGGAATTGGATTTCCTTCTCTTGTATAGGTGTTGGGAGATGGATAGGATCAATTGGCTCATGGAGAGGTTCGTTATTTTGGATATCATCTTGATCATGGAAAAGATACATGTTATGGATAGGTTGCAAGAAAGTGATTTGATCTTGACTTAGACTAGGGATTAATGTTTCCTCATGCTTAGGATTAGACTCTTGACATACCTCTTGGGTTACTGGAATGGAAGTGGATAGCTCTTGGATAGCTTCTTGGTTGACAACATAGGTGTTTGATGGACCTTGACTTTCATTTATGGTAGGATGTTCTTCAATAAGCTCAAGGGGTTGTGAATGCCATGAAGGATTTTTGGTAAGGTCAAGGACTGGAATTTGAGGACATGGTTGACTCTCTACTAGTAGCCCTTGGATCACATCATTGGTAGGTGTATGGATAGGTGAATGAGGGGATTTAGCTTTCTCTCTAGCTTTTCTCCAGTGGTATAAATTTGGAAAAACTCTTTCCCACCACTCATCTGATTCTTTTTGGGTCATCCATTTAGAGTTTGAGGAACTAGATGGTGGTGTTGGTGTAGAACTGGTATGCTTTGGGATATGGGTCTTAGAAGGTGGCAAAGGAAGACTAGTAGATGGGGTGGTATAGGATTTCCAACTTAAGGTGGTGTTTGCCTTGTCATGAGCATCATTAAGACGGGAAACAGATGTATGAGTTTGGGGCGAGGCGTAGCTAGTACTGGCACGTGCGGCTTGCAAGATTGCCATTTCTTTTTGTCTGACTTGGAGTTCTTGAGCAATTGCTATACGACCTTGGGGTGAGGTGTCTAGGGTTAATAGCAATTTTAGGTATTTGAGTTCTTGAGTAAGCTCTTCTAATTCAGTTTTCATCTCCACAGAAACTGACACAAGACTGAAAGGGGTACTCTGAAAGGTGGAAATTCTTTTTTTCAAAAATAGTGCAAATGGGTATAAGCGTAGCTCTATTTTTTTGGCAAAATTTTTGGATTTTTCTGGTGTTTTGGGTATTTTTGGCTGGAAAAAGGCCTTCTTGGTCTGATTTTATGAATTAACAGCAAGAAAACACAGCAAGCACAAAGAATATTTTATAGGTTTTCATTATTTTTTTTGTTTTTTTGGTTTTTTCGACTCTATTTTGGACTAAACTGAACAAAAGCAAGCACAAAGATCCTAGGTGAGAAATGAATTAGAAGGGTTTTTGGCCACTAGAATAAGAGGTGTTTAATGAGGGCAATCATTCGAGTGGTTACACATGTGGTGGCACTACTCTCCGTTATGGAGTCTCCCAGCCTCAAAGGGTTACGCCTTAGAGGGTTTTGGGGGAGGTTGGCCGTCGGTGTAACACAGCAGCACTCGTTACAGGAGGTTTTCACCTCAAGCACAATTTATTTTAAGTGGCTTGGTAGGGCTTGGCTTTAGCCTGTTACCACTCAGGGTCGTTCCCACTTGGACAAGCGTGCATCCAAGGGTAGACCCCTCCTAAATGTTAAACAAATAGAATGACAAGTCTGGCACTCTGATCACCCAGAAAAGGGGAGAGCATAAGCCTATTGTCATTCGCAAGCACAGAATACACTGATTAATCCACCCTAGTTAAAAGATAAAAACTAAATGGGCTACTCTACTTGTGCACTCACGCGGTTGTTAACTTTGAAGTGGTTAAAAAGATAGCATTGTTCATTACCGTTTGTAAGATAGCAATAATCTAACTATGGAAGATAGCATTATGCAGATATTGCAATGGTTCAATTACTCTCTTCCTAGTTAAGGCTATGTGGAATTTGTATGAACGTTCGTTTTACTGTCCTTTTATAAATTGAAGTGTGAGTTTAGTAAATGCAACTAGATGAGTCTAAACCAGTGCCCTAACCTGCAAAACAGATCCAGAGTATTCTTACAAAGATGTTAGCATTAGCAAAAATCTTCTAAGAAATCCTAAAATCACTACCTACTACAGAAGCACCACTTCAGAGACTGAATGCGCAGAAACAGTCAACAGAAATTTGTATTTTCTAACCCTAGTTTGTAAAGATTTGGATAAAACCATATGTAGATGATCTCTTAGCTCAAATCTAACCTCACCATTGCGTCCGGGGGGGCGTTTCCATAAATTTTGAGTACAAATTTGCCTAGATTTCATGAAAAATAAAGCGTTTGGTGAAGAAAACAATGTTTCTAAAATTCACTGCCAAACAGATGCGCTGCAGAAATGAACATATGCGCTGCAGAAATGAACATATGTGCTATAGAAATGAACATATGCACTGTAGGATAACAAATGCGTTGTAGAATGAAACAAATG
This sequence comes from Cunninghamia lanceolata, assembly GCA_027924645.1. NCBI lineage: Eukaryota > Viridiplantae > Streptophyta > Pinopsida > Cupressales > Cupressaceae > Cunninghamia > Cunninghamia lanceolata. The sequence goes on from BSBN01000047.1 coordinate 27,472,787, forward strand.
TGCTGAAACAGAGCGTATATGCGCAGAAAGAACATATGCGCCGTAAAATAACGTATATGCGCCGTTAAAATGAATAAATGCGCAGTTTTAATGGATGCGCAGCAACAGTATGTAAAAGCGCCGTAACAGTCAACATATGCATAGCAACAATCCACAAAAGTGCCGTAGAAATACACAGATGCGCAGGATTTACAGAAGCGCCGTAACAGTCTTCAAAAGCACCATAAAAATAAACGGATGCGCCGAACCAATCTGTGCGTGACTCTGCGGGACCTGTACGGAACCTGCCTTCAAAAAAGCTCAAAAATGTTGAAATAAAAGGGCAACGGCCCCACGGTGGGCGCCAAAAATGTGAGGGTAAAATATCGAATCAATCAAATGAATTAAATAAGACCCAAACATCAACAGAATAGAGAAACAAAGAAGATTCAAATGAACAAAGCAATGAACAAACACAGCAAAACCTCTTCCGTTTCAAAACTTCTATTGTTCGCCTATCACGAATCGTCCTTTCGCAGATGAGATGAGCCCTCAGAGAGTGCAATCTTTTAAAGCTGTTTGAGGAAGTCGATGGTGAACGGCTATGGTGTGATATGCGATGAAGGTGAGCTCCAATGCAACAATGGTGATCTCAAGCTTGTGGATGACAAATGGGTGCCAAAGGCGCGCTGGTGATATTTCTGCAGAGTAACGATGTCAAAAGCCTGGATGAATAGAATGAAGGGATGAAGCTTCATTTATAGACTTGGAGGAATAGGAATCAACGGTTGAGAGGAGATATGAAGATCAACGGCTGAGGATGGTTGAGGAATGTGCAACCAGTGGAAACGTGCCAAGTGTCCCAGCTCCATCATGAAAGGTGGGATGTGACAAGACTGATTGGAGAGTTAACTCCATTGACTGGTCTGTTAACAGAATTGATTGATCAGTTAGAAGAGTGGATTGTGGAACTGACTGGATTGATTGAGGATTTGACTCAACTGACAGGTTAGTTAACAGATTTGATTGATTGGTTAACTGACCTCTGATTGGAGAAGAAATAGGCCATGTGGGTGAGGGAAAATAAGGTAATTAAATATAAAATATATTTAATTACATGTGCAACCTGATGAGGTGGACAAGGTGAGGTGGAAAAGGTGAGGTGTAAAGGTGAGGTGGAAATTTGAATTTAGAACTTTAGGATAGAGGAAATAGGATTAATTAAATAATTTATGATTATTTAATTGTGAAGGACAAATAGAAGAATTTTAATTAAATAAATAGAATTTATTTAATTATGGGATAGTGAATTGATTAAATAAATTTAGAATATTTATTTAATTGGTAGAAGAATGGAATAAATATTTAGAATATTTATTTAGGATGAATCATGTCATTTTTAGGCGTATACATTCCCTTAACCGGGTTTCCATGTAAAATCGTGGTGTTATGTGTGTTGATTATGTTTCTACTCATGTGTTGTTGATTCATGCTTTCATGGTTATATCATTAATCTATTAATAAGTGGTAAAGAAGATTAAATGTAGAAAAAGATAAGAATTTTGTGACAACTGATCCACCCCCCTCTCAGTTGTCTTCCCTAATTTCAACAATTGGTATCAGAGCTGGGTCCTCTAAAAGAAGCTTGACCGCTTGAGGAGATCCAGGATGTTGACATATAAGAAGGACAGTCCAAGATTTGATGGAACAAATTGTTGGCAAGAGACACTGTGTGGCTTCATGGGTGTTGTCATTGATGGCAACAAAGTCCATCCCACACATCCACAAGACATGGTGTGTCTATACTGGAAGTTAGATTGAAGAGTATTTTGGTCCGGTGACCAAGAATAGAGCATGTAGCAAGGTCTGACAATCAAGTCCAGACCTCTCAGAGGAATTATCTCTGTAAAGTACAGACTTGGGGAAGTCAAGAGGAGTACCTTTAATGATAGATTCTTGGGATTGAGCCTTCGATGATGGAAGAATGAAGAGATATGAGCACCTAAGTATTGGGTTCCTATTTGGCAGAGTAGACAGAGGAAGAACTGACCGACAGAGCATCAGACCTTAATCCGGATGAGATATTGATGGTGATCAAGGTTCTTAAGGTATCAGTCATGATTGGATGACATGATTGATGACTTCTATAACTATCTTTTTGATACGCATCACTTAGTAAGAATGGATTCAGCCGATAGACCAGAGTTTGGAAATATCTTGAGTTTTCTGGATGTTGACTAGAAAGATGATTGAAATCATTGATGCGGATATATATACCTAATTGATTTCGGTATGAAGGTGAGTGTGGTGTATTGTGTGGTGCGAAGAAAAGAAGAGAGTAGTGTGGAAGTAGTAATCTAGGTCCGATATGTGACAGGACAACAGCACCAAAGAAGAGGAAGAATGAAGTGCAGTAGATCAGTGTATTGAGCCTAACCAAAACTAAACCTCAGCATATACAGATGCTTCTCATTAGTTCAAGTATCTTGTTATGTTCTTTGTACCTTGTAGACAGTGAGTCTCTTGTAGGCAGTGAGCCTCTTGTGAGCAGTGTGCTCAGGCAGTGAGCCCTAATTGGCAAGTGCCATTTTGTACTTCTATTTTTTTAACAGAGAATATATTCTTGGGTTAGTCACCCCATGGTTTTTCCCTTAACAAGGTTTTCCACGTCAAAATCATTGTGTTGTGTATTGATTTTATTTCTGCCTTCATGGTTATGGATGCTTATTTGTTTTGATGCTACACTAGTTATTAAAGAAGAACAAAAAGTTGAATTAATTAAGATAACTGATTCACCCCCCTCTCAGTTATCAACAATTGGTATCAGAGCTAAGTTCCTCTAAAAAGAGCCTAACAACTTGAGGAAGATCTAGGAATCTCAATGGATATGTATGGTATGAGGGAACAACTTCAGTCTGCTTTGGATGATCTTGATCAATCTCACTCTGAAGTCAATGAGTTGAGGGAAAGACTCAAACAAGATGATGATTTCATAAATGAACTCAAAGAAAAACTAAGTATCTCAATGAAGAAAAGAAAGGAACTTCTTCAACAATTAGCAAGTCAAAATGAAGCCAATGACACTAATAAAGATCTAAATGAGAAAACCAAGTTATGTGAGAAGTTATCAAAAAAGGTCATTATGGTAAGACATGAAATGGAATCAAGAGTTATGAAATTCATCCAAGAAATTGAAGAGAAAAGAAAAAGTGAAGATAATCTAAAATAATCTCTCAAGGAGAAGTCAGAAGACTACCACAAAATGGATAGAATAATCAGGCACCTAGAATCTAATCTTGAAGAAGTGAGAGACAATGAAGAACAACTTGAGAATCAGATAGACACTCTTAAAAGGGATCTTCAAACAACAAATGAATACAAAGAGAAATTCAAGATAAGGTCTGCTCAACTTTAAGTTCTTCTTGAAAGCCAAAAAAGGGTAGATGACAAGCAAGGCTTGGGGTAGGAGAAAGGGGAAAGCTTCAGATTCGGTCAGAAGAACTCTGGATCTAGAAATCCAAGGAACAGGCCTAGAAGACCATCGATAAGGCAACCAAATGCTCAAAGATATCCATCCTTCAATGGATACTGCCACAATTGCAATAACTTTGGTCATAAAGCAAATCAATGTAGAAGAAGAATGAATCAGACTAATTCATCCTTCTCCGGATAGTGTTTTAACTGCAAAAGGTATGGTCACAAATCTCAAGAATGCAGAAATATGCAAATGAACAATTCATTCAATGGTAGATGCTTTGCATGCAATAGAATGGGACATATGGCTAATCAATGCAGATCAAGAGGATATCAGTCAAATCTGCAAAGAAATGTTGTTTGCTACAATTGCAATAGATCTAGTCATATTGCCAAATTCTGTAGAAATAAGAATCAGGATAAAAGGGGTCTGGTGCATCATAATCAAAATCAAGACAAAGGGAAAGGAAAAGTGAATGCAGATGAAATTCAAAGGGAGATGAACAAGATTTGGGTAAAGAGAAGTACATAAAATGCTGGGGATGGATCTGCACTAGAATCAAGTGCTGATATTCCTTCCAGAAACTAAATAAGATGAGCTCTAGCTCACGGGGAGTCAAATAGGAAAAAAAATTCCCCCAGCCAGTTAATTGGTGCCTAAAATTGGCACATGGAAAGTTGCGGATTAAAGGGCTCTCAGAGAAACATCTAAATAAGCCTAGGTAAAGATATGGAAGATCTACAAGAAGTTTAGAAGAGGATAATCTCCCAAGATTGATCCGGTTTAACAGTCATCCAGTAAGAAGTAGGATTTTCACAGTTATATCCGGTATGATTCAAAATTAAGGAATCTTGATCTGCGGATAGATTGGAGAAAGGAAGATAGATTGTCAACAGTCACCAAGAATGACTCTAAGTGCATCTTAGTGATCTGGAAAAGATCTTTCTCAGAACAAGGAGAACAAGGCAACCAGAATGACTTAAGCTGCACATTTATTACAATATGGAATTAGGGCTTTTACAGAAATATATGGGTTCTCTTATTGAACATTTGCACATTTACATTTGAAAAAAAAGAAAGAAGGATCTCTGCAACAAAGTTATCTCAAACCTCTCAAAGATCAACCACAGAAGTTGATTCATCCAAGCAATTTGATCCAGCTCATATCGTGAACCCTAGATGTGTAAGAGGTATTTTTCGTTTTTGAAATCTCTCTCTGAATCTTTGAAAGATGGCTACTCTGAATGTTGTGAAGATCATTGATAGGCCGGCCCAAAATTCAAAAAACATCCCTATAAATCCCTAGAAGTTGATCCCCTAGGCGCATTTTCTAGCATTCTGCATGGAGTTCTACATGTAGAAGATATTAGGGTTTACATACACGCAAACATTGAAGAATTTGGGGAATCTAAGTTGATGGATATCTACCACAAGGAACTAATAGATGAATCACTTGAACTTAAACCCCAATACAAAGCCATCCAGGATAAGCATTTCAGTCAGTGCATTCGTTTCCCCTATTTTGCAAAAGAAGAGTGGGTCTGGTATGTTTTGAGCAGAGTGCATGACAACTTCATGTGGTTAGTAAGGCCATTTAAGATCACAAAAGATGCTATTAGGGCGGTAACCAGTTTGTAATCATCTGGAGGGTTACCTATTCTCAAATTGGTCAAGAACCAAACTGTGAGTGAGGCTACCGGATCAAAATTTGACAAGAGAGCAATGAAAATAGAAGATTGTTAGATCTAGGGCACACAACTGAGAGGGGGGGTTGAATCAGTTGTACAAAAACTTTCTTTTACTTTTGACACTTGATTCTTCTTTGTTATTTAATAGCATATCAATTAACCATTCATGAAAGCATAAAGCATAAACACCAGAGCAGATAAACATCAACACATTAGACACCAAGATTTTGACGTGGAAAACCCGGTCAAGGGAAAAACCACAGGGTGATTAACCCAAGGATTATTATCTGTTAGAAGAATAAGAAAAAAGGATGGCACATGCCAATTAGGGCTCACTACCCAAGCACACTGCTCACAAGAGGCACACTACCTACAAGAAACACACTATCTACAAAGTAACAAGTATTACAAACTTGAACTGGAGAATGACATCTTTACCATGCCTGGATCAGTTCCATTTAAGCCCAAAAAAAAAACTCATGCTCTGCCTTTCACGCTTCCCTTCGCTATATCACACTTATCCCCACAAGACACACTTCAAAATGAATTCACAAACCCTTATTTATACTAGGCATCAACTTAGGAACAATCATCTAAGTCAGCAAACACCTACAAGATCATTCGCAAGACGTGTAATACATCCGGTCAGCCAGTCTTAAGAAGAACACCAAAATCCATGGTTGTTCTTTGAATGCAAACTCTAACTTCAATGCAGACTACCAATAAGAATAGAACATGATCCAAAGATCACCAAAACCTTTCCTGAGTCATCAAGAATATCCGCACTTTATTAGCTTACTCAAATTCTTTTGTTCTTCATTTGGAACTTCAAGAACACAGTCTGTCATCACTGTCATAATGAAAAAAGGTTCTTCCGGACCTCCAAATCATTCACAAATCTAGTTGTTACTTCACATTGACTTCTTCAACACTCCTTGCAATCCACAGAATGAGATAATGTAATTCCGGATCTCACCGGACCAATCTGTGACACTCTATCTCCACTGAACACCTGTCGGAACCGGTTCTACACAAGCAGCCATAACTTCTTTAGATCTTTATGTAGACCTCTAAAATATTAATTGGAACATCTCAAGACTCATATCTACAAACCCTTTAAACTGCATCCTCTGATCCTCAACCTATTGAGTGCTTTTGCCTTCTTCTCATCACTGTTCTTCACTGTTCTTGATGGAGACTAGTTTCCTCAATAACCTCAGCACACAGCTCATCCAATCCTTCTTATCAATGCAATATGAGTATGTTGACATCAATGACAACACTGGTTAACCTCATACTTGCAACAATCTCCCCCTTTGTCATTGATGGCAACATATGATGTGAAAAACCATCAAGACAAGAACTTCTCCTTTCTATCACAGTTCCCCCTATCAACAACAACTCTTCACATGTCTTCTCTTCCTTTACTGCTCCCCCTTTGATTATCAACCACTTGTTTTTCACATGTCTTCTCTCCCCCTTTGACATTAATGGCAAAGGGCTCATACTTGCAATTCTAACACATCAGAATCATACCAGCTGCTCCCCCTTAGTAGTAGCTCCCCATCATCAATCCAGATCACAAGATATGACTATGATATCCACCAGACTGATGCACATCAGTGCATCCTAGTTCATCACCAGAGGGGTCATGACCCCTAACTTCTCCCTGAGATACTCAAAAGAGTCCTTAGGAAGAGGTTTAGTAAAAATATCTGCAAGCTGATCCTTGGAGGGCACATACTCCAATCTGACTTCACCCTTGTTCACTTGTTCTCTCAAAAAGTGAAATTTGATAGATATATGCTTGGTTTTAGAATGCAATACCAGATTATTAGAAATATTTATTGCACTTGAATTATCACAGAAAATTGTGATAGGCTCCTCATATTCTACTTGAATATCTCTTAGCATTTGCTTCATCCACAAAAGTTGAGTGCAACTACCTGCTGCTGCAATGTATTCTACTTCTGTTGTAGACAGGGATATTGCTTCTTGTTTCTTGCTTAGCCATGAAACCAACCTTTTTCCCAAAAAGAATGCTCCTCCACTTGTACTTTTCCTATCATCCACATCTCCTACCCAAGCTGCATCTGTATATGCATGAAGAGAAAAATCATGATCTCTGGGATACCATAGGCCATACTTAACTGTTCCTTTCAAGTACCTAAAAATTCTTTTGATTGCCATGACATGAGATTCTCTGGGATCAGCCTGGAATCTCGCCACAAGACCAATAGCCTGCATTATATCTGGTCTAGTCTGAGTGAGATACAGTAATTCTCCAATCATTGATCTGTACTTTGTCTGATCTATCTTAGGAGAGTCATCATCTTTTCTCAACTTACATCCGGTGGCCATAGGAGTGTTCATTAGCTTTGAATCTTCCATTCCAAATTTCTTCAATAGTTCTTTCACATATTTGGTCTAAGAGATAAAGATTCCTTTATCTGTCTGAGTAATTTGCAGACCCAAGAAGAAATTCATTTCACCAAGCATTGACATTTCAAATTCACCATTCATTTGGTTTGCAAAGGTTTTACACATACTGTCTCTTCCTCCAAAGATGATATCATCAAAAAATACTTCAACAATCAAGATGTTTTCATGATCAATTTTGAAATATAGGTTACTATCAGCAGTACCTTTGTTGAAACCAATCTTCAAAAGATGTTTGTCTAGCCTCTCATACCATGCTCTTGGGGCTTGCTTTAGACCATACAGCACCTTCTTTAATTTGCAGACCATATCACCATGCTCAGATAACTAAAATCCATCTGGTTGTTCAATGTACACCTCTTCTTCTAAGTCACCATTTAGGAAAGCAGATTTGACATCCATCTAATACACTTTAAAATCTTTGAAGGTAGCAAATGCAAGAAATAGTCTGATTGCTTCAATTCTTGCCACCGGAGCAAAGGTTTCCTCAAAATCAATCCCTTCTATTTGAGAGGAACCTTTGCAAACTAATCTAGCTTTATTTTTGATTACTTCACCAACTTCATTTAGTTTGTTCCGGAAGGCCCATTTGGTTCCAATCACATTCTTGTTACTAGGTCTAGAAACAAGATCCCAAGTGTGATTTTTCTTAATTTGCATCAACTCTTCCTCCATTGCTATGGTCTAATTTTCATCATTGCAGGCTTCATTTATTGTCTTAGGTTCAATCTTTGAGATTAGACAACATTCATCCAGATTTTGAGCAACATTCCTTCTAGTTTGCACACCTTTGATTTTGTCACCTATGATCTAATCTTCAAAGTGGTTCAGTCTTACATGCCTTGGAACTTTGAGAGTTTCTTGCACTTCTGCTTCTTGATCAGGCTCATCCAGACCTATTTCTTCTTCCTGATTTACTGGATCAGTCTGAATCTGACCTTTAGGAGAGGATTGAGTTCCTTGAATTAGAACACCATTCTAATTATCTTCATCATACTCAAAAAATCTTGAGGGATTTTCAATACCTTCATCAACCTTCACATTTGTACTTTCTATCATCTTTCTCAGTCTCTTATTGTAACACCGGTATGCTTTGCTTTGAGTGGAGTAACCCAAGAAAATTCCTTCATCACTTCTAGCTTCAAACTTTCCTAGATCTTCATCTCTTTTAATGTAACATTTGCTACCAAATACTCTAAAATATCTCATAGTAGGAGTGATACCAAACCAAAGTTCATAGGGAGTCTTACCAGTATTGCTTCTGATTTGAACTCGATTGAGAGTGTAGACTGCAGTGCTGACAGCTTCTCTCTAAAATATCTGAGGAACATTTGCTTCCATCATCATTGTCCTGGATGCTTCCTGGATGGTCCGGTTCTTTCTCTCAACTACTCCATTCTGCTGTGGAGTCCTAGGAACAGACAACTATCTCTTTATACCATGCTTCTCACAAAAGTCTATGAATTCACCGGATGTGAATTCACCACCTCTATCAAACCTCAGACATTTTAGTTTTAATCCGGTTTGATTCTCTAGCATAGCCTTGAAGATTTTGAACTTCTCAAAAGCTTCTGATTTCTCTTTCAGAAAGGTAACCCATATCATCCAGGAATGGTCATCAATCAGTAACATGAAATATCTGTCACCTTGTATACTCTTGATTCTTGTCGGACCACATAGATTAGTATGAACTAATTCCAATAATCCGGTAGAGGACTGATCCTTGCTTTTGAATGAGACTCTGCTCTGTTTACCTAGCTGACATTCTTTGCACACACTATTTCTAGGTTTTACCAACTTTGGAAGATCTCTTACAGCCTGAGTATTTCTTATCTTGATGATGTTATCAAAATTTACTTGACACATCCTTCTATGCCATAACCAACTCTGATCAACTTGAACAAATAGACAACTTTTATTAGTACCGACTAGATGGAAGATATTACCTTTTGTTTGAGTACCAGATGTAATCTCAGTTTAGGAGCTTTCAAAGATCCTGCATCTTCCATTCTTGAACTGGAGATCATAGCCTTTGTCCACCAACTGACCAACACTGAGAAGATTGTGCTTCAATCCTTCAACATACAGTACATTACCGGTTTTGTTCTTTCCATCAAAAGAGATAGTTCCCCTACCTCTGATTCTACCAATAGAATTGTCACCAAACTTTACCATTCCTCCTTCATACCTTTCCAAATCTAAGAACTTGTTCTTGTCACCTGTCATATGGTGAGAGCATCCACTGTCAATAACCCAATCATCCTTTTCTTCAACTTGGGCAGCCAAAGCTCTTTCTATAACCTTATGATTGATAGATTCAGGGGATATTGGATCTTCTTCCTTGATGGCAATGAACACCCATTCATTTCTGGATTTGTCTCCTATCTCTGATTCATCATCTGTTACTCCTTCATTATCAGCTTCTTCATGAACATAATAACAATTCTTTTGGAACCTTTATTTGTTAGAATTTGATCTTGTGGATCTTTCCGGACATCTTGAGGTAAAGTGACCAATCTTATTGCAGTTGAAGCACTTAAAGGGTAATTTTCCTTCATACTTACTAGATCCTCTTGGCAGTCTTTTTGTAATGAGGGCTTCAAGTTGAGCTATTTCTGCTTCTTCCTCTTCCATGTCTTTTCTTGCTTGATCATACCATGACAGCTTCCTTGAAGAGTTTTCTCCCAGATCAAATCTTTGGTTGCCTTTCACATAGGACTGGCTTTGAATGTAGATTCAGTCTTGGGGGGATCATCTCCAAACTCGGTCATTTCAAATGCAGCCAGTTTGCCAGCCAATTGGTCTCTTGTGACAGTTGTATGAGCTCTGAATTCATCAATGGCAGCAACCTTAATTTTGTAGGCAGCAGGAAGGGATCTAAGAATTTTGCAAACAATCTCATTCTCATCAAAAACTCCACCAGCATTCCTAATTCCACACACCAGCTCATTTACTCTTGGCATAAAGGTAGTGATATTTTCATCATCTCTCATCTTCAATCTTTCAAATTTCCCTTTGAGACTTTGCAACCTTGCTCTCTTAACATACTCATCTCCTTCATGCAGAAGTTCCAGTTTAATCCATATCTCATAGGCAGTTGGTAGGTCAATAACATTTGAGAGCTCTGAGTTAGTTAATGCACTTAGAAGAGCCTCTTTAGTCTGCAGATTGTTTTCAGCATTTGTGATTTTATTTAGAGTTGTCGGACCACCCTATGGAGGTACATATGCTTTTGTGACCATGGACAAGTAAGCTTTTCCCATGCACTCCAAGTGACGTTTCGTGCGACCTTTCCAAAGAGAGAAGTTGGTTCCATCAAACTTTGAACTATCCTTCTTGTATGGCGACATCCTGGATCTCCTCAAGTGGTTAAGCTTCCTTTTAGAGGAACTTGGCTCTGATACCAATTGTTAGATCTAGGGCACACAACTGAGAGGGGGGGTGAATCAATTGTACAAAAACTTGCTTTTACTTTTGACACTTGATTCTTCTCTATTATTTAATAGCATATCAATTAACCATTCATGAAAGCATAAAGCATAAACACCAGAGCAGATAAACATCAACACATTAGAAACCAAGATTTTGATGTGGAAAACCCGATCAAGGGAAAAACCACGGGGTGATTAACCCAAGGATTATTCTCTATTAGAAGAATAAGAAAAAAAGATGGCACATGACAATTAGGGCTCACTGCCCAAGCACACTACTCACAAGAGGCACACTACCTACAAGAGACACACTGTCTACAAAGTAACAAGTATTACAAACTTGAACTAGAGAATGACATCTTTACCATGCTTGGATCAGTTCCATTTAAGCCCAAGAAAAAAACTCCTGCTCTGCCTTTCACACTTCCCTTCGCTATATCACACTTATCCCCACAAGACACACTTCAAAATAAATTCAAAAACCCTTATTTATACTAGGCATCGACTTAGGAACAATCATCTAAGTTGGCAAACACCTACAAGATCATTCGCAAGACGTGTAATACATCTGGTTGGCCAGTCTTAAGAAGAACACCAAAATCCATGGTTGTTCTTCGAATGCAAACTCTAACTTCAATGTGGACCACTAATAAGAATAGAACATGATCCAAAGATCACCAAAACCTTTTCTAAGTCATCAAGAATATCTGCACTTTATCAGCTTACTCGAATTCTTCTGTTCTTCATCTGGAACTTCAAGAACATAGTTTGTCATCACTGTCATAATGAAAAAGGTTCTTCCGGACCTCCAAATCATTCACAAATCTAGGTGTCACTTCACACTAACTTATTTAACACTCCTTCCAATCTGCAAAATGAGATAATGTAATTCCGGATCTCACCGGACCAATCTGTGACACTCTGTCTCCACTGAACACCTACCGGAACCAGTTCTACACAAGCAATCATAACTTCTTCAGATATTTATGCAGACCTCTGAAATCTTAATTGGAACATCTCAAGACTCATATCTACAAACCCTTTAAACCATATCCTCTAATCCTGAACCTATTGAGTACTTTTGCCTTCTTCTCATCACTGTTCTTTATTGTTCCTGATGGAGACTAGTTTCCTCAATAACCTTAGCACACAGCTCATCCAATCCTTCTTATCAATGCAATATGAGTATGTTGACATCAATGACAACACTGGTTAACCTCATACTTGCAACAAAGATATCACTGATCCAGATATCAAGTTTGCTTCCATGATAATTGGTTACAAGATATATCACTCCAGCAGGGAAAATTCAGTACCCGGAACTGCAATTTACACTACTTATCAGATGCTAAGAGAAAATGCTGACTATGATCTTTGTGAGCTTCTTTTGAACCAACTGTTAGAGAATTTTTAGAAAATAAAGAAGGATAAAAAGAATTCATTCAAGTATGGTGGCTTGATACTTTGCCTATTCTTCTACTATATGAATGAGCTACTCGGAACTAGTGGCTGGGTATGACAAAATGACAGACCTGTTACCATACAAATTAGGGATTATATGTATAGGCTTGGTGATGCCAAGACATAAAATACAACTCTGTGGGGTTACTTCAAGAACTTCCAAAGCATGATGCAGGCCAGAGAAAGAATCCCCCAATCTTTAGTTGAGAAATACAAGGATATAATGTGCTTTATGGTAGACACTGATCAATGCCTAATGGAGGCAGTGGAACCAACAATAGTATGGATCATGCCAATGGGGTATGAGGTTGATGAGAAAATCCTAGAACTACATATCCAACATCTGCTGACTCAGCCCAAGGACCATAAGGCAGAAAGGTTTGGAACCTACCAAGAGCTAAGTGTAAAAGTTCATGTTGAACTAAGACAGCCTGAGATCAAGAGAAAAGTAAGGAGGGAAGTAGAAGAATTTGCCAAGAGGCATGGAATTTCAAAGGAGGCACTTAATGCAAATAGAGAGAAGATGGAAAGGGTAGAGAAAGAAAGGCAAGAAACTGAAAAAGAAAGTGCTCCGGTGCAAGCCCCCTCCCGAACTAGATCCTCTAAGAGCTCTGCACCTACCACCTCTAAGAGCCAAAAAGCATCAAAACTGGAAGTCAGAACATCCAGAAAGGGAGAGAAGAGAACTAAGACACAGGCCACAAGGTCTTACATCAGTCAGAAGGATGATGAAGAGACAAAATCTGATGAGGAGATCAAGAAAATGAAGAAGAAGAAGAAAACATCTGGTGAACCCTCTACTAGTCATAACAAGGAAGAAGAGGCAGAAGAATTCATTGAAAGGCCTACTCTCTGCATTGATGATATCATCAAATCAGTCACTATGGATGGGAACTTGAAACCAATGACTGAATTTTATGATGATTATAGTGAAGCTAATCAGAAGATCCTGCAAGCAGCTACAGTCAGGTATCTAAACATCTACAACAAAGAATTCATTGAAATCATCTCCTTGATTCCCAAAAGCCTAGAGAAGGAGCTTGAAATAAGAAAGAACAATGCCAAGACAAAGGACCTAGAGATTCGGGAATAGATAGCTATTCAGCTCTATTCATCCATCACTTCAAAGCAAATGAGCATGATCTTCAAAGATTGCAAGGATGAGTTCCAGACCAAACCCAGAATGAATAAGCTTATGCTCGAAGAGATTGATCAGGTGGCTAAAGAGACTGAAGACATCCTCGGGAATGCCTATAAAAGATTTAATATTCCTAGTATAGAGGACTTAGGTGATGAACCCTCTGTCATGGATGATGAAGGACTCAGTACATTAAAGGAAGGTCCTACAAAGAAAAATGCAGAAGTTTCAAAAGAGATGGATAAAGAGAAGACTAAGGACTTAGATTCCTCTATTCAGGAAGAGGAAGTCCATGGAGAAGTAGACACCTCTCTTCCGAATCCCCCAGCAGACTCCAAAATTGAAGGAAAAGAAAGACAAGAGAGAAATAATCAAGAAGAAGAATTAAAGCAAAGAGAAAAAGGTCAAACATAGAAGACCACAAGTGACAGTGCTAAGGCTGCAGAAGGGAAGAAAACTCTGTCTCCAGCAAGAGACACAGCAGAAGCAGTCAAAGACTTCCTGACAAAAGAAATGATGGAATTAGATGAATCAGAGCTACTTCAGGGACCATTCAATTTTGATTTCCTCTCTCCGGTCTAGACAATGAAGGTAGCATCTTTTGCTCAAGCCAAAGCAAAAGAAAAGCTTCTGAAGTCTCACATGGAAGATTGTGAACTAATAGAGATTGCATACAGTGTGCTAGAGAAAATCATTCCATCCTTCCAAAAGGATCCTTCAGCCTCCACATCCGGTAATCTAAAGTCTCTTGTAAATTCTGTTAATACACATTTTGATTCCTTAGAGAAGTCAATTAAAGCAAAGGCCTGGAAGGAGTTTTTGGATAAGAGATTCTTTGAAGTTCAAGGGATAATAACAAATGATAGGAGAAATCTGGATATTGGAATAAAGATCCTAGAGAATTCTCTTAAAGATGGTGGAGATCTATACAAATTTTGTCTATCTTGGTCCACCGTAACAACAGACATCACCAAGAAGGTGGACGAACAAGAGAGCAAACTATCAAGTTTATCTCAAAGTTTTGATCCTCTCACCTCTTCCTTAATAAATCAAGAGTGTCAGACTATTGCAGTCATAAATGAAATAAAGAAGCTTGAGAAGGAAAAGAAAAATAGAATAAGCAGGTTAAGTGAACTTAGAGGGATAATTATCCCTAAATTAGAGGCCATGTATGAGGCTCTAACTGATGCTCAAACCACAGCCTGGACCAATGATCCGACAGATCTAAAGAGGGTAGAGGCTTTTGCATTCCTGTTGAGTGGTCACATCTCAATTTTGGACAGGATGAAGTAGAGTTAGGCAACATAATTTGTCTAGTTGAAGACAACTTTTACAGATATACTTCAGTATATGTAAGTATAACATGTATATATACTTATGCGACTAAGTATAGTTGGATTTTTGGGAATTTTGGTGTGTAGATTCTATGCTTTTCCATTGATGTCAAAGGGGGAGTGAGTAGCAGTGAAAAATGTGGAATCTAGCTAAGGGGGAGCTCCAGTAAAATGTACATTAGAACAGAGCATCAACCAAGGGGGAGTGTAGTGTGACACTTAATCATTTTTCACTATGTTTCCATCAATGCCAAAGGGGGAGATTGTTGGAAACAGACACTATGTGGCTTCATGGGTGTTGTCATTGATGGCAACAAAGTCCATCCCACACATTTGCAGGACATGGTGTGTCTATACTGGAAGTCAGATTGAAGAGTATTTTGGTCTGATGACCAAGAACAGAGCATGTAGCAAGGTCTGACAACTAGGTTCGGATCTCTCAGAGGAAGTATCTCTGTAAAGTATAGACTTGGGGAAGTCAAGAGGAGTACCTTGACTGATAGATTCCAGGGATTGAGCCTCCGGTGATGAAAGAGTGAAGAGATATGAGCACCTAAGTATTGGGTTCCTGTTTAGTAGAGTAGATAGAGGAAGAACTAACCGGTAGAGCATCAAACCTTAATCTGGATGAGATATTGATGGTGATCAAGGTTCTTAAGGTATTAGTCATGATTGATGACTTCTATAACTATCTTTTTGATATGTATAACTTAGTAAGCATGGATTCAGCCGACAGACCAAAGTTTAGAAATATCTTGAGTTTTTCAGATGCCGACTAGAAAGATGATTGAAATCGTTGATGCGGATATATATACCAGATTGATTTCGGTATGTGGTGTATTGTGTGGTGCGAAGAAAAGTAGAGAGCAGTGTGGAAGCAGTAATACAGGTCCGGTATGTGACAGGACAACAACACCAAAGAAGAGGAAGAATGAAGTGCAGTAGATCAGTGTATTGAGCCTAACCGAAACTGAACCTCAGCATATGTGGATGCTTCTCATCAGTTCAAGTATCTTGTTACCTTCTTTGTACCTTGTAGATAGTGAGTCTCTTGTAGGCAGTGAGCCTCTTGTGAGCAGTGTGCTCAGGCAGTGAGCCCTAATTGGCAAGTGCCATTTTGTACTTCTATTCTTTTAATAGAGAATATAATCTTGGGTTGGTCACCCCATGGTTTTTCCCTTAATAGGGTTTTCCACGTCAAAATCATTGTGTTATGTGTATTGATTTTATTTCTACCTTCATGGTTATGGATGCTTATTTGTTTTGATGCTGCACTAGTTATTAAAGAAGAATAGAAAGTTGAATTAATTAAGATAACTGATTCACCCCCCCTCTCAGTTATCAACACAAATTACTCTCTTTAGAAGAATTGCATGAAATGTCTTTTACAATGCATGGGTGATCCTTATTGGTTGATAACTAAAAATGAGTATAAATCTCCATAGAATGGTCCTTCAACTCCAGATGAAATCAAAGATGCTGAAAACAACATTCGGGCTAAAGAAGCATTGTTGAGTGCCCTGATTGATACAAAAATGACAAATGTCTTGGAATTGAAAACTACTTATGAAATCTGGAAGAAGTTGGAAACTCTATATGAAGGTGATACATATGTCAAATGTGCTAAGCTACAGAGCTTGAAGGGTAGATATGAATGTTTGAGGATGAGTGAAGATGAAAACATCACTTCCTATATGCAGAAGGTGAATGAACTTGTGAGCAGTATCAAGAGTGCTAGTGGAATACTGGAAGAATCAGAGATTGTTGCCAAAGTACTCAGATCCTTACCTACTTCATACAAATTCAAAGTTGCTACTATTGAGGAGATCAGGACTATGACAAATGTTATAAGGGACCAGTTGGTTGGCAAGCTTTCTGCATTTGAAATGAGTGAGTTTGGTGATTCTCTTCCTAAATCAAAATCTACTTTTAAAGCCAGTATTTCTGGGAAGAAAAGATTTGATCCAGGTGAAAGCTCTTCAAGAAGACTAACCATATATGAGAAGGCAAGGAAGGAACTTGAAGAAGATGAATCGGAGCTTGAAGAACTTGAAGCCCTTTTTGCCAAAAGATTACCAAGAGGATCCGATAAGTATGAAGGAAAGTTTCCTTTCTTGCAATAAGATTGGTCATTTTGCTTCAAGATATCTAGAGAGGGTTTTAAAGCCAAACCCCAATAGACCTAGGTTTTATAAGAAATGCTATTATGTCCAAGAAGCTGCTTAGGAAGGAGTTATAGATGATGAATCTAATAAGGGAAGTACCTCTGGAAATGAATGGGTGTTCATTGCTATCAAAGAAGAAGATCTAGTGCCTACTGTTTCTGCTAGCTGTGTGAATGTGGAAAGTGCCTTGGCTACTCAGGTTGAAGAAAAGGATGAATGGGTGATTGACAGTAGATGCTCTCATCATATGATAGGTGATAAGAGTAAGTTTGTAAGTATGGAAAGGTATGAAGGTGGAATTGTGAAGTTTGGAGACAATTCAACTAGTAGAATCCATGGCAGAGGATCCATCTCTCTTGATGGTAAGAATAACACTAATGATGTTTTGTATGTGGAAGGGTTGAAGCATAATCTTCTCAGTGTTGGACAGTTGGTTGACAAAGGGTATGATCTTTGATTCAAGGATGGAAAATGTAGAATATTAGAAAGATCCACAACTGAGATTGCATTTGGTACACATAATAGAGGTAATATCTTTCATTTAAGTGGTATTGGTAAAAGTTGTTTGATTGCTCAGATTGATCAGAGTTGGTTATGGCATAGGAGAATCTGTCATGTAAACTTTGATAATATTGTCAAGATAAGTACTACTCAGGCTATGAGAGATCTTCCAAAGCTTGTGAAACTTGCTAATAACATGTGTAAGGAATGTTAGTTGGGCAAACAGAGTAGAACTACATTCAAAAGTAAAGAACAATTTTCAAGTGAATTGTTGGAACTTGTGCACACTGATTTGTGTGGTCCTGCCAGAGTTAGGAGTTTGCAAGGAGATAGATACTTTATGTTGCTGATTGATGATTACTCCCAAATGATGTGGGTCACTTTCTTGAGAGAAAATTAGAGGCTCTTCACAGATTCAAGGTGTTCAAGACTAGGGTGGAGAATGAGATTGGTGTGAAGATAAAGTGTTTGAGATCTGACAAAAGTGGATAGTTTACCTCCGATGATTTTAATGCATTTTGGGAAAAGCATGGAATAAGAAGATAGTTATCTGCCCCTAGGACTCCTCAGCAAAATGGAGTTGTGGAGAGGAAGAACCAAACTATTCAAGAGGCTACTAGAACCATGATGATGGAAGAAAATGTTCCACATGTCTATTGGAGAGAGGCTGTGAGTACTATTGTCTACACTCTTAACTGGGTGCAGATCAAAGGTAATACTGGTAAAACTCCTTATGAACTATGGTTTGGTAATGCTTCTACTATGAAATACTTCAGAGTTTTTGGTAGTAAATGCTATATCAAAAGAGATGAAGATCTAGGCAAGTTTGATGCAAGATGTGATGAAGGAATATTTCTGGGTTATTCTAACCAAAGCAAGGCATATCGATGCTTTAACAAGAGATTGAAAAGGATTGTTGAAAGTGATAATGTCAAGGTTGATGAAAGCAAGGAGAGACCTTCCAAATCTTTTAGATATGAATCAGATGATCAAAATGAAAGTCCTCAAACTTAGATTCAGATTGCTCCGGAGAATCCAGTGACTCAAGAAGCTAGTGCAAATGCCGAGGAACAAGTTTAAGATAATCCCAAAACTCCTAGGTATGTAAGGTTGAATCATTTTGAAGATCAGATCATAGGAGATAAAAATAAAGGTGTTCAAACTAGAAGAAAAATTGCTGAAGAACAAGAGGAGTATTGTTTGATTTCAAAGATTGAACCAAAATTAGTGAATGAAGCTTGTAATGATGAAAGTTGGGTGAAAGTAATGGAAGAAGAATTAATGCAATTTGAAAAGAATCATACTTGGGATCTTGTTCTTAGACCTAAAAATAAAAATATCATTGGAATTAAATGGGTCTTCCAGAATAAATTGAATGAAAATGGTGAATTTGTTAGAAACAAAGCAAGATTGGTGTGCAAAGGGTATTCTCAGGTAGAGGGAATTGATTTTGAAGAAACTTTTGCTCCGGTGGAAAGAATCAAAGCAGTCAGATTATTTCTTGCCTTTGTTGCTTACATAGATTTCAAAGTTTACCAGATGGATGTCAAGTCAACATTTCTAAATGGAGATTTGGAAGAAGAAGTCTACATTGAGAAACCAGAAGGATTCTAGTTGTCTGATCAAGGAGATATGATCTGCAGGTTGAGGAAAGCATTGTATGGACTTAAACAAGCCCCAAGAGCCCAATTTGCAAGATTAGATAAGTATCTGCTAAAATTAGGTTTTAGCATAGGCATTGCTCACAATAATCTTTATTTCAAGATTGATCATGAACACATCTTGATTGTTGAAGTATTTGTTGATATCATCTTTGGTGGAAATGAGAGCATGTGTAAAAAATTTGTTGATCAGATGCAAAGTGAATTTGAGATGTCCATGCTTGTTGAAATGAATTTCTTCTTAGGTCTACAAATCATTCAGTCAGATAAGGGTATCTTCATATCTCAGTCTAAGTATGTGAAAGAGTTGTTGAAGAAGTTTGGAATGGAGGATTCAAAACCAGTGAGTACTCCTATGATACAAAGATGTAAGTTGAGTAAAGATGATGATTCCCCTAAGACAGATCAGAAAAGGTATAGATCAATGATTGGAGGACTACTTTATCTGACTTATACCAGACCTGATATTATGAATGCAGTTGGCCTTGTTACCAAATTTCAAGCTGATCCTAGGGAATCTCATGTTGTAGCAGTCAAAAGAATTTTTAGATATCTGAAGGGAACATCTAATTATGGCTTATGATATCCTAAGGGTGATGATTTCACTCTTCATGCATTTATAGATGCTAGTTGGGTAGGAGATGTGGTTGATAGGAAGAGTACTAGTGGTGGTGCATTTTTCTTGGGAAAGAGATTGGTTTCTTGGTCGAGCAAAAAGTAGGAGGCAATATCTCTGTCTACTGTAGAAGTAGAGTATATAGCAACAACAAGTAATTGTACTCAAGTATTGTGGATGAAGCAAATGTTGAAGGATATCATAATTGTGTTTGAAGAGCCTGTTACAATCTTCTGTGATAATTCAAGTACAATAAACATTTCAAAGAATCTGGTGTTGCATTTAAAGACAAAGAACATATCCATCAAGTTTCAATTTTTAAGAGAGAAGGTAAATGAGAATGAAGTTAGATTGGAGTTTGTTCCTTAAAAGGATCAGATTGTAGATATCTTCACTAAGCCTCTACCTAAGGACACTTTTGAGTACCTCAGAGGGAAGCTAGGGGTGATTACCCCTCCTGTTCAAAACTAAGGTGCACTAGTGTGCATCAGTCTGGTGGAACTCAGTCATATCTTGTGATCTAGATTGATGGTAAGGGAATGCCACTTAGGGGAGTAGTCAGTATGTTCTGAGTTCAGTTTGGTCTTAGAAACAAAAAGGGTGAGAGATGATTACAAATATGTGCCCTTTTCCATTGATGTCCAAGGGGGAGAGAAGTCATGTGAAAAACTTGAAGTAGTTGCTGGTGAAAGGGGGAGTAGTGAAGAGAGTGGTTGATGTCGTGTTAAGAGAAAGGGGGAGAAGTTCTTGTCTTGATGGTTGAAACAATTTTTCACATCATATGTTGCCATCAATGACAAAGGGAGAGATTGTTGCAAATATGTGCCTAATCGGTGTTGTCATTGATGTTAACATATCCTTGTTGTCATTAGTGTCAAATGTATCTTATTCTATTACTTTTTTAGAAGACTTGTATGTTGAGGATATTGAGAAAATTTGCCTCTCTAGAAGAAACAAGTGAGTTACATATCTCTTTGTTAGAAACAGTGAAGACAATGTAGTTCAGCAAAGGGGATTGCTCCGCATTTCCAGTGAGATGAAGATTAGAGTCTGCGAACCAACAGGTTGTGTAGAGGATTGTTTGAAGTTGCTCCAGTTAATATTTGAGAGGTCCACATGAAGGATTGATGAAGTTATGGCCATCTAAGTAGAACTAGATTTTTTCAGTGTTCAGAAGTAATAGAGTGACAGGAATTTGGTCTGGATTGCTCCGCATTGGAATATTATGGTCTGTGGTTCTAGTGGTATGTTTGGGATATTAGTGTGTGTCCTTAACTCAAGTGGATCATGGTTTGGAGGTCTATAAGCAATCTTTATAGTGTGACAGTCATGACAGTTAGTGTTCTTAAGTTTTTGGATGAAGGTGCAAGTGCTTCTAGTGATTCGAGGTGGTGCAGTTGTTCTTGTTGATTTCATTGTTCTTGTGGTGGTCTTTGGATCATGTTCCTATTGTGTTGGTGGCCCGCATTGAGGATTGAGCTCATGGTTGAAGAATGTTCCTTGAGTGTTGCTATTCTTTCTAGTCTTGGTTGACCAGATGCTTGGTGTGTGTTGCGGATGATCTAAGAGAAGTTCTATGGAGCATGGCATGTTGTTCGAGGAAGATTTGAGTCCTAGCTATGCTTGGCTGACAGAGGAGTGGTTCACATGTAGCATTTTGTATTAATTCAAGTCTTGTAATTGTAATTTCTTGTAATACCTATCTTAGAGAATGTTCCAGATAGATGATTGTTTGGCCGACTTTGATGTTGATTCCTGGTGCAGGAGCACCTAAGCATGAAGGACAAATTTTGATTTTTTAGAGCTCAACTTTGAGCATAAGTGAACTTTTGGATTTTTTTAAAATATTTGTAACAAGCCCACTAGGGGCATTTTCTTAGAATGGAGGTCATGTAGGTGTAGAAATTTAATGTTTTCCTATTTTTATGACTGTCTAAGTTGAGCATTTTTTGTGGACAGTCAGTCTAATTTTAGACAGTTAGCTTTTATGGAAAAAACAATCAGTTTTCTACCTTTATGATGGATTTTCCCACAATGGGAGTGGGAGTAATATTGGAGTTTCATTGTAAACATGGATATATACCTTTCTCATGTCAAGTAAGAGGATCATGATGAAGATTTGAAGGAGAAATAATATTGAAAAATATAGTTTTCCTATTTTTGAGTGTTTTCTTGTTGTTCTATAGCCTACCTTATGTCCGTACTATACTGTCAAGATCCAAATGGACTAGAATATTTAAGTGGATGGTGTAACCTTTGATTTGCAACAAGTTTGGATAGATTTCATCAACATTGAAGGATTTTATCAAACGTTTTCTTGTCACTGCCTTGTTTTCCGATCTTATTTCTATTTTTATGTTGTTCCTCTAGATTGTACCTATCTGTACTACATAGTCAAGGGTCTAATTGATCAAAATGGTGTAATAGATGATCCTACCTTTCATTTGATCCAAGTAGGAGGGAATATCATTAAGATTTAGTCATTTTGTAGTTGGTTGTTGTGAAGTTGGTCTCAAACCCTTATTTGAGGGTTTTAGAGAGGCTTTTGATTTCCTAACCCATCCTACTGTGTTAGAACCCCAAAATGGGTGGAATGAGGTTGGGTTGACATGTTTTCTAATTGGTTTTGTTTGCAAGAGTAGAGGACAAATGAAAGATGGAGTTTGGAGCCATGGAGGTCTTATTGCACCTTGTGTTGGGCTAACTAGCATTGGTGGAGTGAAGATTTGATCATGAAATGTCTTGAATTGATCTTGGACCCCCAAAACCTATGAAATTAGTCTATTTACATCCCATTGGGCACCTTGGAATAGTAGTTAGACGTTTGGAGTGGAGTTTGGGGGTACTTCCTTTGCAAAACTGACCTAATTAGGCCTAGTTAGGAATCAGTACAGTCATAATTTGAAGCATGTGTTCTAAAAGATCCCCAAGTGCATGTTGGATATGTTGAAGAACAAGATAATGGGCACTCAAAAAGCCCATCACAGTCCTATTTGGAGGTCCATACCAAAAGTTATTGCATGATAGTCCCTTTAGGAGGGCTATAAGGAAGTGGGTCAATGTGTGAAGGAAGTGGTACAAGGAGAGAACTCCTGAGCATTCTGATGGTTTTGTGAGCTTGGGATAGTCAATCATAGATGGTCTAAGCTCCCTAGAAAGTTTGGCAAAGAGCTTAGGTGTATAAACCCAAAGATGGTGTTGTTGTGTAGTGTTGAAACCATGGGAAAGGAGAGGATAGTTATGTCTAGTTTGAAGTCAAATGGAGTAGCTAGGTCCACAAGGACTTAAGAGTCTTGTCTGCCCTACCACTTCCTGCATCCTCTTTCCTCCTGTGAAGTTGGTTGTTATCCCTTTGTGGGTTAAGCTCTACATCACATTGGTATCAGAGCATAGTTAGTAGGTCTGTTGTGGTGGTAATTTGAAGAGATAGTTTGTCAAAGATGCCTCCAAGAGGAAGAAACATGGCTCAAGAGATGAATGAACTAAAGGAGAAACATGCTAGAGAGTTGAGGGAGTTGAAGGAAAGAATGGCTACCCTAGAACAAAATCAGAGAAGAGGAGTGGCTCTAGGTGATTAGAATGAGTCTAAGAAAGAAGAGGAAGATGAGTATGAAGATGTGGAAGAAGAGTTAGACCCTGAGGATTAGAGGATGGTAAGGTTGCTGAAAGTAGTAAAAGAAGACAAGCACAAGATGAAGATATATGTGCCAAAGTATGGAGGAAGCCTTAGTGATGAAGAGTTGTTAGACTGGATTGCAACATTAGATAATCATTTTGAGTGTGAAGAAGTTCCTGAAGATCAGAAAGTGAAGATTGCAAAGACCAAGTTGACAGGTCATGCTTTGTTATGGTGGGATTATCAACAGATAGAGAGAAGAAAGCAAGGAAAGGCAAAGATTATTTCATGGGACAAGATGGTAGCTAAGATCAAAGGTAAGTTCTTACCTAAAGATTATGAAGTTCAAATGTTTAAAAAGCTTCAAAGTTTAAGACAAAAGGAAATTGATGTTAAGAAATACACTGAAGAGTTTTATAAGTTGAGTATAAGGTCTGGTCAAAATGAAAGTGAAGTGCAAAAAGTTGTTAGATATAGTGGTGGTTTGAGATTTAACATGCAGGATGAACTAGTGTTGGCAAATCCAAGGAATGTTGAAGAATGTTATTAGATAGCAGTAAGAGTGGAAGGGAAGCTGAAGAGAAGAGAAGACAAGATAGCCACAGGTAGAGGTAGCACCTCTAGAGGTAGAGGATCCTTTCAAAATAGAAAACAAGTCAATGAGTGTCAAGAGGAGATGAACAAGGAATAAGGACAAAATGCAAATTTTAGAGACATAGGTTCTAGAGGTACATTTGGTGGTGGAAGGAATGCAAACACCTTTGTAGGTAAGTGTTACAATTGTCAAGAGTTTGGGCACCCAGCATACAAGTGTCATGAGAAGCAAAATTTTACAAGTGATGGTGAAAGGAAGAATGAGAGGAGGACTCAATTAGTCCAAGAAGAAGAATGTGGTGGTTCTACTCCCACTAGTTATGTTGGTGAGATAGGAGAAACATTGATGCTGAGAGAAAGAGCACTATTGAAGACCTCCAAGGAGAAGGAGTTGATTCAGAGGAAAGCACTGTTTAGGACAACTTGCAAGTACAAGGACAAGGTATGTAAAGTGATAGTGGATTCAGGATGTACTAATAATATGGTGTCTAGTGAGATGGTAGACAAACTGAGGTTGAAGAGAGTACCTAGGGACACACTTTACAAAGTCTCTTGGGTAAGTGATCATCAGTCCATATTAGTGAGTGAGCAAGCATTAGTAGATTTCAAGATTGGAGCATATGAGGATAGGGTACTTTGTGACATCCTGCCCATGGATTGTTGTCATATGATACTTGGAAGACCTTGGCAGTTTGATAGGTCTATATATTATGATGGGAAAGCTAACACCTACACCATTAGGAAGGATGAGAAGACATTTGTGGTAATGCCAGTGAAGGAAGAAGTCAAAGAGCAATCAAGGACAGAAAAAATGATAATGTTTGGAAAGAAGGAGCCAATGAGGTTTGAAGAGAGTGAAACCAAGGAGTATATAACCTTCTCAAGGCGTAAAACTTTTGAGATAGCAAATGGGAAGTGTGAAGATGATTTGCAACTAGTTGTAAAGAGGAATGTCTTCATGTGGAAGGAGGTAAGTGGAAATGTGTCTTGGTCTGAAATAGAGAGGTGTAAGAGTGAAAAACCTGTGGAAAGGCAAGAAATAAGTGAAGGGATCTTAGTAGGAACAGTCATGTGCCCTATAGTGATGAATACAAAGAAGAGGTAATCAATTGAAGCTGATGCATCAATTTACAAGGTTCCTAGGACAATTAAGAAACTAGTTGCAGAGGTTGAGAAAGGTAATGGGACAGTGGACAGTGAAAAGAAGAGAATGAGATAGTGGTGTAAGCAAGAAACTAAGAAGACAAGTGGAAGGACAGTTGAGAGAAGCATGGATATAGATGCTTAGGTAGACATAACACCAAGGAATGAAGGTGACAAGGTCAGAGGACCAAGAGTAGGACAATTTACAAGTACACATTGTTAAGAAATAAGTCAGTACACAAGACAAAGTATGAAGCCCAAAGGCAGAAGTTGGATCCCATGGAGGAAAAATACAGTCAAGCAGCATGTCAAAGACAAGGAGGAGCAAAGAATGAAAAAAAACACTCATGAGACATGAGTTTTCTTTTAGGAGGGTTGTGTTAGGGTTAGCCGGCAGAAGATATCAATTAAATGCAAATAAAGATTAAACAGAGAAATGGAAATACACAGAAATAATAACAACGAGAGACAAGTTTTAATGTGGTTCACCCAAACTTGGGCTACATCCACCAAACAGAGAGTCCAATATTATTATCCAGTAAATCAAACTGATTACAATCAGCAATCCCTACAACTCAATACCACTGCAAAATGCTACAATACAATACCAAAACCCTAACCCTTAGCCACTTTTTATCAAGCTTTTGTCGGTTACAAAATAGGGTTTTTTTATGTCGGTCAATGAAAAAAATTAACTTCTGGTGCATTATAAAATAATAAAAAACCATGTGAGGTTTCGGGGGCATTGCCCCCGAGCCCCCACGGGGGCGCTGCCCCTCGATGCCGCCCTGTATCACAACAGGGAATGTGCCAGGGGCTCTGCCCCTGGACCCCGCAAGGGGCACTACCCCTTGACCCCGTAGGAATTTGGGGGGAAACCATGCTGATAAAAGTGGGGTAAATATAACCTCCGAGTCTGATTAGGCTCCATATAACAACAGGTTGTATGGTGCAGGAGCACCTAAGCATGAAGGACAAATTTTGATTTTTTAGAAATTAACTTTGAGCATAAGTAAACTTTTGGATTTTTTTTAAATATTTGTAACAAGCCCACTAGGGGAATTTTCTTAGAATGGAGGTCATGTAGGTGTAGAAATTTAATGTTTTCCTATTTTTATGACTGTCTAAGTTGAGCATTTTTTGTGGATAGTCAGTCTAATTTTAGACAGTTAGCTTTTATGGAAAAAATAATCAGTTTTCTACCTTTATGATGGCTTTTCCCATGATGGGAGTGGGAGTAATACTGGAGTTTCATTGTAAACATGGATATATACCTCTCTCATGTCAAGTAAGAGGATCATGATGAAGATTTGAAGGAGAAATAATATTGAAAAATACAGTTTTCTTGTTTTTGACTATTTTCTTGCTGTTCTACAGCCTACCCTATGTCCGCACTATATTGTCAAGATCCAAATGGCATAGAATATTGAAGTGGATGGTGCAACCTTTGAGTTGCAACAAGTTTGGATAGATTTCATCAACATTGAAGGATTTTATCAAACATTTTCTTGTTACTGCCCTATTTTCTAGTCTTATTTCTATTTTTATGTTGTTCCTCTAGATTATACTTGCCCATACTACACAGTCAAGGGCATAGTTGATCAAAATGGTGTAATAAATGATATTACCTTTCATTTGATCCAAGTAGGAGGGAATATCATTGAGATTTAGTCATTTTGTAGTTGGTTGTTGTGAAGTTGGTCTCAAACCCTTGTTTGAGGGTTTTAGAGAGGCTTTTGATTTCCTAACCCATCCTATTATGTTAGAACCCCAAAATGGGTGGAATGAGGTTGGGTTGACATGTTTTATAATGGGTTTTGTATGCAAGAGCAGAAGACAATTGAAAGATGGAGTTGGAGCCATGGAGGCCTTATTGCACCTTGTGTTGGGCTAACTAGCTTTGGTGGAGTGAAGATTTGATCATGAAATGTCTTGAAGTGATCTTGGACCCCCAAAACCTGTGAAATCAATTTATTTGCATCCCATTGGGCACCTTGGAATAGGAGTTAGATGTTTGGAGTGGAGTTTGGGGGTACTTCCTTTGCAAAACTGACCTAATTAGGTCTAGTTAGGAATTGGTACAATCATAATTTGAAGCATGTGTTCCGAAAGACCCCCTAGTGCATGTTGGATATTTTGAAGAAAAAGATAATGGGTACTCAAAAATCCCATCACAATCCTTTTTGGAGGTCCGTACAAAAATTTATTGCATGACAATCCCTTTAGGAGGGCTCCAAGGAAGTGGGTCAGTGTGTGAAGGAAGTGGTACAAGGAGAGACCTCCTGAGAATTCTGATGGTTTTGTGAGCTTGGGATAGTCAATCATAGATAGTCTAGGGTCCCTAGAAAGTTTGGCAAAAAGCCTAGGTACATAAACCCAAAGATGGTGTTGTTGTGTATTGTTGAAACCATGGGAAAGGAGAGGACAATCATGTCTAGTTTGAAGTCAAATGGAGTAGCTAGGTCCACAAAGACTTAAGAGTCTTGTCTGCCCTACCACTCCTTGCATCCTTTTTCCTCCGGTGAAGTTGGTTTTTATCCCTTTGTGGGTTAAGCTCTGCATCAATTCCAAAGTCGATGACGTGTAAATAAGTGTTGTGAAGTCGTGTAAAGTGTGTGAGGAAAGAGAAGATGTGGATGTACCAAGGAAGTGAGTGGGGACAAAGCAGAGGTGTTGTGTGCTTCAATGGAACTGAATCTTGCATGAAGAAGATGTTGTTTCTCAGTTCAACTTTTCAGTGTTAACATTGTGAATGTTCCTATAGGCAGTGAGACTCCTTTGAGCAATGAGCTTTAGGTAGTGCACCCAAAGGCAAGTGCCTTCCCATTTTTCTATTCTTTTAATAGAGAATAAATCTTGTGGGTTAACCCCCACTGTGGTTTTTCCCTTAACAGGGTTTCCATGTAAAAATCATGGTGTTATGTGTGTTGATTATGTTTCTGCTCATGTGTTGTTGATTCATGCTTTCATGGTTATATCATTAATCTATTAATAAGTGGTAAAGAAGATTAAATGTAGAAAAAGATAAGAATTTTATTCACCCCCCCTCTCAGTTGTCTGCCCTAATTTCAACATGGATGATGTCAACCTTCTGAAAGTAATTCTAGATTAGGTGTAATGTGATGTCATCAGGATATTGGTGAAAGTCCAGACATTAACAAATGTCTAGATGTTAAGGTTTTGTGAAATGTTTTGAACTCTTAATGTCTGGATGACATCATCATATTATAGTGTTTCTTTTGGAATGAGTTTAGATGATGTCATCAGGATGTTAAGAAAGATCTAGATGTTAAGATGTCTACGTGGAATGTCCAGAGACCTATGTGCCTTTGAAAAGTCAACATGACATGTCATCAGGATATTCAAAAAGGTTAGGACATCGAGTTAATGTCCGTATGTTTAGTTTTATCATGATATTATAGCAAGTAGGGATATTAATGAATGCCTGCATCTTGAGATTGAATATGCATACTTGCGAATAGCCATGCATTATACGACTATGCACCTAACAGTTTATTACATCGTGAGTTAAAATTTGACATGCACACATTTGCGAATGTTTGGATAATGAGTTTTACTTAGCAAATTTCTGCGATTAGGACATTAAGTTAATGTCTGTATGTTTGGAAATGTGAAGATATCCCTAAGACTATTTGACTAAACTTTAACCGGGCATAGTCACTTTGTAACCTTAGAGAATTTCAAGGTACTTCAAAATGCAAACCTGCTTAGAATTTTATGCCCTTTCACTTGGCAAGGTTTATGATGATAAATGCTAACTTTAAAAATTTGACCTAGATCTCAAGGTTCTAACATGCTAAGGAAAAGATTCTAAAATACATTTGCAACTAGTTTTTACCATACCACCCAAAAGCAAGGGGAAACAAGCAAGCCAAGCAAAAGTAGAAAAGTTGGGTCCCTGTTTTGCTAGGGAAAAATGGGGCGTGTTGTGTAACCACACAACATAACTCTAACTGGGTTACAGTCCTGCATATTAAATCTCTGGAAAATGGTATTCATATAATTACTCTAAGACAACCAAAGCTTTCTATTACCTCTTTCCCTCTTGATCTCCATACCCAAAATATACCTGGATGCTCCAAGATCCTTCATATCAAATGCACCTAAAATTTGGGCTTTCAATTCACTGACCATACCCTTAATATTGCTGAAAAACATGTCATCAACATATAATGCAATTATCAGAATAGAATCATCAATACAATGAATATATAGACAATGATCCTCCTCACTTCTAATAAAACCTAATTTCAACACAAATGAGTCAAACTTTTGATACCAGATTCTGGGGGACTATTTCAGACCATAAAGAGACCTCTTCAATCTGCAAACCCAATGTTCTTTCCCTTTTACCTCAAAGCCTATAGGCTATTGCATGTAAATTTCTTCCTCAAGATTTCCATGCAAGAATGTAGTCTTAACATCCATTTTCTCTATTTCCCAATCAAGAGCTAGAACAATGGATAAGAGAAATCTAATAGAAGTTAATTTAGTGATAGGAGAGAATATTTCACTGAAATCAATTCCCTCTCTCTAGGAGTAGCCCTTGGCTACCAGTCTAGCCTTGTACTTCTCCAATGAACTATCCACTACAAACTTTTTCTTGAAGACCCACTTGCAACCTATGGCCTTTCTTCCTTTCAGAACATGAACAAGATCCTAGGTGTTCCAAGAGTCTAAAGCCATCATCTCCTCCTACATGGCTAACTACGAAGACTTACTATCATCTGCATGATTAGCTTCCCTGTAGGATCTAGGCTCATCATCAGTACTCAATAAAGGGAATACATAATAGAAATATGGTGGGCTATACCTGTCAAATAGGTTTCGTTGTCTTGTGGATCTTTTTAGAGGTGGAGTAATAGAGTCTTTAGGTTCTTCTACATGCTCATCTATACCAATTTCTTCTGCAACAACAAATTCTTCCTCATCAGAACTTTCACTCAAGTCTTCTTCTGCTTCTTCACTCCCAATCCATCATTATGTACTTCTTGAGGTGCATCTTCATGTTCTATTTCAAAATGCACTCTCCTCACCTTTACTTCTTTTTCCTTTGGTTGTTCAGGTTTTGAAATAACACTAAGTTCCCTGAAAATAACATCTCTAGAATAGATAATCTTTCAAGTTAGTGGATTCCAAAGCTTATAACCTTTTACATTATCACCATATCCAATGAAAGTACACATTTCAACGTTTGGATCCAACTTAGTTCATTTTTCTTTAGGCACATGAATATAATCCTCACAACCAAATACCCATAAATGTGAAACAAAAGGTTTCTTTCCTATCCACATTTCATAAGGAGTTGAAATAAGAGCCTTACATAGAGATCTGTTAACTAAGTAGTTCACAGTACACAACTTTTGCCCAAAGGCATTTGTTCAGCTGTGATTCACTCAACATACTTCTAGCTCTTTCTATTATTGCCTGATTCATCCTTTCTGCCAATCCATTCTGTCGTGGTGCATATGGAGTTGTCTTCAATCTAACAATACCTACATGCTTACAAAATTCATCAAAATTCAAAATTCCTTAGAACAATATTCCCCTCCATTGTCAGATCTCAAAACCTTTATCTTATAATCTAATTTCTTTTCAACTAAAGCTTTAAATCCCTTAAACTGAGTAAAAACTTCATATTTGTGACGCATAAAATAAATCTAGCTAAATCTTGAGACATCATCAATGAAGGAAACACAATATCTAGATTTTCCAATTGATTCAACATCCACTGGACCAAAAACATCTGAATGAATAAGTTCTAATATATCATTAGATTTATTACTGCCTAAAGGAAATGGAGATCTATTCTGTTTTCCAAACACACAATGTTCACAAAATTTGAAACTCTCATCAGAATATGATAAACCATCTAACAATTTTTTATTTAAGATAGTCTTTAAACTAGACTGACTTATGTGGCCCAATCTATGGTGCCACAACATACATGTATTTTCAGTATTAGCCTCAGATGCATAAGTGGCATTACAAAAAATAGTGGCTTCTAGCTTAAATAGAGTTCCCAATCTTTTCCCCTTTGCTACTACCAAGTTTCCTCTCACCAATCTAGAGCCATGCTTATAAAATGTCACATGCATTCCCAAATTATTCAAATTTGAAACATAAATCAAATTTCTAGCCAATCTAGGAACATGCAAAACTCCAAGGAGGGTTTTTTGCAAGTATGGGCCTAACCGATGTTGTCATTGATGTCAACATACTCCTGTTGCATTGATGATAAGGATTGTATGAGCTGTGTACTGAGGATATTGAGAAAATTAGTCCTAATCAGAAACATAGAAGAGCAGTGAAGATAGTGAGATAAAGATCCCAGCTAAGATGAAGATTAGAGGATGCGCTTCAAAGGGTTTGTAGATATGTGTCTTAAGATGATTCAGGAAAGATTTTAGAGGTCTGCATGAAGATCTGAAGAAGTTATGGCCACTTAAGTAAAACTAGTTCTGGTAGATGTTCAGAGGTGACAGAGTGACACAGATAGGTCCGGTAAGATCTAGAAATGCAATATCTTGTTCTGCAAATTTGGTGGAGTGTTTAGGAAGTCAATGTGAATTGACAACTCAATTGGTTTATGGTCTAGAGGTCTGCAAACATCTATTCCAATATGACAGTGATGATAGACTGTGTTCTTGAGGTTTTGAATGAAGGAGAGAATGATTTCAGTAAGAAGAAGTAGTGTGGATGTTCTTGGTGATTCAGGAAAGCTTGTGGAAGTCTTTGGATTGTGTCTAGTTCATGTTGGTGGTCTACATTGAAGATTGAGCTCGTAGTTGAAGAATTAATTCTGGATGATGGTGTTCTTCCCAAGTTTGGCTGACTGGATGAGTTACACATCTTGCGGATGATCTTGAAGATGTTCTATGATGAATGGTGTGTTCCTAAAGGAAGCTTGAAGTCTCAGATCTGTGTGACCGACAGTATGTTGATCTGTGTGAATTCTTTTTGTAATAAGTCATGTTGTATTTATGCATTTGGTCTGTAACGTATGTCGACTTGGAGGATTATTCCTAAGTCAATGTCTTGTATAAATAAGGAGTTGTAAAGTTATTTCAAATGCATCATGGTGATGAGAATGTGGTAGAGAAGAGAAGAGCGAAAGGTAAAGCAAGAGTATTGGGCTTAAATGGAACTGACTCAAGCATGGTGAAGATGTTATTCTTCAGTTCAAGTATGTAATACTTATTATTCTGTAGACAGTGTGTCTCCCGTAGGTAGTGGGCCTCTTGTGAGTAGTGTACTCAGGTAGTGAGCCCTAATTGGCATGTGCCATTTTGTTCTTTCTATTCTTTTAACAGAGAATACAATCTTGGGTTAGTCACCCTGTGGTTTTTCCCTTAACCGGGTTTTCCACGTTAAAAATCTTGGTGTCATATGTGTTTCTACTCTTGAATTGTTACATTATGTTTCAATGATTGATTTATTATTATGTTGTTGAATTAAGAAAAGGATTTAAGTGATTAATTGCAATAAAGTTTTAGACAATTGATTCACCCTCCCCTCTCAGTTATCTATCCTAAATCTAACAATTGGTATCAGATCCTCATTCCTCTCAAAGGAGCTTAACCACTTGAGGACATCCAGGATGTCATCCTACAAAAAGGGTAGTTTGAGGTTTGATGGAACTAATTTCACTCTTTGGAAAAGTCACATGGAATGCCACTTGCAATGTATGGGAATGCAGTATTGGATCATGTCTTCAAAGAAGTATGTTCCTCCACAGAATGGTCTGAGTACCATAGATGAGATCAGAGATGCTGAAAACAATCTATGGACTAAAGAAGCCCTTCTAAGTGCCTTATTTGATTCAGAGCTGACAAATGTTATTGATCTAAAAACTGCATATGAGATTTGGCAAAAACTAGAACTTCTACATGAAGGAGAAAAGTATGTTAAATGTGCCAAGCTACAGATTCTGAAAGAAAAATTTGAAAACCTGAAGATGAGAGAAGATGAAAATATCACTACATTTATGCCAAGAGTAAATGAGCTTGTTTGTGGCATTAGATGTGCTAGTGGAATCTTGGATGAAGATGAGATTGTTGGCAAAGTTCTCAGATCCCTTCCTGATTCTTATAAATATAAGGTTGCTGCTATTTCAGAATTTAGATCCTTTTTAGGTATCACAAGAGATCAATTGGCTGGTAAACTGGCTACATTTGAATTGATTGAGTTTGGAGATGCCCCCCAAGATTGAATCTGCATTCAAATCTAGTGCCTCTGTAAAAGGAAAACAAAAGTTTGATCTGAGAGAGAACTCTTCAAAGAAACTATCATGGTATGAAAAAGCAAGAAAAGACCTGGAAGAAGATGAAGCAAAAGCTACTCAACTTGAAGCCCTTATTACAAAAAGACTGCCAAGAGGATCTGGTAAGTATGAAGGGAAATTGCCTTTTAAATGTTTTAACTGCAATAAGATTGGTCATTTTACCTCAAGGTGTCTGGAAAGATTTTCAAGGCCAAATCCTAACAAATCAAGGTTCCAAAAGAAATGTTACTATGTTCATGAAGATGATGATGATGAAGGAGTAACAGATGATGAATTGGAGACAAGACACAAATTCAGAGTGACTGGGTGTTTATTACCATCAAGGAAGAAGATCCAATGCCCTCTGAATCTGTCAATCATAAAATTATAGAAAGAGCTTTGGCTATGCAAGTTGAAGAAAAGGATGATTGGGTCATTGACAGTGGATTCTCACATCATATGATAGGTGACAAAAATAAATTCATAGATTTGGAAAGGTATGAAGGAGGAGTGGTAAAATTTGGTGATAATTTTGTTGGCAGAATCAAAGGTAGAGGAACTATTTCTTTTGATGGAAAGAACAAAACTAGTAATGTATTGTATGTTGAAGGTCTGAAGCACAATATTCTCAGTGTTGGACAATTGGTGGACAAAGGCTATGATCTCTGATTCAAAAATGGAAAATGCAAGATCTTTGCAAGTTTCAGAATAGAGATTGCATCCGGTACTCAAACTAAAGGTAATATCTTCCACTTAGTTGGTACTGGTAAAAGTTGCTTATTGGTTCAAATTGATTGGAGTTGGTTGTGGCATAGGAGAATGTGTCATGTGAATTTTGATAATATCATCAAGATAAGCAACACTCAGGTTGTAAGAGATCTTCCAAGACTGGTGAAACCTACTAATAGTTTGTGCAAAGAATGTCAGTTGGGTAAGTGAAGCAGAGTCACATTCAAAAGTAAAGAATAGTCTTCTACCAGATTATTGGACCTAGTTCATACTGATCTATGTGGTCCGGCAAGAATCAGGAGTGTACAAGGTGATAGATACTTCATGTTATTAATTGATGATCACTCTCGAATGATGTGGGTAACTTTTCTAAAAGAGAAATCTGAGGCCCTTGAGAAATTTAAAATATTCAAGGCTATGGTAGAAAATGAAACTGGATTGAACATAAAATGTCTAAGGTCTAACAGAGGTGGAGAATTCACATCCGGTGAGTTCATAGAATTCTGTGAGAAACATGGGATAAAAAGACAGTTGTCTGCTCCAAGGACACCACAGTAGAATGGAGTAGTGGAGAGAAAGAACCAAACTATCTAGGAGGCATCTAGAACCATGATGATGGAAACAAATGTTCCTCAGCTCTACGAGAGAGAAGCTATAAGCACTGCAATCTACACTCTGAATCGAGTTCAAATCAGAAGCAATACTGGTAAGACTCCTTATGAATTTTGGTTTGGCATCACTCCCACTGTGAAGTATTTCAGAGTCTT
Source organism: Cunninghamia lanceolata (assembly GCA_027924645.1). NCBI lineage: Eukaryota > Viridiplantae > Streptophyta > Pinopsida > Cupressales > Cupressaceae > Cunninghamia > Cunninghamia lanceolata. The sequence continues at coordinate 27,507,808 of BSBN01000047.1, forward strand.
TGGTAGCAAATGTTATATTAAAAGAGATGAAGATCTAGGCAAATTTGATGCTAGAAGTGATGAAGGAATATTCTTAGGTTATTCTACTCAACGAAAAGCATACCGGTGTTATAACAAGAGATTGAGAAAGATTATAGAAAGTACAAATGTGAAGGTTGATGAAGGTGTTGAAAAACCCTCAAGGTTTTATGAATATGATGAAGATGATCAGAATGATGTTTTGATCTAAGGAGTCCAAGCCCATTCTAAGATTCAGATTCAAACTGATCCAGTGAATTAGGAAGAAGAGATAGGTTTGAATGAACCTGTGCAAGAAATAGAAGTGCAAGTAAGTCCCAAAATTCCTAGGTATGTAAACCTAAATCACTTTGAAGGCCAGATCATAGGTGATAAAAAAAAAGATGTTCAACCAAGAAGAAGGATTGCTCAAGATTCGAAAGAGTATTGTCTAATTTCAAAGATTGAACCTAAAATAGTGAATGAAGCATGCAATGATGAAAACTGGACTAAAGAAATGGAGGAAGAGTTGATGCAAATTGAGAAAAACCACACTTGGGATCTTGTTCTTAGACCTAAAAATAAGAATGTGATTGGAACCAAATGGGTCTTCCGAAATAAACTGAATGAAGCTGGTAAAGTAGTCAAAAACAAAGCTAGATTGGTCTGCAAGGGTTACTCCCAAGTAGAAGGAGTTGATTTTGAAGAAACTTTTGCTCTGGTAGAAAGAATTGAAGCAGTCAGATTATTTCTTGCTTTTGCTGCCTTCAAGGATTTCAAAGTATATCAGATGGATGTCAAGTCTGCCTTCCTGAATGGTGACTTGGAAGAAGAAATTTACATTGAGCAACTCGATGGATTTCAATTGTTTGATCATGGTGATATGGTCTGCAAGTTGAAGAAAGCACTGTATGGACTCAAGCAAGCCCCAAGAGCATGGTATGAAAGATTGGATAAGCATCTTTTGAAGATTGGTTTCAACAATGGTATTGCTGACAGTAATTTGTACTTCAAAATTGATGATGAAAATATCTTGATTGTTGAAGTGTTTGTTGATGATATCATTTTTGGAGGAAGAGATAGTATGTGCAAAACTTTTGCAAATCCAATCAAAAATGAATTTGACATGTCCATGTTTGGGGAAATAAATTTCTTCTTGGGTCTACAAATCATTCAAACAAAGAAAGGAATCTTCATTTCTCGGACCAAATATGTGAAAGAATTATTGAAGAAATTTGGGATGGAAGATTCAAACCCAATGAGTACTCCTAGGGCAACTAGATGTAAATTGAGCAAAGATGATGAATCTCCTAAGGCTAATTAGAAAAAGTATAGGTCAATAATTGGAGGATTACAATATCTCACTAAAATTAGACCTGACATTATGAATGCTGTTGGTCTTGTTGCTAGATTGCAAGTTGATACTAGAGAATCTCATGTCATGGCAATCAAAAGGATTTTTAGATATCTAAAAAGGATAGTTGAGTATGGTTTGTGATATCCTAGAGATCATGATTTCTCTCTTCATGCATATACAGATGCAGATTGGGCAGGAGATGTGAATGACTGAAAGAGTACCAGTGGTGGAGCATTCTTTTTTGGGAAGAGATTGGTTTCTTGGCTGAGAAAAAAATAAGAGGCAATATCTCTATCCATTGCAGAAGTAGAATATATTGTAGTAGCAGGTAACTTTGCACTCAAGTATTATGGATGAAGCAAATGCTAAGAGATATCAAAGTGGAGTATGAAGAACCTATCACAATCTTCTGTGATAATTCAAGTGCAATTAACGTATCAAAAAATTTGGTGTTGCATTTAAAGACTAAACATATATCCATCGAGTTTCACTTTTTGAGAGAACAAGTGAACAAGAATGAAGTTAGATTGGAGTTTGTGCCTTCCAAGGATCATATTGCAGATATTTTTACTAAACCTCTACCTAAGGACTCTTTTGAGTATCTCAGGGAAAAGTTAGGGGTTATTACTCCTCCGGTTCTAAAATAAGGAGCACTGATATGTATCAGTCTCGTAGGATCTCATAGTCATATCTTGTGGTCCGGATTGATGATGGGAAGCTGCTACTCAGGGGGAGTAGGTGGTATGATTCTGAAGTGATACAAGTATGTGCCCTTTGCCATTGATGTCAAAGGGGGAGAGAAGACATGTGAAAAACAAGTAATTTCTAATCAAAGGGGGAGCAGGAAAGGAAGAGAAGACATCTGAATGGTTGTTGTTGATAGGGGGAGTTCTGTCAGTGAGGAGAAGTTCTTATCTTGATGATTAAAATTGTTTTTCACATCATATGTTGCCATCAATGACAAAGGGGGAGATTGTTGCAAGTATGGGCCTAACCGGTGTTGTCATTGATGTCAACATACTCTTGTTGCATTGATGATAAGGATTGGATGAGTTGTGTGTTGAGGATATTGAGAAAATTAGTCCTAATCAGGAATAGAGAAGAATAGTGAAGATAGTGAGATAAAGATCCTAGCTAAGATGAAGATCAGAGGATGCGCTTCAAAGGGTTTGTAGATATGTGTCTTAAGATGATCCAGGAAAGATTTTAGAGGTCTGCATGAAGATTTGAAGAAGTTATGGCCACTTAAGTAAAACTGGTTCTGGCAGATGTTTAGAGGTGACAGAGTGACATAGATAGGTCCGGTAAGATCTGGAAATGCAATATCTTGTTCAGTAGATTTGGTGGAGTGTTTAGGAAGTCAATGTGAATTGATAACTCAATTGGTTCATGGTCTGGAGGTCCGCAAGCATCTATTCCAATATGACAGTGATGACAGACTATGTTCTTAAGGTTCTGGATGAAGGAGAGAATGATTTCAGTAAGCAGAAGTAGTGTGGATGTTCTTGGTGATTCAAGAAATCTTGTGGAAGTCTTTGGATTGTGTCTAGTTCGTGTTGGTGGTCCACATTAAAGATTGATCTCATAATTGAAGAATTACTTCTAGATGATGGTATTCTTCCTAAGTCTGGCTGACTGGATGAGTTACACATCCTGCGGATGATCTTGAAGATGCTTTGTGAAGAATGGCATGTTCCTAAAGGAAGATTGAAGTCTCAGATCTGTGTGGCCAACAATGTGTTGATCTGCATGAAGTCTTTTTGTAATAAGTCATGTTGTATTTATGCATTTGCTCTATAATGTATGCCGACTTGAATGATTATTCCTAAGTTAATGTCTTGTATAAATAAGGAGGTGTAAAGTCATTTCAAATGCATCGTGGCGATGAGAATGTGGTAGAGAAGAGAAGAGCAAAAGGAAGAGAAGAAGTATTGGGATTAAATGGAACTGACTCAAGCATGGTGAAGATGCTATTCTTTAGTTCAAGTATGTTATACTTATTATTCTGTAGATAGTGTGTCTCCCGTAGGCAGTGGGCCTCTTGTGAGCAGTGTGCTCAGGCAGTGAGCCCTAATTGGCATGTGCCATTTTGTTCTTTCTATTCTTTTAACAAAGAATACAATATTGGCTTAGTCACGCCATGATTTTTACCTTAACTAGGTTTTCCACATTAAAAATCTTGGTGTCATATGTGTTTCTTCTCTTGAGTTGTTGCATTATGTTTCCATGATTAATTTATTATTATGCTGTTGAATTAAAAAAAGGATTTAAGTGATTAATTTCAAGAATTTTTTAGACAACTGATTCACCCCCCCTCTCATTTATTTGTCCTAAATTTAATAGGGTTTTAATTCTCTCATCACTAAAACACAACATTACCTTCCCTCATCCAACAATAGGATATGTAGAGTTGTCCCTGAGGTACACATTTCCTCTATCATAATCTTCATATGTGGAAAACCATTCTTTATGTCGAGTTATGTGGTATGAACATCCTAAGTCAACCAACCAATGATCACGAGAAACATCATTACATGCAGAAAGTAAAACCTCATCGCCTGCATTCTAGGACTTATCAGTAGCGAAATCTGATTGTTTCTTCAGGTTTCTATCTTGCTTTTTCACTGTCCTCTCTTTCTATAGTTCCAACACTTGCCTCTATTCTTCTTTCTAGAAGTATTATAATGACCCTTAGACTTGTTTTAATACCCCTTCTAATATCCTTTTGGTCCTCTTTCCATAGACCTTCCCTTGACACTAAGAGCATCCCCTAACCTAAACAAACTTTTCTTCCTTAATTCCTGTGACAACAGAACTGAAACAAGAGCATCCAACTTTAGATCTATGAGGTTAGCAGTGATAGCCAAAATAACATTCTCCCATGACTCAGGAAAAGAATAGAGAAGAAATATACATTTATCTTCCTCATTCACCTCAACATCTATAGATGCTAGTTGACTCAATAACAAATTAAACAAATTCAAATGCTCTGCAATCAATTTACCCTCTTTCATTTTCATGGAAAATAACTTATGCTTTAAATAAATCTTATTTACCATACTCTGGGCTTGATAGATCTCACCCAGACACTTCCACATGCTATGTGTTGACTTCTCACTCACAACATTCAGTAGAACAAAATCTGCAAGACAGCTAGATTGTACCTCGTGCCTTTTTATGTAGTCTTTCCCACTCTTCAAGAGAAACATCATCAGGCTTCTTCTCTTTTGTAATAGTCAACCACTACTTTCTTTCTTCTAGCAAATCCTCCATTTTTAGCTTCCATAATTCGTACCCCCGTGCCATTGAACTTTTTAATATCCAACCGAGAGGTAGAAGAAATAGTGGATGAAGCCATGATATCTACACAAGATCTACAAACTAACAACAACCAAATCTCCCACTGCAGCTAAAAAAATTTCACACTACCGCCCAAGAATCAAAACTGGCTAGGCTCTGATACCAAATGTTAGAAGTGAAGGTGCAAACCACACAATGGAAATCTAATTGAATCATTATTAATGTCCTCTAAATAATGTAGAATCAATGGAGATTGCAACATAAATAAAACTCACTACACAGAAATAACATGCACTAAGAACTTAGCACATAACATAGTATGTAACGTGGAGAAAACCCTTTCAGGTAAAAAAATCCACCAAGAAAAGAGGTTCCAATTTGTATTATCTTCAAATATGAGATTACAACACATGCACTTCCTCTTCTTCTCTAGTCTTCAATCCAGCACCGCATGTTACTCTCAACTTTGCTAAAAATGTAGTACAAATATCCTTATAAAAAGGGGGTTGCCTTCTAGGGCAAGAAAACTGACATAATATTTACCGTTAGATCTATGACCTAATGACAAATGATCCAAATTTAAAATGATAAAATATAAATAAAATGTGGTTTTGGGGGCACAACCCTCGGACCCCCTGCCGGGGGGATCCCTGGACCCCTCGCAAGGGGAAACCTCTTTGCAACCCTCCATCACTAAAAAATTAGCATTAGGGACCAAATATAAACATGCGGCTAAAACATGATTGCTGCTGGTGAAATGTTTCATCCCTTATGGGTGATTTACAAAAAATAATAGGAATAATAAATTACATAGGATTTACAAGGTTGATGGCACCTTAATCCTAACACAAGGTGCATGTATGGATACACATATGAGCAAAAGATATGCCCCCCCTTAAAATATTAGCATGTATAATATGAATATTTTTTCCTTAGAAAGAATGCACACCCCTTTAACAAGTTGTCTCCTCCCCTATAATATGAGTGAGGACAACCATGAAAAAGAAAATTGTGTTGTTACCAAGAATAAAGTATGGTTGCACATGATATTGTACCACCATGAATAGCAATGAGTAAGTAGAGAAAGCTATAGGTGCCACATAATGAGTAGCAACACAATAGTCACATGAGAAAATAGAGGAAGAGTATTTAACCAGATAGAGGCCATGCTCAATATAACTTGTCATTTAGAGAAGAGATAGGTGCTTCAGCAGTAGGAAGAGTGAGAGCACCCATGTCAAGAAGATGTATTTTGTCGCTCAAGGCTTGACATTCATTGGTCGAATGGCCAAGCACTTGATGATATGCATAGAAAGGAAGTGTTGGTTGAATGTGTTTAGGAAATGTTTTGCATGTAGGAGGAGGAAGACTGATCAAGATGGCCTTTACAAGCCTAAAAAAAATACTCTCTTGTTTAGATAAAATAGAAGTAGGAGTAGGAAACAACCCTTTTTGTTGTGGATAAAGGTTTGGTTTCTTAAAAGAAGAAGCCATAAAGACCTCAAACAATGGAGGAGGGGATGTAGATAGAGGTGAAGGCCAGTAACCTAAACTCATGATATAATTTAAGTGCGATGTAGGCTCCAAAGGGACCTTAACTCCTTGTTCCATGCACCTTAGACCATTTCTATTGTATCTGGGTTTAGATGGAATTTTGAATCCAAGACCGTAATGTGTCTCCAAATTAGAAAGAGAAGGAGAATCAACATCACTAACCTTGTTAAAATGTGAAATGTATGCTCATGTTGGAGAAGAAGTAGTAGCAAAATTGACATGAGAAGGGGGATCGATTCTAATACCAGAATGTAGATCCTTGTTGAATGTGGGAATGCCCAAGTGAGAAGGGTCAACCTTATATTCACCAGGCCCATGGGGGGTGAAGTTGAAGGAGCCCCAATCATCACCTAGCCATGCATTTAAGAATGAATCAACACCATTGTCAACTTCTTGATTAGGAGTTGATGATGGGGAATCATTTTTGATAGAGAAGAAGGAATGTGATTCTAGAGAGTAGGGGAGTTATTGGACTGGATCACAAAATTCACTTGTTGACAATATTGCTAAGATTTGGATCAGCTTTGATTGTGTAAGTCTTGTTTTAATGAACAAATTTAATTGATCTATGCAACATAGATGGAACCACACCCATGGTGTGAATCCATGGCCTACCAAGAAGGAGATTATAAGATAATGCATCAGGCATGACATGAATGAGGGTAGGAAAAGTGACAGGGCCCAATTCAATCAATAATGTGACTGTGCCTAGTGTTTTCATACACTAGTAGAATTTTGTCAAATAAATGACTATGTGACTAAAATGTTTAGTCACAACAACTAAAAATGACTAAATTCTACTAATTTTTTGCAACTCAACTATAAATGAGTAAATAAATGACTAATTTGGTCATTGACTAACAAATTATTTAGTCACACATAAAAATGATGAAATAGTTAGTCATTTATTTAGTCACAATCCATTTGAATAAATCATTTAAGGAATCAAGAATCAATAGCCTACCAAAATACTCTAAAAATTTAATAAACATACTTTAAAACTTTCATCCAAATCTTATTTTTAGGTGTAGCCCGCCAAAATGGAGTTTTCATTTTAATAAACATACTCTAAAACCTTGGTTGAAACCTTATTTTCAGGCATAGCCCACCAAAATGGAGAAGTGTTTTAGTAAAGAATGACAAAGAATGGTAAGGAGATGTGCATGATAGGAGGCATAGGATTCATTGCTACTTATCTCATTCCTGCTTTGCTCAACAAGGGTTACATTGTTCATGCTACTATTTGTAATCTAGATATTTAATTAACATATACTTACATAATTTCAAATTCCTTCAATGCTTTTGAAGTATCAATGTATCCTATATAGGTTTTAGAATGATTTCTTTTAATTTAAAAAATTAAATAAATGATGTATTTGCCTGTGATTAGATAATGTGGAGATCTCCTAAATTTTCCCCAGCTCACTGTCCTCTTTGGCACTATATTCATTACTCCAGCTACTAGTGTTTTGCATGTGACATCTTTAATATCTTCATCACAGTGGCTTTTAAATAGATCTCAGTCTTTGCTTTAATCTTTATCATTGTAACCTAATAAATCTAGAGCATTTTTTCTTTTAGAGTCAATCCTAGTGTTGGAAATTGATGATGAAGTTCCCGGATAAATATTCTAGGGCAGTTATTATCTATTTCAACAAATCTTCTAAAGCATAGTCACCAGGAAACTTTAGTTCTACCCCTGTACCTCTACCTACAGCTCTAGAGTCTTATTTTTAAATGGGATATAACCTGTACCATTATTCATATATTCCTATATCATATTTTAAAATGACACCCCTGTATCCTTTCAATAATAAGGAAAGTGCTGATTGAATTTTAAATTTTTTTACAGGCATATGCTGAGAAATATGCAGTTGATCAGGATGCATTTTTAAAGGACTATGCAGAGGCTCATGCAAAACTTAGTAACCTTGGTGCCAAGTTTGATCCTCCTGATGTAAAGTAATTCAACTCCTGAACACTCTCTGCCTATCATATTCATTTTTCATTTTTCTGTTGTTTCATGATGTTCATGTGATAAGCATAATTTTATGAGAATATTTATTTGGGGGATTAGAAATGATAAATTCACATATCATGGTATTAGTTAAGGTTTGATAATATTATTTTAAAAGTTGTCTTAAAAAGTCTCTTATGCATGATGTTGAAAGAAATGAAACTTCCAAACCAATCAGGAAAAAAGAGTTATGCTATTATTTTTTTATATTTTATATATCATAATTCACACGAGCTTGACGTGTTTTGATAAAATGCCTATCTATGGTTATTTTGTTAGTTGACATCTTGAACATTGCAATTTTGCCACTAAGTCAACACTTAAGCTACTTTGGGTGTAGGTGGATCAGTAAAGCTGGGTTTAGTATGCATATATGTTCATATATAATAGTGAGAGGATACATCTCCAAGTTCATGAGGGCTATTACAAGAAAATGCCATGACAAGCAAATTGCTATGGATTGTGATGGAATTCCATCACTATGAGACAAGGTAGTGAACTATTCAAAAAAATGCCTCAAAGAAATGTGGTCTCAATGTGTTTGTCATAGCATTCCATCACCATGAGACCACATTTCTTTGAGGCATTTTTTCAAATAGTTCACTGCCTTGTCTATGCTCCTGTCATGTTGTCATTGGAATATGCATGCTCCTGCCATTATTATTTGTTCAACACTTGTCTTGAATGTCCCTTTTAGCTAGTACTACCCTTCTACAAGGATGTCTTTTGTGACAATACTATGACAACCTTTGTGACTATCCTCAACACTATCTTCTTTAGGATGATACTGCTCTCTCAATCAATAATGAAATTGCATGTTTTGAAGAAAATTTTCACCTTCCAGTATGCCTTTCTTATCATTGTGATCTCTCCTTTGGTGCTACTGTCGCTTGAAGATTACTATCCTCTATATCATGAAACTTCTAACAGTGCATTGTCATTATGGTTCAGTCATGCATTCTACTCTTTAAAAGTTCCCTATTGTCATGAATTATTCTTACCCTGGGAGCATTTCCATCACTAGTAGAATTTTGGCAAATAAATGACTATGTGACTAAAACTTTTAGTCACAACAACTAAAAATGACTAAGTTCTATTTTTTTTTTTGCAACACAGCTATAAATGACTAAATAAATGGCTAATTCGATCATCAGGTAAAATCACAACTATAAATGACTAAATAATTAGTCACACAAATAAGAGGTACTTTTACCCTTACAAACTAAAAACCCAGGAAAATGAAATCCAAATTTAAGATTTTCCCGCGTCACGAAAAAGGGACTAGGTAGAGAGTCAAAACATTATTTTTCTTTATACAGTTAAAGGGACGTGGGAAAATCTGAAGTAGGAAAGGGAACAAGAAGAGGGTGAGTTCAATAGTTTTGGTATACAGTATGTGTGTTACTTGGCAAAGAAGCATTTGCAGGCAGTGAAAAGGGAAGAGGGTTTTCACTGGTTGTGTGATTGAGTGTGTGTTTGGACTGGTTGGGGATGGGTTTTCTCTGGTTGTGGCCGATACATCTGCCATGCAGAGCATTGTAGTGCAGAAGATGTCTAAGGACAAAATAATGCTCCTTGATTCTCACAAGATCATGGGTGCCAGCGGAAAGGGTGGAGATAGGTACACATTCATCACACTTTAAAAAAAACTATAATCCTCTTGGGTGAATACTTTGTCTTCAACTAATTGAAGGCAAAATGGTAATATCAGCCATAGTATGATGAGATAATATCTCTCCTCTCAGCAAGGGGAGGCTCCCTCTTATTGCCAACTTAAAACAAATTGATAACTAATTAAGCTTATTTAAACTAAAAACTAATTTCTGGGTGATTTCATTTCATCTATTTCTCTTTTCTCAGAAATGATGTTTACAATCGTCAATATAAGATTTATATCTTATGACTACTTCAATTTACTATCTCAGAGCAATGATAACCAATATGTAATCTAGTTATACAAAAGAACAACCAAAATAATACCAGCATATTTGAACCACGAAGAAACTCACAAAAACACAGTTTTCTATTGCTTTTTATGTTGAATGAAAATAACGATTCTGGAATATAATGCAGCCCAAAGTCTTCAATGTATCCCAAGATATTACAAACTGATCACATTAATCAACTTGCAGCCCAAAGTCTTCAAGTTGCTTCAATTTATAAACATAACACAATTTCCACAGATGATAATGCAGCTCAAAGTCTACTAAAATCAGATTTGGAATATCTCTTAATCACTTGATACACATGATCACACTTCAATCACTTATCAATGATAAGGCAATAGAAAAGATGTAAGAATAATTCTATCACTTACCAAATTATATCCAACACAAAGATTGGGCACCAACTTGCTCTTCTTATATTGATAATTGCTTTGAAAATTGATTTATACAAATGAACATAAAATCTCAATTTGCTTTACAATTTGGCAGAGTTTTCTTGCAATGGATAAAAGATAAAAAATTACAAAGGGGCCCTCTTTATTTATAGTGAGAGGCCATGAGCAAAAATAGGGAAAGTACAACTACCTTGACTTATTCAACAAGAAGAGTCCTTATTGATTTGGGACTTTCCTTATTTTCACATGTAATTACATCTTGAAAAAGTACATATGAAAATGTCCATAACTAAATAGAAAGTACATATGAAAATACATGGGAATTTTACTAAGGAAAAAACATCTGAATCAACTTTCACCCCCATTCTTCTTGAGAAATGATTCATACATGGTGAACACTGTTTGCATCTCTAGGCTGTTAGGACCAGCAGTCTTCCTGGAAATAACTCAGGCTTTGGTTATTGCATCTTTCACTGTAGTAGCCACTTTTTCATGACTTGTCAACTTAGCTTTCAAATCATCCAAAGTCAATTGGTTGTCCAGAAGATTATCTAGAGAAGTGACTGAAAAAGCTTTGTCTTAAAATTCCTTCTAAAACATACTCTTGAATTCTTGGACCATTTCCTCAGCTGAAAGAAAATGATGGTCATCAGCTATCAATTTACATGGAAGCTCTTCCAACTTGTGAAGAAGGTCAACATCACTGTCCATGCTGAGCTCCCGAGCACTTTGCAAATCTTTGAGCAAATCTTTCAACACCTTCCTACGGTGAATCAATGATTCCTTGGTTTCTACATATGATTCACAGTTTGAAAGGATGTCGATTGATACCAAGGTTTTCACCTTCATTTTCTTCATGTCGGTCCATTTCTCTAGACTTGCATCCAAATATTCAACCTCTTCAGACAAGGTGTCAACCAATTCATCCAATTCATTTCTTACTTTCTCTATTTTATTTTTCTTTTTAACTGTGCTTGTTGGGAGAAGTATCCCTTGCTCATGCATCCTCTCGAGATATTCTTCTGCTACTTTTCCCTTAGCATGAGTCCTTTCTTCTTTCTGGATAACATGATCCTCCATAGTAATTGCCTTAGGTTCCACGGGTTCAGATGACAAGGTGATCTTTCGTATTACTGTAGCTAGCTACTTAGCTCTTTCCTTGTATTGATCCTTCATCTCTCTCTCATGATCAAATTTCAGAATCAAAGAATTGAGAGTTGATTGTACATTGGCCTTAGCACTTTCATGATTGATTTTCCCTAGTTCAATCCTAGAGATTGAATAATCACTCATGTTGAAATTCTCAATGGTAGCATCTGGTGGAGGTTGAGCAATTTCTACATGCTTATGACCTTTGTCTTCCAAAAGTTGGGAAAGAGTCTTAGGCTTCTTCTGAGTCTTTGCCTTGATAGGTACTAGCTTCTCAAACTTGAAGTCATCTGGAGAGATGGCTTGCTTTTTCCTCTTTGGAGTGTAGGCTAGGAGCCATGGAGGAAGCACTAAAGAACTAGTATCTAGATTTGAACCCATTGCTTACACAAAAGGAATTGTACCCACACTAGTTGTAGTGATTATCAGAGAAGTGTTTGTAAAAACAACACCTGACACATTAACATTAGTAGCCTACTCAGTTCCTGAAACTAATTGGTCCAAAATTGGTTGATCACCAATGTCATATGAAGGAGAAGACAAACTTGGTAGAGATCCTAAAGAACCATAAATAGCATCAAAAGTACCTTTAGGACTATCAAAAAGTGTTCTAGAAGAAGATGGCGTAGATGAACTAGAAGATGGTATGACAATAGGAGTAACTAAAGTACTAGAAACAATAGGCTTTGAATCTAAAACAGGCATAGTGGGAAAAGAAGAAGTTTAAGTTTCTTGTGTCAAGTCTTTTTTAGAAGACATGATTGGTTCCTCTAACTGTTCCTATCTGTCTTCTTTCTCTACTCCTTGTTCATCCTCTTTTCCCGATGAAGACCTCTCTTCAGTGTCCATCTCTTCAGTAGCAGGCTCTACAATTGTCTATTCATCTGTTTCTATTTCTTCTCTAGTTGGCTCTTGTTCAAATACTTTGGCTTTGCCACCTTTTGATACAAATTTTATCTTAGGATTAGGAGCCTTAGAAGAGCTTGGTGCATCACTTTTATTTTTGGTTCTTATTTTAACCTTTTTGCCTATTTGCTCTAAAGTCTCCTCCCCTAAGCCAGTGACAAAATCCTTCAACTGAATACCCTTGTCCTTCATCCACACATTTGTATTTGTCAGGATAGGCTCAAATCATTTCCGTATAGAGGTTAACTCTTTCTTTGACCATAAGACTATAGGCAAAGGAGAACCAACAACATTTTCATTCACATGCTTGGGATTCATGATGTCTTCATCATCTATCATTCTTTCTAGATTATCAACTAGTTCTAAGTCCTCAATTTGACTTAGAGTTAACCCTACAATAATCCAATTTCCTGATCTCTTCTAGAGTCCTCAAATCAGTCCATATATCTTCTACCATGGGGACATGTGATAGAGTCTTCCTCTTGATCTTGTCCTTCACCCTCCTAAAGTCAAAATTGTTTCTCCTCTTGAACTGCTTCATTGTTACCAATTGTATTTCAGTCTCAGGATCCTTAGCTTTTGTTGAAGTAGCTATGGAGTACCTGCAATCTCTATAGGAAACTTGAAACTAGGTTTCATTAACTCCATTTGCTTGTTATGCACAACAATCATTTTCTAGCATAACTCCATCAAAACAATTTTGTCACTAGGAAATTTGGGTAACATGTATGGATATCCTTGGAAATAGCCAACCCTTAGATAAGTAAAAGTTGGGAATTGAAGATATAGACACCCAAAACTATTCGCCACCTCCCAGTTTTCATCTGACACTCTCTTCTGCTCCAATTGGAGATCAAAATGACATAAAAATACTCCAAAGAAAGCATCATTTACCTCCAGAAGTGATGAATGGGCCCCTTTAGAGTCAATTGGGGGTAACACCAATGCACAAGAATGACTCTTTGGTCTCCATCTGAGGTTAACCTTGGAAAACTTCTCATAGAAGCATCTGGATATACCAAATAGGATGTCATGTAGAATTTGGAAGTTGCTGACACCTTGGTTAATTGCTCATGAAGAGCATTACTTATCTGCTTAGCCCATAAAATATTCTGTTTACCTTGGAGGATAATTTTGATATAAGGATACATCCACTCATGAAAAGTGGAGGAAGAAGGGAGCCCTCTAACTCTGCTGAGAAGAGTTATCAAGTCACTGACCTCTTCAACAAAGTCACTCCTTGGGAAACTCCAGGGCCATTTGGAAAGATTAGACTTGGTAGTTTTCAACCATTTAGTGTTTATGATCCGTTTTTCTTTTTCAATATCTTTGTCATACTCCTTCTAAGCAATATTGAAATCAAGCTCTGCACTTTCCTTTACACTAGGACACATGAAGACTTTGTCTATGGACCGTGCATCTAACCTCATTATCACATTGCCTTATACATCAACCACTATTCTATTATCTCTGTTATAGAAATGAGCTACTTGAAGAACAAATTCAGGGTTGTGAGCTTCTACAGGAAAGGAAGCAACCAAATGGATATTACTCTCCACAATTCTCTTCATGTAATGGCTTGGATTTTGTTGCTTTGTCCTTTCTACAAACTTGGCCATATCCACATGACCAATTTTTGTATCCTGTAGCTCATCCACATTGGATGTGACTGATGTTATGAGGAACACACCCTGGTATTTGTACTTCATAGCTTTAGTTTTATTTGGTGAAGGATTGGTCATTTGAAAGATGAACTCTTTTGGTTGAGAAAAAGATCTTGACAATCTTGCAGATGCAACTGCAATAATAGAAGGCCAGATTTTGCAGTGTTAGGGAAAATTTGGCACATTGGGAAACTACAATATTGGAAATCATTGTCAACAACATGAGCTTGAAGGGGCTAGAGAGCAATCAAAGAGAGAAGCGAGGCAAAAGCAGGTGAAAGCTATCAAATGCAGAAAATTCTCCAGAGTTAAAAATTTTTGAGAAGAAAGTGCACGAGCGGTAAAAATTACCGCCTCTGCATGTAGGAGGAATTGCATTTCATGCAAGAGCAGTATAAATAACCACTTGTACATGTACATGATAAAATATATTCTTCGTGTATGGGTGGCAAAAATTGTCGCCCCTACACTTTGAGATATGGCCATCATGCATGTGTGAGTGGCAAAAATGCCCACTCAAGCATGCAACAGTACGGTAAAATGTGGGAAGAAAAATCTTAGCACTAACAGCAAATTTCCCCACTAGTGCATACTATCTAGAGCATATCCTTCCTGTATAGGCAGTGATTTTCACCACCCCTACACTTTAGGGAAAACATTACAAGTAATCACATGGGTAGTGAATATTGTCACCCCTGCTATTACTATCTTAAGAAGTGAATATCAATGGGTGGTACAGATCGCTACCCATACATGGGGTGAGACAAATTTCATAATCAGCAATGAAAACTACCACTTATACATGAAGAAAAACACAGTTGAAAAATGAAAACCCTGATTCAAGTATACAAAGATGATCGACATGAAATAAAATAAAAGAAACAAAACAAAATAACATAGAAAATGACTAGGGTTTTAGTTTTATATGGATAGACAGTGAGGTTTAAATCTAATAGTTTAAATAGAGGAAAATTGATAACTTTAAACCAAGATACAACAAAAATTAACAAGAAAACACAAACACATAATGCTAAAAAATAAAATAACAAGAAATGAGGGAAATAAGAAACCTTACCCAGTAAAAAGAGCCGAGCAATAGACGAAAACCCTAATTCAAGTCATCGCCCAAATCTGCCCAACCATGTTGTTTTAGCAACTTGGGTAACTCCAGAGATACAAAATAATCATGAAGGTAAAAGAAAATAAAAAGAAAAAGGTTTAAAAACATATAGAAACATCAAAACATGACACTTCAAAATGCATTTATTACACATGAGTTGAACTTATAGTTGCTCAGGCGATGCTTAGGCGGTGGATTTTGCTGCTTATGCACATGCAAAGAGGACAACATGCATGGGTAGAAATTTTTTCTACCCTTGCATATTACAAAGACTTTGACATGTATTGGTGGCAAAAATGACTGCCATTGCATGTTAATAAAAAAATTTCTAACTCCCAGAAATATCAAACTTACTTATTTGATTAGTTTTCTATTTGACTTATCTTCCCAAACTTTGAGAAACTAAAATGAGGAGATACTTAGATGGGTCCTCCTAGGTTAGGGGACCATGTACAAAGGCAAAAAAGAATCACCTTGATTTGTGTGGTTAGAGTTGTAGGCTATGAAAGGGACATGTTTTGTAGGGGTCATCCTACAAAATGAGCACAACTAATTTTGAGGATAACAACTGGCTCTAACTGGGGGAGCTTCCTTCAATCATCCTTTGAGATGATCAAAGGGAGAAGAACTATAGTCTCTAAGTGCCTTCATCCATTCCATTGGGCTATAGAGTTAGGTGACACAAAAGACACAAAAGGACTAAAATGAAAAAGACACAAAAACTGTACAAAAATACACGAACTTATTTGTTTCTTTATTGAGTGAAAAGCTTCAGATGTTGCCCATCGTGTGGCAACAAGAAAGGTGTCCCATCTTAGTATTTTAGTAAGAAACTATTTTTACCACAGAGTTAGTGAATGATAAAGGGGCCTCTCCATAGGGAATCAAACTTTGCATGCATTCATTTTGGCTTTCTCCTCTTGTCCTATAACAAGACTTGATCCCCAACTTGAAAACTTTTGGACATTGCTTTTTTGTCAAACAACTTCTTTCCCTGACTTTGATGTTGCATAATGCGGTCCACCACCTTGACTCACTATTCTTCAATCTCAGAGAAGAACATTATATGCTCCTCAATAATGACTGGTTTGAGTGGTAAGGAAGCCAACTTGGATTTCCCCACAAATTGTTGACAAAGCTCACACTTGCACACCTAATCATATGTGTCTTGAAATAGTGTAGGCCAATAGTATCTAGCTCACAAAATCTTGTGAGCTATTATAGGTGCTAAAAAATGCCTACCACATGCCAAACTATGGAAAGATTCCAATAGTTTTCTTTGTTGTGCCTTATCAACACAACGGAGGAAAATTCCATCAATGCTTCTCTTATACAAACCATTGTCCCATAGGATGAAATTTGCAGCTTTGAGCTTGATTGTCCTTTTCTCTTTGTAAGAAAAATGATTGGGACATTCACTATAAGTGAGAAAGTAACCAATATTTGAATACCATTCATCTATTGTGCTAACAAAAAGAATGGCGAGAACATCTTAAATCTCTGCTTCTTCATCACCTATTTCCTTAGGTACATTATCAGAAATAAGCTAACATAATTCTTTCCCACGCACAAGCTTGGTGGGTTTAATGTCAAGATCATACTCCTGGATCTTAGCAATCTAGTTGCCTCTCTTTCTTCCAAACTCTTGTTGAGTTAGGATAGATTTGATTGTTGAATCTAGAACCAACACAACAGTATGTGAATTCAAAATGTAGAACCTGAAATGCTTGAATACTTTTACCATGACATATGCATGCTTATCCATAGATGAATATTTGAGCTCATGAGTTTTCAAAGGGCAACTCATTAATGTAATAGGAGATTCAATACCCTCCTTATTCTGTTGAACTAGGATAGCCAACAGTGTATGCTCATAAGAATAACTATACGTAATGAAATCTTTGGTATAATCAGGACAAACCAAAACTGGAGCATGGGCAATGGCTTTGATGTCCTCAAAAGCTTCCTTACCTTCCATGCTCCAACAGAAAGTGGACTTACCTTTCAACATATTTATAATATGACAAGTTTTTTCTGCAAATTCAGGAACGAACCTCCATAGAAAATTCACCTTTCCAAAGAAAGAATGAATGCCTGTCTTACTTGAAGGCAAAGTAAGAGCTTGAATTGATTTGACCCTTTTAGGGTCAATTTTTGTACCTTCCTTAGACACTATGTGCCCAAGTAGCTTGCCTTCTATTACCCCAAAAATAGATTTTTTGGGATTGAGGGAAATTCCATGTTGACGGCACCTCTCCAGAACTTAGTGCAAATGATATGCATGATCTTGACACTTTTTTGAAAAAATAGTTAAGTCATCAAGATAGACAACAATAAAATTACCCATTTCATCTCTGAAAGCCAAGTCCATTACTCTTTGAAAGGTCGCACCAACATTGTTTAATCCAAATGGCATTCTGCGATAAGCAAAAGTGCCCGAAGGATTTGTTGAGGCAGTTTTATGCTGATCCACTTCACTAACCTCCGCTTGGTTGTAGCTTGAGAAGCCATCCAACATAGATAGAACTTATGAACTAGTCACTGTTTGAAGTACTTGATCCATTAATAGAAGTGGGTAATTATCTTTTAGGGAAGACTGATTCAAATTGTGGAAATCCACACAAATGTAGATTTCACCATTCTTTTTTCTAACTGGCACTATATTTGCAATCCATGTAGAATGGTGAATTGGGAAAATTATTCTTGCATTCAACATCTTCTAAATTTTAGCTTGAATAGTACTTGAAATCTTTGGGCTGTATTGCCTCTATTTTTGCTTATGAGGCAAGGATCCCATCTTAAGTGGAATCTCATGCTAAACTTCCTTTGGCTGGAATGACTTCAAGTCATCATAGGAATATGCCAACACATCAATATAGTGACACAAAAGCATCACAAACTTGAATCTTTCATCATCCATACAACACTTCCCAATGTTGACCATTTTGGGATCAGCATCTGTACTTAGATTCACCTGTTCAACTTCCGTCGATGAACCTGTTCTAATCTATTGTTGTTGCTTGATGTATCGATCATGCTTGTCAAATAGTTTCTTAAGAGAAACCAAGCCTTTGGGACTTTTGTTACCTTTCAACTATAGAAATTCCTCATCTGTCTCAGAATCCACTTCAAAAACAGACTCTCGAGGAGGAGAATCACTTCCCTCAAAGTAGAGTTCATTGAAGGTATCTTCTTTTTCAAGGAATGCGACAATTTGATCATTGCCATTGAAAACTTACCAATGATCATCATTATATGGGACACTTGATTGGAAGACCAACTCAATAGTGTATTTGTTACCCTTAAAATCCATATGAGGAACCATAAGGGTAGTTGAGACGGCCAATGAATTTGCCCTATCATTGAACTCTCTTGGTACTATTGAAATAATAAAGGCATCAAAGTCCTTGATGCAATCCCACACACAATTACGATAGTGCCTCAACCTTTCATTTTTTAGTTTGGTACAAATTCCTCACCTGGCATACGACAAGTTCTGCATCTCCTTGTGCATGGATGTTCTTGACATCTTTGGTGCGAAGAGCTTCCATACCCAACAACAAAGATTCATATTCAGTAGTATTATTTGTATTATCAAATTGTAGCTTATAAGAAAAAGGAAAAATATCTCCATGAGGAGATATAAGGATTATTCCAGCCCCAGATCCTATCGAAGTATAACTACCATCAAACTCCAAAGTCCAAACATCATTTGAACCCTTTGATTTGACATTCTCATGACTAAGAGATTCTTCACTTGAAGAAGAATAATCTTCCATTATCATGTCTTCATTTGAACCATCATTTGACTTATTAGAAAAATCCTCAGTAGTCTGAAAGTAGTTTCCCATACTTGAAGATTCAAAAAGAATTTGCACCTTTAGATCCTCAAATGTGGTTATAGTGTATTTTGCTTCCCTTTCCAGAAGCAACATTTGCATGACACCCTTAACAGGTATCCTTTCTTCAGACCAGTCCATGTTGATTTCCCCACCAACATCTTTGTAGAAATTCCACCCCAAGAAAATTCCATATGAGGCTGAAATGTCGGCCACTAAGACAATCATTTTAATCCTTTTCTCTAGAAAGGAAGTGAATGCAAACTACACATCCTTGATTTTCCCTATAAGGGGCACTTGTTTGGTTTCCATCGAAAAGCATCTACCAAAGGTCTTTGTCAAAGTTTATCCTAGGGTGTTTACTGCCTTAACATGCATGACATTATCAGAGGCTCCTAAGTCTATGACACAGTTACTAAGTTTATGACCATTTACGAAAAAAGAAACATATAATGGCTCAATTTTCCCTGTGGTAGTGGAAGGCATAGAAACTACATTGTTCTAAGAGGTTCTTGTCTTGGAGATGATAGGAATATTTTGGGAAGAATCTTTTCCTATAGGATAGCCTTATTTTTACAAATTTAGCTAATCATTCAAACTGATCTGGATTAGCTTGCAAATACTTGGCCTCAGACATTTGAATTTTAGTCTTTCTAACATGGTGTATTATATCAAATAATTGATATGAAGTACACACAGGAGAAGGAATACTTTCATTTTAAGGTCTTGGATTGGAAGTACTAGTCTAAGGAACAAAAGAAGAAGGAATATTAGGTGTACTTATTTTTCACGGGTTGAATCCCTAGGTTGGAAAGGTAGAGGTGTGCCTCTCTTACCAATGGTGATTGCAAGATGAGAATCTTCCTTAGACTTTCCTTAGTCAGCCACTTGTTGATTCAGCTGATTCTGTGACCACATGAAAACAACATACTACTCACCATATACATCTTCTCCTTGTTCCTCTTCATCTTGAAAATTTAGGAATCCATTGTTTGAGTCACTGGCCAACTCTTCTTCTCCTTCCATGAAGAGATTGGAAATATTATCTTGATCAAGATTAGGTTGGGGGGAATTTTCTTGTTCAGCTTCATAGTATCCAACTACCACATTAACTGGTGGTGCTTCCAAAGCAAGTCTCCCTTGTGTAGGGCGAAGCCTATTTTGTCCTTGGTTCCTCACAGTGTTACCTTGATATGGAGCATTCGGGAAAGTTCTCCTTGATATGTCCTTGTAGGAAGGAAATGACATATTTTGAGATACTTGTTTCTTCAAGGCTAACAATTCATTAGCCAAATTTTGTACCATGGGATCCATAGTGCTTGTGGAAGGTGCACTTGTAGAAGGTTGTCCTTTAGCCCAGTTTGTATCATTCCTTATTTTTCTAGTGAGGATCAAGTCATCCTCAATTTCAATAGCTAGGGTCTGATCTGCCACCAAGTCAGCCGAACTAACTTGTTAAACTTCGCAATGAACTCATGCATGGGTTTTTGTTGTTCCTTCTTCATTTGAGTGAGTTGAGCAAGAGAGACTGAGCATCTTTGGCAGGTTTGAACCTAGCCTCGAACTTGGTTCATAGAATATTCCATCCAGTGATGGATTAAGTAGGAAGATGATAAAATGACTCTACAGCAACACCTTGAAGTGTCTCAACAAAGAGTCTTATAGATACATCTTCATATTCTACCCCTAGAGAACCACATGCAATGTAAAAAGCTACAATATGTTCATCAGGGTGAACTTTTCCATCACCATAAAACTTTGGAAAATTCTTTCTTGAGCTATGGAGTAGATCATGCAATGGTAAAGCAAGATTCAAAGGCCTGAAAGCATTTCCCCATGGACCCGTAGGAGGACGAAGAGCCATTGTGCGTTGTTTGAAAAGAAAAACTAAAAACCTAGAAACTTGTGGGATAGGTGTAGTTCTGGGAACACTTGATTCTTCACTTGGTATGGGAGATCTGATGTAGGAGCATTTGGAAGCATTCAAAACAATTGAGACAGCTGGCAGTGAAATTACAAAGTATTAAGAGAGTGACCTAGGAGAATACCGCATTTTACCGCATTAGCATATTAGAGGCTGTAGAGATGGACTTAGCATCTAGACATAGTCATCTACTGTTGCAAATATGCACCTAATTGATGTTGTCATTGATGCCAACATATCCCTGTTGCCATTAGTGTCAACTGTATCCTATTTTTTTGCCTGTTTAGAAGATTAGAATGTTGAGGATATTGAGAAAATTATTGAAGATCAATGTATGCAGACCATATGGATGTGTAGAAGATTGTCTGAAGTAGCTCCAGTTAAGTTTTGAGAGGTCCACATGAAGATTTGAAGAAGCTATGGCCATCTGAGTAGAACTAGGTTTTGTTGTGTTCAGAAGAGAAAGAGTGATAGTAAATAGGTCTGGATTGTTTCACATTGAAATATTATGATCTGCAGCTCTAGAAGCATGTTTGGGAAGTTAGTGTGTATCATCAACCCAAGTGGTTCATGGTTTAGAGGTCCACAAGAAATCTTTCTAGTATGATAGTCATGGCAGATAGTGTTCTTGAGGTTCTAGAAGAAGATGCAAGTGATTCTGATGATTTGGAGGAGTGTGGATGTCTTTGTTGAACTTAATATGCTTGTGGAGGTCTCTGGATCATGCGCCTGCTGTGTTAGAGGTCTGCATTGAAGATTAAGCTTGTTGTTGAATATTTCTTCCTTGGTATTACTATTCTTCCTAGTCTTGGCCGACCGAATGATTCAAGCATGTTGCGGATGATCTAAGAGCAATTCTATGGAGAGTGGTGTATTAATCAAGGAAGATTTGAGTCCCAGTTATGTTTGGCTGACATCCTAGTGATTCACATTAAGTCAGATGCTTGTAGTGCTGACCTTGATGTCTACTCCAAGGTTGATGAAACATATAAAGACGTGTAGTTGAGTTGTGGAAAATTATCCTTGTGCGAAATAATCAAATCCCAAGAAAGGATCAAAGGCAGAGTAGAGAAGAGGAGTAGAGGAACAAGAATAGTAAAGGATGAATTGATAGTCAAGAAGTATTTGGGAGAAGAGTAGAAGTTTTGTGAGCATTCAATGAGACTAAATTAGGCATGAAGAAGATGCTATTTCTCAGTTAATTCTTTCTATATTAAACATAAATTTATGTAGGCAGTGAGCCTCTTTTGAACAATGAGCTCTGGGCAGTGCGCTCGAAGGCAAGTGCCTTCCCATTTTAAGTACTTTTAACAGGGTACAAATCTTGTGGGTTAACCCCCACCGTGGTTTTCCCTTAACTGGGTTTCCACATTAAAAATCTTGGTGTCAAGTGTGTTAATTGTGCTTTTGCTCGTGTTATTGTTCCATGCTTTAATGTTTACATCATTAATCTGTTTATAAGTTGTGAAAGAAGATTAAAAAGAAGAAAAGGTTAATTTTGTAGGACAATTGATTCACCCTCCCTCTCAGTTGTCTGGCCTAATCCTAACAATTGGTATTAGAGCCAAGTTCCTCTAAAAGAAGATTGACTGCTTGAGGAGATTCAGAATGTCGACTTACAAGAAAGACAGTCCAAGATTTGATGGAACAAATTACACTCTGTGGAAGATGCGCATGTAGTGTCATTTGTAATGTATGGGTGATGCCTACTGGTTGATATCTAAGAATGAGTATAAGATTCCAGGAAAAGGTCCTACAACTCTTGATGAAATCAAAGATGCTAAGAACAACATTTGAGCTAAAGAAGCCTTGTTGAGTGCCCTGTCTGATACAGAAATGACAAATGTACTAGAATTGAAAACCACGCATGAAATCTGGGAGAAGTTGGAAACCCTGCATGAAGGTGATGAACATGTCAAATGTGCCAAGCCACAAATCCTGAAGGGTAGATATGAAAGTTTAAAGATGAGTGAAGATGAAAATATTACCTCCTACATGCTAAAAGTGAATGAACGTGTGAGCGGTCTAAGGTGTGCCGGTGGAAAATTGGAAGAATCAGAAATTGTTGCCAAAGTGCTCAGATCCTTACCTCTGGCCTACAAGCATAAAGTTGCTTCCATTGAAGAAATTAGGACCATGACAACTATTACAAGGGATCAATTAGTTGGTGAACTTTTAGCATTTGAAATGAGTGAGTTTGGTGATTCTCTTCCTAAGTCTGAATCTACATTTAAAGCTAGTATTCATGGAAAACAAAGATATGATCCGGGTTAAAGCTCTTCAAGAAGATCAAATAGGTCTGACTAGACAAGGAAGGATCTTGAAGATGATGAAACTAAGTCCGATGAACTTGAAGCCCTTTTTGCCAAAAGATTGCCAAGAGGATCTGGTAAGTATGAAGGAAAGTTGCCATTCAAATGTTTTGCTTGTAATAAGATTGGTCATTTTGCCTCAAGGTGTCCAAAGAGGGGTTCAAAGCCAAACCCTAACAGACCTAGAGTTCAGAAGAAATGCTACTATGTCTAAGAAGCTAGTGAAGAATGAGTCACAGATGATGAATCTGATCATGAAGGTTCCACTGAAAGTGATTTGGTGTTCATTTCTATCAAAGAAGATCTGGTGCCTATTGAGTCTGCTAGCTGTGTGAATGTGGAATGTTCCTTGCCTTCTCAGGTTGTAGAAAAAGATGAATGGGTAATTGACAGTGGATGTTCTCATCATATGACTGGTGATAAAAGAAAGTTTGTAAGCTTTGAAAAATATGAAGGTGGAATTGTGAAATTTGGAGACAACTCAGCTGGTAGAATCCATGGTAGAGGATCCATCTCTTTTGATGGTAAGAATAACACTAATGATGTTCTGTATGTGGAAGGATTGAAGCATAATCGTCTTAGTGTTGGACACTTGGTTGACAAGGGTTATGATCTCTGATTCAAAGATGGAAAATGCAAAATCTTGGAAAGCTTCGGAACTAAAATTGCATCTGGTACTCAAACTAGAGGTAACATCTTTCATTTAAGTAGTTCTGGCAAAATTTGTTTGATTGCTCAGATTGATCAGAGTTGGCTATGGCATAGGAGAATGTGTCATGTAAATTTTGATAACATTGTCAAGATAAAGTTCTACTCAAGCTATGAGAGATCTTCAAAAACTTGTGAAACCTACTGATAGAATGTGTAGAGAATGTCAATTGGGTAAACAGAACAGAATTTCATTCAAGAGAAAAGAAATTTTTTCAAATGGACAGTTGGAACTTGTGCATATTGATCTATGTGGTCCTGGTCAAATTAGAAGTGTGCAAGGAGATAGATATTTTATGCTACTGATTGATGATTACTCTCAGATGATGTTGGTAACCTTCTTAAAAGAAAAATTAGAAGCTCTTGACAAGTTTAAGGTGTTCAAGGTTATGGTGGAAAATGAGATTGGTGAGAAAATAAAGTGTTTGAGATCTAACAAAGGTGGAGAGTTTACCTCTGGTGAGTTTGATACATTTTGTGAAAAGTATGGAATAAAAAGATAGTTATCTGCAGAATGGAGTTGTGGAAAGAAAGAACCGGACCATTCAAGAAGCTACCAGGACCATGATGATGGAAGAAAATGTTCCACAAGTCTATTGGAGAGAAGCTGTGAGTACTTCTATCTACGCTCTCAACCGAGTTTAGATCAAACAAAATTCTGGTAAGACCCCTTATGAACTATGGTTTGGTCATCCTCCTACTATGAGATACTTTAGAGTTTTTGGTAGTAAGTGCTATATCAAAAGAGATGAGGATCTAGGCAAGTTTGAAGAAAGAAGTGATGAAGGGATATTTCTGGGTTACTCTACTCAAAGCAAGGCATACCAGTGCTTTAACAAAAGATTGAAAAAGATTGCTGAAAGTGCAAATGTTAGAGTTGATGAAAGAAAAGAAGGACATTCTAGGTCTTGCGGATATGAATCAGATGATCAAGATGAAAGTCAAAGTCAAGGAAGACAAGTTCAAACCCAGACTTAGATTCAAATTGATTTGGAAAATCAAGTGACTCAAGAGGACAGTGTAGATGTTGAAGAACAAGCTCAAGAAACTGAAGTTCAAATAAATCCCAAAACTCCTAGGTATGTAAGACTAAATCATCCTGAAGATCAGATCATAGGAGATAGATATAAAGATGTTTGAACTAGGAAAAGAATTACTGAAGACCAAGAGGAGATTTGTTTGATTTCAAAGATTGAACCAAATTCAGTAAGTGAATCTTGCAATGATGAAAACTGGGTAAAATCCATGGAAGAAGAATGAATACAAATTGAAAAGAATCATACTTGGGATCTTGTTCCTAGACCTGAAGACAAAAATGTGATTGGAACTAAATGGGTCTTCCAGAATAAACTAAATGAAGATGGTGAAGTTGTAAGAAATAAAGCATGACTGGTATGCAAAGGATATTCTCAAGTGGAAGGAATTGATTTTGAAGAAACTTTTGCTCCGGTGGCAAGAATAAAGGCAATCAGATTATTTCTTGTATTTGCTGCTTACAAATATTTCAAGGTCTATCAGATGGATGTCAAGTCCGCATTCCTTAACGAAGAATTAGAAGAAGTCTACAGTAAGCAACCGGAAGGATTTTAGTTGTCTATGTAGACACCCAAATTTGTCCATGTCTAGCAACACCTTGTTAAATCATTATCCATTAAGCCAATTAATTAAATAAATTTTATTTATTTAATTAAAATCCCTTTCAATCCCATCCTCATCCTACTTAGCCAATTAATTAAATAAATTTCATTTATTTAATTAATTTCCACATCATATCTTATCCCATCCTATTCATTTATCCTATTAATTAAATAAATTTTATTTATTTAATTAATATCCAACTCATATCCCAACTAATTCAAATATTTTATTTGAATTAAACACTCATCTTTTATCACATTCCAACACTTGTCTAGTCAATCATGTGTTGTTATACAACTTTCATTCATATCCTTCACATGCACAACTAATGGAACCTAAATTTAGTATCTTTCAATCCTAGCCATTCACATAGCCTCTGAATCTCCACCATCGATTGACCTTGGTTGAGTCCTATATAAACACCCTCTCATTCCATATGAGACATCCAGCAATCATATAGCACCTACATTATCATCTTGAGCATCTTGAGCATCTGTGCATTCATTTAAGCTTTTATCATTCATCATGGCAGCTTTCAACTTTGCAATTGTTCATTGTTGAAGAAGCAGTCCACATCTCTTAAAAAAGGAATTGCACGGTCTAGGTGATGTTATGCTTGAATTGCATTATGCTTTGATTTCATCTAGATTAGATTCTTTGATGATGGTAGGGTTAGGGTTTCATGACTTTGTCTGATCTTCTAAACCTAACTTTTCACCTATCACATTTTGGCACGCCCGATGGGACTCACGTCCTTGATTAACTTCATTTTCTGGAGTTGTTTCTTTGAAGATCAGATTTTGCAGGTGCTTACGGTAAATTCCAGTCGCTTCTGAGTGAAAACCTGCCACTTTATGTATCTCTGTGTCACTTTTACGCTGGAATTGGCCACTTTTATTGCTCTCTGGATCGCCTTCATACTGACAGTCGTTGCCTCTGGTATGATTTGCATCACTTTTACCCTAATAGAACTCGCCTCTGTGTTTTCACTGTTAGTTGTGGGTTTTAAAACTGTGTTAGTCGCTTCTGACCTAATAATGATCGCTTCTGTCTTCATTTGGGTCGCTTATGAACTAACAGTGCTCGCGTCTAATCAGATGTGCTCGCTTATGAATGGATAAAAGTCACTTTTAAACTTATATGCATGTCGCTTATGAATTACCAGCATTCACTTTTAATCTTATGCGCATCGCTTACGAACTTACAGAAGGCGCTTTTAGACTGATATGCATCGCTTCTGAACTAACAGCGCTCGTCGGTGTAGAATAGCATTTTGTGTTTCAACTTTTTTATAGATACAGATCGCTTTTGGCCTGTAATCGGTCGCGTCTGGGTATATCTGCATCGCTTACAAGCTGATAGGAGCCGCATTTGGTATTTTCTTCTCGCATATGATCTGCAGGATCTCGCCTGTTGCAAAATACAAATCATTTCTGATCCACAGTGGATCGCATCTGCTGCTTTTTCTAGTTGCTTTTGATCTGCAAGGGCTCATCTTGGTAAAACAACGGTCGCTCCTGAGAAACAGTTGTTCGCATGTGGCAACTGTAATTTGCTTTTGGTAGCTGTCATTGTGTATCTTGGTGTTTTTAGCATAACTTTCACATACGAAGGCCAAATCACACAAGCAAGGACTCATTGGAAAGCTGGGAGGACAAGTTTCACAACTGTACTACTTTTATCAGGTGACTATACCATTTTTTCAAGCTTTTTTTAAGTCAAAATTTAGTTTCATTGCAAACTTCATTTGAGCATAACTTGAGCAATTTTGATCATTTTTCAGCAAAACTTTTTTTCAAATTGCTTAGAATCTCCTGAATTTTCTGTTTGTGAAATCCATTCTTTTGTATCAGATCATTTTCAATAGAATTTTCAGATTTCATCTTTTTCATGTAATCATCTTCTTTGTAAGTTTACTTGTTTCTTTTTGGAATTGGTGACTTGTAGAGGCATCTAAGGAGCTGGAGCAGCATTGGCATCAACATCTACAACAAATTGGAAAGCGATTGTATCAGGTACACTCATTCTAATATTTCATCTCTTAATCTTGATTGATCACACATTTAGACTTTGGGATTAAAATGAACAATTGTTTGCAAATTCACATCAAAAAAAAAAATTGGGCTAAAACGAACCATTGTCTTTCATCACATTTGGATTTGGGCTTTAAAACAAACAAGTGCTTGAATTGTCTTCCACACATTGAATTTCTAAGGTTAATGAACCCCATGCGAGTGTGACCAAGAAAATGTGTATGCTCTCTCCTCGCGTCCCAACACGAACTTGGAGATCAAAAAAATTTACTTGTGTTGCTTTTGTTTAGCCTTAGAGATGCCTGCCTTGGTATCCACCCCAAGGGAACGACCTCAAGCAGTACTTTCATCTGGTCCGCTATAAAAATTAGAGGATAACGCGAAAGCCAAGTCTAACTGGTATTAGTGCTCACCATACAGTGCTAACTCGAAAGGAGGTGTACCTTGTGTATATTAAAACTCCTAGTAGGGTTATTTAAAGTCTTAAGTGGCTTGCTAGATGCTCGTGAGGTGCCGGTCCCATGGATTTTCACTAGAACCTCCTTGTGATAGTGGCCTTGCCTTAACTAGGACTTGTTGAATTGTCTTCACATGCTTGCTTAACCATCATCACATTCTTTCAAACTAACAACTTGCTTATGTGTCTTGCGTGAGTGATTCATGTGTGTATATGCATAATCATTTGTTTGAACATTGCCAAATCAAGCTATAAACACCAAACACATAAACAAATCAATCTAAACACATCATCTAAACATTCCACATCATCATCCAAATCCCTAAGCAAGCACTTGCTAAAAGGACTTAAGACAAACACTTGGTGACAACATGTCTACACTAGAGGACCTAGAAATCAAATTCCAAAGATTCCTCCAAAATCTTTATCAAGGATCACAACCCCTCAACCAAGATGCCATTGAAATATTACAATTCTTCCTCCAAAGAGCTCAACCCCATGCAAGCCAATCACCTCAACTGCAATACTTCATAACCCAAGTCCAACACCTTTTAGCCACTAGTCAAGCTCAACAAGTACATCAATCCTTAGTCACTTCATATCAACCTAATCCACTTTATAGCCACATGTCATATCCATCCACTTCCTATCAACCTAATCTACCTATCCACCAAGTCAATGCCACATCAACATATGAACATCCACCTCAAGCTTATCCAATCCCTCATGCTGACATTCCAATGCACTTCCAAGCCCATCCACAAAGCAATCTAGTGATATTACAAGAACAACATCCAAGTCCCAATGGCTCTTTGTACATAAATCAAGTAAGTCCAAATACACCTTTTCAACAAGACCACCAAGCACCATTGATAGATCTAAATCCACCTTTCCAACAAGAATCATATCCAAATCCCAATGGCCCCTTGTACATAAATCAAACAAGCCCAAGTTATCCTATGGAAGATCTAATAACCTTTGACAAGGGAGATACCAATCTAGAGTGGCCACCACCATCCAATCACATGCCATCACATGAACCAACAAGTCCTATCCCAACACCACCATGTGATCCCAATCATAGTCCATTGATCCCTTTACCTTCCAAACCACCAAGCCCTTCATTACCTTCATCACCATGTCATTCTAATCGTTCACCAAAGGATGCGGCTGAGAGAGTTTTACAAAGGATGCTTGAAGCAAAACTCATTGAACTTCCTAAAGTCAAACCATGTGAAGAAAGTCCATATGATGAACATGATTATTGTGCATACCATAGGACCAAAGGCCATAATACAAATCAATGCCCAATATTTGTCTCAATTGTTTACAAGGTGTACCCACCTATAATGGGAAATCGTGCCACATCATCCCCATCCTATGTGTCACCCCCATCTAGTCCAAATCCTAATCTATCCAATCCAATTAGCTCTCAACCTAATCCTCATCCTAATCCTAATCCAACACCATTTACCATTATCATCCATCCATTATATTTCCCATCCACCCATACACTTGCAAAGGATGTGATCCATTGGCTACTAGATAGGAATAAACTACCCCCATGTCAAACACCAAGTCATGAGCCTACCAATGAACTTCCAAAGGTCATGTCCAATCCTATAATCTCATCATGTGGTTCACATATCCTTGAGCCTCTTCAAGAGCCTTCCATTAACATACCTAGCCCTTTAAGCCCATCATGTGACCTACAAGCCAACAAGTCTATTCAAGAGTCTCCAACCACAAGCCTAAGTCAAGAGCCATCATGCATTCATGTTGATAACTATCAAGAGCCTATCAAGTCCACTCAAGAACCTTCCACTTCCATCCAAAGTCAAGAGGTATGTCAAGAGCATAATCTTAAACATGTGGAAATATTAAACCTTAATCTTAATCAAGATCAAAGCACATCTAAGTTCCACCTATCCATGACCTACTTATGGGTTGCCCTCAAGCTATTAGCCATCACCATGACCTCATTCATGAGCAAATTTATCCCTTTTATAGCCCACTTAATCCTATTTTTGCTCATAGTCATGATCAAGGTTCTAGCTAAGATCATGAAAACCATGATGATCCATTTGGCAAAACTTTATCTATCTAATGATCAAGATGATATCTATGATGAAGAACCTATTAAAGAGCACCTTGATCCTATCCATAATGAGCAAACATTCACTTGTCATGATGAGACACTTGTCCCCCAAGTAAGCATAAAAGATCAAACAAATATCTTGGATCTTAGTGAACATAATGCTAATCAAGATCCTAATGATCCTCCTTCCACATCCACCATCGATTCCACTTCAAGTCCACCATCATGTCTTATTGGTCTTACCACCTTTATCCATGAATGTTCTTCCTTAGGACAACAACAACCATTGTCCTCCATTTCATCTTCTCCATCCAATAAAGAACTCAAGTCTAGTTCCCAAAACACATCTAGTCCCATAGTTAATCACATCCTCCAAAACATGAACTACAAAGGTAAAGGCCTAGGCCTTTATGAACAAGGTATTTTAGAGCCAAACCATGTCAAAATCCCTCCATGCTCATATGGCCTTGGATACACACCCCAAGGTAAACAAGGCAAAGATGTTGGTAATCCCTTCATGCATCCTAAATTTACCACTTTCCATCGCACCCCCCATCTACCCAAAACATATGTAGCCATTCCAACTCCATTATCCTATAAATGTCAAAAGCATGTGACCATACACCTTCCGCCATCCACTTTGCCTCCACTTTTACCAACTCCAAATATCCCTCCATCCACCTTGCCACCATTGCTTCCAACACCTAACATACCTATCATTCATAAGTATCCTTACATCCCTAATCACGGCCAACAAAAGCACACATCGCCTAAGCATAAAGCTTCCAATCATTCCATCCACTCCACCCACCCCATGGGATTCAAAAGCAAAAATTTTGATGCCTCTACTTATAAAGCTAAAAATCCTACCAAAAACCCTAAAGGTCTTCATACCTTAGGACATAAAGAATCAAAATGAAAGAAAAGTTCATCTAAGCAGCCATCTAAGCCCTTACCTCCAAATTACACGCTTTTGGGAAAATTTTTGAAACATACCGGTGCGCCTGCTCCCTCTGGTCGCCCATGTGTCCTCACTCGCTCCGCACGATGATCCCTGTGTGGAATACCCATCCTGATAGCTCTGCAAACTCTCACTCTCAAGAGCTCTGGCTTTCTCTAGTTTCTGAGCACAAATGAGCACAAATGAGCCTATTTGCCACTGTAGAACCTACTTATAGCCCTTCTCAAAACCCTAATTCTTCTATGCCATAGCCTATTTTCTCCCACCTAACCCCCATTTTCTTCGTGTCAGCCTTCCTTTTAGCCTTTTTTTCTATCGCGAGGCAACCCAGCCCTTCTTGGTTAGTCTGGCTTACCTCTCGAGGGGGCATCACCTGCCAGTTACACTGGGGCATAACTTGTTTATCGAATGCATATCGTATCTTCTTTGACACAACACTCTATCGAACATTGTATCAAAGAGGGGCAAAATGTAGACACCCAAATTTGTCCATGTCTAGCAACACCTTGTTAAATCATTATCCATTAAGCCAATTAAATAAATAAATTTTATTTATTTAATTAAAATCCCTTTCAATCCCATCCTCATCCTACTTAGCCAATTAATTAAATAAATTTCATTTATTTAATTAATTTCCACATCATATCTTATCCCATCCTATTCATTTATCCTATTAATTAAATAAATTTTATTTATTTAATTAATATCTAACTCATATCCCAACTAATTCAAATATTGTATTTGAATTAAACACTCATCTTTTATCACATTCCAACACTTGTCTAGTCAATCATGTGTTGTTATACAACTTTCATTCATATCCTTCACATGCACAACTAATGGAACCTAAATTTAGTATCTTTCAATCCTAGCCATTCACATAGCCTCTAAATCTCCACCGTTGATTGACCTTGGTTGAGTCCTATATAAACACCCTTTCATTCCATATGAGACATCCAACAATCATATAGCACCTACATTATCATCTTGAGCATCTGAGCATTCATTTAAGCTTTCATCATTCATCATGGCAGCTTTCAACTTTACAATTGTTCATTGTTGAAGAAGCAGTCCACATCTCTTAAACAAGGAATCGCATGGTCTAGGTGATGTTATGCTTGAATTGCATTATGCTTTGATTTCATCTAGATTAGATTCTTTGATGATGGTAGGGTTAGGGTTTCATGACTTTGTTTGATCTTCTAAACCTGACTTTTCACCTATCACAGTCTGATCATAGAGATATGTTTTGTAGGTTGAGAAAAGTATTGTATGGACTCAAGCATGCCTCAAGAGCCTAGTATGCAAGATTAGATAAGTATTTGCTAAAGCTAGGATATAGCAAAGGCACTACTGACAATAATCTTTACTTCAAGATTAATCATGAGCACATTCTAATTGTTGAGGTATTTGTTGATGATATCATTTTTGGTGGAAATGAGAATATTTGCAAAACATTTGTTG
Source organism: Cunninghamia lanceolata (assembly GCA_027924645.1). Lineage (NCBI taxonomy): Eukaryota > Viridiplantae > Streptophyta > Pinopsida > Cupressales > Cupressaceae > Cunninghamia > Cunninghamia lanceolata. The sequence goes on from BSBN01000047.1 coordinate 27,540,647, forward strand.
ATCAGATGCAGAGTGAATTTGAGATGTCCATGTTTGGTGAAATGAATTTCTTCTTAGGTCTGCAAATCATTCAGTTAGATAAAGGTATCTTCATATCTCAATCTAAGTATGTGAGAGAATTGTTGAAATTCTTTGGAATGGAAGATTCAAAGCCAGTGGGTACACCCATGGTAATCAGATGTAAGCTAAGTAAAGATGATGACTCCTCTAAGGCAAATCAGAAAAGGTATAGATCAATGATTGGAGGACTGCTCTATCTGACTCAGACTAGACCTGATATCATGAATATAGTTGGACTTATTGCTAGATTTCAAGCTGATCCTAGAGAATCCCATGTTGTAGCAGTCACGAGAATTTTCAAATATGTCAAAGGGACACTTGATTATGGCTTATGGTATCCAAAGGATAACGACTTCACTCTTCATGCATATACAGATGCTGATTGGGTAGGAGATGTGGATGATAGAAAAAGTACTAGTGGTGGTGCATTCTTCTTGGGAAGTAGATTGGTTTCTTGGCTGAACAAAATGTAGGAGGCAATGTCCCTATCTACAAAAAAGGAAGAGTATATAGCAACAACAAACAATTGTACTTAAGTTCTGTGGATGAAGCAAATATTGAAGGACATCAAAATTATACTTGAGGATCCTGTCATAATCTTCTATGATAATTCAAGTGCAATAAGCATCTCAAAAAATCTAGTGTTGCATTCAAAGACAAAGCACATATCAATCAAGTTTCACTTTTTGAGAGAGAAGGTTAATGAGAATGAAGTCATATTGGAGTTTGTTTCTTCAAAGGATTAGATTGTAGATATTTTCACTAAACCTCTACCCAAGGATACTTTTGAGTATCTTAGAGAGAAGTTAGGGGTTATTACCCCTCTTGATTAGAACTAAGATGCATTAGGGTGCATCAATCCGGTGGAATTCACATTCATATCTTGTGATCCGGATTGATGTTAAGGAGATACTACTTAGGGGGAGTAGTCAGTATGCAAATTTTGAGATCGGTTTGAAACAAAAAGGGGAAAAAAAGGTTGCAAATATGTGCCCTTTGCCATTGATGTCAAAGGGGGAGAGAAGTCATGTGAAACACTAGTTGCTGATAAAAGGGGGAGCTGTAAAGAAAAATGGTTGCAAGTGTGATAAGAGAAAGGGGGAGAATTTCTTGTCTTGATGGTTGAATCTATTTTTCACATCATATGTTTCCATCAATGACAAAGGGGGATATTGTTGCAAATATGCACCTAATCAGTGTTGTCATGGATGTCAACATATCCCTATTGCCATTAGTGTCAACTGTATCCTATTTTGTTGCCTGTTTAGAAGACTGGAAAATTGAGGATATTGAGAAAATTAATGAAGATCAATGTATGCGGACCATATGGTTGTGTAGAGGATTGTCTGAAGTAGCTCTAGTTAAGTTTTGAGAGGTCCGCATGAAGATTTGAAGAAGCTATGGCCATCTGAGTAGAACTGGGTTTTGTTGTGTTCAGAAGAGACCGAGTGACAGTAAATAGGCCTAGATTGCTCCACATTGAAATATTATGATCTATGGTTCTAGAGGCATGTTTGGGAAGTCAGTGTGTATCATTAACTCAAGTGGTTCATGGTTTAGAGGTCTGCAAGCAATATTTCTAGTATGACAGTCATGGCAAACAGTGTTCTTGAGGTTCTAGAAGAAGATGCAAGTGATTCTGATGATTTGGAGGAGTGCAGATGTCTTTGTTGAATTTAATATGCTTGTGGAGGTCTCTGAATCATGCGCCTGCTGTGTTGGAGGTCTGCATTGAAGATTGAGCTCATTATTGAAGATTTCTTCCTTGGTATTACTGTTCTTCCCAGTCTTGGCCGACCAGATGATTCAAGCATGTTGTGGATGATCTAAGAGCAATTCTATGGAGTGTGGCGTATTGATCAAGGAAGATTTGAGTCCCAGTTATGTTTGGCTGATAGCCTAGTGATTCACATTAAGTCAGATGCTTGTAGTGCCGATCTTGATGTCTACTCCAAGCTTGATGAAACATATAAAGGCATGTAGTTGAGTCATGGAGAATTATCCTTGTGTGAAATAATCAAATCCCATGAAAGGATCAAAGGTAGAGCAGAGAAGAGGAGGAGTAGAGGAATAAGAATAGTAAAGGATGAATTGATAGTGAAGAAGTATTTGGGAGAAGAGTAGAAGTTTTGTGAGCATTCAATGAGACTGAACCAGGCATGAAGAAGATGCTATTTCTCAGTTAATTCTTTCTATATTAAACATAAATTTCTATAGGAAGTGAGCCTCTTTTGAACAATGAGCTCTGGGCAGTGCACCCGAAGGCAAGCACCTTCCCATTTTTAAGTACTTTTAATAGGGTATGAATCTTGTGGGTTAACCCCCACCATGGTTTTCCCTTAACTAGGTTTCCACGTTAAAAATATTGGTGTCCAGTGTGTTAATTGTGTTTCTGCTCATGTGTTATTGTTCCATGCTTTAATGTTTACATCATTAATCTGTTTATAAGTTGTGAAAGAAGATTAAAAAGAAGAAAAGGTTAATTTTGTAGGACAACTGATTCACCCCCTCTCAGTTGTCTGGCCTAATCCCAATATCTACAACATATCCAAAATTTAGATCATTTAGGTTTGATTCTAGAAAGATATCGCTATTAGAAGATTACCAACTTTTACCTATTTTCACAGAGCAGAGCCGACAATGTTCAGTGAAGTCTAATCGGCTTACGGAGCAAATGTGTGACTTGTAGAGCCTAAAGGAACATTATGCAATGTAGTATAGGACCTGGCTAACCTTCATGGAGATCTGCATGAAGTTTTATGTACCAGCAGAGCAATCCCTTATGTTTAGGTTTGGCCTATCTGTGTACACACGTTTCATACTAGCCGTTGCAATTAGGTTGACTTGATAACGATTTGAAGGCTTATGGAGGATATAAATAAGAGATAAATGATTGTTTCTAAGCAAGTGATTGATAACATGATGAAATGAAGCAATATCTTAAGTTGTTTTGATCCTATTGAATAGCAGAATAGAGAAGAAAGTAGAACAGGAAGTAGAATGAGTTGCAGAGTAGAGAATTGAGATGTAGAAGAAAGAAATCATGAAAGAATATTGTTGTATGAATCTTTTGTAATCCCTAGGCTACAACCTGGCATCTGTTAAGCCCTTGAGGCATTTGTAACTTGATTTGAAGTTATAATATATGAGGAATGAGCTTTGAAGGCTACATTTTTCCCTGTTAGGGTTTTCCCAGGATACATCTTGTGTTATGTGTTCATGAATATATGTTATCTTTCTATTAATTAGTTGTTGGCTTCCATTGCATATCCTTTATGATCATGGTGTTAGTTGATTAGACTACATGGTCAAATAGTCCCTCACCAGACCCTCCTACCTTGACTACATCAAGTGGTATTAGAGCTAGTTTTGAATCTGCTGGGTTGGTTGTGAATCTACTGGGAAGGTTGTGAATCTATTGGGAAGGTGGTGAATCTGTTTGGAAGGTGAAAGTGTTGAATGAAAGTTTGAAACCCTAGAAGTAACAAGTGTCACCACTGAAGAAGATCAAGGGAAGAAAGATTCAGTAAGATTTTAAAATTAAGTTGTTTATCTAATTTGTTTCAATGGGGAAGATTGGAAAAAAAGGATGAAGAAATAAAATGAAACCCTAATATGCAAAAAGGATATTTTGGAAGAAGAATTGTGTGAGATCAAGAAATGTAATTCGGAATTGTTGGAGAGGATGAAAGAACTAGGAGAGGATAAATATGATGCTCTTAAAGAGGAACTAAAAAATGTAAAGAAGAGAAATGAAGACCTAGAGGTAGAACTAAAGTTGTTTGAAGATGTTGAAAAGAGATTTGAAGAACTGGAAGAAGGATTCAAGTTGTTTGGGAAGGTGGAAAAGAGGAACAGAGATCTAGAAGAAAGTTTGGAAGAATTGAAAAAGGAAGACAGTCTACAAAAGAAGGAGATATCTAAATTGAAGGAACATGTTAATCAGTTGGAGTAGTCACTTGTAGTATACAAAGAAGAGAATCTAAGCCTGAATTTTGTGATGTTTCATGTGATACTAATGATTTGTGTGATGTTGCAGAAGTTTATTTAGAGAGTAAGATTGAAGATGACAGTGTGAATGCGCCTGAAGTTGTTGGTGATGGGATTGGTTTCAAAATCATGCAGAGAATGGGATATAAAGGACAAGGATTGGGAAAGCATTAGCAAAGAATTATAGAACCTATTGAACTGGTAATGAGATTAATAAGTGAAGACCTTGGATATGATAGAGGCAAGGATGTTGTTGCAAATTCAAACAAATCAAATCATGGAAGAAGAGGTATGTATTGTTCACATTGCAATAGACATGGGCATGAAAAGGAAATGTGTTGGGATCTATAAGTTTTGTGGATTAAGGAATCATTCTAAAAGGATGTGTTGGGATAAAATGAGGAGGAGAAGATCTATGGCAGGTTGTATACAAAAGAATTATGGATGGATTGATGGACAGGAATGGAAACATGTTACTGGTATGCTCAGAGGGAGGTATAGACTGAAGTATTCATGTGTTGGATTTGGATGCAGAGAAGGAAGACCTTATGCAGAGTAGAACAAGGATAGTAATTCATTCTACAGAGAGAGAAATGATAGGAGTCACAAGTCTTATCACAATGGATGATACAGAAGAGATGAAAGTGGAATTGATAGAAGACCATTTAGAAGAACCTATTTTCAAGTTTGGAGGAGAAAAGAATCAAGAAATGAAAGTCATCAAGAACCTATTACCAAAGAAGATAATGATGGAGAAGCAGTCAATAATACAAAGATAATTTATGTAGAAGAAGAAGAGCCTGTTGATATAGAGATAGTTTATGCAAAGGAAAAGGAACCTTTTGAGACATCAGATTTGATAGAGAAACCAGAAGAAGGTGAAGCATTGATCTTAAGAAGAATTCTATTATAGACTAATCACCTAAGAAACTAGTGCAAGAGAAAGTTTGTAATCATCTGAGAAAGTAGTATAGAGAAAGTTTGTGTGGACAAGTGTGAAGCATAATAGAAAAGAGAAGTTCATGTGGTAGAGAAAGAGGGAATGACAAGATATTCTACTGGAAGAGAAAGTTTATATACCAGAATGAAGTAAATATGGATAAAGAAACATAGATGAGTAAAGGGAAAGTGTATGCAGAGAGGAAACTGTGAGATTATGATGAGTACAGAGGAAATTGTGACAGGAACCTGGACTTAGACAAAGTAGCAGAGAAGAATTCAATAATGTATCAGGAAATGACTGATTGTTCTAGAGGTTACATGTATGCATTGATTGACTCTTAATTGATTGAAGTAGACATTGATCTTGAGGCAACTTGCAGAGAAGACTTGCTCAAACTACTAATCATTCAAGCAGTGCAAGGCTTGCAGGTAGACCACCAAACCTAGACCATGACAAGATGAAGAATTTGAGGCAGCTTGTAGAGAAGACTTGTTCAGACCACTGATCATTGAGGTAGTGCAAGGCTTGCAAGTAGAATGCCAAACTTAGAAGAATTTGAGGTAGTTTTGTAGGGTGGACTTAATCAAACTACTGACCTTGAGGTAGTTGCAAGTACTTGAAAACAAACTGCTAAATATATTCAAAGAGACAACAATGAATTTAACATAATATAGACCAAATTGAAGAGGCTCATTTTTCAATTAACCCTGAGAGTCTAATGCAGGAGCATCCAGAAGCATTCAAAAAAATTGAGACAACTAGCAGTGAAATTGCAGAATATTGAGAGAGTGACCTAGGAGAATACCACATTTTACCACATTAGCATATTAGAGGCTACGGAGCTAGACTTAGCATCTCAACATTAAGTTCATTTGAGATCAATTCCATAAAGATATCTCTATCAAAAGATTACCTTCTTTTACCTGTTTTCCCAGAGCAGAGCCGACAATGTTTAGTGAAGTCTAATCAACTTGCAGAGCAAATTCGTGACTTGCAGATCCTAAAGGAACATTATACAGTGTAGTATAGGACCTGGCTAACCTTCATGGAGATCCGTATGAAGTTTTATGTACTAGTAGAGCAATCCCTTATGTTTAGGTGTGACCTATCCGTGTACACATGTTTCATACTAGTCGTTGCAATTAGGCTGACTTGATAATGATTTGAAGGCTTACAGAGGATATAAATAAGAGATAAAGGATTTTTTCTAAGCAAGTGATTGATAGCATGATGAAATGAAGTAATATATTAAGTTGTTTTGATCTGATTGAATAGCAGAATAGAGAAGAAAGCAGAGCAGGAAGCAAAATGAGTTGCAGAGCAGAGAATTGAGATGTAGAAGAAAGAAATCATGAAAGAATATTGTTGTATGAATCTTTTGTAATCCCTGGGCTACGGCCTAGCATCTGTTAATCCTTTGAGGCATGTGTAACTTGATTTGAAGTTATAATATATGAGGAATGAGCTTTGAAGGTTGGGTTTTTCCCTGTTAGGGTTTTCCCAGGATACATCTTGTGTTATGTGTTCATGAATATATGTTATCTTTATGTTAATTAGTTGTTGGCTTCCATTGCATATCCTTTATGATCATGGTGTTAGTTGATTAGGCTGCAAGGTTGGACACTCCCTCACTAGACGCTCCCACCTTGACTGCATCAAGATCTTACATTGGTAGGCGAAAAGCTTAGTGTATGCTGAAGAGATCTCTTTGGAAGAAGATTGAAATTACTTTGTTGCATTAACTCAAAAATTGGATCAATAATTCCCTACGCTCTTCTACTTTCGATATATCTAGTTTTAGCCAGAGTGCAAAATAACTAACAAATATTTAAAAACACAACATATTACAAGTAATATGAGACCGGTATACTTCAACCAAAAGTGTGAGGCTCTTGGATGCATATTCATTCCCCAGTGGAGTCACCAAAAACTATTGGGTGAATATTTTGTCTTCAACTAACTGAAGGCAAAATGGTGATATTAGCCATAGTATGATGAGATAATATCTCTCCTCTCAACAAGGGGAGGCTCCCTCTTACTGCCAACTTAAAACAAATTGATAACTAATTAAGCTTATTTACACTAAAGATTAATTTCTGGGTGATTCCATTTCATCTATTTCTCTTTTTTCAGAAATGATATTTACAATTCTTAATATAAGATTTATTTCATATGAATACTATAATTTACTATCTCAGAGCAATGATAACCAATATATAATCTAGTTATACAAAAGAATAACCAAAATAATACCTACGTATTCGAACCATGAAGAAACCCACGAAAACACAAAGTTTTTCATTGCTTTTTATGCTGAATGAAAATAAGGATTCTGGAATATAATGCATCCTAAAGTCTTCAATGTATCCCAAGATATTACAAACTGATCACATAAATCAACTTGCAGCCCAAAGTCTTCAAGCTGCTTCAATTTATAAACATAACACAATTTCCACAAATGATAATGCAGCTCAAAGTATACTAAAATGAGATTTGGAATATCTCTTAATCACTTGATACACAGGATCACACTTCAATCACTTATCAATGATAAGGCAATAGAAAAGATGTAAGAACAATTCTATCACTTAACAAATTATATCCAACACAAATATTGGGCACCAACTTGCTCTTCTTATATTGATAATTGCTTTGAAAATTGATTTATACAAATGAACACAAAATCTCAATTTGCTTTACAATTCGGCAAAGTTTTCTTGTAATGGATAAAAGATGAAAAATTACAAAGGGGCCCCCTTTATTTATAGTGAGAGGCCATGAGAAAAAATAGGGAAAGTACAACTACCTTAACTTATTCAACAAGAAGAGCCCTTATTGATTTGGGACTTTCCTTGTTTTCACATGTAATTACATCTTGAAAAAGTACATGTGAAAATGTCCAAAACTAAATAGAAAGTACATATGAAAATACATGGAAAATTTACTAAGGAAAAAACATCTGAATCAATTTTCACCCCCATTCTTCTTGAGAAAATCTTCATACATGGTGAACACTATTTGAATCTCCAGGCTATTAGGACCAGTAGTGTTCTTGGAAATAACTCGAGCTCTGGTTATTACATCTTTCATTGCAGTAGCCGCTTTCTGAAGACTTGTCAACTTAGCTTTCAAATTATCCAAAGTCAATTGGTTGTCCAAAAGATTATCCAGAGAAGCAACTAAAAAAGCTTTGTCTTCAAATTCCCTCTGAAACATACTCTTGAATTCTTGGACCATTTCCTTATTTGAAATAAAATTTGATGGTCATCACCTGTCAATTTACATGGAAGCTCTTCCAACTTGTGAAGAAGGTCAACATCACTGTCTACATTGAGCTCCCGAGCACTTTGCAAATCTTTGAGCAAATATTTCAACACATTGCTATAGTGAATCAATGATTCCTTGGTTTCTACATATGATTCATAGTTTGAAAGGATGCCAATTGATACCAAGGTTTTCACCTTCATTTTCTTCATGTCGGTCCATTTCTCCAGACTTGCATCCAAATATTCAACCTCCTTAGACAAGGTGTCAACCAATTCATCTAATTCATTTCTTACTTTCTCCATTTTATTTTTCTTTTCAACTATGCTTGTTAGGAGAAGTATCCCTTGCTCATGCATCCTCTCAAGATATTCTTCAACTATTTTTCCCTTAGCATGAGTCCTTTCTACTTTTTTGATAATAGGATCCTCCATAGTAATTGGCTCAGGTTCCACGACTTTAGATGACAAGGTGATCTTCCATATTATTGCAGCTAGCTAATTAGATCTTGCCTTGTATTGATCCTTCATCTCTCTATCATGATCAAATTTCATAATCAAGTAATTGAGAGTTGATTGTACATTGGCCTTAGTACTTTCATGAGTGATTTCCCTAGTTCAATCCTAGATATTGAATAATCACTCATGTTGAAATTCTCAATGGTAGCATCTGGTGAAGGTTGAGAAATTTCTACATACTTATGACCTTTGTCTTCCAGAATCTAGGAAAGAGTCATAGGCTTCTTCTGAGTCTTTGCCTTGATAGGTACTAGCTTCTCAAAATTGAAGTCATCTGGAGAGATGGCTTTCTTTTTCCTCTTTGGAGTGTAGGCTGAGAGCCATGGAGGAAGCATTGATAAACTAGCATCCGGATTTGAACCCATTGCTTGCCAAAAGGAATTGCACCCACACTAGTTGTAGTGATTATCAGAGAAATGTTTGTAAAAATAACACCTGGCACATTAACATTAGCAGCCTGCTTAGTTCCTCAAACTAATTGGTCCAAAATTGCTTGATCACCAATGTCATATGAAGGAGAAGACAAACTTGGTAGAGATCTTGAAAAACTAAAAACAACATCAAAAGTAGCTTTAGGACTATCAAAAAGCATTCTAGAAGAAGATGGTGTGGATGAACTAGAAGATGGTATGACAATAGGAGTAACTAAAGTACTAGAAACAACATGCATTGAATCTGAAACAGGCATAGTGGGCAAAGAAAAATAAGTTTGAGGTTCTTGTGTCAAGTCTTTTTCAGAAGACATGATTGGTTCCTCTAACGATTCTTGTCTATCTTCTTTCTCTGCTCCTTGTTCATCCGCTTTTCCCTCTGAAGACCTCTTTTCAATGTCCATCTCTTCAGCAGCAGGCTCTTCAATTGCCTGTTCATTTGTTTCCATTTTTTCTCCAGTTGGCTTTTCTTCAAACACTTTAGCTTTGCCACCTTTTGATACAAATTTTATCTTAGGCTTAGGAGCCTTAGAAGAGCTTGGTGTATCACTTTTATTTTTGGTTCTTATTTCAGCCTTTTTGCCTATTTTCTCTAAAGTCTCCTCCTCTGAGCCAGTGACAAAATCCTTCAACTGAATACCCTTACCCTTTAGTCACACATTTGTATTTGATAGGATAGGCTCAATACTTTTCCGTATAGAGGTTAACACTTTCTTTGACCATAAGACTATAGGCAAAGGAGAACCAACAACATTTTCATTCACATACCTAGGATTCACAATGTCTTCATCATCTATCATTCCTTCTGGAGTATCAATCAGTTCCAAGTCCTCAATTTGACTTAGAGTTAACCTGCAGTAATCCAATTTCCTAATCTCTTCTTGAGTCCTAAGATCAACCCATATATCTTCTACCATTGGCACATGTGATAGAGTCTTCCTCTTGATCTTGTCCTTCACCCTCCTAAAGTCAAAATTGTTTCTCCTCTTAAACTACTTCATTGTTACCAATTGCATTTCAATCTCAAGAGCCTTAGCTTTTCAGAAGTAGCTATGGAGTACTTGCTAATCTCTATGGGAAACTTGAAGCCAAGTTTCTTTAATTCCATCTGCTTGTTATGCACAACAATCATTTGCTAGCATAACTCCATGAAAATAATTTTGTCACTAGGAAATTTGGGTAACATGTATGGATATCCTTGGAAATAACCAACCCTTAGATAAGTAAAAGTTGGGAATTGAAGATAGAGACAACCAAAATTGTTGACCACCTTTGAGGCTTCATCTGACACTCTCTTCTGCTACAATTGGATATCAAAAAGACACAAGATACTGCAAAGAAAGCATAGTTTACCCTCTAGAAGTGATGAATGACCCCTTTAGAGTCAATTGGGGGTAATACTGATGCACAGGAATGACTCTTCGGTCTCCTTCTGAGGTTAACCTTGGAAAACTTCTCATAGAAACTGCTATATATACCAAATAAGATGTCATGTAGAATTTGGAAGTTGTTGACACCTTAGTTAATTGCTCATGAAGAGCATTACTTATCTGCTTGCCCCAAAAAATATTTTGCTTACCTTGGAGGATAATTTTGATATAAGGATACATCCACTCATGAAAAGTGGAGGAAGATGGGAGCCCTCTAACTCTGTTGAGAAGAGTTATTAGGTCACTGACCTCTTCAACAAAGTCACTCCTTGGGAAACTCCTGGGCCATATGGAAAGATTAGATGTGGCAATTTTCAACCATTTAGTGTTTATGATCCTTTTTGCTTTTTTAGTATCTTTGTCATACTCCTTCTAAGAAATATTGAAATTAAGCTCTGCACTTTCCTCTGCACCAGGACACATGAAGACTTTGTCTATGAACTCTGCATCTAACCTCATTATCACATTGCCTTGTTTATCAACCACTATTCTATTATTTGTGTTATAGAAATGAGCTATTTGAAGAACAAATTTAGTCTTGTGAGCTGCTACAAGAAAGGAAGCAACCAAATGGATATTACTCTCCATAATTCTCTTCATGTAATGACTTGGATTCTATTTCTTTGTCCTTTCTACAAACTCGGCCATATCCACATGACTAATTTTTGTATCCTATATCTCATCCACATTGGATGAGACTAATGTTATGGGGAACACAACCTAGTATTTGTACTTCATAGCTTTGGCTTTCTTTGTAAAGTATCAGTCATTTGAAAGATGAACTCCCTTGGTTGAGAAAAAGATCTTGACAATCTTGCAGAAGCAACTGCAACAATAGAAGGCATGATTTTGTAGTGTTAGGGAAAATTTAGCACATTGGGAAACTACAATATTGAAAATCATGGTCAACAACATGAGCTTGAAGGGGCTAGAGAGCAATCGAAGTGAGAAGCAAGGTGAAAGTAGGAGAAATCTATCAAATGCAAAAAATTCTCCAGAGTTAGAGAATTTTGGGAAGAAAGTGCACGGGCGGTAAAAATCGCCACCTCTGCATGTAGGAGGAATTGCATTTCATGCAGGAGCAGTAAAAATCACCTCTTGTACATGTACAAGGTAAAATATATTCTTCATGTATGGGTAGAGAAAATCGCCGCCCTACACTTGAGATATGGCCATCATCCATGTGTGAGTGGCAAAAATGCCCACTCAAGCATGTAATAGTAGGGTAAAATGTTGGAAGAAAAATCTTAGCACTAGTGACAAATTTCCCCACTAGTGCATACTATGTAGAGCATATCCATCATGTATGGGTGGTGATTTTTGCCACCCCTACACTTCAAGGAAAACATTACAAGTAATCGTATGGGTAGAAAATATCACCGCCCCTACTATTACTATCTTAGGGAATGAATATTAATGGGTGGTAAAGATCGCCACCCATACATGGTGTGCGACAAATTTCATAATGAGCGACAAAAACCACTTCTTATACATGAAGAAAAACATAATTGAAAAATGAAAACCCTAATTCAAGTATACAAAGATGATCAACATGAAATAAAATAAAAGAAACAAAACAAAATAAACATAGAAAATGACTAGGGTTTTAGTTTTATACAGATAGACAGTGAGGCTTAATTCTAATAGTTTAAATAGAGGAAAATTGATAAATTTAAACCAAGATACAACAAACATTAACAAGGGAACACAAACACAGAATTCTTAAAAAGAGAACAACAAGAAACAAGGGAAATAAGAAACCTTACCCAGTAAAAAGAGCTGAGCAATAGACAAAAACCCTAATTCAAGTTGTCACCCAAATCTGCCCAACTACATTTTTTTAGCAACTTTGATAACTCCAGAGATACAAAATAATCACGAAGTTAAAAGAAAATAAAAAAAAAAGGTTTAAAAACATATATAAACATCAAAACACGACACTTAGAAATGCATTTATTACACACTAGTTGAACTCATAGTTGCTCGGGCGATGCTTAGGCGGTGGTTTTTTCCACTTATGCACATGCAAAGAGGACAACATGCATGGGTGACAATTTTTGCCACCTTTGCATATTACAAAGACTTTGACATGTATTGGCAGAAAAAATGACTGCCATTGCATGTTAATAAAATTGTTTCTAACTCCTAGAAATATCAAACTTACTTCTTTGATCAATTTTCTATTTGACTTACCTTTGCAAACTTCAAGAAATTAAAATGAGGATATACTCAGATTGATCCTCCAGGTTTAGGGGACCACACATGAAGGCAAAAGGAATAGCCTCGATTTGTGTGCTTAGTCATAGGCTACAAAACAAACAAGTTTCACAGGGGTCATCCTACAAAATGAGGACAACTAATTTTGAGGATAACAAATCCTTTTCTTTTTTTTGGTTTTTAGGGTTTTGTTTGTATGTGTGATTAGTAGCCGTATTTATAACTATGATTTATAAAGTGCAATTCATGGAATATATTTAGAAGAATGTTCATCTTTATCAATTTCGCAATGGCATTCTGATATTTGGTTTTATTTTTATTCCATATTCCATAAATTTCCCTTGTAAAATAAGATCTGACTTATATCCCACAAGACCCAGGCTTTTTTTTTTAAATAAAAAAATAAATCACTTATTCATGTAAGTGCAATTACATATTTCCATGGGACTGTCCTGAGAGTAAAATTAGGAGCCCAAACCCTCTATTATAGATTATCATAGATTGCAATGATAATAAATAGAGGGTAATTATTTTCCTCTCAATAGCTTCATCCATAAAGTACTTCATCCCACTGCACTAATTTTTTTTTCAAAACTACTTTAATAGGATGTGAAATCTACAAATCCATTCACAATAGGCAATCAACTCAAGCAGATAGGGAGAATGCAAATGGCTTAGAAGGTCCACCTCAACTCTGACTTCACGTTCTCCTTGCTTTCCACCTCTATCAAGTTGTTTGATGGCCACTATTCTACCATCAAGCAAGATGCTTCTGTACACTAAGATAAATCCTCCATTGCCAATAACATTAATAGGTTTAAAATTGTTTATAGAAAATTGAAGTTGTTTGTAAGTGAACACCTAGGCTTCTTTGTGTGTTATAACACAGATGGTAGGGATAGGAGGATTGATGTAATCTGATGATAAAATTTTCCTCAAATCTGGGCTACCATTCTCACTGGGTTGCCTTGATATATTGCCATTACTCGGATTTTTTGAGGATCCATCAATTTTCCTTGCTATATGGTTTCTTCTACCTACATTGCTTCTTCTACAGTGGTAGAATCTAAGCAATAATTATCCCAGAGAAACCAAGTTGCAAACTGTGGCTACTATTACAATAACAACATGGCTTTTATGTGCTCCTCTATATTGATCAACATGCGGCTTACCCCATAATCTTAGTATGTTTGCAACAATTTGCATAGGCAATACTCAAATTGTTTTATTTTCTAATTTAATGTTTCTTTATGAATTGATTTTCATGGTATGAATTGAGCTCATAAGATTTGATTTATCAAGTTTGTGAGCTTTTCCATCTTTTTAGGATTTTGAATAGTATCTTCTCACATTTTAGATTATTCAAGATTAGTTACATATTTGCACTTTGTGCTATTACTATTCAACATTGGCCACATCTGTCCTCTAATTTCTACTGCTAGAAATGAGAAATAGGAAATGAGATGGCATTGGTCATAAAACTCTGCCTATGCTTAAGTCTTCAAGTATTTGAACTTTCATGTTGCCTTTGTAATTTTTATTAAGTTACAAACAAACATTGAAACCTTGTGTTAGTTCACCATTATGGAATTCTAGATTTTTCTTGCACTATTGTAAATTTTACATCTATATAATCAAACCCTAGAACCTTGCCTTATTCTAGTTTTAGACTTTTTGGATTTGTTTGTAATCCTACATCCTTACATCAAAAACCTGAAACTTCACTTACTAAAATCCTCTATGGAATTGTGAGCTTTCAAAGCACTCTTTCAAAAGTTAAGATCCAAATGTTTTGGTCTTCTTGGTAATTACAAACTTACATCAAAAGTTTGAAACTCTGAAACTCTGTCAAAGGTTAAGATCCAAATGTTTTGGTCTTCTTGGTAATTACAAACTTACATCAAAAGTTTGAAAGCCCACCAAAGCATATTTTCAACTATTTTTCTCTAGTCTTTTCAAAACCAAGGGAATTTGGGGCATATGTCATCTCCAACCAAGATGAAATATGAATTCAAAGAGGTGGTTCCTCCTTTTAAGATCATCTCAAAACTTGCACAAATTTTAGATATAGATTTAGGCCATGTGAGCCTAGAAGAATTCCACAAAAGGATAGAGCAAATGAAGAAAACAAAGTGCATGGGTAGACACCTCACAGAAAATGGTATCATACAAGTAGCTTCCTTTCCTATTTGTGTTCAATCCTTGGAGCCTGTCATGACTTTTGCAAACTTTTATAATCAAGTTACTAAGGAAATTAGGAACTCTTCAAACCAAGTAGTCCATCAGATCATGCTAGACTATATAGAGGAAAATCTGGAGATGGCCAAAGTTGATTTCAACACTCTTGTCTTAGAAGAAATTATTGATGGGAAAGATCTCCATTTTCATAAAGAATGGAAAGAAGCTTATAAATACAAGATTATAAACTTAGGAGGAAAAGATAAATTCAAAGAGGCTTATGCTTTAGCCCTAAATACCTTAGATGATTTTCGTGAATTCATTGAAAAGATTCCATGCAAGTTTTATGGTGAAAGCAATTCAATCATCTTTGTAGATGTCTTGAGAGAACAATTGGAAAAAGGTCATAAAGGAGGAATCATCTAAAGAATCAAAATTAAAGGCATCATCAATTGGCAAGCTCATGAAACTAAAATTCTTGTGTTAAGATTTTGACATGACATTGAATCAGTACTATAAAGTACCTCATAAGATGCTGGATATTTACATAGCCATACATGTGTGTTATATGTACTTTGATGACTTAGATCAAGAAGTAGCCTCATGCCACATCTCAACACCTTACTCATTAGTTAATCACCATTGACCTTTCTCACAGTTCCATCAGTTAATCACCATTAACTGCCATACCGCAGACCCCATTGCATGATTGTCACAGTGTTGCGGGTTATACACCACACCATCGCAAGACCATTCCATTAACCATCGTGGGATGGCGGTATGTATACTGCACTACCACAAGGCCATTCCATTGACCATTGTGGGATGACAGTATGTATACCGCACTATCGCAAGGCCATTCCATTGACATCATGAGACGACAATATGTATACCGCACTACCACAAGGCTGTTCCATTAACATCGCGGGACAGCGGTATGTATACCACACTACCACAAGGCCATTTCACACCTCTCTTATTTGCACTCAATGGTAATGCATTAAACACTGTCAACAGGCTATCAAAAGCCTCTTGCGGGATGGCAGTTAACACCGCCAACCTGCACCTCTCTTATCTGCACTCAACGGTACTACGGTAAACACTAGATTTGATAAAAATGATGGGACTTTAAGGTTTGATAGACCTTATTAGGGTTTAATAGATCTCTTAGGGTTTTCAAAGACCTTGAAAATATTATACAGACCTTCCTAGGTTATACATATCTCTAAAAATCTTGACAAATAGTCTTAGGGCTATAAAAACATTGAATGCTTAAAATACCTCATGGTGATGGGGATCTTACCCCTTTATGCATTGCCAATATTACCCATTATTTTTGGGAATAAAGATCATTTGGTGATTGATTTTTCTTCATTACTTCTCACTTGATAAGCTTTTCGTACAACATCCTACACTTTACCCTTCCATTGTCTTTGATCCCTTTGTATGGTCACTCTCTACCTAGTTGACATTTATTTCTCCATATGATGCCACAAGTACTCCAAAGATAATCAGATACACCGAATGATTCACAAACCCTGCATAAAAGTTTGACAGACCTAGAAATGTTTGGTAGACCTTTTAATAGCTTCAAAGACTCCTCATGGCTTATCCAGTTGCTTCTCTAGGTAAATAATCTCCTTGTTGATGGTGAACTTTTAGTTGTATTTCACCTATTATGAAACCATACATACTTAAGTTTGTCATTCTATTCAAAGGTAAAATTATAAATCCTAAATGAAACATTATGGGATGATTTGTAACTTATATAATTATTGAAAGATTGGAGTTAAATATAAGGCCTTAATTGCTTTTGGTCTGTGTCTTTTGGTTGAATCAGTATCCAACAAAAGCAGTGCATGCTTGCTGAAGCAATGAAGTTTTTTTGAAAATTTAGGCCATTTCTTTTGGGTTGAGTGCTTTTGTAGAGTTTGTAGCCCATGGCCTAGCCTAAAAGCTTGAGTTTGGGAAAATCAAATCAAAATCTTATGGATTTGATTATTGGACTGGGGATTGTATATATGTAGCGAAATCTAAGTCTTAGTTGGGAGTTAGGCTTTACACCCATTGGTTGAATTTTCTTAAAATTTTCTAAGGACTTTTCAGAAAAACCCATTTTAAACATATCCTTTAATCATGGTATTCCATGATATCACATTTCTTTGAGTCATTTTTTGAAATAGTTCGCTTGCCTTGTCTATGCTTCCACATTTTCATGTATGTCTAGCAAAGCACTTGTAACTACAACATATGGCAAAAAAATCCTTGTTGTTATGCTTTGATGGATGTCCCTTCATTATGATCCACAGGCACCAATGGTTTAACAGGCATCTTAGTAATAATATTTAGGGTGTCCTCAAGATAGCTAGCACAGGCATGAAGGTCAACCATGCACACCTAATGATCAACTATATATGTAATGCAATAAGGGTTACTGACGTGTGAAGTATGTGTAGCCCTCATCCACTAAACCTGCATGACTGCATGCATCTAGAACACAAGCAAAGCTTACAATGTCAGTGTTCCAGAGTGCTTCAATGTCAAATATTTGGTAATTATGGTTAGTTTCATTAGATTCAAATTCTAAATTCTAGGAAATTATACAGTAAATAGATTGATGGTTGTTTTGATAGTGAAATTAGATTTCTTATAAATTAAATAAAATATCTTGTCTTGAAATATCTAGAAGGATTATTTTAATTAAAGAGGATTTTGTGGTTATTTTTGTAACAATGATTTTATAGTGCAGCTTGCTTGCTAATTTCATTCAAGATACAAGTCATCAAAGTCAAGCACATACCAAGAAGATGGTACTCTACTTCAAACCCTCAATCTCACTTAGTTTAGTCTGCTTACATGGGGATATTAAGGAAGTTGCTAAACAATTAATATATATCATTTGTTGTTTGTGAAGGAGAATCCTGTGAGATTCACTATGGTAGTGGATCAATATCCAGATTCTCAAGTAAAGATGATGTCACAGTTGGGAAACTTGTTATGAAACATCAGGTTAGTAATTTTTGGATCTTAAAGGCTTCCCAGTTGGATATCAAAGATCTTTTCTCATCAACTTAATTTGGAATTTATATATAATTAATGGATTCTTTCATGGTGTATGTCTTTATTGAGACAACACATGAACCAGGGTTGACATTTTTTGGAATCGGTAAGGCTGCTTAGAGCATCATAATATATTAGTATTAATAAAAATGTTTTTATAGATTACAAAAAAGGCCCTTCCTGGCCAAAAAGATAACATAATAGAGCATTTTAACTAAGATCCCTAAATAGAGCTACAGATCTAAAAGGCCCTTTCTGGCCAAAAAGGAAACCAAAGTTACAGTGAAGCCAAAAACTTAAAATAGAAAGAGTGGTTCACATGTTGTCCATATTTAAATCTGCAACCCTAAAGCCATGAACCCCCAGTTGGATTCTCTACAGAAAGGACTGTGTCAATATCATTGGTGAAGGGAACTATCGGTGGTTGGAAATTTGACAAGAAGCTCCATGCATTGAATAATTCCTCTATCCTTTCCCTCTTGGACCTTCCAAATGCATAATTGTGAGCCCACAATGAATTATCAAAGAGCTCTTTGTTACCTGATTGCAAACTTTAAATCATCACTTGATAAAGACAGTTAAAACTAGTTTTATTAATGATATCTTCATGGAGGAAGAGTCCCCCTACTAATGCTGAGCCATCATGGAGATTATAAGTAGCAAAACCTTCAAAAAGTTTGACATCTAGGATTAGATAGTCATGAACAAAAATTGATGCTATCCTTTTAACCTTATCAACCTAATGAAATAAGTCCATCGCATTTGAGAGAAAATGAGATACTAGATGCGAAGCATAACATACCCTGGATTGCAATAGAAAATCTCTATCACATACATCTATCAAAGCATACTCCACCTCTTCATTGAGAAGTTTGAAGGCTCTAGTCATGAAATCTGAGTTGATGCTTCCGTGCATTGGTTGTTCCCATGGTTGAACAGGCAAATGAAGTCAACAATTGTGAGGATAGATAAACATTGCAGATACATAGCAAGACCAAAATGCAAAGGTAAGGATAAAATAATGACACAGATACCATGGTCTCTTGCATAAAAAGAGGATCACATGAGCCAACATAATGAATTGAATTCATTCAAGCTGGTGGGGAAATAAAACCATGGAAGATGAGATCCAAATGTGGAATATATTGCTTAGCTCACAACACTCCTCTTATAGAGCATTCAATGAATATAATCAAAGAGACATGTGTAAAGTGAACAATTAATGCCAAATGGAAATCTACATAGATTGCAAGCTTCAAAATGACTAAATATACTACTAATTGACGTCAATTAATAATTAAATTGACTAAATATATTACCAATTGATAGAAATCAGTGAACAATGAATAAATATGACTAAATATATGACCAGTGTTAAATTAATGAATAAAAATGACTAAATATACTAACAAATTGATCAAAATGATGATTAAAATTAATGACTAAATACACTACCAATGGATAGAAATCAGTGAATAAAAATGACTAAATAAGTAACCAGTTAACAATAATCAATGGCTAAATTAATGACTAAATATATCAGTGAATAAAAAATGACTAAATAAGTGACCAGATTACAACAATCAATGACTAAAACAATGACTAAATATACTACCAAATCAATCAATCAAAACAACCAATAAATGACTAAAAATGGTTTAGTCATCAATTTGGTCACGTTATAAATGACTGGCAATAAACTACTAATGGTCACGTGACCATGTTTGGTCATTTATAAGTAGTATTTAGTAGTTTTTTAGTAATATATTGCTCTTTTTGTACTAGTGCATCAACATTGTTCTTCTAGAAGACTCTAACAATACCTTGGAACTATCATCTATTGAGTTTTGAATTTATTGTTTTATAACTTCCTTGTGGACTATGATTAAACCCCTTGTCATTGTCATATGAATGGCTACTATCACTTGTGATTATCATAGTCCATCTTATATAAATCTATCTTTGTTGATCATGAATTGTCTACTAACAACTCACAATATTGTGTCTTTAAAGTCATTCACACTTAGCTCATATTGAGGTATTTTGTTTAGTGCTCATTTTCATATCCTAATGGAGTCATGATCTTTGATAAGACCTATAGGTGTGATTATATAAATGCACCATAAGGACTATCCTCCAGGTCCATACTATGTATTTGGTTTAATATTATCTTATGGAATATCATCTTTACCATCTGACTGTATTCTTAAGGACTGTCCCACTTCATGTAAACCTCTCTTTCCCATGATCAACACCTTGAAATTGACTATGGTAGCTCCTTGAGATATTGTCCATGCACTCATTAATACACTTGTAGGTTGTCCTCTTTTTAGACATTGTGAGATGGAAATATTTATTAGTTTACCATACTGCTTCGAAGACAATGAACCCTTGAGAAGTTTTATGATGATTTAAAAGCCCTCTTGACTGCTCAGTTACTTGTCTTTATGTATCTTTTAAAGTTCATCATACTACCCTATCACTATTATTATTAATTTTAATGCCCCCTTCATGGTTATGCCATGGACTATCATTATTTATTTAAATAGTCATGACTGTGATCTCCTTTTGGGAATCTATAGGAAAGTGTCATGCCTTCCTTTGAAGTCCATTTCCTTAAATCTTTGTTCTCTACTTGTTGCTCCTATTCTAGGGCTTAGGGTCTCCTTTTTCTCTTTTCCCACTACATAGCTTGAAGTCTTGTATGCTGATGTACCATAGACTCCTTCCAATTTGGGTAGTAGACTCCATTTTGTGAGAATGAATGGTCAATAAAGAGTCAAAGTTTGATACTACTCCCATTGACCCCAAAAATGTTTTCCTATGGGTTTTAATTATCTTGGATGTTCCTTCAAAGAAAGAACTTCATCATCATCTTGAATCAAAGTAGCCTATGCCTTCAAATCCTCTAAATTGAAATTGTATACAATGATCCCACAAATGCGTTAACTCTATCCTTTTATTATAATGATTGTCATCTTTTTCATTGGCTTTTCACATTATGATTTTGATCACTTGATCACATATTCATATTAAATCATGTCTATTAATTGTCCTTTGTAAATATTTCTTCATTATTTTCCACTTTCACTCTTTGCCTCTTAACACCATGGCCATAATGATTGTTATTACTCTTAGATAGAGGCTACTGCCACTATCATCACTATCTCTTATTTTTTTGAAGACTTTGTCTCTATTATTCATGCTTGAAAGTCATCTATACTTTCATCTTAGCCTTCAACCTTCTACAAACATCTCTTCCCTCATGCATAGGTTGAAGAGTTATCATTGTCTCTTTGTAACCTAACCAAAAATTGTCTAAAGAGATCCTCTATTAGGATTTTATATGTGATTTTTGTTCTTTGTCATGTATATCTCCAAATATGAGGTTTTCAACAAAGGTTAACCATGCTCAAAACTAATTTCAAGATCAGGCAATAGCTCTATTCACTCTGTCCACGCTCAGTCTTCTTGAACCTCTTCATTCTCTGTCTTCTTGACCTCATATCTGCAAGCCTTTCTAGAAACTCTACCTCTTTGCAATGTATCTTAGTCTCTATTCCTTTGTAGCTATCTCCTACACATTGTCATGCAACCATGGAAACCTCTCTTTGACTTGAATATGCTTTGTAAACCTTGGTCTCCCCAAACTCTAGACAATTGGAGTGAATGATCTTGAGAGGTCCCTGATAGAGATGAAGACTATCACTGCATTCTATAGGCCTATTTGATAGTCTACAAGACCATATAGAGTTTGAAGATCGTTGGAGGTTTAAAACATGCATAGATAGGCTTGATGAGAGTCTAGAGAAGTGTGACAAACCTAAAAGTAAAAATGGTAAAGATTTAGACCTCAGGATTAAGACAAAGAAAGATCACAATGAAATTGCATTTGCTCGAGAGTTTCTAGAGCATTTTCAAAAAATCCAATTTGTGTGTATCTTGCAATCATTGTAGTCCATGAGACCACATTTTTTTGAGGCATTCTATTAAACAGTTCATGTGCCTTGTCCATGGTTCCACATTTTGCATACATGTCTACCAGGGCAGTTGCAACTACAATAAGTGACAAAATTCCTCTATCCTTCATGCTTTGATGGATGTCCATACCCCATTCCAAAGCTCCCATGTTGGCACAGGAAGGGAGTATGCTGGCAAAGGTTGTCAAATTTGGATTTACACCTACTAATTGTATTTGCTTGAAAGTTTCTAAAGCCTTTTCAACAAATTCATTTTGTGCATATCCCGCAACCATTGCATTTCATGAGATGACATCTCTTTGAGGCATTCTGCCAAATAGTTCACATGCTTTGTCAATGCTTCCACATTTTTCATACATGTCTACCAGGGTAGTTACAACTACAACAAATGACAAAATTCCTCTATCCTTCATGCTTTGATGGATGTCCATACCCTATTCCAAAGCTCCCATTTTGGCATAGGCAGGGAGTACTGGTAAAGGTTCTCAAATTTGGCTTTACAACTGCTAATTGCATTTTCTTGAAAGTTTCTAAAGCCTTTTCAACAAATCCATTTTGTGCATATCCTGCAACCCTTGCATTCCATGAGATGACATCTCTTTGAGGCATTCTATGAAATAATTCACATGCCTTGTCAATGCTTCCACATTTTGCCTACATGTCTACAAGGGAAGTTGTGCAGAAGAGCACTGCAACACCACAAGGTAGTTGTTGGGCCTTCGCGGTGATGCAAGGAAACTCCCTACATCACCGCAAAGGCCCAACAACCACCTTGCGATGTTGTGGTGACTCAGGCAACAAATGACCCATGAACACACATAGCATAGTGTGAAGGTCATACACACTCTCTTAATGCATTGCCAAAACTCCTTCCATCTTCTCCAAGGCCTCAGATTGCACAATGGTGAGCTTCACTGCAAACCCATGCAAAACTTGATCATAATTATAAAGAAGGCTCTAGGAATCACCATCTTCCTCAATAGCCAAGGATTTGACAAGAGATGAATACCATAGTTGATGACTATCAAAGAGAGATGGAATATGGGACTTGGACATATGGACTATGTATGTCCGAGTAGCTCTATCATTGAGCAACCCTCCAATGGCACAAGATGCAATAGTCACTAAAGAGTAGATTATCCAAACCTAGTCTCCACATTTCTTCATTTTCTTTGTATAGATTAGACCAAGCTTATGCAAATCTATAGCATCTTGTGCTACTTCCACACTGCAGTTGCCAACAACTCTAAAATAGAATGGTTCTCAATGCCAACAACTCTAAAATAGAATGGTTCTCGATTACAAAAATTCCATTATATTTATAATTGAATGGTCCTCTCTCTATTTTCCCTAGTCTATCTACGCCCATCAAAAATATCTTGATTCCCCTTAGTATGACTCTAAAATAGGAAGGTACCTAGGTCACCGCAACACCGCAAGGTGGTTGTTGGGCCTTCACGGTGATGTGGGGAGTTTCCCTGCATCACCGTGAAGGCCCAACAACCACCTTGTGGTGTTACAGATGTCTTTTGCACTACTGCCCTGGTAGACATGTATGCAAAATGTGGAAGCATTGACAAGGGATGTGAACTATTTGGCAGAATACCTCAAAGAGATATCATCTCATGGAATGTAATAATTGCGAGATATGCACAAAATGGATTTGTTGAAAAGGCTTTAGAAACATTCAAGCAAATTCAATTAGCAAGTGTAAAGCCAAATTAGACAACCTTTTCTAGCATACTCCCTTCTTGTGCCAAAATGGGAGCTTTGGAATAGGGTATGGACATCCATCAAAGCATGAAGGATAGAGGAATTTTGTCATTTGTTGTAGTTGCAAATGCCCTAGTAGACATGTATGCAAAAAGTGGAAGCATTGAAAAGGCATGTGAACTGTTTGGGAGAATGCCTTAAAGAGATGTCATCTCATGGAATGCAATGGTTGTGGGATATACACAAAATAGATTTGTTGAAAAGGCTTTAGAAACTTTCAAGCAAATGCAATTAGCAGGTGTAAAGCCAAATTTGACAACCTTTGCTAGCATACTCCCTACTTGTGCAAAATGGGAGCTTTGGAATAGGGCATGGACATCCATCAAAGCATGAAGGATAGAGGAATTTTGTCATTTGTTGTAGTTGCATTCTTGTTGAATTCTTTCAATTAGCATAATAAATGGCATTGTTGTCAAGTTCAACATAGACTGCAAAATAATGGTAATTTTATATTTTGATTGAAAGTTTATTAAAATTTTTGAGGATTGTCTTACATTGTTGTAATATTGATCTATATGATAAGAAGTGAATGTTCACAAATAACAACCAAGTTCTTCCTTACAGTCCTAAAGACTATCCTTTACCATCTAAATTTTGATATTGCATGGTCTACCCTCATGTCTTATGACTACTTTTTCACTATACTCTATTACCTTTGATCCATCAAGATTAATGTCATTTGTTGCATTCATGGTTTTGATCCAAAACATAAGATATGATTGTCTTCTTATGAGATCATTGGAAACATCCTTCTTGGTGACTATCACCTTCAATATGGACCATCATACTTACTTTATGAATCAAGATATTGCCCCTATGTCTGCCTTAAGGCCACTATAAAAAATGATAAACCACTGTCATCACTAAAAATTTCTTACATAAAGTTATGGTTGTCTTTACATGCCATAAAGAACTTGATCTTCTTTGTTACACATCTCTTCAACCTTGACCAATGACAAGGTAGGGTTACAAGAGGTTATGAGCCATGTTTAACAAACCAAATACAATTGCTAACTTTTCACTATGGTGGCAGATAAATGATTCTTTTTTCTTCTATTCCACAAAATTAAATAAAAGTCTTAAATTTGGGAATACCCTGCTGCCTTCATTTGCCAAGTTGTTTGATAGCTGTTTGACTCTTTACTCAATATAATAATAGTAAACTCCAACTACTTTAATGGAGTTATTAGCCATTCCACATGTTATACCCTTGTAATCTTAGAATAGTAAGCACCAATTACTTGTATGTTATAAGCATATTTGAGCTCCAGGTGATTTGACTTTGGATTGTCAATTGTATCATTTTGTCATTGATATTCATTGATCTATTTGATGAGGTAATTTTGTAGTAGCTTGGGAACCTTGTACTTATATGGTAAACTATATTTTCAATGTCATTGGCAGTGAGGATCCCGACATTCACTTCAAATATATTGAAGTAGTAGCCAAAACTAGACAAATCAAAGAGGTCGAATGTGTAACCAGAGAATCAAACTTCTATGATGCTGAAAAGACAAAGAACTTTCTTATGGAAGCAAGACTTCCAGATGCCCGTACATTGATAAATGTTTGTGATCGGTTTGGATTTGTCCACTGTCATGTTCAGTAAAGCTTAAAAATCAAGGTATATGTAGAACATAGTTCTCAGTCCATATTGAGTATTCATGGTGTGAAGTCTATAGAGGAGTCTTTAATAGGACCCTTAGGCTTCATTTTACAAGTAGTTCTTTCATGTTTTTGAGTTGTATAAGCAAACAATAGAGCATTGTAACTCAGTTTTCTTAGTCACAACACTGAGAAACACACTTTGTAACACATTTTTCAAAGCAAAGACACATATTTCTATCTTGTATCTGATGTAAGAACACCTTTTCTCAATAAAATTTCAATATTTTGCCTTCTTAATAGTTGTTTCATTATGTGCAAATGAATGATTGATTATGTTTTTCTATATTTTATGATTAAACCTCAAAAGCATTGTCTCATTTCCAACACTTTTAGGCAGAAATTAGTGAGCAAAAATAATTAAACAAACTACCAATTGATAGAAATCAGTGAATAAATATGACTAAATCAATGACTAAAAATATACTACCAAATTGATCAATCAAAACAACCAAATAAATGACTGGCAATAAACTACTAATGGTCACGTGACCAAGCCTAGTGAATAATATGACTAAATCAATGACTAAATATACCACCAAATTGATCAATCAAAATGACCAAATAAATGACTAAAATTGGTTTAGTCATAAATTTGGTCACATTATAAATGACTAGCAATAAACTACTAATGGTCACGTGACCAAGTTTAGTCATCTATAAGTAGTTTTTAGAAGTTTTTTTAATCACATATTTTTTTTTTGTACTAGTGATACCAATGTTATCAAAGCCACAAATAGAAAGATTAGAAGGGGAGATACAAGATGTATCAATATTAATATGGTTTAATAGGTCTACACCATAAATGCTGAGACATGAACTATTGTCAATAAGAGTATGCTTGACTCCAAAAGATTTAATTCCAACAATAATGAGAAGAGGATTATTTTTCTTATGAACCTCTAGAGATGGTACTAACTCATATTGTTGGAATGTTATATCGATGGAATTTGTGTATATGCAATCAAGTAAGGTAGCTACATCATTTGGCCTAGTAGAAGATGCTACAAGGATCTTTTGTAAAGCTTCTTAGAGCATGTCATGATATGTTGGTGAAGATTAAATAAAATCCCAAAGAGAGATATTAGCAGGAGTAGCACAGTTGCTCGATAAGATTGTACTCTCCTTGTACTCTCCAACCGTCTTTTGAGTAAGATAGGGAGTTGGAGGAAGAATAGGATGTGGTAGAGGAAGGGAAACAAGGACATGAGTAACTTGTTTGTTTCATTGAGTATTATACGTGTGGGCTACTATATGGTAGTGAGGAGCCTTAGACACATTTTGAGCTATAGACTTTACAATTTTAGAAAAGTAATTCGAAGGCTGAGGATTTTCATGAATACTTTAACCAATGATTATAGGATGATAAGGTAAGGGTAGATCAGGGGCCCTATGCACAATGATTGTAGGAATAGAAGAAAGATTTTGAATAATTATGCACTTATCCAACATCCCCTTAGCAAGTGGGATAAGTCAATTAATAATGATTGAATTAACATTATTATCTTCTTGAGAAATATATGATGTAGGAGAAGAGACAAAAGAAGGATGCTCAATCCTATCTGTGGAGGATTGGATGTGAGGTTAGACTCTTTATTTACTAATGATTGATCTCCAGAAGGGAGAGCATTGAAATGACGAAGGTAGAGTAATGTTAAGAAATGTATCATTGAGTTCATCCTCTTGCACCAAAATATCCTCACAAGAAGGAGGAATTTTAGGAGAGGGTTCAAAAGAATAAAGTGGCATAGGAAGAGCTAAGTCACCATAACATGCATGGAAGGGAACATCACTCTCACTAACCTTTTGAGAAAAGTTAGAAAGTGTTGTAATAAAGAAGAGAACATGCCGATTTATTAAAAACATAGAAGGAGAAAGTTAAGAAAGGTATTGACAAAAAAACATTTGAGGAAAGAAATTTTTTCTTTTGATTTTGAAAGAAAAAATGAATGAGAAAGAAGGTGCTTTAAGTTAAAGAGGAAATTTCACCAAAATGTAATATCGAAAAATAGATACTTCTACTTTCTACACTACATTCGTACAAGTAGAAATGAAAAATATGAACTCACTTAAAATAAAAGTACAAATTCCAGAAATGATTTATAGAGCAGAAAACAAGGTAAAAATAGGAACTTGCCACCAAAAGGTGGGAGTCTCGACATAGGATACTAGCGTGTTGCAGGGACATCTATTCTTCACGCTATCATCCGTACAGCAACAAAACAAGAGGAATCCATACTGTACAACCAAGTTTAGGTTTGTAACCTCATTTGGCTAGCATACAACACTAGAATAAGTACCCAACAATAGAATATACTAAGAAATTGATAAAATAATGTATTTAATTAAAAGATAATGAATAAATGGAATGACAAGATGAAAGGGGAGAAATAAGAAAACTCTCACACATTTGAATCCTCTTCTTCAACCTGTACAACATAGAATGAGAAAAATATTTGGGGCTATTTGGGGGTTTGCCTTAGTAAAACCCTTGCTTTGCTCTTTCGACCTCCATAGCAGCCAAATAAATATATAAATAAAAATATGTGAATGATCCTATCCCAAATGTACTTGGGAATGGTAAGAGTTGTGATTGTATGAAAGGTGTAAACTACAATGAAATAAATATAAGGGATGTGAGGATCCCAAGTTTCTTCAGGGAACAACAAAATAAATATGCAATAACAATAAACAAGAATAGGATTGAAGAAGCCAAGAGAACAAAGGAGCTGAAAGTAGATGTTGTAGGAGCACTGCAGAAAGGCTCTAAAGAGCTTGAGAGTGCCATAGCATCCAAGCTAGTTGTAAGAGAGAGCCAAGAGAGCCAAGAAGATTGCCAAAGTGAAAAATATCAATTCAAAAAGAGGGAATGGAGGGAAAAGGAAGAGGCCAACAAGTTGTTCAAAATATTCCCAAACCATTACCTCTGATAGGAAAAAGAAACAAGTCGAAAAACACTTAGCAATTGCCACAAAACATAAAACAATTGTAGGATGCTAGTGCATCACACGAACATCTGCATGAAGCACTTGTGTCTAGACAATTTGGGCTCAAAAACAAATAGACACAAAAACATCATAGGGTTAACACAAAAGTGACAACTAATTTAACAAAAAGATAACACTGGAAACAAATCCTAAGCACCATGGGAAGGTAAAAGGCTAATACAAGGGCTAAAATGAGCCTACAAACAAACTAAGGGAATGGACACTAAAGCAAGGCCAAAATATAACATGAAATTGCAAGGGTATGCAATTTACAACATTACACATACAACCCTTCATTTTCCTTGAATGTAGTTTTCCAATCCTTCCTTCTCTAATTTTGATCTAGTATTAATGACTCTTTAGATCAATCTTGGTAAAATACTTTGCTCCATTCAAAAAGTCCATAATTTCATCCATTCTTGGTAATGGAAACTTGTATTTTATAGTGATCTTATTTATTTATCTTGAATCTATACACATTCTCCACTCACCATCCTTCTTAGGTTCCATTATTGTGCATACTACACATGGGCTTAAACTATCTCTGATCAACCCCTTTCTTAAAAATTCCTACACTTTCCAATTTAACTTCTAATTCTCTATTAGTGTCATCATATGCACTACCTTATTTGATAAACTTTTTACTGGAATTAGATCCATATGGTGAATGATACTCCCTACCAATGGTAATCCATATAGCATATTGTATGATATCATGTCCTTGTCACCTTTCAGTAACTCTAAAACTTCTTCTTGCAATATCTCTTCTACATCCATGGTAGTACCTATTGTGCCTATAATGCCACATACTTTAGGAATCAATAAAAACACATTTTTTCATGTCTTAATCTCTCTCAAAACTTCCTTCCATGTACTAAGAAAATTCTATCACCACTATAGATCTATCCTTCTATTTCTTTTTGTGGGATCAACTAGTGCCTTTTAGCATTAATTGTTAAACTATAATTATTTTCCCTTCCATCATGCACAACACTTCTATCAAACTTCTAGGGCCCTCCCAATGAGAATGGCATACATCAATTAGCATTATGTCACACAAAACTTCATCATGGTATGTACCTATCTTGAATTTGACCCAACATTGTTCCTTTACTAACACTCTATGTTCTTTTTGTAACAAATAAATTCTATATGGTTTAGGATGCTCCATCCTTTCCAACTTAATCTTTTTAACCATCTCTTCAGACACCAAACTATCTATAGAACCATATCTATAATAAATTTATAGCACTTACCTCCTAATTTGTATATTGTTCTAAATAAATTCTTCCTTTGTATTGGTTCTTCTTCATAATCATGTTTCAATAGAGCACTTCTTGTAGCAAGTGACTTTCCTCTTTCTAGTTCACCCTTAGAGCTTATTGACCTCTCAATCTTCTCATTTTAATGTGCAACTCTCTCTTTCCTTTCTATCCTCCTATAAGGACTTCCTTGGATTTAATGGAATTTAAATGCTCAATGTATTTCTCCACATATGAAACATGTTCCCCTAAAGGGCTTCCCATCATTCCACCATACCTTCCCCTACCTCGCTAATATCCATCAGTTCCATCATTGTGGTAATATGTTTTTCATCCATGTCCTTATGGTTTGAATTACTTCCTTCCCTATTATTGTAGTGCGAATTATTGTCTCTTTCTTCCTTTTAGAATGGGATACTAACCTTAGGGTCCTTTACATATGGCCTCCTATCATCATGGTGAGACTTGTCTTTTATAAACCTTCATTCTCTACCTCTCTATCAATTCTGTCATTCTCCAAATATTCTTCTTAGTTTCTTTTATATGGTTAAGTCCATCTTATATGCTTCCTTTATTTCTTGGATATTCAACATACTAAACTCTTCCTATATTGAATCTCTCAAACCATTCATGTATCTAGCCACTTTCTCCACTCCTTCATCATGGTGTCCTGAATGGATTATTAGTCTATAGTATTATTCAATATAATCCTTCACAATCACATCCCTTTGCTTTAGATTATGTAGGTCCTTTAGTAACTTCAATTGATCATTTACATAAATGAACTTGGATTTTATTTTCTTCACTATCATGTCCCACTTCCATATAGTAGGTTTACCCTTTCTATTTCTTTCTAGTTGGAATTACTTCCACCAAATGGTAGCATGACCCTTCAAGATAATTGTAGAAAATTTCATTCAAAATGTTCTTCTAAATTAGTTATCCAATCTCCCAATTCTTCAAGATTTAGGCCACTAAAATAATTGGGAACCTCTACTCTAGTTTTCTTACCAATACTATATGGATTTTAAAATTCTTTCTTCCTTGTCTTCCTCTTTAATCTCACTCTAATAAGTAGGGTTTGCTTTTGGTCTTCATCACTTTCATCATCTCTAGGGTTGGAATTTCTTCTACAATCTTCTTCAAACCAATCCATCAAGATCTTCATAGATTTTACCATCTTGAACATCTCTTCCATCTTTCCAACAACATTAACAATAACATCTCCTCTCTAGGGTGACATCTTTGGATTGGTACAAATTGCCTTAGATTAGTGGTTAGTCCACACCCCTATAAACTACCTCATAGTCAATGCTCTTTTTACAAGCTTCTTTTGGTGTACCTCAATTTGGTAGTTTGTTTACATTGAATAAGTTCACATGAATCTTCTATCCAACACTCTCTTGCTGGAAGTATTGAACACATAGAAGTACCAAGAGGGGGGTGAATCAGTACGTATTCAAATTATTTTGTTTCAAAAACATTCAAACTAACATAAGCACTTAAAAAAAAAATCACAAGAACACAAAAGCACACATCCATAACACCAGACTTATGTAGAAAACCCTACAAGGGAAAAACCACAGTGAGCAAGCTACTTTGATCTACTATCCAAATCCAACCTCACAAATAAAACAAGATTACAATGTTATTTATGGGCTACAAACCAAAGGAAGTTATGACTCGCTAAACAATTACAACTCTTAAAATCTTTACACAACTATTCTTCAATCTTTGTAACACAAAAACTTATCTGATTCAAATGTTCTTCTCACAAAGCTGATTGTTGATCACTTTAGCCTTTGCACAATTGTCTCACCTCTGCACAACTACAATACCAACTTCCATCACAATAAACAACTTCACAAACTCTTCTCCATCATCACATCACCAACAATTGTCTTTGCAATAACATCATATTACATAAATGAGTCTTCTCCACATTTCATCATGAAATTTGCTTCTGCAGGTATATTCACACAATATCAATTCTATCACATACTTCACAACACATTCATCCCTCAAAAACTTTGATTCTTGATATATATCCTCCACAGGATTTAAAAACTTTCTCCTTGGTCGGCTAAGATGAAACGTGTAATGGCCATAACAGTCGGCTCCCAAACATATGTGATAAGTAAAATTCCAATATGTTTCAAGAGGAAGAAATAATTAGGTCCTATCATACCTTGGCACACTCTTCCATGTTGGTACACACTCCAAAACATATGGCATAACCATCAATATATATCAGGTTAGCACAACAAACACTTATACTTCTTTACATTTAGCTCAAGACCAAAATCAATACTGGAGGAGACAAATTATATCCTGCAAACCACACAATGAACATTATATGTCTTGTAATACATTATTGTATACTTCTTTTGTCATATCAAGATATATCATGCTGGCACAAACACTTGATCTTTGATGTTAGTGTCATTGACAAAATCTGCTTACATAGTCTTAAGATAAAACACCAAAAAGCATACTTGCGGTGATCATAAACATTTGACACTTGAACTATACATACCAACTAGCCATATGAGCTTATATTCCAATTAGTAGGGCTAAATACCATTGTGTGGTGATCTATGATGGCCTCAACAATCTCCCTCTGCTTGCTTCAAGTGGCACTATGGCGTGTCATCACACTATTGATTCTAGAGAAGGAATTGCGATACATATTAACACTTGAATATAGAAACATGCATACCTGATACCCATATCTACCTATCCTCCAAACAACAACATCACATATTTATTTGCAGAGGAGTTTGGAGCATTCTCCTATCTCCCTATGACTATACTTACCCTATTTCAACATTGTTTTCACACTTCTATCTCCAAAACATCTTGCGGTAAGATTCATGATCTCAAACTTGAAAAATAGGTACTTGAGTGCAATACCTAGTCATTAGTCAAATATGTAGGCCCTTACCTTCAACTATGGTAGAATGTGGTACCTTCTTGTGAGCTTGTAACACCTTCCCTGACTTGTACTACACTTAGACAATTTCATTCAATCATTTACAACTTTCTTTATCATGTAGTAAGTATCATGAGTTAATATCATTGTCATTTAGTAAGACTCCAACTCTACTCATCACAGACTTCAAACATAAATATATTAGGGCTGTAAACTTACACATGAACATCAAAAGATATGGTATAATTATGTATAGATGATATTGATCCATCTCCTTTACTTCACCATTCTTCTGATTAGCTTCTTTTGTCTTCTTTCTTGATCTGCTTGTTTGGATGCTAAGTGCACACACACACACACACACACACACACACACACACACACACACACACACACACACACACACACACACACACACACATCACTAGTCACAACACTTCCAATTGTTCTACTGCACAACATCACTATTGACATCAATGACAAAACATATGCAACAATCTCCCCCTTTGTCATTGATGGCAACACTTGACCTGATATGCATACATTTCTCCCCCTTTGACATCAATGGAAAAGGGCTAGTGGTCTTTCTCTATTCTGGTAAAAACATATAGACTCTCCTTGTCTAAATATTCCTTATCAGTCCACTCCCCCTGAGGAGTAGTCTCTATATCTTCAAAACTTCATAAAATTTTCTATTTACTTGGAAGGTAGAACATTCTTGTAGATCACCTTCAACTGGGTAAGTGTAGTATCCCAGTTCTTTTTTATAGAAGACAAAATCTATAGTTGACTTTCAACATGAATATACAAATCTTCTTCTTCCACCAAAGTATCTGGCACCTTCACCTTTTGTGCAACATTTTTAGCTTCAATTAAGGATGCCAGTCAAAACTACCAGGTTCATACTTACCACTTCCCTTAGTTGTCCTATCTCACTCTTTATTTTCTCCCTTTGATCCAATAACTACTATAGCTGGGAATGTAGATTTTCTATTTGAACTCAAGTGGTTCCATCTTTGTCCTTCAATGGATCATATACTTTGGCTGCTTGAATTAGTTGTGACTCAATAGGTTGAACTTGATCCTTTATATTCTTTGTAGTTGCAAGCCAGTTCAAACAAAACTAATATAAGACTTTGGCATCCTCTACCCATTTCAGAGTGTTTTTCATATTTTCTTTAAAATTATTATGTGCCTCAGCACATCTACCAGATGCATCCGCCAATCTTTTACTATTCACTTGCTCTATTATCTTCAACCCAGATTGCTTCTCAAGGTAAGATGAATGAGCCTTGAAGGATTCCAACATAAGCTTCATCTACTAAGTAGGAGGTAAGGATGGATCTCTTTTTACCTCAGGTAATTTTTCTTGTATTATCTTAATTGCCTCTTCCAAAACTTCAACTTGTTCCACTTATTTCTGCAAAATCTCTTGTCTTGTGATGGACAAGTGCATATCTCCCAATTGTAGCTTTTGAATGGGAGATATCTTGAACAAGTTGACTTGTCCATCTAGCATAGGCAACTATAATAGTTGTGGAGTAACTACTAGTTGTATTTGCATCTGCTGAGATAAGAACTCCTTAATTGAGTCAACTAGAGATGTGAATGAAGATGTGTCTTGTTCTCTTTCTGAGCCTTCTCCTACATCAACATTAACATGTTTCTCATGTTGTTCAGGGTTATCCTGATGCTTAGTGTTCTCATGCATAACATTATGATTAAGTGAGGCATTTCCTATTGGAATTAGGGTAGACAACTAAGAGGGGGGTGAATTAGTTGTCTTATAACCTTAATACTTGCAGAAATTAATTCTTCTTCTTTACTCAAACTAGATTAATGATGAAATTATTAAAGCATGAATCAACAACATATGAGCAGAAACAAATGAATCACACTTGACACCAAGATTTTTGACATGGAAACCCAGTTAAGGGAAAAACCACGATGGGGTTTAACCCACAAAGATTATACTCTATTAAAAGTATTACAAAAGGGGAAGGCACATGCCTTCGGGCTCACTGCCCAGAACTCACTACTCAAAAGAGGCTCACTGCCTACAAGAATGATTACAAAACGATTATAGATTATTTGAACTGATTACTAGCATCTGCTAATGCAAGAATTCAGTTCCAGTTAAGCATAGAATACTGATCTTACACACTTCATCTTTATTCTGCCCTGTTTACTGCTCTGCCATAATCCAGACCTTAGATCTCTTCTCTTTTGCTCTTTAATCTACCTTTTTTCACACTACTACATCATCATACAAGCATACCACATAATACACTTGAATCCATCGGCTATATATATCTGCTCAAGAGATTCAATCACTTTTCTGTCGGCCTTATGAAGAACTTAAGAAATAATACAAGTACTTTATTCTGTCAGCTGAAATCATACACCAATATTGATGTGTACCAAAAATAACACTTATAGATCACCATAAATGTTGGCCACTAACATTATATCCCATATGCAACTCACCAAAACACTTCTACTAGATCCACACAAGGATCTAACACAAGTCGGCCTATTCTTCACTAAACTATTCTGTCATATTAGGACCCGATACTCAGATGCTCATAACTTTTAATTCCTTTGTCACCGGAGATTGAAATCTTGGATTTAGATTGTCTTGATATTCCTCTACACTCCCTTAGATTTGCAACACACAATGATTAACTGGAGAGATCTGCTGACCAAAATACTGAACTCTGTCATATACCCTATTCCTGTCTATCCAGACTTGACAAATCTTAGAACTAACTTTTGGTAAGATCTGATACTACACTATGGATGTGTGGAATGGACTTAGTTTCTATCAATGAAAACACATGACATGCCTTGCAATGTCTCTTTCCAACAATCTCCCACTTTGCCATTGATGGCAACACTTAGTGAAAAATGACTAAGTGTCGGAGCTACTCCCCCTTACTCTGTACACTTGTGTTCTCCACTGTTTCCAAAGCTCCCCCTTTGCTAGATTCCTCATTTTTCACTTCTCTTCACTCCCCCTTTGACATCAATGGAAAAGGATGGAATCCGCAAACCAAAATTCACCCAAAAATTATGTATACAATGTCGCATATGTACAACCAATCCTTAAGTTATATTTACATATACTTAAGTACATCTCCAAAAATATTGTTTAGCAGGGCCAACTCTTTATCCCAACTCTTCTTCATACTATTCAATGTTGAAATGTGGCCATTGAACAAAAATGCTTGTGCTTTAGCCTTCCAGAGGTCAATGGGATCACTTGTTTGTGTAGTAGTTTGCGCTTTTGTTACAGTATTGAACATTGCTTCTATCTTAGGAGAAATCAATCCCTGGAGCTCACCCATTCTTGCTTCAATGTTCTCTTTTTCTCTTGTCAATTTCTTAATTTCTTCCATCAGGATAAATGCTTGACACTCCTTACTTGCCACTGATATTGTCAATGAGTCAAATGCTTGGGACATACTTGACAATTTCTGTTTGGAGTCCTTTATTTTATCTTCTATATCCTCTATGACTTTAGGAGTAGATAAACAAAACTTATATATACTACCTCCTTTTGAAAGAGCATTTTGAATACTCTTTATACTGTTATCTAGCACCAATCTATCTACCCCAATCATACCTTTAAGTGTATCAAATCTTTTGCTATTAAATTCATTCTAAACTTTAACTTCTGTAGATTTTTCAATGGACTCAAAGTGTGTACTTACAGAATTTACAAGGCTCTTCATATTTCTGGAGGGAGAATCAGATGGATTCTTCTGGAATGTTGGCATTATCTTTTCCAATATACTAGATGCAAGGCCTAACAACTCACTGTCCTCTATGTGAGATTTCAATATCTTTTCTCTTGCCTTGGCTTGTTTGAAAGATGCTATCTTCATCATTTGGTCTAGAGAGAGAGTATCCAGGTTGATTGGTCCTTGAAACAATTATGGTTCATCAAACTCTAGCATTTCTTTACTCAGGAAACTCTTCACTTCATCTACATTGTCTCTTGCCACAATTTCTAGACCACCTTCCTTTCCTTGAGTTTTCTCAGTATCGGGACTATTTTTTTTGGGTGCATCAACATTTGCACCATCTTCTTCTGCTTTATCTTCTTTACCTTTGACTTATTCTTTCTCTACTTCACCTTTCTCTATGTCATCTATAGGGGGATTCTTTCCTTTGTCCTCACCATTTGTAATTTGTTCCAGAGGATCTTGTGTAGCAGCAATATTCTCAACATTGTCTTCTTTTCCAGATTGATCAGGAAGAGTTAGAGTATCTCCTGCATCATTAGTTTTATCCACCATCTCTGTATCTTCCTTTTTTATTTGCTCCACTTCTAGAACAGAGGAGGCAACAACCTTGGTTTGTTGCTCGTCAGTTTTCATTTCTTTAATATCCGGGATTGATGAATCAATTCCATCATCAATCTCCTCCTCAACAAATGGAAGATTGTGTCTCTTCAATGCACTTAGAAGTATTTCCTGTGTTTCTTTAACTATTTTTTCTAATTCTCCAAGCATCAGTTATTTCATTCTCTTCTTTCTCTTGAATTCATCCTTCACTTCTTTGAATATCATATTCATTTGAACTTGAGTGATTTGAGGGCATAGTTTTATCAATACATATTCTCTAAGCTCTATATCCTTGCTTTTTGCATTTTCTTTCCTCAACTCCAAAATGTCTGCAAGACTTTGAGGGATCTCAGAAGTTATTTCAATTAGGTCCTTATTATAGATATTCATATATCTAGAAGTTGCTTCCTCTAACACCCTCTTATCTATATCACTGTATTCATCATAAAATTTAGTCATGGGTTTCAAATTTCCATCCACAATGACTAATTTTATTACATTTTCCATAGAAAGTGTGGGATTCTCAACATATGTATCCATCTTTTGCCTTTTGCTTGCCCTTTTGCTTCCAGAGGGCTTCTCCTTAGTCACCTTGGTAGCTTTTGTTCCAGAGGCTTTCAACTCCTTTACCTCAGCATCTGAATATGTTTCTTCTTCATAACCTTTTTTTCTCATGTAGGTTCTTGTGGCATTTGTTTTCTTTCTCTTTCCTCCTTCACTAGATGATGTGGCTTTTGGTGTCTCAAGATTTATAGGTTTTGGGGAAACAAGGGCAGTAGCAGAGCTTCTAGTAGTTCTTGATGTGGAGGAGGATTCTACTGGAGCACTACCTTGTTTCTTATCCTACTTCTCCTTCTCTGACTTTTCAGTTCTTTCCCTAAATTGCCTTACAACTTCCTTTGTGAGTCCTAGATTCTTAGCCAACTACTCAACTTCTTTTCTTACTTTCCTATTGATTTCAGGTTTTCTGAGCTCAATATGTAGTTTTAGACTTAGCTCCTCATATGTCCCAAATCTTTCAACTGTTGTATCTTTTGGCTTGCTCAAAAGGTGTTGAGCATACATATTCAAGATTTTCTCATCTACCTCATACCCTATGGGCATGATCTAAATAGTTTTGGGTTCTATTGCTTCCATTAAGCATTGATTAGTGTCAACCATAAAACATATTTCATTCTTGTACTTGTCAACAACTGATTTAGGGATTCTTTCTCTGGAATGCATCATATTCTAAAAATTCTTGAAGTATCTTCAGATTGCAATTTTTTGTGCTTTATAGTCACCAATGCTGCATAGATGATCTTTGATCTGAATAGCAACTAGCTCGTCATTAGTCCAGTGTACACCTTTTACTCCAGGTACCTCATTCATAAAGTAGAAAAATAAACATAGAACCAATGTACCATAGTTAAAGGTGTTTTTCTTATCTTTCTTGATTTTGTTCAAGTTCTCAATTAGTTGGTTCTACAATAATTCACATAAGTCATAATCTACATTTTCCTTTAACATTTTGTATGCAGCATATATTATTGTTTTGGAGATAGAGTTCTCCCTGTTGGAATGATAAATTTTGTAGCCAATTACCATTGATGCAAACTTGACATCCGGATCGATAATATCATTGATAGTCATTGCCCTTTTGTTGAATTTGGCACTGGTTGCATCAATTACATTCTGGTTCTTCACAGATTTTAGCATTGGTAAACCATTGGTTGAATTTAGCCCAGTCACAATCCTGATAGCATCCTTTGTAATTTTAAATGGTTTCAACAACCACAAAAACTCATCATGCATTCGGCTTAAAACATACCGGACCCATTCATCTTCATCAAATGTTGGAAACCCCATAATCTGAATAAAATGTTTATCTTGCAGTGCCTTTTACTCTAGTTTAACATTGTGATTATCACCCCTTAGATGGCTCTCAAACAAATCTATAAACCTTGAGTCCCCAAATTCATCTATGCCCGCATGAATATAAACCCTAATATCTTCAACATACAGCACACCATATGGAACACTTGAAAATGCACCTAATGGGTTGACTTCTACTGATTTGTGTGGGTACTTCTTAAATTTGGGTCGAGACCTTTTAGTAATATCAACAACCAAAGGTGTAGCCATTTGCAGAAAAGATCACAAGTTCAAAGCTTCACAGATAAATACTTTTTTCATGAAATTAGGGTTAGCAGGCAAATTCATCGATCACACTTCAAATCCTTTAATTCTCTGCTCATACGCTATTCTTCTTGCTCTCTTCGAATGCAAAGTGATTCAAATGAGGAGTGAATGACCTTTTAAAGCTCCGCAAAACCTAATTTTCCTTTCTAATAAATGTTCTGCCCTAACACATCTAGTTACATTGTTTCTGCATACAGTCGACCTTGAATTGCTCCGCAAATCATCATATCTACTTCTTTTCTTCCAGAAATCCTTTCAAATGATCTGTAATAACCCAAATTTTTTTCTCTCAACGTGCCAGATTCAGGTACCCACTTACTGGCTGAGGGAATTTATTTTTAATGCTTCTCCCACTGAGCCAGAGCTCCTAATTCAATTCCCAGAGGAATTGTCAGCACCAGATTCTGGTCTAGACCCACTAATATTGTTCATAACACTTTTCTTGACCCATGTCTTGCTCATTTCATTTTGGATCTCATTCACATCAATTTTGCCCTTGCCTTTGTCTTGTCTCTGCTCATCCAGTTTTCTATTTACCAGACCTCTTCTTTCATTGTTCCTATTTCTTTAGAATCTTGCAAAATGACCAGATTGATTACAGTTGAAACATACAACAATTGTTTTCCCATTTGATTGATTTCCTCTTGACCTACACTATTTTGCCATATGTCCAAATCTATTGCATGCAAAGCATTTGCCATTGAAGGAATTGTCATTTCCTCTATTGTTAAAATTCTTCATTATTACACTTCTGCATTCATTGGATCTATGACCATACCTTTTACACTTGAAGCATTGACCAGAGAAGGATGGACTACTTTGATTCACTCTACTTCTGCATTGAGTAGCTCTATGACCAAATTTGTTGCACTTGAAACAATTTCCATTGAAAGATGGATACCTTTGAGCAATAGGATGTCTTACTGGAGGTCTTCTAGGTCTGTTTCTTCCATTCCTTGGTTGAAAATTTCTTTGTCTGGATCTAAAGCTTTCACCTTTCTCATATCCAAGACCATGCTTATCATCAACCATCTTCTGACTCTAAAGAAGCACTTCAAGTTTAGCTGAGCTTATCTTGAACTTCTCCTTGTATTCATTTACAACTTCTAGGTCATGTTGGAAGATAACAATTTGCCTCTCAATTTCTTTATTTTCCCTGATTTCTTGTAGATCAGACTCTAGATGGCCAATTATTCTGTCTAATCTACAACATTCTTCAGTTCTTTCTTTCAGAGATTGATTTAATTTTTCTTCAATCTTCTTTCTTTCTTCAATATCCTTCGTTACCCTCATCACCCCGGATTCCATTTCATGTTTTAGAACAACTTCTTTTTCTGACTTCTCACATTCCTTTGTCTTCTCTTTTAGGGCCTTATCCATGTCATTGTCCTCATTCTATTTTCCTAGTTGAAGAAGTAGCTCCTTTCTCTTCCCATTAGATTTACTTAATTTTTCTTTTAAGATCTCAATGCAGTCTTCAACGTCTTTAAGATTTTCTTGTAGTTCTTTGACTTCTGCTCTGGACTGGTCAAGATCACCTAAAGCAAGTTGAAGTTGTTCTTTGAGGTTGTATGAATCCATTGTAATACCTTCCCAGATCTTCCTCAAGCTGTTAGGCTTCTTTCAAGGAACCTTGCTCTGATACCAATTGTTGGAATTAGGACAGACAACTGAGAGGGGTGGTGGTGAATCAATTGTCTTAAAACCTTAATACATGCAACAATTAATTCTTCTTCTTTACTCAAACCAGATTAATGGTGAAATTATTAAAGTATGAATCAACAACATATGAGCAGAAACAAATGAATCACACTTGACACTAAGATTTTTGATGTGGAAACCTGGTTAAGGGGAAAACCATGATGGGGGTTAACCCACAAAGATTATGCTTTGTTA
Source organism: Cunninghamia lanceolata (assembly GCA_027924645.1). Taxonomy (NCBI): domain Eukaryota; kingdom Viridiplantae; phylum Streptophyta; class Pinopsida; order Cupressales; family Cupressaceae; genus Cunninghamia; species Cunninghamia lanceolata. The sequence continues at coordinate 27,581,763 of BSBN01000047.1, forward strand.
AAAGTATTACAAAAGGGGAAGGCACATGCCTTTGGGCTCACTACCTATAAGAATGATTACAAAAGGATTATAGATTATTTGAACTGATGAATAGCATCTACTAATGCAAGAATTCAGTTTCAGTTAAGCACAGAATACTAATCTTACACACTTAATCTTTACTCTGCCCTATTTACTGCTCTACCATAATCCAGACCTTAGATCTCTTCTCTTTCACTCTTTAATCTACCTTTTTTTTGCACTACTACATCATTGCACAATCACACCACACAATACACTCAAATCCATCGGCTATAAATATCTACCTCAAGAGATTCAATCACTTTTCTGTCGGCCTTATGAAAAACTTAACAAATAATAAAAGTACTCTATTCTGTCAGCTGAAATCATACACCAATATTGATGTGTACCAAAAATAACACTTGCAGGTCACCATACATGTCGGCCACTAACATTATATCCCACACGCAACTCACCAAAACACTTCTACTATATCCACACAAGGATCTAACACAAGTCACCCTGTTCTTCACTGAACTGTTCTGTCATATTAGGACCCGGTACTTAGATGCTCATAACTTTTAATTCCTTTGTCACTAGAGACTGAAATCTTGGATATAGATTGTCTTGAAATTCCTCTACACTCCCTCATATCCACGACACATAATGATCAACTGGAGAGATCCACTGACCAAAATACTAAACTTTGTCATATACCCTGTTGCTATCTATCTGGGCTTGACAAATCTTTGAACTGACTTCTAGTAAGATCTAATACTACACTGTGGATGTGTGGAATGGACTTAGTTGCCATCAATGACAAAACATGACATGCCTTGCAGTGTCTCTTGCCAACATTTCCTTCACCATGTGCTGCCTGGTCTTCATCTTGTGCTACTAGCACTTCTTTCTCCTCTTGAGAATCTTGCTGATGTGAGTCATGTGGAGGAGATACTTCACTGTCTGATGGAGAAACATGTGACTACTTGACATTCTTAGCAACTTTCATACCTTCAAGTAGCTTGTTCATCACTTCTTCAGTTTCTTTCTAAATTTTATCTTTATCTCCTTCTTCCATGCTCACAAGAGCATCTACCCTTTGCTTTGTTCTCAACTCCTAAGCCTACATTTGAGCTAATTTATCTTTTTCTTCTTGTGATATGAAAGATCCAGCCTTATCAATGGCTTGTTGTCTCAGTTCATCATCTATTTGAACAATTTTTTCTCTTCCTTGCCTTAGAACATCAACAATGATTTCCAGAACCTGCTTAATAATATCATTCAGGGGGACATCAAACTTGAGCATATACATTACAATGGATTTTTCAATGGTGCTCTAGTCTTCAGGAGGCACACCAAATATAAGTCTGTAGTATTCTTTAGAATGCCATAATGCACAATTCCATTGAAGATAGCATCTAATTGTAAAGGTGCATGTTCATACACCACCAGAGGATCTTTCTTGGACTTCTTCTCTTTCTTCTTAGGCTAAGAGGTGCCTTCATCTCTTGTTTCTTACTCACTCTCTTCTACTTCCTCAATCTTGACCATCTTTCTTTTAGTAGGTTGCTTTTGCCTTGGTTGCTTCTTTTGACATGCTTTTATCTGAGTCAAAATTTTAGATGCATTTCTTCTCTTGGTTGAGATAGTTTGAGTTGATCCAGAGGGCTATGGTGCATTCATGGTAGTAGAAGTAGATCTGCTAGTCCTTCTTGATCCTTGTACAACTGGTGGAATAGTAGGAGCATGTTGTGCTTCCTCCGCAAGGGCTTCAGAGGTTGATTATGATGAAATACCCCATTTCTTATTCAAATCACCTTTATTCTTTTGTAGATGTTCCTCTACATTTTTCTTGTGCATCTTGTTCATGATTTCATCATAAGTCCCAAAACTCTCAGCAAATGTATCCTTGGGTTTGCTAAGCAAAATGTCAGCATAGGCCTTAATATCTTTAGTTGAGACCTCATATTGTAGTTGTTTAGTGGAAAATGTAGGATAATGATAGTTCAACCAACCCAATCAAGTCCCACACTTTCTCTTTCTAAACATTAGGGAAGTAAGAAACAAGCTTGGAGTAAAGCTACTAATTTCCTAGGTTCCCTTTTTTGCTAATTGTAACTCGGTAGATCTCTAAATTAGGTTTTTACAAGAATATTATGTTCACTAAGCGTAAAACCCTAATTTAGCAAATATACTATAACAAATAGTTTTTAGGCATAGATATAGGCAACCAAATCAAAGAAATATAGAGTAAAATGTGCAAAGAATGTGCACCTAGAAAATGGAGCCCTGTTAGACTAGGGCACTAGTCCCTTTGCCCCGAAGGTTTCCAGTTGTCAGAATATTCTACAGTAGGTGTCAAACAATAGCTAGAGGTCCATAGATCTTGAAGAAAATGCTTAGGTGGGATTGGGCGTGAGTCCCTTTTCCCCAAAAGTTTTGTAATCTCAAAATTCAAAATTTCGTGATGACTATACCTGCAATATCCATCTTCCTGTTACTTCTTTCTATTGGATCTTGCCAAATATAACCTACACATGCAAAAGGAGGAGAAAGATGGTTGTGGCTGTATAAGAGCTTGCCTCAGTCAAGCCCCATTTTCTATATTCCTACCTCAACAATAGCCAATGATAAAGATTTGCAGATGTGTGCTCATCTAATAAATGTGTATGTAGAAAATTTAAAACCCTAGATGACTCAAGCATCAAGGATTGAGCAACACCTTGCTTTACTCAATGAAACAACAATAACATCACCTCAAGGAGATGAGAGTAATGAAAACTTGTAGAACAAGAAGGCGAGGCAGCCGTATCCATGGAGGATTACCAAGCTCGATGTTAGAGGTTTCAACCCTTCTCCTGACCATACAAAAGGTTGTACAAACCCTAGGAAGAGAAAGATAACCTCAAGATATTGATTCCTAATCTCCATCAAATATCTCCATGCTAGAAACTTCAAATAAATCTAAGAGCTTCAACAAAGTGTTGTTCTTCAATCATAAATTTGGCAGAGTTTTGGCATAGAAAACTTGCATATAGATTGTGTGTGAAAATGATTTTCAAATGTATTTAAATATCCAACGTTGGAAATTTCAAAGTTTGATATAACATGTCGACATCATGCAAAAATAAAATTTTGAAAACAGAATCTTGAGGTGCATGGAAGGAGCTGACACCCCACCAAAATTCAAAACCCTAGAAAATGGGGTAGGGCTAGGGTGCGAGTGCCCTAGTCCAAGCTCTAATTTTCTAATGAGGTCTACATTAAGGGGGTCCAAGCAGTCCCAAATCCAAACTTTCTTTTCAGGTTTAGTCATCAGTTATCTCGAAATACGACATTTCTTCAGTTAGACATAGGTCAATTAGGGTTTGGGAAGGTCAGAAATAAATAGGTTAAGAGGACACCAAAGAAGAGGAGCTAAACCATGAGAAATTGTACCATTCCATACAAGAGGACAATTTCCAACATAACATTTAGCCCCCACTGTAGTGGCCATATGACACTATGTGCATATGCAACTAAAGGAAAGTAAATACATCAATCATGAAAAAGATACCCAAAAGGATACTGTAGAGGAAGTCGAAGTGTTATCGTACAAGAGGAAGAAGCCCCAAAGTCTGTAATCCTGCATAACCACGAAGTTAGGAACCACAATCTACAAGGAACAATTGTTAGAGAATAAAAATCAAATCAACTTACAACCAACACACCAATACATTAGTCAAAAACACTAAGGGGTTGAGTGATGAGACATGATGAGAGAGGAAATCAAGGGAGATATATGCCCCCCTTGTTTCTACTTGCTTACTCTGAAAAGGAGAAACAAGGAGAATATCTACGCACTTCAATTTCAAGGAAAGTTGATGAGAAATACATTGTGAGGGTTGTTTTTACAAACAACACCCAAGCACAACACATTGGGCAAGATGGAGGGTGGAACCATGATTCCAACACAACAAATGACATGAAAATATGAGTTTGGTAGCCAAAGATAGAGGCTTTTGATGAAAACTATTTACTTTTGCACCTATATAGTGATAGGAATTCTCATCCATTTACTATATGTAAAGGGAGTTTTCACTTTTCATAATTCAAAGTAGAGGAGAGGAGGAGAAGGAGATAGAGACCAACTATGTCAAGTCGACATCCATACCAATTTTCGAGACTAGAGATACTCTGAGCCCGAGTGGCAGAGAGGCAATTCGAACCTGAGGTAGGGTCCAAACCTCACATTTGTCATTCATGCTTTCCTATTGTTTTGATTTTTCTCATTTTTCATGCCAAAGAGATCTATTTAGACAAGGGTCCCCAACAGAGGTGCCCAAGACCTTCCAGGGTGCTAGTGTCTCATCTAGGCACCCTAGTCTACCTAGGGCACCCAAGTCTTCCCAAGGTGCCTAGGTCCACCTGGGGTGCCCAAGTCTAGGAAGGACAAGGGCCTCAGGTGCAAGGCATAAATTAATGTTGTAGATGCTTAATGATGTTTTGATGATGTATATTGATTCAACTTCTCACTATTTGTCCTGCAGGTCATTCCTGAGATATGAGAGCATACATGTGATCACTTGATGTTGCTTCTTCAAGATCACATCGGTACTATGACTGATGTGGAGAGAGGTTACCTCCAGGAAACAGGACTTTGGTGGGTGTTCTTCATGCCCACAACGAGGTTTCATTGCAGCATGCTCATGGAATTGATGGAGAGGTGGAATGCAGACATGTCTACATTCCATCTGCCCACTGGTGAGATGACTGTTACACTGGAGGATTTATATCAGATCATGTGACTTCTTGTACGAGGAGAGATAGTGAGGGTCATAGAGTGTCACTCAACAGAGTATACTAGAGAGAGTCAACTATACTACTTAGTGTTGATGGTATTTTTTAGCACACAACAACACAAGTATGATTGATGGTATCACACCTCTCTTGAAAAATGTATCCTATCCAAGATAGGACTACCCCAAGGATAATACAACTAGGTCTTAGCTTTCTTGGAATGACTCAGTGGTATGTCTAGCTGTGCTAACAAGGGCCTTACATAAAATGTAGGGTTTATGGAATATGACAACAATATGTATGCAGAAACCCTATGATAATTTCATCAGATTTGTAATGTAGATGCTGCTTATAACCTAACCTAACAAACATGACATAAATAAAATAAAAAAGGAAAAGGAGAGAGAGAAAAAGGATAAGAGGAATCCTATAGACAATTGTAGAAATGATCAACACACAGATAGATAGATTCCCAACAATAAACAAATCTTCGCTTAACCAGGCAGCCCACAATGCGACAGAGATTGTGCAATCTTCTACCAAAACATAATGATTTTTAAATTGTAGAGGGTTCATCAAATACCCAATTCTTGGCGCAGCTCAATGAAATCATATAATCGAACTTATCTCATAAAATATGCCCAGACTAACCATGCACAATGACATACAATCAACAAGCCATCAATGGTATGGATAGGAAATCCATCAAATATCTGAATGATTAATCACTAATGCAACAGAATATCAACTAATTTTAGATTGACATGAACCATGAAATCCAAAATGAGACAACACAAAAACATAAATTCCTAGCAACTTGCAAAACTTGCTTTGTATTGATCACAATTTGGCAGTCTCAGTAATTCAATATCAAATCTTACTTGTTACAATGAGAGAATGATGGCCCTTTTATAAACAAGGCACCATACCGAGTTTTTCAATCGATGGTGGAGATTGATTCAACACCAATGGTTTAGATTACATGGCATTTAATGAGATATAATAGTTAGTTACATTTTTAGATTTGCCTTTGTCTTGTAGGAAAAAGACAAAAAATAGCTTGCAAATACATTGAATCTGGACAAAATGGATACCCATTTGGTTGTATATGATGAAAAGTCAATTTTCAAGGCCTAATAAAGCCAAAATAGAATCACATGACACTTGAAAACTTGAGCTGATGTGAATTCATAGGATTCCAAGTGTTGACTAGATCAAAAGGAGTATGTGGCACAATTTAGTGAAGGTATATCCAACTGGATGCTTGTTGGACTGATTCTTGATGACTAGACTGCTGGAACAACTATGAACAAGTGTGAACATGTCTTATGCATTGAACTGGATCTATAGGAGCAACAGTGATGTAGGCATGATATTCAATGTCTTCAAGCTCCAAAGACTTATTTCTATAATCTCGGACATCATACTAACTTCCTCTTGCAGGTGCAGTAGCAATTTGGTTGATAAAATGAAGTTTCTACATTTCTGGGTCAGCACTGCATATCTATGTGTATATCCCTCCAAGACGGCTCCAACAAGCCCCTGTGTCCTCCAAGACCTGCAATTCACAATACAAAGCATCAATTTCATCTTAACAAGTCATTTTCATCAATTTGGATCAAAACATGTCCATTTGCATTCATGGATCAGTCAAAAACAACTCAAAATTATTGTTACTTCCTTATAGTCCTCTTCACAAATCGAGTGATTTTTGCATGATTTTTTGAGTTTTTTACCATTTTCAAGTATTCATTTGGGTAATATATTGATCTAGGAAGTTTTTGGGGTCATTAGAATCCATTTGCAGACTTTTATTTCATGTTTTTCTAGCCTTTTCTGCAAAAAAGCAAGATTTTTGGGGGTCAGACTTTTCATGTGTAGTACCATTAATTGTCGTAAAACGTACCAAAAATTCACACAAACTAGGTAAAATATTCATAATGATGTGACAAATAGATATGCAATTCAAATCCATCAAGAAAATCCAATTTGCTCCTTGAAAAACTCAATTTTCAGGCCAAAATACCAAAAAGCGCTGATTTTCACTCCATCTGACCTAGTGCAGATTTTGACTCCATCCGACCTAGTGCAAATTTTGATTCCATCTAACCCAGTACAGATTTTGAGTCTGACTAACAAAAGCAATGAAGGTCATTTTTAGTGCAAGTTAGTTGACCATGATTTTAGCGCTAGCTTTGATAGATGCCGTCGGCAGAGATTTTGGCTAGCACAGACTTTGGCGAGCTATGAATAAGGTCGGTTGGACTACATTTTAGCACAAGGTAGTAGGATATGATTTTAGCACAAGGCAGTGAGGTGACTTTTTAACGCTAAGGTCGGTAAGGGATGTTTTGGCACAAAGTGCAGTTGGGGTGATTTTTAGCACCAGATTTTGAACTTCTTAGGGTGAAAGTATATTTAAAAATATTGAATTTCTTATACTTTAACAATTTTTAAATATACTTTTAGGATGTTTGAGATGGGTTCTAGATCCATAGGATTTTATATACAGATTCTAGAATTTTGAGGTTCCCCTAGATTTCAAACTTAGCTATTTTTCAAGATTTTTAGGGTTTCAAACTTAGCCAAATCAGGGCTTTAGGAATGTGTATTAGGGTGAAAGCATATGGACCCCTTAGTGAAATCTATGGAATTTGACATGATTTTGCAATTCTAAGACCTAGAAACTAAGAATTTCAACATGACACATCCTGTAGAAGCAATTTCAAGGGCAATATCTAGTGACATGAGGTTTTGGAGCAAAATGTAGTAACACCCAATTTCAATGTAGAAAGCAACAAATGGCTATTTTTTTTAGCACAAGACCACCCAAGACACCTCCAAATGACATCAAATCATGTAAAATACTCAAATCTATAACAAATCATGTACTCTAAGCACAAATTCACCTTCTCATCATCATAAGTAACAAAGATTGAGACTCCAAGACAAAGCAAAAGAGGGGATCTCCATTTGGCAAAATGGGGCATGTGTGCAAGGCACAACACTTAGGTCACATTTTCGCTCGAGTAGAGCAAGGACATATTCAACTCTGACTACTAGAGTAGGGATGTGAAAACATCCCTTTGGTTCGAAGGATCATGATAGCTACTGTCGCATATGATGGATGAGGCACTCACCTTCACGGGGGCCTGGTTCATATTATCTGTGTGATGGAGGAACATAGGATAGTATACATGTGGGTGTGTAGTATGCTTGCACACCTCTACTGCGGCTTGGACAATATGTCCATTATGAGTTGCAGAGTCTGATAGTTTGTACTTTACTATAGGTCTAGGTGTTTGAGCATATCAGATGTACACAACCTATAGGTTTCCCTATAGAGCTAGCATTTACTTATCGACGTGTTCATTCTTAGCTACTCGTCGGATGCTAGAGACATGGTGATCTTCTATATTGGAGAGTTATATTTGATAGACTATAGCCCAACGACATCATGTGGAGACCATATTGCAACTACATAACATGACTGGGTCTGCGCAAATAGTTAGCTAGGATGCAAAGGGATCGATTGATGACTAGTCACCTCCATCACATAGTCACTTGGTTCTATTTTGATAGAGTGGTATGATAGTTAAGATGTAGATAGGATGTGCCTATGATACGTCCAAGCTATGCATGCTCACTACATAGCACAGTCAGGGTAAATAGCGCCCAACGGTCGACAGTAGAAGATATAACAATGAGTGATGATGATGGTATAGAGGATGCAAAGCCGGTATCTAATGCAGACCACATCGGTACTACCTGAGCACATCAGAACTAATGGCAGACATCATGGCCCACTCGTACCTATCCTCCTAGTCACCCTAAAAGTGATCCTCGACCTTGGGCTAGTCACGCAAGTGACACAGGGATAGAGGATGATGTTAGTGATTTTGTTGGATACTACAATCTAGATGAAGATAAGGATGATGATGATGACGAGGAGGAGGAGGAGGAGGAGGTCCTATCGTAGTACATCTTTAGAGTGAGACCACAATGAGATCAACATGAGGTAGATGACAACAAGGAGATTGAGTCAAGACTACGGTTGAGAGCTCATGGTCCAACACCTACAGGTGTTAGGAGATCGAGCCAACATGAGCAAGGGGAGACCAGTGATTTGGTGCCCCCAGCTACAAAGTTGGATGCAGATCTTGTTACACAATCAATGATCTGAGATCCATCTTGGTGAGATGGAGATCTAGGTGAGATGTTATTATATTGATGTAGTTATTTTGATGATTATTTATGATGCCTATATGAGATATTGATATCTATTTTCTTTTATTTTTGTAGTTGGGATAGACACATGGCATGATTTTGTGAGTCACATCATAGAAGAGATACTTCCTACCAATGCGACCGAACAACAGGTTCTAAAGGGGTGTTCACCACATCCATTCATAGGGTGGCATGCAGAGATATTCATGCCATTAGTGAGATACAGATTAGATGTAGAGTTTTTTCTAGATCAAGCTATCCAGAGAGCCGAGCATGTGGAGGGTGAGCTTCAGATGCTATGAGATTAGGCTATAGCAGTACCCTCACCTGAGGGAGATCCTGTCATGAGAGAGATCTTAATTCCTGAGTTACGCCAGGCAAGAGTTAACAGAGATAGGGCCCACGTGGAGCGAGATAGAGCCTTATCTGAGAGAGACCAATATCATCAAATGTATCAGGAGTCACATGACGAGGTGCTAGGGCTCAAAGGTGAGATTAGGGGGTTACGGTCATGAAGTGTCTCTAGGAGTCATTCACCGTCCATAGCCATACATGGGCATCCCTTCATCACATGCACACTACCAGGTCCTAAGGGGACCGGTGACCAAGGTTTAACTATGTGATGTATCTTATGTACTATGATATCGCATTTTGATGTATAGTATAGTTGAATCTGATGTACATTCAAACTAATGTTTATATATATGATGTTTTCTTTTTACTTCTTCTAATGTTGTTTAAGTCTATCACATGCGATTTATATAAAATTCAACTAGTGATAAATGTTAATGCTTATGTGGAAATTGTTGCAAGTATGTGCCTAATCGGTGTTGTCAATGATGTCAACATATCCTTGTTGCCATTGGTGTCAACTGCATCTTATTCTATTATGTGTTTAGTAGACTTGTATGTTGAGGATATTGAGAAAATTAGCCTCTCTAGAAGAAACTAGTGAGCTATAGAGAAGTGCAGTACATACAGTGAGTTGTATGCTGAAGAACAGTTCAATAAACTACTTTGCATTTACTTCTACTTGAGGATCATGGTCTATGGATTGGAAGTACGTTAGAGGTATGACTAAGGATGCTGCATTTTAGGTTTGGAGCCTCCACATGAAGATCTGAGTGAGTTGTGTTCACCAGAGTGAAACCTTTTTTTGTAAGTTTAGTTGGGACAAGAAAAAAGTATTCTGCTCCGCATTCCTCTACAATAAAGTATTTGGCTCTATGGTTCTAGAGGGAAGTCTAGGATGATGATAGGTACCTATAGTTGCAATGGTTCATGGTTTGGTACTCCGCAAGCTATCTTTCTTTTATGACAGTTGAAGAAAGTGAAGTTCATGTGTTCCGATGAGAAGATTCCTATGGATAAAGTGGTTAAGGTTTGTGTGGTTGCTCCTGATGATTATAGCATGCTTGTGGATGTCTCCTAATTATGTTCCTATCTAGACTTTGGTCTGCCTTAAGAAATTAAGATGGCGTGTGAAGATTTTTCTTAGATAATGTAGCGTGTAACTAGTCTTGGCCAACCTGGTTGATCCCAGTGATTGTGGAGTGTTATCAGAAATTGATGTTAACAGCATAAAACCATTAATAAACCAATGAATATCAATAGAAATTACAAATAACAAGATGGAAAATAAAAGGAAAAACCTCACACAAACCTTGTTATCTCACTGCTTCCATTGTTCTCCTAGTCTCAATCGATCTTTTGTGATGAAAGTTGCCCTCAGGAAGTGCAATTCCTTGCTCCGTTCTTCAAGATGGAGATGGACAAATGGCTGCGATACTTTATTGCAATGAAGGTGAGCTTCAAATGCAATGAGGATGATCTCAAGCAAAATGGATATGGGGGGACCAAAGGCGTGCTGGTAATTTGACAGAGTAATATTACTTAAAGCTTAGATCATAGAAATGGAAGAATAGGGTTGTATTTATAGATTTGTGAGAGAGAAGATCAACGGTGTAGAAGAAATAAGAAGATCAATGGTGGAGAAGATTTGAGCGAATGTGCGTGAATAGAAAGAAGACAAGTGTCAAAGAAAAGTTGTTTTGTTTGAGTTAACTGCTTTCATGACAAAGATAAGACTTCCTTTCACAAATTAGAATGATTTATTCTAATTTAAGAGTTGTTTGATAAAAACAAGATTGTTTTAAATCAATTAACTCAACTTTTTGCTCTTGCATGACAAGGAAGATTTATTTTTAGAAGATTTGGAAGATAAGAAAGCAACTTAAATAAATAAATTTATTTAATTGTTTTTGCAAGATAGAAGAATAAATAAAATATTTGATTATATTTTATTTTTAAAGATTGAGAGGATTTAAATAAATTTGATTGATTTATTTAAATATGGAGGAATACATGACTTAATTAAATAATTTAGAATTATTTAATTATTTGGAAGAATTAAATTAAATAAAGGATTTTATTTAATTTTGACTTTAGAAGAGGTAATTAAATATTTTGATATTTAATTAACTTAGAGGAGAATGAATCAAATAAATAAATTTGTTTATTTATTTATTGATAGAGGAAAGTAGACTTAAATAAATATTAAGAATATTTATTTAGGCAGAGTCATGTCATTTTTAGGTGTATACATAGAGATCTCTAGAAGATTATGGAAGTGTGTTGTGGTGTGGAAGATCATGTTTGAGTCCCAGCTAAGGCATGGCGTGATCCTCATTTCATTTCCTTTGCACGTTGTAATAGGTCAGGACCTATTTTTGTAAATGTTTGTAATACCAACCTTGGAGATTGTTCCAATGGTTGATGATTATGATGCCGACCTTGATGATCATTCCAAGATTGATGTAGTGTATAAATACTTGTAGTTGAGTCAGAAAAAAGGTGTCCTTGAGCGAAAATGAAAAGATATTAAGAAAGGTGCAAAAGGCAGAGAAAAGAAGAGGCAAAGGAAAGAAGAGGAAGAGAAGAGTAGAGGAAGAGTAGAGCAGAGGAAGAATAGAGTAAGGGAATTTTCATACTTCAATTGCAAATATAGAAAGGTGTTGATCGTGGCAGTGAGTCTAGCAGTAAGCCACCAGTACGGTTTAATAGCCCTCAAGGTTTAACAACCCTTATTGTAATCTTGCTAGGTTTAGGGTTGAGATAGTTAGCTTGCTAGACCTAGTTGTTCTTCATGGCAGTAAGCTAGAATGTTTAGGACCATGGAGTGACCAAGCCTGAACATCATTATTTCAAGATTGTAATATATATTGAGAGTTAATCCTCTCCATGGTTTTTCCCCACCTTGGGGTTTTCCAAGTAAATCTAGGGTCTCTTGTGTTTGATGCTGTATCTATGGTTAATTTTCTAATTTCATGCACTCACTTTTAAATCATAATAATTGTGGATAAGTGATGAATGTTTAAATTGTAGAAAGTGTTTAAATTTTTGTGACAACTGATTCACCCCCCCTCCTTAGTTGTCTAGTGCATATCAACAATTGGTATTAGAACCAAGTTCCTCTGAAGAAAGTTTAATAGCTTGAGGAAGATCTAAAATGTCTTACAAAAAGGAAGTGCCACATTTTGATGGAACGAAATATGTTCTCTAGAAGGCTCGGATGAAAAGCCATCTTCTTTCTCTTGGTTACAAAGTTTGGAAAGCTATGGAAAATAAAATACACCATACCTCCAAATGGTCCAATGACTGAAGATGAGATCAAAGAATATGAGATAGATATCAAGGCAAAGGATGCTCTGCTAAGCTCATTAACCGACTCAATGTTGATGAAAGTGGTGGATCTTGAAACTGCAAATAAGGTATGGGAAAAGTTGAAAAGGTATGTACACATTTCACTTCTTGGATGCCAACCTAATTATGTAATAAATCATGAGGTAGATATATATAAGAGTGATGATCTTCAGTTGTGGTGTGTGAATCATATGTGTGTGATGCAAGGATGTGAATAGTGGAGCAGAGTTAGAAGATAAGTAGTAATGAAGAATTGGGATTCAGAAAACACTGATTCACCCCCCTACAAGTGTTAGGAGATCGCGCCAGCACGAGTGAGGGGAGACTAGTGATCCGGTGCCCCCAACTACAGAGTCGGATGTAGATCTTGTTACACCATCAATGATATGAGATCCATCTTGGCGAGATGGAGATCTAGGTGAGATGTTATTATATTGATGTAGTTATTTTGATGATTATTTATGATGCCTATATGAGATATTGATATCAATTTTGTTTTATTTTTGTAGTTGGGATAGACACATGGCATGATTTTGTGAGTCACATCATAGAAGAGATACTTCCTACCAATGTGACCGAACTATGTGATGTATCTTATGTACTACAATATCCCATTTTGATGTATGGGATAATCGAATTTGATGTACATTCAAACTAATGTTTATATATATGACATTTTCTTATTACTACTTCTAATGTTGTTTAAGTCTATCACATGTGATTTATATTAAATTCAACTAGTGATAAATGTTAATGCTTATGTGGAAATGTGATATATACTAAATAATTCTTTGCAAAACATATAGTAAAAGCACAATGATTAATGAATTTCACACATAACCAACATTCTATGCTATACTCAGTTAATACAAAGGCAATCTTTAATAACACAAGTTTAAGCAAGATGCAACAAAGATTAACCAAAACATATGCTATGTTAAATGAATTAAGACAAAATAATCATATCTTGTCAAAATTGAAGGTAACCATCTAATAAGTTTTCTTTTTAAAGTAACATCTAACATATAATCTTAAGCATAGAATTTTTTGAGGTGCACAACATTAATAGGTTCTTTAAGTGGCACACCTTGTTCATCATCTATTTTATGTTGCAATTATGGGCCTAACTGGTGTTATCATTGATGTCCATACTCCTTTTGCATTAATGATAAGGATTGGATGAGCTGTGTGCTAAGGATATTGAGAAAATTAGTCCTAATCAGGAACAGAAAAGAACAGTGAAGACAGTAAGGTAAAGATCCTAGCTAAGATGAAGATAAGAGGATGTGCCTCAAAGGGTTAACAGATATGTGTCTTGAGATGATCCAGTAAGGATTTTAGAGGTCCACATGAAGATCTAAAGAAGTTATGTCCTCTTGAGTAAAGCTAGTTCTGGCAGGTGTTCAGAAGTGACAGAGTGACACAGATAGGTCTAGTGAGATCTAGAAATGCAATATCTTGTTCTACAGGTTTGGTGGAGTATTTAGGAAGTTAATGTGAATTGACAACCCAATTTGTTCATAGTCTGGAGGTTTACAAGCATCTATCCAATATGACAGTGATGACAGACTGTGTTCTTGAGGTTCCGGTTGAAGGAGTGAATGATTTTAGTAAACAGAAGTAGTGTGGATGTTCTTGGTGATTCAGGCAAGCTTGTGGAGATCTTTGGATTGTGTCCAGTTCCTATTGATGGTCCGCATTGAAGATTGAGATCATAATTGAAGAATTACTTCTGGATGATGGTGTTCTTCCTAAGTCTAGCTAACCAGATGAGTTACACATCCTACGGATGATCTTGAAGATGTTCTATAAAGAATGGCATGTTCCTAATGAATTATTGAAGTCTCAGATCTATGTGGCTAATAGTGTGTTGATCTATGTGAAAGTCTTTTTGTAATAAGTCATGTTGTGTTTATGTATTTTCTCTGTAATGTATGCCAACTTGGATGACAATTCCCAAGTCAATGTCCTATATAAATAAGGAGTTGTAAAGTAATTTCAAATGAATCTTGTGGTGATGAGAGTGTGGTAGAAATAAGGAAAGTATAAGGCATAGCAAAAGTATTGGGCTTAAATGGAACTGACTCAAGCATGGTGAAGATGCTATTCTTCAGTTCAATTATGTAATACTTATCATTCTATAGATAGTGTGTCTCCTGTAGGTAGTGGGCCTCTTGTGAGCAGTGTGCTCAGGCAGTGAGCCCTAATTGGCATGTGCCATTTTGTTCTTTCTATTCTTCTAATAGAGAATACAATCTTGGGTTAGCCACCCTGTGGTTTTTCCCTTAACTAGGTTTTCCACATCAAAATATGAGTGTCATTTGTGTTAATGTGTTTATGCTCTTGAGTTCTTGCATTACATTTACATGATTGATTTATTATTATGCTGCTAGATTAAGAAAAGAATTTAAGTGATTAATTGGAAGAAAGTTTTAGACAATTGATTCACCCCCTCCCCTCTCAGTTGTCTATCTTAAATCTAACAATTGGTATCAGAGCGAGGTTCCTCTAAAAGAAGCTTAACCGCTTGAGGAGATCCAGGATGTCGTCCTACAAGAAGGATAGTCCGAAGTTTGATGGAACCAATTTCACGCTTTGGAAAAGTTGCATGGAATGTCACTTGCAATGTATGGGAATGCAATATTGGATCATAGCTTCAAAGAAGTATACTCCACAAAATGGTCCAAGAACCGTAGATGAAATTAGAGATGCTGAAAATAATCTATGGACTAAAGAAGATCTTCTAAGTGCCTTGTCTGATTCAGAGCTGACAAATGTTCTTGACCTACAAACTGCTTTCAAGATTTGGGAAAAACTAGAAATTTTGCATGAAGGAGACAAGTATGTCAAATGTGCCAAGCTACAGAGTTTGAAAGGAAAATTCAAAAATCTAAAGATGAGAGAAGATGAAAATATCACTACGTTTATGCCAAGAGTAAATGAGCTTGTTTGTGGCATTAGATGTGCTGGTAGAGTCTTGGATGAAGATGAGATTGTTGGAAAAGTTCTCAAATTCCTTCCTAATTCTTACAAGTACAAGGTTGCTACTATTGAAGAATTTAGATCTATTTCAGGTATCACAAGAGATCAATTGGTTGGTAAATTGGATGCATTTGAATTGACTGAGTTTGGAGATGCCCCCCCCAAGACTGAATCTGCATTCAAAGCTAGTGCCTCTGTTAAAGGAAAACAAAAGTTTGATTTGGGAGAGAACTCTTCAAAGAAACTATCATGGTATGAGAAAGCAAGAAAAGACCTGGAAGAAGATGAAGCAGAAGCTACTCAACTTGAAGCCCTTATTACAAAAAGGCTACCAAGAGGATCTGGTAAGTATGAAGGGAAATTGCCTTTTAAGTGTTTCAACTACAATAAGATTGGTCATTTTGCCTCAAGGTGTCCGAAAAAATTTTCAAGGCCAAATTCTAACAGACCAATGTTCCAAAAGAAATGTTACTATGTTCATGAAGATGATGATGATGAAGGAGTAACAAATGATGAATTAGAAATAGGAAACAAATCTGGAAGTGACTAGGTGTTTATTACCATCAAGGAAGAAGATCCAATGCCCTCTGAATCTTCTAATCATAAAATTGTAGAAAGAGCTCTGGCTGCCCAAGTTGAAGAAAAAGATGATTGGGTCATTGACAATGGATGCTCTCACCATATGACAAATGACAAAAATAAGTTCATAGATTTGGAAAGGTATGAAGGAGGAGTGGTAAAATTTGGTGATAATTCTGTTGGCAGAATCAGAGGTAGAGGAATTATCTCTTTTGATGGAAAGAACAAAACCAGTAATGTACTATATGTTGAAGGTCTGAAGCACAATCTTCTCAGTGTTGGATAGCTGGTGGACAAAGGTTATGATCTCTGATTGAAGAATGGAAAATGCAAGATCTTTGAAAGTTCTAGAACAGAGATTGCATCCAGTACTCAAACAAAAGGTAATATCTTCCACTTAGTTGGTACTGGTAAAAGTTGTCTTTTTGTTCAAATTAATTAGAGTTGGTTGTGGCATAGGAGAATGTGTCATGTGAATTTTGATAATATCATCAAGATAAGCAACACTCAGGCTATAAGAGATATTCAAAGATTGGTAAAACCTACCAATAGTTTGTGCAAAGAATGTCAGTTAGGTAAACAAAGTAGAATCTCATTCAAAAGCAAGGAACAATCTTCTACTAAATTATTGGACCTAGTTCACACTGATCTATGTGGTCTGGCAAGAATTAGGAGTGTGCAAGGTGATAGATACTTCATGTTATTAATTGATGATCATTCCCAGATGATGTGGGTGACTTTTCTGAAAGAAAAATTAGAAGCTCTTGAGAAATTCAAAATATTCAAGGCTATCGTAGAGAACGAAACTGGATTAAAATTAAGATGTCTGAGGTCTGATAGAGGTGGAGAATTCACAACTGATGAGTTCATAGAATTCTGTGAGAAACATGGAATAAAAAGATAGTTATCTGCTCCTAGGACTCCATAGCAGAATGGAGTAGTAGAGAGAAAGAACCGAACCATCCAGGAAGCATCTAGAACCATGATGATGGAAGCAAATGTTACTTAGATCTATTGGAGAGAAGTTGTAAGCACTGCAGTCTATACTCTAAATCAAGTGCAAATCAGAAGCAATACCAATAAGACTCCCTATGAACTTTGTTTTGGCATCACTCCCACTGTAAGGTATTTCAGAGTCTTTGGTAGCAAATGTTACATTAAAAGAGATGAAGATCTAGGAAAATTTGATGCTAGGAGTGATGAAGGAATATTCTTGGGTTATTCTACTCAAAGCAAAGCTTACCAGTGTTATAACAAGAGATTAAGGAAGATTGTTGAAAGTACAAATGTAAAGGTTGATGAAGGTGTTGAAAAACCCTCAAGGTTTTATGAATATGATGAAGATGATCAAAATGGTGTTTTTGTTTAAGAAGTCTAAGCTCCCTCTGAAATATAGATTTAGACTGATCTAGTAAATCAGGAAGAAGAAATAAGTTTGAATGAACCTGTTCAAGACTCAGAAGTGCAAGAAACTCCTAAAGTTCCTAGGTATGTAAGACTGAATCACTCTGAATATCAGATCATAGGTGATAAAAGCAAAGGTGTACAAACAAGAAGAAGGATTGCTCAAGATTTAGAAGAGTATTATCTGATTTCAAAGATTAAACCTAAAATAGTGAATGAAGCTTGCAATGATGAAAACTAGACTAAAGTAATGGAGGAAGAGCTGATGCAAATTGAGAAAAATCACACTTGGGATCTTGTTCCCAGACCTAAAAACAAGAATGTGATTGGAACTAAATGGGTCTTCTAGAATAAACTAAATGAAGATGGTGAAGTAGTCAGAAACAAATTCAGATTGGTCTGCAAAGGTTACTCCCAAGTAGAAGGAGTTGATTTTGAAGAGACTTTTTCTCCGGTGGCAAGAATTCAAGTAGTCAAATTATTTCTTTCTTTTGCTGCCTTCAAGGATTTCAAAGTATATCAAACAGATGTCAAGTCTGCCTTCCTGAATGGTAACTTAGAAGAAGAAGTTTACATTGAGCAACCAGATGGATTTCAAGTGTCTGATTATGGTGATATGGTCTGCAAATTGAAGAAAGCACTGTATGGACTCAAGCAAGCCCCAAGAGCCTGGTATGAAAGACTGGATAAGCATCTTTTGAAGATTGGTTTCAACAAAGGTATTGTTGAGAGTAATTTGTATTTAAAAATTGATCATGAAAATATCTTGATTGTTGAAGTGTTTGTTGATGATAAGCATCTTTTGAAGATTGGTTTCAACAAAGGTATTGTTGAGAGTAATTTGTATTTAAAAATTGATCATGAAAATATCTTGATTGTTGAAGTGTTTGTTGATGATATCATTTTTGGAGGAAGAGAGAGTATGTGCAAAACCTTTGCAAATCAAATGAAAAGTGAATTTGAGATGTCTGTGTTTGGGGAAATGAATTTCTTCTTGGGTCTGTAAATCACTCAAACAAAGAAAGGAATCTTCATTTCTCAGACCAAATATGTGAAAGAATTGTTAAAGAAATTTGGGATGGAAGACTCAAAACCAATGAATACTCCCATGGCAACCAGATGTAAATTGAGCAAAGATGATGACTCTCCTAAGGTTGATCAAAAAAAGTATAGGTCAATGATTGGAGGACTATTGTATCTCACTCAAACTAGACCTAACATTATGAATGTTGTTGGTCTTGTTGCTAGATTCCAAGCTGATCCTTGAGAGTCTCATGTCATGGCAATCAAGAGAATTTTTAGATATCTAAAAGGGACAGTTGAGTATGGTTTGTGGTATCCTAGAGATCATGATTTCTCTCTTCATGCATATATAGATGTGGATTGGGCAGGAGATGTGGATGACCAGAAGAGTACTAGTGGTGGAGCATTCTTTTTGGGGAAGAGATTGGTTTCTTGGCTGAGCAAGAAACAAGAGGCAATATCTATGTCCACTGCAGAAGCAGAATATATTGTAGCAGTAGGTAGTTGCACTCAAGTATTGTGGATGAAGCAAATGCTAAGGGACATCAGAGTGGAGTATGAGGAACCTATCACAATCTTCTATGATAATTCAAGTGAAATAAACATATCAAAGAATTTGGTGTTGCATTTAAATACTAAACACATATCCATCAAGTTTCACTTTTTGAGAGAGCAAGTGAACAAGAATGAAGTTCGATTGGAGTTTATGCCTTCCAAGGATTAGACTGCAGATATTTTTACTAAACCTCTACCTAAGGACTCTTTTGAGTATCTTAGGGAGAAGTTAGGGGTTTATATCCCTCTGGTTATGAATTAAGGTGCACTGTTGTGCATCAGTCTGGTGGATCTCATAGTCATATCTTGTGGTCTGGATTGATGTTTGGGAAGATGTTACTCAGGGGAAGCACCTTGTACAATTCTGGAGTAATGCAAGTGTGTACCCTTTGCCATTGATGTCAAAGGGGGAGAAAAGACATGTGAAAAACAAGTGGTTACTAATCAAATGGGGAGCAGTAAAGAAAGAGAAGACATGTGAGTGGTTATTGTTGATAGGGGGAGTTGTTCTTGTCTTGATGGTTAAAATAGTTTTTCACGTCATATGTTTCCATCAATGACAAAGGGGGAGATTGTTGGAAGTATGGGCCTAACCGGTGTTGTTATTGATGTCAACATACTCCTGTTGCATTGATGATAAGGATTGGATGAGCTGTGTGCTGAGGATATTGAGAAAATTAGTCCTAATTAGGAATAGAAAAGAACAATGAAGATAGTAAGGTAAAGATCCCAGCTAAGATTAAGATAAGAGGATATGCCTCAAAGGGTTTGTAGATATGTGTCTTGAGATGATCCAGTAAGGATTTCAGAGGTCCACATGAAGATCTAAAGAAGTTATGCCCTCTTGAGTAAAACTAGTTTTGGTAGGTGTTTAGAGGTGATAGAGTGACACAAATAGATCCAGTGAGATCCAGAAATGTAATATCTTGTTCTGCGGATTTGGTGGAGTATTTAGGAAGTTAATGTGAATTGACAACCCAATTGGTTCATGGTCTGGAGGTCTACAAGCATCTATTCCAATATGACAGTGATGACAAACTATGTTCTTGAGGTTCCAGTTGAAGGAGAGAATGATTTCAGTAAACAGAAGTAGTGTGGATGTTCTTGGTGATTCAGGCAAGTTTGTGGAGATCTTTGGATTGTGTTCAGTTCATGTTGATGGTCCACATTAAAGATTGAGCTCATAATTGAAGAATTACTTCCGGATGATGGCGTTCTTCCTAAGTCTAGCTAACCAGATGAGTTACAGATCCTATAGATGATCTTGAAGATGTTCTGTAAAGAATGGTGTGTTCTTAATGAAATATTGAAGTCTCAGATCTGTGTGGCCGACAGTGTGTTGATCCATGTAAAAGTATTTTTGTAATAAGTCATGTTGTGTTTATGTATTTGCTCTGTAATGTATGCTGACTTGGATGATAATTCACAAGTCGATGTCTTGTATAAATAAGGAGTTGTAAAGTCATTTCAAATGAATCTTGTGGTGATGAGAGTGTGGTAGAAAGAATGAAAGAGAAAGGCAGAGCAAAAGTATTGGGCTTAAATGGAACTGACTCAAGCATGATGAAGATGCTATTCTTCATTTCAAGTATGTAATACTTATCGTTCTGTAGATAGTGTGTCTCCTATAGGCAGTGGCGCTCTTGTGAGTAGTGTGCTCAGGTAGTGAGCCTTAATTGGCACGTGTCATTTTGTTCTTTCTATTCTTCTAACAGAGAATACAATTATGGGTTAGTCACCCCGTGATTTTTCCCTTAACCAAGTTTTCCACGTCAAAATCTTGGTGTCATTTGTGTTAATGTGTTTCTGCTCTCGAGTTGTATTACATTTCCATGATTGATTTATTATTGTGCTGATGGATTAAGAAAAGAATTTAAGTGATTAATTGGAAGAAAGTTTTAGACAACTTATTCACCCCCCCTCTTAGTTGTCTGTCTTAAATCTAACAGTTTATATGCTACTAATCCAAAGGCTTCAGTAACGACATATGGTCCAAGCCAATTAGGGATGAAATTTCCTTTTTCTCCAAGAGGTGCATTTACATTGCCTCGATTCTCATATAGTACCAAATCTCCAACCTCAAACAAACAATGTATGACACACTCATTATATGATTGCTGGATACTCTTTTGATGGGCTCTAAGATGCTCAAGAGCATTGATAGGTTTTTCATCAAGCATCTCAAGTTCTTGTAATCACTCTTATTGTTCCATATCATCATCAATAATGTTTCTTAGGAAACTTGTAGTGAAGGAATTTCTAACTGTAAAGGCATTATCACATCAGCACAATAAACCATGTTATACAGTGTAGTTCCAGTAGCCGTTTGAATGCTTGTTCTATAAGCCCATAATGCATAAGTTAATTGAGTATGCCAATCTTTTTTATTTTTATTAATAGTTTTTCATAAAATTTGTCCAATACCTTTGTTTGAAGCTTCTTCTTGGCCATTCAATTGAGGATAATAAGGCATAGAGAAGTGATGTTGAATGTGATATTTTTTAAGGAATTTCTCCACGTCCTTGTTCTTGAATGGCATGCCATTATTTGAAACTGAGGAAGGTATGCTAAATTAGGAAATGATGTTATCTTGTATAAAGCAAAAAATTAGCTCAATAGTCATGGATCGTAGAGGAACAACTTCAACCCACTTTGTTAAGTAATCAGTAGGGGTGATGATAAAAGTATGTCCTTGAGAAGAAGGCGGAGATATTTTACCAATTAGGTCCAAGCCCCAAACAGAAAATGGCCAAGGTGAAACTTGGGCACGAAGTTCCTAGACAGGTTCTTGGATTAAATGATTATGTTATTGACATTGTGGACATTTCTTGACATATGCAAAGGAATCATGTTCCATATGCTACCAATAATATCCCATACATATTAACTTTTGTACCAATATTTTTCCCCCAAAATACCCTCCATAGGCACCAGAGTGAGCCTCTTCTAAAGCTATCGGGATCCCCAAATTACTGAGACATTAGAGAAGAATGCCACTATAGCTTCATCTATACAAGACATTAGGTAGGATGATATAACATGCCACAAGTTTGTGTAGACGAACTCAAGCATTTTTAGATGTTGAATTAGGGATGGATTGATCACACAAATAATTAAATATATGGGAGAACCATTCATCAGAGTTCACATTACAAAAGAGGTCACTGCTTGCAAGTACTACCTCTTCTAATGTCTGTGTCTTAAGATTATGATTGATGAAAGTATATTCATCAGGTGAATCGACTGGGAATATAAGGGAAGCTACACTTGCCATTGCATCCACGTGTCGATTGTCTTTGGAATAGCATTGATTGAGAATGATGCGAATTGTTTTAATAGAGATAAAGCTAAGTCACGATACTAAAATAACTTGTCTTATTTAGCTTTATATGATCTAGTTATTTGTTACATAATCAATTGTGAATCACCATATATAGTGATGTTTTTAATGTTAAGAGCTAAAGTGACATGAACTCTAGTGATAAGAGTTTCGTACTCAGCAATGTTATTTTTGCATGAGAAGTTTAGATGGTAAGACATAGGGATCGACTTACCAGAGGGAGGTACTAGTATAACACTAGCACCCTGGAGCTAATCCGACATCTTGATCTATCAAAATATAATTCCCATTTGTCATTATTATCTATATTTAAAATTTGGTCATTAGGA
Organism: Cunninghamia lanceolata; assembly: GCA_027924645.1. NCBI lineage: Eukaryota > Viridiplantae > Streptophyta > Pinopsida > Cupressales > Cupressaceae > Cunninghamia > Cunninghamia lanceolata. The sequence continues at coordinate 27,604,683 of BSBN01000047.1, forward strand.
AATGTCTCTTGGTTTTGTATAGCAAAGGGCGAAGGTGCTTTGGCTAAATGGTCAGTTAACACTTGTCCTTTAATCGATTTCTAAGAAATAAATTTAAGATTGAATTCAATTAACATAACCCATTTAGCAAGATGACCTAATAGGTCAGTTTTAGCAAAAAGATGTTTCAACAGGTTGAATTTCACCATCACATGTATTTCAGCATTTAATAGATAATGTCTAATCTTCTATGTCGTGAACACTAGAGATAAGAAATGCTTCTTGATAATATTATATCTCACTTCATAATCAAGCAAGGTTCAACTGATGTAATATACAACACGTTCCTTGACTTCAGTATCATGTTGTGTTATTAAAGTTGCGAGAGCATTAGTAGATGCTGAGGTATAAAGGAGAAAAGGTTTATTAGGAACAACAGGCTGTAAAATAGGGGCTTAACTAAATAACCCTTTAAATCTTCGAAAGCCTTTTGACAATTAGAATTCCATTGAAATTTTGAATCCTTCTTCAGTAATTGTGTAAAAGAGAGTCATATCTGCGAGTTGTGAAATAAATCAATGACTTGTATCTTCCCTTGCAAACTACAAAGTTGAGATATGTTATTAGGTGGTGGCATATTAACAATCGCATCAATTTTCTTTGTGTCTACTTCAATACCACAATGTGAGGCTATAAATCCCAACAATTTTCCACTATTTACACCAAAAATGCATTTCTAGGGATTTAAACACATGTTGTATTTCTTAATTCACTCAAAGATTTGACAAAGGATTGTAACATGATCCTGATGACGTATAAACTTCACAAGGATATCATTGACATAATCCTCAAGAATGTTATGCATATAATCATGAAAGATAAGGGTGATAGTCCATTGGTAAGTTGCTCCAACATTCTTTAATCCAAATGGCATTACCACCCAATAAAATGTTCCCCAAGGTGTTATAAAAAGTTGTTTTATATTGATGTTGAGGGTTTATGAAAATTTGATTATATCCCAAAAAACCATCCATGAAGGAAAGTAATTCATGGCTAGCTATTGAATCAACAACCATGTCAATGTTTGGAAGGGGGAAATCATCTTTCAAAGAAGTGAGATTCAAATCTCTAAAATCAGTACACATTTGAATATAGCCATCAGGTTTAGTGATGATGACAATATTTGAAATCCAAGCTGAATAATCGATCAGGTAGATAAAACCAACTTCTAAGAGATTTTCTATCTTAGCCTTTACGAGTAATGCTACCTTAGGATTCATCTTATGGATCTTTTGTTTAAACATCTTAGAACCTAGTTTTAATACAATATTATGTGTTACACTATGAGGATCGATACTGGGCATATTCGAATAATTCCAAGAAAATAACTCTGAGACTTCATGTAAAAGCTTGGTCATTTCTTCTTTTTCTTCTATTTTTAAGCAATAACCTATAGGGATAACCTTTTCAATGTTATCTTTCTCCATGAAAACATCAACAATCTTTCCATTAAGCAAAGAACTGTCACCTAAGGGACTAGATGATTTCATCGATTCTTCATCTTCTTCTTCAGATTTTAAAGTAGTGTTTATCAAACTAGTGGAATTTCCAAAATATGCATCTTGATTTAATTGATTAGATAATCCACATTTGTGATGATAACGAGGAAGATCTTCATAATCTCCCAAGAATTCCATTATTGCTTCATCTATCGAGAACATATCCAAAGGAATATCTCCTGGAGAACAACTCATGTCTATCATCTTAGGATACATCAAATTAAGTGTTGATATCATATTCACATTAAGATTAAGACATCGATGGGCTTTGGTTTCCTTGAAAGGATTATACCCAATACCACTTGAGTAATGTCGTGAAGAAGATTCTATAGGTACTTGAATTCCTTGTTGATTAATACTGCAACCATTACCTACATAGTCACAATTATTATAAAGGATCTAAAATCCTTGACCATAATGAGAGGCCATTTCCTTAGAAGAAGGTGGGGCCTCATAAGTCTCATAATCTATAGTGTAAGTAAGAGTATTATTTGTATTTGTTACCAAAGAGACTTTAGGTTTCGTACTTGAATTTTTAGATGAGATCAATGCAACATTTGATGTTTCAGGAGTAGGGTTGTAAATTTTATATTCACCTATAGAGGGAGATGTAAAATCTAATGAACGCCAATCACCACCAAGAAATGCATTCGATTGTTTGAACTTTTGCACAACATTATCTATGGAAAGAGGAGTTGACTTATCAACTTTCAAGTTGTTTAAGATCTTATGATCAACAACATGCTTTTGTAATTCAATTTGTAAACAACTATCTAGTTCAGGATTAGAATCAATAGTATGAAGTTTATCTTTATAAATAAACTTGATCAAATGATGAAGGGTAGAAGGAACTACCCCCAATGCATGCATCTATGGCCTACCAAGAATCATGTTGTATGATAAGGAACTAGACATGACATGAATCAGGGAGATAAAGTTATAGGCCCAACTTGTACAGGTAAAGTTATAGTGCCCACAGATTGTCTTCCAACATTATCAAATGCATAGATACTTATTCTATTCGGCTTAATCAAAGATGTATCAACTTTAATCTTATGTAATAAGTTAATGCCACAAACATTAAGAGCTGATCCATTTTCCTCTGCATCAGATTGGTATCAGAGCTAGCAAAAGCTCTGGGAGGAGATGTTATTTCTGAGATGAAGAGTTAAAGTTTGTTGGTGACCATTGTTTTGCTTGCTAAGTTGTTTGGTTGTAGGTGCTTGGTCCATTTAGCTGCAGAAGGATGTTTTCTAAGGTTGTGTGTGTGGGTAGACAAGATGAGGTCTGTCATAACCATTCTCCAATGGAGATTAGGCTAGATAAGGGTACAGAGAGAAACCACTAAGGAGAGAGTGGTAGGTGCATCACCAGGATCTATTGTTGGGTGAGATGAATGGTTTGGTGAGTTGGTTTGTTGTGAAGCAGTGACAGAGATGGATACCTGACTGAAGAAGCACTTAAGGTTGTAGCCTAAAGAGTACTCCACTGATGGGAGTACAAGGAGCCTGAAGAAGCTCTAAAGTTGATAGTTTGATTTGTTGGTTAGTTGGTCACTAGCCATTGGTATGAAGATTTGAAGATTGTAGTTGAGAAGATTGAAGATAAAGCCAGAGGAGATGCAGGAAAAGACTTTTTGTTGCAGATACATTTCCAAGGGACTTGGAAATTTTGTTGGTTGGTTGTATGGTGCAGGAGCACCTTCATAAATTGATGTTTTCATAGACCAATTTTTTGGAATTTGATTCCATTTTAGAGATTCAATGTTGTAATAGGATCAATTTGATCATTTGAAGTTATTTTGGAGTCATTTGGACATAATGTGTAAAAGTTGTCACAATTGCAAAATAATGCAATCTATGGAAGATGAAGGGTCATAGTTCATTCCAAATAGTTGGAAACTAAAAGGACAAATTGCAATGCCTTTAAAAGGCCTTGTATACCTTTGTAAACTCAGAGGTGATTGGAGATTTGAAATAGAATAGTAAAAAGCACTATTTTTCTGTGTTCTTCTTCAAGAATTCGTTGTTTTCTTGCATGGTACTAGCCTATACGAGCATGCATGGATGTCTAATTGATTGTAAGAGTCAAATCCTTCAATCACATTCTTGTTCTATTTTGTTTCATGAAGTTTAGTGGAGTTTTGTGAAAGATATTGCCATTCTTGTGTTGACAGTCGAAACCCTCTATTAGTGTAAACAGTGAATGAGATAACTGTGTTTTTTTTCCTTTTTTATCCATTGCATGTTGCTAACCTTCGGTGGGAATGATTATGGTAGTATTTGCCTTCATGTTCTTGAGGTCTCAGACCAAATAGCTAAGATTTAAGAAGGGAAAATCCAAGCTCTATGACTGCATTTCTGTGCACAGTCCAGAAAGATAGAGTTTGAAGAACAGTTAAGAGGTTTAGACCTAGGGTTTTGTAAAATGTTTATGGGAACAAACTTTTGATGGACTATTAAGCTTTAACAGACCTATTTTGGTGTGTTCCAAGTGATGGTTAAGAGAAGTTGATGGTGGAACTGGTAGAACCAATAAACCCTTGTGTTGACAAGGCCTAATTGCCCTAATTTGCTCGGTGACAGTCCTATTTTGGATAGTTCTTTACAAAGCAACCCATACTGGATTTAGGATGAGTTTAAGAATGCTTTAATGGGTACTCAAAACACCCATCATAGTCTTGAGAAGGGTTCTACATGGAAAGATATACATTGACAATCCCTAAAACAAGGCTACTAGGAGTTTGACAGTCTATGAAGAGATAGTTGCATGCATGATGAGACAGTCCCTGGTGAGTGTTTATTTTTGTTGAGTATGAGCTCTTGAGGAGACTGAAGGATATTAGAGATCTCTTTTGAGTTAGGAATGCTGAAATTCAATTTGGTGCCATTGGTTTGTGCAAGACCCCTTGTGAAGTTTGTAGATCCTAATGGATTGAAACCGATTTTTATAAACTTTGCCTATATGAAGTTCTATTGATCTTTTCCTCTACATCAGATTGGTATCAGAGCTAGCAAAAGATCTGGGAGGAGATGTTATTTCTGAGATGAAGAGTTAAAGTTTGTTGGTGACCATTGTTTTGTTTGCTAAGTTGTTTGGTTGCAAGTGCTTGGTCCATCTAGCTGCAGAAGGATGTTTTCTGAGGTTGTGTGTGTGGGCAAACAAGATGAGGTCTGTCATGACCATTCTCCAATGGAGATTAGGATGGATAAAGGTACAGATAGAAACCACTGAGGAGAGAGTGGTAGGTGCATCACCAGGATCTGTTGTTGGGTGAGATGAATGGTTTGGTGAGTTGGTTTGTTGTGAAGCAGTGAGAGAGATGGATACTTGACTGAAGAAGCACTTGAGGTTGCAGCCTGAAGAGTACTCCATTGATGGGAGTACAAGGAGCTTAAAGAAGCTCTAAAGTTGAAAGTTTGATTTGTTGGTTGGTCAATAGCCATTGGTATGAAGATTTGAAGATTGTAGCTAAGAAGATTGAAGATAAAGCTAGAGGAGATCTAGGAAAAGACTTTTTGTTGCAAATACATTTCCAAGGGACTTGGAAATTTTGTTGGTTGGTTGTATAGTCCAAGAGCACCTTCATAAACTGATGTTTTCATAGACCAATTTTTTGGAATTTGATTCCATTTTAGAGATTCAATGTTGTAATAGGATCAATTTGATCGTTTGAAGTTATTTTGGAGTCATTTGGACATAATGTGTAAAAGTTGTCACAATTACAAAATAATGCAATCTATGGAAGATGAAGGGTCATAGTTCATTCCAAGTAGTTGGAAACTAAAAGGACAAATTGTAATGCCTTTAAAAGGCCTTGTATACCTTTGTAAACTCAGAGGTGATTGGAGATTTGAAATAGAATAGTAAAAAGCACTATTTTTCTGTGTTCTTCAGGAATTCGTTGTTTTCTTGCATGGTACTGGCCTGTACGGGCATGCATGGATGTCTAATTGATTGTAAGAGTCAAATCCTTCAATCACCTTCTTGTTCTATTTTGTTTCATGAAGTTTAGTGGAGTTTGTGAAAGATATTGCCATTCTTGTGTTGACAGTCAAAACCTTCTACTAGGGTAAACAGTGAATGAGATAACTGTGTTTTTTTTCCTTTTTTATCCATTGCATGTTGCTAACCTTCAGTGGGAATGATTATGGTAGTATTTGCCTTCGTGTTCTTGAGGTCTTAGACCAAATAGCTAAGATTTAAGAAGGGAAAATCCAAGTTCTATGACTGTATTTCTGTGCATAGTCCAGAAAGACAGAGTTTGAAGAACAATTAAGAGGTTTAGACCTAGGGTTTTGTAAAATGTTTATGGGGAACAAACTTTTGATGGACTCTTAAGCTTTAATAGACCTATTTTGGTGTGTTCCAAGTGATGGTTAGGAGAAGTTGATGGTGGAACTGGTAGAGCAAATAAGCCCTTGTGTTGACAAGGCCTAATAGCCCTAATTTGCTTGGTGACAGTCCTGTTTTGGATAGTTCTTTACCAAGTAACCCATACTGGATTTAGGATATGTTTAAGAATACTTTAATGGGTACTCAAAACACCCATCACAGTCTTGAGAAGGGTTCTACATGGAAAGATATACATTGACAGTCCCTAAAACAGGGCTACTAGGAGTTTGACAGTCTATGAAGAGATAGTTGCATGCATGATGAGATAGTCCCTGGTGAGTGTTCAGTTTTGTTGAGTAGGAGCTCTTGAGGAGACTGAAGGATATTAGAGATCTCTTTTGAGTCAGGAATGCTGAAATTCAGTTTGGTGCCATTGTTTTGTGGAAGACCCCTTGTGAAGTTTGTAGATCCTAATGGATTGAAACCCATTTTTATAAACTTTACCTATATGAAGTTCTGTTGATCTTTTCCTCTGCATCACAATCTCTGGAGGTCCCTAGATCCTGAAGAAAATTCTTAGGTGGGCTTGGGAATGAGTCCCTTTGCACTGAAAGTTCCACAATCTTGAAATTCAAAATTCTGTGATGACTGTACCTCCAATATCTGTCTTCCTGTCACTTCTTTCTACTGAATCTTGCTAAATGTAACTTGCACATGCAAAAGGAGGAGAAATATGGTTGTGGCTATATAGGAGCTTACCTCAGTCAAGTCCTGTTTTGGTATTCCTACCTGAATGATAGCCAATGATAAAGATTTGTAGATGTGTGTGTTCATCTAACAAATGTGTATGCAGAAAATGTAAAACCCTAGATGACTCAAGCATCAAGGAAAGAGAAACACCTTGCTTTACTCAATGAAACAACAATAACATCACCTCAAGGACATGAGAGCAATGAAGACTTGTAGAACAAGAAGGTGGGGCAGCTGTATCCACAGAGGATTTCCAAGCTCGATGTTGGAGGCTTCAACACTTCTCCTAATCATACAAAAGGTTGTACAAACCCTATGAAGAGCAAGATAGTCTCAAGATTTTGATTCCTAATCTCCATAGAATATCTCCATGATAGAAACTTAAAATAAATCCAAGAGCTTCAACAAAGTGTTGTTCTTCAATGGCAAATTTGGCATAGTTTTGGCATAGAAAGCTTGCACATAGATTGTGTGTGATATTAAAATAATTTTCAAATGTCTTTAAATATCTAGCCTTAGGAATTTCAAATTTCAAAATAACATGTTGACATCGCGTGAAAACAAAAGTTTGAAAATGGAGTCCCAAGGTGCACAGCGGGAGCCGACACCCCCACCAAAATTTAAAATCCCAGAAAATGTGGCAAGGCTAGGGTGCAAGCGGCCAAGCCCAAGCCTTCATTTTCTGATCAAGTTTGCATTAAGGGGGTCGAGGAAGTCCCAAATCCAAATTTCTTTTTAGGTTCAAACATCAGTTATCTCAAAATATGACATTCTTCAGTTAGACATAGGTCAATCAGGGTTTGGGAAGATCATAAATAAATAGGTTAAGAGGACACCAAAGAAGAGGAGCTAAACCGTGACAAATTGTACCATTCCATATAGGAGGACAACTTCTGATGTAATAGTAGTCTAGGAATCCAAACAGTCCTAGGTCAACTACTTCCATGTAAGTGAAGTCCTTATCAACCAAAAAGGTATTTTTTCCTTCATACTTCCTCACAATACTTGAGGGGATTCTGTCTCTTTCTTGCATGCTGGTTTGTAGGCTTTTAAAGAAACCCTGGAACATTTGTTTGTAGTGATTAGGATCACTAAAACTCCTTAGGTGACTTTTGATTTGTGCTGTAACAAGTATATTTTGTTGCCAGGCCTTTCCTCTAGAACCAAGTAGCTCATTCATGAAGTAAAATGCAAGTTAGATAATCCATGTACCATACCTAAAGTGATATCTAGTTTCTTTTGTTCTCCTTAAGTTTTCAAATAGTTGTTCACTCATGACCTCATAGAGGTTAAAGTCTTTACCGTCCTTAACCATCTGGTAAGCAGTATGGATTGCTATCCCAATGATAGAACCTTTTCAATTTGTATAGTAGACTTTATATGTGATCCCCATAGTAGAATATCTAGCACCTAGATCTATTATATCATTCACAGTCAAGGTCCTCTTATCAAATTTTACTCCTGTTAGTTCAATGGCCTTTTCATTATTAATAGAATTCATCACTGGTACAGGCTCGATGGAGCAGAACCCAGTTATTGCCCTAATTGCATTTTTTGTGATCCAGTAGGGTTTATCTAGGAACATAAAGTCATCATGAATCCTGCTTAGAATGTATCTTACCCATTCGTTCTCATCATAGAAATAAGGAAAATCTTTCCATATGTCCAGTCGCTTGACCCCCACAATAGAAAATTTTGGTTTGTAATTGACATCATTATCTAGGAGTTGATCTCTGAGCTCCGCAAACTTCATATGATCAATTTCATCCAACCTAGACTGAATGTAAATTCTAATATCTTCAATATATATAACATATGCCAAAATGTTTGAGAAAGCTACATCCCTATCTACCTCCATTACTTAGAATGGATACTTCTTATATTTTGGTCTAGGTTTTTTAGAAACATCAACTACTTGTGGATTGGTCATTTCAAACTTCTTTTAATTCAAAAACTAGGGTTTTAGCATTTTTGATAAATACCTTTGTTCTACTAGGGTTCCAAATTTGAGTGCTCTGAATCTGAGATTTTCCTTCAATTCAAATTGATAAGAGATCTAAAAGTCTTATTCTCTCCTTAGCTCTAAATGTAAAATCTTTGTCTTCAAATGAGATTTGATCATCCAAAGGAAGCATAAGTACTTTATGATGCAGAGCATCTAGGACAGCAAGACAACAGTATTCAAAACTTCAATGGAAAGTCTCTCTCAAGGTTCATTGTTTTTAATCTTCCCATAATGTAGGCCTTAACACCACAACCTACACATGTTCATGATATAAATAGGAGTAAACTTCAAGACAATTACCTCAGGATGCCTAACACCAACTAATATTCCACCATCTTCATTGTGCAGACTCTACAGGACAGCAACATCTACCATACCTTTCATGGACAGTCACAACCTCATTGCTCCAAGAGCAGGACAGTCACAATATCCATCTAGGGTGATCTCTCTCTAACCCAAACTTAATCTAATCCAACATGCTAAGCCAATCACCTGCCTGCATACCTATTGTCTTCATTGATAGAGCAATAACTCATCAAACTTACCTATTTCTTCTTTGTAGTGACTGCTGTCCTCCAATTTCCAATACAAGGATCTTGGTGGACCATTTCATGGTAAGCTCCACCCTACACCTCCTCCTGCCCCTGCAACCTTCACAAGTCTAAAGACCAACTATATTACAACCCATTCCATTGAATAGAAATAGAAAAAATCAATGGAATGGGGAGATCTCCATCAATTTATTCAAAAGAACCCTAACTTAGGGTTTAAGACTGCCTATGACAAAATAGTAGTTTACTCGCACCTAGTCTACTGTCAAGACTCCAAACAAAGCTTAAAATAGAGGCACTTCAATCCTCAACTATCCATTATAAACTTGTGCTTTGACTGTTCCGTACGGGTATGGATTTCTTAGAAAAACAGTGATTTTCTTTGACTGTGACAGCAGGTTTAAGAGCAATTTACTGTTCTATACTCATATCATTCTTTTCATGCAATATCAAGAGGTCAAACTTGCTTTAATAGATAGTTTACTCATCAAACTTCACTTCCAAACATTCAACATCCCATGACAGGGCCGTGCTGTACAGTGGTATGGCTCAAAATACACATAAACTCAAAAAATTGTAGAAAAAGGTAGGAAACAATGGTTTTTTTGTTATTTATTTCAAATCCCTCAAATGGTCTCTTTACAATCAACCTTGGCAGGCTTCAAATAAACCTTCTACATCACATGAAGTGGTTGGGGTCCAAGAAAACTACCCCACCATCGTGCTTTTCATGATTTTTTATCTGCAGCATTAAAGACAGATTTAGTAACTATCCATTCTTGGGCTGCATTTTCTATTTTTATGGTTTCATAATGCTTTTAACATGAGGTTAACCTTTGACATACCTCCTAACCTTAGACATGCCTCTTATAGGCATACAAACATGAAACTTAAATGACTTTAATGACTGTCCTAAATGCCTCATAAAGGCTTTACATAAAAGACTACTTCAAACTGCCTATTATAACATGATTGTCCTTCCTAGGACTACAACCTAACAATAGTTTCTAGCTATTTGGACATAGTCCAATTACAAACATGGCATTAAGCCTTATTACAACATGTAAATGGTCTCAAAGACCTTATTGAACAAAACATGATAACTTGTAACTCAACCCCATCCTAGATGTCTTGGTGCTCCTGCACCACTTTACAATTTTTCCCTAACATTCCTCATTAATGCATTTTTATCTGGTGAGGTAAATTGCTGCTGGATTTCTCTATGAACTCACAGAGACTCCATAACCATCCACAATCCTCTACATCATATTATTTTTCTCCAAAAATTTGGGGGAAAAAAATTGTCTTGTCATATCAACATCTTTACCAATTGATTTTATTCCAACTCATCTATGTGCTTAGCATCCATTTGCAGAAGCCACAAATATTTAGGGTGAAAGAATATATATGCCCTAATTAGCTCCCCCTAACCCTATTCCTTCTCTTAATCAACAATGACATCTTATGCACTAGGCAGAAGTACAAACTCTTCCTTCTTCTCATTACCTTGATCTGTCTTCTTCCTCCATATCTTTTCCATTTCCTTCTTTTGCCGAGTCACAATTTTCTCTATCTTCTTGTGTTGTATAGGTGGTTTCACATAACCACTCTTGGAGAATCTTTCTTAATGCCCAAAGCTATTACACTTTTAGAAAACAACCTTGTGTTCATGAGTCATACCATTTCTCCTTAGTTCTACATTCAACAACCCTATGACCAAACTTATTGCATGCATAACAATATCCATAGAAGGAATGAGAGATCACAACATTATCTTGTTTAGGCATAAATGAATTCTTCCTCATGTTATCATTTCTTCTAGCCTTGGTTCTACAATCAATAGCCTTATGTCCAAATTTATTGCAAGAAAAATAGTAACCATAGAAGGATTGAAAGAACCTAGGATTAGCATCTTGTCTAGGAGGAGATCTCTTGAGATCTTTCTTCTTATTGCTGACCAATATGAAGTCATCATCTTCTAGAGGATTCTTTCCATTAAATAGTACTTCAGTTCCCTGTGTTCTACTCCAAGATCTACCTTAGTTGTCAGGTTGCATACAAGGAACTCAGGTCTAATACCAATTGTTGAACACATAGAAGTACTGAGACGGGGGGTGAATTAGTACTTATTCAAATTCTTTTCTTTCAACATAATTCAAATTAACATAAACACTTAAAACATGAAAATCACAAGAACATAGAAGTACACATCCATAACACCAGCTTTACATGGAAAACCCTAGAAGGGAAAAACCACGATGAGCAACCTACTTGGATCTACTATCCAAATCTAGCCTCACAAATAAAAAAAGATTACAATATTATTTATGGTCTACAACCCAAAGGAAGTTGCAACTCCCTAAACAATTACAACTCTTACAATCTTTACACAACTATTCTTCAATCTCTGTAACACAAAAACTTGCCTGATTCAAATGTTCTTCTCATAAAGCTAACTGTTACTCACTTCAGCCTTTGTAGAACTATCTCACCTCTGCACAACTACAATACCAACTTCTTCCACAACAAAACAACTTCACAAACTCTTCTACATCATCACATCACCAACAATTGTCTCCGCAATAATATCACATTACATAAATTGGTCTTCTCCATATTTCATCATGAAATATGCTTTTGTAGTAAGTATATTTGCACAATATCAATTCTATCACATACTTCACAACACATTCATCCCTCAACTGTTGGTTTAGGTCTAGACAACTGAGAGGCGGGGTGAATCGGTTGTCACAAATTTTTCATCCTTTTTACTTATAATTAATTTAATGATATAAACATTTCAGCATCAATCAATAGCATGTGAACAGAAAACATAAATAACACGTTTGACACTAGGATTTTGACGTGGAAACCCAGTTAAGGGAAAACCCATGGTGCAGACCAAAAATTTCTCTTGAAAATCATTAATCATGTTGGCCACTATCACTAATCATTGTCATTTATCCAACAAATAAATTCCATACATCTGGAATCAAGATCTTTTCCAAGGTCGTCCTGTTCTTCTTTTGTCTACTCTGACAAACTGGAACTCGGTACTCAGAGGCTAATATCTTTTGAATCCTTCATCATCGGAGGACAAAAATATGGATTGAGACTATCTTGACAATGCACATGACTCCCCTAGATCTGCAGCAAATCATGACTTCCCACCGGAGAGATCCGGACCAAAATACCAAACCCCGTTGTTGCTCTGTTCCTAACTATCCAGACTTAGATAAATTTTGAAACTGACTTCTAGTATGCACAAATTGTGTTATGCGGATGATTGGGATGATCTTGGTTGCCATCAATGAAAACATATATCATGCCTAGCAGTGTCTCTTGCCAACAATCTTCCCCTTTGGCATTGATGGCAACACTTAGTGAAAAATGAATAAGTGTCTAGTGTAACACCCCATTTGTCTGTACACTCATGTACTACACTTATTCCAGTGCTCCCCCTTTTCAAAATACCTCATTTTTCACTGCCCTTCACTCCCCTTTTGACATCAATGGCAAAGGGTGGGGTCCGCAAGCCAAAACTCTCCAAAAGTTCTTTATATATTGTCGCATATGTACAAATAATCCTTAGGTGTTATTTACATGAACTTGAGAATGTCTACAAAACTAATTTTTATTTGTGCAAGTTCAGAGGCCCAAGTAATCTTCATTCCATCCAAAATAGAGATGTGCCTACTCAAAAAAAATGCATATGCTTTTGCTTTTGCCAGATCTGGAGGATTAGTTGTTTGAAGTGCATTCTAGGCTTCCGATAGAACATTATGCATAGATTCCAACTTGGGGGAAATCAATCCCCGGAGTTCACACATCCTCTTCATAGTATTGCCTTTCTCTTTTTCAAGTCCCTTTATTTCATCTATCAAGCTAATAACCTAACATTCCTGACTTGTAGGAGAGGCAATTAGAGGATCAAAATTTTGAGATAGAATTGATATTTTATGTTCTTGTTCCTTTATCTTCTTTTCAATATTCTCATTGACTTTAGACCATGATAGGCAAAAATTATATATATCTCCTCCATCACTTAAGGTATTCTAAATACTCTTTATGCTAATGCCTAGTAACAACCTATCACTCCTTATCAAATTCTTAACTTGATTGAATTTCTTGTTCAGAAATTCTTTCTGAACTTTTGCTTCCATAGATTTTCAAAAGACTCAAAATGTGAGTTTACTAAACTTAAAATATTTTTTAGCTATCCAAAGGGGGAATCATTTTGATTCTTTTGATAGGTTGGCATTAATTTCTTCAAAATTTTGGTTGTAAGCCCCAGTAGCTCATTGTCCTCCATATGGGACTTTAACATCTTTTCTCTAGCCTTTACTTGGGTGAAAGATGTTATTTTCATCAATTGAATTAGAGAGAGAGCATTTGGACTGGGTAGGCCTTGGAGTAGCTCAGGCTCGTCAAGTTCAATCATTTCTTTTTCAAGAAGACTTTTTACTGCATCTATAGTGTCTCTTGCAACCATTTCAGAATAATCCTTTTGTTCTCCTAATTTCTCAATATCTGCTTTAGGTGTTTCAACATTTGCACCATCTTCTTCTGCCTTGTCCTTCTTTCCTTCTTCTTCCTCTTTCTCTGTTTTATTCTTCTCTATGTTTTCTTTAGAGGAACTCTTTTCTGTTTGCTTACCACTTGCTACCTGATTTGGAGGGTCTTGTGTGGTAGCAATATCCTCTTCTTTTCCAGAGTGATTAGGTGGAGAGGTTACTCCTACATCAACTATTCTGTCTATCATTTCTATGTCCTCCTGATTGACTTGTTCCTCTTCCTGAACTTCTCCAATGTTTAGATTTGATGAGTCAAATCCAACATTATTCTCTTCATAGATTAACTCTAGAGGATCTAAATTAATAGTTTGGTCATCAATTCTCTAGTTAATCTCTTCATCTTGAGCTTCCAATTCCGGAATTGGAGAATTGTCTTCTTTAACTTGTTTCTCTGAAATAATAAAATACTTGTTCTTGTCTATGGCCTTTCTCAAAATTTCCTTTGTTTCTTTTGTAATTTCCTTAGCTTCACCAAGCATAAGTTTGTTCATCCAGAGTTTGTTTTTGAATTTATCTTTGACTTCTCTAAGGATTTTATCTGCTTCTTTTCTAGTCATCATAGGGTACAAAGTGGAGAGAACATACTTTCTAAGTTCCATGTCTTTATCCTTAGCTACTTCTTTCCTCATTTCCAGGACTTTCCTTAAGCTTTTAGGAAATTCTTGTAAAATTTCCAACAGAGCTCTATTGAATTTATTCAAATATGTGATGATGGCATCTTCCAATATTTTCTTATTTGCCTGATCAAAATTATCATAGTAAACTCTGACAGGCTTTAAATTTCCATGAACAGTGATTGTCTTTACAATTTCATCAATAGTCATAGTGACCTTACTGGTGATTGGCTTTTTACTGTCCTTGTTACTTTCAGAAGGCTTGTCTTCAAAAGTCTTCAAAGTTCTGGCTTTCTTGGATCTTATTTTTTTCACTTCTTCATCTATCTCTATCTCTTCATCATCTTCTGTGCTCTTGTGGGTTCTTGTGGCCTTAGTTTTCTTTCTTTCTCCTCCATCATCAGATGGAGTGGCTTTAGACCTTTTAGTGGAAGTGGACTTGAGTTGGTTAGCAAGAGTTACAAAACTCCTTGTCTTCCTTGAGGAGCTTGGTGGGATTTCTGAAGCAACTGCTAATTCACTTTCTACTTTTTCTTCTGTATTTTGCTCATTGCCTTTCTTCATCTTTTCAATTCTTTCTCTGTTCTAGTTCATTTCCTCCTTAGTTAGGCCAATGCTCTCAGCATACCTTTCAACTTATCTCTGTACTTTCCTTTTGGTCTCAGGCTGTCTGAGTTCCACATGAAATTTTAGACTTAGTTCCTTGTATGTTCCAAACCTTTCCACAGAGGTATCTTTAGGTGTGTTTAAAAGATGTTGAGCATACATATCCAAATTTATTTCATCCACCTCATAACCCATAGGCATTATCCAAATTGTCCTTGGTTCTATAGCTTCCATCAAGTACTAGTCTATGTCAACCATGAAACATATGTCATTTTCATACTTCTCCACAATTGTTTTAGGGATTCTCTTCCTTGCTTACATTAAACTCTAGAAGTTTTTGAAGTAGCCCCAAATGGCAATCCTTTGGGCTTGGGAGTCACCAAGACTAAGAAGGTGGTCTCTTATTTGCCATGCTACTGGTCTGTCAGTTGTCCAATGCACACCTTGAATTCCCAGTATTTCATTCATAAAATAGAAGAACAAGCATATAATCAAGGAACCATATTTGAAGGAATTTTTTCTTATCTTTCTTTATCTTGCTCAAATTCTCAATCAATTGATTTCATAGCACTTCACAAAGATCATAATCAGCATTTTCTTTCAACATTTGATAGGCTGCATATATTGCAATTCCAGAGACAGAGTTTTCTCTCCTGGAGTGGTAAATTTTGTACCCAATCACCATGGAGGCGAATTTGACATCTAGTTCTATAATATCATTGATAGTCATCACCCTTCTATCAAACTTGGCACTAGTAGCATCAGTCACTATCTGGTTTTTGCAATCTACCAGTTGAATTTAATCTGGTTACAATCTTGATGACATCCTTTGTGATCTTGAATGGTTTTAATAACCATATGAACTCATCATGTATTCAGCTTAAAATATATCAAACCCATTCATTTTCATCAAATGCCAAAAATCTAATGACTTGCAGAAAATGTTTGCTTTCTAGGGCCTTGTATTCTGGTTTCAATTTGTGGCTATCATCTGTTAAGTAGTTGTTAAGCAAATCCAGGAGTTTCAGGTCTCCAAATTCATCTATGTTACAATGGATGTATGCCCTAATATCCTCAATATGCAGTACACCATGTGGAACCTCAGAGAATGCACCCAACGGTTCAACTTCAACTGATTTGTGTGGATGCTTCTTAAATATTGGTCGGTGCCTTTTAGTTACATCAACAACTAGAGGAGTAGCCATATGCAGAAATTGAGAACTCAAAATATTTCACAAGAAACAAGAAATACCTTGTTACATAGTTTAGGGTTTTTGCTTGGAAATCTTTTTCTTGCTTCCAAATCTTGAGAATTCTCAGCTTTAAGCTTGTCCACTTCTTTCTTCTTGTTTTCTCTAGATGCAAAGTGTTTCAAATGAGGAATGAATGACCCTTTTAATCTTTGCATCACCTAATTTGCCTATGTAATAAATGCTCTGCCCTAGCACATCTGGTTGCTCTATTTATGAACAGTCTCTCAGGTATCACTCCTAATTTTCCATAATCACTTCCTTTCTTCTGAAATTCCTTCCAAATGTTCTAAGTCAATTCAAGGTACCTTTTCTTATTATGCCAGAACTAGACACTCAACTACTAGCTGGGGGATTTTTTATTTTTAATGCAGCTCCCCCTAAGCCAGGGGTCCTTATTTAATTGTCTGAAGAATTATCTGCACCAGATTTCAGTGTGGACCCATCACTCTGGTTCACAGTTGATTTTTTCACCCATGTCTCACTTGTTTCATTCTAGATCTCATTCTCTTCAATTTTTATTTTACCCTTGTCTTGTCTCTGCTCATCTAGTTTTCTGTTTACCGGACCTCTTCCTTCATTAGTCCCGCTTCTATAGAATCTTGCAAAATGATCGGATTGGTTACAATGGTAGCACACAACATTTCTTTTCCCATTTGATTGATTTCCTCTTTATCTGCACTAATTTTCCATGTCCAAATCTATTGCATGCAAAACATTTTCCATTGAGAGATTTTCTATTTCATCTATCATTCATTAACATACCTCTACATTCATTGGATTTATGACCATACTTCTTACAATTGAAGCATTGTCCAGAGAAGAATGGATAATTTTGATTTATTCTACTTCTGTATTGAGTGGCTTTGTGACCAAATTTATTGCACTTAAAACAATTTCCATTCAAAGATGGATACCTTTGAGCATTAGGCTGTCTTATCAGAGGTCTTCTAGGTCTGTTTCTCTCATTCCTTGGTTGAAAGTTTCTTTGTCTAGATCCGGAGCTTTCACCTTTTTGATATCCAAGACCATGCTTGTCTTTAGCTCTTTTCTGACCCTCAAGTATTGCTTCAAGTTTAGCTAAACTTATCTTGAACTTCTCCTTATATTCATTTGCAACTTCTAGATCATGTCTGAGATTGACAATTTGTCTTTCAAGATCTCTTTCATTGTCTTTGCTTTCCTGTAGATCAGATTTTAGATGACCAGCAATAATGTCCAATCTATAACATTCATTAGTTCTTTCTTTTAGAGTTTGATTTAATTCTTAAACTATCTTCATCCTTTGCTCAATTTCTTTGGTAAACCTCATTACCCTAGATTCCATCTCAACTTTTAGAATATCAGCTTCTTTTGATAGCTTATCACACTCCTTTGTTTTTTTTTTCAAGGATTCATTCATGTTATTTTCATCAGAAACATTGGATAATTGCAGAAGTAGCTCCTTATTCCTTCCTAAAGCTTTCTTTAATTTGTCTTTTAATACTTCAATGGTGTCATCAACATCCTTGATTTCATTTTTCAAATTACAGATTTCTGCTTTGGACCGATCAAGATCCTTTTGAGCCAACTGAAGTTGATACTTGAGTGAAGCCATTGAAAAACTTCTAAGATCTTACCTCAAGTTGTTAAGCTTCTTTTAAGGAACCTTGCTCTGATACCAATTGTTGTTTTAGGTCTAGATAATTGAGAGGGGGGGTGAATCAGTTGTCACAAATTTTTAGTCCTTTTTACTTATAATTAATTTAACGATATAAACATTTCAGCATCAATCAATAGCATGTGAATAGAAAACATAAATAACACATTTGACACCAGGATTTTGATGTGGAAACCTGGTTAAGGGAAAAAACATAGTGGGGGTTAACCTATAAATATTAATACCATGTTAAAAGTATTTTTACAAATATGAATGCACATGCATTTGGGCTTACTGCTCAAGTAAAGGCTCACTGCCTATGGAGATATTATAAGATAACAATAGAGGTTTGAATTGATTAATAGCACCTAGACTTATGCAAGAGTTTCAATTCCAGTTAAGTACAAAAACTAATCTTACACATTTCATCTTTGCTCTGCTCCTCTTACTGTTCTGTCTTCATTCACACTTTGGATTTCCACTCTTCTCACATTCACCTTGTTCACACACACACACACACCGAGTCATCCAAATTCATCAGCTATATATATTTGCAATATGGTCTACAATCATTCTATTAGTCAGCTTCAACAACACTTAGAACTTTTATGAATGCTCCGCTCTGTCAACTAAATCTATGTATAACTTAAGGTGCAGACCAAAACTTGCTCTTGAATATCATTAATCATGTCAGCCACTGTCACTGATCATTGTCATTTGTCTAACAAATAACTTCCATACATCCAGAATCAAGATCTTCTGCAAGGTCGGCATGTTCTTCTATCTACTCTGACAAACTGGAACCCGATACTTAGAGGCTAATATCTTTTGAATCCTTCATCACCGGAGGACAAAAATATGTATTTAGACCATATTGACAATGCACATGACTGCCCATGGGAGAGATTTAGACCAAAATACCAGACCCTATTGCTGCTCTGTTCCTAACTGTCCAGACTTAGATAAATTCTAAAACTGACTTCTGGTATGCACAAATTGTGTTATGCATATGATTGGGATGATCTTGGTTACCATCAATGACAACATATGTCATGCCTAGTAGTGTCTCTTTCCAACATCAACAACTTTGATTCTTTAGATATATCATCTGCAAGCTTTAAAAACTTTTTCCTTGGTTGACAAGATGAAATGTGTAGCATGAAATGTCTAATGGCCATAACAGTCAACTCCCAAACATATGTAGCAAGTAAAATTCTAATGTAGTTCAAGATCAAGACATAATCAGGTCCTATCTTACCTTGGCACACTCTTTCACATTAGCACACACTCTAAAACATATGACATAACCATTAGCATATATCAGGTCGGCACAACAAACACTTATCTGTCTTTACATTTAGCTCCAGACCAAAAGTAGTACCGGAGGGGACAAATTATATCATGTAGACCATACAATGAACATTATATGTCTTGTAAGACATTCTTGTATACTTCTTTTGTCATCTCAGGATATATCATGCTAGTACAAATACTTAAACTTTGATGCCAGTGTCATTGACAAACTCTGCTTACACAATCTTAAGATAAAACACCAAAAAACATACTTGCGGTGATCATAAACATTTGATATTTGAATTGTACATACCAACCAGACATATGATCTTATATTCCAATCAGAAGGGCCAAATATGATTATGCAGTGACCTACGGTGACCTCAAAAATCTCCCTCTGCATGCTTCAATTAGCACTAAGGCGTGTCAACACACTGCTGATTCTGGAGAAGCAAATGCAGTACATATTAACACTTGAATCTTGAAACATGCATACCTAATACCCATATCTACTTATCCTCCAAACCACAACATCATATCTTCATTTGCAGAGAAGTGTGGAGCATTATCCCATCTCCCTATGGTTGTAATTACCCTATTTCAACACTGTCTTCATAGTTTTGTCTCCAAAACATCTTGTGGTAAGCTTCATGATCTCAAACTTGAAACATAGGTACTTGAGTGCAATACCTAGCCATTAGTCCAATACATAGTCCCTTACCTTCAACTATAGTAGAATGTGGTACCTTCTTGTGAGCCTGTAATACCTTCCCTGAATTGTACTACACTTAAACAATTTCCTTCGATCTTTTACAACTTTCTTTATCATGCGATAAGTATCATGAGTTCATATGATCATCGTTTAGCAAGACTCCAACTCTACTCATCACAGACTTCAAACATAAATATATCAAGGCTATAAACTTACACATGAACATCAAAAGATATGGTATGATTGTGTATAGATGATATCGATCCAACTCCTTCTGTATAGATAATACTGATCTATCTCCTTTACTTCACCATTCTTCTGATCAGCTTCTTTTGTCTTCTTTCTTGATCCACTCCTTTGGTTGTTGAGCATATATATATTATATAATATATATATGCTCAACAACCAAAGGAGTGGATCAAGAAAGAAGACAAAAGAAGCTGATCAGAAGAATGGTGAAGTAAAGGAGATAGATCAGTATTATCTATACAGAAGGAGTTGGATCGATATCATCTATACACAATCATACCATATCTTTTGATGTTCATGTGTAAGTTTATATATATATATATATATATGTATACATACATATATATATGTATACATACATATATATATGTATACATACATATATATATGTATACATACATGTATACATACATATATATATGTATACATACATATATATATACATATATATATATACATATATATATACATATATACATATATATATATACATATATATATACATATATACATATATATATATGTATATCAACGGTGACAACACTTCTAGTCCTTCTACTGAACAACATCACTATTTACATCAATGACAACACATATGAAAGAGGAAGATACCCTTATTTAATTCATACTAATTACACAAGGACACAAAACCTTTATTGGGATAAAAGTTGTGTTACAAGTTCTAGGTGCTCAACCATTTCACATGGAGTTCTATGAGACACTTCCTCTTCATACCATTCCTTGATTTACCTAACTCACATTATGAATCATGTCTATAGCATTAGGTTGACACTCCACTTTCCAATATTCTCCCTCTTTTGTTAAAATCATTCAAAAAATTGCATTGACCAATCTCTGATACCAACTGATGCAATCATGGCTAGAGAGTCTAATGAAGGATTATCCAACCATGTGGCCATGTGAACAAACACACAACAAGCTTAATAAAATGCTAGAATAATCATGTTCTTTATTCTTTCACAATCACAACAACATTACAATCTATTGCAATGGGTTTCCAATATGCTAGGTCTCATCCATTTGATTAGAAATAAATAAAATCAAAACAATTCAAAAGATTTTACAATACAAAACTTGCCAATATTTCTTCTCCTTTCTTTTTTGACTTCTAATGATGTTAAAGGATGTTTATATATCATATAGTAGCCTTAAGAGTGATCTCAATTAGCCACAAGGTGGCACCAAAATTAGTATCAAATGAAATGTGTTGTCAACCAACCATGTAGATTAATCTCCCAAATGGAATGTAGTGAAGGTTGACTAATGGGTCTTGGTGTAGTTCACACTATAAGATCTCTTGGGTCAATTGTACCTTGATAAGTGTTCCTTAGTTTCTAAAAACTTTGGAAAGTTGTCATAAGCCATAACTAGTGAAACTGAATGTAATCTTGTTAAACCTAGTAAAGTTTTATAGATATAATTATTCCTTTGTGGTGATCAAAATATTTTGGGAAGTGAATGTGACATTGATGGATTAGTGTAGATCATATATCCCATACCACAAGGTGATATCATCAAGTGTAGTAAAATGCAGTGGAATTTGTGATGATTGGTTGTTGATAAAAAAGAAAAAAAACCTACAATCAAAACAAACAAGTAAAAGAAAATATTTTGGGTTATTCAAGATTGCTCTTACATCCTAGGATACCCTTTCATAAAAATAATAATATGTCTATAGAATGTGAATTATCTTCCATGATAAGAGTATGATGACTATAACTTTATTTGTAAACCTACAAAATAAAATAAACATGAAAGGAAATATTTTTCAATGATGTAAAATTGCTCATACCCCTTGGATGGTCTGCATTAGACACCCCAGGTAACTAAAAATTAAGTCCCTCACTTTGGTATGGGTAGAGGAACACCAAAATATTTCACCTCAACGTTAGGTATCCATGTTGAGACTTTAATTATCTTTTCCTCCCATTTTACCAAATATTCGTCATACTATTTTTCCTTGTATTCTTTTCTAGTATGTTTCCTAGTATCTCTTTAATTTCTTTTATTTGCTACTCTGGTATCTTCTTTCTCTAATTCATATTTGTTCTATATCTTTCTAACTCTCCCTCATGGTACCCATACAAATCTATAATATTAAATATGAGTGATAAATATAAACCTTCCAATTCAACTACATATGCATTTTCATAATCGAATCTAGATGATCTTTCAAGGGCCAAACTTCTTCATCTTTCGCTTATTGTATGTGCCTTGTGAAAATATTTACTTCCTTAGGTATACCATCACCTTATCTCCTACCTCATACTCCTCATGGCTCCTTTTTATCTTAGCCTTTACCATATACTTACAATTTGTCTTCTTTAACTATTTTTGTAAGTCATGTAATACCTTTATATGACCTATAAATTCCTTTACTTATGCACTTATTTTATCTTCATTTGTAGTGTCTCTCAAATCTAATACATTCCTTATATTACTACCATACACTATCTCAAAGGGTGTTCTTCCTATACTCCTTTTTATCAAACTATTGTAAGCAAACCTAGCTTGCACTAAAACCATATCCAAATTTATTCTATCTCCTACTAAACATCTTTACAAGTTATGTATAATTTTGTTCTCCACATTTTTTGTCCATCTATCTATGGGTGATATGTTGAATTGAATTTCAACCTTGTCTTCATTTTCTTCTATAGTGTTCTCTAGAAGTAATGAACAAGTTTTGTCTCTATCAAAAATTATATGTCTTAGTAATCCATACAATCTCACAACCTCCTTGAGAAATAGACCAGATCCATGCACCATATCATTTATCTTCTTAAATTCTATAAAATGCACTCCATCTTAGAAAATATATCAACTACCACAAATAGTTGTATACACCTAAAAATGAAATGACTCTATCTAAATAAATATTTTAAATATTTATTTTAGCTTAATATTCCTCTATCAATAAATAAATCGATTTATTTATTTGATTCATTTTCCTCCCATTAATTGAATAAATTTCATTTATTTAATTAATTTCATCAGTATCAACTTTATTCTTCTAAACAATTAAATAATTTTAATTATTTAATTAAATCATTCATTCTTCTAAATTTAAATAAAATGCAAATTTATTTAAATTAAATCTCAATCTTCAAAAATAAAATATAATCAAATATTTTATTTATTCCTCTAAATCTAGCAAAATCAATTAAATAAATTTATTTATTTAATTTGCTTTCTTATCTTCTAAAAAAATATTCAAAATGTTCTAAAAATAAATTTTCCTTGTCATGCAAAAGCAATAGCTGAGTTAATTGATTTAAAGCAACCTTGTTTTTATCAACAAATTCTTAGAATAGAAAAATATATTCTAATTTATGAAATCAAAGCTCATCCTCATCAAGAAAGCAATTAACTCAACAAAGAAACTTTTTAAATGACACATGTCTTCTTTCTATTCATGCATGTTCTCTCAAACATCCTCTACCATTGATCTTATTTCTTCTACACTGTTGATCTTCTCTCACAAGTCTATAAATACCCCTCTATTCTTCCATTTCATATCAAGAAGCTTTCAAGTAAGATTACTCTGTCGAATCCATAGCACGCCATTGGCACCCCCACTCTCACATTGTGTTAAAGCTCATCTTCGATACAATAAGTATCCTAGCCATTTCTCCATCGTCATCTTGAGGAAACAAGGCAAGGAAGCAAGATTCTTGAGGGCTACATTAATCACCAAACTTTTTCTGAGAAAAACTTTCAACTCTTCAAACACCTATTTTCATACTTGTTTCAGTTTCTTAGATCTGATTAAAACTGTGCAAGTCAGTCATCTCGTTCTTTTCCACCACATAGCTACTTTTCCCATGCTCACATCATCCAAAACTTTGCAAAATTCTTCCAAAATCAAACCAAGTATCCAAAACTAGGTTAGTACCAAGCTATTCTTGATCACATCAACCTCAAACAAACCTAGTGAGTCTCCACTATCAAGGATCAATCATCATTTTCTCTTGGAACTCCACTAATGGCTTGTGCAAAAACTAGTCTACATCAAGTAACCGGATTTCTATCATCCTTACTTTTGACTATTGTTTTGTTCCAACCAACTTGTTGGACACCAATAGATCTAAGGAAAACCTTGTTCAAACCTCAACACATTCTATTACCTCTTGTTTAAAACTTTCAAGCTCACTCCATCCCATCTCAAATCACCTTGCATGGTCTTAACAAGGTCCCAAAAACAAAACCAAATCAAAATGGCAGACAAAACTATTCCATCCCCTCACCACAGTGATGAGGAAATATCTCAGGAAGAGATTCTATAAACTCAGCAAGACCAGAGGTTCCAATGCATAATGGACAAAGTACTTGCCCAAGACTCTACTAGATTCTTTCAAGCTTCCTAAAGATTTTGACATAGAAGCATTAAAGAACATAAGGAAGAAAGAAACCCTAAGGGAAGCACACAAGAGGAAATGACCATAGACAAAAGCAAAGCAACCATTGATTCTACAAATGCCCTAAGCTTGCTAACCCAATAGATCCAAGATTTACAACAACAATTCATAGACGTGCAAATAGGAATATCGACTAAGCATTATTCCCTAGAGGATATTTCACCGTATCCTTTTGATAGGACCTTGATCATGATACCCTTCCCCTCTAAATTTGAGGTGCTAAAATTTGACAAATATCATGGAAAGAGTGATCCAAGAGACCACATCAGGGAATTTAATGCTGCATGTCTTGAAGTCACCCACAATGATACCTATCTTATGTCACTATTTCCAAGAAGCTTAGGAGGACAATCCATGGAGTGGTTTTCTAGACTACCTCCTAGTATTAGAACCTTTAACGAACTTGTGGACAAATTTGTCACGCACTTCTACAATATTGAGCATGACACCTTAATTTTAGATCTTTGTAACACCAAGCAAAAAGGTGGAGAATCCTTCACCACCTTCTTACAAAGATGGAGATAGTTGGTAAGTAATTACCCACATCAAATGCCTGAAAAACAAATGTTGGAGATGTTTGTACATAACTTATAAACTGATCTAAGATAACAAATACAAATCCAATGTCCTACTACCTTTAGTAAGGTCATTGAGATGGGTCTAATCATCGAAAAGGCTTTAATCGCCAGAGGTCAAATAAAGCTTTATAAGGACACTCCTAGTACCAATACCAACACAGATAAACCAAGATTTTTTACAAAGAACAAGAACATTGTGAATGATGGGGTGGTGGATGCCAAAAATGCACCACCAAAACAACCAATCTTCAACTTTTCAAACCCACAAAATAACCCCCCATAAAATAAACCATGAAACAATAAATCACGGTTTACAAGTTATCAGCCTCGGAGGAAATTCACACCCCTAGGGGAAACATTGGAAACCACCCTACAGAAGTTGATTACAAATAAACTCATAACACTTCCAACAGCATGGGAATATGAACCAAAAGTTAAACCTCCTTGGTGGAATAACAATGATTTTTTTGAATACCACCAAAACAGGGGGCACAAAACCAATGACTGCATTGCGCTCAAGCACACTATCCAAGATTTAATAGATCAAAACAAAGTATCACTTGATGGACATACCTCTAATAATGATCACCAGGCATTCAAGGATCCACTTCCCAACTATGAGCAGGGAGGTTCTTCCAATCAAAATAATGATGGAACTAGCAACACCAATTACACGAACATGTCATTTGACTATGTTGTTAACCACATCTCGAAAAGTGATCCACACGTCAATGTGATCACTATAAACAAAGACTGACTTAGATTGTAATGCTACCACTTGCAGTAATAGAGTCACTCTTAGAGGACTCCCAGCCTCTCTATCTAATCAGTACAATATCCTAGATCAACTCCATAAGATGCCTACACATATCTCCATCCTAGAACTTCTGCGTCTATCCCCATCCCATAGGGCCATACTTGACAAAGCTCTTTCAGAAGCCTCCATTCCAACAAACCTTGCTGAAGAACAATTTCAAACCATGGTAGGTCACATTACCTCACCTCACTCCCTATCATTCACTAAAAAGGATGATATGTCAATTACCCAACCTCATAACGCATCTCTTCATATCGAAGCCTTCATCCACAAACACAAGATAAAAAGGGTTCTAATTGATGGAGGAGTTGGTTTAAATATTTGTACCTTGAAGCTAATCCTTGCATTGGGGTTTGTGGAGAAAGCTATTGATCCCAAAAAGAAAATCACTATCAAATCTTATTATGAGGTGGGGAGAACTTCCAAGGGAACTGTTGTTTTACCAATCAGAGTTGGACCTGTAGTAAAAGATGTGGCATGCCAAGTCCTTGACATGGAGCTAGCGTATAACATTCTTCTTGGGAGACCCTGGATACATGCTCTAAAAGTGGTACCGTCAACATATCACCAGTGTATCAAATTCCCCTATGAAGGCCAAGGTGATACCAATCCATTTCAATATTGCAACTCCATTCATTCTAAACCTAAAGTTGTGATCCCTCATAACCATGCTTCTGCTTCATCTTCATCTCGGGTTGACCCAGCTTCACTCACTTCCACATCAAAGGCTTCCCAACCTAACCTCAGATTCAAAGATAAGGGCATGGGTGAGTACACAATCACCCAATCCTTATGCTTGGCATAGCTCCCTCTATCTCCTAGATCATATGGAAGACCTTCCATGAACAAATTGAAGGCTTTCGAAACTACCAAATCAAATGGGGAAGCCTTGAAGATGAAAGCGATGAAAAAGACATCCTTCAATGGTTATATAAGGATGAAGTCAGTCTATCAAAACAACAAGACCATCACTCCATGATACAAATTAAGCAATATGGTCAAGGATTCCAAATGCTACAAAGAATGGGGTATGAAGGACATGGTCCCCTCGGTTCGAGAAAGGAAGGTATCACTGAACCAATCCAACCTCATACCTTGACAACCCGAGACACTACAGGGCTAGGTTACACTGGTACAACAAGAACCAATAGAGAAAATAAGCATAAAGGCCAACAACTAGAAACATCTGCTACTAATCTGGTTGATCAAATTTACTGACTGTAAATGGGGAGTGATGTAGAGGAAAAGAACAACTCAACTTCTTATGACATACTTCATATTAATGTGTTTCAAACCCACAATCTTATCACAAACCAAAGCCCACAACATAGCACCATTTTGTTTTTTTCTACTTCTCTGACCCAACTAGACCTCACAAGGCCTTCTCATCTCTTAAGGACTTTAACTCAATCAAAATAATCATTTACCAAGGACTGTCTCAACATGCATGCAACCATTCCTTCAATGGCTGTCATAACTCCTAGTAGCCCTATCTTTGGGACTATTAGAGCATAACCTCCAGTGGAGATCTCCATTCAAGACTGTAAAGGCATATTTGAATACCCATTACCAAGTTTTAAAACATATCTAAAACTCAATATATGTTACTTTGGAAAGAATTGCCCAAAACAGGACTGTCACCGTGCCAAATAGGCCTAATGGGCTTTGCATGCACAAGGGCTTATTGGTTCTACCATCTTCTGCCTCAATCTCTCTTAACCAAACCCTCAAATCATATTTATTTGACCTGCACTTGGTTAGGAAACCATCAAAAGTTCATTTCCACATGAATTTCTTACATAACCTAGATTACAACTCTCAAGACTGCCCTCTAAACTCTGTTTTCTAGACTGTATATAGAAAAATAGTTATAAAACCATGATTTTCTCCACCTCAACTTTAGTCATTTGGTCAGAGACCTCTAGAATATGAAAGCACATACTACCACAACTATTTTCCACCAAAGATTAGTAACATACAATGGATAAAAAGGAAGAAACACAATTATCTCAGTCACTGTTTACCCTAACAAAGGGTTTTGACTGTTTTTAGCAAATTTGCAATAACTGACTCAAAACAAAACCAAACTGCATGCAAAAAAATGGGAAGGGAAGGTGATTGAAAGACCTTTCATTTGAAATCAAAAATATATGTCCTTCTGCCCGTACTGGGCCATACCATGCAAGGAAACAACGAATTCCTAAAGAAAAACACAGAAAAACATTGCTTTTTACTATTTCATTTCAAATCTCCAATCACCTCCGAGTTTACAAAGGTATACAAGGCCTTTTAAAGGCATTACAATTTGTCCTTTCAGTTTCCAACTAATTTCTAACTTCCTCCAAGTGAATGACCTTTGGTATTCCACTATTGTTCTTTTCTTGCATTTTTACAATATTGCTTTGGTAACAAATTTAGCAATTTTTACATTTTCAACTTCCTAGAGACCTATTGATGGCTCATTTACATAGGAATTGACCATTACATGACCTGTTACAATTCTCTTATACTTTGAAGGTTCAATTTTACAAATTTGCCAATTAAATGAATCTAATGAGTAAGGTTCTCTTGCTCTAGGGAGTGAGACTGACTCCAATGAATATGAGTGGGATATTCTCTCTGAGCTATCTTGTGATGAAAAAGATATCAATGTGGTCCATGAGTATGACCCAACCCATGCAATTGAAGGACAAAGTTCAAGGGGTAGACCACTAGAGTCTGATCCACATAGTAATGATAGTGAAAGTCGTGAGGAAAGAATGATACCCCCTTGACGGATCAGCTAATGGAGAGCACCATCGTAGGCATTGTCTATGCTTATAATAACCACCATAACACCTCTATCTTGACCATCAATGCCATCAAACTAGACCAACCCAATGACCCTTTACTGTTATTACACCCAGAACTCATAGATTGGGACTTACAAGACACTCCCCCTAAGCTCGACACCTTTCAAAATGATGAAGCCATCATAGTCTATCTTGAGCTTAGAGATCACATACCCGTAGGGGACCACAGGGCTGGCTATGCCATAGATCTCAATGACAAGGCCTATTTTGGAGAGAGTGCCAAGCCTTTCAGTCTCAAAAATGTCAAAATGAAAGAAAGATCTAATGGTGAAAACTACTCTGCGATAGTGTTAGATCATGAAAAAAGTAAAAATATAGACGTATCCAATGATGAAAACCTCTCTAAGGCTGAAGGATGGAAGGCTTGACCCTCTACCCAATCTCACACATCAGGAGAGATCTTTAATCTTGATAGAACCAGCACAGGTGACAGTCCTAGAATGATTCACATGGCACAGCCTTTAACCGCACAAGAAAAGTCAGTGTTCACTGAATTCTTCAAAAGAAAACAAATCAACTTTTCTTGGACATATGCAGATATGCCAGGGCTAGATCTAAATCTCATAATGCATCACTTATCCTTAGCTCTAGGAGCTAACCTAGTAAAGGAAAAGCTCAAGAAGATGCACCCGCATATAGCCTTCATGGTGAAAGAAGAGCTAAAGAAACTGTTAGATGTTGGATTCATCAAACCAATAGACTATCCTGAGTGGATTTCAAACATAGTGCCAGTAACCAAACCAGATGGAAGAGTTCAAATATGTAATGACTTCAGGGAATTGACTAAAGCTTGTCCAAAAGATGATTTCCCCCTGCCAAACATTGACGTTATCGTAGATCTCATGGCAGGGCACACCATGCTGTCACTAATGGATGGTTTCTCTGGATACAACCAGATCAAAATTACCCGTGAAGACCAACACAAGAATATGTTCACATTTCCATGGGGCACCTATTGTTGGTGTGTCATGCCATTTGGTTTGTAAAATGTCGGTGCAACATATCAGAGAGCTATGACCACAATCCTCCATGACATGATGCACACTATAATCGAAGATTATGTTGATGACATCTTGGCAAAATCACTCACAAGAGAAGGACACCTGGTAGTATTGGATAAGATCTTCACAAGACTGGAACAATTTAATGTGTGACTCAACCTAAAGAAGTGCATGTTTGGAGTTACATTAGGCAAGCTACTTGGATACATAGTGTCTGCCAATGGAATCGAAGTCGACCCAGCTAAAGTAAAGGCCATCATGGAAATGTCACCTCCTAAGAATCTCACTCAACTAAGGTCTCTGTAGGGAAAACTACAATCTATCAGAAGATTCATTTCTTAATTGGCAAACAAGTGCCACCCATTTTCCCACCTCCTACATAAGAATGTACCTTTCAAATGGAATAATTCATGTGAATAGGCATTTCAACAGTTAAAAGAGTATCTCATGAAACCACTTGTATTGATGCCACTGATTTAGGGTAAACCTCTACTACTGTATATCTCAGCCACACCAATATCTCTGGGAGCTCTCCTCGCATAGCAAAATTATGAAGGAAAGAACAAGTAATTCATTATATCAGCCGAACACTTGTTGGGTATGAATTACAATAAACGCCAATTGAAAGAGCATGTCTCGCTATGGTCTTCACTTCCCAAAAGTGGAGACATTACATGTTGTCACATTCTATCAAACTAGTAGCAAAGATCAATCCACTCAAGTAGTTACTCAACAAAGCTTCCCTTACAGGTAGATTGTCCAAATGGGTCATGCTTCTCAATGAGTTCAACATCAAATATGTAGACAGGAGGGCAATAAAAGGCCAAGTACTTGTAGATCAACTAGTAGATGCACCTCTAACAGATGACAACCCTTTAAGCTTCAAACTTCCAAATGAATCTATCTTTCACATAACCACAACAACCTGTAAAATGTACTTCGATGGCTCATACACTCAGCATGGGTCAGGAGTAGGTATCTTATTGATCACCCCTAGTGGTGACACCATTCCTAAATCATACAGATTACTCTTTCCCTACACTAACAACATGGAAGAATATGAAGCCCTAGTCATTGGCATCAACCTAGCAGTTGAATGGAATATCAAAGAACTTCAGGTGTATGGTGACTCACAGCTGGTCATAAATCAAGTAAATGATGAATACCAGACAAAGGATGAGAAATTAATCCATTACAAACAGATGGTAGATGATTTCAAGGAATACATTGTCAAAATCTCTTTTGGATAGATACCAAGGATTGAGAATAAAGCTACAGACACCATGGCCACAATTGCATCTCTCCTCGATATTCCAAATAATTAATCACGTTATGAGTTCTTGGTAGAGCCAGTGTCCCATCTTGCATATGACACTCCTAAACCCCATATCATTTGCCACATTGTTGGAACTGATTCCCCCCTCTATGAAAAAATATTTGCCTATTTTAAAGAGAATACCCTCCCACCTGATCTCTCCAGCAACCAAAAATAAACCTTCATTCGTTAGGCATCTTGGTATGCCATTGTCTCCAATACCCTATATCATAGAGGTCTTGATGGTACTCTGCTTAGGTGTCTCAATAGTGAGAAATATCAAACCACCCTGAACAAAGTGCATGGCAGTATATGTGAGACCCACTCTAGTGGCCCTACCCTAGCCAAGAAACTCATGCACATGGGATACTACTAGCCAACCATGGAACAAGATTCCTATCATTTTGTAAAGAAGTGCAAGAAGTGCCAAATCCATGGGAACCTGATACATGCACCAGCATAAGAGTTGCATCCATTAACAACTCCTTGGCCTTTCTATCAGTGGGGACTTGACTTAGTGGGCAAGATCCACCCTTCTTCATCCAATGACCATAAATTCATAGTCACCGCCACTAAGTACTTTACGAAGTAGATTGAAGTCATGTCCTTAGCTAATATCACATGAAAGTAGATTACCTCCTTTATCTTGAACTATATCATTTGTCGCTATGGTATCCCTTCATCCATTATCACAGATAATGGGCAACCATTCAAAAATTAGGATGTTAGGGAACTATGTGACAAATTCCATATCTAGCACCACTTTTCTACCCCTTATTACCCCCAAGGCAATGGACAGGTGGAGGAATCAAATAAAACTATCTTGAAAATCCTAGAAAAGACTGTCAATGATTCTAGCCATGATTGACATATCTAATTAAATCTAGCGCTTTGGGCCTATCGTACAAGTATCTGTACACCCACATGTGCAACACCATACTTCCTAGTCTATAGATCTGAAGCCATCTTTCCCATTGAAGTCGAGATCCCATCCTTGCGAGTTTTGTTAAAAGGTCTCATATCTGATGAAGAGTAGAGAGTATCCAGACTTCAAGAGTTAGAGCTGCTCAAAGAGAGAAGGAAATAGGCCTTTAACCATCTCAAATCTTATCAACAACAAATGTCTAGAAGTTACAACCACAGGGTAAAGCCCTGAATATTCCAAGTTGGTGATCTAGTCCTGAGAGAAAATCCTAGAAATCAGCAAGATCAAGAGAAGAAAGGCAAGTTTGAACCCAACTGGCTGGGTCCCTATGTCATCATCACGACCTATGGGTTAGAAGCTTATCAATTGGCTACATCTGAAGGTGAACTGTTTGATGATCCTATCAACAGCATGCATCTTCGCAAGTTCTATACCTAATCCCCAATGCAAGGGAGTTAAAAAAATAACAAAAAAATAGAAAAAGTGATAAAAACAAAATCAAAAAATCAAAAAAATGGAAAAATAACAAAAAAATCATCCTCTGGTGAAAACCTAGCAAACAGGTGCTTGGGATAGATACCATGATGAAAACCTGGCAAACAGGCATCATGTGTATTTTTAGCTATTGTGCAAATAAAAGCAAGTGGTGAAAACTGGTAAATAGGCGCTATCTGCAACAAACCGCTTCCTCCATCTGGTGCGACCTAATCTCTTTTGTGTCCATCATATCATTCATCTTGAACTGATCCATTGGACCATTGTCAAACTATGTCACCTCTGAGTTATCACATAGGCAAGGGCATTCTCAATGCACCCCCGAGGCTCTACTCCACTTCTTTCCTATCCATTCCATCAAGTGTCGTATTTCCTGCTATCTATACCAATTCTACATATTTACCATCGCCTAGGTCCTAGTTCCATCAGGTTCACCCAGAACTACGTTGCCTCTATGTCATCACATAGGCAAGGACATTTAGCAATGTGCCCCCGAGGCACTCGGTCAATCCCTTGGGGTCCGTCTCTCCATGTCTGTTTGTCAAGTCACCCACGATAAGTTAATCCTTTGTCTAAACTAGGGGACAACTCCATGACCTGGTTGCAGATTTGGATTCTTGAATGCCGCATGTTCTAAGAGGATACCAATAAGGATTGTGATACCTTTCACTAGACAAGCACACGCAGCAAAGCAAGCTACCCAAAACAAAAATCTTGGTACAGAACATCAACCGTCCAAAAGCAAAGCAAAACATATACCAAAACACTCAAACTAACTCTATATCAATTATGGCAAGAAGACACATCTAATGCAAGAATTTTTTGTGCTTTATGAATTGGTTAACTTATAAGGTCTTAAATTTTTGTCATTATGTCTTTCTATGCTACTCAAGGATGCCAAAAGCTAGAGATACTATGATGGGGGTATAATCATTTTCTTTGTCTGTTGTTTGTGGATCAAACTTTCGTAATGTCACTACTTTTGTCTAACGACATGATCAACAAAAGATCATCGAGGACTTCAAAGGTCTAAACATGAAAAGGGGCAATCCTTGTCTGTTGATATGCAAGAGGTACTCAGGTCATCTAGCTTCAAGTTTGACTAGATACTTGTATCAACTTGCTATATCAAAATCCATGTAAGGAATGCTTAGGTCATCTCAGTTTAATTATACCTAGATGCTTGTATTTTTCCTACAACATTTCAAAAAGAGAAAAGAAACAAAAAGCTCTCAATGATGAAAGAAAATTACTTGTGCTCTAATGATGACAAAATATCCACATCCATTTCATATCAAGAAATTCATATCATCCATGCAATAAGCAAATCCTACAGAGTATTAGTGTTTACAAATGAAAAGCCTGTGATCCTTTCATTCATCTTCTTCCACCTATCACTATGTCATCTCTGTGTCGATTGAGTATATTTGGACATACCAATAACATAGCATAAAATTGCATATCATATCACATGAGATAGTCATTCACATGATTAAATCATTTGCATACATAATAAGTGCATTAGGTCATCCATATACATTCACATCAGGACATCATATCAACAACAAAAAAATCAAAAACATAGACAAGTACATATAGA
This sequence comes from Cunninghamia lanceolata, assembly GCA_027924645.1. Taxonomy (NCBI): domain Eukaryota; kingdom Viridiplantae; phylum Streptophyta; class Pinopsida; order Cupressales; family Cupressaceae; genus Cunninghamia; species Cunninghamia lanceolata. The sequence goes on from BSBN01000047.1 coordinate 27,638,821, forward strand.
TCATCTCGCAAGCTGCATAATCATATCGACAACATTCACATTTGCATTTGCATATCAGATCATCATAAATGCATCTAAGACTACATCAACATCATATTAAACATAATCAAAATATGCATAACATGTGAAAACATCATAAGATAGATTGCATCCATGGCATATAAACATAGAACAAGTGCATGTAGAACATCAATGGCTGCATCATCATATAAACATAAAACATGTCCAAATGTACAATATATCAAAATATCTGTCCATCTCTCGGAGTCATGTCATGAAATATATACAACATATAAAAAGATAATAATACATGTCTCAAGGAAAAATAATACAAAAATATACATATTAGACTATTTGAGCCATCAAAAATGTGTATACGTAAAAGCCAAAAATCAATATAAAAGTCAAGAACTAGCTAGCCCTGCTACTATGGAACACTGCTCCCAGCACTACCCTCTCCTCTGTCACCCCCTAACTACTGGGGGCCTCTCATTGATGCCCCAGATCAGGATCCACCTACCCTTTGTGAAGCCATAGACTAGCTCCTATAGCTAGGGGCGTGCTGGTGTTCCGGCATGGCCCCATGATATAGTCCTCTGTAGTACTATGTCTGAGCCTATGCTCTGGCAAGCTCATCCTGTACCTGTGCCAACTGCCCCTGTACCTGTGCTAGCTATGCCTGTGTCTGTACAAGTTGTACATGTGCTTACTATACCTGTGTAACTAAAAATCTCGTGGTACCATCTATACCTAGGGCTACCACTGCCATGTCTCTCTCTACTCTGATGGCCTACACCCTCACCAAGGCTGAGTCTCGCTCTCTAGATATCTCTGATATGCGTCCTGCATCTATCTCTCTCTGAGACTCTGCTGCTCTCAGGTGTGCTCTCAGCTGCCTCACCTAATCCTGTAGCACAGTCATGGCCTACTACTGTAAGTTAGGCTGTGGAGCCTGCTATCCCTATCCCTGCACCTGCTCTAGGCCACCTGCTGCGGTGACATCATATGTCTCTATTGTACCCCCTACTGTGTCGATACCTGCACTTGCCCTGTAACCTACAACTGCGCAACATGTTTCTATCCTAAAGGTCCCTCCCTAGACCTCCTCCTCTATCTCGGTCTACCTCCATCTCCTCCTCCTCCTCCTCCACCATCCCCACCATCAGCTCCCTCTCCTTGACCCACTCTACCCCTCCTCCATCTCCTCCTCTTGCTAGCCCCATCCTCATCGTCTGAATCCTCCTCGTGTATGTGAGGAACCAACTCTCCAGGTCCTGAATATCTAGGAAATGGATGAGTTGCAAACCACTCCTCATAGTCTGGAGTCATCCCCGTGTCTACTATCTCTCTCCTCATCGACCAAGATGCATAAGGGATCTACCAAAAGTCTGCTAGGCGTCTCCTCATAAGATGCCATTGGACCCCACCTCAGCCTCCCTACATGGGTCCTCACAAATCAAGCCTGCCCTTGCAGCCTACCCTGTACTCTACCAAACTACCTCTGCACTCTACTGACAATCTGACACTCTAGTATGTACCACGTCATGCTAATGAGCCACTGAGTCTAGAAACAATATGGCAACTCATCGTCCTCATCATCCCATACCTCGCAGTCTAGGTATGGGTGCTAGATAAGTAAATCTACATTATCTAGCACATGTCTCAAGTACTTGAGCTTTCCCAGCTTGTGATGGGAAATAACTCCTGCGTAACCATAACTGTATGGCTCTCCCCACTGTCTCTCAAAAACATAGATTGGTCGTGTGATCGCTATGTGCTCCCACAACCAAAACTACAAAAGAGACACACCTGTTGACAAGCTAGCCCTCTGTGGTACACAACCTAGTGCATATCCCTGTACAAGTGCACAAGCATGCACACACCCCATGCATATCAAGTCCCGTCAGTGATCATCCTCTCCATCACCCTCCCCTAGCCAATCAAGAACTTGTGTGATATCCTATCGGGGCATACTACGCCATTGATCAATCCTACAACTATCCCTGGGAAGTAGTCATGTATATCCTACCATGAAATCACCTGTTCAATAAGCTTCGGGTCATCAAAAACACGTCTGCACTATGCGAAACCTGCATTGCGCTATGGATCGTACTGTTCCAACTCTCCCTAAATAGGTAGATGTAGAATCCTGTAAACATCTTCCAAAGTGATCACCATCTCCCCAATTAGTAGATGGAAAGTCACATCCTCACTGTGGCATCGCTCCATCACCGTAGTCAATAGACTGAGGTTCGCACAAACCTCGGGCATGAAGCAAACATAATCCAGACCCATAGCACCAAGAGCCTTGCGGTCCATCTCTGTAAGCATGTACCACTACAATAGCAGCAAAGGGTATTGCTCTCGTGACATCAGAGTATCATGAATGTCCTCCTGCAACCAAGCAAAGCATAACGTCAGGCAAAAACCCATCTCCAAACAAACCTACTCAAAGCAATCAAACTATCCTATCACTGACTTAACATATCAAAATTAATCAAAATAGCATATCATCTCTTGACTAGATTCCTAGCAATCTCGGAGATCGCTTATCAATTGACGTGTTGATCAAGGTGCCAATTGGGTTAATTTTGTTAAGTCAGCTGACTATCCTAGTGCAAAGTGCTGAACCAAGTAGCCAATGCTCTGAATCATATCCGCTTCACTATGAATACACTGTTCCTTGATGTATATGCATTGTTCTAGCATATGCACCGCCTCTTGTATCAAATGTATGGTTCCGCAGTGGATGCACCACTTCCTGGCTTATATGCACTGAAAGATCGCTCACATGCATGGTTTCCCGGCATATGTGCCATTTCGGGGTGCATATGCGCAAAACTATAGTTTAGCACATCTATCCTAACTAGTTTTTCCCTAGCATTTATTGCCCTAATAAATGACTTTAAGCAAGTTTTATCGAGCTACATACCGGTGACCCTGCCTCAGGTGGTTGATCGAACTATTGAACTTGCTCAAAACGGTGCTCCTTGCATGGAATATCCATATCTTTGTCGACTGCTCTAGCTCCTCTGCTCTCCTAAGCTCTCAAGGACAAATCAACTAAAGACAAGTGTGCAAATGAATAGGACTTGTAGACCCAGCTCCTATATATAGCAAGTGAACCATAGTTGACTGTGTGACAACTGTGAGTACTTCCCATGCCTGGTTCTTCCTGTTTCTTCAAACCATGACCTGTTTTCTTCAATCTAACCTATTTTTTCACCTTCTTCTTCATGAGACTATCCATCTCATGCCTTCTGCCTTCTTCTCGTCCAATCTCCTGAGGGGGCATCCTATCGTTAAACTTGTACCAAGGGCAAACTGGGGCATGTATCATTGTTGAAAATTCTTATTCTTTGAAACAACGTGATAAAACACATTACATTAAAGAGGGGCAAAATGTATACACCTAAAAATGACATGACTCTGTCTAAATAAATATTTTAAATATTTATTTCATCTTAATATTCCTCTATCAATAAATAAATCAATTTATTTATTTGATTCATTTTCCTCCCATTAATTGAATAAATTTCATCAATATCAACTTTATTCTTCTAAACAATTAAATAATTTTAATTATTTAATTAAATCATTCATTCTTCCAAATTTAAATAAAATGCAAATTTATTTAAATTAAATCTCAGTCTCCAAAAATAAAATATAATCAAATATTTTATTTATTCCTCTAAATCTTGTACAATCAATTAAATAAATTTATTTATATAATTCACTTTCTTATCTTCTAAAAAAATCTTCAAAATCTTCTAAAAATAAATTTTCCTTGTCATGCAAAAGAAAAAGTTGAGTTAACTGATTTAAAGCGACCTTGTTTTTATCAACAAATTCTTAAATTAGAAAAATATATTCTAATTTATGAAATTAAAGCTCATCCTCATCAAGAAAGTAGTTAACTCAACAAAGCAACTTTTTAAATGACACATGTCTTCTTTATATCCACGCATGTTCTCTCAAACATCCTCTACCATTGATCTTGTTATTTCTTCTACACCGTTGATCTTCTCTCACAAGTCTACAAATACCCCTCTATTCTTCCATTTCATATCAAGAAGCTTTCAAGTAAGATTACTCTATCAAATCCATAACACGCCATTAGCACCCCCACTCTCACATTATTCATTATCCATCTCACATTGTGTTGAAACTCATCTTCGATACAATAAGTATCCCAGCCATTTCTCCATCGTCATCTTGAGGAAACAAAGCAAGGAAGCAAGATTTCTGAGGGCTACATTCATCACCAAAGATCAATCGAGAATAGGCGAACAATGGAATCCGTGAGGTAACAAAGCTCTGTAAGTTTGTTTATTTGTTTTAATCTTTGTTATTTGCATATTCCATTGAGTTATTGGGTTTATGATTCATTTTAATATTATCTAATTTTACCCATAACAATAGTGAATCATGATCTCTATGTATTCTTTGAAAATCTAGTACAAAATCCATATTGATATCCTCTTAAGGTCTCTCTAGAATTGGTAATGATTTGTACAAACCAACATTTTGACTACTACCTTTTGCAAGTTGACCTTGGTTCTAAAATTTTGAACATTTCTCTTTATATCCTTATATAGATATCGATAAAAGTTATTTTCACTCAATAATGCAACTATCTTGTCCACACCAAAATGTCATACTAGTCCATAATTGAATTCCCTTGAGCAACATATCATTCTAGATCAATTAAGCAAGCCACTTGCTTCTATCCATACTTATAGGTTCCTTATATTGTTTCCATGCCTCAATAAAATCAACATCATCTTCATAAAAATGCTTCACCTCCTCAAATCCAACTACTTCAACTCTCATCTCATTCAATAAATTGTGTCTTATACTCAATAATCCAAAAATTTATTTTAAATCCCACTCCTATTCTTCAACATGAAAGAATAGATTTGCATGAATTTAACCCATCTTACATATCTTAAATTCAACTTACCTTAGATATCCAACTACTATAATGCTAGATGATTTGTATACAACACAAATTCCTTAGGCAATAAATAATATATCCACTTCTTCAGTGCTTGAATTAAAACATAAAATTCTTGATCACATATTAAACATCTCTTGAATCATTCAACTTTTCACTAAAATATGATATTTCTCCTATTACACTACCACTTGCATTACAAAACCTAAAATACCTTATCAAAGTTTGGTAATGCTAACACTAGTTGCTCTATAACCTTCTTCTTCAATAACTCAAAGATTTTGTGTGCACCTATTGTCCATTGAAATTAATTTTTATCAAAACTCCTAGTCTCAATTATTGATGCACAAATAAACTAAAACTTCTCCTAAAATTTTAATAAAAACCAGTCAAACCATATCAAATTCTTACCTTTGCAACATTCTCCAATGTGGGCCAATCAACAATTGTTTTCATTTTTTTGGGCCTTTCTTTAAACCATTTGCTAGGATTACTATACCAATTATGTCTTAATAAAACTAAACTTCTTGACATTCATCAATAACTTCTCCTATCTTAGTATCTACAATACTAATATCATATGTTCTAGATGTTCCTCCTTAGTATTAGTGAAAATTGAAATGTAATTTAAATAAACAATCATAAACTTACCCATATGGCTTCAATACTTCATTCATCAACCTCATAAATGCGCTTGGTGTGTTATTCAACTCAAGGAGAATAACCAAAAACTCATACAATGCTTCTTTTGTCTTGAATATTGTCTTCCATCCATCTCCCTCTATAATTCTAATCTAGTGATAACTACTCTTCAAATCTATTGTACTAATATACTTTACTTCATTCAAGTATTCTATCAAATTATCCATCCTTAGCAATGGAAATCTATACTTAATTGTGATTTCATTTATTGACTTGAATCTATACACATTCTCCACTCACCTTCTTCCTTTAGTGCTAGTATTGCATGTGGACTAATACTTTCTCTCATGAAACCCTTCTTTAATAATTCCTACAGTTGTGTATTTAGTTCATTATTTTCTAGTGTGGTTTTATGTGTAGCTTTATTTGGAAAACTCACTCTTCGAATTAAGTCCATGTGATTACTAATACTCCTTGTTGGTAGGTTAGGAGTTACAAAGAAAATGAACCAATAGTCATTTGAAGACCATTGCTTGGTGGTAAAAGGGAAAAGGGAGTGAAAAGTACAAACCTTGTTGAAATAAAGAAAAAATAACATGAAGTACCAGAGCAAAATATGGGTGAATTCCTTGTCAAAAATGAGTGAGGGTTACTTTTTGAATCATTTTAAAAATCCCAGTATTTTGCAAGATATATGTGTTTTTGGTAAAATGTACAATGAGAGGGTTTGTATGTTGCATATACAAAGTTGTTTGTATATCAAGTCATTGTATGAGTTGCATTAAGAAGTCATCGGGTTTATTAAATCATTTTACTTGTATGCATTTTGTTAAAGTTCTATTTATACATACAAGTCGGACACGACAAAGTCCAAAGTTTAAATAAATAATCAATCAAGTCCGTCGATGCATTTTGTGTTTGTATGTTAGGCAAAGGGAAACATACAAGGTGAGATACAATAGTATATATACGTAGGGCGGAACTAAAAAGTTAATGAAATGAAGTTTTATCATTGTAAGTTTCGTGCCTTGTATGTATATTTCGGGACATACATTACAATATACATACAAGGCGGAACTCAAGAAAGGTTAAAATTTGTTTAAGGTAATTCATCATGAATTAAAGTATATCAAAAGATGCATTGCACTATATACATGTTGCGGAACTGAAAGGTGAGTAAATTGTGGTTTATGGAGAGGTTAAGTCCAAAAAAGTGATACAAAAGTGTTTGTATGTATCTATGCTTGTATATAAGGGTTTTGATACAAGTGTTATATGCATCACAGAGTTACAAGTGAAAAGTAAAGTGGACCCCACCACTTGTACATCAGGCTTGTATAATTACAATGTATATATTTGATATACAAGCCGATGTACAAGAGTGATATGCAAAGTGAAAGATACAAGCCAGATGTCAAAATGAAGTTCAATATAGAAAACTCTTTGTATATTTGAATGCTTGTATGTTTATGACAAAGGGTTAGGTTCAGGACTAAAAAGTGAATTTTAAAATCCATTTTATAATCTTATGTCTATTGGCAGGTATGTAGGTCTATGGAAAGTGAAAAAGTGGCGATGGCAGCTCAAAAGGTGAAGTTTGCGTGGGAAAAGGCAAAATTTACAAAGGATACAGGGGGCGACGTGAAAACAGAGAGGAAGACCAAGGAAAGAGTCATCAAAAGGAGAAAGTCATGATGAAGAAGAGGAAGATAAAGAGGAGGAAAATGAAGAATGAAATGAAGATGCATCCTCAAAGAAGACATATGCATCAAGTACTCATATGATAATGTGTCATTCAGATGGTTGCCAGCTAGCAACCTGTGCCACGAGGGAAATTGTTGACTAAGTCAAGGCAGGATTGTGCACCATTGATCCTAATTGACAAATCCTGACCATAGCTCATTTGTAACTGCTCTCTCACCTTATTCTATAAAAGGTGTAGGGGTGCCATATTTTGAAGATTCGAAAGCTTAATTGAAATTTGATTGCTGAAATATCAAGACTTATTTCAAAGTTGTTGTAGACATACATGTTTTGCATACTGAATGAAAGAGAAGACAATTTGATTACAAATCATCATAAATCTTGAGTAATTTGTGTTTGAGATCTTGATACATGCTTTGATCAGCCGTGTCCCTTGGAGTGCTTGTCAGTCTGCATGTGTTGTTTTCATTCCTTATCCTTTGAAGTTAGCATCATCTATATCTAGTTGTGGAACATCTTGGTGAAAATATGGTTTGATTTCTTCTCCCAATGAAGGAAATTGTTCACTAAGTCAAGGCAGGATTGTTCACCATTGATCCTAGTTGACAAATCCTGACCATAGGTCATTTGTAACTACTCCCTCACCTTATTCTATAAAAGGTGCAGGGGTGCCATATTTTGAAGATTCGAAAGCTTAATTGAAATTTGATTGCTGAAATATTAGGAATTATTTCAAAGTTGTAAACATACATGTTTTGCATACTGAATGAAAGAGAAGACAATTTGATTACAAATCATCATAAATCTTGAGTAATCTATGTTTGAGATCTTGATACATGTTTTGATCAGCTGCGTCCCTTGGAGTGCTTGTCAGTCTGCATGTGTTGTTTTCATTCCTTATCCTTTGAAGTTAGCATCATCTATATCTAGATGTGGAACATCCTGGTGAAAATATGGTTTGAATTCTTCTCCTAATGAATGTATCTGGTATGTATGTGGTTTAATAGCTAAAGATTCACCAAACTTAGAAGCATTCTTTTAAATTTGTTTTAATTTTCATAACAATTCACCATCATAATTTCAAATAACAAAAAATCAGAAGCAAGAAACATGAAATATGCTGAAATCTTGTAGATAATTAGAAATACATATCATATTTAGAGTTAAAGCATGTTTAATTGACAAATATCATGCAAATTCACACACAAATCCATGAAATTCATGCAAATATCTACTTACAGACACATCATTTGAGTAAATATATTGTGTAGAAGAAATAACAAGTTCATGATGATCAATAATCAGAAGAATTGATCAAACTTGCAAATACATTTTTTATCTTTGAAATAGAAAAGCAATAACCTCTCTGTGGAGTATATTTACAGGAACCAAAATCTACTGATCAAACAAACATAAGGCCCCTGAATGGAAAATAGCAACACACATCAACCACTGAGTAACGTCAGTAGATTATGAACTAATCAACAGAGACTTGGGATCATGAATTCTTTGAATTCATCATATCTTTCAAGATAAATAAAGGTTGTTGTGTAACTTTTTACTTCATGTTTGTTTGTGAGTAACATCATGATCGACATAAAATTGGTGCTAGAAGGAGGGCAACCAATTCATCAGTAGGTTTTGTCTGATTTGATGATAAAGACAAAAAGGTAATACTTAAACACCTCTGTATTTCAAGTCATATGCAAAGATTTGTCGTTTTAAGTTTGTACATGCTAATCCTTTGTGAAGATTTCAAAATTGAGCATAAATACTACAAGCTTTGTGGTTGATCATCATGAATTTTTAGAGATAAGCTCTATTTTAGGTAAATTTGCTAAGGCTTTTGACATAATCTGCTTATGAAACCTGATGTCCGGTTGCATGTGTCACCAAGCTTTAATATCACCTCATATTTGCATCATTTATGTAAATATTCCGTAAACATTCAGTGAGTCTCAAGTTCTGACCGTAAATATAGCCTTTGCTAGGGAGTCTCAACTGATCTTTACAGTAAACCAACCAATTTTCCTTAAACTTAAGAAATCTTGGCTCTCAGGCCAATTACTAGGTCCAGATCCAGTGGACTCTTTGAAGAAATACCTATCAAGTGATTTAGACCTAGAACTATAGACATTCATCATTTTCCTGGTTCTAGGGCTTCAGAAGCTTCACTAGAACGTGCTCCTATAACTCCTATCAGGTTACAAACACCTACAGGACCACCTGTCACACCTCAGGTCCAACCTCCGCCACTTACAATGTCATTCTTTACTACAGAGTCACCTCTGACTTTCACAGCATATCATGCTTTGCCTAAGAATCCTGATAAAATTTGTCCTAGGTATCCTGCGTATTAGGATGCTGATGATCATATTTGAACTTTCAAGGAATCTTGTTGTAGGGCTAGAATTGAGCATCAAGATGTAGTATGTAGGTTATTTCCATTTTCTTTAGGGGAAGAGGCATATAACTGGTATATCAGTCTTGGTCAGGGTTCAGTCGGTTCATGGGCTACCTTGGAGAAAGCTTTTAAGGATAGGTTCAAAATACCTATAGATCCTTCAATGAATTATCACTTGTTTGCCACAATTAAGAGATTTGAAAGAGAACCTTTTGCCAATTTCAATGCAAGGTTCCAAAAGATGCTCTCAAAATTAGTAGCACCTTATGTTGTAGCTAATGAAGCTGCTAGGATCATATATTACTCAACTTTAGGTCCTTTGACTTTTATGTTTATCAGGAGAGCACATCCTAGTGTCACAACCTTGACAGGAGATTTTGAAGAATCTGTCAAAGTCAGTTAGCAATTGATCTTTGCTCCACCACCAAATATTGCATTTCCTACACTTCCTGGTTATCCTACATATCCTGCTCAACAACAGACCAATGGAGCCATGATGCCTCTAGATGTAATGCCAAGTCCTTTGCAGATACCTCCACTCAGTATCATGCCACCTCCAAATGGAAATAGCCAAATGTTACAATATCTAGGACAAACACAAGTACCTCAGGTTGTGAACCAGTCCAATAACAACAATAACAATGGATCTTCTTTTTTCAAACCTCAGATAGATAATGTAGTGACCAAGGTTTAGGAAGAGAAAGAAGAGATTAAAGAGATATTAGCACAGTTGAGAAAACTCACTACTGAGATTACTCACTTGAGGAGTTAGAACTTCTATTCTCAGCCAAATCAGAATAGAGGTTATGCCAATGATAGACCTAATTATCATGATAGGGGATACAACAATAATTACAATAACAATAATGGCAACAATAATCCTCCTAGATAGCCTAGAGTGTGGAACACTAGGCCAAATAATTGTTCCCTGCCATCACCCCTAGATAATCAGCCCCCTAGTGAACTTAAGTAGACCACTAGAGTTAACCTTGTAGAGGAAGCCCCTTACAAACTGGTGTAGGATACATAACACCAATGCTCATGCAGAGCTAGATTGTCCTCAATTTCAGATTGCTGCCAGTATTTTCCAAATTGAAGTGTCCAATACTTCAGGAAATCCACCTTATGTAGAAGGAAATGAAATTGTCCCCTATTGATATGATTATGCTTTAGTGCTTGAAAGATTCATGCATCATTCTCATCAACAGATGATGTCATCTCATCAAGATTACCCCTTGGCATGTGAAGAGTCAGCCATGGCTTTTGAGTCTAACTATGTTTTTCCATTTGAGGATGAGAATGAGCCATCAATTGAACATGAAGAAGTACATGCTTATCAACAGCAACATCAGGGTAGGCATAATTACAACCTGAGGAATACATCAAATAGACCTGTTGGTCCTTTGACCACATCCTTGCCTCCAAACAATTTCAAGACTCCACCTGATCCCAAGGCAAGTAACAACCCTGGATTTCCCAAGGTTAATGCTCAATACTTAGCATCACCAAATACAACACCAAAAGTTGCTAATCTGCCTCTTGAATCTAATAAATTGGTTACTTACCTGGCTGATGAAATGAAAAAGATTAAAATTAGCCTGTCATTGTCAAAGTTGCTTAAAACTCCTGCTATCAAGAAAGCTTTCATGAAATCATTAGATGATCCTGCTCCAAGAGAGGATAGTCATACATCAGGTCAGTCTGGAAATAAAGATCATGCTGCTAGAGATGTTAATGTTAAACACAAAGTGCCAGCTATTGTTCAAGCTATAGAGACTTCACACATGACCCTATACAGAGACAAGAGTGAGTCACCTCCTTTTCTCCTTACCATAAGGATGCTTAGTAAAAATTTGCACAACTATTTAGTAGATTCAGGAGCATCTACCAATGTAATGCCCCTATCCATATGTAATGCTTTAGGGTTGCATCCTGCTAAATCATTAAAGAAAGTAACACAGTTAGACAAAATAGAGGTAAATTTGGTAGGAGAATTAACTCACATTCATATGCAGCTAGCATCGGACCCAAGAATCTAGTATTACATTGATATTCAGGTAGTTGATATACTTGATGCATATGGGATGTTACTCAGCAAAGACTAGTCAAAAACCCTTCATGGATAGATGTCAACTGATTTTAGCCACATGTGTTTGCCCTGGAAAGGGATACTAAATCAAATAAGGATAGATGTTGAGCCTCGCATGAAACACATGATCATAGAATATAATAAAACTAACGAGATCATGTATGTGGATGTGGAACCTAGAGTTTACTCCATCAGACCCTAGACTGTCAGGATAGAAGAAATCTTGATGTATGATGTTCATAATCATGATGACAACCCTTAGGATGATAAAATAATTTTAGAATATGATTGTAACCTTGAAAATGAAATAGAGGTAGATCATTTCAAGAATTTTGAAATGCACTTTGTTTAAAGAGCTGCAGCGATGTCAATTGTTAAAAATGCCTGTTCATGATATTCTTATTGATGGATGGTGCAGGTTACATGATGAGGCACATTCTGAAAAGACTTGTGATGCTTTCTTAGACATGATGGAATTGGAAGAAGCATGCAATGAGGCATCATCATCATCATCTGTGGTAAGTTCTGTAGATAGTGATAGTGATACGGATTGTTGTTTGTCCTCTGCAGGAACAGGAGAATGCACATATCATGATGAAGGTCATATTCAGATGAAATAAGAGATTCTGGTAGGTAGCAAGAGTAATGTTAAAAGAAATAGGAAAATCACCCCAAGAAGTGATTGTTTAGTAGAATCAGATTATGAGTTATCTGATGAAGATAGAGGTAGTAATCTATCCAAGTTTGAAGAGTTTTTATCAAAAGAGATTCAAAAGATGACACAGTAGAGAAGATCTCCACAAGATGTCTTGATTGAGGGATGGTGTAGGTTACATGAGGCACCACATTCAGAAACTGCTTGTTCATTGTGTCTGCATATTCTGAAAAGGTAGACGTTGGCTAGTCTAGAAGATTTTTCTTCTGATGATAAAAGGAAAGAAGAAATATCAGCTTCACATAAGCTAGATAAGGCAAAGTCTGAGACAATTGAAACATCAAAGTTAAAATGGATATCAAACGGTGCATCTGCCAGAGCTAAAAAGAAAAGAGAAGGTCTAGACAAGCCTTTAGCTAAAGATAAGCCATGGCTCCTTAGGTTTGATGGATCCAAGTCAAAACAAGGGGTTGGAGTAGGGATAGATCTTATTGATCCATCCAAAAAATCCTATTTAGCCACATATAGATTGTAACTTCAATGCATGAATAATGTGATAGAGTATGAAGCGTTGATTCATGGGATATTATTTGCACTGAGAAAGAAAGTGAAGAAACTGCATGTCTATGGAGACTCAGAATTGGTTGTGAGACAAGTAAGAGGTATATACTCTTGCAATTACAAGAAGCTGTCCAATTACAGACATAGGGTTTGGGACTTGATAGAAGATAATGATGCATTCAACATCATCCATGTACCCAGAGAACAAAATCACAGGGCAAATACCTTAGCCTAGGCTGTCATCACTCTGGAACCACTATCCATATCTAGTTTGAAAAGATTCTCAGTGGAATTAGTATTAGTACCTTCTGTACCAGATAATGTAACTAACCTTCAAGTATTTGATAATGATCAGCATATTTTAGACTTCATTTCCAACAAGGATGTCTTTGATGCACATATCATAGATGAGAGAAATGTGGAAGACCATATCTGGGAAGAAGAAGAAATCCTAGAGATGCCTAGTAATAAGATTCCTAAGGGAATGATAGAGCTGGAAAGAGCATTTGATTTAGACAACATGCTGAAACAAAAGGATCTCCCAAAAGCAGATGGAGGAGAATATTCACAGGTCAACATTGGATAGGATGATGAAAAAATGAATGTCTTGATTGGAAAAATATGTACAGAAGAAGAGCTAGAAGGGATAACTCAAGTGCTCAAAGATTACATTCATGTCATTGCTTAGACATATGATGAGTTGAAAACTTATGATACAACAATCATCACTCATACTATACCTCTGAAGCCAGATGTCAAGCCTTTTAGACAAAAATAGAAACCTGTTAATGCTTTGCTAGAACCCATCATTTTTTAAGAAGTTAAGAAATTGCTTAATGCCAGGATCATATTTCCTATGAGACATTCCACATGGGTGGCAAACTTGGTCCCAATTAAAAAAAGAATGGCGACATCCGATTGTGTGTAGACTTCATAAACTTAAACAGATCTTCTGAAAAGGATAACTATCCTTTGCCTTCTCTAGATGAGGTCATGTAGATTGTGAATGGTGCCAAGATGATGTCATTTCTAGATGGTTTCTCAGGTTATAACCAGGTGATGGTAGACAAAATAGACAAATTGAAAACTGCATTCACCACAAAGTGGGGAATATTCACTTATAGGAGTATGCCTTTTGGGTTAATAAATGTTGGAGCCACATTTCAAAGAGCGATGAATATAGCCTTCAGAGGCTTAATTGGTAAATGCATAGTCATATACATGGATGACTTGACATTTTTATCTAAAAATAGAGGAAATCATATAGAAGACCTCAGGAAGGTGCTAAAGAAATGTGAACAATATGGAATATCCCTAAACCCTAAGAAGTGCATATTTGGGGTAACCACAGGGAAGTTATTAGGCCACCTGATAACAGAAAATGGGATCATCATTGACCCTGACAGGGTGGAATCAATCATGAAGATACAAATTCCCAGAAGTAACAAGGAGCTCAAATCTTACTTTGGTAAGATTAATTTTGTTAGAAAGGTTATTACTGGCTCTGCAAAAATTGTTAGACCCTTGAATACCATTCTCAAAAAGGACACCAAAATTGAGTGGACACCTAAAGCTAGAGTATCTTTTGAAGATATTAAGAAAGCCATAGCTAATGCTCCAGTTCTAATCAGTCCAGATTATACCAAAGATTTTTACATCTACTCATTTGCTTCAGAGCATACATCTGCAGCAGTATTAACACAGAGAAATGAGGCTAAAGAAGAAAAGCATATAGCCTTCATGAGTTGTCCTTTCAAAGATGTAGAACTTAGATACATGGATGTTGAAAGACAAGGACTTGCTCTAGTTAGAGCAGCCAAGAAATTTAGACATTACATCTTGAGAAGTAAAGTGATAGCTGTAGTACCTGATGCAACAATAAAGATGCTCTTAATGCAAAGTGAACCAGGTGAGAAGAGAGATAAATGGATCATTGTTCTCCAAGAGTATGATATGGACATAACACCCATGAAGTTAGTAAGAGGACAAGCATTGAGCTAGATGATATCAGAAATTGATCCTAACATTATGAGCCAACAGTATGTCATAAATGCAAGAGAAGATGGAGAATGGTATTCAGACATATCTTAATTACTGGAAGATGTCCTTCAAGATTGCAAGCCTCACAGAGGAGAGCCTTAAAGATGAGGTCATAGAAATACATGATAAAAGGAGGAGTCCTTTTGAAAAGGAACTATGAGGGGATATACCTTAGATGCCTAGAAAGATAGGAAGCAGACAAGGTGCTAGCAAAATTACATGACAAGTTTGGAACTGCACATGGATCATCCTTAGCTACCACTCATGCTATCCTCAAGACAGGGTATTACTGGCCCACTATTTTTAAAGATACTATTAAACACATCAAATGTTGTCATATGTGTCAGGTCACTGCAAATACAGAAAGATATGTTGTTCAACCTTTGCAGCCAGTGATGGAGATGCGCCCATTTGCTCAATGGGGAATGGACTTCATAGGACCTATCAATCCTCCATCATCTTCAGGTCATAGGTATGTTTTGACTATCACTGATTACTATACCAGGTGGACTGAAGTTGTCAGCAGTAAGACATGTAATGCTAATGATGTAATCAAGTTTTTGGAAAGCAATATAGTAACCAGGTATGGAGTTCCTTATGCTTTGGCATGTGATAATGGATCTGCATTTGCTTCTATTAAACTATCAAGTTGGGCTTTTGATTATGGGATCATCTTAAAGTTTTCCTCAAATTACTATCCTCAAGGGAATGGATTAGTAGATTCCACAAATAAGAATTTATTGAACATCATAAAAAAATTGATAGAAAAGAACCCAAGGGAGTGGAATACCCTATTGAAGTATGCCTTGTGGGTAGATAGAACCAGGATTAAGACTGCATTAGGAAATTCTCCTTTTGACCTAGTATATGGGGTGGATCCCATCCTCCCTGTTAACTTAAAAATCCCTACATGGCAGTTTGTACAAGAATACCTAGGCATAGATAATGAACAAGAAGTCAGGTTGCTTCAGTTGATGCACCTAGAAGAAAAAAGAAGTAAAGCAATAGACCAATTTGCTAAACATCAGGCTGTTGTCAAGCATTGGTTTGACAAAAGAGCTAGAATTAAGGCTTTTAGAATCTCAGATCTAGTCCTGATGTGGGACAAAGCACATGAGAGAAAAGAAGATCATGGTAAGTTTGATAAACTCTGGATAGGTCCCTTTCAAATTTTGGAAAATTTAGGAGGCAGCACCTATAGGCTTAGGACCTTAACTGGTGAGTATGTTCCATTACCAGTTAACGGACAGTTTCTCAAACACTATTTTCAAGCCTGAAGTAGTTCCATGAAAGTCATATGTATCATAGTGTGCATATTTGTATAGTTGTTTATACAGTCTGTTTGTTTTGTTTTCTTTGTTGTTTTCCTGTATGCTAGGGTCTTTATTTTGATTTAGATTATGTAGGAGCAGACTAAAAACCATTGAAAACAATAGAAAATTTAGAACATTCAGGTTAATTATTTGAAATTTATGCATAACTTATTGTGACTGTCATGAATGTAGAAAGTTGTTTGACTTGTGAAATTTTGTATTCAATAACTGTGGGTTGAGCATTCAAGGGAAGTTTCTCACAATGACACACCTAAAATCCTTGGGTTTGTTGAACCTACCAGTGTAGATATTAGGTAAAAAATCAGAGGTCACCCTTGCTACCATTGCAATTCTCAGCTTAATTTCAGCAAGTGATCATTCCTTGCATCATGAAGTTACAACTATAATATCTTATGAAATCTCTATCAAATCCAAAATATAAAGTAAATAAAATTATAAAATGGATTTTACTAAAAATCTAGATTAAGCCATCTAAGTAACTCTACCGGGGCTATAAACACTTGTTGGTAGTGGGGCTCTACTTAGGAGAATTGTAACGATAACCTTGTCAGGGCTATGGATGCCTGTTGGCAGCAAGGCTCTATCCGGTTGGCTATAAGGGAATGACATCAACTATGTAGGCTAATATGAGTCACTAGTTTGTTCAACTAATTTTCAAGATGAGGATTATTAATCACGTGCACCCACTTAAACTGAAGGGAAAATTCATGCACCTTATTGAATACATTAGTTCTCAAGTTAAATGATGATTTGTAGAAAAGATAGTTGGAAGTTATGAATTTATTTCATTTAATTTTCTTTAATGGTTTAATTTAATTGTTTGGTTTGGTTGCTAGTTGTTGTGATGTTCACAACATGCCCCATTTTACTCCTTAGCAAAATGAGGACCCCCGTTGTGGCTATGTTCTTTGCTTGTGTGTGTGGGTCTACTGGTGGTAAAAGGGAAAAGGGAGTGAAAAGTACAAACCCTGTTAAAAATAAAGAAAAAATAACATGAAGTACCAGAGTAGAATATGGGTGAATTCCTTGTCAAAAATGAGTGAGGGTTGCTTTTTGAATCATTTTAAAATTCCCAGTATTTTGCAAGATATATGTGTTTTTTGGTAAAATGTACAATGAGAGGGTTTGTATGTTGCATATACAAAGCTATTTGTATATCAAGTCATTGTACAAGTCACATTAAGAAGTCATCAGGTTTATTAAATCATTTTACTTGTATGCATTTTGTTAACGTTCTATTTATACATACAAGTTGAACCCAACAGAGTCCAAAGTTTAAATGAATAATCAGTCAAGTCCATCGATGCATTTTGTGTTTGTATGTTAGGCAAAGGGAAACATACAAGGTGAGATACAATAGTATATATATGTAGCGTGGAACCGAAAAGTTTATGAAATGAAGTTTTATCGTTGTAAGTTTCGTGCCTTGTATGTATATTTCAGGACATACATTGCAATATACATACAAGGCAGAACTCAAGAAATGTTAAAACTTGGTTCAGGTAATGCATCATGACTTAAAGTATATCAGAAGATGCATTGCACTATATACATGTTGCGGAACCGAAAGGTGAGTAAACTGTGGTTTATGGAGAGGTTATGTTCAAAAAAGTGATACAAAAAGGTTTGTATGTATCTATGCTTGTATATAAGGGTTTTGATACAACTATTATATGCATCGCAGAGTTACAAGTGAAAAGTAAAGTGGACCCCACCACTTGTACATCGAGCTTGTATAATTACAATGTATATCTTCAATATACAAGCCAATGTACAAGAGCAATATGCAAAGCGAAAGATACAAGCCGGATGTCAAAATGAAGTTCAATATAGAAAACTCTTTGTATATTTGAATGCTTGTATGTTTATGACAAAAGGTTAGGTTCAGGACTGAAAAGTGAATTTTAAAATCCATTTTATAAGCTTATGTCTGTTGGTAGGTATGCAGGTATATGGAAAGTGACAAAGTGGAGATGGCAGCTCAGAAGGTGAAGTCTGCGCTGGAAAAGGCAAAATTTACAAAGGATACAGGAGGCGACGTGAAAATAGAGAGGAAGACCAAGGAAAGAGTCATCAGAAGGAGAAAGTAATGATGAAGAAGAGGAGGATAAAGAGGAGGAACACGAAGAATGAAATGAAGATGCATCCTAAAAGAAGACATATGCATCAGGTACTCATATGATAATGAGTCATTCAGATGGTTTCCAGCTGGCAACCTGTGCCATGAAGGAAATTGTTGACTAAGTCAAGGCAGGATTGTGCACCATTGATCCTAACTGACAAATCCTGACCATAGGTCATTTGTAACTACTCCCTCACCTTATTCTATAAAAGGTGCAGGGGTGCCATATTTTGAAGATTCGGAAGCTTAATTGAAATTCGATTGCTGAAATATTAGGAATTATTTCAAAGTTGTTGTAAACATACATGTTTTGCATACTGAATGAAAGAGAAGACAATTTGATTACAAATCATCATAAATCTTGAGTAATCTATGTTTGAGATCTTGATACATGTTTTGATCAGCTGTGTCCCTTGGAGTGCTTGTCAGTCTGCATGTGTTGTTTTCATTCCTTATCCTTTGAAGTTAGCATCATCTATATCTAGATGTGGAACATCCTGGTGAAAATATGGTTTGAATTCTTCTCCTAATGAATGTATCTGGTATGTATGTGGTTCAATAGCTAAAGATTCACCAAAATTAGAAGCATTCTTTTAAATTTGTTTTAATTTTCATAACAATTCACCATCATAATTGCAAATAATAGAAAATTAGAAGCAAGAAACATGAAATATGCTGAAATCTCGTAGATAATTAGAAATACATAGCATATTTAGAGTTAAAGCATGTTTAATTGACAAATATCATGCAAATTCACACACAAATCCATGAAATTCATGTAAATATCTACTTACAGACACATCATTTGAGTAAATATACTATGTAGAAGAAATAACAAGCTCATGATGATCAATAACCAGAAGAATTGATCAAACTTGCAAATACATTTGTTATCTTTGAAATAGAGTAGCAATAACCTCTCTGTGGAGTATATTTATAGGAAACTGAATCTACTGATCAAACAAACATAAGGTCCCTGAATGGAACAGCAACACACATCAACCACTAAGTAACGTTAGTAGATTATGAACTAATCAACATAGACTTGGGATCATGAATTCTTTGAACTCATCATATCTTTCAAGATAAATAAAGGTTGTTGTGTAACTTTTACTTCATGTTTGTTTGTGAGTAACATCATGATCAACACTACCTTATGGTTTCCATGAATATGTACAATTTTGTGAATCTTTATGTTATGTATATGTTATCTACCACACTATTCATATTTCCTTCTTATTGTATTACCCAAAGGTTAATTTCTTGGACATAAATAATCTATACCTCAAGCCTAAATTTTATTGTCAACATTTAGTTTTGTTGTTGAGACCCCAGTTTGTTGGTGTTAGGAAGAGAAATTATAGAAATAAGGAAAATGAATTTGTAGTAAATAATAGTACTAGGGAAAGGAATACTAATGGAAATTATTGTAGTAAAAGAGCGGTGTGGTAACACACTCTAGGTCCTCTCATATGAGAGGAGTTAGACACCTAGGGGTGATAAATGGAATGGGAGGATCCCAAAAAGATGTGACTACTAAAAGTAGGTTTAGAGTGAACCGCTAGGGATGAATAAAAGGATTAATAAAATTCCAAACCAAAAACACCTATGAAAAAATGAGACAAAAAAAGATTGAGAGAAATTTTTAAAGAAACTGAAATGGTTAATGAGATACACAGGGAAGAAGAAAGAAGGTTCAAAAAAACCTAAGAAAGACAAAAGAGATACTGTAGAAGGATGGAGAAGGCCAAATAAGCCTCAATTGAGCATGCTAGAAGATTTTTTGCTAAGAATAGTGTTGTGTGGTTACACAACACGCCCCATTTTAACTTATCAAAACAGGGACCCAACTTTTTGGCTTGGCTTGTGTTGTCTGTTTCTGGCGGTTTGGTAAAAATAAGTCAGGTGCATCATCATCATGAAGGTCAGGATGAGTTAGGTCATCATCATGAGGTTAGTTTGTCAAAGTTCATATTTTGTTTCTATGACCTCATGGTTAGAAAGAGCTTGAGATTCCATGCAGGTTTGCCTTTTACATCACTTGAAAATTTGTCCATATGAGGGAGTTATGAGCAGTCAAAGTTTTGGTCAAACCTGATAATTGCTGTATGATCAAGATCATCATCATCATATTTGAAAAGCCCCTGATAATATCCTGAGGTCGAAACATCCGGACGTCAAGTTTAAGTCGTAGTAAGCTTTTCCCGTCGAGCGGTCTTTTGTATCGCGAAAGGTCATCATCATGATCTTACTCTATCACCTGATAAAAATCATGCAGTCCCGAAACATCCGGACGTCAATCTTAGGTGATACAAGTAACCTTGGGCACATCGCGAGCATCATGATATTTTAAACATCACCCGATATTATAATATCATGCTGATATTATAATATCACCTTGCTTAAGAAATCTGCCATCTGCATAATTTGCGCGCGCACGTCAAAGTCCTGGTGAACATCATCATCATGATCTTTCAAGGCAAGATCACATTTCGTAATATCCTCCTGATCTCCTTTTGCGTGATCATGATGATCACCTCATCTTTCAAAGTGGAGGGTGATATTTCATTCCCAAGTCATGTTGACAAGATCATCATGATCTTGTTCGTCTACCCGACATTTCGTGATATCCTCCTGCTGAGAAGTATAACCTTTTGAGGATATCCTGATGATGTCATCCCGACCTGATAAATGAAGAAGCAAATATGACGATGACGTCACCATCACCTTTCTCCTTCGGCAGGATATTTTCCAAGGCGTGATCCTGTTCGCCAATATGATGATGACGATGACGTCATGTTCGAAGATTAACATAAGCCCCGGATATCCTGATGACGTCATCTGGACCTTCAGCAGGATCATATTTTAGATCACCCAGTGCGGATATGATGATGATGATCATCATCATCCTGATGTTTCGAGAGGGTTACCTTGGCCGCAAAAGGGGTCATACTGCATTCATGACCCGATCATCTTCCTTGGGGGGAACCCGATATTCCATTTATCTCCTGATCTTAACGAAACATGACGGTGACGTCATCCCTTTGCATTTTATTGAAGCCCGAATATGACGATGACGTCACCATGATATTCCTTTCCTCAGCAGCAGGATCATATTCCAAATCCTCCTGTTTGTCTTCATCATGATGATGATGATGATGTCTTTCTTTCCCCAGTATGCAGAAGTGAAACATCCTGATGTGCTTTTCATCAGAGCATTCGGAAAGGAGGAGCATCATAGTTCATGATATCCTGCGGCTAGATACAAGACATAGAGTTGGGCATCATCATGATTTTTGGCGTAGGTATAACTGTTGCCGTCGGCCAAGTCTAATATTGTCAACCTGATCATATGTGGTCACACCGATGCGAACATGATGATGATGACCCGAAACATACAAGCAGAGCATGCAAAGCCGGATTCGAAGGATGGTTGAAGGGCGATTATTTCCTTGTATAATTTGAGATCATCATGATCATATTTTGAACCCGATATACAAGAAAATGGGCGAAAACATGAAGCGATGGAAATTTGGAGCCCGATTGCCTGTAGCTGCACATTTTTGGGGGCTTGTTTAATAAAACGTTTTACTTCCTGTTGTTTATCCGCATGATGATGAACTTAATGTTTGTCTGTTTACTTGCAGGAAGTCATGATGCTACTGCTGGAGCTGAGCATTGAAGTCATGATGTTGCCGCTGAGGCTAAGCATTGAAGTCATGATGCTGTTAGAGCTGCTGCTGAAGCTGATAATTACAAAGTTGCGCATGGAGTCAACATGGGCCAGAAATGAGGAAGATATTGTCAAATATGTTGTTCGCCAGCTGGAGACCGAATCAAGTTGAAGATGCTGGAATATTCCGTGCCAGCTGTGCATTTGCTAACTGGCGAAGCATGTGCTTTTCATCTGGACCGCTAATTGCTATGAGAGGATCCTGATCCTTGGATCATTGTAACCGTTTCTAGCATTTGCTCTATATAAGAGCCAGAGCTTGTCATAAAATGGGGATATATATTAGAATACACAGATGCATCTGGCGCATTAAGGCTAATTACTGTAGAATCAATTAGGAGATCAGATTACTGAGACTAATGGGGATAGAATTGTTGAAATGTCAAGGTTCTTTCTTCAGATCACTGTAAATGTACCTGTTCTTGAGCATACTAAATGGATATGAAGTTCCAGATTACATCCTAATTGTAAATTTTACGTAATCTTTCTGTTGATTTCTGGATATGTACTAGTGAATGCTATGTTTAACTGGAAGTGCTTTCATTTCATTACATGTTGTTGTCAACTTTTCCTTTGAAGATTTGCACTAGATCATGCAGATTTGTGGAATGTCCTGGTGAAGTATGATTTCTAGTTTTCCTTCTTTTCATTGCATGTATGGGAGCTTGTATGTGGATCAGTGATCTAAGTCCAGTAGTTTTGGGAATCTCATTCTTTAACCCTTTTCCTTTTTTCAATTTCATAAATTCATCACCATAACTGCAAATCATGATAAATAATAAGCAGAAACAGTGAAATATGCTGAAATCCCGTAGGTAACTGAAGATCATTAGCATATTTGAGTTAAGTGCATGTATTATTGAAAATATCATGCAAAGAATCATAAATAATGATAGAAATCATGCAAATATCAGCCTGTAGGCACATTATTTGACTAAATTCACAGTGCAGAGGTAGAATTGCTGGAGATTTATGCAGAGCAAACATCCAGAGCAGGATATTTGGATGATGATGATGAACTTTGCAGAAACACGTAAGGCCCCTGAATGGAAAATAGCAACACACATCAACCACTGAGTAATGTCAGTAGATTAAGACCTAATCAACGGAGACTTGGGATCATGAATTCTTTGAATTCATCGTATCTTTCAAGATGAGTAAAGGTTGTTGTGTAACTTTTATTCTATGTTTACGAATGACTAACATCATGACAAACATAAATTGGCGCTAGAAGGAGGGCAGGCCCGGAGTATCACGCACATCATCAGTATTTTCAGGTTTGATGGCGTATAGGAGTAAGGTATCCTCAGATCACTCGTGAATTTCAGTAAATTTCGTAAATATTTGCTATGATAAGATTGTATATGCACATTCTGTGTAAAGATTTCTAGATCTCACATAAATATTGCAGGCTTTACAGTAGATCTCTCTGAATTCACTAATATCGGCTACAGATGTGTAAATTTGTTCAAGCTTTGAGAATTTGAGCTTTAGGCACTCGAGATCTTGTGTTACGGGTCAGGATATCCCAATATCCTGTCACATTTTTTGGATTTTCTGCAAATATTGCATAAATATTTCAGCATTTGAGCTAAATGTCTGCAAATACCTCTTACCTGAGATGTTTTGGTTGCACCTTTGCAAAGATCTAGCCCAAAGCATCAAATATTTGTTTGATTTTCTGGACTTTCAAGTTTTAGTCTGAGATATGATAGATCTCCTTAAAATTGCAAAATACTAAAAAATTGAAGAATAGAGTCTCATTTTGATGGATGTATATGAAGATAATTGTCAAATTAACATTCCTTTATTTCAGGAAACTTTAAATAGGCAGCTTTACCCTCACAGTTTGTCTAACTTTGGTTTATCTACCTGTTGCAGGATACACCAGACTGTAGAACACAGTGAAATAAATTGCTTAACTTTCCTTACAAGGTTGGATTTATATTTGAAAGGACTAATATTCTTTCTGGACGTGTTCAGGGTTGAAATTTGCCAAGAAAATGAAGAAATCTGCCAGGAAAATGAAGAAATTCTGGAGCAACAAGCAGATGCAGCACCAGAAGTTATTAATTGTCCAGACATTGAAGTAGATCATTCTGAAGATTTTGAATTATACTTGTCTAGAAATATACAGTGTAGTCAAATATTAGGTTTGCCCATTGATGATGTCTTGATTGAAGGCTGGTGCAGATTACATGATGAAGAGCATTCAGAAAGAGATTGCTACCCTTGCTTGGTCATGTTGAAAAAGATTCTAGAAAATACAGTAGCTGAATCAGTTCCAGAAGGTAAAGAAGAGGAAACATCTTTCCCAGATTCATTTTATGGTGAGATTGATGGGAGTTCTCTACTTCCTAATACAAGTAAGGACCAATCAGTATGCAGGTATGAATCTTGTGAAAATTTTAGAGAAGAAATCACTAATCAGGATAATATTTTTGATTCTGATCCTAATACTTTTGATAAAGAAGATGAAACATCTTTCCTGGAGTCATTCTATGGTAAAGAGAAGTGTAAACAGATAGTAGAGCAATTTAAATGCACTCCTGATGATGAAGTTCCTGTGATGGTAACTCAGGGAGTCATAGAGAAGAAAATAAATGCTGATTTATTACCTGACTTCTTTGAATTAAACGATCAAATGCAAGAATGTTGCAGGTTAAAGGAACCAGATCCTCTAATAGATAGAAAAGGTGAATTATTTAATGAACAATTCCTGAAAGATGAAGATGTAGAAGACTTTGGAGTTGTTGTGCATAATCAGATGTCACTCCAGAAATATTTTGAAAATGAAACAGGGGAGTGTCCTCATCAAGTGAAAGTTGTTTCTCCATTACAGTCAAATGATTTAGAAATGATAAATTTCTGTATATCAGGTTGTGATAATAAAGATACTTATTTAGATGTTGATGTGCAGGAAATTGAAGAAAATATTGAGAAGTTTCCTGAACTGGAGGATAAACTGAACATCCAGAATGAAGGGATAAGGCTGGATAAAGATGAAGAATTAATACATCAAAGGTCATACATCCTTCAATTTGAAGAGAGACCAGGCACTGAGCCAAGCAGTGAAAATATAATGACAAATGGAAGATCAACTACCAATGAAGAAGCATGTCCAGCAAAGCCAGAAATACACCAGGTTGTATTTCTCCTTTCCACAGTAAATAATGTTGAATACTATTTTAATTATGGAAATTCAGAAGATAAGACATGCATATGGATTAATCATGAACATGGTGAGCTTCCCCAGTTGCTGATTATCAAGAGTTGTTCTGTTGAATACAGTGAATTCAGAATATCAGAATATCTGTCAGAATATAAAGATAAATTTGCTAGGTTGAGAACCATAACTAATACCCTGATGCTCCTGCACAATCAAAAGAAGTATGCAAATACAGGTGTCCTTAGGTCTTTTTCTGGTTTTTGTTTGCCTAGTAGTGGTTTGTATATAATTTTGTAGGTTAGTTGTTTGTACAGTCTGCTTGTTTTGCTTTCTTGTTCTGTTCCTGTTGTTTCCTTTTTGTAGGTTAGTTGTTTGTATAGTGTTGCTTCTGTTTTGTGTTGTTTTGGTTGAGTTTGTTTTGGTAAGTCAAGATGATGCACTTCATCACCTAAGAAAATAACTAAATTGTTAGGATTCAAGTGATGAGATCACATTTAAATATAGGTTATGATTCATTCTGATAAATACTCATGATCAGGTTTATGATGTCTTTTCATCAAGGTGCCTTTTCTTGTCCAAAGTGAATCAAACACAATGAAACACCTAACAGCCTTGGGCTTGTTGAAGATATGAGTATAGGTGTTAAGTGAAAAATCTAAAGGGACTCCCTTGCTACCAATACAATCTCCAACCTAAAGCTGCAAGTGACTACACCTTGTACAAATGAGCTGACATGATGATATCAAATTTAAATTTTTAAAGGAAAATCAGAAATGAAATAAAACTAGGCCATCTAAGTAACTCTACCGGGGCTATGGACGCCTGCTGGCAGTGGGGCTCTACTTAGGGAGATTGTATAGATAACCTTGCCGGGGCTATGGACGCCTGCTGGCAGCAAGGCTCTATCCAGGTTGGCTATGAGGGATCATCTCCAACTATGTAGTTTAACACCAGTTACTTATGTTTTCAACTTACTTTCAAGATGAGGATAATTAATCATATGCACACACACATGATCCTTTGTTAGCACTGTTACCTTGATGAAACTTTATCATTCAAAGATCATGATGATTTTACTTAGAAAGAATTAGAATACTATAGATGAATATGATCATATCACTTGAATTATTTGAATTTTGTTGTTTTCTTTGGTGGCAAGTTGTTGTGTGGTTACACAACACGCCCCATTTTAAATTATCAAAACAGGGACCCAACTTTTTGGCTTGGCTTGTGTTGTCTGTTTCTGGCAGTTTGGTAAAAATAAGTCAGGTGCATCATCATCATGAAGGTCAGGATGAGTTAGGTCATCATCATGAGGTTAGTTTGTCAAAGTTCATATTTTGTTTCTATGACCTCATGGTTAGAAAGAGCTTGAGATTCCATGCAGGTTTGCCTTTTACATCACTTGAAAATTCATCCATATGAGGGAGTTATGAGCAGTCAAAGTTTTGGTCAAACCTGATAATTGCTGTATGATCAAGATCATCATCATCATATTTGAAAAGCCCCCGATAATATCCTGAGGTCGAAACATCCGGACGTCAAGTTTAAGTCGTAGTAAGCTTTTCCCGTCGAGCGGTCTTTTGTATCGCGAAAGGTCATCATCATGATCTTACTCTATCACCTGATAAAAATCATGCAGTCCTGAAACATCCGGACGTCAATCTTAGGTGATACAAGTAACCTTGGGCACATCGCGAGCATCATGATATTTTAAACATCACCTGATATTATAATATCATGCTGATATTATAATATCACCTTGCTTAAGAAATCTGCCATCTGCATAATTTGCGCGCGCACGTCAAAGTCCTGGCGAACATCATCATCATGATCTTTCAAGGCAGGATCACATTTCGTAATATCCTCCTGATCTCCTTTTGCGTGATCATGATGATCACCTCATCTTTCAAAGCGGAGGGTGATATTTCATTCCCAAGTCATGTTGACAAGATCATCATGATCTTGTTCGTCTACCTGACATTTCGTGATATCCTCCTGCTGAGAAGTATAACCTTTTGAGGATATCCTGATGACGTCATCCCGACCTGATAAACGAAGAAGCAAATATGACGATGACGTCACCATCACCTTTCTCCTTTGGCAGGATATTTTCCAAGGCGTGATCCTGTTCGCCAATATGATGATGACGATGACGTCATGTTCGAAGATTAACATAAGCCCCGGATATCCTGATGACGTCATCTGGACCTTCAGCAGGATCATATTTTAGATCACCCAGTGCGGATATGATGATGATGATCATCATCATCCTGATGTTTCGAGAGGGTTACCTTGGCCGCAAAAGGGGTCATACTGCATTCATGACCCGATCATCTTCCTTGGGGGGAACCCGATATTCCATTTATCTCCTGATCTTAACGAAACATGACGGTGACGTCATCCCTTTGCATTTTATTGAAGCCCGAATATGACGATGACGTCACCATGATATTCCTTTCCTCAGCAGCAGGATCATATTCCAAATCCTCCTGTTTGTCTTCATCATGATGATGATGATGATGTCTTTCTTTCCCCAGTATGCAGAAGTGAAACATCCTGATGTGCTTTTCATCAGAGCATTCGGAAAGGAGGAGCATCATAGTTCATGATATCCTGTGGCTAGATACAAGACATAGAGTTGGGCATCATCATGATTTTTGGCGTAGGTATAACTGTTGCCATCGGCCAAGTCTAATATTGTCAACCTGATCATATGTGGTCACACCGATGCGAACATGATGATGATGACCCGAAACATACAAGCAGAGCATGCAAAGCCGAATTCGAAGGATGGTTGAAGGGTGATTATTTCCTTGTATAATTTGAGATCATCATGATCATATTTTGAACCCGATATACAAGAAAATGGGTGAAAACATGAAGCGATGGAAATTTGGAGCCCGATTGCCTGTAGCTGCACATTTTTGGGGGCTTGTTTAATAAAACGTTTTACTTCCTGTTGTTTATCCGCATGATGATGAACTTAATGTTTGTCTGTTTACTTGCAGGAAGTCATGATGCTACTGCTGGAGCTGAGCATTGAAGTCATGATGTTGCCGCTGAGGCTAAGCATTGAAGTCATGATGCTGTTAAAGCTGCTGCTGAAGCTGATAATTACAAAGTTGCGCATGGAGTCAACATGGGCCAGAAATGAGGAAGATATTGTCAAATATGCTGTTCGCCAGCTGGAGACCGAATCAAGTTGAAGATGCTAGAATATTCCGTGCCAGCTGTGCATTTGCTAACTGGCGAAGCATGTGCTTTTCATCTGGACCGCTAATTGCTATGAGAGGATCCTGATCCTTGGATCATTGTAACCGTTTCTGGCATTTGCTCTATATAAGAGCCAGAGCTTGTCATAAAATGGGGATATATATTAGAATACACAGACGCATCTGGCGCATTAAGGCTAATTACTGTAGAATCAATTAGGAGATCGGATTACTGAGACTAATGGGGATAGAATTGTTGAAATGTCAAGGTTCTTTCTTCAGATCACTATAAATGTACCTGTTCTTGAGCATACTAAATGGATATGAAGTTCCAGATTACATCCTAATTGTAAATTTTACGTAATCTTTCTGTTGATTTCTGGATATGTACTGGTGAATGCTGTGTTCAACTGGAAGCGCTTTCATTTCATTACATGTTGTTGTCAACTTTTCCTTTGAAGATTTGCACTAGATCATGCGGATTTGTGGAATGTCCTGGTGAAGTATGATTTCTAGTTTTCCTTCTTTTCATTGCATGTATGGGAGCTTGTATGTGGATCAGTGATCTAAGTCCAGTAGTTTTGGGAATCTCATTCTTTAACCCTTTTCCTTTTTTCAATTTCATAAATTCATCACCATAACTACAAATCATGATAAATAATAAGCAGAAACAGTGAAATATGCTGAAATCCCGTAGGTAACTGAAGATCATTAGCATATTTGAGTTAAGTGCATGTATTATTGAAAATATCATGCAAAGAATCATAAATAATGATAGAAATCATGCAAATATCAGCCTGTAGGCACATTATTTGACTAAATTCACAGTGCAGAGGTAGAATTGCTGGAGATTTATGCAGAGCAAACATCCAGAGCAGGATATTTGGATGATGATGATGAACTTTGCAGAAACACGTAAGGCCCCTGAATGGAAAACAGCAACACACATCAACCACTGAGTAACGTCAGTAGATTAAGACCTAATCAACGGAGACTTGGGATCATGAATTCTTTGAATTCATCGTATCTTTCAAGATGAGTAAAGGTTGTTGTGTAACTTTTATTCTATGTTTGCGAATGACTAACATCATGACAAACAAATAGTTAACTTAATAAATATGAAACATTTGAACAAATAACTATGCACATAAAAAGAGTAGAAGAAAATTTGACTACATTAACAAATAAGATAAAAGAATATGATCAATTCAATGAATCATTGGAGCAAGGGTACATTTCCAAAGAATATAAGTAGTAGTGCTCTACAAAATGAATTACTAACTCTAGAGTGTAGAAGCAATGGGTCTCTAAAAATCCATATTCTAAACCAAACTGTCAAATAACAAGGTCACAATTACTAAAGAATTTGAGTAATTATTAACCCTAATTTCAAAACCAAAACCTTTGTTCATTTGAGTGAAGAGTACTTAGAAAACATATTAAGTAGAAGTGTACAGTTACAAAAAGAAAAGATGTTGAAAATTTTAGAATTCTAGGAAATAAATGCTAAGGAATATATAAGAGAAATGTGCAATCAGTTATACATTGATGTAATTTAAACAATTGAAGAAGGATAGGAGAACCCTACATTATGAAGAGGTGAACCCCCCAAAGCAAGAGTCACCCTCTATGACAAATAAATCAAGAAGAGTTTCTGAAGAAGAGATAAGTATTGAATCCTTGCATACGCTAAAGACAATGAGAGCATAAGAGAGTGTGTAAAAGAATTTAAAGAGATATTAGGCAGTGAATACTTTGAAATCCATTTATCTAGAGACAAAAGCAAAGAAAAGAAATTAGTCAATTAGTAGAAGGATAAAACTAGACAAAAAAGACCTAAGGAAAAGAGAACATGAAAACCAAGATTTGAAGATACATTAGAAGGAAGGACAAGCCCCAAACCACAAAATGATAAATAAAAAACACCTTCAAATTCTATAAGGATGACCACAAAAAGGACCAAACTCCCTATGTTAGGTAAGGATAGTAAGGATGCAAATGAACATCTCTTCACGTTAAAATTCCATTGGAGCAAGGATAACATGGATGATGACCAAAAAAGATTATATGAATTTGTAGAAACACTACGAGATGAAGCCTTAATATGATACACCAAGGCGTGCCCAAAACATGATGAGAAATGTGATGAAACAAATAAATTATTCTTGGAAAAATTTTATTCTCCAAATACCCCTATTGAAAGTGTGAGACAAATGGGGGAGATGATACAAGAAAAAATGAGTTAATAAAACAATATGATAAAAAATTCAAAAGTATGGTTTGAAAATTAAAAGAACCTCTAATAGAGAAACTAAAGATCGAATGGTTTATATTAGGACTAAAACCACAAGTTAGAGTTGCAGTAGATGGAAAAGTGTTTACTACATCCAATCAAGAAGTAGAATTGGAAACTAGAATGGAATCTCAATCTTGGAGAAATGACTCTTGTGGAAGTGAAAAATTAAAAAATTAGAATTAGAATTGGAAAAAAATAAAATTGAAACAAGAAATTATAGCAAAAGATGAGAGGAGTGAGACTTACCCTATAGTGAAAAGGAACAATATTTCATATACCTATTGTAGTAGATAAGGATGTTGGCAAGAGACACTATGTGGCTTCATGAGTGTTGTCATTGATGGCAACAAAGTCTATCCCACACATTTGCATTACATAGTAAGCCTATACCGGAAGTCAGATTGAAGATTGTTTTCGTCCGGTGAACAAGAACAAAGTATGCAACAAGGTCTGACAATCAGGTCCGAATCTCTTAGATGGTGTAACTCAGCAAGTTATAGACTTGGATAAGTCAAGAGGGGTATCATGACTACTATATTCCAAAGATTTAGCTTTTGGTAACAAAGCATGGAAATGATATGAGCATCTGAGTATTGGGTTCCAGTCAAGTAGAGCAAACAAAGGAAGAACTAACCGGCAGAG
This sequence comes from Cunninghamia lanceolata, assembly GCA_027924645.1. Classification (NCBI taxonomy): domain Eukaryota; kingdom Viridiplantae; phylum Streptophyta; class Pinopsida; order Cupressales; family Cupressaceae; genus Cunninghamia; species Cunninghamia lanceolata. Next base: position 27,670,384 of record BSBN01000047.1, read on the forward strand.
CATTAGACTTCAATCCAGATGAGTAAATGGTGTTGATAAAGCTATTTGGGGTATTATACATTGTTGGCCAACATGATTAAAGACTTCCCTACCCATGCTTTTGATACGCATCACAAATCAAGCATGGATTCAGCTGACAGATCAATAACTTGTAAATATCTTGAGTGTTCTTGTTGCTGACTAGAAAGTTGATGAAATCCTTGATGCGGATATATATACCAGATGGATTCCAGTATGTAGGTGTGTGGAATATACAAGTGAGGAAATAAAGTGCAAAGAAAAGCAGGGACAAGTGTGAAAGGAGCAAATCAAGTCTGGTATGTGACAGAGCAATAGTATCAAAATAGAGGAAGAATGAAGTGCATCAAATCAGTGTATTGTGCCTAATTAGAACTAAACTCCTGCATTTGTAGATACCTCTCATCAGTTCAGACACCTGATTATCTTTTGTAAGTTTTGTAGACAGTGAGTCTCTTGTAGGCAGTGTGCCTCTTGTGAGTAGTGTGCTTGGGCAATGAGCCCTAATTGGCAAGTGCCATTTTGTACTTATTTATTCTTTTAACAGAGAATACTATCTTGGGTTAGTCACCCCTTGGTTATTCCCTTAACGGGGTTTTCCATGTAAAAGTCCTTGTGTTATGTGATGATTTTATCTATGTTCTTATGATCACATATACTTATATGATTTGATGCTGTACTGATTAAAAAAAGAAAAGAAAGTTAAAGAACTTTTGAGATAACTGATTCACCCCCCTCTTAGTTAGCTGCCTTGTTTCCAACAATTGGTATCAGAGCTAAATTCCTCTAAATAGAGCCTAATAGTTTGAGGAAGATCTAAGAATCTCAATGGATATATATGGTATGAAGGAACAACTTCAGTCTGCCCTAGATGATCTTGAACAATCCCACTCTGAAGTCAATAACTTGAGAGAAAGACTCAAACAAGCTGATGATTTCATAAATGAGCTAAAAGAAAAATTGAGTATCTCTGTGAAAAAGAGAAAGGAACTACTTAAAAAATTAGCAAATCAAAGTGAAGCCAATGATACTAATGAAGATTTGGATGAGAAAAATAAGCTATGTGAGAAGTTGTCAAAAGAAGTCATTATGGTAAGGCATGAAATGGAATCAGCGGTTATGAGATTCACAGAAATTGAAGAAAAAAGGAAAATTGAAGATAATCTAAAACAATCCCTCAAGGAGAAAATAAAGGACTGCCACAAAATGGACAGAATAATCAGGCATCTTGAATCATACTTGAAGAAGCTAGAGACAATGAAGAACAACTTGAGAATTAGATAGACACTCTTAAACAAGATCTTCAAACAACAAATGAATACAAAGAGAAATTCAAGATAAGCTCAGCCCAACTTGAAGTTCTTCTTGAAAGCCAAAAGAGGGTAGATGATAAGCATGGCTTGGGATATGAGAAAGGTGAAAGCTCCAGATCTAGTCAGAAGAACTTTGGTTCAAAAAATCAAAGAAACAGGCCTAGAAGACCTTTGGTAAGGCAACCAAATGCTCAAAGATATCCATCCTTCAATGGATACAGCTTCAATTGCAACAATTTTGGTCATAAAGCAACTAAGTACAGAAGGAGAATAAATCAAACTAAACCATCCTTCTCTGGATAGTGTTTCAACTGCAAAAGGTATGGTCACAAATCTCATGAATGCAGAAATATGCAAATAAACAATTCATTCAATGGTAAATGCTTTGCATACAATAGAATGGGACATATGGCTAATCAATGTAGATCAAGAGGATATCAATCAAATATGCAAAGAAATGTTGTTTGCTACAATTGCAATAGATCCAGTCATAATGCCAAATTCTACAAAAGTAAAAATTAGGATAAAAAGGGTCTGATGCATCATAATCAAAAACAAGATAAGGGTAAAGGTAAAGTGAATGAGGATGAAGTTCAAAGGGAGATGAGCAAGATTTGGGTGAAGAAGAGTATAGAAAATATTGGGGATGGATCTGCATCAAAATCTGGAGCTGATATTCCTTCCAGAAACTAAACAGATGAGCTCTAGCTCAAGGGGAGTCATAGAGAAAAATAATTTCCCCCAGCCAATCAATTAGTGCCTAAATTTGGCACATGGAATGCTGCAGATTAAAGGGTTCTCAGAAAAATATCCAAATAACCCTCCATAAAAATATGAAAGATCTGCATGGAGTTTTACAATAGTTTAACCACTCAAGTTGATCTAATTTGACAGCCATCTGGCAAAGTAGGATTTTCACAAATAGATCTGGTATGATTTACAATTGAATTACTTTGATCTGCGGACTCATGGCATGATTGAAGAAAATAAAATACATTGTCAATCCTCACTGACAATGAATCTAAAATCATTGAAATGATTCAAGATCTTTCTTAAAACAGGGTAACTAGATAACTTAAGTTGTGTATTTATTACAAAAGGAAATTAGGGTTTGTGCAAGAATAAAAGGGTTCTTTCACTCTTCATTTGCACACTTGCATTTGTGAAGAAGATAAGAAGATCTCTACAACAAAGTTTCTACAATTCACTCAAAGATCAACTGGAAAATCAAATTCAATCAGTGATTTGTTCTGGCTCCTATTTCAAACCCTAAAAGTGTTAAAAAAAGGTACTTCCATTCTAAAAATCTCTCTGAATCTTTTGCAAGATGGCTACTCCAATGGTTGTAAAGATCACTGATAAGCCATGTCCTAAATTTAAGAAACACGCCTATAAATCTCTAGAAGTTGATCCTTTAGGCACATTTTCTAGCATTCCACATGGGGTATTGCACGTAGGAGATGTTAGGGTCTATATCCATGCCAACATTGAGGAATTTGGAGACTTTAAATTGATGGACATCTATCACAAACAACTAATAGATGAGAGTTTTGAACTCAAACCTAAATACAAGGCCCTCTGGGATAAACACTTCGGACATTGCATATACTTCTCCTATTTTGGAGAAGATGATTGGGTCTGGTATGTCATAAGAAGGATGCATGATAATTTCATGTGGTTAATGAGGCCCTTCAAGATAACAAAAGATGCCATCAGGGCAGCGACTGGACTGCATTCTTTCGGTGGGTTACCTGCACTTAAATCTGTCAAAAACTAGACAGTAACTGAAGCCACCGGATCTAAGTTTGACAAAAGAGCAATGACCATAGATGACATCACAAATTTGGATGTCAAGTTTGCGTCAATGATAATTGGCTACAAAATCTATCATTTGAGTAGGGAGAATTCTGTGTCTGGGACTGCAATATATGCAGCATATCAGATGTTGAGGGAAAATGAAGATTATGACCTATGTGATCTTCTCCTAAATCAACTATTAGAAAACCTGTAGAAGATCAAAAAGGATAAGAAGAATTCCTTCAAATATGGTTGTCTAATACTATGTCTATTCTTCTACTATATGGATGAGCTACCCAGATCTAGTGGTTGGGTTTGGCAAAATGATAAACCGGTTGCAATCCAGATTAGAGATTATATGTATGGACTTGGTGATGCTAAAGCTTAGAACACAGCTCTCTAGGGTTACTTTAAGAACTTCCAAAGCATGATGTAGGCCAGAGAGAGGATACCTCAATCCATAGATGAGAAATACAAGGACACAGTGTGCTTCATGGTTGACACTGATCAATGCCTAATAGAGGAAGTTGAGCCCAAAATAGTGTGGATAATGCCTATGGGATACGAGGTCAATGAGAAAATCTTGGAGCTACATATTCAACACCTATTGAGCCAGCCATAGGACCTTAAGGCAGAAAGGTTTGGAACCTTTCAAGAACTAAGTGTAAAAATACATGTTGAGTTAAGACAACCGGAGATAAAGAGGAAAGTAAGAAGGGAAGTTGAGGAAATTTCCAAAAGATTTGGCTTATCTAAAGAGGTAGTAGATGCAAACAGAGAGAAAATGGAAAGGGCTGAGAAAGAAAAACAAGAAGCAAAGAAAGGAGATGTTCCAGTACAAGCCTCCTCCTGGACTAGATCCTCCAAAAGCTCTACACCTGCCACTCCTAAAATCTCAAGGGCCACCAAACTAGAAGTTAAGAGATCTAGAAAAGGAGAAAAGAGGATGAAGACCAAAGCCACAAGGTCATATACAAGCCTCAAGGATGATGAAGAAATAGATTCTAATTAAGAAATCAATAAAATGAAGAAGAAAACATTCGAGGAATTCTCTGCTAGCAAAAATAAGGAAGAAAAGGCAGAAGAATTTGTTGAAAAGCCCACTCTTTCCATTGATGACATCATCAAGGCAGTTACTATGGATGGGAACCTGTAGCCAATAATAGAGTTCTATGATGAATTTAGTGATACTGATAAGAGAATTTTGGAAGAAGCTACTGTCAGGTACCTGAATATTTACAATAAAGCTTTCATTGAAATTATATCATTAATTCCCAAGAGTCTAGAAAAGGTACTAGAACTGAGAAAAGAGAATACAAAGGAAAAAGACCTAGAGATTCAGGAACAAATAATGATTCAACTTTATCCTTCTATCACTCCAAGATAAATGGACATGATTTTTAAAGATTGTAAGGATGAGTTTTGGAGTAAGGCAAGAGTGAATAAACTTATGCTTGGAGAAACTGACCAAGTAGCAAGTGAGATAAAAGATATCCTCCAAAATGCATTGAAAAGATTCAATCTTCATGTTATAGAGGAATCAGTTGAAGAACCTTCTACCATGGATGTTGAAGGATTAAATGTAACCAATGAAAAATCTTCTAATGTAGAGGGATCAAAAGAGATAGATGAAGAAAAGTCTAAGGACTTGGTTTCCTCTGTTCTGAAAGAGGAAGTTCATGAAGCAGTAAACACAGGTAACATTTCTCCTCTGGATCCCACTATAGACATTTTAGATTTAAAAGTTGAAGGAGAAGGAGGAAAGGAGGAGAAAGTGAGTCAAGAAGAGGAGGTTAAGGGAAAAGAAGAAGAACAAGCAGAGAAGACCTATGATGTCAGTTCTAAGATCCCAAAACAAAAGAAGACTCAATCACTGGCAAGAGACACTACAAAGGCAGTGAAGAATTTCTTGAACAATGAAATGATGGAGATAGATGAACCTAAACTATTTCAAGGGCCACTAAATTTTGACTCTCTCTGGTCTAGACAATGATAATAGCATCTTTTGCTCAAGCCAAAGCAAAAGAAAAACTCCTGAAATCTCACATGGAAGACTGGGAATTGTTGGAGATGGCATCTGGGATGCTGGAGAAGATCATGCCATCATTCCAAAAGGATCCTTTGGCGTCACCATCTGGCAACCTAAAATCTTTGGTAAATTATGTTACCACTCACTTTGAATCTCTAGAAAAATCAACAGAAGCTAAGGTCTGGAAGGTGTTTTTGGGAAAAAGATTCACTGAAGTACAGGGACTCATTGCTAATGATAGGAGGACCCTAGACATTGGAATAGAGAGCCTTGAAAATGCTCTTAAAGATGGTGGGGAAATGTACAAATTTTGTCTATCTTAGCCCAAAGTGACAGAGGATATTGAAAAGAAGGTGAAAGAACAAGAAGGTAAATAGTCAAGTTTATTTTAGAATTTTGATCCCCTTACTACATCTTTAATGAATCAAGAATGTCAAGCCATTGTAATCATAAATGAAATAAAGAGGCTGAACAAAGAAAAGAAGGATATAATAAACAAAATGAGTGAACTAAGAGGGATAATCATCCCTAAGTTAGAGGTAATGCATGAGGCCTTGACAGATGCTCAGACCACAGCCCAGATCAGTGATCTGACAGATTTAAAAGGGCAAAAGTATATACATTTTTGTTGAGTGGTCACATCTCCATTTTGGATAGGATGAAGCAGAGCTAGGCCATTGAGTTTTTATAGTTGAAGGCCACTTTTGTGGATATACTTAAATATATGTAAGTATAACATTTACATATATACTTATACGGCCATGTATAGGACAATTTTTGCAAAATTTTGGTATGCAGATTCTGCCCTTTGCCATTGATGTCAAAGGGGAAGTGAGGAGTAGTGAAAAATGTGGAATCCAGCTAAGCGGGAGCTCTGGTAAAATAGTGCAAAAGATAGAGCATCAGCCAAGGGGGAGTTACTGTGACACTTAGCCATTTTTCACTAAGTGTTGCCATCAATGCCAAAGGGGGAGATTGTTGGCAAGAGACACTATGTGGCTTCATGAGTGTTGTCATTGATGGCAACAAAGTCTATCCCACACATCCACAGTACATAGTAAGCCTATACTGAAAGTCAGATTGAAGATTGTTTTGGTCCGGTGAATAAGAACATAGTATGCAACAAGGTCTGACAATCAAGTCTAGATCTCTCAAATGGTGTAACTCAGCAAGTTGTGGACTTGGATAAGTCAAGAGGGATATCATGAATACTGTATTCCAAAGATTTAGCTTCCGGTAGCAAAGCATGGAAATGATATGAGCATCTAAGTATTGGGTTCCAGTCAAGTAGAGCAAACAAAGGAAGAACTGACCGGCAGAGCATTAGACTTCAATCTGGATGAGTAAAAGGTGTTGATCAAGCTATTTGGGGGATTATACATTGTTGGCCAAGATGATTAAAGACTTCCCTACCCATGCTTTTGATACGCATCACAAATCAAGCATGGATTCAGCCAACAGATCAGTAACTTGTAAATATCTTGATTGTTCTTATTGCCGACTAGAAAGTTGATGAAATCCTTGATGCAGATATATATACCAGATGGATTCTAGTATGTAGGTGTGTGCAATATACAAGTAAAGAAATAAAGTGTGAAGAAAAGTAGGGACAAGTGTGAAAGCAGCAAATCAATTCTGGTATGTGACAGAGCAACAGTATCAAAACAGAGGAAGAATGAAGTGCATCAAATCAATGTATTGTGCCTAACTGGAATTGAACTCTAACATTTGTAGATGCCTCTCATCAGTTCAAACACCTAATTATCTTCTATAAGTTTTGTAGACAATGAGTCTCTTGTAGGTAGTGTGCCTCTTGTGAGTAGTGAGCTCAGGCACTGAGCCCTAATTGGCAAGTGTCATTTTGTACTTATTTATTCTTTTAACAAAGAATACTATCTTGGGTTAGTCACTCCATGGTTTTTCCCTTAACAAGGTTTTCCACGTAAAAATCCTTGTGTTATGTGTGATGATTTTATTTCTATTCTTATGATCACATATACTTATATGATTTGATGCTGCACTGATTATTAAAAGAAAAGAAAGTTAAAGAAATTTTGAGATAACTGATTCACCCCCCCTCTTAGTTATCTGCCGTGTTTCCAACAAAGGACACGTAATAAGTGAATACATAATGGAAAAGGTATAAAAAGAGCCACCAACATTGATGGTAGAATTTGAAAAAGGCCCAAGAAGAATAATAAGTTTCTATTGTGGTATATGCAAATAGTGGCATAAACACATAACAAATGACTACCACATATTATTGGAAGAAGACATATATGAACCATTGGTTAGAGGAATGAATAGGAAGGAATCTTCCATGGATAGAGGAATGACCAAAGCACAAGGATTGGTTGTAACAACACTAAATAGTTGATACTCATGGTTATTAGGAACCACCATGGAGGAAAAATCAAAGACAAATCAATAATGTGAAACATGTGGTGCCCCAAATACGGAATGAGGATCCATATAGAAGCTATAATAATGATTACTCTCAAGGATATGGTAGAGGATGTTATTGTAACAATTATAGATGTGGTCAAGGTAGAGGAATAAGTCACATACTTGTTGCTATGTGGTGACTAATCATGCAAGTACTGTACACTTGTAGGGATTTTTTTCCCTCTTTTTTGCCCGTTCGGAGTCAGTTGTTAATTTTTGTTAACCAACAAAAGAAAAATGACATTGTAAAACCCTAATTCTAGAAGCTTCCAAAAAGCTTGATATAAGCGGCTGGGATGTCTGTTGTGGTGTGGAATTCACAAGATTGTAATCTATTTTGCATTGGATAATAAAATCATTGGATGGTTGAGTTTCTGTGGATGTAGCCCATTTTGGGTGAACCACATTAAATTTCTATGATCTTTTTTGTGTGGTTCTTCATTGTTATATTTGGGTTATTTAATCTGCATATAATTGTTAGTGTTTATTGCTTCGATCTGCTGGAACCCTAACAACTAGTATCAAAGCAGGTTGTGTTTGATTATCATATGCAGGAAGGTCTCACGGTTAAGTGGGAGCAATGGCGGATGATGGTAAATTGAAGGTAGATAAATTCAATGGGAAGAATTATTAGTTAAGGAAGATGTAGATGGAGGATTATCTCTATCAAAATGATTTATGGAGGCCGTTGGAAAGAAAAGCTAAGAAACTGGTAGTAATGACTGATGAGGATTGGGATCTTTTGGATAGAAAGGCACTAGGAACCATTCGGTTGTGCCTGGCACCATCTGTGGAGTTTAATATAACAAAAGTGAAGACAATAGATGAATTGATGAAACCTTTGGCTAAATTCTATAAAAAACTCTCAACCTCTAATAAGGTATTTCTCATGAAGCATTTGTTTAATCTAAAAATGATTCAAGGTGGATCTGTGTCAGATCATTTAAATGAGTTTAATATGATTACCAGTTAGTTAACTTCTATAAAAGTGAAATTTGATAATGTTGTTGGTGTTATCCTTAGCAAGGAAATGCGATGGAAAAGCACATGTGAGAGTTCAACATCAGGTAATGCTTTGATTGCAGAGAACAGGGGAAGAACAAAGGAGACAAGAAAAAGCTCAATAAATCATGGGAATTCACAAGGGAAGTCAAAGAAAGGTAGATCTAAATCTAGAGGAAGAATGAATTGTTGGCACTGTGGAAAGCTAGGACACTTGAAAAAGGATTGCTGGTCTCAAAAGGGCAAACAAGGAGATGGACAACATGATGACAATAAGGAAGCTAATGTTGCAAGTAATTAATTACAAGATGCTTTGATTTTATGTTTAGATAATGCTAATGATTCCTAGGTAATAGATTTAGGGGCTTCATTTCATGCCACACCCCATAGGAAATATTTTGTAGATTATGTTCAAGGTGATTTTGGACAAGTATATTTGGGTGATGATGAACCCTGTCAAATTATTGGAAAAGGAAAGATAAAAATAAAGTTGCAGAATGGAAATGAATGGTTGCTACAAAAGGTAAGGCATGTTCCAAATTTGAGAAGGAATTTAATCTCTGCCGAACAACTAGGTAGTGAAGGCTATATAGTTACCTTTTCAGATAAAGTTTGGAAGGTCACTAAAGGTGAATTAGTAGTAGCTAAAGGTGAAAAGGTAGGCACATTGTATTTGTGTACTGGTAATACTTACTCTACCTTAACTGCTACAGAAACAGTTGCTATTGAGACAATTATAGCAATTGCTATAGGGACAAAAATAGAATTGTGGCACAATAGATATGGGCACATGAGTGAGAAAGAGATGAAGATCCTTCACTCCAAAAAGTTGGTACCAGGTCTGAAGAAGATTGACTTGGAGTTCTACAAAAATTATGTATATGGAAAACAAAAAAGAGTCTGATTTCTCAAAGTTGGGAAAAAGAAGAAGAGTGAGAAATTAGAGCTTGTGCATTTATATGTATGGGGACCACCTCAAGTATCATCTCTTGGTGGCTCTTTATATTATGTTACTTTTATTGATGATGCAACTAGGAAAACATGGGTGTATTTCCTAAAACAGAAATTAGAAATATTTGAAACTTTTAAAAAGTGGAAATCTTTGGTTGAGAATGAGATAGGAAAAAAGTTGAAGTGTCTCAGATCTGACAATGGAGGTGAGTATTGTAGAAGAGAATTTGAGAATTATTGTTCATATAATAGAATCCGTAGGCAAAAAATGGTTCCTAGAACCCCACAAGAAAATGGTGTGTCTGAGAGGATGAATAGGACCATTATGGAGCGTGCAAGGAGAATGAGATTTCATGTTGGACTACCCTTACATTTTTGGGTAGATGTTGTACATACCGTTATTTATTTAATAAATAGGGGACCTTCAAATCCTTTAGATGGTAGCATTCCAAAGGAGGCACGGACGGGCAAAAAGGTAAACTATTCATTTCTCAAAACCTTTGGTTGTGAGGCTTTTGTCCATGTTGATAATGAAAATAGAACCAAGCTTGAGGCTAAGTCTAAAAAATGTACCTTCATTGGATATGGAGTAGATGAATTTGGTTATCGGTTATGGGATTATGTAAATCATAAAATCATTAGGAGAAGAGATGTTATATTCAATGAGAAGGTCATGTATAAGGATTAGCTGCAGGAAAAGAAGCATGAATAGGCCAAAAAGGAATATGTGGTACTGAATGAGATTCTAGAAAATAAAATACCTGTGGTACCTGATGCTCAACAACAACAAGTTATCCCATAGACTCCTGCAAGTGTTAAATGTTCTACAAGGATAGCTAGACCTCCAAAAAGATTTTATCCATCATTATATTCTATATTATTAACTAATTCTAGTGAACCTGAAGGTTATGAAGAAGCAATGTAGGTAGATACCAAAAAGTAGTGGGAGCTAGGCATGAAAGAGGAAATGAGGTCCTTGCTGCAAAATAAGACTTGGGACTTAGTCCAATTGCTTGTAGGTAAAAGAGAATTGCCAAATAAATAGGTTTACAGGTTGAAGGAAGAAGATGGAGGCAAGAAAAGATATAAGGCTAGACTCATGGTAAAATGTTTTGCATAGAAAAAAGGTATAGGTTTTGATAAAATGTTTTCTCCATTTGTAAAGATGACTTCTATTAGAACTATTCTAAGTTTTGTGGCTATGGAAGACTTGCATCTTGAACAGCTAGATGTGAAAACAAATTTCTCCATGGGGATTTGGAAGACGAAATATACATGCAGCAACCATAGGGATACGAGGTCAAGGGTAAGGAGGAATTTGTGAGTAGGTTAAAGAAGAGTTTGTATGGCCCGAAGCAAGCACCTCGGCAATGGTATTTGAAATTTGATAGTTTTATGGCTAAACAAGGTTACAAAAGATGTTATTTTGATTATTGTGTTTATTTTAAGAAATTGGGTAATTGCAGCTGTATTATCCTATTGCTTTATGTTGATGACATGCTTGTTGCCAGGTCTAACATGCAGCATATTAATGAACTTAAGCAGAAATTAAAAAATTCATTTGCTATGAAGGATTTGGGTGCAGCAAAACAAATCCTTGGTATGAGGATCACACAGGATAGGACAAATAGAAAATTATTTTTGTCTCAAAGTGAATATGTAGAAAAGGTGTTGAAAAGGTTTAACATGCAAAATACAAAAGCAGTTTGTACACCTTTGCCTAGTCATTTTAAGTTGACTAAGGAGATGTGTCTAAAGACACAAGGGGAGGAAGACAAAAAGTATAAGATACCATATGCATCAGCAATTGGCAGCTTGATATATGCAATGGTATGCACAAGGCCAGATATTGCACATGCAGTGGGAGTTGTGAGTAGGTATATGAGCAATCCAGGAATGGAACATTGGAATGCGGTAAAATGGATTCTCTGATATTTGAGAGGTACTACTTTAAAGAAACTATGTTTTGGAGGAACAAATTCTACTCTAAAAGGATATGTTGACTCTGATCTAGTGGGTGATATTGATATCAGGAGGAGTCCTACAAGGTATGTTTCTACTATAGGAGGTACTGCAATCAGTTGGATTTCAAGGATACAAAAGGTTGTTGCACTTTCAACCACTGAAGCTAAGTATGTTGCTGCTACGGAAGCTAGCAAGGAGATGATTTGGTTACAACATTTTCTGGTGGAATTGGGGCAACAAAAATAAGATAGCCCTTTGTACACTAATAGCTAGAGTTCTATTCATCTTGCTAAGAACTTAGCTCTGCATTTAAAAACTAAGCATATATAGCTTAGATACTGCTTCATCTGGTTAGTTTTTTAGGATGGACAGTTGAAGCTGGAGAAACTTCACACAAGTGAGAATCCTATAGATATGTTCACAAAGGCACTTACATGGGAGAAACATATTACCTAATTAGTTTCTGTTGACCTTCATGACTGATAATGATGGACATAAGAAACTAGTCAGGCCTATAATCCAGTGGGCGCTACAAGTGCAGCGGTGTCATCCAGGATCAGTCTCGAAGTGGGAGATTGTTTAATGTGGAGCCTGATCAGTCTCCAAGTGGGAGATTGTTGGTATGTGGTGACTGATCATACAAGTACTGTACACTCATAACATATCCTCACTGGGGTTCAGGGTCAGTTGTTGATTTTTGTTAACCGACAAAAGAAAAATGACATTGTAAAACCCTAATTCTAGAAGCTTCCAAAAAGATTGATATAAGCGGCTATGATGTATGTTGCGGTGTGGAATTCGTGAGATTGTAATCTATTTCGCACTAGATAATAAAATCATTGGATGGCTGATTTTCTATGGATGTAGCCCATTTTGGGTGAACCACGTTAATTTTTTGTGTTGATCTCTTTTTTTTTTGTTCTTCATTTTTATATTTGGGTTATTTAATCTACATATAATTGTTAGTGTTTACTGTTTCAATCTACTAGAACCCTAACAATATTGACCTACTATTATGTGATAAGATATCTCATTATGCTAATGAATGTAGTTAACAGAAATAAAGAAGAAAATAAAGGTTGGCGATTTTATGCTGACAATTCACATGATGCATTCAATTGTCCCTAAGACACACAATTTTATAATAATGGACTAGTATAGGGAATGAGAAGTGAAGAACTATCAAGTCCCAATGCACTATATAGTGACAAACTATTAATGAACATAACAACAAAAGAAGGATAAATTATTAGGAGATGTTGTAAAATGAAGCTAGAATATAAACATGAAGTGGGCAACCTGCTATGGCTAAAGAAGAATTATTAGAAAATATATATAAACAAAGAAAGGAACAACTAAGGAAAGAAGCTCCTAAAAAAATTAAGAAAGATAAGAACAAAATTGTAATAATAATTCATAGAGGGATAAACACAAATAAAAAGAAGTATTTAGTAGAGGAAGTAGATGAAAGTGAATATCCCAATAAAGGAAACCATGACATAGTGGTTAGTAAATCAAAAAAATTAATAGAACAATTAAAAAATTAAGAATAAAATAAGAGGATATTTCTTAGAAAAGAGGCCCAAAACCTAAAAGAAATGACCAGTCTAATAGAATAGAAAAACTTATTGGAAAAATTTAAATAATTTTTTAAACATTGGAATAAAAATGATAGAGAAAAGAAGACCTCAAATAAAATCTTTCACAAAACCCAAAATAAGTGAAAAAAGCAATTAGTCCTATTGGACATTAAAGTAAATGGAAAAATGGTCAAGAAAGCTTAACTAGACCTAGAAGCAAACATAAATATTATACCTAAGAGATTTTGTAAGCATTTAGAAAACCAAAAATACATGAAACACCATATGATATTTCTTTAGTAGATGGAACCCCTATATGTCTAATAGGCACATAGAAAAATGTAAAAGTAAACTTCATGGGTATAAAGACAAAAGTTGACTTAAAAGTTATAGATATATATGAAGGATCCCATGAAATCTTAAACATCATAATAGATATTGAATGGTTTGTGGATAACAATGAAACATTCAATGTAGATAAGGATGAATTAACATTACAAGGCAATGGAAAAGCAATACATATGTCATTCAGTGAAGGATGAAAGGTGTATATATAGAAGAAAATGAGGATGAATATAGCAAAACATTATACATGATAAGACAATGCCTAGGAAGGAATGGGATGGTGAACACAATTTTGATAGTGAAATATTCATAGACAATGATAATTCTTCAACTGATACAAAGGATGTAGTAGAGGCATGGGCATGGGAAGAGCCATAGAAACATAAGTAAAAGATATTAGGGATTAGAAGAGTATTTATGGCTAGCAAATTCCTAGAATGATACAATTGGATACCGTATATAAATAAAACATACTGTACAATAAGAGATTAAACTGCATATAAAGAATATCACATGTTAAATTATCCCATTATTCTAGAATAAGAAATTTACTAAAGTATCTTCAAAAAATGGAACAAAAATTTATAAATGAAGAACTTAGAATGGAAGATATTGATGACATATTGATCTTAAGTGTCATAAGGTAGTGGAAAACAAATAAATAGAACATACCTACTTGGAAAGCATTGACAATTTTAATGAATAATAGGTATCTACAAGAAGGAACTATTCATGGAACAATTGAATATGATGGAATGAGATTTAGACCATATATAGATTTGTGAATACTCATGGGATGAAATATGAGAAACTAATGAGAGGTGATGCAGGAGCATCCTAGGTTGAAAGGCAATCTTGCATCAACCAAAATAACTTTGATTTCTTTTCTTTTCTTGCATTTCAGTCAGTTCAATCTCAGTAGATTGCACCACATTCTACTACATGATCATTTCATAGCTCATGAAATAGGATAAAGACTCTTCACTATGGCATATACATCATATCCATATTTCATGAGGTTTGCAACTATCTGCAGAAAGTTATTGCTACTAGAACATTATTAGAGCACCCATAATAGAGCATTCAATGTCCAGTATGAGCCTATAGGGTTTGCGGCACCTTCCTATGACTTACAGAGCCAAAGGGAAAATCTCACAAGGTAGTTTGGGACCAAAGACATCTTCATTCAGAATCATGTGTTCTTTCTGTTACTTCACAAATTATCCTCCCGCCTAGAATGGTACAATTTCCCCAAGTTTAGCTCCTCGCCTTTGGTGTCCTCTTAACCTCTTTGTTTTTGGCCTTCCTAAAACCCTGATTGACCTGTGTATAGTTGAAAAATGTTCATTTTTTGAGATAACTAGTGACTAAACCTGGAAAGGGAATTTGAATCATGGGTCCCTAGAACCCCCTAGAAGTAGATCTGGTCAGGAAATGGGGGATTGGACTTGGGTGCCCATGCTCTAGTCCTGCCCCATTTTTTAGGATTTTGAATCTTGGCGGGGTGTCAGCTCCCAAGATGCATCTCGGGATTCCATTTTCAAATTTTCATTTTCACACGATATCAAGATGTTATTTCAAATTTTGAATTTCCTAAGGTTAGGTACTTAAACACATTTGAAAATCATTTCATCACACACAATCCATATGCAAGCTTGATACCAAAACTATGTTGAAATTACCATTGAAGATCAGTGACTTGTTGAAGCTTTTGAAAGTTATTTGAATTTTCTATCATGGAGACAATGGATGGAGATTAGGAATCAAGATCTTGAGACTATCTTTCTCTTCCTAGGGTTTGTACACCTTTTGCATGATCAGGAGAAGGGTTTAAGCCTCCAACATTGAGCTTGGAGATCCTCTGTGGACATTGCCAATTCACCTTCTTGTTCATGCAAGTATTCATTATTTTCATCTCCTTGAGGTGAAGTTGTAGTTATTCATTGAAGCAATTTATTGATCTTCCCTTGATTGAGACATCTAGGGTTTGATATTTCTGCATACACTTTGTTAGGTTTGCGCGCACTTCTACAAATCTTTATCTCTGGCTATTGTTGAGGTAGGAATACTAAAAATGGGGCTTGACTGAGGCAAGATCCTATATATCCACAACATCTTTCTCCTTCATTTGTAGGTACAGATTGTGTTTGACAGGATATGGCTAAAAGGAGCGATAGAAAGATGGATATTGCAAATATAGTCATCATTGAATTTTAGAGTTCTAGATCTCGACACTTTTGGGACTAATGAGTGAGTGTGTTAGTCCAACTAGGTAGATTCTCTAAGATCTAGGAGCTATTGGAGGTTACTAGACAGCTGATGTAGAAGGTTTTTACAGATGGAAAGTTGCAGGGCTAATGAGCAGGCGCCCCAGTCCATTTAGTCCTTAGTTTCCAGGTGCATGACCTCTAAACCTTATTCTCTATATTTTTGTGATCCATTTTGTATGCTTCATCTTTGAATTTAGTCAATTGTTGTTACAAGGTATAATTAGGGTTTTATTGATTAATGAATAAGGACACTTGATAAAACCCTAGTTTAACACCTGATCAGACCTAATTAGCATTAGGGAATGCACAAGTAATCTATAGTTTGATCCCAAGCTCAGTTCTTGTCTTCTCAATGTTTAGTTAGTGGAGAAATACGACTTAATCTTGTTTAAGGAAACCTACTTTTTCACCCTAAACACCTTCAAAACATGGAACATTACCACATGATTAAGGTTGACCTACATATTTCATCAAGCATCAAGTTTTAGAACCTCTTAAGGCCAATGCAGAGAATTCCTTGAGCTGAAAGATGATATATAAGCATTCATTAGATGCAGTAGGAGAGTAGTGAATATGATAGAAAGTTTTTAGTCTTTAGTAGTGGATTTGCAGAAGACATTTCAAAGTTATATCTTTCATGTAATTCTACTAGAGGATAGGCTGGTGAGCCCATAACAGTCTGCATGTTGCCGACATGTGAATATTGTACTTGTTCATGATATTGAATCAATATATATTTATTTGTTGCTACATTCTTGTGTTTTCTGTTGTGTTACTCTAAGG
Organism: Cunninghamia lanceolata; assembly: GCA_027924645.1. Taxonomy (NCBI): domain Eukaryota; kingdom Viridiplantae; phylum Streptophyta; class Pinopsida; order Cupressales; family Cupressaceae; genus Cunninghamia; species Cunninghamia lanceolata. The sequence continues at coordinate 27,686,882 of BSBN01000047.1, forward strand.
CTACACGATAGGATAGTCCTATTTCTAAACCCTCCATCCATGATCGTACCAAGTGGTATCAGAGTGAAGTTTGTAAATCGTTTGGGAGAGAAAGCATTCGAATAGATCTTGAAGTGAACAAATCACCGACCTGAGGTAGTCTACATGTGTTTGTCAATAGAGTGTTTGTAGTGAGGCAGTCGCAACCTTATACTCAGGTCATTGAATTGAGGCAATTGCACTAGATTTGAGGAAGAGATGCCACTAAGGAGGATGCCTACTATGGATAATGTTGACGGAAGAATTGAAGAAATGATAGAGATGATGAAAATAATGAAAATTAGATTGGATGTTGTAGAAGAGGATAGAAGGAGAGGTCTAAACCCTAGACATGAGGATAAGAGTGATGATGATGAATTAAGAGTTCAAGATGTTGACCAAAATGAAGAAAACCTAGAAGAAGAAGAATTAGATCAGGTAAAGATGTTGAAACCTATTTCTAAGATTTTTAGGAGACCTTGGATAGAAATTTCAAACTATACCATAGTTTCAACCCTGAGGAATTGATTGATTGGATAAATGAACTAGAGGAATACTTTGAATATGAGGAAATAGATGATCTAGAAAGAGTCACATTTACAAAAACTATGTTGAAAGGACATGCTTCTATTTGGTGGAAAAAAGTTCAATTGGATAGAAATAGGAGAGGAAAAGAGAAATTCATATAATGGGACAAGATGGTGACAAAATTGAAGAATCAATTCATACCTGCTAACTATGAGTTTGAATTGTTGAAGAGATTGCAAAACCTAAGGCAAAAGGAGAAGACAGTGAAAGAGTAGACTCAAGAGTTCCACAAAATGATTATTAGAACTAGACATATTAAAGCAAGCAAGGAGAAAGTTGCATGGTACATAAATGGAATGAGGATAAACATTCAAGAAGAACTAAGTTTGGTAAGGATGACAATAGTGGAAGAGGCATATCAATTTGCATTGAAAGTTGAAAAAAGTTGAATAAGAGACATGAGCAAAGACAAAGAGGTAGAGGAGGAAAATTCTAGAGAGGTAGAACACAATGCAGAGAAGGAAGATCATATGTGGAGCAAAACAAGGAGAGAATCCCATTCCACAAAGAAGAAAGAGACAACAACTCATACCACCAAGGGAGAGTTGGCAAAAGTTTCTACCACAATAAGAGAAGAAGTCATAATGCTTACTACAATGAAGGGTACTAGAGAGATGAAAGATGTTTTGACAAGAGATCATTCAAAGGAACATGTTTCAAGTGTGGAGGTGAAGGACACCGAGTATTTGAATGTCATCAAGGGAGTACTAGAAAAAGGACAAAAAAAATGCAAGAGCAGCATATGCGGAGGAAGAACTGGTTGGATCACCTAGTTTGATAGGGAAAACAGAGAAGGGTGAATCATTAGTCATGAGGAGAGCTTTGTTCCAAGTAGAAACAACTGAGGAGTCACCGCAAAGGAAAAGTTTGTTCTGGACAAGATACAAATTAGGAGGTAAATGTTGCAAGGTTATCATTTATAGTGGTAGTATAGACAATTTGGTTTTAGAGGAAAAGGTGAGGAAGCTGAATCTAGAGAGGTTGAAACATCTAAAGCCCTACAAGATAATATGGATCCAAGATGAGCATAAGATACTGGTGAGTGAACAATATTTGGTGAAATTTCATATAGGATTTTAGAATGATGAGGTATTGTGTGATATTATGTTGATGTTGGGGAGAACATGGCAGTATGATAGAAAAACAATACATGATGGAAGGATGAATACATATACTGTAACATCAAATGGGAAAAGACATTACCTTTAGAAGAGGAGAGCAAAAGTGAAGTATGCAACAATGCTCTAATCTATTTAGTGGATGGAAGGAAATTTTTGCATGGATTGAGACATGAGAACATGTGTTTTGCATTGATTCCAAAGAAGTGTGGTACCCAAATGACAAAGCATTGATTCCAAAGAAGTTTGGCACCCAAATGACAAAAACCACTATCACAAAAGAAGAGGAACCACCACAGGAAGAAATAACTGAATTATTGATAGAATACCAAGATATTATATTAGATAATGTGCGAGAAGAATTGCCACCAATCTGGAGTGTCAGTCATCATATGTGCCTCATACCTGGAGCTAGTTTGCTAAACAAAGTGGTACATAGGATGACACCAGTAGAAAATGTGGAGCTAAATAGACAAATACAGGAGTTGTTGAGGAAAGGATTGATTAGGGAAAGTTTAATCCCATGTGCAGCACCAATAGTACTAGCACCGAAGAAGGATGGAGAATGGAGGATGTGTACAGATTCAAGAGAAATCAATAAGATCACAGTCAAGTATAGATTTCAGTTGCCAAGGATGGATGATATCATGGATTGTTTGAGCATAGCAATATATTTCACAAAGATAGACCTACAAAGCAGATACCATCATATTAGAATCAGAGAAAGAGATGAGTGGAAGACTACATTCAAGATAAATGAAGGATTGTATGAGTGGTTAGTCATGCCTTTTGCATTAACTAATGAACCAAGTATTTTCATGAGGTTGATGAATGAGGTTTTGAAGAAATTCTTGGGTAAGTTTGTTATTGTCTATTTGGATGATATTATGATTTTTAGTAGAACAAAGGAAGAACATTTATGGCATATCAGACAAGTATTTCAAAGGCTGAGAGAAGAGAAATTATTGATTAACATCAAGAAATGTAGTTTCATGAAGATAGAACTAGTATATTTGGGATTTGTGATTTCTGTGGAAGGATTGAAGATGGACCCAAAGAAAATCAAAGCGATTTTTGAGTGGCCAACACTTGTGAAAGTTGGAGAGGTAAGATCTTTGCATGGACTGGCAAGTTTCTACTAGACATTCATCAGAAATTTTAGTACTATATGTACACCAATGATAGAGACAATGAGGGGAGACCGGAAGGATTTTAAGTGGACATTAGGAGCACATGAGAGTTTTTAGTTGTTGAAGAAAAAAGTGATAGAACAACCAGTGTTAGTATTACCAGATTTTGATAAAGTATTTCAAGTTGATTGTGATGCTAGTGGGAATGCAATAGGAGTAGTGTTTAGTTAAGAAGGGAGGCCAATAGTATATTTTAGTGAAAAGTTAAATGATGCAAGGAGGAAATATTCAGTTTATGATCAAGAGTTCTAGGCCATAATTCAAGCCTTGAAGAAGTGGACACATTACTTGTTGCCAAAAGAATTTGTGGTGTACAATGACCATCAAGCTTTGCAGTATTCGAACAGTCAAGGTAAGTTGAATCAGAGACAAAAGAGATGGGTAGAGTTCATGTAGATTTACACTTTTGTATTGAAGCACCAGAGTGGAAAATCAAACCAAGTTGCAGATGTATTAAGCAGAAGGAGGAACTTGTTGACAGAGATGAGGATAGAAGTACTAGGTTTTGAAGAACTTAAGCAAATGTATGAGGATGATCTTGATTTTATGGAAGCATAGAAAGCATGTAGAGAGCCTATTGTAATGGATACAAGAAAGTGGTTGGATTATTTCATTCAGGAGGATATGTTGTTCAAAGGGAATTAGTTATGTATTCCTAGGAGCTCAATGAGAGAGAATTTAATTAAATAGAAGAATAGTGGTGGATTAGCCAAACATTTTAGTATTGATAAAATAATAGCTTTGGTGAGTGAACATTACTTTTGGCCTCAAATATATAAGGATGTAAAGAAATTTGTTTAAAGTTGTAGAATTTGTCAAGTTACAAAAGGAAGTAGTCAAAATACTAGATTATACAAACCTTTGACAATACCAAAGAGACCTTGGGAAGATAGAAGCATTGATTTCATATTAGGTTTACCAAGAACATAGAGGGGCATGATTCCATATTTGTAGTAGTGGACAGATTTTTAGAGATGACACATTTTATTCCTTGTAAGAAGACAAATGATGGTGTACATGTTGTTGATATATTTTTAAAGGAGATTGTGAGATTGCATGGATTACCAAAGAGTATAGTTTCAGATAGGGATACAAGATTCATAGGATATTTTTGGAGAACATTGTAGAAGAAGATGACAAACCTAAAGTTTAGTTCAGCATTTCACCCATAAACAGATGGACAAACAAAAGTGGTAAATAGGATTTTGGGTAACTTTTTGAGATGCTTAGTAGGAGATTAGGTAGGAAATTAGGATATATAATTCTACCACTAGTAGAGTTTGAATATAATATCTCAGTAAGTAGAAGTACAGGGAAGACACCATTTGACATTGTGACTAGAGTACAACCTAGAGGAGTTATAGAGCTAAGAGACATCAATATGGATAACAAAATGAGTGTAGAGGTAGAAGAATTTGTAGGATACATGGAAATACTACACACTCAAGTCTGGAAGCATTTGGAAGAGATGAACAGAAAGTATAAGGGAAAAGTAGATGGAAAGAGGAGACATAAGGAATTTTCTGTTAGAGATTAAGTCATGGTATATCTCAGAAAGCAAAGATTTCTAGTGGGGACATACAACAAGTTGAAGATGAGAAAGTTTGGACCATGTAGGGTTCTTAAGAAGTTTGATTCAAGAAATGCATATGAAGTAGAATTACCAGAAGCGTTTTATATATCACCCATATTCAATGTTACAGATTTATATCAGTATCATGAGGGATAATCAAGTGATAGCACTAAAGTTGGATTAAAGATTAGTTACAATAGCAACAACTAGAGAAAATAGAGTAGATTTTGGATAGCAGAATTGGACGCAACACCAGAGGCAAGCAATATAAAGAGTACCTGGTTAAGTGGAATTAAAGACCAAGGGAAGATTCATCATGGATTTCTCAGGTTGAGGTAGACCGCATTGGTTTTCCTCTAGCCCTAGGAAAGTGAGGGACTCACTTTTCAAACAACCCCAGATGTCTAATGCAGAAGCATCCCAGGTTGAAAGGCATTCTTGTATCAACTAAAAATATTTTGATTTCTTTTCTTTTCTTGCATTTTAGTTAGTTCAATCTTGGTAGATTACACCACATTCTACCACATGAACATTTCATATCCTATGGAATGTTAGGGTTAGGGTATATTAGAGCAATAAACACTAACAATTATATGCAGATTAAATAACCCAAATTTAAAAATGAAGAATAACACAAATGAGATCAACATAGAAATTTAATGTGGTTCACCCAATATGGACTACATCCATAGAAACTCAGTCATCCAATGATTTTATTATCTAGTGCAAAACATATTACAATCTCATAAATTCCATACCACAACATACATCCCATCTGCTTATAAAAAGCTTTTTGGAAGCTTCTCGAATTAGGGTTTTACAATGTCATTTTTCTTTTGTCGGTTAACAAAAATTAACAACCAACTCTGAACGGGCAAAAAAAGAGGGAAAAAAATTTAGGGGTTGTGCCCTTGAACCCTAGTGAGGATACATTATGAGTGTATAGTACTTGCATGATCAGTTACCACATACCAACAATCTCCCACTTGGAGACTGATCAAGCTCCACTCCAAACAATCTCCCACTCAGAGACTGATCCTAGGTGACACCACTGCACTTGTAGCTCCCACTGGATTACAAGCCTGGCTAGTTTCTTATGTCCACCATTATTAGTCATGAAGGCCAATGAAAAATGATGAGGAAATTAGTTTCTCCTATGTAACCAGCTTTGTGAACATATCTGCAGGATTCTCACTGGTGTGAATTTTCTCCATCTTTAACTATCCATCCTCCAAAACTGACTAGATGAAGTGGTCTCTGAGCTGTATATGCTTAGTTTTTTAATGCAGAGATGAGTTCTTAGAAAGATGAATGACAATCTGGATATCAGTGTACATAGGGATATCTTCTTGGTGTTGCCCCAATTCCTCCAAAAAATTTTGTAATCAAATCATCTCCTTGCTAGCTTCCATAACAACATACTCAGCTTCAATGGTTGAAAGTGCAACAACCTTTTGCAGCCTTGAAATCCAACTGACTACAGTACCTCCTATAGTAAAAACATACCTTCTAGTACTCCTCTTGCTATCAATATCACCTACCAAATTAGAGTCAACATAGTTTCTTTAAAGTAGTACCTCTCAAATATCAGAGAATCCATTTTATCGTATTCCAATGTTCCATTCTTGGATTGCTCATATACTTGCTCACAACTCCCACTACATGTGCAATATCTAGCCTTGTACATACCATTACATACATCAAGCTACCAACTACTGATGCATATGGTATCTTAGACATTTTGTCTTCCTCCTCTTGTGTCTTTGGACACATCTTCTTAGTCAACTTAAAATGACTAGGCAAAGGTGTACAAACTACTTTTGCATTCTGCATGTTAAACCTTTTCAAAACCTTTTGTACATACTCACTTTGAGACAAAAATAAGTTTTTGTTTGTCCTGTTTTGTGTTATCCTCATACCAAGGATTTGTTTTGCTACACCCAAATCCTTCATAGCAAATGAATTTGCTGATTTCTACTTAAGATCATTAATATGTTGCATGTTAGACCTGGCAACAAGCATGTCATCAACATAAAGCAACATGATAATATAGCTACAATTACCTAATTTCTTAAAATAAACATAATAATTAGAATGACATCTTTTGTAACCTTGTTCATCCATAAAACTATCAAATTTCAAATACCATTGCCGAGGTACTTGCTTCAGGCCATCCAAACTCTTCTTTAACCTGCACATAAATTTCTCCTTACCCTTGACCTCATATCCCTGTGGTTGCTGCATGTATATTTCCTCTTCCAAATCCCCATGGAGAAATGTTGTTTTCACATCTAGTTGTTTAAGATGCAAGTCTTCTACAGCCACAAGACTTAGAATAGTTCTAATAGAAGTCATCTTTACAACCAGAGAAAATATTTCATCAAAATCTATACCTATTTTCTATGCAAAACCTTTTACCATGAGTTTGGCCTTATATCTTTTCTTGCCTCCATCTTCTTCCTTCAACTTGTAAACCCATTTATTTGGAAATGCTCTTTTACTAGCAAGTAATTGGACTAAGTCCCAAGTCTGATTTTGCAGTAAGGAGTCCATTTCCCCTTTCATGCCTAACTCCCACTACTTTTTGGTATCTACTTGCATTGCGTCTTCATAACCTTTAGGTTCACCATAATCAGTTAATAATATAGAATATAATGATGGAGAAAATCTTTCTAGAGGGTTAGTTATCCTTGTATAATGTCTAACACTTGCAGGAGTCTATGGGATAACTTGTTGTTGCTGAGCATCAAGTACCACTAGTATTTTATTTTCTAAAATCTCATCCAGAACCACATATTGCTTTTTAGCCCATTCATGCTTCTTTTCCTACATTTGATCCTTATACATGACCTTCTCATTGAATATAACTTCTCTATTCCTAATGATTTTATGATTTTCATAATCCCATAACCGATCACCAAATTCATCTAATCCATATCCAAGGAAGGTACATTTTTTAGACTTAGCCTCAAGCTTGGTTCTATTTTCAATATTAACATAGACAAAAGTTTCACAACCAAAGGTTTTTAGAAATGAATAGTTTAGCTTTTTACCCATCCATGCCTCCTCTAGAATGCCACCATCCAAAGGATTTGAAGGTCCCCTATTTATTAAATAAACAATGGTATGTATAGCATCTGCCCAAAAGTGTAATGGTAGTCCAGCATGAAATCTCATGGTCCTTGCATGCTCCATAATGGTCCTATTCATCCTCTCAGACACACCATTTTCTTGTGGCGTTCCAGGAACCATTTTCTGCCTACGGATTCCATTATATGAATAGTAATTCTCAAATTCTCTGCTGCAATACTCGCCTCCATTATTAGATTTGAGACACTTCAACTTTTTTCTTCTCTCATTCTCAACCAAAGCTTTCCACTTTTTTAAAGTTTCAAATACTTCTGATTTTTGTTTTAGGAAATACACCCATGTTTTCCTAGTTACATCATCAATAAAACTAACATAATAGCAAGAGCCACCAAGAGAAGATACCTAAGCTGGTCCCCATACATCTGAATGCACAAGCTCTAATTTCTCTAATTTCTCACTCTTCTTCTCTCTCCCAACATTAAGAAATTAGACTCTTTTATGTTTTCCATAAACATAATTTTTGTAGAACTCCAAGTCAATGTTCTTCAAACCTAGTAGCACCTTTCTGGAGTGAAGGATCTTCATCCCTTTCCCACTCATGTGCCCAAGTCTATGGTGCCACAATTTTGTTTCTGTCCCTATAGAAAGTGCTATAACTGTCTTAGTAGAAACTATTTCAGCAGCAGTTAAGGTAGAATAAGTATTACCAGTACATAAATACAATGTGACTACCTTTTCACCTTTAGCTACTACTAATGCACCTTTAGTGACCTTCTAGACTTTGTCTGAGAAGGTAACTATGCAACCTTCACTACCCAGTTGTCCTGCAGAGATTAAATTCCTTCTCAAATTTGGAACATGCCTTACCCCCTGTAGCAACCATTCATTTCCATTTTGCAACTTGATTTCTACCTTTCCTTTTAAAACAATCTAACAGGGTTCATCATCACCCAAATATACCTGTCCAAAATCACCTTGAACATAATCTACAAAATATTTCCTATGGGATGTGGCATGAAATGAAGCCCCTAAATCTATTACCCAAGAATCATTAGCATTATCTAAACACAAAATTAAAGCATCCTATAATTTATTACTTGCAACATTAGCTTCCTTACTATCATCATGTTTGCCCTTTCGAGACCAGCAATCCTTCTTCAAGTGTCTTGGCTTTCCACAATGCTAGCAATCCATTCTTCCTCTAGATTTAGATCTGCCTTTCTTCGACTTCCCTTGTGACTTCCCATGATTTGTTGGACTTTTTCCTCTTTCCTTTGTTCTTCCCCTATTCTCTAAAGTCAAAGCATTACTAGATGTTGAATTCTCACCTATGCTTTTCCATCGCATTTCCTCACTAAGAATAACACCAACAACATCATCAAATTCCAAAGTATTTCAACTAAAGACAGAATTACTTATAGCCATTACCAAGTTATTCTAGCTTTCTGGCAAAGAACATAAAACTAAGAGAGCCCTTACCTCTTCATCAAATTTCACTTTTATAGAAGTTAGCTGACTGGTAATCGTATTAAACTCATTTAAATGATCTGACACAGATCCACCTTTAATCATTTTCAAATTAAACAAATGCTTCATGAGAAATACCTTATTTGAGGCTGAGGATTTTTCATACAATTTTGCAAAGATTTCATCAGTTCATCTGTTGTCTTTGCTTTTGTTATATTGAATGCCATAGATGGTACCAGGCACAACCGAATGGTTTCCAATGCCTTTTGGTCGAGAAGTTCCCAATCTTCATCAGTCATTGCTACTAGTTTCTTGGCTTTTCCTTCCAACGACCTCCATAAATCCTTCTGATAGAGATAATCCTCCATTTGCATCTTCCATAATGGATAGTTCTGCCCATTTAATTTATCTACCTTCAATTTACCCTCATCTATCATTACTCCCACTTAACTGTGAGACTCCCACTCAACCGTGAGACCTTCTTGCAGATGATAATCAAACACAACCCGCTCTGATACTAGTTGTTAGGGTTAGGGCAGATTAGAGCAATAAACACTAACAATTATATGCAGATTAAATAACCCAAATATAACAATGAAGAATAACACAAAAGAGATCAACACAGAAATTTAACGTAGTTAACCTAATATGGGCTACATCCATAGAAACTCAACCATCTAATGATTTATTATCCAGTGCAAAATAGATTACAATCTCACAAATTCCATACCATGACATACATCCCAGCCACTTATAACAAGCTTTTTGGAAGCTTCTCGAATTGGGGTTTTACAATGTCATTTTTCTTTTGTCGGTTAACAAAAATTAACAACTGACTTCAAACCCCGATGATGATACATTATGAGTGTATAGTACTTGCCTGATTAGTTGCCACATACAAAAAGTGGAATAGGATAAAGAATCTACACTATGTCATCTACATCATATCTAAATTTTATGAGGTTTCCAACTGTCTGTAGAAAGTTTTTGCTACCAAAACACCGTCAGAGCTCCTAGAACATAGCATTCAATGTCCAGTATGAGCCTATAGGTTTTGTGGCACCTTCCTATGACTTATGGAGCCAAAGGGAACATCTCACAAGGTAGTTTGGGACCAAAGACATCTTCATTCATAATTGCAATGTGTTCCTTCAAAACGTGGAGTATTACCACATGATTAAGGACAACCTACATGTTTCATCAAGCATCGAGTTTTGGAACCTCTTAAGGCTGACGTGGAGCATTCTTTGAGCTAGAAGATGATATATAAGCATTTATTAGATGCATTAGGAGAGTAGTGAATATGATAGAAAGTTTTTAGTGTTTAGTAGTGGATTTGCAGAAGACACTTCAAACCTATATCTTTCGTGTAATTCTGCTAGAGGATAGGCCAGTGAGCCCATAACAGTCTGCATGTTGCTAGTATGTGAAGATTGTACTTGTTCATGATATTGAATCAATATATATTCATTTGTTGCTATATTCTTGTGTTTTCCATTGTGTTACTTTAAGGTTTTACAGTAGGTCAGTCCTATTTCTAGACCCTCCTGTTGGAATTAGGGCAGACAACTAAGAGGGGGGTGAATCAGTTGTCTCAAAAACTTTTATCCTTTGCTGTAATTAAACTTCTTTACCACTTAATAATAGATGAATGATATAACCATGAAAGCATGAATCAACAACACATGAGCAGAAATAAAATCAACACTCATAACACCAAGATTTTATGTGGAAACCTGGTTAAGGGAAAAACCACGGTAGGGGTTAACCCACAAGATTTATTCTTTGTTAAAAGAATAGAAAATGGGGAAGGCGCACTACCCAGAGCTCACTGCTCAAGGAGGCTCACTACCTACAGAAAAATTTATAAGTTTATCACATAAATATTGAACTGGAAAACAACATCTTCTTCATGCTAAGGTCATTTCCATTAATGCGCATAACACTTCTGCTCTACCTTTAAACACTTCTTCGCTATCTCCTCATCCTTTACTTCTCTTCCTCTTTTGCTCTTCCTCTTCTCTGCTCTTCCTTTCTTCCTTTCTTAGGATCTCATCATTTTCACACAAAGGATGATTTTCCACAACTCAACCACACATATTTATATGCTTCATCAACCTTGGAATAAACATCAAGGTTGGCACTACAAACATCTGACTTAATGTGAATCACTATGTTGTAAGTCAAACATAGCTGGGACCCAAATCTTCCTCAAACAACATGCCACACTTCATAGAATCTTTCTTAGATCATCCATGACATTCACAAAGCATCTGGTTGGCCAAGACTATAGATAACAACTCCTAGGGACAAATCTTCAATCACGAGCTCAAACCTCAATGTGGATCACCAACACAATAGGAACTTGATTTAGAGACCACCACAAGCATGATGAAATCAATAGGAATGATTGTACCACCTTAGATTACTAGAAACACTTGAACCTTCATTCGGCAACTCAAGAACACCAACTGTCTTGACTGTCACACTAGAAAGATTGCTTGTAGACCTCCAAACCATGAACCACTTGAGTTGGAGACACACACCAACATCCCAAACACACCTCTAGTGGTGCAGGGGCACCTATAGGTCCAAGAGACCTATCATGAGTTTTCTTCCTATGTTTTGGTTTTCATAGTAATAAGGTCTTGAAGACCATTTGTGGAATGTAATAAGGTCACTATGGACCACTTTGAAGCATGTTGAAATCATTGGTAGTCATCTTGTAAGGCCTTGGTGCCAATTTTGTATTTAGACCAGTCAAGTCCTAAGATGGTCAATTGTAGGGATGTAAGCCATGCTTGAAGGTCATTCATGGTCTGTCTTAGAAGAGTTTGAAATGATCTTGTGAAAAGCTTGTCCACATTGTAAACATACACATTTGCATTGTAACAAGGTGACCAAAAAGAGGCAGTTTGGAGGGTACAGTGGTAGTTTCAGTTGCCAAATCAACCCAAATGGCTTAAGAAGAATGTAAACATGTTTATAAACCTCGTCATGGTCATTGGGAGTCATGATGAAGGTTTTGAAGGGCAGATTAATAACAAACACTTAGTTTCCTACAATTTCTAGTGCCTTTTTGCTATAGTACGAAACTATCATAAGTACCTATAGTATTGAATGGATAGAGTAGGGTGTTAAGGTTGTTTTGAATTTGGTTTGGGTTCTCGATAGTGGTTTTGAACAATTTTATAATTGCTCTTCTGCAGATAGGTCGCTAAAACCCTTAACTAGGGTTTTGTCCAAATGATGGGAATTTGACCATTCCACTATTTCTCATCTCCATAGAACCAGTGGAATGGCTTTGTATAATAATGTTTTTTCTGCTTGTAACAATTTGCAGGATGGAGTGTCAATTTTTAGATGAGTTTTGATGGCTTTGGCTTGACAAAACCATGTGTCAAGCCTAAACAAGAAACCCATGTGACTAAATCTAGTATAGTTGACTATAAGAGTCTAAAACCCATGAAATATTTTGTCTTTCCATGTATTTGGCATGTTCTAATGGTTGTGCAAGTTCTGTGAGGTAGATCAAATGTAGTCCCTTTGTAAATTAGGCCTAATTGGGGCTCTAATCAGTGTTGCCAGTCATTAGTTGAGGCATTTATCCCAAAAGACCCACTAGTCAATTTAACATATGTCATGAACTTTCCAAAACGGTACCCTAAAATAGTCTTGGTTTATGAAAATAAGGCCTCTACAAAAATTTATTGCCACTGTTCTCTAAAAATAGGGCTACTAGGAATCTTGGTGGCTTGTGAAGCAAGTACTCAACCTCTACATGCAAGACCCCAACCAATGGTTTGGGAAGGTTATGTTGGTTAGTTTGAACACTCTAAAATGACTTCCCTTGAGAAGATCATGCATTTGGTGCCATATCTCATAATGGACCCCTTGGCTTAGGCCTTTAAAACCTTAAAAAGTTGTCTTTGTGAAGTAGTGAATTCCCTTCTTGTTGAGTGGTTTGACAAACATATTGAACTTCTTGTAACCCCTAGAGTCTCTACATGATCTAGATATGCAAATCATAATATTCCAATGTGGATCAATCTGAACTGATTTTCTATCACTCTGTCACCTTTGAACAACTACAATACCTAGTTCTACTCAGATGGCCATAACTTCACAAATTCTTCATGAGGATCCCTCAAAACTTAGCTAGAGCAACTTCAGACAATCCTTTACAACACCTATTGGTCTGTAGACCGTGCTCTTCATCTCACTGATAATGTGGAGCAATCTAGTTCATTGAACTGCATTGTCTTCACTATCTCTTCCAGAGAGACATGTAACTTACATGTTTCTTCTGGAGAGGCTAATTTTCTCAATATCCTCAACATACAAGTCCTCTAGAAAGGGATACAGTTGACACCGATGACAACAAGGATATTTCGACACCAATGACAACACCGATTAGGCACATATTTGCAACACCTCCATGTTGCAAGTATGGGCCTAACTGGTGTTGTCATTGATATCAACATATCCCTACTGCATTGATGTCAAGGATTGGATGAGTTGTTTGCTGGGGCTATTGAGAAAATTAGCCCTATCAGAAATAGAGAAGAAAAGTAAAGTCAGTGAAGTTCTATGAACTGAAGATTCCAAACAGTTGAAGATCAGAGTATGCGCATCAAAGGGTTTGTAGATATGTGTCTGAAGGTGCTCCTATAAAGATTTTAGAGATCCACACGAAGATTTGGAGAATTTATGGTCATATGAGTAAAACTGGTTCTGACAGCTATTCAAAGGTGACAAAGTGACACAAATAGGTCCAGTGAGATCCAGAAATGCAATATCTTGTCCTGCAGATCTGGTGGCATGTTTGGGAAGCTAAGGTGAATTGACAACTTAATTGGTTCATGGTCTGGAGGTCCGCAAGCAATTATTCTTATGTGATAGTGATGACTGACTATGTTCTTAAGGTTCTAGATGAAGACGCGAATGATTTCAATAAGCAGAAGTGGTGTGGATGTTCTTGGTGATTCAGGCAAGCTTGTGGGGGTCTCTAGATTGTGTCCAGTTCATGTTGGCAGTCCACATTGAAGATAGAGCTCGTAATTGAATATTTACCTCTCAATGATGGTGTTCTTCCTAGTCTTGGCTGACTAGATGTTTTACACATGTTACGAATGATCTTGAAGATATTTTACAAAGCAAGATGTGTTCCTCGAAGAAGATTGAAGTCCTAGATATGCATGGCCGATAGGGTAGTGATGCGCATGAAGTTCTTGTAATAAATCATGTTGTATTTGTGTAATTTCTCTATAATGAAATAAAGTATATGTTGTGCCAACTTTAATGATCATCCAAAAGTTGATGTCTTGTATAAATAAGATTTGTGAAGTCATTTTAAAATCATCCATGGTCGTGATGAGAAAGTGATAGAGAGGAGAGGAACGAAAAGCAGAGCAAAAGTGTTGAGTTTAAATGGAACTATCTCAAGCATGGTGAAGATGCTAATCTCCAGTTCAAGTATGTAATATTTATATTATTCTGTAGATAGTGTGTCTCCTGGAGGCAGTGGGCCTCTTGTAAGTAGTGTGCTCAGGCAGTGAGCCCTAATTGGCAAGTGCCATTTTTACTCTTATTCTTTTAACAGAGAATACAATCTTAGGTTAGTCACCCTGTGGTTTTTCCCTTAACCTAGTTTTCCATGTTAAAATCTTGGTGTCATATGTGTTGAATGTGTTTCTACTCCTAATTTGTTGCATTTTACTTCCATGATTGAATGATTATTATGATATTGAAATAAAAGAAGGATTTAAGGATTTAAAGAATAGAAGGTTTGGTGACAACTAATTCACCCCCCCTCTTAGTTGTTTGTCCTAAAACAACAATTGGTATCAGAGCTAAGTTCCTCCAAAAGAGCTTAACTACTTGAGGAGATCCAGGATGTCTTCCTACAAGAAGGATAGTTCAAGGTTTGATGGAACAAACTACACTCTTTGGAAAAGCCGCATGCAATGCCACTTGCAATGTATGGGATTTCAATATTGGAACATGACTATAAAAGAGTATATTCCTCCAAAGAATGGTCTGACAAATCTAGATGAAATTAGAGATGCTAAAGATAATCTTCAAGCTAAAGAAGCCTTACCAAGTGCCTTATGTGATACAGAGCTGACAAATGTTATGGATTTAAAAATTACATATAAAATTTGGTCAAAGCTAGAAATTCTGCATGAAGGAGACAAATATGTTAAATGTGCCAAGCTACAAAGTTTGAAAGGAAAATTTGAAAACCTGAAGATGAGAATATCACCACATTTATGCCAAAAGTAAATGAGCTTGTTTGTGGCATTAGATGTGCTGGTGGAACTTTGGATGAAGATGAGATTGTTGCCAAAGTTCTCAAATCCTTACCTCCTGCTTACAAACACAAGGTTGCTACTATTGAGGAATTCAGATCTTTATCACATATTTCAAGGGATCAATTGGTTGGGAAGTTAGCTGCATTTGAATTGGCTAAGTTTGGGAATGCTCCTCCGAAGACTAAATCTGCATTCAAAGCTAGTGCCTCTACAAAAGGTAAACAAAGGTATGATCCAGGAGACAGTTCCTCAAAGCAATTATCATGGTATGAAAAAGCAAGAAAAGATCTGGAAGAAGATGAGGTAGAAGCTTCTCAACTTGAAGCCCTTATCTCAAAAAGACTGCCAAGAGGATCCAGTAAGTATGAAGGAAAATTGCTTTTCAAATGTTTCAATTGCAACAAGATTGGTCATTTTGCCTCAAGATATCCAGAAAGATTTTCAAGGCCTAACCCTAATAGATCAACATTTCAAAAGAAGTGTTACTATGTTCAAGAAGATGATGATGAAGGAGTAATAGATGATGAATTTGAGATAGGAACCAAATCCGGAAGTGACTGGGTGTTTATTGCCATTAAGGAAGAAGATCCAATGCCTATTGAATCTGCCAATCTTAAGATAGAAAGGGGTCTAGCTGCTCAGTTTGAAGAAAAGAATGAATGGGTCATTGATAGTGGATGCTCTCACCATATGACTGGTGATAAGAATAAGTTTATAAACCTGGAAAGATATGAAGGTGGAGTTGTAAAATTTAAAGATAATTCCGTTGGCAGAATCAAAGGCAGAGGAACCATTTCTTTTGATGGAAAGAACAAAACCAGTGATGTTCTATATGTTGAAGGTCTAAAGCATAATCTTCTCAGTGTTGGGTAGTTGGTAGACAAAGGTTATGATCTCCGGTTCAAAAATGGAAAATACAAGATCTTTGAAAGCTCTGAAATTGAGATTGCATCTGATACTCAGACAAAAGGTAACATCTTTCACTTGGTTGGTTCTGGCAAAAGTTGATTATTTTTTCAAATTGATCAGAGTTGGTTGTGGCATAGGAGAATGTGTCATGTGAATTTTGATAATATCATTAAGATAAGTAACACCTAGGTTGTAAGAGATCTTCCAAGAATGGTGAAACCTACTAATAGGTTGTGCAAAGAATGTCAGTTGGGTAAGCATAACAGAGTCACATTTAAAAGTAAGGAACAATCTTCTACCGGATTGTTGGACTTGGTACACACTGATCTATGTGGACCGGCAAGAATCAAGAGTCTACAAGGTGATAGATATTTCATGTTACTGATTGATGACCACTCCCAAATGATGTGGGTGACTTTCCTAAAAGAGAAATCTGAAGCACTTGAGAAGTTCAAAATATTCAAGGCTATGGTAGAAAATGAAACTGGGTTAAACATAAAATGTCACAGGTCTGATAGAGGTGGTGAATTCACATCCGAAGAGTTCATAGAATTCTATGAGAAACATGGGATAAAGAGATAGTTATCTGCTCCAAGGACACCACAGCAGAATGGAGTAGTGGAGAGAAAGAACCAGACCATCCAGGAAGCATCTAGAACCATGATGATGGAAGAAAATGTCCCTCAGATATACTGGAGGGAAGTTGTAAGCACTATTGTCTATACTCTTAATCGAGTACAAATCAGAAGCAATACTGGTAAGACTCCTTATGAACTTTGGTTAGTCATCACCCCTACTGTGAAATATTTTAGAGTCTTGGTTGTAAGTGCTATATCAAAAGAGATGAAGACCTTGGAAAGTTTGATGCTAGAAGTGATGAAGGAATATTCTTGGGATACTCTACTCAAAGCAAAGCATACAAGTGTTATAACAAGAGATTGAGAAAGATTGTAGAAAGTACAAATGTGAAGGTTGATGAAGGCATTGGAACTCCCTTAAGGTTTTATGAGTATGAAGTAGATAATCAAAATGATGTTTCTGTCCAAAAAGAACAAGCCCCAACTACAGTTCAGATTCAGACTGATCCGAAGAATCTTGAAATACAGGAAGAAGAGACAAGTTTGAATTAACCTGTCCAAGAAATAGAAGTGCAAGAAATTTTCAAAACTCCTAGGTATTTAAGAATGAATCATTCTGAAGACCAGATCATAGGAGATAGAAGCAAAGATGTTCAAACAAGAAGAAAAATTTCTCAAGATTCAGTGAAGTATTGTCTAATTTCAAAGGTTGAACCAAAAATAGTAAGTAAAGCATGTAATGATGAAAGTTGGGCTAAAGCAATGGAGGAAGAGTTGATGCAGATTGAAAAAAACCAAACTTGGGATCTTGTTCCCAAACCTAAAGACAAAAATGTGATTGGGCCTAAGTGGGTCTTCTGGAATAAACTGAATGAAGATGGTGAAGTAGTCAGAAACAAAGCCAGATTGGTCTGTAAGGGTTATTCTCAAGTAGAAGGAGTTGACTTTGAAGAAACTTTTGCTCTAGTGGCAAGAATTGAAATAGTCAAATTATTTCTTGATTTTGCTGCCTTCAAGGATTTCAAAGTATATCAGATGGATGTCAAGTCTGCCTTCCTAAATGGTGATTTGGAAGAAGAGGTATACATTGAGCAACTGAATGGATTCCAATTGTCTGATCATGGTGATATGGTCTGCAAGTTGAAGAAAGCATTGTATGGACTCAAACAAGCCCCAAGAGCCTGGTATGAAAGATTGGAAAAAAGTCTTTTGAAGATTGGTTTCAACAAAGGTACTATTGACAGTAACTTGTACTTCAAGATTGATCATGAAAATATCTTGATTGTTGAATTATTTGTTGATGATATTATTTTTGGAGGAAAAGATAGTATGTGCAAGACTTTTGCAAATCAAATGAAAAGTGAATTTGAGATGTCTATGTTTGGGGAAATGAATTTCTTCTTAGGTCTACAAATCACTCAAACAAAGAAGGGAATCTTCATATCATAGACCAAATATGTGAAAGAACTGTTGAAAAAATTTGGGATGGAAGATTCAAAGCCAATGAATACTCCCATGGCAACTAGGTGTAAACTAAGCAAAGATGATGAATCTCCTAAGGTTGATCAGAAAAAGTATAGGTCAATGATTGGAGGACTACTATACCTTACTCAAACTAGACTTGACATTATGAATGTTGTTGGTCTTGTTGCCAGATTCCAAGCTAATCCTCGAGAGTCTTATGTCATGGCAATCAAGATAATTCTCAGATACCTGAAGGGGACAGTTGAGTATGGTTTATGGTATCCTAGGGATCATGATTTCTCTCTTCATGCATATATAGATGTTGATTGGGCAGGAGATGTGGATGACTGAAAGAGTACCAGTGGTGGTGCATTCTTTTTGGGGAAAAGATTGGTTTCTTGGCTAAGCAAGAAACAAGAGACAATATCTCTGTCCACTGCAGAAGCAAAGTATATTGCAGTAGTAGGTAGTTGCACTCAAGTATTGTGGATGAAGCAAATGCTAAGAGACATCAGAGTGGAGTATGAAGAACCTATCACAATCTTCTATGATAACTCAAGTGCAATAAATATATCAAAAAAATATGGTGTTGCATTCAAAGACAAAACATATATCCATCAAGTTTCACTTTTTGAGAGAGAAAGTGAACAAGAATGAAGTTAGATTGGAGTTTGTACCTTTAAAGGATCAGATTGCAGACATTTTTACTAAACCTCTACCTAAGGACACTTTTGAGTATCTCAGGGAGAAGTTAGGGGTTATTACCCCTCTAGTTCTAAATTAAGGTGCACTAATGTGCATCAGTCTGGTGGATCTCATAGTCATATCTTGTGGTCCGGATTGATGATAGGAAGCTGGTACTCAAGGAGAGCAGTCTATATGTTTCTGAAGTATGATGCAAGTATGTGTCCTTTGCCATTGATGTCAAAGGGGGAGAGAAGACATGTGAAAAACAAAAGAGATTGTTGATCAAAGGAGGAGAAATGAAGAAAGAAAAGATATGTGAATGATTGATGTTGTTAGGGGGAGCCAGTGAGGAGAAGTTCTTGTCTTGATGGTCAAAACAATTTTTCACATCATATGTTGCCATCAATGACAAAGGGGGAGATTGTTACAAGTATGGGCCTAACTGGTGTTGTCATTGATGTCAACATATTCATGTTGCATTGATGTCAAGGATTGGATGAGTTGTGTGCTAAGGCTATTGAGAAAATTAGCCCTATCAAAAATAGGGAAGAACAGTAACGTCGGTGAAGTTCTATGAAGTGGAGATTCCAGAAAGTTGAAGATCAAAGTATGTGCATCAAAAGGTTTGTAGATATGTGTCTGAAGGTGCTCCTGTAAAGATTTCAGAGTTTCGCATGAAGATTTGGAGAAGTTATGGCCATATGACTAAAACTAGTTTTGACAGCTATTTAGAGGTGACAGAGTGACACAAATAGGTCAGGTGAGATCTGGTGGCATGTTTGGGAAGCCAAGGTGAATTGACAACTCAATTGGTTCATGGTCTAGAGGTCTGCATGCAATTATTCTTATGTGACAGTGATGACCGGTTGTGTTCTTACGATTCTAGATGAAGATGCGAATGATTTCAATAAGCAGAAATGGTGTGGATGTTCTTGGTGATTTAGGCAATCTTGTGGGGGTCTCTAGATTGTGTCTAATTCGTGTTGGTAGTCCGCATAGAAGATAGAGCTCGTAATTGAAGATTTACCTCTCAGTGATGGTGTTCTTCCTCGTCTTGGTTGACTGGATGTTTTACACATGTTACGGATGATCTTGAAGATATTTTACGAAGCAAGGCATGTTCCTTGAAGAAGATTGAAGTCCCAAATATGCATGGTCGATAGAGTAGTGATGCACATGAAGTTTTTGTAATAAATCAAGTTGTATTTGTGTAATTGCTCTATAATGAAATAAAGTATGTGTTGTGCCGACTTTGATGATCATCCAAAAGTTGATGTCTTGTATAAATAAGATTTGTGAAGGCATTTTAAAATCATCCATGGTCATGATGAGAAAGTGATAGAGAGGAGAGGAACGAAAAGTAGAACAAAAGTGTTGAGTTTAAATGGAATTGTCTCAAGCATGGTGAAGATGCTAATCTCCAGTTCAAGTATGTAATATTTATATTATTCTATAGACAGTGTGTCTCCTGTAGGCAGTGGGCCTCTTGTGAGCAGTGTGCTCAGGTAGTGAGCCTTAATTAACAAGTGCCATTTTTACTCTTATTCTTTTAACAAAGAATACAATCTTGGGTTAGTCACCCCATGGTTTTTCCCTTAACTAGGTTTTCCATGTTAAAATCTTGGTGTCATATGTGTTGAATATGTTTCTACTCTGAAGTTGTTGCATTTTACTTCCATGATTGAATGATTATTCTGATGTTGAAATATAAGAAGGATTTAAGGGTTTAAAGAAGAGAAGGTTTGGTGACAACTGATTCACCCTCCCTCTCAATTGTCTGTCCTAAAACAACACTCCATCCATGACTACACCAAGAGGATAAGAACACAACTATTTTATTGGACTCTAACTCCTATAATAAGAACTTGGTATATTCACCAAGAATTAAGAGGTGAAACAAAAATATGGAACACAACCAAGGTAGATTTTTACAAAACCTTCCAATTCCAAGATCCATATCCACAAATAGATAATGTGTTCAAAAGGATTATAGATGTGATAAATTTACTTGAAGAAGAAGTAAAATAGAAATTTAGGAAATTAAAAATACATTAAACACCTCAAAAATAAGAACACTTGTAAAAAACTATTGAATAGATACCACACACACCACAACTACAAAAAAATTACTATTTAGCAAAACAAGAGAATAAGTATCCTTTAGGAGAAGATCAAGACCCTAAAAATTTGGACACATGGATAGGAGAATATGAAAGAGAAATAGTAGAAAAAAATAAGGATAGAAATCAATACTCCTATTAGCCACTAAAACTTAAAGAAGAAAACATAGCTAGAAATGGTGATCCAAAACTAGATAAAATTATTGATTATTGGATAGAAGAAGAAAGAGCAAAAATTATGGAAATACTAAAGGAATATGAAGATCTATTCCCAAGGATATTCATATAATTAGAAAGAAGAAAATAGGAAGTAGCAGTATATAAATTTCAATTGAAAGAAAATTCCAAACCATCTAAACAAATGTCACATCGATTCAACCCAAATTTAAAAGTAAAATAAAAAATTGAAATGATTGAATGTTGGCCAAATGTATAATCAAAATAGTAGAAAATGATGATTGGATAAGCCATATGGTAGTGTAGAATAAGGAAATAGGATATTTAAGGATATGTGTGGACTTTAGAGAACTTAAAAATATTGTAAGTATGATCCTTCCCCAACACCATTTACATAAGAAGTCCTAGAAAGTGTTGCTGATAGGGAGCTCTACTCATTCATAGATGAAATTTTAAGTTACCATCAAGTAAAAATATCAAAACAAGACTAGCCAAAAACCACATTTACAAGAGAACGAGGATCATATATGTATATATTCATTCCATTTGGACTGAGGAATGCACCCATAGTATTTAACATAATTAATTTCAACACATTCAAATATTTCATATATGATATTCTTGAAGTATATCTTGATGATTGGAGAATATATGGAATGCTAAAAGATTACATTTAGGCACTAAAGCTGATTTTTGAAAGATATCATAGCCTTATAATTGCACAAAATTTGAAAAAATACATATTTGCAACTTCATTCATCACTCTACTAGGATGTACCATTTGAAAAGAAGGAATGATGGTATAACTACTTAAAATAGACATAGTCCTAAATCTACCACCCCCAAAGACTATAATAGAGACAAAAATATTTTTGGGTTAACTAGTTACCACTATAAATTTATCAAAAAATATGCCATAATATTTGCACCCATTGATTAATTGCCAAAGAAATAAAATAATAGGAAGCTTGAATGGACAAATCAATGCTAAAAATTAGTTGATATACTTAAAAGCAAAATAGTAGATGCTCCAATATTAATATTTATATATTGGACACAACCATTTCATGTTCATGTCAATGCATCTGGTACCACAATAGGCATGGTACTAGCACCACCTATAGGCAATAAGGATCATCCAATTTCTTTTGCAAGAAAGAATATTGCAGAGGCTGAAAATAACTACACAACAAAAAAAGTGAGGCCTTAGCCATAGTTGTTGCACTGCATAAGTTTAAACATTCTCTTGAGCAACTACATTCATTTTCTACATAGATCATGAATGTTGAAATATCTTATGAACAAACTAGTAATACATGGCTACATAAGTCAATGGTTAATAATTTTACAAGAATTTAATTTTAAGATTATGGTGAAACCTAGAAAATCTAATCAATGTTTGGACAATCTTTTTACAATCAACAATGCTGAAGAAGAAGATCATATTGAAGATGATTTCCATGGAACACACCTATTCAAGATAAGTGTTGTACTATTGTGCCTTGCATACACACCCCATCTTTTTTCAATTAACTTGGAGACCCCCTTTGTTTATTTTTGCTATCTTTCCCTTTGTTTTCTTATTTTCTTTGTGTTTTGGGTCTTTTGACTATCCTTTGAGTCCTAAATTTTCCTTTAGAACTTTCTTTTGGCCTTTAACTTGTTATTTTTGGCCCTTTTTGCTTTCCTGTCGGGGTTTCCCAAAACTCTTGGATCCTAGGTTTTGGATTCTTTTTTGACCTAGGATTTGTCTTTGTTTTGTTGTGTGTTTTCATTGGAGTTGTGGGTCCTATGCAGATCTTGGAACTTAGTTCCAAATGTCTAATTTTTACCTACTCTTCCGCTCTCATTCTATCGCATTTAATGTTACACGATTTTGAATTTATGGTGAACATATCTAATCAATTTTCCTGGTCATTTTCACACTTTGCTATCCAAGATTCAAAATTTGAGCTACATTCAAACATCCAATAATCTTAAGCATTTGTATGGTGGATTTGAAAGGTGAATTGATAGATTTCCTTGAAGAATTTCATCATGGGAGTTTCGGCCAGTGTAGGTTTCATCTATGTTCTTTGTTTTCCCCTCTTTAAATTTTCCAGGTAGGGTTTCTGTAATGCCTCCAATTGGAACAATACTAATTTTACCCTAAAAATTCAAATCCCACAAGTTTAGGGTTAAGGTTTCTAATTCTTGGAACAAAATGGTTTGATAGGGTGCCCAAGAGCAGGTGCTTCACCCTCTTGGCCCCATGTGGCCAATTGCCATCCATATGGGGTGGCATGCCTAGTGAGGCATCCTATCACCGTTCCCCTTATCAAAACCATTTTGATTCCTCTTATGATTAAATTAATTTCCATGATGGAAGGTTAGGGGTGCAACTACAGTAGGGTGTCCAAGAAATCACTCCTTCTAAGCCCAAGGGCAGCCTCTCATGCCCCCTTGGCCCACATGTGGCAGGCCTCAGCCATCCACCATGGGGTGACGTACTTAGAAGATGATCCCAATGTTGTTTCCCCTCCTCATAAGTCCTCAATTCCCCCATCATAGAAATCATGACATTCATATAAGAATCTGCATTCATGCATAATAACTAATCATACTCATAGTTGCAAACAATCATATTAGCCATGCATAATGAATTATGAAGATGACATATAAATGATTAGGTACATGAATTAATGACCATCATAGTAACCATAACATTATAATAACATTAGTTCCAAACATATATAAAATTATGAAAGATCATATATTAAATTTCAAGCACATTGGATAATTGAACAATAATAAATAAACCTTATTATTCTACATATAAACTTCCTACTAAGGTGGTTGCTACTTATCTGATTGCTGGTCTCTTTTGTCTTATTGTTGTAACTGTTGTATATATTCTTCTTATTTTCCCTCTTCAATCTGCTTTACATGGTTGATTGTTGAATTCATTGAGGAGGTGATATTATTGCTATATCAGATAAGATGGTTCCATGAAGTTGCCTTACTTATCTCTCCAATGTTCTCCTAGATTTTGAGTCTTTTAATTGCCTTTCTTGTAGATCTAAACTTTAATTTACTGAGTTTTGATTTTAATATATATTGTTGTCACTGATGGATAATTAGATTTTATAATGCTTCATCCATGCCTTTCCTATTGCCCAGCGGTATCCTCTTATACCCCCGATCTCATTCAAGGGTTGAAACTTTTAATAGTTGTTGTCCCAAAAGGGACGTGGCTTTTGGGATATGGATCGCTTCTTTATAAGAATTAATATCCTTTGATTTAATAAAACTTTTGTCTTATTCATGTTAGCCCATTCACCGCTGACTTAACTTTCTCTTATAGGAGATGTATCTTTATTATATTAAAGATTTATATTTATATTAATTAATTTATAATATTTTATTTATATTTATATAATATGATAACATTTAAATCACTTATATTTATATTAGTAATCATATTTGTTATATTTATTAAATAACATAATTTAAATAAATATATCATATATATTTAATTATATTAGAATATATAATAATATTATTTAATATTATTTATTATATTTTAATAATATTATTATTAAATATTATCCATATTTTCAAAAGTGACTTCTGTCTTTTATCATGATGTTTAAATCTTTAATTTAAACAATGCCTTAATATGGGGACATGACAACCCTCCCCACTCAAAATTGCTTGTCCTCAAGCAAGCACAACGAGCCCTTGTTTACCTTCAATGTATTGAGATGAAGTCATGGTTTTGATTCCAGATGAACATGCTTTAGTGAAGGAAAAAATGGTTTTGATTCCATGAAAGAGAATTTGTAACCAAAGAATACTTGAAAGGTCTAATGAAAGAAAAATGTATAGGTAAGTATTTGTTTAATGTTTTGAATAACTATGTGATGCAAGTATCATAGATGAAGATGGGGTTTAAGCAATGAAAATATTTTCAATGCTAAAGAAGATTTTTAGAGTATTGAGATTCCAAGATTCCAATAAATGATGATAAGATTATTAGAAGAGAGAGGAGCCATGATGTTGAAGAGAGTATACGTGAGACATGGAGGATAAAACAAATCAGCATGTGTATTTAGAATTGAATGAAATGTAGTTTATGAAGAACCTAAATTTGATTTTAGTAATCGAATCCATATTGTTTGTTATAGATCTACATGCTCCATTTCTAATTTTCCTTGTATGTTAATTTCTTGTTTACTTATGTTTCATATCATTGTGTTGTATATTATATTCATCTCCACTTCTTTACTTTCCATTTTGTTTTCTTATTTACTTGTAGAATCTCTTAGGGTTCTATTCTCAATTGAATCCTTCAATGATGTTTTGGACGTCTTTCTTATATGAAATGCTCTTCCCCTTTTTGCCTCAAGGTTGAATGGTGGTGAGTGACCTCCTCAGGATGTTAAATATAGAAGTGATTACACCAAAATGTAGGTTACATGTATTGCCATTTAATTACATAACAAAATTGAAGTAGACAACCAAGTAGCTCAAGAACGCAAGCAACCAGCTCAAGAAAATAGGCAAGTAGCTCAAGCACACAACAACCATCTCAAGCAAGTAGGCAAGTAGCTCAAGCACATAGGCAACCAGTTCAAGCAGGTAGGCAAGTAGCTCAAGCACGCAAGAAACCAGCTCAAGCACGCAACCGAGTAGCCTAAGCCACTGGAAAGACAACATCTTTAACACTCTCATAGTTTTTAAGCATAAATTAATTATAAGAACACATCTTGTTGAAGATACATGCAGTAACATATCAATACATGTAATACATAAAGTATAAATAGAGTATATACAAGAAGCATGAAGCATCTATACCAGTACATCAAGTCATAAAGCATACATGTAAGTCGTAAAGTATACACTTAAATACATAAGTTGCATGAAAACACAGCCACAAGGTATACATCTGAATACACTCGAATACACATACGCCACAATGTATACACTTTAATACACATAGACCACAAAATATAAACTTGAATACAAGTTATATACATGAATAAACTTGAATAAATAATTCACAAGATATACTCCTAAATACATATAAGTCATGGAGTATACACAAAGTCATAGAGTAAACACTTGAATACACAATCATGAACTATACACTTGAATACAAAGTCACAAAGTCATACACTCAAATTCATAGTCATGAAGCATACATTTGAATACAATGTCATAGAGTATACATTCAAATGAAGTATGCACTTGAATACAAAATCATAGATTAAACACTCGAATACATAGTCATGAAGTACATAGTCATGGAGTATGCATTCTAATACACATACAATCATAGAGTATACACTCAAATACAAATACAAGTCAGAGAGTATACACTCAAATACAAATACAAGGTCATAGAGCATACACTCAAATACAGTTGTAAAGTCATAGAGTATACACATGAATACATAGTCAAGTCAGAGTACACACTCGAATACAGTTGCAAAGTCATAGAGCATTCACTTGAATACAATTACGAAGTCATAGAGTATACATTCATACACTTGAATACAATCACAAAATCATAGAGCATACACTTGAATACAATTACAAAGTCATAGAGTATACACTCATACACTTGAATACAATCACAAAGTCATAGAGCATACACTCAAATACAATTGCAAAGTCATAGAGTATACACTCATATACTTGAATACAATCACAAAGTCATAGAGCAAACACTTGAATACAAGTATACTCGAATGAAGTATATCGTCGAACAATTGGGAAGGGGATTCGGTGCATCCCATACTACACCGTGGACCCGTCCACCATCCCAAGGTCATTAAGTATACACATGAGTATGAAGCATACACTTGAATACATGTAATACACAAAGTATTCACATGAACATATGTTACAAAGCACACACATAAGTCACAAAGTAAACCTTTGAATACATGTAAGACACAGATAGTATACACATGATGGCAGGATGACTGCTCTGATACCACTTGTAATGTCCCCAATTGGAATAATACTAATTTTACCCTAAACATTCAAATCCCACAAGTTTAGGGTTGGGGTTTTTAATTCCTGGAACAAAATGGTTTGATAGGGTGCCCAAGAAACCCTCTATCCCAGGCCCAAGAGTAGGTGCTACACCCCTCTTGGCCCCATGTGGCATCTTGCCATCCATATGGGGTGGAATGCCTAGTGAGGCGTCCTATCACCATTCCCCTTATCAAAACCATTCTAATTCCTCTTATGATTCATTTAATTTCCATTATGGAAGGTTAGGGGTACAGCTACAGCAGGGTGTCCCAGAAATCATTCCTTCTAATCCCAAGGGTAGCCTCTCATGCCCCCTTGGCCCACATGTGGCAGGCCTCATCCATCCACCATGGGGTGGCATACTTAGAAGATGATCCCAATGCTGTTTCCCCCCCTCATAAGTCCTCAATTACCCCATCATAGAATTCATGACATTCATACAAGAATCCACATTAATGCATAATAACTAATCATACTCATAGTTGCAAACAATCATATCAGCCATGCATAACAAATTATGAAGATGACATATAAACGATTATGTACATGAATTAATGACCATCATAGTAACCATAACAATATAAAAATGTTAGTTCCAAACATATATAAAATTACAAAAGATAATATATCAAATATCATATACATTGGATAATTGAAAAATAATAAGTAAACCTTATTATTCTATATATAAACTTCCTACTAAGGTGGCTGCTACTTATCTGATTGCTGGTCTTTTTTGTCTTACTATTGTAACTGTTGTATATATTCTTCTTATTTTTCCTCTTTGATCTGCTTTACATGGTTGATTGTTGAATTCGTTGAGGAGGTGATATTACTGTTGTATCAGATAAGATGGTTCCATGAAGCTTCCTTACTTATCTTTCCAATGTTCTCCTAGATCTTGAGTCTTTTAATTGCCTTTCTTGCAGATCTAAACTTTAATTTACTGAGTTCTAATTTTAATATATACTGTTGCCACTAATGGATAATCAGATTTTATAATGCTTCATCCATGTCTTTCCTATTGCCCGGCGATATCCTCTTATACCCCCGATCTCGTTCAAGGGTTGCAACTTTTAATAGTTGTTGTCCCAAAAAGGGACGTGGCTTTTGGGATATGGATTGGTTCTTTATAAGAATTAATATCCTCTTATTTAATAAAACTTTTGTCTTATTCATGTCAGTCCATTCACCGCTAACTTAACTTTCTCTTATAGGAGATGTATCTTTATTATATTAAATATTTATATTTATATTAATTAATTTATAAAAAAAAAATTATATTTATATAATATGATAGCATTTAAATCACTTATATTTATATTAGTAATCATATTTGTTACATATATTAAATAACATAATTTAAATAAATATATCATAAATATTTAATTATATTAGAATATATAATAATATTATTGAATATTATTTATTATATTTTAATAATATTATTATTAAATATTATCCATATTTTTGAAAGTGAATTCTGTCTTTTATCATGATGTTTAAATCTTTAATTTAAACAATGCCTTAATATGGGGACATGATAGTTTTCTCTTCTTGCCTTTGTCATTGTTGATTATTGTTTTGTTGGTTTGTTTTCTTGTTTGTTTTTCTTATCATTTTGTTGTGTTTATTTATTATATAGGTCCTACCCTATTCAGGGCCAACATTTCATCTTTCCTGACTTGGGAAGGATCATATTGTTTGGTTTTGCTTGTTAGGTTAGGGTTTAGATTAAATTCATGCTTTCTTAGAGTAGGTTTTGATTTCTGCATTAGGTGTTTGAATAAATGGACCATTAGAGGCAAGTTAGATTAAACCATCTTGAAATTTGAAAAGCCCTAGTTTTTGTTGAGGAAGATTTGGAGTTCATGTCCTTCAGGATCACGAACCCCAGAATAACCTTTAGACCTCAACGAAAAAAATTGAAATTCTTTCTCAAGTTTCGACCCTGATTGCCTTAGAAAATATTTCATCCAAAAGGTTCCTTTAGGATATTGGGTCCCAAAGGGATGTTGGCACCTAATCTAAAAATTTGGGTTTCTCCCAAAACCCAAAACTCAAACCATTTATGTGAAAAAACTTAAGTATCAAAAAGTTCCTACGAAGCCATGGACCCTGAAGGAATTTTAGAACCAAATCCTGAGATCCCAAATCCTTTTAAAGTCCCACTCCTTGCTAACCAAAGAAAAGAATTAGAATAAAATAAAATATCCTCGTAGAGCTTTGGGCTCCACAAGAACTTTTTTCCCCAGAACCCTAAAATATCAAACCTCCCAAACTTATGGATTTCTGCTAAGTGTGGAGTTCCTTTGAAACTATGGAGCCTGATGGACCATTTAGACCAAGTACCCAAATCCAAAATCCTTTTGGATGTCTGATTCTTACCAAAGGAAAAATACAGACCAAGATCCCAGGTATGGGAATGATTTCTAACCAAGAACTTTTGGATCATGATTCTCTAATCCACCCATGGCTCGAAGTCCCGCCAAAAATAAAACACTCAAAATTTGTGAAATCAAATGAATTTTTTTCCAATTAAATAGATTTCTTATAGGATTTTATTGCATTTTCAGGTTTGATAGATGTTTGATGAGGTAGAAGAGTGGATTGAGGAAGAAATTTCTGCAAAGGAAAAGGCCAAAAAGAAAGGGAAGAAGAAAAAGGAATTCCCACTAACCATGAAATGCAAGTTTCAAGGGCTACCTAAGGTATCCAAGTTCACCCCAAACTTGATGAACATTACAGATACTAACATGAGACATATTGACTTGGACACTTTTATTCAAGATAACTTTACTGAAGATTCCTTTCTAAAGGTAAAGAAGATTTCCAACTCTGGGTTAGATCATGTAGCTTCTTTCTAAGTTGTAGTTTAGTGCCCAGAACTGATTTTAACTATTGCTAGGTATTATAATCCTAGGAATAGAAAGTTCTATGACTCTAATGACATCAAAATTCTTGATCTTACTCCTCCTATGATTAGGACAACCTTTGATTTACCTCCTTACAAGGAAATAAGTCCATTGGTAGAAGATGAATCTAGAAAATCCTTTGAGCTCCATGTGATTGATAACCTCAAGTACTTATTAAATAGATACTAGTTGAAGACTGAGAGGAAATTAGTGGCCCAAATTCCTAGAAAGTTAACAAGAGAAAAAATTTAGGCCGAGGTAGGAGACATCATAACCCTGCTAAATAGAGCATTAAGAAGAGAGGATTCCAAGCCCTATTAAAGATGGATGTTTCAATTCATCCATATAATATTAAAAAAAGAAGTTTTCTTGGATTGGGGTTCAATCATCTTTGATCAAATTCATGCATAGTTGACTTATGTTGTCAACACCAAAAAGTTTTATATGTCATCATATGTTGTATACTTAGCAGCCAGAGTGGGAAATTTCCTAGGTCTCACTACACATTGGGTGAGAGGAGAACTACCAAGACAAAGAAAAATTTGGGAATTCAGTCCTCAATTGGGGTTGAAATAGGTAGAAAGACATTTCAAGAGGGTGAATGATGCCTTTTTATATATAATAATCACTCGGCTATCTAGAGATCTTGGATGGAGAATGTCAAATAAGGCAATGGAATTAGTCAGAGGATAGGGACAATAGTTCATTCAATTCCCAAGATCCACTTACATAATAATTTATGGATTCCAAAAGACTCCATCCCTTTTGCCAAGATATTGTAGTGATGAGGTGATTTTAATGGAATTTTCTAGACA
This sequence comes from Cunninghamia lanceolata, assembly GCA_027924645.1. Classification (NCBI taxonomy): domain Eukaryota; kingdom Viridiplantae; phylum Streptophyta; class Pinopsida; order Cupressales; family Cupressaceae; genus Cunninghamia; species Cunninghamia lanceolata. Next base: position 27,717,929 of record BSBN01000047.1, read on the forward strand.
AATCAGTGAAGTCCACCTTAAAATATTAGGAAAACATAAGTCTAGAGTAAAATATCCATTCACTTTGGGATTTTATTCTTGTCCATCTATTCAAGTAGCCAAAACTACACCAAAAGAGTTGAAGGCACTCAATCTGAAGACTCATGTGCCTAGGAAGGATTTTATCTTGCAAGAAGGTTGAAGCAATTGTTTCCCACTATGGGATTTCAGCAAGAACATGCTTTAGAGGATTTCTGGGATAACTACAAGGATGATTTTGAGGTAAGAAAAAAAATTTATTGCAGGTTGACTATGTTTCAATTGAGAGAATCTGGAATCGAAGATGATGTGCCTGAGGAATTATCTGATGATGAACATGTGCTAAACCAAGTCTATGACTTGGAATATGTGGATTGAAGACCATTAGATCCTATTAATTGGTCATTGAAAGAAGATGTGTCTTTGGATGAAATAAGTGTAAAGGTTCTATACTTTAGTAATTCATGGTTGGATGCCAAGATCAAGGATCTTAGAGATACCAAAGGGAAAGGTAAGAGGAAGGCTAAGTCTAGTACAATAGAATCTACTTACTCCAAGTCACAAACATATAGCCTAAGATGAGAGGAGCTTTGGATACAACATTAGCAAAATAAGTGGTCAAAATAGTTCAAGAGGCTATGTTACAAGCATCAATCAACTATAAAGAAGGAGATGCAGGAGTAAGAGTTGGAATGGTTGCAAGTCCATTAATAATAGTAGTGCCCCCAAGGACTACTATAGGGTAGTTTCCTTTATAAGGTGAAGAGGCTAGACAAGAAGAACATACAGAAGAATCTACTGAACCTTCAATACCAACTACTTCTGCACCCTTCACCAAAGAAGTAATATATACAATTATTCCTCCTCCCTCTGTAAAAAGAATAGAGGTTCCCCAAACAAGAAAATCTAAGGAGATGGTTGAGAAAGAGATTCATGATGAAGGGTTACCATCTCAGGGTCCTATAATTGATATATCAGAAGATTCTCTAGAGAAGTATACCCCTTGACCCACTAAACAAGAGGAGAAGAAAGACACTTATCAGGAGTTGGAAGAAGAGGATGATGCTCAGGGACAAGAAGAGCCACAAAATGTGCAATTTGAGACACAAGAGACTGATCAAATGAATATAAATCAAACACATGAAGAAGATACCTCCTTGGAGGTAGAAGCCCATGAAGAGCACCTTGATAAGGAATAGACTGATCGGGTCAATATAAATCCACAAGACCAATAGAATATTCTTTCAGGACAACAATTTCCTTATAAAGAAGTTACTATGGAAGGTGTAAATAATAAAGAGGATAGTCTTGATGATAAGGATCAACAAGATTCATCATGTCAGAATGAACCTAAGGATACCACAATGGGAAACATTCCTATGAATAAATCACAGATGTAGCAAGAGTAGGTGATAGAGGAAGAACATGTTTTAACATATGAAGAACAACAAAATTTGATAGAAACAATTGAACAACAAGCAAATATTGTTGATTCTTCTATGTTAAACATTCCTTTTGAAAAGAAAAAGATGGAACAAGTAAAATAACCTTAGAAAAAACAAACCTTGCATCAAGAAGAGTTAAATACAAAAAAAAGAGAAAAATCAAGAAGATATCTTAGATAAAGGAGTCTTTGATGTTGATGAAATGAATAAAGGCACAAAGACTAATAAATCCTTGAAAACAACTTCAATAGCTCCCACTTGGCTGAATCATAATCTGGAGAGAAGCAAATAGGTAGTGGTCAAACCACTAAATTTGTAGGATATGGTTGTAGAAGTGGAGAAGAGTAAACCAAAGAAAATATTCAGAACTCTCTCAACCATTAGGATAAATGAGCATGGGGAGAGAATCATAGAAGTTACAACCCATATTTAGTGCAAAGATGATAGATATCTTTCTATTTCTGACTATCATATTACAATAGTAAATTTGGGTAAGCAGACTCGAGAAGAAGTGATACATTCTTTGGGTTCAACAGTGGACACAATGATGTCCAAGATGTAGAAATATAAACAAACTAAGGATGAACTAAAGATGTAGCTTAACCAAATGAAGAATTTTTTCAAGGAGCTTCTAACTCCCATTTCTTAGCAATAGCTAGCTACAATGGAAACCCTAATTTTGATGACTAAATAAGAAGTTGATGTCTTACAAGCTATGAAGGAAAAATATGGCATAGTAAATAGATGGGTTTCCAAGTTTTTGGTTGATGCACTTCAGGTTTTTGATAATAGTTATTGAGATTATGAAAAAGGTTATCAGTTAGAGAAAGAAATAGATTCTTTCATGGAAAGTTCCAAGGTGCACCAGGAAAAACTAGAACATGACTAGAGATTTCTTAAGGAGATTAACAAAATGAGTCATGATGAACTGAAGAAGTCAAATATCCTCCAAGAAGAGCAACCTAATTTTTTTGAGAAGTCCATGAATATAATGAGTTATAAAATAGAACAATTGACAACTTGTCATCCTAAAATTTTGAAGATGCAGAAGGATGTATATGAGCATTCATCCAATATGGAAGTTTTTGTTAAGACTATAGATGGTTCAAATCTCTTTTTACATGATAAGAATATCTTACATACTCTGGATGCAATAAAAGAAGCTTTTAAGAAGAAGATAGAAGGTTTACTGAATAAGGCTGAAGATTTGAATGAAGATATGTTAGATGCGTGTATGGATATCAAGGAAAATTTTAAACTAATCAGAGGGGGTCTCTAAAATATTCAGAAGGTCAATGCCTATGTATCTCAGAGGTTTGAGACCCTGAAATTCAGAATGGATTTGTTAGATGGACATGATGAGGATATAGTAAAATAATTGATGACCAATTTTGTAGAGTACAAATAGGGAAAAGGATCTAAAGTTGCACCTAGTTCAGATTTCTATTTTTGGATCCAGAATATTCTTTTATTCTTTATTCAGTGTAAAAGGGATCTGCTGCAAATATAAAGTGGACCCTATTTTTTGCATGAGATTATTTTCTTTCATGGTGCTAGGATTTTATATGTTGACTTTTCCAGGAAAGCAAGCACCCAAGATTTGCATGTCTTTTGAACTCTAAAATAGGAGTATTTTTTTATTGCATGTATCTAAAAACTCAAAGTGGGCACTGCATGTGCTTTCTTATCAAAGCAAATTTTCTTTCTTTTGCTCTATAAAAGGAGAAGACTATGATCATTCAAAGGGTCTGTTGGTTGAATAATTAGGTTGTTGGTCCATACTTAGTGATTTTTCATAGTATTTCAATTCTAGTTTAGCATTTAGTTTCACAGCATTCTAGATTAGAGGAGATATGTTTGGAAAGAAGAATCTATAACTCTAGTGTTGCATTCTTGATGGATTTGTACTCAAAATTGAAGAAATTAATACAAGATGGTTGTTGTTCCTCTAAATTCATCTTCTTGCATATGGTGTAGTGCTTCATCATGAATCTTTACTTGTGTATTTACTTGAGAAATATTGAATCTAAGATTAAGTTATGAATCTCTTTCTAATTGTTAGAATCTGAAAAGATTATTAACCCAGAAAACTAGTGCAAACAAATAGATATCTAAACTATGAATGCAAATGAAAAAAAATCAAAATAGATGTGAGGCCTACCATTTTCATTCCCATTTATTTGACTATTTACTTTACTGTTGTTGATACATTTAGACTTGTGTGACTGTTGATCCCGAATTCCTAAACTATTAGACTTTATGATGTTATGGGAAAACTAATTGGGTGATGTTAGATAGATGCTTTATATTATGATGTTAAAGGAAAACTAATTGGGTGATGTTAGATAGAAATTAGTTTTGTAATTTAATCTTGGGAATGGATGTTGAAATGCAGAAATTAGAACCTAATTGTAATGTGATTTTCCTTATGCTTATGTGAACTTGTGATATTTTATGCGAGTGTATGTTTTAAATTGCTTCGGCTATTATATGTATATGTGAAATTAATTTTACAATTGAGTGTGCAGGTATTTCTAACCAGCCACAGATACTGGAGATCATCCCACACTTGATGTTGTAATCCCTTGTGAAGCCGATCTAGTTCCATGAGGAACCAAGATCAACTCTGTGTATGATGAAATGTTGTAATGTTAATTTGCATGTGGTTAATTGGGTTAAGTCTACCCTCTTTTAATTTGAATGATAATTTGTGTTGTAAGAATTTTGTCTTTGAATTACATTTTTAAATTTTAAATTTTTGGAGACCCTTTTCATGTGTTTTAACTTGACCCTAGGTGCTCTAACTAGGCTAAACTTGACCCTGGGTTATACCCCATGGGTCTAGGGTCCCTTTTGACTTGGGTAACCCTTGGTAAACCTCCATATGGTCACCTTAACTTCACATTGAAGTTAAGTGACGAAATTGGAGGCATGGGAGGGAGAGGATGAGTGGTACCAACACTCAACCCCATCCCTTTTCACTTCCCAAGGTTGGAGATGACTCCAAGACCCACCAATTGTGGAGGACTTGACTCCAAGTCTTTCTCACAATTGGTAAGAGTACCCTTGGAGTTGTGTGGTCCTTCTTGAGAGGAAAGGAAGGGGACACATGTGTCACCCTTTCCCTCTTTAACTCCTCTTTTCTCTCCCACATGTTGGAGAGAGGACAAGTGGTAAGGGGTGAGGAGACTTGGGGATGGGTGAGTGACATGTGTCAACACCCATCCCTTGGGACATACCTGTAGTGGGGAGGAAGAGTGAGGAGGTGACAAGTGTCACATCCCCATTCCTCTAAGCTCATGGGTTGAGCTTATTTTAATCCCACTTGGGAGAAGGTGAGGGGTTGTTGAATTTTTGGAAATTTTAATTGCTTGAATTTCAATTTGGGAGAAAAGATAGAGGGAGTTTGGTGGCTTATGTTGAAGGAGAATTTGGAGAATATCTACATCAACTTCTTCCATAATAGGGCTTTTAAAGGTTGGTTTTCAAGGCTAAGGCCTTCCTTTTGTATTTCAGTTGCTTGCATGATGCATATGTGTGTGGTTTATTTCCTTGAGTGTTATTGTTATTGTGGGGAAATTTGGTTGGGTGTTGTAAGAGCCTCTCCCACTTGGGAGAAGATGCTCAACAAGTGTAGGGTAGGGGAGGAGTGATCCTCCTCAGGATCATTACCTTTTTGGGGGGTGTTGTAAGCCTTGAGGGCAATTTTATGTGATTTTGAGCAATTTGATACATGGCTTGAGAGCTAAAATATGGAACTTGTGAAAATTTTGTCAAATGTGTTGGCTTGAGGCCATAAGAGAAAGTGTGTTGGGATATTTGTAGGAGTGGCACTCTTGAGTTGAGTGTGTCCACTCCCCTACCCCTTTTGAACTCACCTTGGTTGAGTTTGTGTGTTGTGATTATCTATTGGTGTATTATTGTGTTTTGGGATGTTTGTGTGCCTTGTTGTGAAGTGGAATTGAGTTCCCTAGGTGTGTGGATGACCTCCCTAGCTCGGGGGTGACCCTCTTGTGGGTCTACAGTAGGGAGGAGAGCAAGATGTGTGGTTTTCTTTCCCCTTTGTGTGATATGCAGGTTCATTGGAGCTTAGTGTGAAGTTGAAGAAACTCCTTGTTCTTGGAGAAATATTTTATTTTCCTTTACTCTTTAAGCTCTTGAGAAGAGCTTGGCCTATTTAGATATTTCATCTTTGGTTGTAGTCCAAGAGGAGAACATGGTTCTCTCTATTTGTAAAAACTTATATTTGTTTTTTCATAGTTGTGTGTATGCTATTTACTTTGTAAATTAAAGTTATAAATTGTTGCTTAATTCTTACCCTTCAAAAGGATGAATTGAAGAAAAATTGTTTATAAGCTATTTCATTGTATGTCATATTGAATTGTCAATTTGTTATGTTGTGATTTTGTTGTTGTGGTAAATAAGAAATTGTTATTTGTTATTGTGAAAAGAAAGAGAATTACTTGTTGTGTATGAATTAGAGATATCCATTTTTTGTATTTGATTCTCCTTTACAATGTAAAAAAAAAAAATTTAATCATGCAAATGAATATATTTTAAATGAGTTATTGCCTTGAAGTAGATTTGATTTAAACAAAAAAAAAAAGATTTATTTATCCTTGTGTAATGATTGAAAAAGAAATTATAATTATATCTAAGAGGTGCATTTGAAAATATGTATTATATGAAAATTAAATATAAACTAATTTTTTTATTCTGCCCTACAAAATTAACTGACAGTAATATATATATATATATATATATCCATAGCAACAAACCTATTTTATTCTGAATCACAATTTATATTTAAAATATATATATATAGAATATATATATAATTAAATGAATCTTAATAAATAATATAAAATAACATAAAATTAAATTTTTAATGCTGAACAAAAAATTTGAAGGGGCCACATTTTTTTGTTTTTGTTACAGTCGCTGGAGAAACAGCGAATAGGAAAGAAAAAAAATAATGATGGTGTGGGGGGTTCGAACCCCCCCCACTGCAGAGTGTTGTTTTTCTTGTTTTGGGTGTGGGGAGGGGGGCAGAGCCCCCACCCACACCCCATCATATGGGATGTGGGTGGGGGCTCCATCCCCCTCCCCACACTCCCCCATATACTAACTCCCACGGTCCTCCCTTATACCGTCTGCCATGGCTCGGCAGACAACCCTCCTTTAACCTCTGCTAGACTTGTAACCACCACGGCCCCTCTATTTGCACAGTCCACTCTCCTCTACCATCCGAACACCACTGTCCTCCCCACTGTGGATCGCCGCTCCCCTCTCAGCGGCCCTTTCACCACCGCTGACTCCACTGCCCTCCACTGCCATTTGACCTCTGCCCTGTGACCTCAATGCCACCGTTGTTTCCTTGGCATCTCCACCTCCCTGCCAATGGAAATAAACATTAACATTTAGGGCTCAGCCAATCGAGCCAAACAAAAAGATTAGGGTTTCAACATTGTTAAAAAGAAATATATACATATATTTTATTAAAAGAAAACCTAGTGTTAGAAATAAAATAAGCATATATATATATATATATGTGTGTGTGTGTGTGTGTGTGTGTGTGTGCGCGTGTGCGTGTGTGTGTGTATTTATATTTTCATAATTATTTGAAGTCATCATATGCATTTCATATGTGGCCATTTAAACTCAACCTGCACAACAAGAAAATGACAAATTGATAAAATGAGAAAAATGAGAGAAAAAGAGAGAAAGATAAAAGTGAAAACAAAGAGGAGAAAATCATAAAATAGGGTTTTCACTCTTAAAGAAAAATAATATTTTATTGTTGGAAGAATTTAGGGCTAAGAGTATTAATTAAAATTTAAGACTCTTTTAATCATGTTGTGGCCTTTTAATTAACAAATTTAATTTGAACGTTGATTCAAACCCAGAACAGAAACCTAGTAAACCTCATCAAATGAAGTTAGTAAATCCTGATTCCAAGATCTGATCTACCAAGAAATTAGGAATAATGTAAATGATGCAGAGGTAACTCTAATTGATTAAAAATGTGAAGGAGAAAAAATGATCATACTTTGTTGAAAAAATGTTTTAAATTTAGAAAATGTGAAGGAGAACAAATTAATATTAAATTTCAGAAAACGTGAAGGAGAACAAATGTTCAGACTTTGTTGAAAAATGTTTTAAATTTAGAAAATGTGAAGGAGAACAAATTAATATTAAATTTCAAAAAACGTGAAGGAGAACAAATGTTCAGACTTTGTTGAAAAATGTTTTAAAAGTTAGAAAATGTGAAGGAGAACAAATTAATATTAAATTTCAGAAAACATGAAGGAGAGCAGATGATCGGACTTTGTTGAAAAATGTTCAATTAACTTAATCAACTATATTACCAATGCAACTAGTGTGATGTAAGAAATTTTATTAACCCTAATCAGGAAACCTCTTGATCAAATTTAGTATTAGTACAATAAACCCTACTCACGCCCATGAGGCATTATGCTGCTGGATTTTCCTAGAATCTAGGGTTTAGTTAGGTTAGGGAAGTTTAACCCTATTAGCAACATTAACCGCGTCGTGATGACCCCCTTGATGGCCATCTTGTAATTGATATGCGCATGTCGGTGTATTACCCCACTTTCAACTGTATTGTTTACACCTTAAGCGTACGCCACCGAGCACGCTTACGCTTGTGAGGGGGTTTCTAGGGAAGCGAGGAAATTTTTTTGATATTTCATGTCATGACCACATGACAAATGTGGACATGACACATGTGATGCATGTTGTGACCGCATGGGAAATGTGGGCATGACAATAGTAACATAGAGTTAGTCTCCAAGAGAGTAATGCAAATGCTAGAAGAAAAATAGCATTAAGGGGATGCAAAAGCAAATGATACAAAATACAAGCTAGGTAGCATGCTTATATAGACCAGGGAGAGGGAGGAGGTGGCAACACCAACCAATGAGAAGCAACCATCTATCGGACTAAAGATAGAAAAGTATCTTCCCAAGATAGCTAATGGATGCTCACATGTAGGAAGGTGACACCTCATAACCACTCACCTACATAAGCATGCTTTATTAACCTAAGCAAGATTAATACAAGTGTAGGAAAAACCTATGAATAAAGGGAAAAATGTATAACCCATCTAGGAAATAAAAACCTACACTAACACTAATTTGCATGTGAATACACTAATTAGGAATGGAATTCACCTTATTTTTCTAAAATTCCTCTGAACCTTGTATTTTTAGTATGAATGATAAGGTTTAAAACTGAGCTACATATTGCAGTTAATAAGTTTCTTGGGTGGATTCATCAAGTGAAGGTTAAAGTAAAAGTTATTTCACTATCTTCTTGCATCCTCAATATCTTTTGATCTTTCTTATCATCATTAGAGTAAGTTTAGATTAGGTACACAGTTTGATTAAGTTGAAAACCAGACCCCTGGAACAAATAGTCCACATTGAACCCTTTGATTGCACATCACGGTTGTGACTTAACTCCCAAGACCTTGGAGATAATTGATCCTAGGATTAGTTACCTTTTCAGGAGAGGTAAATTAATTCTCATCTTACCTATGTTACATTGTGTCAATTTTGCCATCAACGGGTACCTAATGACTTACAAGACATTGCTCAACTACTATCTATTGGTACCTTCCCAAATCATTACTAACTACAGGAGTTCTCCCCTATACCATTATTAGTAAAATTATAGATTTTGGGAAAATAAATTCTATGGAAAGTAACTTCATGGACCATGAAATGAAGGTATTTCTTGCAGACACAATTAAAGAATTAAAATCGAAAGAAAAGTTTTATTAGCCAAAATTTGGTGGCCAAAATTCTTAAAAGATGCTAACAACTATTACCACACATGCAACATTTGTCAAAGAACTAGTAGAGAAACCACAAGAGATGAAATACCACTTCAATTAGTACTAGCCATGGCATAATTTGAGAAGTGGGTAATTGATTTCATTAAACCTATAGATCACCCTATCTAGAACCCTAAGTCATGTTTATGTTGGCAACATGGTCAAGAGACACTGCTGATATGGTGGAAACTTGATGTTATCATTGATGGCAACAATTACACATGATCTGGAACAACTTCTGAGATAAATTCATGTGTAGCCTTTTGGTCCAGAAAAACTAACTTAGCCAAAATTGACTAAGTGTTGGTAGCTTACAAAGATAGTGATAGTGTTTCATCCAACACTCCTCCGCAGTTGAAGATCATGATATGTGGTTCTAGTATGTTGTACACAATCCTTTGATAATTTTGTGTGCCAATATTCAATTCTTGATAATCTCCATAAGATACATTATGATTTGACTAAGTCTGGTAGGCAGAGTATAGTGAGGAACAGTGAAGAACACTTGAGTAATTCACTCTGCATTCCTCCGCTATTGGTTATCTTGATGTGAGATTTGAAGGTATTGTAAACACATATGATAGCTATCTAATTCCAAATTTACAGTATCTAAAGTCCATCAGAAGATCATCTACATGCTTCAAAGTTTCAACAATCAGTTTGACAGTGTTTAACTAAGACAATTCTGGGATCTGCATATCATCACACAAGAATATTATGACCTACAATTTTGAAGGTATTATTGGTGATTTCTAATGAATGTTTGATGTGAATTTTGAATTTTTATATGGTCCGTACTAGAAGTTATGATATGACAAACAATAAGGTTTAAGTGTGTATTTTGGGATAAGGCCAACACACAGTTGGATCAATGTGCAGTAAGGAGATAATGTTTAGATCATTATTCTAAGTGGTTCAATAACAAGTCTAGACCTATATGAATATTCCCAAATGATTGTATGGGTTTGCATTATTGTCTAAGCAAAGGATCAAGCTAACAAGGTACAACTTTGGTATACTAGTTTCATATTTTGCATGCTGACCTAGTTCTGGAATAATTCATGTTGTAGATATATATACTTGATAGATTTCAATATTGAAAGTGTGTGCAATGCGAGTGTTGTGAGAATTTGATGTTTATGTGATCTGAAGAAATCTTTTTATCAGAAAAGAATAGTAAAGGGCAGAAAAACAAAGTATATGTGAAGCAAAGTAGAATAGCGGGGCAGATACAATGAAGACTTTTGAATCTATGTATTGAACTATTAATGGAACTGCATTTCAACATTCTGTAGATGCATTTGTAGCAGTCTTCTCTTGGTAGTGAGCCAATCTTTCTTCTATCTTTTCTTCTTATTTCATGGAAGTGAGCCTATTGCAATGACCACTTCTTTGGATAGTGAGTCCTTGGGCAGTAAGCCTTCATGTAATTCAAGTTTTGAGATGATAATATATTGTGAGCTAACACTCACTGTGGTTTTTCCCTTTTTTGGGTTTTCCACGTAAAAATCATGGTGTCTATGTGTTATGACTTTGTGGTTGCTCTTCTTATGTTTATTTTGCTTTCATGTTATAGAATTTGGTAAATGGATTAATGAATATGTGAAAGGAAGGTTTTACAAAATACTGATTCACCCTCCCCCCTCTGAGTATTCTTTGTGTTCAACAATTGGTATCATAGAAAGGTTCCTTGAAATAAGTTTAATAGCTTGAGGAAGATCTGGGAAAGTGTGCACATGGCAACCATAAGGTATCCTACTCCAAGCAGTGTCATAATTGATGATTGCACATATGTCAATAATCAGGAATTAAAAACTTCTCTTGAAGATCTTGATAAGTATGATGTAGATATCTAGAATTTGAAGGAAAATATCAAAGAAGTTGATGAATGCATCCTAAAGCTAAGAGAGAAAGTCAAGAGATCAAAGAATAGGAGTAGAGAGCTAACTGAACAATTAAAAGAAGCAAATAAAATACTAAATGATTTATCAATGCATATTGAAGAGAAAGAAAAGGCTGAGGAGCATTTAAATCAAGCCTTGAAAGACAAGTCTAAAGAATGTGAAAAGTTGGAAAAAGATGTTGTGCTTCTAAAATTTGATCTGGAAGTGGCTAATAGCTATAAAGAAAAGTTCAAAATAAGCTATACCAAGCTTGATGAGTTGATTGCAAGTCAGAAAAGTCCAGATGACAAACAGGGTTTGGGATTTGAAAAAGGAGAAAGCTCCAAATTAGGACAAGTTAACACTGAGATGAAGAGAGTCAAAGGCAACTAGGTCTGGAATCAAAGATACAAACCTAGAAGACCTCAAGTCAAGCAACCAAATGCTCAAAGGTACCCATCCTTCAATCGTTATTGTTTCAAATGCAATAAGTTTTGTCATAGGACTACTCAGTGTAGGACCATAATAAATCAAAATGTTCCATCATTCTCAGGTCATTGTTTTAATTGCAAAAAAATTGGTCATAAAGCAAATGAATGTAGAAGTTTGATAAGGAATGGTCCCAACAATGTAAGGAATGCTCAATCTTTCAATGGAAAGTGCTTTGCATGCAATAGATTTGGACATATGGCTAACCAATGCATATCAATAATAAATCAAACAAATGGAAGGAATCAAGAATAGAGGAATGTGGTATGCTACAATTGCAATAGACTTGGACATATTGCAAAATTTTGCAGAAGTAAGAATGTGAACAATCCTGTAGAAAATAGGAAAACAGAGCAGAGGGAAGATATAGGTAAAAACAAGGTTGATCTGGTAGAAATTAGGAAGGAAATGAACAAGGTATAGATCAAGAAGGATATAAATGAGGTCAAGGATGGATCTGCACCAGCTTTTGGTGCAGATACTTCCTCCAAGAAGTAAATTGGGAGCTCCAGCTCAAGTAGAACTTTTAATGAATATTTTGATCCCCTAGCTAGATAGTGGGTGCTAAGATCCAGCACTAAGGTATGAGCTAAAGCAGTATTGGATGGATCATTTGGAAAAGAAACTGATATAAAAAGACCTGATGTGGCACATTGCGAAGCAATCGTAATCGACTGTTTCTAACAGTGAAGTGTTTGGCAGCTTTTTGAGAACAACATTTATGACGACTAGGTTTTTACATAACAAGGGTTAAAAAGGGTCACATTTGAAAGATTAATCACTTTACATTCAAGCTATCAAGTGTCCAAGAAGAACTAAAGTAGAATTCCAAGCAACCTCAATGATTTCCAGAGATTCAAAGCAACCCAGAGCGATTTCAAGTGAAGAAAACCCTAATTTAGTAAAAGAGGTATTTACAATTTGAAACCCTATTGTGAACTTGTTTGAATTTTTGCGGAGATGGGTACACCACAAGTTATTGATGTCACTAAGGGACCATGACCAAAATTTAAGAAACATCCATTCAAGTCTACTGAAGTTGATCCTGACAGTGCATTTTCAAAAGTACCCTATGGTGTGATTCATGAAGAAGATATTAGGGCTTACATCCATGTTGTCCTAGATGAACACAACGATAGAAAACTTGGAGAACTATATATGAATCATCTGTGTGGTGAGAGTTACGAATTTAAGGAGGAATACAAAGCCCTAGAAAGGAAGAAATTTGTGCAATACATAAACTTTCCATCATTTGCAGAGACTCATGGGTCTAGTATGTGTTAAGCGTAGTGCACGATGAGTTTGTGTGGCTTAATACACCATTCATGATCACAAAGGATTCTATAAGGGCTATTATAGGGTTAAATTCAAATGGAACAATGTCGATGTTGAAAGCCATGAAAAATAGTAGAGTGATGGAAGCCACCGGAGCCAAATTTGATAAAAGGGTAATGAAAATCAATGATATTGAAGATCACATAGTCAGGTTTGCATCCATGGTGATCGATTACAAGATCTACTTTACAAACTAGGAGAACTCTGTCTCTAAAAATGCCATAAACATAGCCTATGATATGGTTAAGAAAAATGCATATTATAACCTTTGTGAGTTTCTCCAGCAGCAATTAATGGAGAATCTGAAGAAGACAAAAGAACACTTGAATACCCCTTCAAGTTTGGTAAGTTGATCATGTGCTTATTTTTCTATTTCATGCAAGAATTACCGAGAATGAAGTTGATTTGGTCTAGTAGTCAACCAATTTCCATTCAAATTAGAAACCACCTAAATAGCATAGGAAGCTAGGATGGACAGAATGCAGCCCTATGGGGCTACTTCAAGAATTTTTTAAAAATAATGCAATCCAGGGAAAGAATACCAGAGAGAATAGTTAAGAAATACAAGAATGATATATATTTTATTTTAAACAAAGACCAATGCTTGATGGAGGTTGTTGATCCTAGGATAGTCTAGGTCCTCCCAATGGGCTATGAAGTGGCTGAGAATATATTGGATAGTTATGTTTAGCTCGTGTTGAACAAACCCAGGGACACCAATGAGCCAAGATTTGGTACCTATGAGGAACTATCTATGAAAGTGCATGTTGAACTGAGAAAGCCAAAAACTCAAAAAAAGATATAGAAATTGGTAGAGGAATATGCCTAGAGCATAGGACTCGCTAAATAAGAGATTGCTAAAATAAGAGCAAGGACTGAATCTGCTAGGGCAGCTAAGAAAATGAAGCAAGGTGAGCTTGAAAAGGCTCTAGAAGAGTCTGAGAGGAAAGAGAAGGAGCCTGTAGTAACAAAGAAGAGAACAAGAGCATCTACTTCACAAATAGCATCTACATCCTCTGGTTCCACACCCTCTATGAAAGTACCTACAAAGAAAACTACTGATAAAAGGCACAAAAGAATGAAAACCAAAGCTAAAAGGATGCATGTAAGTATAAGTTTTGATGAGGAAACTAAGATAGATGAGGAAGTGAAGAAAATGAAATTTAAGGCTACAAAAGCTTCTAGAATAAAAAAGGAGAAGCCATCCAGTAAGGATAGAATCAAGAAAAAGACAAGGCAAGATGAGCCTGAGAAAGGAGAAGCAACAATAAATTTGGATGATGTCTTGAAGGCTATAACAGTTGATGGAATCTAAAACCTATATCTCAACTATATGATGATGATTATGATGATGTAGATAAAGGCATCATTGAGACTGCGGTAATCAGATATTTGGAGATGTACAATAGAGCTCTTATTGAAATAATTGTAGATCTCCCTAACACACTTGCAAGCATAATGTCTTCCAAGAAGGAAGCAGCAATAGTAAAAGACTTGGAGACAAGAGAAAATACATTGTTGAAACTATGTCCAGATGTGACTCCTAAGGAGAGATCCAATGTCTTCAAGATTCTTGGAGATAAATTTGAAATAAAGAAGAGGATCAACACTCTAATGTCTAGGGATACAGAAAAAATTGTGAAAGATATTGAACAAGAAATACTTGACATTCTAAGAGATCTCAACATCCCCAACATTTATGATAAAGAAGATACTAGTGTTGGAGATGACACATATATTCTAGGAGTCAACCTGGATCAAGGGTTGGACAAAACTTATGAAGAGATAAAGGAGAAAGAAGATGATCAAATCCCTGCATCTGATCAAGCCCTTGTTACTGATGGTCAAGACAAAGCTGACAAGGACCAAACAAGGACAAGTCCTCCTCTGGATCAGAAAACTGGTGATCAAGAAAACAAGGAAAAAACTGCAAAGCAAAATAAATCCAATGATCAAGAAAATGAACAAGTTGTGAAGGGCACCTCTCCAGAACAAAATATTGATGAACAATAGGCTATGGATCTTGAACCACCGAAGCAAAATCAAGAAGAAGAAGTGTCTGATATGGCAAGAGACACTACTGCCTCACAGGATCCAATAAATTCTATCAAGGAATTTTTGGAAAAGCAACAAGGAACACAAGTGTAGGATGCACCTGAGTTTCTGCAAGGACCAATAAATTTGGCTTCAATGTCTCCTTTGTAGAAATTTAAACTAATATCAATTGTTCAAGAAAAATCTTAGAAAGAAATTCTAAGGTCTCACATCTAGGATAGTGAGCTCATCAAAGAAGCATTTGGTATTTTGGAGAAGTTGTTGTCTACATACCAAAAGGATACATCATTGCCATCAACTGATCAGCTCAAAGGCTTGATAAACTCAGTAAGTACTCATTTAGAATCTTTTGAAAAGTCTACTGACATAAAGGTTAGGAAGGAATTTGATGATAAAAGATTAACAGAGTTGAAGACTAAGCTAGACAGTGACAAAATTTTGTTAGAAAATAGCATCAAGAATATAGAGTATGCTATTAAGGAAGCTTGTGACATATACAAATTTTTCTTATCATGGCTTGAGACTACTAAGGAAATGGATGATAAGATCAAAGCTATGGAACTTCAACTAGTGAATATTTCTAAGTCTTATGATCCAGTAGTTGATTCCATGAGCAGTCAGGAAATACAAGTTGTAAATATTCATAATAACATAAGTAGTCTACTGAGAAAAAAGGAAGAAATGAAAAATATAATGTGCCAATTGAGAGGGTTAATAAGCCCTAAAATTGATTCAATGTCAAGTCTAGCTTCTGAAGCCTTAAAGGTTAAGGCAATAACTGACATACCTACAACTGTACAGATGGTAGAAGACTTAGTTTTTTAGATTAATGGTAACATTCAAATTTTGAACAATACTAAGAATAGGTGAGATGGAGAACTAGTACAATTAAAGATTATTTATAATGATATACTTTCACCCACAACTAAATCAATTGAAAGATTGCACCTATACATATGCGGACAAGTATAACAGTTTTGCAATACAATTTTGTTGCTTGTACATACACCTTTTCCATTGATATCAAAAGGGGAGAAGAAGATCCAGTGAAAAATGGCCAAAACATCTTAAGGAAAGAAGAAAAATAGAATGTACATAGTAAGGGGGAGCAGCAGAAGCATTTTTCACTAAGTGTTGCCATCAATGAAAAAGGAGGAGATTGTTGGCAACATGGTCAAGAGACACTGCTGATATGGTGGAAACTTGATGTTGTCATTGATGGAAACAATCAAACATGATCTCAAACAACTTTCGAGACAAAGTCATGTGTAGGCTTTTGGTCCAGAAAAACTAACTTAGCCAAAATTGACTATGTGTTGGTAGCTTACAAAGACAATGATAGTGTTTCAGTCGGCACTCCTCTGCAGTTGAAGATCATGATGTGTGGTTCTGGTATGTTGTACACAATCCTTTTATAATGTTATGTTCCAGTATTCAAGTCCTGATAATCTCTAGAAGATACATTATGACTTGACTAAGTTTGGTAAGCAAAGTACATTGAGGAATAGTATAGAACACTTGCGTAATTCACTCCACATTCTTCTGCTATTGGTTATCTTTATGTGAGATTTAAAGGTGTTGTAAACACATATGATAGCTATCTAATTCCAGATTTATAGTATCTAAAGTCCACTGGAAGATCATCTATAAGCTTCAAAGTTTCAGCAGTCAGTTTGATAGTGTTTAACTAAGACAGAGGCAACAGTTCTGAGATCCGCATATCATCACACAAGAATATTATGACCTATAGTTTTGAAGGTATGATTTGTGATGTCTAATTAATGTTTGATGTGAATTTTGAAGTTTCATATGGTCCGCACTAGAAGTTATGATATGACAGACAATAAGGTTTAAGTGTGTATTTTGGGATAAGGCTGACACATAGTTGGATCGATGTGCGGTAAGGAGATATGCTTAGATCATTATTCTAAGTGGTTCAATAAAAAGTCCAAACATATATGAAGATTCCTGAATGATTGTATGGGTTTGCATTATTTTTTGAGCAAAGGATCAAGCCAACAAGGTACAACATTGGTATACAAGTTTCATATTTTGCATATCGACCTAGTTTTGGAATAATTCATGTTGCGGATATATATACTTGATAGCTTTTGGTATTGAAATTGTTTGCAATACGAGTGTTATGTGAATTTGATGTTTATGCGATCTAAAGAAATCTTATTATCAGAAAAGAGTAGCAAGGGTAGAAAAACATAGTATATGTGAACTCGAATAGAACAACAGGGCAGATACAATGAAGACTTTTGAATCTATGTATTGAGCTATTAATGGAACTTCATTTCAGCATTTTGTAGATGCATTTGTAGCAGTCTTCTCTTGGCAGTGAGCAAATCTTTCTTCTATCTTCTCTTCTTATTTCTTGCCAGTGAGCCTATTGCAGTGAGTACTTCTTTAGATAGTGAGTCCTTGGGCAGTGAGCCTTCATGTAATTTGGTTTTGATATCATAATATATTATGAGCTAACACTTAGTGTCATTTTTCCACGTAAAAATCTCGGTGTCTATGTGTTATGACTTTGTGGCTGCTCTTCTAATGTTTATTTTTCTTTCATGTTATAGAATTTGGTAAATGGATTAATGAATATGTGAAAGGAAGGTTTTACAAAATATTGATTCACTGCCCTCTCAGTATTCTGTGTTCAATAGTTTCATCATAACTGGTATCAAATATCTAACTAGATTTGTGGAAGTGAAACCAACAAAAGACTGCACTGCAAAGACAACAACTAAGTTCATTTTTGAAAACATCATCACAAGATTTTGATGTCCTCTAAATATTATTAGTAATCAAGGAAAGAACTTCATTAATCAGATCATTATGGAACTCCTAAATATATTTATATTAAGCCATAACAAAATCATGCCATATCACCCTCAAGCAAATGATTCAAGTGAATCCTTTAACAAAATTATGGGACAAACACTTACAAAAGTTTACAATACAGATACATCAAACTAGGATACAAAGATATTAGTAATACTCTAGGCCTACCACACAACCTTAAAATGGTTAACAAAATATTGCCCATTCCAATTGGCTCATGGATTAGATGCAACATTACCAATTTAGCACATAGTTCACAATTGAAGAACCATAATTACTACATGAGTAAATGAACAAGATTCCCTTAAACACCAATTAGTGGAGCTAGAAAATTGTGAGAATTAGTTACTTGTGGCCTATAATCAAACATAGGATAAATAGAAGAAAAAGGCATGGCATTATTGGAATATAAGAACTAAGCAATTCCAACCCCAAGATTTGGTACTAATCTATGATATCAAGTTAAAAAAATTGAATATATGATGGCTTGGACAATGTAGATACATCCTTGGGCATTGTGGAGATGTGGTATCATGTCTAAGAAAGTGGGATTTCTAGTTTAGTTTGGTATTTCATGTGTGTACAAGTTTATGGTTAGCATTCTATGATAGAAAAAGTTAGCACATTTCATAGAATTGAGGAATTAGCTTATGTAGTTTTTGTGGTAGTTTTCTTTCTAGTTTGTTTATCTTCTATCAAAATTTGAGGTTGATAAGATAAGTAGAGGTTAGTAATTTGATTCATGAAGTGTCTATGAGTTGATAGTGTGTTTAGTTATAATTGTTTCTATTTGTGGAAGGTTAATTTTGGGTTTGTTCCAAATGTGAATAGTTTAGAAGGTTGTAATAACTATTTTGGAGGTATGTGGTGTACCACGTGGAGATTCTCCACCATTTGACCATTGTAATTTAAAAGTTTGTTACTTTTAGCTAGTGATACATTTTATGTGGTTTTGGGCTTTGCACCATCTTGAGGTTGACATAAATCATATGAGGAGTTTAAGGATGATATATATAGAGGGTTTTGTATTGATTGAAAGCAAGCAAAGAAGACTAGGATGGAGTAGAGGCATAGAAGGTAAATTTAATAGAAAGGGAGTGAGATCTAGGAGGCAAAGTGTGGTAACTTGGAGTATGATGTGGGATACTATATGTGTTAGACTTAGGGCACACAACTGAGAGGAGGGGGTGAATCAGTTGTGCAAAACTTCTTTTAATTACACACTTAAATCCTCTTAGTGATTAGCAGAATATTAGTCATGAAACATAATGCACTTAAATCAAAAGAAGA
The DNA here is from genome assembly GCA_027924645.1 of Cunninghamia lanceolata. Classification (NCBI taxonomy): domain Eukaryota; kingdom Viridiplantae; phylum Streptophyta; class Pinopsida; order Cupressales; family Cupressaceae; genus Cunninghamia; species Cunninghamia lanceolata. The sequence goes on from BSBN01000047.1 coordinate 27,737,146, forward strand.
AACATATCAACACATAAGACACCAATATTTTGACATGGAAAACTCGGTTAAGGGAAAAACCATGGGGTGATTAACCCAAGATTGTATTCTCTATTAGAAGAATAGATATAACAAAATGGCACATGCCAATTAGGGCTCACTGTCTGAGCACACTACTCACAAGAGGCTCACTGCCTACAAGAGACACACTGTCTATAAAGAAATAAGTATCACCTACTTGAACTAGAAAATAGCATCTTCACCATGCTTGAATCAATTCCATTTAATCCCAATACTTCTGCTCTACTTTGCACTCTTCTCCTTGCTACCACAAACTCATCTCCACAAAAGACAACATTGAAATGACTTCACAATCCGTTATTTATACAAGACATCAACTTAGGAATAATCATCTAAGTTGGCAAACATCTATAAGAACATCTGCAAGACATGTAACTCATCCAGTCGCCCAGTCTCAAGAAGAACACCATCATCTGGAAGTTATTCTTCAATTGCAGGCTCCAACTCCAATGCGGACCACCAACATGAACTAGACATGATCCAGAGATCTTCCACAAGATTGCCTGAAACACCAACAACATTCAGACTTTATCTGCTTACTGGAATCCTTCTCTCCCTCATCTAGAACCTCAAGAACATAGTCTATCATAATTGTCATAGAAGAACAGATGCTTCCAGACCTTTAAGCCATGAACCAATATGAGTTAACACTTCACAAAGATGTCCTTAACACTTCCTCAAATCTATAGAATAGGACAATGCATTTTTGGATCTCACTGGACCTATTTGTGTTACTCTATCACCTCTGAACACCTGCCAGAACCAGTTTTACTTGAGCCACCACACCTTCTTTAGATATTCATGCGGACCTCCGAAATCTCTACTCGACCACCTTAAGACACATATCTAAAAACCCTTTAATCTGCATCCTCTGATCCTCATCCTATCTTGGAATTTTGCCTTACTGTCATCACTGTTCCTGATTGAGACTAATTTCCTTAATATCCTTAGCTCACAGCTCATCCAATCCCTTTCATCAATGCAACAGGAGTATGTTGACATCAATGACAACACCAGTTAGACCCCTACTTGTAACAATCTCCCCCTTTGTCATTGATGGCAACATATGATGTGAAAAATCATCAAGACAAGAACTTTTCCTTACTGTCACAACTCCCCCTATTAGCAACAACCATTCACATGTCTTTTCTTTCTTTACTGCTCCCCCTTTGATCATCAACCACTTGTTTTTCACATGTCTTCTCTCCCCCTTTGACATCAATGGCAAAGGGCTCATACTTGCAACTTCAACATACCAGCTGCTCGTCCTGAGTGACAGTGCCCCATCATCAATCTAGATCACAAGACCAGATTGATGCACATCAGTGCACTTTAGTTCATCACCGGAGGGGTAATAACCCCTAACTTCTCCCTAAGAAACTTAAAAGAATCCTTACGTAGAGGTTTAGTAAAGATATCTGCAATCTGATTCTTGGAAGGCACAAACTCCAATCTGGCTTCATTCTTGTGCACTTGCTCTCTTAGAAAATGAAACTTGATAGATATATGCTTATTCTTTGAATGCAACACTGGATTCTTAGATATATTTATTGCACTTGAATTATCACAGAAGATTGTGATAGGCTTCTCATACTCCACTCTTATGTCTCTTAGAATTTGCTTTATCCACAATACTTGAGTGCAACTACCTACTGCTGCAATATATTCTACTTCAGTTGTGGATAGAGATATTGCCTCTTGTTTCTTGCTTAGCCAAGAAACCAATCTCTTTCCCAAAAATAATGCTCCACCACTGGTACTCTTCCGGTCATCTACATCTCCTACCCAATCAACATCTGTATATGCATGAAGAGAGAAATCATGATCTCTAGGATACCATAGACCATACTCAATTGTCCCTTTTAGATATCTAAAAATCCTCTTGATTGCCATGACATGAGATTCTCTAGGATCAGCCAGAAATCTAGTAACAAGACCAACAGCCTGCATAATGTCTGGTATAGTTTGAGTGAGATACAGCAGTCCTCCAATCATTGACCTATACTTGGTCTGATTAGCCTTAGGAGAATCATCATCTTTGCTCAATTTACATCTGGTTGCCATGGGAGTATTCATGGGTTTTGAGTCTTCCATCCCAAATTTCTTCAACAATTCTTTCACATATTTGGTCTGAGAAATGAAGATTCCTTCCTTTGTTTGAGTGATTTTTAGACCCAAGAAGAAATTCATTTCACCAAGCATGGACATCTTAAACTCACTTTTCATTTGATTTGCAAAAGTTTTACACATACTATCTCTTCCTCCAAAAATGATATCATTAACAAACACTTCAACAATCAAGATGTTTTCATGATCAATTTTGAAATACAAATTACTGTCAACAGTACCTTTGTTGAAACCAATCTTCAAAAGATGTTTATCCAATCTTTCATACCAGGCTCTTGGGGCTTGCTTTAGTCCATACAGTGCTTTCTTCAACTTGCAAACCATATTACCATGATCAGACAATTGAAATCCATCTGGTTGCTCAATGTACACTTCTTCTTCTAAGTCACCATTTAGGAAGGCAGACTTGACATCCATCTGATATACTTTGAAATCCTTGAAGGCAGCAAATGCAAGAAATAATCTAACTGCTTCAATTCTTTCCACCAGAGCAAAAGTTTCTTCAAAGTCAACTCCTATTTGAGAATAGCCCTTGCAGACCAATCTGGCTTTATTTCTGATTACTTCACCAATTTCATTTAATTTGTTTTGGAAGACCCATTTGGTTCCAATCAAATTCTTGTTTCTAGGTCTGGGAACAAGATCCCAAGTGTGAGATTTCTCAATTCGCATCAACTCTTCCTCCATTGCTTTAGTCCAGTTTTCATCATTGCAGGTTTCATTTATTGTCTTAGGTTCAATTTTTAAAATCTGACAATACTCATCTAAATTTTGAGCAATTCTTCTTCTAGTTTGCACACCTTTTCTTTTGTCACCTATGATTTGATCTTCAGAGTGGTTCAGCCCTACATACCTTGGAACTTTGGAAGTTTCTGGCACTTCTGCTTCTTGATCAGGCTCATTTAGAGTTATCTCTTCTTCCTAATTTACCGAATCAGTTAGAATCTAATTTTTAGAAGAGGTTCGGGCTCCTTGAATCAGAACACCATTCTGATCATCTTCATCATATTCATAAAATCTTGAGGGTTTATCAATTCCCTCATCAACCTTCACATTTGTACTTTCTATTATCTTTCTTAGTCTCTTGTTATAACACTAGTATGCTTTGCTTTGAGTAGAGTAACCCAAGAATATTCCTTCATCACTTCTAGCATCAAACTTTCCTAGATCTTCATCTCTTTTAATGTAACATTTGCTACCAAAAACTCTGAAATACCTCACAGTAGGAGTGATGCCAAACCAAAGTTCATAAGGAGTCTTACCAGTATTGTTTCTGATTTGAACTCTATTGAGAGTATAGACCGCAGTGATGACAGCTTCTCTCCAATAGATCTAAGGAACATTTGATTCCATCATCATGGTCCTAGAAGCTTCCTGGATGGTCCGGTTCTTTCTTTCCACTACTCCATTCTGCTGTGGAGTCCTAGGAGCAGATAACTATCTTTTTATTCCATATTTCTCACAAAACTCTAAGAACTCACCGGATGTGAATTCCCCATCTCTATCAGACCTTAGACATTTCAATTTTAATCTAGTTTCATTCTCTACCATAGCCTTGAATATTTTAAACTTCTCAAGAGCTTCTGATTTCTCTTTTAGAAAGGTTACCCACATCATCCGGGAATAGTCATCAGTTAGTAACATGAAGTATCTATCACCTTGCACACTCTTGGTTCTTGCCGGACCACAAAGATTAGTATGAACTAAGTCCAATAATCTGGTAGAGAATAGTTCCTTACTCTTGAATGTGACTCTGCTCAGCTTACCCAACTGACATTCTTTACACAAGCTATTTGTAGGTTTCACCAATTTTGGAAGATCTCTTACAGCTTGAGTATTGCTTATCTTGATGATATTATCAAAATTCACATGACACATTCTCCTATGCCATAACCAACTTTGATCAACTTGAGCAAATAAGCAACTCTTACCAGTACCAACCAAGTGGAAGATATTACCTTTAGTTTGGGTACCAGATACAATCTCTGTTCTGAAACTTTCAAAGATCTTGCATTTTCCATTTTTGAACTGGAGATCATAGCCTTTGTCCACCAACTATCCAACACTAAGAATATTGTGCTTCAAACCTTCAACATACAGTACATTACTAATTTTGTTCCTTCCATCAAAAGAAATAGTTCCTCTTCCTCTGATTCTACCAGTAGAATTATCACCAAACTTTACCACTCCTCCTTTATACCTTTCCAAATCTATGAACTTATTTTTGTCACCTGTCATATGGTGAGAGCAACCACTGTCAATGACCCAATCATCCTTTTCTTCAATTTGAGCAGCCAGAGCTCTTTCTACAACTTTATGATTGACAGATTCAGAGGATAATGGTTCTTCTACCTTGATGGCAATAAACACCCAATCTCTTCTAGATTTGTTTCCTATCTCTGATTCATCATCTGTCACTCCTTCATTATCATCTTCTTCATGAACATAGTAGCAATTTTTTTAGAACCTTGATCTGTTAGGATTTGGCCTTGAAAATATTTTCAGACACTTTGAGGCAAAATGACCAATCTTATTGTAGTTAAAACACTTAAAAGGCAATTTTCCTTCATGCTTACCAGATCCTCTTGGTAGTCTCTTTGCAATAAGGGCTTCAAGCTGAGCAGTTTCTACTTCTTCTTCATCCAGATCTTTTCTTGCTTTTTCATACCATAAAAGCTTTCTTCATGAATTCTCTCCCAAATCAAACCTTTGTTTACCTTTAATAGAGGCACTGGCTTTGAATGCAGATTCAGTCTTGGGGGGGTCATCTCCAAACTCTGTCATTTCAAATGCAACCAATTTTCCAGCTAATTGATCTCTTGTGACAGTTGTATGGGCTCTGAATTCTTCAATGGTAGCAGCCTTGATTTTATAAGAAGTAGGAAGGGATCTAAGAATTTTGCCAACAATCTCATCTTCATCCAAGACTCAACTAGCATTTCTAATTCCACAAACAAGCTCATTTACTCTTGGCATAAAAGTAGTGATGTTTTCATCTTCTCTCATGTTTAGATTTTTGAATTTTCCTTTCAGACTTTGTAACCTTGCACATTTAACATACTTGTCTCCTTCATGCAAAAGTTCTAGTTTTTTCCAAATCTCAAAAGTAGTTGGTAGGTCAATAACATTTGAGAGCTCTGAATCAGATAATGCGCTTAGAAGAGCCTCTATAGTCTGTAGATTATTTTTAGCATCTGTGATTTCATTTTGGGTTTTCGGACCACCCTGTGGAGGTACATACTATGTTATAGCCATGGTCTAGTATGCCATTCGCATACATCTCTAGTGACATTTCATGCAACCTTTCCAGAGATTAAAGTTGGTTCCATCAAAATTCAGACTATCCTTCTTGTAAGACGACATCCTGGATCTCCTCAAGCAGTTAAGCTTCTTTTAGAGGAACCTTGCTCTTATACCAATTGTTAGACATAGGGCACACAATTGAGAGGGGGGATGAATCAGTTGTGCAAAACTTCTTTTAATTACACACTTAAATCCTCTTAGTGATTAGCAGTATATTAGTCATGAAACATAATGGACTTAAATCAAAAGCAAAAACATATCAACACATAAGACACCAAGATTTTGACATGGAAAACCTGGTTAAGGGAAAAACCATGAGGTGATTAACCCAAGATTGTATTCTCTATTAGAAGAATAGATAGAATAAAATGGCACATGCCAATTAGGGCTCACTACCCGAGCACAGTGCTCACAAGAGGCTCACTACCTACAAGAGACACACTGTCTACAAAGAAATAAGTATCACCTACTTGAACTGGAAAATAGCATCTTCACCATGCTTGAATCGGTTCCATTTAAGCCCAATACTTCTGCTCTACTTTTCTCTCTTCTCCTTGCTACCACATACTCATCTCCACAAAAGACAACATTGAAATGACTTCACAATCCTTTATTTATACAAGACATCAACTTAGGAATAATCATCTAAGTCGGCAAACATCTATAAGAACATCTGCAAGACGTGTAACTCATCCAGTCGGCTAGTCTCAGGAAGAACACCATCATCCAGAAGTTATTCTTCAATTGCGGGCTCTAAATCCAATGCGGACCACCAACATGAACTAGACATGATCTAGAGATCTTCCACAAGATTGCCTAAAACACTAACAACATCCATCCTTTATCTGCTTATTGGAATCCTTCTCTCCCTCATCTAGAACCTCAAGAACACGGTCTATCATCACTGTCACAAAAGAACAGATGCTTCCAAACCTTTAAGCCATGAACCAATACAAGTTAACACTTCACAAAGACGTCCTTAACACTTCCTCAAATCCGCAGAATAGGACAATGCATTTCTGGATCTCACCGGACCTATCTATGTTACTCTGTCACCTTTGAACACTTGCTAGAACTGGTTTTACTTGAGCCACCACACCTTCTTCAGATCTTCATGTGGACCTTCGAAATCACTATTGGACCACCTTAAGACACATATCTACAAACCCTTTAATCTGCATCCTTTGATCCTCATCCTATCTTTGAATTTTGCCTTACTATCATCATTGTTCCTAATTGAGACTAATTTCCTCAATATCCTCAACTCACAGCTCATCCAATCCCTTTCATCAATGCAACAGGAGTATGTTGACATCAATGACAACACCAGTTAGACCTGTACTTGCAACAGTATGCATATAGTAAATGAACTTAAGAAATAAGCTAGAAAGATACTAACCTATTTCATCCATTAACTAATGTAACCTCATGATTGAGCTAAAGGAATGAATGCATACATAAAATGAAGCTATCTAATTAACCCCAAATTCAAACCTTGATTTGTGGATGTGCTCCTTGATGTTACACCATTACTTTGCATAGCATGTAAACTTCAAAATTGCTTGGGTTGATGGCTATTTATAGGTTTCTGGTATGGTGGATGAAGGACTAGGATTGATTTGGAAGATCAATGGTTGAGGATTGTTGAGAGGATTGGATTGATGAGAGCTTGCCAAGTAGCTGATTGGATTGGAGGATAAAGATGGTTCTTGGATCAAGGAGAGATCAAGGGTGGAGGATGGTCTGGGATAAATTGGATGGAGAGGATCAAAGGAGGACAAAAGGACCTTTTGTACAAAGGACTTGTCTATCCCTTTGTAAGAGACCCATGTGGTCTTGTATAAAATCTCATGCTTTAAAGTACATGTTGGAAGATGTGAGGAGTTTGAATGGGTTAATGAAGATTTTGGAATGTGCAAGCATGTGATTAGGTTGATTAAGTAAATTTATCAACTTAATCAAAAGTGCACAAAATAGGGAATTAAATAAATAGGAATATTTATTTAATTCATAGGACAGGGATAAGGATATTAGATAAATGAATATTATCTAATGTTGGACTATCGAAAAAAAATTGATTAATTGAATAAACGATTAAATTTATTCAATTAATGCTAGGAGATTATACAAATGAATAGTGCATGAATAGTGATTTAATAAAAAAATATTATTTAATCACTAATAGAAGAGGGATTGATCAATTAATTGTCTAAATAGAGATTTATCCATTTAATTATGGAAGAAGGTGGTTTAGTGATGTATTGATTGGGGTGTGGTCAATGAACAAACAATTTTAGGTGTCTACAGATACAATTTGAAGAGATCAAATGAGGCATGTAGAAATATTGTCTATTTGTGAGAATTAAATGTACTTATACTTGGGTCATTGTGTAGCCCATGCAATAGGTTTGTGGTAAAATTATGAGGTTATATCATAACAAAAATCATTATGTGGTTGCTTGTGGTAGGTCTAGAAGTGTCGTCTCCTTATTTTAGTGAGTGTTTGCATGTAGGAAGCCCATGGGGTTATTGTGTAATCTTATTGTAATCAAACAACTATGACCTAGCATGTAAGAGGGCCCATTGTGGAAAATCTTGTGGTTGTAATTCAATGATAATCTTACAATCTATCTAATGAATAATTTGTTATATTTTGTATGAATTTATATGGTTTTTGATAAGTTTGTGTCAGTTGTTGAATTGGTTTCATGGTTGGATAGTCCTTGCTTGGACCCCCCTACTATGATTGTATCATAGGACCATATTGCATAAATTACATAAAACCAACTAGTGAGTTTCAATTAAATACTTTAAATAATGAAATTATTAGAGGGTATAAAGGAGTACTAAAACATTACTATCAACCTAATTAAAATGCAAAACTAGAAGATAGTGTATACTAGGTATTATAATGTACCACAAAAAGTACTTAGCGTAGGAAATAAGTTCCCATCTAAAAAGCCCTTATATGTGGTCAAATAGTTAAACACTAATGATGGAAGCCATGAAATAACCATCAAAGGTTGAAAGATATAAAATGAGGCAAGGGGTAACATAAAATGCACAAAGCAAATTTACAAACTCAAGATGTTGTGTGAGAAAAAAGTAGCAAGGATTTTTTGATAAAAGGGTAAAGAGAAAAGAAGAACAAGCTAAGATATGGCAAGCACATCTACTCCAAAATTGATCATTGATAAAGATTGTAATATAAAAATTATGACACCTTACATTTAATATTACATTAATAAAATTGGAATGAATGAAATGAATTAGGTTGAGAGAAGTACTAAAATGATAAATTGGATATAATGGAAATTGCAGAAAATAAAGAATCTTGCACCAAAAGATGGATTTCACTGTCTTAGACCCTATCGTAACGCATGGATGCTTGCACAATGTGTTGTAGTCCAAACATCACACTATCATCCTAGTCTTGTATTGTTGTCTAGAAAAGTTGCAAAACTCAAAGTTTCACCAGATTTTGAACCCATCTACACAATAGGAAACATGGACAATGATAGTAATATTCTAGGTGACAATAAATGATATAAGAATAAAGGAAATAATAAGATCTATGTATTTTAAATGAAAATAGAAATGAAAAGCAAAGGGAAAGACAACAACAAATCTCCATGCAATTGAATGCCTCCCAAATACTTGTATCTAAAGGACAAGAAAAATGTTGAGGTTGTTTAGGATCTCTCCAGTAGTGATCAAGCTCTTATGTTGTTCTTTCAACCTCCATGAATAGCCAATGATAACGAGATAGAAAATAGTGTGTGCTCATATACTACATGCATCTAGGAATTATGAGTAGTGACAATAAAATAAATCTATAAGTATTAATCATCAACCTCTGTGGTGAATAATACCCTAGTGTGTGTGATAGGATAAAGGGGTGGTGATGGACACTAAGAGATATTCCAATAAAGAATAGAAATGCATTAGAGAGAAAGTGCAGCAATATTACTTAAACAAAATCAAGAACAATATTACCAACACATGATGTAGAAGGAAAGAGGTGAGCTCTTTGGAGTTGTCAATGAAAATCCAATAGCATGTAGTCTCAACAATGAAGTGTGTAGCTAAGCATATCAGAGAGAAGAGAGCCAAAGATTCTTATGGTTTCTTGGAATTTGAAGGGTCAAATTCAAATGTTAAAGGTATTTTTATGACAAATAGGTGAAAGTAGGTAGCTGGGCAGGAAGAAATATTTTAAATTTTTAGAAACTTGCAAGACACTAGTGTGTCATGCTAGTGTCCTACAAAAATTTCTCAAAATTTAGCACATGATCCTAAAATAGTGAGAATAATTATAATTTGGTAATATGGTGAGGAAAAGGCTAAGGATAGGCTAAAATTATCCCTAAAACATGCTAAGGGAATGGACCTAAAGTAAACCCAAAATATAGTGTGAAATTGAAAGGGTATGTAATTTTCTACAATACAAAGATATTGCAAGGCTAGTATACAAGCCTTTATTGTGGAAAATAATGAACAATGACTTGCAAGGATTTTTTCAAACATTATAAATGGAGTCATTTATGTAGAGGATGTTCACAAATACATCCATGCCAAATTAATAGAGATGGATCACAATAGTTTTTACAATAAAGAAAATCCCTAAGAGATGAAAGAGATGGTGAACTCCTCACACAATATGTCAACATTTGATGACTAAAATGTGATATTTGGAAGAATTTTCTAAATTTATATAATGACCACAAGTGGATCCATTTGGTTCTAAGATGCATTCATGGATAATTTCTATACATATAAAAATTATTCCTAATCACCAAGGAAGATATTAATCAGATGACCAAGTCTTGGAACAAAGGAGACAAACCCAAAAAGCTAGGTAACAAAGTTGTCACCATGCTCACAGGTGCCATTTTTTATGGGAAATTTCTCATCATAAGAAAAATTATAGACCTTAGAGTAAGGTATGCACTAGATGCATAGTTTATAAATTTTTCCATGCTAGAAGGCAAAATTTAGCTCCAACCACTTGTATTTATGCAACATACAAAATGGTCATAAGTGGCAAAGAATATGGTCTTTGTAAAACCCTAAAGAAGCATTAATGGACAAATTGGAGAAAACAAAGAAGGTCCACCATGAATTTAGGTATGGCTTGTTAATTATTTTCTTAGCTATATATTTCCTAATGGAATTAACAAGAATTGCCCCATGTGTGTGGAGATTAATATATTAGATCAAGGAGAAATGGAGGGTTTTCCAAATGAAACCATTTGTTATTATGGGTATGAATCATTTCTTTGATAAGTTATAGACTAAAATATAAGAGTGGGACCAACTAATGAGTTACATTGTCAAATTTTAGAAAATGATGTAGTATTCATGGTTGACAAAGACTACATCCACCTAGAATTAATGGAACTACACACCTTATTGGTATCACCACAATCATATGAGGCATTTGATGAACTATTGTAAAGCACAACTTAGCACATTTTATAATATCTAAAATATATAACTGTAAAAAAAAGTTTGGAAATTGGAGATAATATATTGACAAAAATACAAAGAAAGATGCAAAGGACAAAACGGTCAAAGAAAACAAAGCCATGAAAAATCATCTTCCTCTAATAATTGAGGATATATCAAAAAGAGAAACAACAAAGAAACAATTCCTAGAACCTCCTAAACTATGATCAGAATGACTAGGAGCTACTAGTGGAACCACTCCACTAACAAAGAGGAAAACAATACTGGAATACCAACTACAAAGAGAAAAAATAGGAAACACACTAAAATTGAGATAGTTCAAATAGAACATAGTCTCCCACAAGACAAAACTACAATAGAAGAAACTACATAAGTCCTATTATAAACGAGCTCCAAGAAAATGAGGAATCGAGATGGAAATAAAAAAACCAAAGAGACAAAAATAAAAAGCACATAGGAAATTGGTACAGTATGATGGCAATGCAAAGGAGGAAGAAAAGGAAATCACAAAATAAGAATTACTAAAAGAACAAAGTAAAAATCAATCCAAGAGGAAGCTCAAGCACCTACTTCAGATAGGAAGAAATTGTTAAGAACATTATACATAGTAGGGAAGCCATTAGAAGTGGCCCAAACTTATCTTATGTCCACCACAAACAAGAAAGAGATAATAGTGTAGTCAATGGTTGAGTTCATCAGAACTAGCCCCCTATTCCATAGAGAAAATTACTAAAGGATTTCTAGATGAGTTAAAGATAGTTCTACAAAAATATAATGCTAAATAAAGAGAGAAAGATTTCAAGATAGATGTATCAATAAAAATAAGGGAAATAGAAGAAGTAGATAAAGATTTAAATCTCTCTCCAACAAAAACAAGAAAGATGTAAATTCTACAAGATTATAAATTGAGAAAAAAACATAGGGTAGATACCCTATTGTACAATATAGAAAATATAAAAATTCAACAAAAACTATATGAAGAGACTATTGTGGCAGCTGAACAAGCAAATAATAAGTCTCTAGAAATAAAACAACCATAGAAGGATGAAGTAAAAATTTATAAACCACTGCTATCACCACCACATGCATAACAACAAAAATAACCAATACATACAAAAGAAACTACTACAATAGAAATAGAGATTGAGGATAGTCTCCATCAACAAATTGGAGGAGAGAAGTAAAAATAATAGAAAATAGAAATAGGGGAGGCATCAACACAGTTGATCACTTGACCTAAACAACTGGTGAGTGACCCAATGAGAAATATAAAGGAATGTTTGGCTACACAAAAGCAACCAACTTCATAGTGATAGTAAATATAAATATACTCATGCATACTTCTAGAGGACCCCAAATTAATTTCACTCAGATATCACCTATCCAAAAGATGGAGTTAGGAGAGGCATTTACTAGAAGTAGAAAGTATGATCTAATGCATAAAAATATCACACTAAAATAAGGCATAGAGAATATGATCCAAAAGATACAAAAGCAATAATCATAGATACAAATAGACTAATTAGTAGCACTACCAACCTAGTTAGTAGGAGCAATACAAAGATTACTAAATAAACTAAGCACTTGGGAGAAGGAAAAACATAATATTAAGAAACAAATCATAGCATAATATGAAAAATAAAAACTAAGCCAATAATAACAAAAGTGGAGAAATAGTCAAAAGAACTTAGACCAACAAATATAGAAACTAGAGGATGCTTACGATAATATCTTTGTATTATACCAGTACCACACCAATTGGCTACAAATCACCATGGGCCAAAAGACTCAAATAGACACCATAAAGGATCAAATTCTGTAAATCTCATGTAATTACAATAATATAGCCAACTTAGATGGATCTCAATGACAATAACTGTAAAATATCCAAACACAACATAACCAACTAAGTGACGAAAGAATGAAATCAATAACATAGATGAAGGAGTTATGGTTGGAGCTAAACACCCACTTATCAATTATATTCAAGCTTATCCAATAAATTTAGCAAGTCATTTCTACACTTAAAGAACTAACTACTCTAATGGTTGTAGATAGATGATATGTGGACCTTTCAACAATGACACTTAATTCAATATATGGTGTAGATATGGGATAATAAATATTAATAGATAAAGCTTAACTAACAACACCTACTACCTTATATAGACAAAGAAGAGAATTTAGATATGAAACTTACATTTTGATAGAGAAAGATGTCTTGAGAACAATACAATGGATTAGGCCCTAAGAGGATGTTGGTAGGTTAGGAACTACAAATAGAATGAACCAACAATCATTGGATGACCACTATGTAGAAAATAACATTATGATACCTTTTGAATGATGGAAATCCACAAGAACACATAGAACATGTCCCCACATTAGGAGAAGGCTACATAAGTACTAATCCTCATTGCAAGAGAAGACATTGAATAGAGAACAATAACAAAAGAAAGGAAGAAAAGTATAGATATAAGGCATATGTAATAGATGCTACCCAAGCATATGTGATGTATATCTCTTCTTGAAATAAAGAATGTGAATTGTATGAAAATTATCTAATATAATGTAATAATATACCCAAAATTATTTGCAAACAATATCAAATCTGAAAATGTATTTTAATTCAACTTTTAAAACACCTAATTCATCCCGAGATTGGCAAGTTTAACACAAATGCAATGGAAATATTATTTAAACTTTAAATAATGGTAAATAAAATAAAATAATAGTAATGGTATGGCCTTATGCTTTTATATATCAGAAATCTTCCATATTTAATCACAAACACAAATTTGCATACAAAACTAACAATTTCACTACACTTGATTTCACCAAAGACATAGAAATGACAAATTATGAACTCCAAATTCTATTAAAGATATATCTTATGTAAGTAAAACAAAAAAGGACTATTTTACAATCAAAAAAATAGAAAGAAACAACTGAAACAAATCTAGAAAAACCACACTTAAATCTTCTCAAACTACACACTCTAAAACCTACAAACACACACACACCAAACTAAATACTGAAATCTGCAAATATGTGAAGCTCCAATGCAATATTTTAATGAGATAACCTTCATGTACAAAAGTGTTTTAATCCTATGATGCTATAAAGCAATGGGTTTTCATCCACCGTTCACAATCTTCAATGGGTTTTCATCCACTGAAGATATTGTATGAACAATGTTGCTCAGACAATTTTGACAAAGTTTTGTTTGTAAATGATAATGGATGCCTTCTCCATGAAATATTTAGAAATATAAATGATTCTTCAACATATTGGGCGTCCAAACTCCAATTTTATTCTTGGGGAGGTAAAAAAAATAAAAATAACAATAATAAATGTCTTTATTTGCACTCCATAACCATCAACTAAAAATAGCCAGTAACTCCTCCCTTAATTCTTGTCATAACAATAAATCCCCTTTGTCATAGAGTCTATTATTTTTAGTCTTGGTTGTTCAAAAGCATCTTATTGAAACCCCACACCCCATATTGGAAGACTAATAATAATATTTTAATATTTAATGGCCTAAATTTCAAGAGCATGAATTACGGTGGGACCAAATTAAATATAAAAATAAATATTTCTTCATTGTTTACCTTATCTCACAAGAACTATTGGAAATGAGATAAAGTCTATCAATTTAAATTTTATTTAGAATGGGACATTATAATTCCTCCCTCCCCAAAACTGCTTTCCCTCAAGAAATGCAAATTTGGATGCTCTAGAATCTTAAGTCCTTCCCATGTAGAATCTTCTATAGGTAGATTCTTCCAATGGATGAGATATCCTATTTGTTAGAAATAGAAGGTGAACAATTATAAAATGGAAATCTAATTTCAACTATAAATCTGATTATTCAGTGTATACCAATGGAGATAACATGAAAGAAAAAATAAATCAGCAACACATGCAAAAGATAAAATAGAGAAGCCAACACATAACACAGTGATTACATGAAGAAACCCTTTCAGGAAAAAAATCCACACATAAGAGATGACAAATCTATATTATCTTTGAAATAGATTACAATACATCAACTCCCAATCTCCTCAAGTCTCCTCAATCTGACAACATCTGTGAACAAAACAAAATTCATACAAACTTCACTACCAAGCACCACATATATAGAAAATGAGAAACCACTAAATGTGGCATCCAAATTGGATTCCTTCTTGCACACCTAAAATAGCCTCTTATATATTATCTTACAGTTGTCATAAGGTATTTTTCATGCATGGGTGTCTAGGGACAAGAATAGACAGTTGCATACAATAATTGATGTCATAAACCATCATAGAATCTCTTACATCTTATGATAGGTGTAATATATCAAAGATATTCCTTACAACTTATGACGAATGCCATAACACCCTAAAAATAAGCAAATCTTCAAGATGACACGTAGATTCTCCCAATTCACCTTTTACCATGAACATGATGCTTTGACCAGTAAATCTAACTCTGTAACAACCTAGTGGTAACATAATTAATTACTATTGCTAGTAATAATTATTTATCGTATCATTAAATATGTTTTAACCATTGTTGGTGAAACTCAATATCCCTTATGGGTGAATTACAAACAATAATAGGAATAAATAAACATGAAATTTACAAGTTTGATGACACCTTAATTCCAGCATTCTCCCACTTGACATCAAACATTGTAAATACACCCATAAGAAAACATAAAACAACTAAGCACTAGGAATAAGACCCATGGCCTCCCTGCACCACGTAAACATTTTTGTGCTCATAGGTTTAGTAAAAGAATCTGCAATATTCTCCTTACTATCTACCCTATTTAGTAAAATCTATCCATTTGCAAATATTTCTCAAACAAAGTGATACTGAACATCAACATGTTTTGTTTGAGCATGATACATAGGATTCTTAGCCAAATAAATAGCACTCTAGCTATCACAGCCAATCTAAATGATCCTACAATCAAAACCAATACCTGTACACAACCTCTGTAACCAAACTACCTTCTTAGAGACATGTGTATCTTCTATATACTCTACTTCATTGGTGGACAAAGAAATCATGGGCTGCCTCTTTCTCATCGAACTTACAACTCCTCCAAATAAAGTAAACACATAGGCACTAGTGGACCTTCGACTATCCAAGTTACCTACCTAATCTGCATCAACAAATCCATGTATGTCCAAGGTCTTATCAACACTTTCAGTATCAAAATAAACCAAATAGTAATCAGAGGTACCTCACATATTTCTAAACATCATCTTTGCATAATTTCAATGTTGTCTACCAGGGTTAGACATAATCTTGCTCGAAACTCCCACTACTTGGGCAATATATGGTCTAGTACACACCATTGCATACATCAAACTTCCTATAGCACTAGCATATGGCACATTAGACATATCATCTAAATCATCCTCATTCTTAGGATGCATATCTAATGAAAGCTTAGTACCAACCAGTAAAGGAATTCTAACTAGAATGCAATCTTGCATGCTAATCTCTGCAAAATAGTATTCACATACTTAATTTGAGATAACCAAAGCTTTTTATTACCTCTATCCCTTTTGATCTCTATCCCCAGAATATACATGGCTGTTCCAAGATTCTTCATATCAAATGCACCTAAAAGTTGAGATTTCAACTCACTGATCATACCCTTAGTATTGCTAAAAAATAACAAATCATCCACATACAAGGCAATAATCAAAATAGCATTATCAATACATCGAACGTAAACATGATGATATTCCTCACTTCGAACAAAGCCCAATTTCAAAACAAATGAATCAAACCTTTGGTACCACATTCTAGGACACTATTTTATACCATAAAGAGATCTTTTCAACTTGTATACTCAATGTTCTTTCCCTTTTACCTCAAAACCTTTAGGTTGTTTCAGGTAAATTTCTTCCTCAAGATGTCCATGCAAGAAAGCAATCTTAACATCCATTTTCTCAAGTTTAAAATCATAAATTGTAGCAATAGATAAAATAAATATAATAGAAGATAATTTAGCAATAGGAGATAATATCTCACCAAAATCAACTCCCCCTCTCTAGGAGTATCCCTTGGCTACCAATCTTGTGTTGTACTTCTCCAATAAACCGTCTACTCCAAAAGTATTTTTGTAGACCCACTTACAACTAATGACCTTCCTTCCTTTGGGAAAATGTACAAGATCTGAAGTATCACAAGAGTCTAAAGCCATCATCTCCTCCTACATGGCTAGTTTCCAAGACTCACTATCATCTAAAAGAATAGCTTCCATGTAGGATCTAGGCTCATCGTCAGTACTTAATAAATAAAAAATACAACAGAAATCTGGTGGGCTATACCTGTTAACTAGATTCTATTATCTTGTGGATCTTCTAAGAATAGGAATAAGGACTCTTCTTATTCTTGAGCTTTCTCAACTTCTTGGTTACCTTCCCTAACCTCATTAGTTTTCTCAGTAACTAAACCCTCTTCTTCTTCTTCATCCTCCTCATCCTCAAATCCAACTCTCTGGTCTTCCTTGGGTGCATCTTCTTGCTTAATTTCCAAGTGCACCTTCTTTTCCTTATTTTCTCTTGGTTATTTAGGATCTGAAATAACTCTAAGTTCTCAAAAAATAACATCTCTAGAATAGATAATCTTATGGGTTAGTGGATTCCAAAGCTTAGATCCTTTAAAATTATCACCATGTCCAATGAAAATACACTTTTCAACTTTTGGATCCAACTTAGATCATTTTTCTTTAGGCGCATGAACATAATCCTTATAGCCAAATACTCTTAAATGTGAAACAAAAGGGTTTCTTACCTGCCACATCTCATTGAAAGGAAGATAGGTGTGAGGAAAACGCTTCCTACACTAATCTAAAGAGGAGAGAAGAGTACAAATTCATTTTAATCTTTATAGTTACAACAATGTTAACATAGCAATTGAGATATTGTAGAAATACACATACACATAGAAATGAGATAGAAGAGAGAGACACAAGATATACGTGGGGAAAACCCTTATCAAGTGAAAAACCCCACACTCCAAAACCTGCACAATGTATGATCAAAACTAAAATGGTTTACAATACACTTGTAATGCAAGCTCTTAGGAGTCTTAGACACTCATATCTAGAGACAAACCAGTAGCATAACAGTACCTGTCAATCACATAATACATCTCCTCTCAAAGCACCTGCTAAAATAGAAGTTTACAAGGCAAAGATGAGCTTTCCTTGAGATAGGCATCCAACAAGGCCTCATGGCCCAAAACCCAGGCCTAAGGAAACTTGTCCAACACTACAGCATGGTCATGACACTTGTCATAACACCCCATCCCAAAATGGTCACCTATTCCCAAGTTGGGCAATGACAGATGCTCTTATGACTCTTACGACCATCATAGAATCCGTCATACTGACATATCTTATAGTTGTAAGAGACTATGTCATACACAAGCTATAAATAGCATATTCTCTTACAACATGTCATAACCCTCCTTGGGGCACCCAAAGATGCCTTCTTCCAAGATGCCTTGTGACACATATCTTCACATGTCATAGAACATTCCATTTATGACTCTTATGCATCATAGATTTGTCATAGGAATTTGTAATAACCATTTCGATCAATATTTCCTTACACACTATCCAAGATGCTAACACATGGAAAAATATTCCTACCACTAAGTGGGATGCCTATCTCCTCATGTGAGGACAAATTTACATGTTGTCACCTTCCATGTAGGATGACACATCACCATGCCAACTCCCACAAGATGACAATAAGGATTTTTATCCTAATTACAATAATAGGCAATAAATAAATAAATACAATGAAATAATACAAGGAATTACCAAGGTTGAGACACCTTAATTCCCAACATTATCACCATGTCTAATGAAAATACACTTTTCATCTTTTTGATCCAACTTAGATCATTTTTCTTTAGGTGCATGAACATAAGCCTTATAGCCAAATACTCTTAAATGTGAAACAAAAGGGTTTCTTACCTGTCCACATGTCATAAGATGTTGTTTCAAGATCCTTTCAAGGAGATCTATTCAACAAGTAACAAGTAGTACTCACAGCTTCTGCCCAAAAGCATTGGTCGAACTATGAACCACTCAACATACTTTTGGCTCTTTCCATGATTGTCTGATTCATCCTTTCTACCACTCCATTTTGCTATGGAGTATACAGAGTAGTTTTCTATCCAACAATTGTTGCATTCTTAAAAAATTCATCAAATTCCTTAGAATAGTATTTCCCTCCATTATTTGATCTCAAAACCTTTATTTCACAGTCTAATTTCTTTTCAACTAAGGCCTTAAAGTCCTTAAACTTAGTTAAAATTTTAGATTTATGTTGCATAAAATACAACTAGGTAAATATTGAAACATCATCAATGAAGGACACAAAACATCTAGATTTTCCAATTAATTCAACATCCACAGGACCAAATACATCCAAATGCATAAGTTTCAATTTATTCTTAGATTTATAACTACCTGGAAGAAAAGGATTTCTATTCTATTTTCCAAACACACAATGTTCACAGAAATCAAAACTCTCATCAAAATAAGATAAACCATCTAACAAATTTTTATTCAAAATGGTTTTTAAACCAGTCTCACTTATGTGGCCCAATCCGTGGTGCCACAACATACAAGTATTTTTAGTGCTTTCAGTTACATTGGTAGAATTAAAAACAATAGTGGTTTCTAGCATAAATAGAGTTCCCTTCCTTTTCCCTCTCACTATCACCAAACTTCCTCTTACCAATCTGTAACCATGCTTATCAAATACTACATGCATTCTAGCATCATTCAACTTAGAAACTAAAATCAAATTTCTAGCTAAACCTAGAATATGCAAAACACCAGGGAGTGTTTTTATCCTCCCATCACTGAAACACAACTGAATCTTACCCCTTTCGACAATATGATATGAACTATTATCGCTGAGGTAGACATTTCCTCCATCATATTTTTGTTGCAAGTATGGGCCTAACTGGTGTTGTCATTGATGTCAACATAGTCCTATTGCATTGATGTCAAGGATTGGATGACCTGTGTGCTATGGATTTTGAGAAAATTAGTCCTATCAGAAACATAGAAGAACAATGAAGACAGTGAAGCTCTATGAAGTGAAGATCCAAGCTGAGATGAAGATCAGAGAATGCACATCAAAGGGTATGTATATATGTGTCTAAAGATGATCCAGTCAAGATTTGAGAGGTCCACATGAAGATTTGAAGAAGTTATGGCCACATGAGTAAAACTGGTTCTGGCAAGTGTTCAGAGGTGATAGAGTGACACAAATAGGTCTGGCGAGATCTAGAAATGCAATATCTTGTTCTGCAGACTTGGTGGAGTGTTTAGGAAGCCAATATGAACTGACAACTGAATTGGTTAGTTGTCTGGAGGTCCGTAAGCATTTATTCTAATGTGATAGTGATGACAGACTGTGTTCTTGAGGTTCTAGATGAAGATGAGAATGATTTCAATAAGCAGAAGTGGTGTGGATATTCATGGTGTTTCAGACAAGCTTGTGGAGGTCTCTGGATTGTGTCCAGTTCATGTTGGTGATCCGCATTGAAGAGTGAGCTCGTAATTGAAGATTTACTTCCGGATGATGATGTTCTTCCTAATCATGGCCAACCAGATGTTTTACACATCTTATGGATGATCCTAAAGATGCTCTGTGAAGCATGGCATGTTCCTCAAAGAAGATTGAAGTCCTAGATATGTGTGGCCGACAGTGTGGTGATTCGCATGAAGTCTTTTGTAATAAATCAAGTTGTATTTATGTATTTGCTCTATAATAAAATAAAGTATGTATTGTGCCGACTTTGATGATTATCCCAAAGTTGATGTCTTGTATAAATGAGAGTTGTGAAGTCATTTCAAAGTATTCTGGTTGAGATGAGAAAGTGGTAGAGAGGAGAAGAGCAAAAGGCAGAGCAAAAGTATTGAGCTTAAATGGAACTGACTCAAGCATGGTGAAGATGCTAATCTCTAGTTCAAGTATGTAATATTTATTATTCTGTAGATAGTGTGTCTCATGTAGGCAATGGGCCTCTTGTGAGCAGTGTGCTTGGGCAGTGAGCCCTAATTGGCATGTGCCATTTGTTCTTCGTATTCTTTTAACAAAGAATACAATCTTAGGTTAGTCACCCTGTGGTTTTCCCCTTAACCAGGTTTCCCACGTTAAAATCTTAGTGTCATATGTGTTAATGTGTTTATGCTCTTGAATTATTGCATTGTGCTTCCATGATTGAATTATTATTATGTTGTTAAAATACAAGGACTTACGTGTTTAAAGAAAAGAAAGTTTTGAAACAACTGATTCACCCCCCTCTTAGTTGTCTGTCCTAAAACTAACAATTGGTATCACAGCTAAGTTCCTCCAAAAGAGCTTAACCATTTGAGGAGATCCAAGATGTCTTCCTACAAGAAGGATAGTCTGAGGTTTGATGGAACTAATTACACTCTTTGGAAAAGCTGCATGGAATTTCACTTGCAATGTATGGGAATGCAATATTGGACCATAACTTCAAAGAAGTGTGTTCCTCCAAAGAATGGTCTAACAATTCTAGACGAAATCAAAGATGCTGAAGACAATCTTCAGGCTAAAGAAGCTTTACTAAGTGCCTTATCTGATTCAGATCTAAAAAATGTTATAGATTTAAAAACTGCTTATGAGATTTGGGAAAAACTGGAACTTCTGCATGAAGGAGATAGATATGTTAAGTGTTCCAAGCTATAGAGTCTGAAAGGAAAATTCAAAAATATGAAGATGAATGAAGATGAGAATATCACTACATTTATGCCAAAAGTTAATGAGCTTGTTTGTGGCATTAGGTGTGCTGGTGGAACCTTGGATGAAGATGAGATTATTGCCAAAGTTCTCAGATCCTTACCTCCTACTTACAAACACAAGGTTGTTGCTATTGAAGAGTTCAGATCTTTATCAAATATCACAAGAGATCAATTGGTTGGAAAATTAGCTGCATTTGAATTGGCTAAGTTTGGAGATGCACCCCCCCAAGACTGAATCTGCATTCAAATCTAGTGCCTCTGTAAAAGCCAAAAAAAGGTATGATTCAGGAGAGAACTCCTCAAAGAAACTATCATGGTATGAAAAAGAAAGAAAAGATCTGGAAGAAGATGAAGCAGAAGCTGCTCAACTTGAAGCCCTTATTGCAAAAAGACTACCAAGAGGATCTGGCAAGTATGAAGGAAAATTGCCCTTCAAATGTTTCAACTGCAACAAGATTGGTCATTTTGCCTCAAGATGTTTGGAAAGATTTTCAAGGACAAATCCAAACAGATCAAGATTCCAAAAGAAATGTTACTATGTTCATGAAGATGATGATGAAGGAGTAACAGATGATGAATCAGAGACAGGAAACAAATCCGGAAGTGACTGGGTGTTTATTTCCATCCAGGAAGAAGATCCAATGCCCTCTGAATCTGTCAATCATAAAATGATAGAAAGAGCTCTAGCTTCCCAAGTTGAATAAAAGGATGATTGGGTCATTGACATGAATTATCAAATATTACATGCATTATAGTATCATTCGACTTAGAAACTAAAATCAAATTTCTAGCTAAACCTAGAATATGCAAAACACCGGGGAGTGTTTTTATCCTCCCATCACTGAAACACAACTGAATCTTACCCCTTTCGACAATATGATATGAACTATTATCACCGAGGTAGACATTTCCTCCATCATATTTTTTTCATATGAGGAAAACCACTCCTTATGAGGACTCATATGATAGGAGCATCCTAAATTAATAAGCCAATGTTCATTTGACATAACATTACATGAGGAAATCAAAACTTCATCACCTGAATCTAAGGAAATCTCTGTGGAGGAATGAAACTGTTTCTTTTAATTCCAACATTCCTTCTTCAAATGCCCGCTTCTTTCCACAGTTCTTGCACTTCGCTCTGTTCTTTTTCTCGGGAGTCTTAGATCTTCCCTTAGACTTGTCCTTAGGCCCATCTTTCTTAGATCCTCTTTCCTTGGACCTTCCCTTGACATGGAGAGCATCTTTCAAACTTCCTACAGTGATCTTCTTCCTCATCTTCTATGATAACAAACTACCAACAACATTGGACCCATCTTTGGAGCATCGAAAAGGTTAAAATTGAAAGCGAGAATTATGTTCTCCCATGACTCAGGGAAAGAACAAAGCAACATGATATATTTATCTTCCTCATAAATCTTAACATCAACAAAGGCTAATTGACTCAAAATCAAATTGAATGATTTTAAATGCTCAGCTATTAAATCACCCTCATTCATCTTAAGAGAAAATCATTTTCTTTTCAAATATAAATTATTTACCAGACTCTTTACTTGGTAGATCTCACCTAAGCATTTCCATAAAGAATATGCGGTGGCTTCTCTAGTAACATTCAACAAATCAGAGTTTGCAAGACACAACCGGATTGTACCATGTGCCTTTTTATCTTGTCTATCCCACTCATATTGACTGACATCATCATCTTTCTTCTCTTTTGTTACAACCAACCATTGATTTCTCTCTTCAAGAAAATCCTTCAATTTCATCTTCCACAACTCATAGCCCATACCATTGAACTTCTCTTTGTCCAAATGGGTGTTTGTTGCATCCATGACTTCTACACAAAATTTGGAAAAATAGATCAACTGGAACTCCCACTATAGCTCAAAAAACCTTCGTACTACCATCCAAGAAGAAAAGTTGGACAGGCTATGATATGAAATGTTAGAAATAGAAGGTGAACAACTATAAAATGGAAATATGATTTCAATTATTAATCTAATTATTTAGTGTATACCAATGGAGATAACATGAAAGAAAATACAAATAAAAAAAACATGCAAAAGATAGAACAAAAGAGCCAACACATAACACAATGATTACGTGGAGGAACCCTTTCAGGAAAAAACTCTACATAGTACAGAGGACAAGTCTGTATTATCTTTGAAATATATTAAAAGACATCAACTCCCAATCTCATCAAGTGTCTTCAATCTGGAAGCAACTGTGAACAAACAAAACTCATACAAACTTCACTTCCAAGCACCAAATATATAGAAAATAAGCAACCACTAAATGTGGTGTCCAAATTGGACAAAACCCAATGCCCTATCTTGGGATTCCTTCTTGCACACCTAAAATAACCTCTTATAGATTGTCTTACAATTGTCATAAGGCATCTTTCATGCATGGGCACCTAGAGACAAGAATAGGCCGTTGCATGTAATAATTGTTGTCATAAATCATCATAGAATCTCTTACATCTTATGACAGGTGTAAGATGTCAAAGATATTCCTTAAAACTTATGATGAATTTCATAACACCCTAAAATAGGAAAATCCTCAAGATGGCACCTAGATTCTCCCAATTCACCTCTTACCATGACCATGATGCCTTAACTAGTAAATGTAACTCTATAACAACCTACCGATATCATAATTAATTATTGTTGCTAGTAATAATTATTTATCGTACCAATAAATATGTTTTAACCACTATCAATGAAACTCAACATACCTTAAGGGTGAATTAAAAACAATAATAGGAATAAATAAATAAATGGAATTTACAAGGTTGATGGCACCTTAATTCCAACACTATTATGCTCCTATTTCTCAAGTTCTTAACCCTAGTATCAATCACAGCTTCAAAAATCAAGATTAGTCTTCCTTCATCATCTAAAGGAGGCATATCAAATGAAGGAACAACATGCAAACCAAGTACCTTTTTCAAACATGAAACATGGAAGACATCATGAATTTTACAATTCTTAGGAATTTCTAACTCATATTCTACTTCACCCACTTTCCTGGAAATTCTGTAAGGTCCATAAAATTTTGGTTTGATATTTTCCCTTCCACTTTTCTTGATACAAGATTACCTATATGGATGAAATCTCAAAAAACCCTTGTCACCCACTTCAAAAGTTGTCTCTCATGTGCTTCCTATCTGCATAAACCTTCTGTTGATTTTTGCTTGGTGCAAATTATATTTTAGTAATCTCAATATATCTTGGCTTTGATTAACTAAATCACTTGTTGTAGAAACTCTGCTACCTGCAAATGTAAGGTCAAAAAAATTAAATGTGCATCATATCCATATAATACTTTAAATGGATATGTACTAATAGACATGTGGTAAGATGTGTTGTAGCAGTATTATCCTAGATGTAGCCATTTGATCCAAGTTGATTGTTGGCTTGAGACATTGTTTCATAGATATCCCTAAACCCACTTGTTTTTACAATTTATATTTGACCATTTATATGGGAATGGTAGCTTGCACTTGGAGTGAGCTCAGTACCTATCAAGTGAAATAATTCCTACCAAAATGAACTAAGAAATCTACCATCTCTATCACTGATAATGCTCTTGAGCAACACATGCAATCTAAACACTCGAAAAATAAATCAACGATTTGAGGATCTTTGAAATCTATAGAGATAGCAAAGAAATGTGCATATTTAGTCAATCTATCCACTACAATAAAAATGTAATCTTTCCCATGTACCTTGGGCAAGCCAGTAATGAAATCCATGGATATGCTTTCCCATTTTTGTTCAAGAATGGGAAGAGATTGTAGCAGCCTTGCAGGAAACACATGATCTTCTTTATACTATTGGAAAGTTGTACATTCCCTTATGTGCTTAAGAACATCATCCTTGAGACCCTTACATGAGAATATCTCCTTGATTTGTCTGTAGATTTTGAAAAATCCTAGATGTCCTTCTAAAGGTGCATCATGAAAAGATTTCAAAATTTTCTTCTTTCTTTTGTATTCATGAACAATGAACACTCTATTCTTGAATAAAATCAGCCTATCTACTACTATGTACCTATCATCCTTCTCCACTTCATCAAGAATATTAGTAGAAAATGAATTCTCAGCATACTCTACCATAATAGAAACTTTCCAATATGAAAAATAGTAGAAATGTTGCATAGAGTGGGTATTCTAGAGAGAGCATCAGCTACTATATTCTTCTTACCTTTAACATATTCTATATCAAAAGCATATGCTTGTATCTTCTTACCCACTTTTTTGTCTATCATTCAAATATTTTTGGCCAAGAAAGAACTTCAAGCTATTATGATATATTTTAACAATAAATCTTTCGCATACCAATACTTGTTATGGAGTGAAATGTGTACACTAGTATTTTACACCTAGTTTAGCACCTGGTTGGACCTAATTTGTTGTCTTTGTTAATTAGAATCTATTTTAACACTTTTTTGAGATTAAAACGATAAAATCTTGATCCCAATGAATAAACTCGACATAATCAACTTAGGACTGGACTAAGCCCACTATATTTTGCACTCCCCAGAGTTGTAGGGCTAAAGGCCCAGGGTGCCTGAGTACCCTGGTCCTAGTTGGGATATTTAGCCCCTCTTTTATAGTGTCATCTTGGGAGATGTCCTTAGTTTTCATTTATCAGCCTAATTATTTTTTATTTCTCATAAGTGAGCAGGAATGCATATATAAAGGAGTTTTGTATTTTATTGTGTACCTATATGACACCTAGATGGGAAATTGCAAGTTTTCACTCATATTGTGTTCTATGCTAAAGTGTTCTTCATGCTTGGAAGTATTATCTACTTGTGGATGCTATTGAAGTTTGTTTGCAGGTCTTGAAGGGAGTCTCAAGCATTCTTCATCACTCTTCTTTGTTGGTGTGAGATCTTGAATCATCTTCATTAACTAGGGTTATACCTCTTGTGGTAATCATCATCATTATCATTCATATTTCTATGATTACAAATTTGGTCTCTACCCTCCTAGGGTATGCACTCTTGGATCTAATCATTGCCATAGTGGAGGTGGAAACACCAACATAGGGTTTGACTAAGATAAGCCTTTATACACAGCACAACCTTTTCCCCTTTCCTTGTGTCCAAGTCAGAGAAATAGGATTCTGGAGTTGATTTCTAGGAAGAAGACAGGGCAGATAGGTGCAAGTCTGGTGATACCCAATGTTTTTCAAAACCCTAAAAAAGGTCCTAGGGAACCTAAGTGCCCTAGTCCTTGGCATTTTTTCTCTGAGATCTAGGTTCTGAACTATTCCCTAATCCCTACTATGCTTTTGGTTTTTTAAGATTTGTTTTCATCTGTTAGTTATAAGATGGTCTTTGTCTTCTATGGTTTGACCATTTGTCCTAGCTTGTTTTGTTGACCTTGGTTGAACTCAGTTGATCCATCTATATATAACAAAAGGGCATAACCCTTGTAGTTTGGCTCTCCTTCTTGTGTAGAAGCCAAGCTCAGTTTGTGTCCTAATGTTTGTAGAGGAGAGTTTGACCTAGTTTAACTCCTTAGGCTAGATCACTCTTTTCCACTTAACATTTTGGTGAACCTGACGTGAACATTTTGCATCCTTCTTCTTTCAAATATAAGTTTTTTAATCACCCTATATCTGATTGGGATTGATTTCATTAATCATTTTGCATACATACATAGTTAAATTTTGCATTGTTTCAAAACTAGGGTTTGTGAAAACCTTGCATTTTTTAGAAAATTTAGCTAGTTTTGACTCTAGGCTTTATAGATTTGAGGGTTGTTTGAGATATTGTTGAATTGAAAGATTGTTGCATTTTTTGTACATTGTCATTATTTTTGTTCAAAAAATTCTTGAATCTTTGCATTTTCAAAATTTGGAAAAGAAACAATTCATTCTAGACTTGGAAGAAAACATAGTTGTCACTTTGTTTGCATTTGGAAGGATAGATCATCATAGCATAATTTCTGATTTTTGCATTAGATATGATTGCAATTAAAGTAATTGATCATTTCATAGTGTTACATTGCGCATTGGAATCCTTTTCATTTCTATAAATTGTCAAAAAAGTTGCATTTTGTGAAACCTAGTTAATGTTGCAATATAGGGTTTATGATTGATAGTTTAATTTCAGATTTTACTGCTATTATTTGCATTCCAAAATCTGATTTTTCATTGTTCTACAACATTACAATTGTCATGTTGCATTGAAAATTGAAGATAGAAATAATTTTGAATTGTTGCATTGAAATTTGAGTTTGATTTAAGCATGTCATTATTGATATTTAAGTGGATTTGAGTATAATTCAATTTGATCAAGGGTATATTATTGCTTCACTTAAAAAGAAAATCAAATCCTTATCTTTCTTCATTTATTTCTTCTATTGGTGCATATTGTGTGTTACTAAATCTTATAGAAGCTTTATGAGTTTTGTGACCCGGTGTCCCGATTCTAACGCTCTTGTGCGAAGAAGGCAAATTATGGGTTCTAATGCTTTGCATAACGATGATACCAATACATTGGAATCTCAAATTCCTAGGATTATTACACAAGAAGGTCCATTAATTCTTCTTGATATCCCTACATAGCATCTTCCTAAAGCATCAAACTTCCACAAATCCATCAACATTGATGACCTTCTGGCTCATGTTCTTGAAGCTCAAATTCAGAGATTAGACATGGAGTTGGTTAATTTCCTCAAATTTGTAAGCTTGGAACACATAGCTGAGGGGGTCATCCCTATTGTTGAGAGTCTATGAAGTCTTTTGCTCAAAGGTCAAGAAGGATTGGAAGTCTTGTGTGGCCTTGGGCATATAGTGCATAACAACATTCTATCTACATTTAGTTGTGCTGAAATCATCACCAATGTCACTTTTTCTAATCAAATAGGGACTCAAGTGTCAGTACCCATACCTACACTCCCTATTCCTACTTATACTTCTACTATTCTCACCACTACTACACAGCCAAGTAATAGTGCTACCACATGTGTTGGGTTATCCACTAGGAATCTTGTTCACCATTATGGTATCGTTCCATATAGTTACACACCTAATGTTACTCCACCTACATCTAAACCTCCTATCACATTCCAAAAGGATACTCATACATCATCACCTAGTCCTTCAAATGCATTCCAATCTCTACCTGATTCATCTTCTGACCCTGTCATAAACCAATTGTTAAAAAATACAACCTCCATCCAACAACAATTGGCTAGCATGAGCAATCGTCCGCTTTAGCCTAGTATAACAACACATTATATCTATAGCCATTTTTTCTAGTCCATCTTAAGAACTCCAATGCCTGAGAAATTTGAGACCCCTCACTTTGAGAAATATAATGGGAAGGGAGACCCTAACAACCATGTGGCAACCTTTACTTCTGTGTGTAGTGATTTATTCTTTGAGGATGAGATCCTGGCAAAACTCTTTCCTAGGTCACTCAAGGACACAACCTTGGATTGGTTTTTCCCACTACCTCCTTATTCTATAACTTCTTTCTCACAGTTAGTTAACAAGTTCCTCGAGCATTTTCAAGCAAATATTGGACCTCAAGTCTCTTTAACAGACTTGGTTCATTTCAAACAAGGAATGAAATAGAAAATAATAGATTTTATGGGTTGTTATCAAGCCCTCTTCTCACAAATCCAATATTCTATCCAAGATGCTGATGTGCAAAGAATCTTTATAGGAAAATTACAACCTCACATCCATGATAAGATATTGTTGATGCGATATGATTCATTCACTCATATTTACATGGCTTTTCATGATTATAAACTCTCGATTAGTCATTATGAGCATAATCCCTCATTGACTCTGGTTGGTCAATCTAAAGCCTCTCACAATTATTCTTTCAAAAGAAAAAATAAAAACTTCATCAAGATAAATGAAATTTCAGTGAATAATATAAGAAAACTTGTGGTGGTAACATCATCTCCTACTCCTACCCCTTACAAGTTGAAACCAAAAACAAGAAACTTCACAATGTTATCAGAATCTTTCTATGCTATCATGACACAACTTTTACAAAGCAATCTCATCAAGCTTCCACCCATTAGACCTCTCGATCCAAGTAAGATGCAATCATCTTTATTTGATGCAAAGGCCTTTTGTCAATTTTACCGCTTCATTGGCCATGACATTGAAATATGTATGCATCTTAAACATGAGGTTCAAGACCTCATCGAATCCAATGTCTTCCAAGTTGCTAGTGTGAATGATAAAGGGAATAAATTGGTGGAACTCCAAATCAAAATCTTCAAATATACACTGATCCTTTAGCTCATCACAAATCTAATGTTGTTGATATTTGCATGGTGGATGCTCGCCCTCACAAAGAGCGAGTAGATTTGGAACCTATTGTTGTCACCTAGATTTGCACCCAGTGTTGAATGCTTTTAGGGCTCCAACAATCTAGTGAAACATTGAGACAACCTCCAGGTGTGGGACCCTATAGGGAGGCCAAATCTCTAGAGAGAGCCTAGTTCCTTTGTTGAATATGAGATTCAATGAGCCTAAGACTAAACCTAATCTATTCACCTGATAGGAAAAGAGGAAGAAGGATGAACTGAAAATAAAGGGGAGG